>OU744326.1:25855172-27254755 GCA_916610235.2 Lasioglossum morio
GATGGAGGCCTTCGATCGCCCAAAGTGTTTCTAGTTAGTCATCTCGGAGCTAAATGTTGGAGAATGAGGTTGAATCACTGTACAGCTGTTCCTTCACCCTCCAACATTGTTCAGGAAATTGGAAAAACTTGTATGAATCGAAGTGGGGGCACCTAGGTGTTGGAAATATGAAGATGGATTTAATTATGGTGTCTAGTTCAAAAGAATAAGTTGCCACCCCTATGTTACATTATGTAAGGAAAATAAATGTAAAAAGTTGTAAGGACACGTGGATAACCACTCCTTTCGACAGACGTGTTTCTTGTCGCGGCGTTCATTTCGATCTGATCTTCTTCCTGCGATACGGCGATCGTAATTCTACAACTCTACCGTCATTTTCGATTCTTTATTATTACAAATTCAGTCATATATAGGGCTGTACACATATACATTACACGCATCAACCCTATAGTTCGCCACATATACCATTTCCCGGTTCGGGAAAATTGTAAAAACAAGAGAAAGAAAATGTAAATTTTTGTTGATAATTCTACGAGATTATGAAATAAAGCAATGCCTATTCGTAGTACAGGAATATGAAAACTCGATATAGAGAGTTTATTCAATGAGAGTACAGAAGAAGCTTCTCGCTTTTATTGATAGTCGAAGGGTAGGAGGACCCAGGTATAAGGAATAGCGGCGGAGCAGAGGAGAATTATTGTTAGCTAAATCCTAAATACCAAATTTAACACTCCCACTTATTTAGGACTGTCGCTCCCACTTATTGTTAGATTAATCCTAAATACCTAATCTAACAATTTCTTAACCGGATCCTAGAACAACGTGTCGACGATCGGGAGCTAGGTTCGAAAAACGAAAAAATGAAAGATGTCGCCCGTTGCGACACGTGGCAATTGGTTTGCACCTCGCTGGACATCCATGACTGATACAACACCACGGTGATGAAGGGTGTCGTTCTAGCTTGGACTGCGAAATAGGGTCGTCGGAGGACCCGCCTCCGAGGCCCAAGGAATTAGTTAGGGATCTTTTTCTGTTCGTGTGACAGGCTTGTAAAGTATCCTCAAAAGCGACTTTCGTCGGCCGGTTTCGCCAGCAGGCGCGGCGATATATCGGCAAAAACCGAGTCGCAGATCTCTCGCTTGTCGGACGCTTCTTTAAGGCAGCACGAGGTGTGTGCACACCGACGACGACGCCGACGACGACGATGTGGACGATGTGGACGGATGGAAGTTGCGACACGAGCCGCGTAGCTCGCACGGATGGCGGCCATCCTTGACAGGTCTCTGCTGCCTCTTGGCTCATTCCAACCACGGTAAAACTCTCCGTACGAGAACCGCACACGCCCGAACGGCCGACCGACTGACTGACTAACTCGACTGGATTGCCGTGTGGGCTGTCCAGCGACGAACGTCGTTAGTCAACCGCTACCGCGAACATCCGCGGAAAATTTTTCATCCTGTCGCACCCTCGACTGACAGGGCCGATTCCGACCTTCGACGGTCCTCAGGTGTCTCTGGAAACGGGTGGACCAGTTTCCATACTTACTTCCTCTCGATGTGTGTCAATGCTTTTGATAGACACTCTCGGAGATCACTGATATAGCCTGAACTATCTAATTTCAATAAATCATCCGAATCAATCTTGTAATTCTAACAGCCCGCACTTAATATCCTCTGAACTACCCTATCGATTCCAATGGAAACTGTTTCTATCGTCTAAAACAAACCGAGCAGTTTGTACTTCCTTTTTATACCTTGTAAACACACGCTGCTAATTCCATTATACTCTTGGCATTATCAGCCAAGAGAAGTTTCTCAGAAAAGTGACTATTTTCAGCAAAACAAGAATCGTAAATTACAGTAGTCGGTCTCTTAATGTCTGAAATGATTGCCTCCAGCGAATTTCACATCGGCTAGAAACATAATGATCAAATCCGCCGTAAGTAGCTCTGGGAATGAATAGAGACAGCAAATATCGATAAATGAATTCAAACGATTTGACCTGCAAGCGTCTCGCACGTGTATTCACAAATAGCAATAAAGTAAGATACAAGACAGATGACAGCTGCAACATCCTGAAGCTTTGAGAGGAAAATTAGATATTTAACACAGCTCAATTAAGCACATTTGACAAAAACAAACACTCCGCAATGTTGCTATGAACATCCTAGCCTGACTCACCTAGGCAACGGAAATGCAAATATTAAGGATGAATTTTGTTTGTGAAAGCTGTATATCAGGGGAAAATGTCCTTCGCTGTTTAGCCAGGTACCCTTCGATCCGATTCGCGGTCCCGTTAGAGAGTCTACGACTTGACTGGCCCAATTATGCTCGTGCAAAGACGAGGGGCCCGGTTCTACACGTTGAAACGCAAGGTCGGGGCCCGCGTGTGTTCACCTGCCCGGTTATTGTCTATCTGCGTGCTGATCTTCAGAGCGGCGCGGCCGTTTTTGCGCTGGCTGTCAACTAATTAGCCCTCGCTCCGAAATATGGATCGGTCACGCGCGATCCTTCTCGCCACGTTACGCGCCGGTTACACGGACAGTTACACGGCTGCTCGCTCGTTTCCGCGACGCGACACGGCGCGACTTGCACCTGGCGGGATAGGCAGCCAGGCAGCCAGACAGCAACGGACTTTGACACTGCCAGATATCCGCATCGCGTCGCACGGAATATTCAAACTTCCAGGATCGGATAGCATCTATAGCGCACGCCGCGCCGAGCCGGTCAGCTCCGTGGATTTACTATCGTCGACGAGATTCCGCTAATTTTACGCTCCCATCGGCCGGTAACGAGCGAACTTTCAGAACGGGAAAGCTGACCTCACGAGACCGGAGCTTCTCTCGTAAAAGTTCGGGGCGAGCGTCGAATCTCCAATTGAGAACGATTTATCAATCACTGGACCGGGGTTATGGATCTTCGAGCAGTAATAGAGGAAGAAGAGGAACAGGAAAAACATATATTCTTTATAATAATGATAATACATAACATTAGGAGTGCTACCAGAATATCTGAGTAAGGAGGGTAGAGGAGTAAGATGCGGAAATTCAGAGAATTGGAGTAAATACTGGCTGGAGGATGAGGAAAGAGGATGCTACCTATGTGGAGAGAAGTATGGAAGCCTAGAACATATAACAAGGGAATGCAGAATAATGGAGGAAATGATCAGGATCGAAGATGTTGTGAGCAGGAAAAAAAGACAGAAATGTTGATGAGTGGTTGGAGAAGCTGAGGAGAAAGAGATAAAAGAGAGCATAAATATACTAAAGAACATACCAAACGAACAAGGATGCAATAACTAAGTGAATAAGTAGGTTAGTGTTAATTAGGATACTGAAAGAGTAGGACAGGGTAGGAGTGAGCGAGGCGAAGGAAAGACTGAGAGAAGGTACAGACAGAATGCGTGAAATGAGATAGATTTGTACAGATAGGTTAATGTAAACCAAGTTGCATTTCTTAGCTGTAAGGCTGAATTAAAGCAAATTTAATTTCAACTTCAACTTTATGATAATGATAATTGATTAACTCGGCTTGCTTCGGAAGAGTCCCCAAGGCTCGAATGCTTGTTGTTCAGGACAAGACAGTAGCCTCGGTTGCCATTCGAAGCGGAGCAACGTTAGCAAGCGGGTCACAACGGCCGTGTTTTGTAAGTCGGGGACCTTTGGCCGCGCGCACAAAATACCGCATAAATTTCAACGACACTGTTTTTACGACGCCGGAACGAGTCCAGCTCGCAGGAAACCTCGGCCGACGTTCACTCGGCCGTGGTTGTCGCGGCGCGGTTCCTCCGACACCTGTGTTCACCTGTGTTCAACTCTATCGAGCACGCACACGCGCGCGTCTAAATACTAAATACCGAACGGTAGCCATGCGCACCGTTCACTTCTTTGCTCGGCGATCCGGCCGCGAAAACTCAACCTGCTCGAGCATTTATCAAACGGAGGTGTGTCTTGCTGTTTTTATCAGCGATCGGAATTGTACAGAATTCTATAATCTGACAGTTTTTCAGTATTTCAGTGGGTCTTGTACGAGCAGAGTAATGAAGTTCTAGCAGAAGGGTGCATGGGAACCACGATTTTTGCTTCCGTTAACGGTCTCGCAAGGTGTTCGGAAGGTGTCTCGTCACGTGTCGTACTTGTCAACGATAGCCTTGGCATAGGCAGCGCACGCGAGCAACTTTAGCGCCTGAAACGTTCGGAGATACGTAATTACGCCGCTAATAAGTATACCTCTTGCTGTCCCGGCTGCGTATCCTTCGCTGCGATTGCTACTATTAAGCGTAGCGTTACCGGCCAAGCGTAATTTCTGCCGCTCGGGACTCGAATATCTGTTAAACGGCAACCGATTATTACGACATCGTTTAAAATATCATTAGCGCGTCGCTCGATAAGCAAGATCTAACGCTTATCACCGTTAGGAATCGGACGGCGATCTGTTCAGGATTCTTGAGTCGATCCGCGTCGAATTACCGGATCGATGGCGATTTATGCCTCGGCTTACATAAATAGAAAAATACGCGAGCTACTGGAAGTCTAGATCTGCGACGCCTTTCCTCTAAGCGTCGCGTTGGTTTAAGTGGCGCTTCAAACGATTCAACCTAACCCTTTGCACTCGGAGCTATTTCTTAGAATAATAGAATAACTCCATTCTAGATGGTTATTTCATTCTGTGTTAGTCGTTTTAAAAGGTGTACGAATACTTTGTACGCACAAAGTATAGAGTACGTACGCGAAAGGTGAATAACAAATGTATACCATCGAACAGATCGTTTCGCTGGCAGTTCGCGTTTTCCCAGCCGCGGATTCCGCACGATTTTTCAAACGGTGATCGATGGCCGAGCGGAAACGGCGATCGCGATACACATTAGATCACGGTTTCCCATCGGCTGGAATTTTACGTTCGGTGTCGACAAGACTGACTACATATATTGTCGGTTGTAAGAGGGGGGCCACGAGGATATGCAGATCGTATGGTAATATCGCGAGACAAGCGCAACCTGTGTCGTATCGCGTCGCGTAGAAAAAGCGAAAAAAAAGGCGGAGGATCGCAGGGATTCGCGGAGCGATGTAAAGTCGACGATGTCGGGAATTTTCGGGATCGATGGCTGGACGCGTCGCGGTTCTAGAACGTTGCAACGTGCGGTTGCATCGCGCGTTGCATACAGCGGCGAGAACGGGAGAAGAATGAGCTTCGGCAAAAAACGCATTTGCACAAGCCGCGTTTTCGATCGGCCGACTTCCACGGATCGTAATCTTGTTATCCGGCCGCGCGAACGTAATTTATGACGGCCTTTTTTTTCCCCACGGCCGTGTTTACCGCGACGCTGATATCGCCTTGAACGCCTGTCCGAGCAAAGTTGAACGAGCTTCGCCGATTTGCCTGCGAAAAACGGAAATCCTCGCCGCTTCTCTTATTGGATAATCGCGGGCATTGCTTATCCCACGCGATTGCGGTCGCACCGGCTGAAAAAAAAACGGACCGAGAGATGCTTCGATAGCCGCGAAACGTTTTCTACGTTTCTCAAACACGTCCACGTGTTCGTTAATCCGATGTAATCATTACTGATTATTATTAATCGAGCACGCAAACTGATTCCAGGTACTGGATGATTACGAAACGCCGTGGCCGATTTTCAGAGACCACTAGACCTAAAGGAAAGCAACTTTTAAGAATAAAGTGTCCACCAGTTTTACTATACTGAAATCATTAGTTGAAAAACTTGTATTGCAATAGAATAACAAACTTTTTGTATGGCGAGTATTAATAGTGAAACGTATGTGTATAAATAAGCGAGTCTGTCAGGTACATACAGCGGAATCAATAATAAGACACGGAAACGTGAAAATAGAATGTAAAATAATTAAAGCATCATTCGGCAGGCAGTTAATTTGTATTATTATTGTTATTAACATATCAACTGCCGAGTAACAACCGCAAAAAGTCCTACAACAACGAATTAACAAGTTAATCGAATCGGAACTGGAATGTTAAAATCGATCACACTGATTGCTTCTGCATACTATGAACCCTAATCGAATGTAGACGAATAATTCGCGATAATAACGAAAATGCGGTTATAGAATAGCGATACACCAAATGACTTACGATTGTCTAAATAAGACGAAAATTGTAAAGAATAAAAACACCATAGAAGAGAAAAACGGAAACACAAGCGTAATGCAAAGCAAGAGCATTTAAATGACCGTCAAGATTAATGACATGTATTCACGGATGAATGAATATTTTATGACTCGACTGTGGATCTTTATGCATTTATAGCTGGCAAAAAAAAAATTGAAGGAACATTGAACTAAAAAGGTCAATAGAATATAACGCAGTTCCAGGCTGGTTTCACAGTTACACTGCGGTCCATAAATTGTAATCATTATTCTAATATTTTCAAATTTAAGGGTAGCAATTGTTTTCCAATTCGGTTTCTAGAGCTGTTCATGATTATTCCATATGTATACATATATTTAATTTTGCATTCAAGCATTATCGTACAATAGCTACATCGAATTAAAAAAGAAATCAATAAAATCAAGCCGGCAGCTAGTGTTCTTTAATTATAATTTCGTCGACGATAAGTGTCCGGTGATTTATGAACGAGAGTGTATCTATCAAAGAAATTGCAACAGAAATGCTATTCGAATGACGACGAATTTGAGAGCTCAAAAGTGTCATAGAAAATTAGTAAGTGTTTTGATATTTTATATTTTTGAAAATCTAGAATTAGAGTCGTAGTAGCAAGGTCTCGAATTTTTCTCTTTCGGATCAGTGTACGTAATAATGGCCGGTTTACGAGGACGATCGAGCTGCGGCTCGACGTTGCGGCATTTCCGCAGGATCCTCCGCGGTGCGGTACGTTACGCGACGGAACTGGTTTGCTTACGTTGGCGTTGCTCCCGGTTGAAAGGACGAGCAGAGCGAAAAAAAAGGCACTTTACGAAACGGGAAGGGCAGGTCGTGTCACATACCGGATTTTCCGGTATATCTAGACGTAACTAAGCGCGCTCTGCTCGAGCGAGTCGGTAGGACGGCCGGGGACAGATACGGGAACGGCCACGGACGTACACGTGTCCGTATAGACGGCACACCGGTGTGTACGCGCGCATATAATATACAGGCGATCGTGACTTTTCGCGATACGCGTTTTGAATTAAACGACGCCTGTCCTCGCGCGATTTCGCCCGCGGTTAAGCCTCGAGGGCAAGAGTCAACGGACACATGGCGGCGTCGACCTCGCTGGAAGACTGGCTCGTTATACGCACGAACTCGCGAGACCATGATCGCCGTCGACTTTCCTGTCCTCTGGCTACCGGCTTTCGGAACCCTTTTCCTAGTCCCAAAAATTCACTCACCAGACTTCATTACTCCAAACGGTATTCCCAATTTAGCGCCACACTATACGCGTTGGACACGATTATACTTCTATCAAACTGAACTCTTTGAATTTTTCTTCCGACCTTGCAATATCTCTATTTTACATAATTTTCTCAATGTGGTCGTTATAAAATTTATATACTACTTCATACAATACTTTCAGTAGTTTATTCAAATATTAAATACGTTTAGCAATTTATTAGTAAGAAAGACTAGCATTCTGAAAAGTAAAAGTGTAATAAATGTTGAGACACTCGTCGGAGCCAGTAGAATGCACGATAACCTTCGTGTCTCCGAAAGGGTAGATTATAAATCAATTTATACGACCGAGCAGAACTGTTTCGTAGAATTTTGCTGTTTGTCAAGAGCAGAGAAAAACTTTGCATGGCGGATCGAAAGCAGGTAGGTTAGGCATTTTCCTCTTGCATCGACAGAAGGGTTAAAGTGCAGCAGCACTGGTGAGTCGCGCGTGCAACGATTCCGTCGCATCGGTTTGATTAACGAACGGCCGTAGGTAGCGGACCATAAATAAAGCAGCGCGGTGCGAGAGCTCGCTGCGGCGGCGTTACGTGATCGCGTCACGTGCAAATTGCGCATCGAGATACAAGCTTGATTAAATAACGAATTTCTCGGAAGCGAAAACTGTAAAAATGACGGTGGAACGTTTATTAATCGGCCGCGGAGTCCCGGTCTCTCTCCCCCCTCTCTCTCTCTCCCTCTCTCTCTCTCTCTCTCTTTTTCTCTCTCTGTTGGTGCAGTGCAACGCGCGCGATGCAACAGTGATACGCAAAGGCGATAATCGGCCTCTCTCGCTATGCCGGCTCCGTTACAGGTCGCCCGCACTTTCGTTCTTATAGTCCAGCGAGTTGGTTCATCATGCTTTCTTGCTTTATGGGTCAGATTCGCGGGCCCAAATCGCGATCTACCGCCGCCTCGTCCAATTAGAACTATCGGACCTCGGGGAAACATGTCCCCGTTCTAGTTGCGTGGACGCGGTCGATTCGCGCGGGTGCGATCGAGCTGTCCTCCTTCAAATTCTCACTGTACACTAGCTTCACTTCAAACGTGTTCTCAACACTTTATCTACAAAAAGCCTATTTATAGGATATACAGGTAGATTCTGATAACTGGGACAAGTTTCTCCTCTTTTTAAAGTAAAAATAGAACAAAATGATAAGGTAAAATCGTATAACCTTATATTTTATGTGGATGCACCAATGCACCAGGTGCAATTACACTTTTCATCTACGTATAAAAGTACTAGCATAATATTTTTATATTATCAATTGGTTTAACAAAGTAATTCGGTTGCATTAAAGAATAAATTGCACCTGGCGGGTGCATCGGCGCATCAAACTAAAATTAATTTCAAGGTGATTCGGTGTAAAGGTTTTCTCTACAGCCACCTCGGGACCAAAAATCAGTATAAAAACAATGTTCAGTCGCAGGCTAGAATCAAAGTATGGCGAGTATGACGTTGTTAGGCTCGTCGGTCGGGCGGCCTTGCGACCACTGGCTAGGGCTTAATCGACTTCGGATTAATTATTTATGAGGCGTGTTTCATTCATTCATTAAAGCTCGGGGCCCCGAGATCATTATAAAGTGATAATGTCTTAATTAACGACGGTTAATGAATCCCTATCGCGGGGATCATTCGGCTTTATAATGCGAGCGTCCCGCCGGCCTCTAAACGGCGTATTAACCCACGGTTAATAAACGAACCAAAGAAGCACGTGCTGCTGGTACTAGTGCTTGCTCTTCGGATCGCCGTTCCACCGGGTTACATACGACCGAGGCCCGCATATTTCCTGAACGAGCTCTTCGTGGTTAACGCGCGTTCACCTCCGGGTACCAATCGCGCAATCTCCGCCAACCTGTCTGACTCCTCCGCGGTCTGCTCTTGCTGGCTTCTCTTGTTTTCGTTCCCTTTTCAACCCGGTCCAACAGGGACCTTGGACTGTTTCTTTTCGATCACGGGACGTTAGTTTTATCGTCGTGGATCTTTATGCAAAATCAAAATGTTCCAAGTCGACTGCAAGAAACACGCGCCTCCACAGACGTTCATTCGTTACCGTAATAATTAGACTGCGGATACGTCTATTTCGCACCTGGCCTGTACAATTAATTAGGGGTGGGTGGGTACCCGAGGTCGGGTTTTTATCACTCTCCGAATAATACAAATTTTCAAGTCTCAATTTTTAGTTTGCATAGAAATCCACAGTCTAATCATAACGTTCCAGGAAATACAATTCCATTCTTGAAATCGATATTTCCCCTGTTTCTACTTATTTTCGTCATAAACGCAAAAAATCCGATTGGTCAAAGTTC
The DNA here is from genome assembly GCA_916610235.2 of Lasioglossum morio. NCBI lineage: Eukaryota > Metazoa > Arthropoda > Insecta > Hymenoptera > Halictidae > Lasioglossum > Lasioglossum morio. Next base: position 25,864,883 of record OU744326.1, read on the forward strand.
CATTTTTATTCTCCAGAGATCCAATATTGTTCCCGGAAATTTTCATAAGTTTATTGCATAAACTCGGGCGTCCATTTAGAATTCTTTCGAAGCACCGAGATTGAAACCTTAATTCGCTGAGAATGTTAATGTCGAAACCAAAAGGATCCGTAAATTATTTATAAAAATGCAAATGGAGAAGAGATTATTTTAGACACAACTCGATATGAGCTATTGCGAAGACAACCGTATAAATAGAATCCTGCTATTAATTTCTATAAATAAGTTGATCCATTTTCCGTTTCCTGTATACAACCGAAACACGTTTTACGAGTTCAATTTACGGAGATCTACAGTCTTAAACGGCTCGTTAATTACATGAACGCTCCCCTGTGACATATATTAACTATGTACCAAGAAATTTATCCCGTTAAGTAAACATCAAGATCATTAGCCTGCGAATCTTTATGCAAATTTCAGTTTTCATAGGCTATTATACAGAAATAAAGGAAATATTTTTGTCACGCGTGGGAGCCACTTCGTGGCGAAAACATCAGGAAAATCGCATTAACAGATATTTTTACTGCTTGTGCTGTATCCGAAAGCAGCTCGACAATCATTTTCTTGCAAACAAAAATCCTGAAAGAAATTCTTACACCTTGCTAGCTCATGAATAAAATGGCTACCGGTGATGAAAATTTATTCCGAAGTACTTGTCACTGTTTGACTTTTAAAAGACTCTTAACTCATCATTCACGATAGCTAAACTATTAATTTTCAATGTCGGTACACACACGGTGTTTTACATTTCATAAGTTCGTTGATCGAATGAACGCTGCAAGTATCAATTATTACCGTCCCGGTAGAAATAAAAATTCTGTTGGTAAACCGCAACAAACAGTAATTAAAGTGAAAAATTACATTTATTCCGTTACAATTGCATCAACAATAATCTATAGACGCTTTCAATAATCATTCCGCTGTTTTAAATTCCTCTCACTCATTTCAATCGCAAACACAAACTACGCAGTCTGATTGTGACTCATAAACGATCCAACATGTGCGAGAAATGTGTGAAATGGAAAATCCTAGATCATAGATCCTCTTCATTAACACACATTAGTCCCTCATTTCACGAACTGGTTCCTCGGTGTCAAATTGATTCAAATCAAGTCAAATCGATGAAATTTTTTTATTCAAAATGAGTAGTTAACATCTTAGGTTTTTCAGTTATGTGTTTCGCATTAAAAAAAATAAAACTCACGTAGTTTCGGACAAATTTATCTACAAATAACGGAGCAGTATAACTTATTTCTGAAAAACTGTGTCAAATTGACACGAGGGACGGGAGGAGAGTTAACCCTTTGCACTCGGAGCTATTTTAACTCGAAAATTAAACGTTTCTTCTGACCTACAATATTTCCATTCTTTATGATTTTTAAAATTTGGTAAATATGAAATTGATATAATACCTCATACAATACTTAAGTGTGTAGTAATTGGTTAGATAGTGACATATCTGATAGTGTAAACAATTATTTAAATAATAGTACAGCAATTTTTAGTGGCGCTGCAGAGTCGCCACTCGACCGCTAAGGGTTAAAAACTAGAAGAACCTGTTCAGATAAATCGAGGTTGAAAAAAACGGATCGGTTGAAAATCATCTCGCGAATTTCGAAGGGAAGGTGAGGCGACGCAATAACCGGACAGGATGATTCTCGTTATTTAAATCGCGTTGCACCGGCGTTGCGCACAGGGTCCCCTTGTGCATCGCATCGCGTCGGTAGAAACCAGTCGTACGCGTATCCCGACTAAAATGGTATCGCGGCGCACTTCATTAATTACCAGCAGCTTCTTCGCCGGTCGAGCGGTATTAGTTATTTCGACGTGGCTAGATCCGTGTTTATACGAAGCTCACGGCCCACTCGAGCGATAATTAATAGCGTCGGACGGGAATGAAATCATCGTAACGCGCCGTGACTGATTGCGTTAGGGTTACCAGGTATCAAACCATTGCCAGTTCGAACGCCACCGGGGGGGTGGGGGGACTCTTCAAGATTAATATTGCTCGATCCTGCGATCCGCGGGACGTTGCCTTGTGTCGTCGTACATGTGCCGACTAATTGCGCCCATCGATCCGGTAATTAATAGAAAAGATTACCGGACAATTAGCGAGTCGAATCTTACCGCGAAAATCCTTGACGGCACGACAAGATTGCTGCGCAGGGGAAATCGTGCGTGAAGCTATATCTAAATCCTCCACACGATTCACCACGGGATCGTCGAGACGTTAATTCTTCGCGGAAATCAGCGCAGAAACTTTTCTACAAATGCATTTCTCAAGACACATTGTGCTATCAGAAATGTTGGAAACAATCACGGAAAACTTTGAAAGAGTGTCTTTAGTTTACCGTGACGATTTCCTCTGCAACGGTTAATCCTCATATGTCCCTCAAGGTGCAAATTCACCTATTCAATATTTTCACATACTGTAAAATTATTCATCCTTTTACGTCTACGTCGTGAGATGCATTTCTTTAGAATGTGACGCTATAAAAGATACATAATATGTTGATTTAACGAGTAAAATAAAAATGGGTGAATTGTTATCCTAGTCTCTTTCATGCAGTTATTTTTAAGGATCGTATGAGGGTTAAATTGACATGAAGTCGTGAAAAATTTGAAGTATCTTTAAGAACACGCGCGAAGAAAATTAATAACCGTCGGATCAGTTTACGAGCATCGGCGCTACAAGAAGTGTCCGCAAGTGTCGGCGATTCTCTCGCGTCCAAATATTGAGTTTGACGCAACGAAATGCGCAGTAAAGTTCGTCTCGGGACGAAGATAATCCGACCGTAATTCATCGAAAGCAGGCATTACGGTCGACAGAGAAATTTCATCTTAGCTGTAGCAGGTTCGAGAGCGGGCAGTAAAGCGAATCACGCGATGCGAGATCCGTCAAAACCAACGACGAGCAACGGTTCCGTAAATCTATCGTTAATTGGGAGCGAGCCTGGCGCGGCGTAGCAGCCGCGTGGATCGCGCGGGCTCGTAAACGAGGAGCGGTCTGAATCGTTCTACTAACAGCTTTATCGAGAAAGTAAAAGGTAACGTCTGACAGGCAATCGTCCCGGCCGCGCAACTGGCTCGTGCTGCTGGGAAAAAAACCAAAGTATAATCCGAAAGCGAAGGTGTATAAATAGGGAGCCGATCCACGCGAGGGATCGGTGGCCCGAGAGATTCGCCTTCGAGAATCGTTTGGTCCCTCTCTCGCTCTGCCTTTGTCTCTTTCTCGCTGCCCGGCCGGTTCTCGTTCGTCTCCCTCGTCGATAATTCTATTATGTACGGTTTAATGTACAATTAACCGATCACTTAGGGCCTGACGTTACGCCGAGTCACGATGTCTTATTAAGCCTCTACCACCGGGTAGTCTCTCTCGACCACGCACGGTGGTAACCGGCCGCAACAGGAGCAGAGCCTGAAACCGGAGCGGGAACGGACTCCAGACTCGAGCCACTTACCTCTATTAGACTCATTCGTCCCCCGCTTAACGATCTCTTTCTGCTTCGATTCACGATTTCGAGGATAAAACACGCCGCTCTCTTTCCGACTCGGAATTCATTGTCCAACGCCGAACCGCTTGGACCGCCAAGACACGCGTCGACCCGCTGCCGATCTCGACAGGAAGTTCAGACGGAAGACTTCTCTCCAGGATCGCGAGGCTCGGGATGCGCATTATCATTTCTCGATAGGGCAAAGATGGGGGTTTTTAGTAATCCAAAGCGCTAGATAAAAGATCAGTCTAGGTCGCAATCGCTCCCAAAAGTCCTGTTTGTGGCACCTCTGGAAATATTCCATGTGCCATCTAATACTGTGGTGCCTAAGGTGGTTCGGAACCCACCTTAACCCTTCGCTGCATAGTGTATCATATCTGATACAGTTAAGAAATCTGGTATATAGTAAATTAAAAACGTATTTTCTTACTATTCTAAATTATGTTTATTTTTCTGAAAATGTTGTTTTAATTTCTTTTTAAATATTTTTCCCTTAAATAAACACATAAAGTGACCTTCCTTTTCATCCCAATTAAAAAGATCATGCAATGAAGGGTTAAAATAAACTTTAGTTCCTGCCGCGAAATAATCTTAACAAAGAGATGAATGCGACGTAAAATTTAAAAAAACGTCCTGCTTTTACGTTTCCGAGGCATAATTTGCATTATTCGGAACCATACACATACGAATGTAGCTATTTTAATAAAGCTGCAACAGCTACATGCTGTCGTATAATGTAAATTACGCCACGTAAATGTAAAACTAAGACTTTTAAGGGCGATCGCGGTTTAGATTTTTTATCTAGCGCTTTTGACGCGTTCTAGCAATCCTGGAAATGCTAGTCTACCCTTCCTAACTTCGAAGTTGAATCACATACGTTTAAGTATTCTGAAACAGAGAATTTGCGGTTGTTTGAATAATCATCTAGAAGACGAGCGTAACAGCTCCAGTGACCGTTCATTGTTTCCTTGTCAATTAATCCTACCGGCGATCTTGACCGTAGGACTACGGTGTTGCGCAAGATCGTTAAGAACACGATCGGTTCCTTAGATGAACGAGACACAATAACCGAAACCTGTTTAGCGAATTCGTAATTAAGTTTTGGATCGTGTAGGCTGTCTCGAAGAGGAAGAGAGAGAGAGAGAGAGAGAGAGACTGGCTGTAAACCTTTTTGGACTCTTTAACCGGAAGGAATTCGACAGGATCAAGTATGCTTGATTTTATTGGATTGTTTCAGGGCTTCAGGTCTTTTTATTGAGCGTTATATATGAAGGTTCGTCGAAAATGACGATTTTATTTAACACTCTGGAATAGCTAATAATAAGAGGAATTTTAATTGTAGCCTACTCCTTCTTTCACAATCTTCCTCTCTAGAGGAGAATCGTTTTATGTGTCCCTTGAACCACGATCGTTTAGATTGGAATTCATCGTTTATTAATTTTTTTTTGTGTTTGTAGATTAGTAATTTTCTAACCTCCCAGATTGTGGACTCCCTTAAATGTAGATAGATTATTTGAAACCTGTTGTATTTAACTTATTTGCACTTTTCATTTTAAATTTTGTAATATTTTTAGAGTAGCATTAACAAGTTGTTGAAAGAAATACAGTAAATGGGTAGCCGGTTGGCTAAACAAGGGTTAGGCTAAACTTTAATTATATTATATATCATCATTCAACCTGCAGAAGGGGTGATTCATCGAAGTCGTCCGAGTTCTAGAGGTGCAATGTGCAGAGAATTTTGTCGAAGATTGCGTCTGTACGGCGGTAAACTCGATTTCGGCCACGGAAGATCGCGTAACGAGTAACTCGAGGGCGAGTTCGCGTGAATCGGCGGGCAGGGATCGGCTAATTTAGGAGTCCATAAAATTGGCCGGTCCTTTGGTCCCTTGTCTCGGGGCTCTCCCATACCTCTTTCACGTTCGCAGCAGCCCCACCTGAGACACACGGCGTGTACCGTCCCTAACGGACCCACACCGATGATATTTCAGTGTTAATTGCGCCCGGTATCTACCGTTCGGTCCCGGGGCTGACTTCTAATCTCGGGTTCATTAGGAGAGCCCCGTCGAGCACCGAACTATTTTCAGATCGGGACGCACACGAATGTTGGCGGGGATGGTTGCGGTAGGCTGTCGGCTCTGTTGCTGTTGCTGCTCTTCGTGGTCTTCGCTCGTGCTTCTAGCTGGACAGGACGAGGAAGAAGAACCGAACAAGTCGATAGGGACTCCTCTTGACGATCCCAGCTACCAAAACAGGGGTCTGGGAGAACGGGAGACCCCGTCTCTTTCGTACACTGCGGCCCAAAAGTATGTGGACCTTCTCCGTTCATTATAAAAATTGTCATTGTCCAGAAATTCTTGCAAAATAGCGACTGAAAATTGGCGTCTTTATCAGCGACTTCTTTTTTATTAGATCGAAGTAAAAACATTTTGACAAGTACTTGTATTGCGTTGGTAATAACTAGACTGTGGATCTTTGTGCGAAACAAATGTTACACAATGTAATAAATATCGTTCAATAAATTGATATCATAAATTCAGGAAAAATGACAATAGTGTACAATAAAATGTTGCACAATCATGATGCTGTTGAAGAAACAATACCACGAATAGAAGAAGCATATGAGAAAAGAACATAGCTGGGTTAATAACAAGCGTCGTTCAATGATATCAATTTATGCGATTGATTTACAAAAAAAATTGCCACATCAATACTTTCGAGTGGCAGTGTATGTGTGAAGGGACCAGGGTGCAGGGCGAAGGACGAGGATACACGGCGAGCGACGAAGACGCGAAGGACACCACCGGCCATCCCCGATTTCCATTTTAATTGAACTCAACGCAACATCATACTTAATGCCAGAAACGCGTCACAAGCTCCAATTAAACGCGCGACGCCGTTTCACTTTATCACCCCCGGCGCATTCGTCCTGATTGCCCTGCCGATCCTCCTGCGCTCTGCTCCACGTCCGAGACCATCGATTACTCGCCGTGCAATTCTTTTAAGAGACCAATCGCGCCTGCTCGAGGGGGCCCCGATCTTACCAGACCCCCCTCTCACCCGTTCGATCCTACCGACCAGCGGAAAGGATCGCTGGATCCTTCGCGATCGCGTGTCAGGCGCGATCGATCCGTTCCCGATGGTCCTGTCTCGGTTTTCGAGGGATCCAGGTAATTGCTGCTCCCAGAGAGAGTTATTTTTAAAGGACCTTGCCGACTTTTAGCTCCTTTCAGGATCCGCGACAAGCCACGGTGAATCGTTACACTCTGGAAGCGAATCCTCATGAACTTTTTCGAGCGAAAGGCACAGAATCAAAGTCGTTTCATTTTGATCGGGTCATCGACACTTTGGACTTCGTTCGTTCTTTAACACTATGTCTGCCAGCTGAAACTGAGCTTCCCTCGCGGGTCGATTAGCGAAAATTCAGCAGGACGAAGCATCTGGCAATGAGGCACAAAATTGCCGGCGATTTCTTAGCCTCGCAGCGGTTCGTGGAACTCTATCGCTTACCTGGAAGTAGCTTCGATCTAGCGGCGATCGATAAAACGACGACTACAGCCGCTGCAGGCGTTGGATCCTCGAAGCTGCTGATCCGTTCCCTCGGATCAATTGCCATGGGAAGAAGTATCAAAATCGTCGGTTTCTTTGCGATTATTCTCTCTCTCTCTCATTCTCTCTTTCTGGATCGTTCTCCGTGTATCCCGCAAGCCGATGGTAGCAGGGACGAGTCCTCTAATCGCGATAGATAAGCCTCGCGACCGTGGAGATTAAGCGTTTGTTTTTCTGGCTGTTACGGGGAACGGCAAAGGAACCAAAGGAGCTGGAGAAGTCGAGGACGAAGAGAGGCAACGATAGAAATGCCGAAGCCGAGTCCGAGCACGGCCAACGGGTTGATTTATTGACAGGAAAATCTAGTCGAGCTCGCCTCGCGTCGTACGATCGGCCTCTCTGCCGTACCACGTCTTCTCTGCGTCTCGTCGAATGTTGTCCTTCAAGTAGAGAGGAAAAAAAAAGAAGAGCTCCTTCATATTTACGAGAGATTTCTGCGAGACGCGGGACAACTCGGACGTGGAATTCGACGAATCGACGCTGATGCCAAGAGTTGACTCGATCCTGGAAAAAGCAGCATCAATCCTCTACCGATTCGGACACTCGATGCTAAACAGAGAGACATGCCTGCAGAACTTAACTCGGGATGATTGATAAACACGAACATTCAAATAGGATAATACTTTTTATACAGAACGACTATGTTTCTGTTCAGGAAAATTGAAGGCGACCTTGAACTCTCTGAAACTATTTCATGTACAAGAAAGAAAGAAACTGTTATTGCCGTATGCATACAATAATTTTTTCTATTCGGCCTGAGAGATGATAGGAGACAAAGCAGCTGAAGTCGTTGCGACCTAGAAGACAGTTGTCCGTCCAGGGGTTGTAGAAACTGTAGTGAATCGAGAGCTGGTTGCAACACAGGGTAAAAGAACCCGTGTTGCGATGATCGTCAGAGGGAAGCTTCGGTTCGTGGAACGAGTAGATTCGAATCGATGGCGAAGGGGAAGTTGAAGGGGGAGAAGAAGAAGAAGAGTTTTGCGGTCGATCGGATCGCGTCGGGGCTGGTCTGCGAGAGGCTAACGCGGAGGATGCATCAAGCCGGATCAGAGGAGGACGCCGCCTAAGGCTACCGGTGTTGGGTAGCTGCAGGGCCGGCTTTTTCTCTTCGGGTGTCGATTCGTGGCTCGGCGAAGAAGGTGAGAGACTAACCGAGGAGAGACCGGGGCAAAAGCAAGAGAGCTCTTCGGATTCGCGAATCGAACGAGCAGCTCTCGGTGCGACCAGGCCCGAAAATCGCCTCGCTTCTTCGGCCCTCTCGAACTTCTCGAACAGAGCCCGCGCGTTCGGCTAGGGGCAAAACCATTGAGATGCAGAGAGCGTTGGTGCTACCGTGCGATGGTCCCGATACCGCCTAATGGACTGTCCCGCCCTCTTTCTCCCTTCGCCCGAGTCCTCGATCCTTCTTCCCTCCTTCCCAGCACACCTTCCACATCGTCTCTTGCCCTTCTCTCTCTCTCTCTCTCTTTCCCACTCTCGATTCTTCTCCATCCATCCTCTTCGTTCGCCTTCCTTTCTTTCTCCCTGTCCGACAACTGCATTCTAACGTCACTTTTAATCTCCGCCTTCACATATTCGCCACCCTCCCTGCTCTCACAATCCCAGACAATTACAAAGCAAACTTTTCTGTTCGAAATTACTCGACGCGCTTGCGACTCGGTGCGACAGATACTGCTGGAATTTTAACGATACCACTGCCCGGTGCACTCTGGTAATAGATCTGTTAAGTATTTAGGGGTAGAACCTTCTTTTGCACGAAGATTCACTAATTCGTTAGGTCAGCAATGGGCGTCTTGTTTGGTGAACGCGCAGTTGTAAGGTTCGTGGTCAAATTTTTACGAAGCAACAGAAAGTTAGTCTTGAATAAATTATTCTAACAGCGCAAACAATCTTTGGAGAACCCACGGGACTTCCAACGTTCTTTACAAGGCCTACTAAAGTTCTGCAGAATTTTCAAAGTCCGGTAGAACGTGTTCGGGACGCGATCAGGAATCCGATTATTATAAATTCCCCCGTCTCCGAAAGATCGATGCCGCAATCGAGATCGGTCGGTCGAGCAGAGCGATTTATTTCCAAACAGAGTGACTGTGACTGCTGGGATCGAGTCACCGGTCTCAGAGATAGCGGTAAATGAAGCTCCTCGGAGACGAGAGGAGACGAGAAAGAAGCTCGTCTACGCAACGCGCGTTTTATGTCCTGCGCTCGGAGATCCGCAGCACACGGTAGCAGAGCTATAACAGCGTCGCGGCATCATTTATATTTACGAGACACCGCGAAGCCGAGCCCAGGCCGCATTGTTACTGGCCAAGGGCCTTATAGCCGCCGTCTCTGGCCCTTATAGGGCCGCCAGTGATCTTGGGCCTTCTATCTCCTTTCTTCTCTCTTCTTCTACCGGTTGTAGAAAGTGCTCGATCGAAATTGTGAACATGATCGTTCAGAGAACTTTTTGGTAGAAACGAATACTGAGAACGGAGAATACAATTGCGCGCAGGGTGGTCTGCCTAAATCCAATTGTGATGGCTAGACTGTGGATTTTATTTATTTATAACAAAAATGAGTCGGTGTAATTTAAAGCAGGAAAACGATTACAACAATTAATGAGGCATATAAATTTTTACTTAACTCCTATAACTTGCAATTGATGTATAAAAATTTTATTCTGCATAAAGATCCGCAGTCTAAGGATGATATTAAAAATATTTTCAATGCAGCTCGAGTGACGTCGACGCATGAATACGCTGCAATATTTATATAACAACATCATTTTGTGTATATCGTACAATAAGACTGATAAAAACGATAGTACAATACGAATGATAAACAGTTGGTTTACGGAGAGACGTTTGATTTGTTTGATCGAATACTTTTAGCTAGGGGTGTACCGTCGCACCGGACGAGGCCCTGTTTCTACAGGGCCTGCGAACGGTTCACGCTCCCCCCTCGATCCCTCGATCGACATCGGTCGAAGTCGTGCCTCCCTTTGAACACGATTCGCCATTGATCTGCCACGAGCGATAAGGCGGACGGTAAACGTCCTCATAGCGCGAAAAACGTCCGCCCGACGAGATCAGTCGATTTTACAGCGGCGACAAACCCCGTAGACTGAACCCACATGGGATCACTTGTGAACCATAGTCACAAACCTTGGTATCTCGTAATTCAGAATCCTTGCGAATTACGTTTAATGAAACCTCAAAACTTTAATAATTTCGCTGATGAGAACAAAAACTTTCTATCTATGATATACCTACGTTTACTTTAACGCTGAAATATTGATTGCAAAATAATTGAGTTTTATTTTGTCCTCCATAACGTTATGAAAATTCTACGAAAACCGTGAAAACGTTTTTCCAACCGTTTGAAGTACAGTGAGGATACAGGCCCCGAACATAATATTGTATATAAATAATAAATAATTATATAAAAATCTAGCCATAACTGTCGCGAAGTTGTCAAAAGCATTTGCTTGAAAAAATGTCTGCAAGATGTTGTCCATAAGGATAAGATTGTATGCTATGGATTTTCAACCGGATGTCTCCATCAGCCAATTACAAGCTTGAGCTTTGGAAAGTCCGTGGAAAGCGTCCGATTCGCCGCGGCGAATGGTTAGAAACAGGGGGAGAGAAAGAGAGGGAGAGAGATAGATTTAGCACTAGCAACGGTTCGCGCCAATCAGCCACGACACGGCGCATCGGCCTTGCAAATATTTCACAGTTATTGCCAGATAAACCACGACCTTAGCGCCGGATGTACCGTCGTTTGGGGAATAGACCGCATCAATGATGCAACGTTCGACCTAGCGGCATCGGCCGCGCGTTTGTCTTCCTTTAGGAAGTTTATAGTCGTGCCTATCAGGTGCGACTTTGCTTCCGCGGTGTACATTATTTTTCCCTGCGCCCAAGCCAGATCAGGACCAATGACAACGATATTTTAACGTCGCTTCGAATGCACGGCCATTCCTCTACGTTTGCGGGACGGCAAGGTGACCATCGCTGCCGATTTTTACTGCTTCTTTGCATGGAGCTGCTAACGGTGAAATAGGTCGACTCTTAACGTATAAATTTCTCGCTGAAACTTTAGCGAATGAAGCTGGACACTCGTTGAAAACTGAAGGAGAGATTGTTATCATTCACTTGGTCCCATCTAAACATCTTCTTTATTTTTCATAACATAACAAATGTTTTGAATGCAATGTAAATGGTATTTTTCTTTCGAGGTCTTTTCTTCCGGAGTTTTCGAGGTCATCGATATTTTCTGTTATTATAAATGTATATTTTTCTAGTTAACGTTAAAACGCATTTAGATATGTTAATAAGTTAATTTAGCTCTGTTATTTATATTGCATTAAAACCATTTGTTATGTCATCACTAGATCTTTATGCCAAATAAAAATTGTCTGCATCGATTGCAAGAAATAGAAAAACTACATGAATGTTATTTCTCCCCTTAATGGTTCTAATAGAGGAGAAATCATATATTGACATCTTCCATTTAGAAAATTTTTCAACAATTTTGTGCAAGCAGATAAAGGGGATATTTAGGTGGTTACATGTAGGTGGACCTAAAAATTTTAGTGGATTACTGATCATTCTAAAGTGCCTCGCAAACAGATCACCATTTCAAGACCTCGATTGAGGTGGAGGAAATGTCACCGATTGACTCGGGCAAATTTGTTTGCATCAGACTTCTCATCCCCCGAGATGCATCGTGCTTGATCAGGGTAGGTGGCAATGTCAAAAAGCGAATTCTAGTCTCCACTGTCATCGTTCTGCCCCCGTCCTTGCTCTCTCTCTCTCTCTCTCTTTCTGTTCGAAACAAGAGGGGTAGTCATCGACTGTAAAGACATCGAGTCGTACTCGAGGGTGGCTCTCGTGAGTGCAAGTGAAGGCAAGGGCTGCGCATTTCTGCTGATCAGCCTGCTGAATCCCGAGTTTCTGATGGGGTCGTCGCCGATCGAGAAGAGACAAGGGAGACAGAAACGTCGAGTTTTAAACCGCAACTCGATATCTACTCGTTCCAGGGTCGTAACCAACCCCGTGTCTTCCCCGGGGATTCTCCGGGAAACTGCAGGAGTGGTCGAATAAATTCTCCTGTCTCTGCGTACCGAAATTTTCAAAATCAAAACCGATTCGACCACCCTTCGACCACATCTGCTCGACATAATCACGGGACGATATATTTCGTACATGAACCCCCTTAGCGTCTCGTTGCGACTGTTGCCATCCGACCAATCAATTGCGGAATAACAGCACTCACAGTTGTACTTCAACTCTCGTTGTCTCCTTACCCTCTTATTACTAGACTGCAGATCTATGGATTTATCGCAGATTATGCGTTTATAGTTTATAAAAATGTTCAGAAAAGGCTGGAGTATCAGATTCGACGGAATTTTTCTTTATTTTGGACCGAAGAATGTTATTACGAATGAAAATAGGATTTTATTTGGTACCACTTTTTTAAGGCATTTCTACAAGAATTGAGAATTTGCAACAACCTTGAAATTTATTCTCATTTTTAATATGTTTGACTCCTACTAATTTTTCTCATAAATGCATCAAATCCGCTGTCCACTTATTACTCGCACTTGAAATCAATGTTCTCGCGAACATGGTTGTGCCAGGAGAGGGAACCCTTGGCTTTCTGGAGACAGATAAATCAATCTAATGCATGCTATCCGAAGATCTGCGCGCACGATTTAGCGTACCGTACCCCGCGGGGCTGCTTCCGGCTAATCTGTTGGCAAAACAACGTCCGGAGCGCCGATAAAAGAAACACGTGCGATTTATATAGAAGTCGGACAATCGATCGCGCGGCGTCGGCCCCGGAATAAAAGCGACGGAGAAGTTATCGGGATCGATAAAAAGTCTCGCAATAAGCTATCGATACGGCCGGCTACGTGGTTTTATTGTGTCACGTGCGAAGCGTAGCCGAGCATCCCCTCCGCGTCTATATATCAGTCGCGTCAGAGGGGAGACGTCGATATCCCTCGATCAATCATTAATAAGGCCTGAAACCCCAAATACATAAGGCTCGGCCTTCTCTCCTCTCCTTCTCACGGTGTCTCTCTCGATCCCTCTGTTTCACGTGCGACGGCCAAACAACCGGCGAGAAAAATGTATCGGGAACCGCTCCGTGCCGCCGCGAATTGATGGAATTTTATATTTTCCCTGCTTCGTGATTTCTTATCCCCGTTTCCACGGACCGTCACGTTTCCGGTCTCGCACGACGCTCTCGCCACGAAGAGTGACTCTCCGCGACGCTGCGATTTATGACGGCGAGCATCGCGACACGGTTTTCAACTTATCGCTAAACTACGCTGCTCCACTGCTATCCCGAGCCTCGAACAATGAGTCGATCGTTTCGAAGTGCCTCCTATTCTTTAGATTGCCCAGCCATGCCGCCTTTCACTCCGTAACATCGCGTCGATCGTGGAAGAAGCGAGTGCGTGTTACGAGTAACGTGGCTTATTGTTCCGGGGCAATTGAATCGCGCAATTCCCTCCTTAAGGTCCCTCGAGGAAATCTGAGATACGTAAAATAATTACAAAAGACTGTCGATCTTTATGCACAAATTATCTGCGTCAAGTGTACGGGATGAAAGCCAAATCAAATTACCATTCTTCCTTTGAACATTTCAATAAAATCATTGTACGATAATTAAATCTCCTGAAAAGGCTTGCGCCTATTTGTCTTCACACTCCTTTAAATTGTACATTGTATTTTCGTGAGAGTTCCCCGCAGTTTCACTCAGGACGACCAAGGAGGATTGCAGCGTTCAGTAGCGGAATAATAATAGTAAACGGGAGCAGTTCGGTCGGTTACGGGGTGCAGGACTAATCCCCGTAAAAGGTGTGCGAGTCTTAAAAGCACCGAGCATAAAACTAGAAGAGAAAGCGCGAGAGTAGGCGTACAGCGGCGAAGGTGGATCACAGAGCCACGTGGATCCCCGAGGGTGGCATTAATCCCGTTCCTCGTCCTCCCCGATGCTTACCCATCTAGACAACGGAGACGAGGCAATCATATTTTCCGCCCCAAAGGCACGATACGTGTCAATGCGAATCAGACATACTGATCTAATGTGGTTCCCGATACCGTCTGATTTACTCCAGACGCTACTCTTCGCAGAAATCCATCCCTTTCCCGGCCCGAGCAGAGATTGCGCCGTCTGTCCGAGATTTAAGAAATCTTCCCGACCATTTTTATCATGGCTGCCTCGAACCTTGACAAATTGCGCATCGATGCTGCCGCGTGCTCCCTGTCTGAAGATTCCGGATAAGCAATTAATCGTTGCGTGGACCTTCACGGAATCTCTTCTCATTATTTATCGGTCCCTGCAAAGTGTATTTCATTCGAGCCTGAAGAAAAATAAAAAATCCCAGGTAGCTAGTTTCAAGTGGTTCCAATATCTCCATAATGAATGAATCAATCATTCAGATTCATCCCCTAAATGGATCCTCGGCGATCACATATGTGTCGAGAGAAGGTGATCCTTTTTGGCGGAGTTGCCATGCATCGGTATGAATCTCGTTCGATTTCAGAGGTGTAACGAAATGCTTGATGGAATATGACGAGTCGCAAAAAGATATCGGGGACCGCCAGCAGAAAGGTTTCGAAGGCTGGAAAAATCCCGCGCGAATAATCCGGTTTGCAGCCATCAGACTGGTCATCGCGGCGATGGCCGGAAATTCGCAACCAACCTTTTCCCTTCCGTTCTGCGCCCTTTTTCCCCCGTGTCTGCTCCTTTCCTGGCTCGTTTCTACTCCCGTCACGTATGTAGCGAGAAAAATTGCAGCCGAGCGCTTTACTCGGTTCGCGTTCTTCACGCTTGGCTCCACCGTCGTCTCTCCTACTCCCTCGTTCTCTCCTTCTCCCTCGCGATTCCAGGGAAACTCGGCGTCGTTCAATAACAGTTCTTTGCAACAAAAATTCCTTCCTGATTTTTAATCTCCCTGGAAACCCTGGAACAACCACCTGAACCAAAACCACTCCTTTAGTGGGCACGCTCGCTTTCTCGAGAAAATGGGAATGCTAAAAATTCACTGTAAACATACAGTTGAAATGAATATCGCAGTAGCAAACGGCTAGAATTCCACAGAAGTCCCAGAGTGCTCTAAATCGAGCATGACCGGTCAGGATCTGCACCCCTTTTCATCCCCCTCCCTCGGGACCACTCAAGCCCGTTGTCCTCTCAATCTGCGTGTTATTAGAAACTGTGCAGGGTCCGTGCTGAAATCTTCAAACTACAATCGTCCTCGAGTACAACCGCGGTGAATCGCTTGAGCATCAGCACTTTTCAAATGTTTGCGAACCGAGGAAACAGGGCGGACGCGACCCTCGTTCGAAATTCCGCTTGTTTTATATTTTCTCTGGTGCTGCCGGTTAACGAATCTCTGCTACGAGGCGGCTTAGCGTTATCTCGGACCGCTGTCCTTCCTGGCCGAGGAAAAACAGGCGAAGCCACTGATCTTGATAGGGGATTCAATTTATCCGTTCCTGGTGGACGGACGGATACACGGTTCAGTATAACGAAAGGGCGTTACGACGCTTGTGTTACTCATTCCCATCGTTTCAAACAGCAATGGAGGTTCTGTTAAACTCTCCGAGATAGCGGCACTCATTTCGATCGTTAGGTGGGCACTGTATCGCTTCGAGCTGTTATATATATATATATTTTTTTTTCAAGATCAATTACCGATCCGCGAAACCACCCCAAGATTTCGGCCCTCTGGTTAGTCGGTCCGGATGCATCCGAAAGTAGTGTGTTAGCGGGTCGAGTGTTTTCCCGAGTAGTGGTTAATTAGGAGCGTGCTCCGAGAGCGTGGACCAACGTTGATGCGGTCTCAGGCCGCGCGCTGATTCCGCCGCATCGCACTCTAATTATTCGGTCGTTTTACAAGCTGCGGATGTTTCCACGGGCGCGAGGCAACGCCGCAAGCTACCGTGTTAACAAGTTGCGCCCGGAGATCGTCGAAAGCCGCGGCTTCTTTTTAACGAGATTGGCAGTTTTATTGCGCGAACACTGTTTGCGAGGAAAATGGGTCGTCGAGACGCGTCGGAAATTGCGCGCTTGATCGGCCCACTTGATGAGAATGTTCGGAGCGGCTGTCGTAAACTTGTGCTGCCTCCGTTGCGTCGCGTTTTTATAAGACGCCGGGAACAAAGTTGCTCGAGCCACTTCTGAGCGTCTCGCTTGTTGCGCAGATGTTCGCGAAATGGCGCAATCTTCGTGTACGAGATACACCGAGGATTCAGGGGACAGATGGAGCTGTGTGCTGCATCGTCGCGATCGTTTCAGCTAATTACTCATTTCGGAAATGATCTGTATCAGAGTAGAGGGTTGCTTCAATTAAAACTGCACCGATTCGACGCACTAATAGATCCAGAGTATTGTTGTACTCATACGTTCCTCAGAGTGAAAATTTGCCCATTTAATATTTTCACGTACTGTAAAATTATTCATTCTTATATTTCTACATCGTGAGGTGTGTTTCTTTAACATGTGACGCTATAGATGAAACATAATGTGTTGATTTAGCGTGTAAAATAAAAATAAACGAATTGTTATCCTAGTGTCTTTTACGCAGCTATTGTTGAGGAGTGTTTGAGGGTTAATACCTCTAACTCCTCACGTGTGAAGCTCTCCCGTCAGAATAGAAGCTAGCTCCGAGTAGAATCGCGTCGATTCCTCGCGCTGCGATGCCCCGAGAAGAGAAAGCTCTCCTGGATCCTCCCACGGGCTCGATTCGTATGTTGTCCAAGCAGTTTTCTCGATCGCGGCGGAAGGAGCGCGGCCTATCTCTCGATCTCTGGATCCCGGTTACCTGGCAGGTACGCGATCGACGACGGACCGGTCGCGCGCACCTTTACGTAACCGACGCGGTACGTGTTCTTTTTTTTCTTTTTGTGTCCGTCGTCGGTCGATTTCCATCGGGATGGACGAGCGCTGCCAAGGGAAGACACGCGCATCCTGGGTAATCCGTGACGACGCGCACCTCCGCTTCGCTCGCCTCCGTCTCTTCCTTTCCTCTTTCCCTTCCCCTTTGCGGCGCGTTCTTCGGTCGAATCGCGGGAACGGGCGCGTCGCGTCTCGCCGTGACAGTCGCGCCCCGTCTTTCTTGCAAAATTTATACAAATCTCGCGGAGTAAGCTCGTATTATCGTCGATTAACGAACCTCTGTAATCACGCCGCGGCGCGTACGATCGACGCCTGTCGTTTCGTGTCTCGGCGAGACATTCAAAGTGATTATTTTGTATCGAGCTGGGAACAGTTTAAGAGGGACGGGTGTACGCGTGGCGCCCCGGCTCAACGGTGTAATTCGCCGGCCAACAAATTGAGAGCACTCGTGTAATGACAACGTGCAAGTAACAAATTGCGGTGAAACAAGACGACTTCTGATCGACGATACTGATGGGAAGCAGCTGCGCTGGTTAGGAGAGGATGCTGAGGGTCAAGGAAAGCTTCGAAGGAACAACTTGGCCTCTATCGTAGGGAAAAGAGAAATCGATGAGTCTCTGCTGATCCGAGCATGGTTTTTGTACGAGAAGGACACGAGGATCGGAGCGCGCGGCGATAATCGCGCAGAAACTGCACGGTGCATTGATGCACGCTGAAGTCGCGCCGTTGCGGCGTTACCTGTCGATGGAAGCTCTCGCGCGCGTGCATCGTCGAGTATGCAAATTACGTCTCTCGCCTGTCCGTCACCTGAAGACCAGTCCGCCGGTTGTGTCTCGCGGCGAAAGACCATCGCGACGCTGTAAATCGCGCCTTTGTCGCGGTCGCCTTCGCGCGTGTCCAGAGCATTGGCTCGCTTGAGACGCGCGAATCGTTTTGCAGATTACACTTTGATATGCGAGGGATCGGGCCTGGATCCTTTTCACGGGGACTTTTTCATGTGGAGAGGTTTGCGGTTTAGGTTGGTAGGTTGTATGGTTGGTTGATCTGGAGCTAGCCAGTGCTAGTTTCTAGCTAGATTCGCCGATCGCTAACCCTCGCACGTTCCTCAGGGTGATAATACCATAAAATGATTGAATCCTCTTTATCTGTATTGTGAGACGTATTTCTGGAAAATCTGACGTGATAAATGAAGCAAAGTTTCTTAGTTTAAAGTTTGAAGCAAAAATGGGTGAGAAAGTACCGTATAATTATTTATAATATTTCTGAGGAGCGTATGAGTGTTAATGGGGTAGAATGTGCCATCTTATTTCTCCATAATGCAAACATGGAGTTTTTCAGTAGTCAAAAGTACTGTTTTCATGTTTACGAACCGTAATCTGAATTATTCGGACCCTCTTCAGTTAGACATCGATTTCGATAGACCAGCTAACTGTTTTCCTGATTGCCGACAATGAAATCTTCTGCGGTGCTCTTCGGGACTGGTTTGTCGTTTTCGAAAAGACTAGCTGAAACTTGTAATACTAGTTGTAGGTACATAATAAGGGGTTGCTGAAGTCTACTGTTCTTGTTTTTCCAAAATTCCCCATTTATTACAAAGATGGGCATTTTCTGTCCTCAAAAGTGCTAGATAAAAGATCAATCTATGTCACGATCGCTTTCAAAAGTCCTATTTCTAAATAAAGCTGCGACAGTTACATCCTGCCGAATAATGCAAATTACACTTCGTAGGACTTCTGAGGGCGATCACGGCCTAGATTGATCTTCTATCAAAATGAAAAACTCCATCAATTTTCGAGAAATGAGAAGGCGAATCCCGCACTCATGCAATCCTAGAAAGGAGTCTGACCCATTTCTAGCCAGTTGAAATTATCAGCTGGCTAGTCCTATTTAGATACAAGTAGCAAGAAGATTGAGACAAAGTTGCTCGAGGAGCGGGCTGAAAGAAAATGGCCGTGACACGTGGCCTCGCCTGGTATTCGTCCGGTGTAGCAGAGGGGTCGCGTGTGCCTTGTGCGGCGAAAGTTTCGGTAGCCGTGAAACGTCGATGGTGGAAGGCTCTCTAGCACGGGTGGGTAGTGCGAGCGCAGCCCATTTCACGTTCCACTTTCGCGAGGAGTCCTCACGCTTTCGTCTCACGTGGCATCCTCGTGGTGGTTTTCAACGGCGCGTGCTCGGGATGCGCACCTTCGCGTTCTGATTAGCAACCGAGGAGCGCGAAGGCCAATGGCACCCTGTTCACAGAGAGAAGAGAAGAGAGTAGAGAGACCTAGCGTGCCTGGCCCCCTGGTTTCCTAGCTCCCTGTCGTTGGACTTCCTCGCAGCTCAAGGGGTAGCTCGAACACCACGCCGCGAGATACCCCGTGGAACCAGGGTGGAAAGAGAAAAGGCGAGGATAGAAACAGCGAGAGTGAGAGTGTTCGAAAGAGAAAGAGAAGGAGGGGGTTGGTTGGGTTGGTCGGATGGAGGCGCTGCCAGTGGTGGTGCTCTGCTGGTGGTGCTAGTGGTGGTGGTGGTACGCGGTGCACGACATAAATATGTATGTATCATCCGCTGCGACCTGCCCCACTACCCGACTAGGTCAGACTCATGCTTCATCACAATGAGCACCTTGCCTTGCCTCGTCCTGTTCCTTTCCTACCTCGCCATTCAAGTGGATAGCACGAAACCGCCACCCCCGATCGATCCACCACCCTCGATCGATCCTCCTCCACTGATACCAACTGACATGCTGAATCAATTAAACAGGAAACCTACCTACCGTCGCTAGTTGTATAACCACATGAAGATTTTTCACTTTACAATTCATCATCTGAACTGACAGTTTGTTTTTTTAATATCAAGCTGCTCTCGCCGGAAATGATCAAATATTAGGTAACTGCAAAAGTTCCCGATTTCTTGCATTTTAACTACACTGTTATACTATCACATTTCATAATTGTAAAATTCGTTGGATCATATGACCAACTAGAATACATTGCTGGATCTGATAAAATAAATTCAGTCCACTCCAAAGCACCACGACTAATTAACACCCAGAACCAAGCCCAGACAGTCACAACTCCTAAGCCCCCAACAAACAGACTTACATCGGATCGTTTAAACGATGATCCACCTGAAACCACCTGGATCCACCACAGAATCCTCAAGTACCCACGGCTAGTTCTCGTGGGTGTCTGATTCAGGGTCCAGGGGATGGTGTGCTGTTGTTCGGTGGTGGTAAAAGAACGCGTGGGCGGATGGAAATCAGCGTGTCGGTTCACGAGGGCAGATTTCCGCGTGGCGTTCGGATCGCGGGCGCAAACCTCATGAATACATGCAAGCCAACGACCGAACGAGCCGACGAGGTAGTGTTCCAGGGGCTTCGTTCTGGCACGGTCCGTTCAGCTGGCTTCGATCACTGACGTTGCACGCAGCCGGTGACGTGGGCTCTCTGACGTCACCCACGCTTCTCTCTTCTCTCCTCTCTCTCTCTCTCTCTCTCTCACTCACTCTCTCTCGCGGGGGTTGTGCAAGGTCTGGGCAAGGAGAGAGGGGGCGACGAAACAGGAAGAAGAGGAAGAGGAGTAGGTGCAGAGGAGGAGGAGGAGGAAGAGGAGGTCGGGGCACCAAAGGGGGCTGACGGCCCGAACGGGGGTAGCTCTTACATATTTATGCCGCGTTCTACGCGCAACACCCATCCCGGGGAACCAACCCCCTTCCGCACCTTCACTATGCCGGTGCGGATAGGTATGCCGACCTTGTGCGCGCTTTCACCAAGGGTGCCTGTCTCTCACTGTCTCTCCTCCCTTATCTCTCTATCTCTCTCTCTCCCTCTCTCTCTCTCTTTCTCCATGCCTGCCGATGCTAATCAGCTTGCTTGATAGTGCGTTGTTACCAAGACTACATGGATGCAACGCTATTTAGGATTCCGTGTAATTCTTCGGGGTAATGGGGCTGGTAACCCCATTCAGAACAACGTTGACGCTCAGCCAAGGATACCATTAAGCTCATCCGGATGTATGCCGAGCTCGATATCCCGATCGAAACGAACATCCGCTTTAAACGCACCTGCTTTTTATCGGTGCTCCTGCAATTTTTATCCTCTGCTGTTTGCACATGAGAGATTCTGTAGTTTAGATTTACACTAGAAAAGCTTTCGGAGGTGATCGATTCACTTTGTGGAATTCGTTCGAGGCTGTGGTATAGGAAACTGGATTATTGATTGATCTCCTCGCCGATTCAAGAGAATAGCGGATGTAGATCAGTAGGTAATCTTGTTTTTCCTCGTTCGAAAAAAAGAATGAGACAATGAAAGAATAAAAAGAATTCGCGGACACTGAAGATTGATATTTTTAAAAGCTCAACGTTAAAAACCCCGAAATGTTAGATCAACCTGAAACCGACTGGAAGAAAATCAGCAGATTCAACTTGTTGCGTGCATCGAATGCAAACAGAACTACCAAAAAGCATCAACCTTGTTGCAAGAAAAGAAGGTACAAGTTGCAACCTGGAATTGCGAGTCTGGAATTTTTAATGATATCTTTCTCTACCTGAGGAGGCAATCAATTTTCTACGGTGTCCGTACATAAATTTCATCAAGTAGCGCGTTTACACTGCGATGTGCATTAAACGATACACTTTTATAATTTGAGTTCTCGTGCGCTAAAATAGTAAGGTAAACCTGTTCAGCCGTCCTCTAATGTAGTAATACAGCAATAAATCGAAGCACAGTAGATTTTTCAAACTTCGCTCTCCGAAGAGAAACAGAAGCAGGAAAATAGTCTCCATCGTTTCCGACAAAATCAAAAATAATTACGTCCAGCACCCAATCAAATCCGCATTCCTGCGCCATCTTCCTGTCCGTAGGTGCTCGCCCGCTTCAAAGCGTATCTCGTGAGAATCGCCAAAGGCGTCTCAGCTCCCCAGGGTTATTAATCAGCGCGAGTTTACGTCGCCGGGAGAGTTCGCGGGAAACTGTCATCCTATTAATCGTTGCCGCTAATGACGAGCAGCCTTAGCATCAGCAGGAGGAGCAGAAGCCGGGAGCAGCCCTGTAGAACCGGGCCCCGGCTACCGTCAGCATCTTTCTCGAATAAAAGAGAGAGAGAATCGTTGGGCCATCGTCGTCAACGGGGCCTAAGCGAGCGGTCACGCGATCCAGATCGCGTTTCAGTCCGGCCGACGTGCAATTATAACGAGAATGCGCCGCGAGCACGCACTTTCAGCTCCGGGAAGAGCGCGTGTCCCGTGCCGGGGGGACGATTTTATCCTCTCTTTCTTTGGGCCCTCCCCTGATCGGAGGGGGCCCCACGGTGAAATCGATCTCGCCTACGGGCCCCGGCACGACATCGCGAAACGGGAGATTCCAACCGAGAGGAGAGTCCTGACGTCCTGCGCCGCACCACCTGAATTACTGTTGCAATCCTGTTACGATAATGACGACAGCGCGGCCCGCGCTACGCATTCCCGCGTTCATTCCTTTCCTCCTGCTTCACGTCCGTCCGGATTAAATGCAAATTAAAATGTTTCGAGAACGACCGGACACACCGCGCCCTGTAGATCGTATCCGATAAAATTTCGAGCACTTCGCTTTTCGCGCCCGAAACCGTATGTCTCTCTTTAGGGAGAGCCTAACATGTGAAACGATCGTTAAATCCTTTCCTACCTCGCCCCAAGTACTTTACTAGCATCGTTGTCGCTTCTGTGGCAACACGAAGCGTGGCTGACGATATCTGTTTTCACGTAAATCTCTGTGAAATTTAGTAATCTGGATCTTCCTCAACTTACGGATTTCAATAAATGCGTTCCTTTCTTTCGATCGTTTATATCAATCGAAAGCAATGACTTATTTCTCCCTCTATATTTTGCCCACTTTTAGCCTCCAGAATCTGTAGTATAGAGCAGGGTTTCCCCAAACTGTGCTCGCGAAAAAAAAATTTTTAAATTTATTTTCCGTCGCTCTCAACTCTTTGCTATGGTTACTTCGTGATGGGACCTACAGTTTATTAAGGTGGGTTCCGAACCACTTTGGGAACCACAGTATTATAAATGGAACAGATGGGAAAAAAATGTGTATTGAAAAGATTTAGTGATTATGTGTCATTACCTACCCTTCAAATTACACAAGGTGCTCCGTCAAAATTGAAAGACTCTTAAACTGCTCCATCAGAGAAAGAGTTTGGGAAACCTTGGTCTAGTGTTTAGAGTTTAGAGTGCACAGTCGGAGGAGCGCGACTCACCTGACGACAAGTATCGGTTTAAACCCGTCGCGTCGAAAGGACAGCAACACAGGTAGCCCACGCTGCCGGTGGACACCGAAACAGCACTGCTGTTGAGAAGACAACCAGGAAGAGCAGAATTATCGGCGACTCGTCTCCCCGTGTCGAGGCAGTTATCGCGCAGCCGAGGAAACCTGTCGAAAAGCCACGGCGCGCGGTTTTATTAATGGTTCGGCCGCGGCATAAACACTTTACGTAAGGGTATTATCGATCGATAAATCGGAGCCTACACAAGCTGTCTTCTCCTATCCTGTTCCATCAGCCGGGCCACCGACACTCGATCATCGTATCCGTTCTCGGCCGCTATTAGGCGAGCTGAAACCACTGCTCGTTCGGTTTGTTCTCCGTCGATGATCGCTCGATGATTCGCTCTCGTAACACTCGCTTCTGGAGGAATACGATTCTGCGCAAAATCGTGGAACCTTTCCGAGTCCTGTTTCACGTGAAACTTAACATTGATTGATTTCGACGGTGGATTCATCGATAACGCCACAATTACGTGGACAAGTAACTGAGCTTGAAAATTTTCATTACAGAGTGAAATATACACCTCATAGTAAGTAAACGCAACTTTAACCCTTTGTACTAGGTACTATTTTATCTCGAAAATTAAACATTTGTTCGACCTAGAATATTTCCATTCTCTGTGATCTTTTACATTATACGGATACGAAATTGATGTAATAACTCGTACAATACTTAAATGTTTAGAAATTGATTAGTTTGCGATATATTTAATAACCTAAACAATATTTTTAATAATGCTATAGCAATTTTTAGTGGTGACTCTCCGTGAGGTACCACCCGAGTGTTAAGGGTTAAAAAGGTAGCTACAATCCAAACTCCAAAGCTTCCCATAGAGAAAGCAAAGTCTCTTATTCTCCAAATGACAAAATTGAGAATTCCAATTGTTGAAAGTTCTCTCAGTCCTTCCTCAAAAATTCTAATCTGCATATTTAATGTTAACGGACATTGTTATTGTATTCACTTGTAAAATTATTGTATTCGTATTGCATTATTACTGTATTCTATATTATTGTACTTATATTATTCCTGCATTCTATATTATTGTACTTACTTATATTATTCCTGTATTCTATATTATTGTACTTATATTATTCCCGTATTCTATATTATTGTACTTACTTATATTATTCCTGTATTCTATATTATTGTACTTATATTATTCCTGTATTCTACATTATTGTACTTATATTATTCCTGTATTCTATATTATTGTACTTATATTACTCCTGTAAAGCGAAATAAACCCAAAAGAGTTTCCAATGCATACAAATAAAAAAGAAAAAATTGAGAATTCCCCAGTTTCTTCCATTTTTCCTACGTCACCGGTAGCTCTCAGGAGCAATCGTTGTTGCTCCCAAAGAGCATCTCCGACCTAGGACCGTGGCATCGACAAAAGTCTCTGCCATTCGAACGGTCGGTGTTTACGATGTCAGGATTTACATGGAAGGTCTTAATCCTGGGAGGATCGAAGCGGACCGGATCCGAGGGCAATGGAAACGAGCTTGATCGAAGGGAGACGGTTTACAAACAAACTCGTAGACGCCCACGCGAGTACACACGAGCGCACTTGGCGCGGAGGTGCACACGCGATCTCCTTCGACAACAGGACGACGACGTGCCTGTGATCCGTGGGTTACCACGTCGACAGTGGACACATCATTTCCCAGGAAGTTACTGGCCGTCTTTCTCGGCACCTTCCATTTTACACCGGCCCGTTGGCTGTTCCCCAACCGAAAGACACCTATGCGGCTCTCCACGATGTTCGTTACTGCACTTGTCTCGCGAACGTTCTTTAATACTTCGGTTGCTGGCCGGAGTTGGCGGAAGAGATCGGACTGGATTGTCATCGTGTCCGAGACTGTGGCTCGGACATTTTTAGCATGTACATTAAACTGTACGTACTCTGTAGTACGTATTATAGAGCACACTATCTAAATCTCTTCGCTAGAAAGTATATATATTCTCTCAAGCGTGCGTTATAAAGTTTCTTCGCTGAAATACAGACTCCGAAGAACATACTGAAAAGTCCAGACTCTCATCGGACCGAGGCTCATCGTAGCGAATCCAATTCAATTATTGGTTCTTACAGTCGGCAGTAAGGTAGCATATCGTTGACCAATCGATCGGTTCATTAAATTCCCTCGCGTTTCCGCGCGCGCGTGCATTGCACGGGCAAATAAAAGGTGTCGTGTCCTGGGTGCAGCGCAAACACGCAGCTGCCTACGGATATCGGCCGATCGATGCAGATAACGACAAATATTGCGATTATATCGTTGCGATCCTTAATCATTAACAATCTCGATGTTCGGCTATTACCGGGGACGATTTATTGATGGTAATGTCGCGTAATGAACCGGACGGTTCGCAAAGCTACCTCTCTCTGTCTCTCTCTCTCTCTCTCTCTCTCTCTCTCTCTCTCTCTCGTTCTCTCTGGTGTCTCTGGTTCGCCTTCCGTTTCCCCAGCTGACATTCCCATCTCGCTCTAGCCTCGCGACTCGATTACGCGGACGAGGACACATCTTGGCACTTTGCGACCGGACTGCAAAGCCTGGACACTCGACTAGGTGTCCTTGTGCTTTAAATAAATGCGAAAACAGTACCTGGCTGAGCGCGCGAGTGCCGAGCGGAGCCGTGTGTCGATAGCGCTCTCCTCTTACACGCTCTCTCTCTCTCTCTCTCTCTCTCTATCTATCTCTATATTTTGCCTCTCCTCTCTCGAGAGAGCCAAGCGAGTTTCTTTAACGCCTACGCGCTCTAACCATCGTTGCTGCCGACTCCTTCTCATTTTCTATCTATCCGCTGGTTTCCTCTCACTCTCCTTCTCCCTCCGCCCTTATCGACGACGTTCGCACCGCTCGTCGTTTTCTTCGTTACGCAGAAAATCAATGTTAACCGGCGTTTTCTTCTATCGACCGACCGGCCGCATGCAAAACGATCGCGTAACAGGATGCGGTTATCTGTCCGCCCCTACCCCCGCGGTACCGCGATCACTAGAAAGGGAACTTCCGCTGCTAATCGAATGAATCACGCTCGAGATCCGATCGATGATCGAGAGACTTTTCGCTAAGGACGTTCTCTTTGTACAGGACATTTCATCATCATTGAAAATCAGGCTTAAACAATTTCCTTGTCGACCTCGTAGGATTTTTATAGAAAAATGGATGAACGATTCTTCCCAGGCTTTTATTAAGCCTCGAATGTGCGGCAGAATTGAGTGCAGTTAACGCGAGTGGCTACCCAAGTTATTCTCGGAACCAATTAACAGCCGAACCAATTATTCGCGGGTGCATAACACGAGAAGGAAGAATGTGAAATAGGATTTGGAAAATAAAGAACCTGCTTGGCGAAGAAGAGGTCGAGATAAGCGTCGAGGAAGATGCGGACGGATAGCGGGTTGATAAACGCGGCTAACTGGCTGGTCGTGTTAAGAGCCGGGGCGGTTAATTCGAAAATGAAGTGAACGCGCGGCGTCTATAGTCTTTTCGGCAAAGTAAAACAAGGAAAAGAAAAGAGTGGAAGGGGAAGAGGGAGTGTGAGAGAGAGAGAGGAGAGAAGAACGACAGTCTCTCCCGAAGGAGAACGGGGCCCGGGGCGAACCGATCGCTTCTTCTCTCCCACCGCACCCCAATTTTAATCAGGACCCGAAGTATGCAAGCAGGATGGATGCCTGCGAGCTCTCCCGACGGTACTACCGGGCGTTACGATGCATGTAATTTATTTTTATTGCCACCAATTTTTTTTCTACCCCTCGATCAGCTCCTACTAATTTCGAGGAGGAGGTGCCCTCTCTTCCCGCAGCTAGAGTACCAAAGGAGATCTCTCTCCTTATTGCTCCTCTTTTCATTCCTGAAATTTTATTGTTATATGCGGAGCGCGTTTAAGACACTCCTGTACTTCAATTATATTTTATCATTCCGTGTACAACCCTCATCCCTCCCTCGTTTCACGAACTCAATCTGTTCCTCGGTGTCGAATTGACACAATGGTAAAAAAAAAACGATGGCATAACAAGGTAAACAGCTGTTTCTCGATTATTCTAATTCACATTTAGATATTAGAAAATGAAAGTGACGAAGTTTCATTCTGTATCAAATTAATTGTACGGATTTATGAGATTCACGAGAAGCTTTGTGATTGGAGAATAAATAATCGTTGAGGTCCTGGTTGAGAGAACTGTTTTATTTCTTTGGAACTATTTTCTTTGGAAAACGGCACTAGCGTGTCCGTCGGATGGAAGTAGAGAGGTCACTAGAAAATTATAACATTAGGCTGGACGCTGAGGTAGTCCGCAGCCGGTAGATCGGGTTAGATAGGGGATAGACGAGGTAGCACCCAGTAAACTCGTTATCAGATCGATGTAGCGAGATACATATCGTGTGTAAGGAGATAAACGAGGCGGAGGTTATGAAATTCAACGACGTAGGGCTTGGCGAGCCGCGAATCACTCGAGTTAACTCGTTCGCTAGGCGTTCTTGGTGCTGCTAGTGTTCACCCACGGACAACTAGACTTATTAACCACTCCTTCGGGACTATTTTCACTATTTCTTCCCGATAACCACTCGCTCCTTTCGCCCCTTAATCTTCTTCAACGCGTTCACTATCTTGTACCTCGTATACATAGACCTGTAATCATTTGCATATGTTTAAAAATCAATTACCGCACTGATATCAACAGTCCCACTGCGATGCTAATCATCAGACTTTGGAACTCGATGCAAAATAAACATTGTCTGCGTAGATTGCAAGAAACAGAAACCAAACAGTATGTTATTTCTTCCCTTAATAATTTGAATACATGAGGAAATCAATAGAAATCTTGAATTTTTTTAATTTCCTTATAATTTTTAAATTCATCCACTCAAATTTGCTATAAATGCATAACAATCCGCAGCCTAATAATCATAGTTTATATATTCGTTTCATATACAGGCATTTATTATATCTATCGAGCTTGAAAATCAATTTGTGTTGCAATCTATTAAGTAAATCATACACAGCGACAGAAATTGCATAAAATACAAGGGAAAAAAAGTAATAGAACGTGTATAACAGTTGCGAGCAAGTGTAGGGCCTGGCCAGGTTCGGCGGAATCTCGATTTCGGTTTGGCGAACGACTCGATTGATCCGTCGCTCGGGGAAAACCGACTTCGCAATTCCGGCAGCTTTTTTTTCGTATGGTGGGATGATGGGCCGCGTGTCCCGCTCGTCCGCTTTAAAGGTGGCTAAGATTTATAGCGAGCCGGGGAAAACGTGTAGGAGGTGGAGCAGCAGGGCTCTCTCTCACCGAAGGGCGAAAGAGATACACAGAGTGAACGGTGGGTTTTGAGTTTGAGCCGCGGGGGTTATTGCAGTAAGCCTTCTCTTGGGGGTTCAAGAATATTACTATCCGCGCGAAGCCTACCCTACGCCTTCGTCTAAACTACCCACCCCCGTCGACCCACCCTCTTGAGAGAGAGAGCCCGGCTTGGATCCTACAGCGAGTCCGGGCTCCAGGACCGTTTAGCCTCCCTGCTTTTGCTCGATCCGGTGAGAAAGAGAGACGGAAAAATGCAAAGGATAAAGAAGTAGAAAGCAGAGAGAAACAGAGAAGGAAAAAATGAGAGGGATACGGGGTTGCGTGGGCGTCGGACAGAGAGAGAGAGAGAGAAAGAGAGAATCGTTCCCCGGCTCTCATACATGCCCGGCGATCTTTTTAAACGCGCATCACTTAAAAGAACACGGTTTACGTTTATGGCCATTCATTCGCCGGGAAACAGAGGGCCGGGCGAATAAACCGAGACACGATTCAGGACGATTCGGGAATAAGGGCGGGAGATCTAAGGGGAGAGCCGATAAGCAATAATGAATCGAGGAGGAAACGAAGTTACTCTGTTTTCGTTTTTATCCTTTGGGTTCACCGAGCAGAGGAACATTCCGTCGAAATCGGCGGACGAATGAAATTAAACAATCCGTCACTCTGACGAACGAAGTTCAGTCACTCTCTGGACGAAAGAAGATTTTCTTGTAGGGAAAAAGGACGGGTGATTTGCATGAAAAAATGGCTAATGTTGTAACGAATTGTTCCCAGGTTTTAAGGAGAGAGCTACCCTCGGTCTAGATTTCATTGGAACGACCGCGTTTGTCTCCGATTGAGCGAGTCGGAACAGCGGTTCAAGTTGGTTTGAAAAAAAAAAGAAGGAGAGGAAACTGGAGGGAGAGAGAGAGAGAGGGAGAGAGAGAGACGAGAGTGGAAAAATGAATTAAAAGAGTAATCCGCGCGCTGATTGAGAGGGTCCGCGTGACGCCCGGGAAAGACTTTCTTCCCGAGACGGAGAATACCGGAGGTCTCGCCTCGTGATTCTTTTCGTTCTCCTGGGGACCACCTCGGGAAAGAGGCTGCCTAATTAAACGTAGGGTCGATCCGCTACGAATGAGCTACTTTCTTCCGGGAACACGGTGCTATTTCCATCTCTCTCGTTCTCCCGCTCTGCAGCATCGCGTTCGTCTCTCTCCGATCCTAGGGAAAAAGGACTCGTTCTCTGCGGAATCACGATCCGCCCTGAACGACGCCATTAACTTCTCTCGCTCCTCGAATTCGAGGAACTAATATCGGAGAGACGGTGCCACGGGAATTCGTCAACCCTTACTGGACCGTTCCCAGAAATCGGAATATTGAATCGATCGAGGTTTTGGGGAAATATGGCCCGTTACGGAAGAAATCATTTTTCATGACGTACGAATTTTCCGGAAACGAGTGGGGAGGTTGCATTTGCTTTAATCACTCTTTGTATTGCACACATTTTTGGAGTAAAGCGAAAGGAAAAATTTGGTTGCATTTTTAAAAGA
Source organism: Lasioglossum morio (assembly GCA_916610235.2). Taxonomy (NCBI): domain Eukaryota; kingdom Metazoa; phylum Arthropoda; class Insecta; order Hymenoptera; family Halictidae; genus Lasioglossum; species Lasioglossum morio. The sequence continues at coordinate 25,895,025 of OU744326.1, forward strand.
TAAGCATTTTTATTTCCGTTTCTGTCAGCCTGGGGTGCGTTCGCACCCCATACACAGAGAGCAGGCTCAACGATTCTGAAATTATGTTGGAACGGATATAATCTGTTGAAATATTTTACAGGATTAAGTTAAAGAATTTTGTTTTTGACGGATCCTTTCTAGGTGCAAGGGACAAACAGAGAAAAACAAAAACAAAAATTTCCAATTCCCTATCCAGTCCGTTGATAAATTCAAGGAGTTGTGACCCAGCGTGGGCGGTCGCAGGTTTTCATCGCAATACACGGAACGCAAAATCGATGGAGGTTTCGCGATAAAAAGACGTCGGGGAAGAGGAGTGTCCCGCCAATATAATTTCGGAAGTGGCTAGTATCTCCTGATTTACCTACAATTTACTGTCGAGTCTCCCCGTAGCTTAGAGCTCACGGAAATCTTGCGTTTTCGGGAGCGAAATCCCTCCCGAACGGAAAAGGGATCCCGCGAGAGGGTGTCCCTCGTTCGTCCCGAAGAAACGGTTTGCGTCTCTAAACCACGGTCTGATCTCCGTCCCGGATTAGCCTCGTTTTATTTAACGCGTGTTTAAAACTAATAAAACCCGGGCACCGGGGGGATATTCTCTACCACCGTCGCCGTCGCTAGAGAAGTCGCAATCGGAGTTTAATTTCGAATGGCGCGCGGCGGACAAACGTATTATCGCCGTCTTCCCCGGTTCGAGAGATCGCTGGAGGAGAAACGGAGAGAGGGGAAAACGGAACCAACGAACGCTAATATCGGGTTACTAGACGGAGTTCCGGCGAAACTTTAACTGTGCAAGCTAAACAATTATCGCTTAAGCCTTCACCAGCTTACGGGCAGGCTTCTCGTCATCCTCGACGACACGGTTTACCTCGCCGACGGTAAACGAGGATCGTTCGCGCGATCAACGTTTCCACCGATCCTCAAAAATCATCGGATGGATCGGTCGTACTACGAATTTTTTCTCATCGATTCCCAAAGCTGTTCACGCCGAAAACTGTTTTACATCTAACTTGCCCCTCGACGCTTGTACATTATGATTTATATGCATCGTTGTTGTTCGAATTTAATCATTTATTTGTAGACAAATTTACCTGAAACTTCGTGGCTCACTTTTTCTTTATTTTGAAAAACACTCGAGTGGTGGCACAGAGTCGCTCATAGGTCGATCTACGATTCTGATCATTTATTTACTCCTGTACACACTTTTTCCGACGGTACAAGAAATCAGCCGGAGTCCCAGGTCGGAGAGTTTTTGTGCTCGGCTCGTAAAATGGTAAATTTACAGAGAAAATAGTGTTAAAGCGTCAAAAGCGTTTTCTCCGTCTCCCTCGCCCCCGAATGGTTAACCGTTTATTTGGGATTATCGGGGTCATCGGTACACCGTTCAAACTATACAGCTTCACGGCTGTAAAGAAAACAACACGGACGTTTCCGGTATTGTCTGTCCGCACAGTTCAATAGGACCAGTTAGAAATTACCTGCCGTTTCGGCTGGTGGCAATATTTGCACGGGGACTGCGAAGGGTCCTCGGGGATGCTCGGTGAAAGCGGATATGAAATAACTGATAAACTCGTTTTCTTAAATTTTCACTTAGACCACTTTCATAACTATACGCACACTAGAGTACGCGTTATCACGTTGCAATTTATTTCATAATTAAAGAACAAAATCAATTTATTAGTTCTTTAGAAGGATCGATTGAATCGGCTCTAGACTTGTATATATATTGTGTATTGTCACGAATTCCTGCTAACTAAACAAAATCCACCGGAGTGTATAACATACGCCTCAACCAACAGCATCCAACATGTCGTACTCGAATGTCCTAGATTCTCTTCTCAACGATCCAGTTGTTTTATCGAAAATGACCTCAAGACAAATCTAGGCGAAGATAACATTGAAAACATCCCCCTCTTTTTTAAATCTATCGACATATATATACTGTTATAAATTCGTCTTGGTTGTTCCTCATCACAATGTAATCATTAATCGTATCCCTTTCCGTAAGTAACATGTAAGATACATTCGATTGTAAATCATTCGCTAGGTCGCTAATGACCTAGCTGTTAATGTGACCACAGTAAAATAAACTATAAACAAATAAATTGTATATTGTGTCCGGCATGATGGATTGCTTGTCTGTTTTTGGCCTAAAGACGTGCCTCCAATATACCGACTTCAATAAACGTATAATTTTTCCACATAAACAGTGTCGCGTATATACAATGCAAATGCAAAATCCAATATACCATTTCGACGACACTGCAAAAAAACTCAGTGATGACACTATCCCGCAGTATCCCCGTTCCAGGAAGAGGGTGACTTTTCGGGACGAGATGCGAGTGTCCAGAAACAATTCTTATCGTCTCCTTTGTGTAAGGGCACGATTTTCAGAGATATTCTATGGACCGGAGTTGTCCGAGGAGGTTCGAAAATGCTCCACCTCCAGCAAGCACCGGCCTAGGCCAATAAAACGATTTAAGCCAGACGCAAGTGTACGCGTCGTTTTCCAAGGATTCATCCCGGGCGCGTTTAATGGCGAGGCCAGGGAAAGGTCCCGTGTCGCTAATACGAAACACATGTTGAGGACCGAGAACACCTGAGTTCCGTCGCGCCGGTTACTCCGCCGGTTTTCGGTGGACAAGGGTAGCCTCGGACCACTGACAAAACCTCCGCGTTCGTCAGGTGTTCGTCTGAAATAGGGGAAAACGTTTTTGGGACTCCGTGGAACACCTGAGGGAAACCCACGTGCCGACCAGATGCGAGAGACATCCGTCGATGTTTATGCCGACCGTAACAAACGACAGGTACATACCTGTCGATACTAGCACAGAACCCGGTACACGGACGGGTACCTCGTCGTGGTTTACCGTGAATTTCGAGATTTCCGGTTTTACTGCCGCCGCCTCCTCGCCAAACCCAAACGGACTTTTTCTTTACCCTCCCCCGACACCGAAGAACTTTATGGCACTGATTCGGAAACACGGACCACAGGGAGGAAAACACCGGTAAATGGATTCTGCGATCAGCCGACGTGACGTTATGCTTTTCCGGACTCTTCGCAAAATTACTCGTTTGGACTTTGATGTTTCTTCGACTCGACCGTTTTCCACGAGAACACGATTTTCTCAGACATTTCTTAATGGCTCATAAAAGTGACTATTTTACAGTACTCTATGAAAGTAACAAGAATGTCCTTATCCAAATGTTTGACCGTAACTAATGCCTCATGGCTGCATCTTTACAATCACAATAATCGTGTGTGGTGCTCTTAAACAATTTATTAGAACGTCTGTATTCTTCAAAAGCTCTTTACACACTCGTGTACTCCCGTAATTAGCGGTGTAATGCTTATATGTCTGTCGCGATTCCTACTCTAATTTTTCTGTCTCACACTCAGTCACTCATGTGTGTATACGTGTGTGTGTATATTGTTACACGATTACTATACGTGAATTAAAAATATTAGAACACATCCTAAGATCAGTCTTTCTCTAATGTTTTAAGGTTCAGAGGTAGAAGGCCCGTAAGAGAGATTTCCCGAGGCCCACAGCCACAGCGTACCGCTCGGGCCCAGCGCTGTCCACGCCTCGGACTCATTAAAAGCAAGTTAAACGCCCCCGAAGGACGGCTTTACGAGTGGTCCGCATTCGCCGTCCTAAATTATTACGTTATAACGCAGCGGGCCGAGATCTCGGCCTGATATTGGGTCCTATGCTCCCTCTTCCTCTTTCTCTCGGGGCGTCCAGAGAAATCAGACACATACCTGACACTCCGGGCCCGATTCTCGGGTGACTTACGTCGAAATCTATGACCGGCTATACACACGGTCTTCCACGAGAGAGATCCATTCCTGTTTATAAGATTCGAGAGGGGCCTCGAGAGGAGAAAAAGGGGTCCGTCCCCCCCATTTTTTCTCGAGGCCCCGTTGGGCGGGTCCCGTTTGATGTGGGTACCGGGTATCCCGTTAATAGACACGGATCTTGTTTATCAATCTATTACGCGTAACCGTCCCCTCCTCTCCGCTCTCCCCTCCTCTGTCTGATTATAAATTACATTCTCGATCAGATAGCCGCGGCGATATTATTACACGCGAGCGTACGAATGTATCTCGCGATCTGACGGCTCGGTGTGCGAGCTCCCGCGCAAATATTTCACGCGGTAATTAGCGCGAATCGTAACTTAACCGGTCTAGTGAGGAGAGGAGAGGGGAGGGAGAGAGAGAGAGAGGATAGGGGAGAAGAAGAGAGAGAGAGACGGGCGCACAATGCAAAAATGGATAAGTCGGGAGATTAACGGGCCCCGGGATACCGTAAGGAAAAAAAAATGAAATATTCAAATGGCTCCGGAAAAAATATATATTTCTTTTTTTTTTTCGTCGCCTTATCTTACGAGAAATAATGCGACTCCTCGCCGGCAGCACCGTTGTCTCTAGCACTCCTCCGCGCGTGGAACGTGCATATAAAGGTGAATAAAAATCCCAGCCTCCTAAGCTCTTCCCAATTATAAATTAAACGTTGCTCTCTCGAGTATAATCGCGGTCATAGAACATTCAGTTAATGATAACGAACGACGGTGTGCGACCAGAGAGGCTCTGTTAATCCCGTTCGCGCAACCTCCTCGTGGAAAAAGAACCCGGCAAGACCCGCAGGGCACCGTTAGACGGAGGAATATGTGCGGTTTGCTCTGGTTAACCCTCGATGGCTCCGGGTCGATCGTGACCCAGGTGTCTGGGAGAGTGGATAAGATGATGCGACTAATTTATGAGAATTCTCTCGATGTTACCTTGGTTTCTTAGAATCCTTTTTCTGTAAATTCATCAAATCCGCAGTCTATCGATAAATGTTAATCGGGGAAATAAGTGATCGTACAAGTTGACGTGTCTAGTTTCGACATATGGTCGCAAAGGGTTAAAGACAAGACTGACCAGAACGAGGATGGAATCACAATGCCATTAATAAATAGAAGGAGCAATTGTCGGACAAATTGCATTCTGTTCGAGTGCAGAAGAGATCGACGCGGGCGGCGTAGCAGGGCTAGAAGACAAACGGAGAAAGAAAGACGAAGGAAGGCTCGGAGAGATCGCGATTTAGCATCGGTACACAGGAACATCCTGTAGCAGCGGGGCCGTGGTGTGTCTACGCGAGGCGTTACATAATTTAGCGGCGTGTAGGTCGCATAAGTTAGGAGGCTCGGTCGAAACGGGGCGACTATAATTTCATCTCGGCCGGTTATATCTCAGGTCCCAACCCCGACGAAATGTTGAAAATAGTAGTACAACCGATTGCTTTTAAGGAAGGCCGTCTCTCTTTCTCTCCCGTCTCTCCTGCTTTCTCGGGAAGAGAGCCCGGGTTCGATTCCGCTTCTCCCGTTCACGTTCCCTAACCCCGGTTTTCTTTTCTCTTCAGCTATCGCGGCGCTACGCCTCAGAGCCGATCCACCGAACAAACTTATTCCATCAAAGTAGTTTAAAGGAACCGAAAATCCGATAGGGGGTGGCTCTCTCTCTCTCTCTCTCTCTCTCTCTCTCTCACAATCGTCGTAAACAAGCCGTTTAACGGCGGCATCTACTTCCACGTTCCCTATTTCACAATTATTGAAACCACGGGACACCTCTGCGGCAGGTGATTGAATCCGTTTGTTCGCCCGATAAGATGAAACATTTTTCTTATTTGTTAGATCTTTCGGAAAGTCATTTCGTTTTCTCAAGGGAAAATGGAAACGACCTAATAGTTTCTTAAATCAACCCTTCAGTGGAATTTGATTTCGGTCCTTCTGAAAGGTTCTTAATCCCTCGAATAATTACAGTTTCAGCAGAATGGAACTTATAAGACCGTTCACATTTTTCCACGAACGTTTCCTTCCGTCCTCGTTAACCTCCCAAAAGCCTCGACTTCCGAGGCCCGCCAAATTAGTGAGAATTTCGTGGTAGATCTTATCGCAACGCGCGTTAAGCGTGCGCGCTCCGAGCCTAATACCCGTGCAAACCGTGAACGCGAAGCTCGCTCGCAATAAAGGTGGGAAAAGCAAACAGCCTTGGCTCGGTGCTGCACGCGTAGCATACGTGCGAACAATAAATATTCTATAGAGATGCCTTTAATCGTTCGAATCGCGATTTCTACCGTGAAGGGTCGCAGGGAAATCGATACGAAAATCGTTTGGACGTGTGCGTGCGAGTTATTGTGTGTTCGACTTGGTGTACGATACCGTTCTGTCGTGGATCTAGCATGTTTTTTTTTTTTTTAGTTTCCCTGTGCTCCGCGTCCTTTCGAATGAGAGTCGGCAATTCGCTCGTGAATAACTCTTGCTCGATGGAATTTAATGCGCCGACAGTCGCCGTCCTCGCCGTTCCTTTCTGCATCGACAGCTCGTCCCGGTGCTTTTATGGATTTTTCCGCTCGCGTGTCGCGAGCACGGGAGCAACGCGTTAGCATAAAAGTTTGATCGAAAACCATTTTCGCGCTTGTCTCGTCACGGGGAACACCGGGACTCCCGGTGCAAACGATAAATAATCATTATGTACTCGGTAATCCATGTCGACTACATCAGAAACGAAACAATATCCTACTGTCGAAATATTTTCAGTGGACTCTGCGTATCTCGAACTATTTTTCCATGTAGTTTTCATGTTTGTTATACGTACTTTAATTGTTAAATTGGACGGAAAGTTCTGTCGTATTTTAAGGAAAACATTTCCATGATATCATTTTTAGTATTTGTAAGAACTTGTTGTCATCTTTTGATGTACAGGCAAAAAATTACCTGCTTATTTAGAATGCCACAGAACTTTCGTTCCAAGCTAATATGTGTTTCAGGGCCCATTCATCCGAGGTATTCGCGTTAGCGTGCAGGCTCGTCTCCTTTTCGATTCAACTCGACGCCGGCAACCGGATAACTTGTGAACAAGGTGTGACCTATTCCAGCGGGTTCACATTTTCTGATTCGTTCGAGAAAAGGAGGAGGAGTGTACGAACGGAGGAGAAGAAGCACCGTTTTACGAGGAGTGACAGGGAGCCATTCTCTTTGGCTTGTCCAAGAGCGAAGGAAAAGAGGAGCAAAGAGCACGGAAAGACGGACGGACAATGTCGCCTCGTTTATCAGAGCGGTATTGTGGGGGCCATCGTTGCCCTTCTCGACACCCTCTTTGTTGGTTACATCCAGACTGCGAGACCGTTCAATCCTTTCTTTCGTTCTGGGTTTCCTCCCTCTCTCACTCTCTCTCACTCTCTCTATCTTCCTCGACTCTTTTCATTCTCTATGTGGCTCTCGACGCGACGAGAACTCGGAAAGAAGAAAACGGTAGAAAGACGATGACGCACGACCGGAGACGGCGCGTCCCCGTTCTCGCAACGCGGTTATCTCTTTAAAAAGCAATTGTACTCGAAAAAAATGGCTCCACGCTATCTGGAAAACGAATCGGTCGTCGAGCCGAACCACCGCCGTGCCGCTTGTAACTTACAATATGCAACTTGTAGCATTGGATCCATCGTTCGCATGAATTGCCGAGCGCTGAAGTGATACGATATTTCTTAAATGTTATTATACATTGCGTTTCTTCTTGGAACGATTAAAATGAATTGAATTATTGAGTAAACGAAGGGACAAAATCCATCCTCGTGACGCTACATTTTCATCAGTCTGAGAAATTCATTTTTACTACAGCTGAAGAACATGATCTCTCTGATTCTGTCCTGATTCAGTCCACCAGACCCGAACTCGCTGCGAAGCCGAGCGTTTCACGAAAACCGGCCTCTCGGTGTCCCGGTGGATCGTTTAAAAGAAAATACGAGTGAAGAGAGGCGGGCGGGAGTTCGGGGATCCCGGAATGAATTCGACAGAGCGAGATCGGGATCGTTGCGATCGAGATTGAGAGGCGTAATAATTGATCCGGTTGATTTTCTGAGCCGTCGTCACGCGGGGGCCCCGTTGTCGCGCGGTTCTCTGTCGGGCTCGTTGAAATTGCGAGTCTCTCGGGCCCTGGTTCGGCTTTGGGAGGGGGGGGGGGGGAGGGCGCTTTGAATTTAAGGCGAGAAAGCGAGAGCGTATATATCCACGGGCACGGAGAGAATGCCCGGGACACGCCAACAGCCCCGGCGCAGAGAGAGAGACGGCTCAAAGCTGCAATTTATGTTTAACTGCCCTGGCAGTTCGTTAACGAGGACCCGCTACGGTCTTTATAAGCGCGACGTGTATCTACGATCGCCTTGGCCTCTCTCTCTCGAATTGGGTGGACACGTTCCCGCGGACTGACTTTCCTCTCGATTTTTTTGCCTTCATATTTTCGCTCGTTTAATATGCCCGCAGGAGCATAAATAAATCCCTAATTGGGCCGGGCGGGTCCCCCGATTTGTTTCTCTCCTACTTGGTCGGACGATCTCTCTCGACGACGCGGACGACGAGTCTTCTTCCTTCCTCTCGGATTAAAAACGTGTGCAGAAAAATCGCGAGAGCCCCGAGGACCGAGAGACACGACTTCCTTACGATCGAACTGATGGCTCGGTTCACGCCGCAGTTATAAATTGTCGGATCAACTCCTCGGGTAAGGGGACCCACTCCCGTACACCTTGCACACACCTCCATGACAAAATCCCAGGTACACGCGCCTCTTCACGAATTCCAACGATGCTTCCGTGAATTCTAGCGAGTATGTTAATAACCCGGCGAGATGGACGGTCGTTTGAATCAATTAGACGCAGACGGGAGCTAGACAAATGGGCGTTCGAGGTTTTTAACGTTTTCGAACTGTTGTTCCATGGAGGGTTATGTTGGTTGTAAGATGAGATTGACGAAACAGAGTTTTCCGGCGATAGTTGGGAACGTTGCACTGATTTCTGCAGTTCGTTGATTCTTCAAATGCATCAATTACACGAGCGAATACTCCTCACTAATGTTTTATTATTTTCCCTTCTACTACAATGAATCAGATATCTCGTTTCCACGGTAGTGATAGGGTTGACTTAAGGTATTTTTCTATTTAATCACGCCATTCGCTTCTGAAAAACACTGTTTTCAATGAGCATTGCGAGAATTGTCAATGAATTGTCAAGTTCGTTTCTTCCTCGACCATCCTCGAAGTTCCTGGACCCACGTCTTCCCCCCCCCCCCCCTCCCCGTGAATATGCGAAAGGCGAAAAATTATGGTCCGCCGGGGGACTTATCGAACATGTCAGCCTGATTAATGGCGCGTATTTTGGTCGATCGAGGCGAAACCCGAAAATTATTAATTTCGCGAGGTACGTTGACCTCGGACGCGGCCACACTCGGTAATTTTTATTTCGCGGTGCCGGGTGATGTCAATGCATTATTCATGCGCGATTCGTCTCGTCATTCTTTCGCGAATCAACTTTTACCGTAAAATCTTCCGGCGAAACGAGGAAAACGAACGCGAACACGCATCTTCCTTCCTTAATTCCGCGAGATTGGTTTTTTCAGCCGATATATGTATACACCGGCCACTGGTTTCACTATTCGCTGACTTCGGATCCACAAAACGACTCATGAATATATCCGACACCATCGAGGATCCACGTACCCGAGTGGATTATTTTAACCGGTCCTCCACTGACACAATAATTATTCATTCTATCTACGGATATATTTATCCACGGATTTCGTTTCAACCCTGAGCAGTCACGCGACGATTTAAATCACACCTAAGATGTTTTTGTTATTATGCGTGTGAGCTTCGTTAGCATAATTTCGATAAAACCACAGATTTCGTTTCACGCCTACTCTGCCAGCATATACGGGAGCGTACTAAATTACAGCGAGGGAAAAAGTGTTCGTTAATTCGTCCTCCGCTGTTGTCGCAATTACGTAAAATCAGAATAGATAAATTCATAGCGAAAATGATTTAGAGGAAAACTACACAACGGCTTAACTCTCGCTTCTTATAATCATAATCGATGCAAAGTATTTCTGTTTTGCATGGAGACCTGCTGTCTAGCAATCAAATCAATATTTCAATGAATGTCTCTAATATGTATTGGCACATTTGAATAAACGCATTTCCGAGCCTACATATAATTGTTCTCTTACGTTTCACTCGTACCAATACAATGGCATCGAGTCGCAGAAAAAGGAATGAACGATTTATAAACACAGTAACCGAACAAACACCGTTTGCTGTAATAAAATCTCCGACGATGTACGTAAATACCAAAGTGCAGAAGACCGCGCGAGAACACCATAAAGATTTGCTAAGGGTTAAAACAGGCGTTCTCGTGGCGAACCCACCGCGACAAGCTATAACTCAGACGGGCGTGCAATAATTACGCGATAAAGACGTCATAAAAATAATATTTCTTGATCGGTAGTTGCCCGGGAACGCGTAAAGACGGCTCGGTGCGGTGCGGACCGCTTGTCGCGTTCTCTCTGTCCCGTTTAATTAGCAATATCTTTATTAGCCCGACAGATATCTTTATAGAGACCACCTTGGAATTTGCTATCGAAGTCGGGCCAGCTCGATTCGCGGCGCTTCTTAACGACACCTCTTCTGCTCGTCTCTGCTCGAACGAGCGAACCGAAAATTTTCACGAAAGTAGAAAAAGGGGAAAGAACTTCTTGCTCGCTCGCTCGCTCGCTCGCTTGCGCGAAACGCTCGTAATCTCCACGGCTTGCGAGCCCAGCGGGTAGACAGGGTGTTACCGGTTGTTTTTGCTGGCGAGCATTGTCGTCGGAATTCTCGTAAAATAATTAAGAGGGCCCCGGTAGCTGCCGCGACGATGGTATTTTAAAGGGTCGTAAAAGGGACGTTAAAACCGCGCCGTGCACCGCACCTTTCGGCCGGAGACGTCCGCCATCTGGGATGATCGCGATGGATCTACCGCCGTTTTCGAGCACCGCGATCCATCGACCTCTTCCACCGCGCGAAACCGGCAGACGTAGCGGAACCGTGCGCCATAATTGTCAAGAGAACTCGAGTTGCACCAATCGAATTCAATGATATTTTTATGCGAGATGACTCATAGTATTCAAATTCTTATTGTATTGTTTAACCCTCGTCCGTTCCTGATTTCACGAACTGAATCTGCCAAATTGACACAGTGGCAAAATATCGATGAAGTAAAAATTGTGAGTATTATGAGTTAATACTTTCATCTTAGGTTTTACGATTAAAAGTTTCGCAACAGAATAGTACATTATGTTGTACTAAGTCTCATAAGAGATTTGGTAATAAAAAAAAATAAAAAAAATTGACGAGAGAGTTAGATGAGGGTTAAACAAGTGGTCTCAACTGAGATTTCACTGTGAATTAATTCACCGTAAAAATCAAGTTCTGAACCCCACAATTACCCCCCATACTAAATCTTCTTCTCACAAAAAATTTGAATTTGCGTTCTCCAATGAGGACGCACCAGCAGATTATAATCCCGCCCCTCGCCGGTAGGTGTGTCCAATCGGCACATCGCGGAGCCAAGTCACAGTATTCCGGGGCCATTACCTTTCGCGCTGTTTCTATTCATTCGAACGCCTCAGGAATGCCTCTAATCCTTCGAGTACTCGGAAGCATGGAGACGCGAAAGGCGAGAAATATAGGGAAAGGATCTTTCGATTTTAAGGGGACTCGAGGCGTTAAGCGAAGTCGTAGTCGTATCGAGGAGGCGGCGAAGGGGGAGGAGATCCTTAAAATGCCACTCAGAGGCGACGCAGGAAGAAAAAGTCGAAGAGGGCAAATGGGGTCTCCTTGTATCGGACCGGGCGAACCAGCGGACGAGGAAGCGAGAATATATGTAAATATAGTGCGGTGGAAGAGAGAGAGGAAGGCGGAGAACACGGCAATTAATTATGTATACGCCTATAAAACGAAGGCTCGCGCTTTCGAGTCCATAAAGGATGCAAGAACGACACGCGTGGGAGCGAGAGAGAGCGAGAGAGACGCGAGAGAACACGAGAGAGAAAGAGAGAGAGAGAGGGAGAGAGAGAGACGGGGTGTTAAGTTTATGCATCGCGTATTATTTGACGGACCAATTATCTCGAAGCTCGTATCGCATACGGTGTCGCGTTAAAATCGGGGAAAAATTGACGACGCCGAACGGTAAATAGCTCGATGATCCTCTCCCTCTCTTTCTCTCTCTCTCTCTCTCTCTCTCCCTCGTTCCCTTTACGTAATTTTTCGCCAGGTGAATAATATATGCGCGCCGGTGTCGGTTATTAGCGCGGATAATTTCGGCGGGCGGTTTTCGCGCGAGCGGAGGATTCGCGCGTGGGATTCGAAACGCGCGAAAATCACCGCCCCCGGTGAAATACGATTGAGACACGCGTTCGCCCGTATAATATCAGAAATTATATCGGTACCGAGAGCCAGACGTACGCACGAGAAGTTCGCGATCTCTCTTTCTCGTTACGCGAGGGAGGGGGGCCCGCGAGAGGAGAACGGAACGTTTATCGCCTCGTTTTTCTCGAGGCTGGAAATCATCGGAGAGCCCTCCTCGAGCCCGAGATAATTTATTTCGCGGCCGCGGCGCCGATTATCGGCTGAATAAAGGAGTCCCGGATGAAATACCGGTGATAAAATTCCGTGTCTCGTCTTCTTTTTCTACGGGACTTTTTTTCTTTTTTCACTCAGGTGTTGTCCTGTCCGACGACACTCTGCCGCGGCGCACCGGGCTGTTATGCAAAACGGTACGCGCCGGTTCCGTCGTGTTCGATTCGGCCGCGGACAGATACGCCGCCGCCGGTACGTCAAATTGGCTGAGATAGTCGCAGAGCCAGGGGAGCTACGGTTCTCAGTGTAACGAAGGAAATGAGGAGAACGGGTTAAGTCGATGAGCAATTAGTTGCTTAACATTCTCTCGTAAGCTTAACTTGCTCTCAGATTTATCGTACGGTTCTGTGCTCCTATACGTTCAGAATTAGAGATCAACACTTTAAGTGGCAGTATCTCGAAAGTGAAAGTATGCGACACGCTGTGTTCTTCCTTACAACCCAATCGTCTTAAATGGCATTAACTATTTCCTGTCATAAATGCATAAAATCCGCGGTGTACTTCCAGCGACGAATTAACTCGTCACTCCTAGTCGAGAAGGAGGCCGAGGAACGCGGTGCCCTCGCGGTTGCGTAACGGGGAATAAAATTCAAATTTTACCTCGTCGACGGCCGTGATTATATAAGAACTGTTAGAGACCGTCCCAGAAATCGTGGATCGTTCGTTCTCGTATTAGGACAAGAGGTTCTCGGTGGTCGCGGCGACGAGCCGTGTCCGAAGCCGAGTCGTAAAGTGGGCTGGGCCCCTGCGGTGTGGACGTAGGAACGAGTTTGGTGACATCGAAGGGGCCTTGTCAGGCCCACCTTGCCACTTTCAGGCTCTCCTCCTCTCCTGGCCCTCTCCTCGTAGCGGATTTTCGAGAGCCGCCGAGAGACTAGAGAAAGCAACTGCGATCGCGTTTCTGACTTGTCTACGAAGGCTATCGAAACGGGGAAAAAATTCGAGAAAGCAATTTTAAACGTGAAGCAATTTTTAGTGGTGACTCCGACTCGCCACTTGACTGTTAAGGGATGAAACATCGAATGATGTACATATCAAAATGATTTAGAGATTAATTTTTATCGAATTGCTTGCTTCGCGCAATTGTTGCGGCACATTTTTGCTAGTTAGAAAGGAGAGTTCAGAACGGAGAAGCAGGAGATGCTCACCATGGTATCCTTGAACAGCCTTCCCCTTGGCAAGGGACGCGTGGTGCCTTTTACGTATTTGGTCCGGGGCTATCTCGGTACATTATATCGGAGAAATAAGCGTTCGCGAGGCGTAGGCAGGCCGTGCCGTGGTGTGCCGGTATCCCGAGAAGTAGATCTTCGATCTGGTCTCGCGGCTCTCCGTGGCTCTCTTTGTAGCACTGCCTCTCTTTATTTTCTTTATCTCTTTCTCTCTCTCTGAGACCTGGAGACTTTCGCATGCTCGTGTGTAAGTAAAACACGTATCTCTCCTTTGGGGCCGTTCGAGCTCTTTCGAACGAAACGCAGACATTTATCCCGCTTCAAAAATTACATCTTCGCTCCTCCAGGAAATACTTCTTCTCGCGCGTTTCCTCGTCCGCCCTCCCGCCCCCGCAATTTCTACCGGAGGATCTCTCTTGCAAAAGCGTGAGAGGAAAGTCGTAGCCTCCGCGAGTCGATATCGAAAAATTCCCGTGCGCCGCGTCGTCGCGAGTGCTTCATGATTCTGTAGCGCCGGTAGCATAAACGTGTGTCCTGGCTCCGTTATTACATCCCGAAGAATATCTCACGGTGCAGTGTCATAGTTAGTCTCTTTGGGAATGTGTATCAGCATCGTAGAACGCTTCCCGCATTTGTTTAACACTTCTGTCAATAGAGGAAACAATGTAACCCTCTATTAGGGAGCAATGAATCGTGCTAAAATCATGCTTAATCCTAGAAGACGAACACCTCGAAAAATCTTATAATTTCGTTTTTTTCAAGTGGACCAGAATTTGCATTGATCTTGATTCCTCAAGATACGACGTAACGATCATTGAACATACTTTTTCAGTAGTTCGAGTCTCGTTACAGCGACTTTAAGCATTTTGGCAGAATAGTTGGGCCGCAAGAGGAACTTGTCCGAAACGAGAAAGGCATCGGGAGCGCTAAGAAAAGTAAGTTCGCAGAAAGGCTCGGAGTAATTGTAGAATCTGGCGGGACGCAACTTGTCCTTTGAAGGGACAAGTGACGGGCGTCGTTCGCGGGCCTCGATCGTCGCCCGATCGCGGAGGAATCGGATGGTAGCATTGGTAGCATTGGTAGCCTTCTGGCAAGCCGTGGCCCGTCCGATGTGCCATGGACGACGGGATCCTCTCACTCGTGGTCGTCTCCGCGTCGTCGGATCTTCGATCTCTACGCCGCCGGGAGATCTCTCTGGTCCACGCTCCTCCGACACCGTCTTCTTCTTCTTCTTCTTCTTCATCTCTATCTTTCTCGTCTCTCCTCGACCGGTAGCCCGAACAGCGTACTGTCAGCCGGCGCGAGCGACAATGCCCGATGCGAGATAAAGCGAGACCTTAAGGAACTCGGCAGCCCCGGTCTCCGTGGAAAGATACATACCTCGAGTTACGTACTTTCGTATGTACGCGGTCTCCAACGACACACGGGTCCAGATCGAAGATCTACTCCTCGGGATACGCCAGCGCATCCACCATCCAACTGCACCCTCAAACGTCTCAGGGCTTTCTCGAGTCACCGGCCATCATCCTCGTTGCTGATGGAAATGAGATCTTTGGACCTTGCAGTATCTTTCTGGGACTGGACAGAATGATGTATAAATATTTCCAACGTGACCGAACATTTTTCTAATGTCCACGAAATATGTCAGGTCGGAGGGAAAGTTCTATCATAATTTAAAGAAATCATTTGAATCAATGTTTAAAAATATATGTTTAATATTATTCAATTCCTGTTTGTCAGCTGAAACTGCTTTCCCTCCAAGTGAATAACATGAAATTGGTACATAACGATCCGAATCCAAAGATCGAAGAGTCCAAAGATTCTCCAATCCTTCGCAAGGAACCTTCCTGCTTTCACAGACATTGAATAATACATTGACTCTACAGCATCAAGCAAATCGCTTTGACCTGTGTTAATTGCACACCCTGTAACCAGTGGATTGATAGTAATAACGCAATAGATATCAGAGAGATCGAGAGATAGATCAGGGTTTCTATCGGACAAGTCCAGAGGATACATCGTGTCCTGTTCACGGCTGTTCCGATCGAGATCTAGTCGAGATCGAATATCGTTTCGTGTCTCCTAGCGGACAAGCTGCGTCCTGCGAATTCTCCAATTACTCTGATCGTTTCTGAAGTACGTTTTCATGGATCTGACGATTCAATCTCGATGCTAGATCCCTTGAAGATCAGTTCCGACGTCGATATGCTATGTATCGAGAATTACACGTAGACAATAGACGCAGCGTGGACAGGATCCAGCTTTCGTAAGATTTTGTAATTGGAAATTGTACAACTAAGCACAACAGGAATGATTAATAAATCTAGACAAAGTAAGCCCACTGAAAACTGTCAAAAAAATCATGAATAACTTGAACAGCTTCTTAAATGCAACGAAACACATTCGCCCGTGCAATCTATGGGCAGATAAAATCACAAAAACTCCACTTTCACATTGCTTTTAATTTACCGCCACTATCAGCATACGAAATAATATTCCATTAATCTTCATTGCCTGCGAATTTATTACCAAATCTGTAAATTAGCATAAACACCCGTTAATCCGAAGACTGACCCACGCGGGGCTCGTCTTTCACTACCAATACTAATCGACCGGAACCGAAAACAGGAGAAGCCCGGGTTATCAAGAAGAAAGAATAAGGAAGCATCGACAAGGATACATAGGGAATTCGCGACCGGTCCTGTGAGGACAGAAAAATTCGCTGGCACGGCGATCAGAGGAGAACTTTTCGATTCTGAACGCAGGGATCGGTCTCTGGATCGAAATCGAAATCGGTCGACGAAAATCGCACCCGGCCAGGTCCTTGCAGAGTATAACGACGAATCCCCGATTTCGACGACGCCGTTCGAGCAGTAAATAACGCAGGCTACGGCCTCGGGATGTTCGGATAGGCTAGCCTTCGCGCCGACGTCGAAAAAGAGTATCGCCGCGGACTATCGAGTAGGCGCGGAGCGTCGCGTCGAGGGGCCTCTGAGGACATCCAATCCATGATTTCCGGTTTGCCCGTCGTCACATAAATTCCACGAGTGAATGGGAATCGGTTGGTTCAGATGCCATGCCGCTTGGATTCGCGATACGACAGCTCCCTAAGCGGGTGGGGGGCGTATGGTGGTCCTGATCCAAGAATTTACCGATCTTTACGCTGTAACTTCCAAAATACACGGAACATCGAATACTATGTTCTTCGTTGGAAATTGTTTCGATTAGAAAGTTCGTTGAATGTTTAATTAACCCTTCGCTGCATAGTATATCCTATCTGATACAGTTAACAAATCTAGTATATAGTAAACTAAGAATGTGCTTTCTTACTATTCTAAATTATGTTTATTTTTCTGAAAATGTTGTTTTAATTTTTTTTCCTTAAATAAAACACAAAAATGATCTTCTTCCAATTTTTTTCATCCCAATTAAAAAAATCATGCATTGAAGGGTTGACATATTTCCACCCGATGACGCATTTTTCGATTCTTTAAACGTCTGTCTGGAATTTCTTGAGAAGGGAACATTTTTCCTTGAACTGTTCCGAATCTCGTCGGGCTAAAACAACATTTCGATCATGATTGGTAACTGTGCAGGACGAAAGGTGCCGCGAGAAACACCGAATAACATACTAACCGTGTGTCCCGCGGTGCTAACCTGTCGTAGGTGTTCCGTTACCAAACTTCTCTACCTGAGAGTGGAACCCATCTCCCTCTTTTACGCAGGTGTTTCTCGTTCCCTTTTCTCACTGACAGAGAAGGAACAGCCACAGCACGGGAGGAGGCGAGGAGGAACTCTCGCGGCGGCGAGTTGCGAAATCGCGCGTTACATCGTGGCTCGCTCGGAAAGGCGAAAAAAAAACCTGTCCCCGTCGTTCACGAAATTATTTGCGATGCGACGCCGGAATAAATTGTAGTTGGATCGACTCGCACGGTCGAGCGAACTTTAATTGGAGCGATCCCAACGAGATTCCGAGAACGTTCACGGCGTACAGTGGTCCGGATCGAAGAGTTTACTGACATTTTCGCTGAACCTTCCAACTACAACCAGCATCCAATCGAAATTTTCAATAAAAATTTCCCGAAAAATCAATCCCCTCCTGACTATGCGCACTGTCATTCGTATAATGGTAACATACAGAATGCTACTTTCATTCTGTCAATGCATTAATGTTTCATTCTGAAACTGCATGTTGGTTAGAGTTATATATAGAACATGAATTATTAACTCTTGGCTGCATAGTGTATCATATCTGATACAGTTAACAAATCTGGTATTATAGTAAACCAAGAATGTGTTTTCTTCCTATGTTTATTTTTCTGAAAATGTTGTTTTAATATTTTTTTGATATTTTTCCCTTAAATAAAACACAAAAACTGACCTTCTTTCAATTTTTCCATCCCAATTTAAAAAATCATGCACTGAAGGGTTAACAACAACGATTATCGACTGCACCTAACTTCTTATAGTGTAATAATTACATTTTTATACAAAAGTAAAAGTGTCAGTGCAGAATAGCTAAGGAAAAAGATGTCAGAACCATCTATAGAAACGGCGTTACTATCCGATAAAACTGACGTCGACTAAAATCAAATCTGGAGTCGGTGAAGTATTGTCGGTGAAACCTGCGTCGGTGAATTCCATGGGAGCCCGTTTGTGCGCTGATATTAAAGGTTTTCATAGGAATAGAAGAGGCGAAGCGTTGGTTTTAAATCAGAGTGCGTCGTCTGTGGTTTCGTCGGCCTGGTTTCGAGGTACGGTACCCTCGGCTACACACACCTCCGACTGAGGTTTCGATCGTATCGTTACGGGAGAGGGCACCTCCCCGCGAACGTCATGAAAGCTGGTTCGTTTTGGTTTCCCGGGATCGTATATTGCGAATTTAGTGGGAAGACAGGACCCTCGGAACGATCGGCTGGCTCGTAGCTGGATCGCTGCCCGATGCTTCGTCGTCGTTCCTTCTCTCTGTCCTTTTCTCTGTGTCCTCTTCTGCTCCTCCTCCCCCGCTCTATCTCTCGGTTCCACCTCCCTATTTCGGGCTCTCTTTTTATTTTCTTTATACCGGAGCGTACGTATTCCGTGCTGCTTGTTTTTATCGACACGAATGGGACTTTATGACGTCCCGTCAACCGAGGCTACGAGCCTCCTCGTCCCTTCTTTCTCTCTTTCTCGCGTCGACCGCGGTGCGGCAGACTTTCCGCTTTCGTTTTCCGCTCGCCCCTCCCCTCACCTTTCCATCGAATCGCCCCTGTACCGCGAACTTCGGCTATTCCGCTCGAACACGCCGAAAACCCGTGTCCCAAAGATATTCCCGGCCAGTTGGTACACCCACGCATTGGTACACCTCCCCCCATTCCGTCGCGCGGTGGTCAATTCGACCAAAACATTTGTTGGTTTATTCGGTGCTCGATTCTAATGAAACTGTTTTAGAATATATGCTAACATGCTAGGATACCGTCATCCGATTGTTAAACAGCGTCTTCTAAATTCTTCTGTATTTTATAAACTGTAAAAAGTTCAACTGTTGTATGAGAAAACAAGTCCAATTCGATTTGCAGAATGTAAAAAAGATTATCCTGATTAAAAGAATTTTGGAATCAAAATGGCTTGGAGTCCAAAGGGTCAAAGTCCGAGAAATCTGTAATTTGTTCGGAAACTACATTTACAAGTGGCTGTTTCGTTCAACCTGAGATTAGACGAATCTGTGTCGATTGATTTATCTCAACAAATTATTGAATTATCTCTTAACGAACAATGTCTTACTAATGGAATGCAGATTTTGTGCCGTTTTGATAGAAATGCGTAGAGAAGATCGTGTAATTAACAAAAGAATTTAAGACCCTGTTGACAGGTATCGACTGAAGGAACAAATTTCTATGTATTCCTGGTTTCCTTTTTTTTCCAGTTGACGACGTCTAGTTCTTTTGGCAGAGAACTTTCATTTGGCATAACGGTGGCCAGACTAGTAATATCTCCGACAGCATACATTAGATTACATACGCGACGAGACACCACTGTGTTCGTATCGTCTCAATTAGCGACTGAACGTGCACGATACTTTATCAGAGGAAATGTTACGAGGTGCTTATTGGCAGGAGTACGTGCTTCGCTAGCCAAGCTTTCAATATAAATTTTATTGACAAGTAACGATGTAGTGTGACGAGATCTTCAATTCAAGTAAATTACGCCTGTCGTTTGCCAATCACAACTCGTCCCATTGCTGCGCAAGATTCTACTACGGGTAACTCAGTATGCGTACCCTTTTTTCGTTCGATAATATCTCGACCACACATTCTATCGTTCAAAATCGAAATTCGATGAGACGCGTAGATAAAATTTTTTTGATATTTTAGAATATAGTGAAACATCTAATGAGAAGCGGAGAATGTTTAACTCTGTTGTAATTTTAATAAATTAATCTGACTAAACGTTATCTAATCTAATGACAGTATTGGATTAAATAATTATCTCGTAAATAAAGAAGAAAACAGGGAATGATTGAAAGATGTAGGTTAACAGGGTCTTCTCCGATTAACAAGCTATTATTAACGCATCTTTTATGTTCACCTTCTGCAATTATTCTATATCTTTTTCAGTCTGCCGGACAATCAGAGAGAAATTCCCAACAACAGATTCAAGAAAACTTTTCCACCCGTATAATAATAACCACAATGCACAAATGCGTTCTACTTCGTGAAAAATGAAAATGTGCATCAATGTAAAAAAAAACAGGAGCTAAAGAAAAAGTTCTGTTCTACTTAAATAATTGTAATGGGTTGAAAATAATGCATTGGTGTTTCTAAATTCTCTTAACCTCTACACTCTTCTAAATTGGACTTACCCATTTTTGTTATAAACGCATAAAATCCGCAGCCCACTCATCATTGCTATACAGAGTGGGACGGATCCGTTTAGCGATTTCGAATTCCATTTACATCGGGCCGATTGTTTCTGTCGCGTGGGGGCGGCGATGGTCCGCGTACGGTGACTCGAGCTCGTCGAGGAAGAAAGAATGCAACGCACGTTCTTTCGATGGAAGGTAATCGGATCAATCGGGGGACTGTGGCCTGATTTTTCTATCCGCGACGACGAGAACGACGAGAGAACGACGCGACGCGACGAGCCGATCCAAGCCGATCCGAGTTCAACCTGAGACGCGCACACGTGGATGAACGGTACGGGACAAGTATGGGACAAGTACGAGATAGGTACCGATGGCAGAGAAGGTATGTCGTTCATTAAGGTCCCGAGATTTCAGAGCAATTGGTCGGCGCGCGAACGGCTGACTCGCGATGGCAAAATGCTCGCCGCGGCGGGTGGTAGCTACCAGCCGGCTGACGTTCATTGGGATTTATGTGTTTTCTGGCCGGCATATGACCACCTTGCGAAAGGGATCTTTGCTTAATTGGTGCGCCGCGCCGCGCCGCGCCGTCCCTAGACCCGGCCTCCTAAGTCGCGTTCGCGCGATACGATGCGACTTAATTCGATCGGTTCGAATTTTTCGCGAGTCCCAGCCAACCGCAAAAACCCAAGGCAGGCTCGTTAATCAACGGACTCGGTCCGCTAACGACGCCCGACCGGACGTTGCGTCGCGTCGGCTCGACGCTACGCGGATAAACGTCTGTCGCAATTTACAGGTGTTACCGGTACCCGGAGCTACCGGACCCTGTAATTAAGTTATCTTTCGCGTACCGAGAAGGGGCGAGAGCACACCGCGCGAATCGTGTTTCCCTTAGAGAGTCGTTCTATTGTTCATCGACGAGGGTGGATCATTTTTAACCCTTGCTCCGGACATTATTCCTTGCGTACTCATCCGATTAGAGAGAGAGAAAATGTTCTGTTACATGTTTGGAACGAATGGATTGTGGATTTTATGCATATGTGACGAAAATGTGTAAGAAATGTGAATGATTTAAGATAGAAGAGAATATGCGTTGAGATTAAGAAGCTGATTATATTTGAACGAAAATGGGTCAAGTGTACTGGTTTGCAGAATCGCTGACTAGTGCAAAATTTCCAGGATTATGGAATCGTCGTCGAAGTGCAATAGGTTTAATTGTATCCGCGATGTAAACGTCTCATTAATGCGCCCGAGATGTCGATAGTACTCCTCGGGGTTAAAGGTCCACTGTTTTTCCCTCTTTTTTTCGCCTCCTCTGTACAATAAATTACTCGCAGCGATGACAAAACGTCATTCCGGGAATGCAATCGCGATCTACGAATCCTGTTGCGCAGCGACGAGAGATGCGGCTTAGATGCATCGTGTTCTCGCGGCGGTGTACAGCAAATTGTTGGTGTATCCGCGGTTGTATCGCGGGGAGAGATCGTTTCGCGATGTTCCGGGCTGGTTCGCGCGTTCTTTCCACCGAATACCGATGTATTTTCAGAGAGAAAGAATTCTAGTACTTTTCAAAACATCTCGAACACATTGTCTGTCTCGATGAGAATAAACAAGGCAAAAATTCCTGAAAGTGAATACGTCCTTATTCGAACTCTCGCGAAATAGAAAAATAAAAATTTGTCTGCGAGTGATGAGAACACCATTATTTATCACGTGGTTGAAGCATATATTTTTTATTCTGTAATTTTAATAATTTGGCCATACACGCGACGAATGTCCCTTTAAATTTCGTTTGGCTCGAGGCACGCACACTAGTGGTTGTTTGTCTATACGTATAACTCGATAAAATCAAATTTTGCAAAAACTTTAACAGTTTACATCTCGATTACTATTTGCTTGCGACATATGCAAACCTTTTCTCTTTTTCGATGAGTGGAAGATGATGACGCCAAAAAAACTATAACAACAATTTTACGGCAAGTTTCTCTTACAAATGTCCACC
The DNA here is from genome assembly GCA_916610235.2 of Lasioglossum morio. Taxonomy (NCBI): domain Eukaryota; kingdom Metazoa; phylum Arthropoda; class Insecta; order Hymenoptera; family Halictidae; genus Lasioglossum; species Lasioglossum morio. The sequence continues at coordinate 25,917,539 of OU744326.1, forward strand.
GATCCAGAAGTGTACCGAGGTATATTACTTTTTACACATCCTGTACATTCATTCTAAAATACAAGTATACTAGTTGATCGCGATTCTGCCGACACGGTGGCAGTAGCCGAGCAACTCGGTTTCCTCGGAGCCGGCACAATAAATTCCTAAAAATATCGCAACTTCGCCAGGATTCGCGACGCGGCGATTGGACATCGGGCTGGATCTCGGCGTTCCGTCCACGCAGTAATTTCCCCGGCAAGAATTCGAGAAAGTCTGTTCATCGACGAGCGAGGAATCGCGAGAACCGGGCTCGATAGGCTCTCTCGAAGTCGTCTGGTTCTGGATAGCGATATACCGGTCGAATTTCCGAGTCCCGTCACGCAAGATCGTGCTCGCCTCGTTGGATTTTCTTTTTCACGGTGGGTCCGGTGCGTGCCACTGGGAACTTTCCGCGGGTCCCGTCGCGTTAGGGCCCGAGGAGCCCGTGGGACCCACCGACGATCGTCGACCGTATACATTTCAAGAGAACAAGCAACACAGCAGCGCCAGCAACGATTTTTCTCTGCGCGCGAAAAGTCCGCGCGAGTCCTCTGCGATAAGGTTCCCTCGTGTACGCAATAATAAAATGCCTGCGGGGTGATCTATCGATCCGACTCGACACCATCGACGCGATCTACGACGCGGGCAGGTACGCGAGCCGAGGCAAGGTGGAATTATCGCGATGTCCCTTGATCGATGCGATTGTCGTTAGACTGCCAGAGAGGCGGAGAGAGAGAGAGAGAGAGAGAGAGAGAGAGAGAGAGAGAAAGAGAGAGGGTAACCGGTATTCGTTCGCGAGTAGCGATGGCTACGAACTACCGCCGATTTTTTCAAATGATTAATAAGATCGATATGGCGTCACTGCGATGCGTTTTATTCGTACGGTCTTGTCTGGACTCGCTGTCTGTACATGCTTATCTTGGCTTCCGATCGGTCGGATATTTCCTACTTCGTTAACGAACACGCGGCCGATGTGTTCTAGTCCAGAGAAGTTATTTCGCGCAAGCGCGTACAGGCGTTACACTCCGAAAGGAGGATTTAGAAATTACGGGAGATACGAGCCGGATATTGCGCTCCGTTTCCTGCGAGCAATACCGTAACACGTCCAGCCGCGTACGCCAATTACTTTAACCGAATGCCAAACTACCTGAAATCTGAGGCGGGATCGCCGATCGCCCCGGGCGAATTCCGAGCGAGACAAGAGAGGATCATCGTCGTCGGCCCTCGCGTCGTTAACCTTCTTACGAGTACCCTCGATTGTCGTCGAATCCGTCGCGACGCGTCGGGGTGAGATCAACACGCGGACGATTCGGCTACGGAGATCGGAACGGGTGCTTTGATGGGCGATCGGCAAATCGAGACGGCGGCGTTCGAGTGTAATGCTTCGGATTTCATTTGTATCGAATATAGACAAGATGTAGCTTCCTGAAAGTCGCTTTGAAAATGCGCCGTTTTATCGAGAGTTTTGTAACCGAACACCGAAAGCAACCCTTAAAGTTGAAGATGATGTTTCTTCGTCGCGAAAGACTCTGTGCGGTGGCTACGGAATATTCAGACGCGGATCGTATTTACATTAGCGTCTTGACCGGGCTTGAAATGTGACGAGCGATGCTTTTAGCATGTCGTCTACTGTTTCCGCTTCCCAGATTGCATACCGAGAACGAACAATGGCTAAACAAACTGAAAGAATAACAAATCGAGGAACAACGCGTCGATTATCCGGCGAGCGAGAACCACGGTCGGACTTTGAACGATCGCGCCGTCGCTCGTGTCCTTCGCTGCTCATAATACCGGTCGCCTCGGTTGCGTAAGCGATCGATTGGCCAGCAAACGGGTACAGTAGGCAATATTGCTGGCGGACTCGGTTATACTTGCCGCTTCTACTCGATCAAAACGATTATAAACGATCGTTATTACGCCCGGGGCGCATTCCTGGGGGATCAGCGGCGGGCACGAGAGACACAACAGAAAAAGGAACAACGAACGGATATCCCTTCACCTAACCGAGGCGAAACCGTCGTTACCCGCCCAGACGATTTTGCCCGGTGAATAGGGCTCGATTTCCTACGCAGATCGTTCGAGGTACATCCTCATCGATCGGGAAGGAAATCGTGAATATTACTAGAAATTCATTGGACAGCTGGATGTACCATCGATATTTTCAACGAAGTAACGATAGAATCGCGATCCTCAAAGTCGACGTTCGCGAAAAGGAGTCTCCCCGGTATCAGAAGCATCTGTGCAAGGATCGACGGTTCGATCGTCGGGTAATCGACGTGGACATCGACGTAGACATCGACGCGCTAGTAGCCATGGCGACGAATCTGCCGCAGAAAGCACGCGATTGGTTTTCGCGGCACGATCTGACCTAAAACCGAGCTCTGCTCGGTTAGACTCTCCTCCTTCTCCACCTCGTTCCTACCAACTGCCTTCTTTACCTCTTTGATCCACCTCCACCTCCACCTTCGTCGCCTCCACCTCCTCTTCTCTCTTTCTCTCTCTCTCCCTCTCTCTCCCTCTATAGAATCTTGCACCTCTCTCTTCTCTTGTCTGCTTCTGTTGGCCATCGTCTTTCCCGTGTTCGGCCGTTTCGCTGTGCTTCCTCGTGTCCCGGTTCTCTCTGTCGCGAGGCGATCATCGAGGCAAACCGAGGCAGCACAGGGAACGAGGCGCACAACAAGCCAGCGCCGACGCCGACGCCGGTTTCTTCGGCTGCTGCTTAGAAAAACGTTGATTTCACTCCGGTGGAATGGTGACACGATGTGCACGTCGCGTTTTACACGAGCGCCCGCTGCTGCCTCTCTCGTTCGCGACACTCGCCCGTCCGGAGAGCGCATTGTACGCCGCATACCTAAAGCGAGTACATTATGCGAGCGTCGCGCCGTTCCAGACAGGACGAGACACGCTGCGATCGACAACGGATAGACGACACCGTGTCTAGCCGTTTGTCCGACCACTCTCTCGAGAGAGAAACAGAGAGAAAGAGCCTGCGACTTTCGGCTTTTTTCTTCTGTTCGTCTTTTTCTTTCTTCGCAGCTTCAAAGGGACGACTGGAATCACAGAGATTTGCGAGCAACGCCGCTTATCTAGAATCTATCGTGTTACGATGACTACCTGCGAGGTGGACTATCGGACAACACTATGCAGAAAACGTTCGACATTTGACGAACACTATGCTCGGTTGGTTGTTCAATCATTCTCTAGAGAGAACGGCTGCGAACCCGTTCTCTGGAGAGCGTGAGGGTAACGAGTAACCCTTGGACTCAGTTTCTCAGCAGTTACTTGAAATTGTTGAAGGATATATGATTGGAGAAGAATTACTTTTTTTAAATCGAAAATACAGCGTAGTGAAATAGGTAACATTAACCCTTCACTGCATGAGTTTTTTAATTGGGATGAAAAAAATGAAAGAAGGTCAGTTTTGTGTTTTATTTATGGGAAAAATATCTAAAAAAAAACATTTACAACATTTTTAGAAAAATAAATATACATGGTAAGAAAACACATTCTTAGTTTACTATATACCACATTTGTCAATTGTATCAGATATGATACATTATGCAGCCAAGGGTTAACAATTCATGTTCTATATTTAACTGTAACCAACATGCAGTTTCAGAATGAAACATTAATGCAGTGACAGAATGAAAGCAGCATTCTGTATGTTACCATTATGCAGCAAAGGGTTAAACTATACTTTATTGGAGAACGGCGAATAGAAACTATACTATGGAGTATAATAGTTATGTCCTGCCTAAACCGACTCTTCAAGTGGATTGATAAATATTGTTAGCGTGGACTGTCGGCCGAAGTGTATCACGGAAATCGTTTGACGAAGCCCGCTATAGTAATCTATGGTGATCCCAGTCGACGGCGTCACGCTTATCGCGGCGGCATCGCGCCGAGTTAAGCTTCTTCTGGCATTGTCGTAGCTGCTTCCACCTCGAGTAGTCATTGTTCCGAGCTGCTTCTGCCTGGGGTTCAACCAGATCCTGTCCTGTCTTGTACTTGCATCGCGAAATGGTCGCGTAATGTAGTCGGGAACGATGCACCGGACACCGACTGCGACGAAAACGGCGAGGAAAGCGGCGACCTCGGTTGCAGTTGCGGTTTGCGATGACCCGGAGAATGCATTGCGTCCGGGATATGTGTGTATCGTTGTCTGAGACGCTTTCTTTGAACAGACTACTTGACAACAGGGATACAGATTTTCGGAATGCCACTCGAGAACAGGTGACAAGATTAACTTCATAAATATTGGAAATATATCCAATGCAGTATTCTCATAGGAAAAGATTCCGTGTGATATGACAAATATGGTGCACAGTGTAAGCTGTTGTTCATGTTTCGCCACCCGGTATATTGTTCATGTTGTTTAAAAGCGGTTCGTTGCCAACGACAAGCAAACGTCGTAAATAAAGCGAACGTCAGATCCGACGCCGGATAAAGACTTTTAAATAAAGTTTATTCATTCTTATCGCATTTATTGTTTAATTCCGGCCATCTCTTGCAACAAGGTGATTCAAAACCCTGGTTAATAAACTGTAGGTCCCGTCGCTACTGACCATAGGCAGTTGATGCCACGTAAACACAAATGAAAACAAAAGATTAACTTCGCATGTTAATAGTTGCAAGTCTAATATTTAGGTAGTCGATGAAACATTGTCTGTGAGTGGGCCCGCGTGCAATACGGTAGCCAGATTGGCGAAAAGCGTGGTTCCGTGCGTCGAAAAGGCGGCAATAAAGTCGCGGCGATCGCTGGGGAATCGTGTTCGCGATTCAAGGAGCAGTCCCGCCTCGTCGGGAACAATGGGCCCGAGCGGGCCCTCTGGCCGTTTCCGCGAGCAAAGCGAGATCTGCGAACCGATTCGGAGCGGGTGCGCGTCGCGAGGAACCGAGGCGCGCCCCGAACCGCTTGCCAAAGTCGGTTATCGGCACGGATAAATGGCCAACGGGTAGGTTACGGGGCGAGTTTTGCAGAGATGCGCCGGCGATCTACGGGTCTCTCCAACAGTGCCGCATGTCGTCGAGAAAAAGAGAGATAGAGCGAGAGAGAGAGAGGGGGGGGACAGGCGGAAATAACGAGAGAAAGAGCCGAGTTCACCTCCGGAGTCTCTTCGCGTAGCACGGTGGCCGGTGCATTATCATAACCGCATTCCCCTCTGCGGCCCGTAAGGGCCTCCGGTCGCTTCGGCAAGAGCAACCCTTTACACTTACACACGTTCAAGGCTTAACCGCCGAGACGATACCTAACCCAGCCGTCCTGAACGCGCCCTACACCCGATACTTCTTTATTCCTTTCGATCTCTTCAGGATCGACGGAATCACGGAATTATAATCGCTACGAACGGAAGGTCTCTATCTCCCGACTCGTGTCCGATATTTTTATCGCAGAACACGGAAAAAGTTTTAATTTCTGAATCATTCTGAATCTTCTCGCGGGATAATTTCTTGCCCGCGACAAGTATCTCGCATTTCTCAGTAACCGCTGCGCCGCGAGGCTCCCCGCGATCTAAACGGATAAATTGTTTCCGGTCCATTAAGCATTAGCCGCGGCGTGGCGGCGGGGATTTGGATTCGAGGTTTTCTCCGGGCTCTCGGATCCTCGACGAGGATACGAATCGAACGAGAAAGAGAGAGAGAGGGCGAGCGAGAGGGTGGAATCAGCCATGTTAAGACAGAAGCGGAACAAAGAGAATAGAAAGATTGGAGAAAGAGAAGAACGGGGGGTGGAAAATGGAAGGCGGAGTAGTATCGACAGTCCACTCGACGGCGGCAGCCAGCGTCAGTCCTCTTGTGCCCTACCTGGCCGAAGGGTGGTTTTTAAATAATTCCACTATTTCCATGCATATTGCAGGAAACAATTACAACTGTAATTGCTAATAGAAGATTCCAGGCGAGGCCAGGTTTATCTCGAGGCTGAAACCCGCTCCTTACCCACTCGTCTTGTCCCTCGTGTCCTTTCTGTCTGTCTCTGCCGCTATTCCAACCCCCCGACACTGCTACCCCCCCACAAGCCTTCAATCTTACCCGTAGAGAACGTCCGATTCCGGCTCGATGGCACTCGCGGAACCTATTACCGGCGAATTAACGACGATATCTTCTTTGCTTTTATCCTTCCTCCGCCGATACGTCGTCTCCCGGAGATTCCTATTTTATATTTCGATCCGGCTCGGCGACGTCGCAGTCCTCGATCTTCAACGGTTTTCTCTGCCTCCACTCGAGTCCAAGACGACTTCTGTGCTATGTATACTACTTTATAACTGGCATCGTTTTACCAACACCACCTATATGTCTTACTTCGGGTCCCAAGAAAATCACCGACACAGTTTTCACCGACTATACTGCACCCAAAATAACTTTAACCGACAACGACTTTGACAACGAATTTAACCGACAACGATTTTAGTCGACGAATTATTGTATTTAACTATTCTCCACTTTTACTTTTGTATAAAAATGTAATTATTACGCTATAAGAAGTTGTTTGCGATTAATCCTAAAATGTTCCTTGTTTTCTTGATTTGTGTTTTTTGTGCATGTATGAATTTCGAATTGCTTGGATAGTTCGCGACTTGAACAGTTCTTCCGCACATTTCGGAAGGTTACTGATACAGATTTTTAGTGGGTAAATTCGGATTTGGGACTAACTTGAGTGGCACAAGGACAGGAAAGCTCGAGGCTCGATCTGGCAAAGCGGAAAGAGACAGGGGAGGAAAGATAGACGGCCGAACCGACCGACGCGACCGACCGATGTGGGGGTGGAGCGAGATCTAGAAGGGAAAAAATCAAGCAAATTGGTATGCAGCACACAACAACCGACGGGTGGAACGAAGGGGGAGTGGAGTTAGGCCAGCTAGGGGTTGCTGCTCCTGGAGGGTGGGATCAATACTCTCTCTTTCTCTCGTCTTGCGTCCACGGACCCCGTTGCACGTGCACGCGCTAGACCGAACCTACAGTCCTTTTTTTCTCGAATCCACTTCGCCCTCCTTCTCTCGAACATCTTCTTCTTTCTATTCCTCGTGGTTCTACGCGCACGCCAACAAATCCATGGACCCTCGCCACGGAAGGTTGATGGTGACGGCAAGACAAGTAGAAAATTCGAGACTCCTAGGGAAATTGCTAATACAGCAAGTTCTCGATTTACGCGGTTCATTCGTTCCAGCGCTTTCCGCGTAATTAATACTGATTTGTACATACTATATGTATGTACTGAGTTGAAAAGAAAATTCAAATAAACCAACTATATTCATGGAAAATTAGTCACTCATAAATAGCTGAATGTCTACGCTGTACACTAGCACTTATCTTCGAAAAAAACTGAATTGGCTTTCCGATTCGCTTCTAAGAATCCGTGTAAAACGAATCCGCTGTATTTATAAGCCACTCTGCGAACCACGAACGAGTGAACACAACAAACACAGTGTTCAGCGAAAGCAGAGAATTCGCAAAGGAAGAGAGGAGGAAGGACAAAGAGCGTAACCCAGTAGATTGTATTATACGTAGAACAACAGGCGATAATTCGAAGGTGGAGGACCCGAAGAATTTAGCCCCTCGAACGACACCGGACGGATCATTGGAGTCGAGATTCCCCCGGATACGAAGTTACCGAACTATGGAATCGGGATAATTAGATTCGATTGGAACGGTGGTGGCGGGGCTTGGAACGGAGCGGCGCAAGAAACAATAACCCAGCATTGTGTTGTGCTTCGAGCGTCGATTCGGAGCCGCGATTATTCCGGGTCGTATATCGACCGGATTTAATGGCCGCCGAAATACGTCGCCGAATAAAATTTTCTTCAAGAGAGAAGAGGGGACGAGGTCCTGCCACTAACCTGACGCAGTCATTCGTCGGGAACAGCTGTGTGTTCCTTCAACTGCTTCGGAAAATTAACGCTGTTCGATCATGCGAAAGAAAGATCGTCCCGATTCTACAGAAAGACAAGATAAGCAGCCATGCATTGACAGAATGGAGCTGTCATCTGTTACACAATCCAGGAACCTCGGAAAATCCATATACACACTCCTTGCAGTTTCATACATTTCATAGATTACAGAAAATCGTACAGACCATTTCAGAAAAGCAATACCAGGAGACTCGTAGGAAGAACGCGCCATCCATCTCCGACAAGCACGAGAAATCGCACGAGCACAAAACACTGAAGCTCATTCGCATGTCGGATTCGTTAAAAATCGAACAGACAAACATTACAGTGTCCAGCGAAGAACAATAAATCCGTACAACAGTTTTCCCAGATCCCGACAGTGAAACATTCGTTTAGATCACTGTAGCTCGAGCGGTACTTGTTGCTCGTCGCCATATGTGACTTATCAGCGTGTTTCATTTAAAGCATCGCCGCCCATATACGGTCACGGCGTTAGTAGCTAATCGCGAACGAAACAGAAAAAAGTATTCGAGAGAGAGAGAGAGAGAGAGAGACAGAGAGTGAAGAAAGGGAAAATTGTAAAATAGCTTTCAGTTAGAGGCGGGGGATGAAATTAACGCTGTGGGAGTGGCGGGGGTACGGTAGCCTCTGCAGTTAGCTACTACCCTCTCGCTTGGAATTTCGCGAGAAATTTTGCGCCAGGCCCCGGCGCTAATATAATTACGATATTCAGCCGGCGTAAATATACCGGGGGATTAACAAGCAGTATCCTCGCGGAGCACCGCAACAGGAGGAACTCGCCCCAATTCGGTAGCTTGGCCCGACCCGACACGACCCGACTCCGGCCCGACTCTTTTCGTTCGCCGAAAGGGCTGGGAAAATTCATGGTACACGAAGGCTCACCTAAGTCATTCCGCTAACGAGGTCATTCCCTCTTTCCCTCAGCTTACTAGACCTTTCTCTCTTGTTCTCGTGCGTTTTCTTTGTTGCTTTGTTTCGTGCCTTTCATCCCCCTGTGTTCTTCGCTCTTCGCCTCGGACTAGCCTCTCTCGCGTCTCTTTATAATTAAGCCATCGCGGATAAGAGATCGTAGCCAGTGCTCTCGACGTGGTAGCGAACGCTCTACGGAACAACTGGAATTTGTTAGACAGTTTTCCACTGACTAGCGATCCTGCACAATGAGGAAAACGACCGATTTAGGAGAGCAAAATGCCGAAAACCTAACACAATTTTTATTCTGATATCAATTATTGTTAAACGTGGCGGAGATTGAAAATAGTTAATTAAAATTTTAAATGTTATCGGCGCCAGGTTCGATCATTTTCAAAAAAACAACAAATGTAAAATAGTAGTATGGAAAATGGCATCGAGGTAAAGGACATCCTTTTGTATTAGGAAGATATACAAATGATAATAGGAAACAATTTTTCGGAAATGTTTGAACAATGTTTCCTAAGGAGGTTTTAAGAAATTGATTTCTTAACTTTGTTGTAGAAGATACTAATGAATAATTTTTCCATGAATATTAAGAATGGAATATGTATGTAGTTCTTGCTTTATAAAGCGAGTTGGTCCTCGCCGGAACAAAATAGAAGAAGATTGAAGGAGTAGTTTCACTATCGTACATCTTAACTTTTCCATTTTTATTTGGTTAAATAAATCACTTTGATTTCGTCAGATTTTTCAGGCTGCACAATTTAAGCACTATTAGACTGTCTGATCTCTCGTTTGAAGAAGTATCGAATTTTTATATAGCAGCTTCAAGTCTACTTTATTTTTACTTTGTTATAGGAAAAGCTTCGCGTGGATAGCGCCAATAATTTTGATTTTCTCTGTTTATCACTTCCTACTCTAGTCGTTCTTATTATTAGTTCTTTCGCGTAGTTTCTGCATTTATTATGCATCTCTGCATTTCATTATCGCGTCTCCCGTCTCGGACTGATCTACTTGAATAATGTCTAGAGAAAATAGATATCTAACAATTTTTAGAATAACTTGTCGACACTTCTAATTATATCACATCAATTTTGATATAATGTATATTACAGTCGCGTCAGTCTTTAAGTTGACGCTTCTATTATTAAAAGATCCAAGATGTGATGAACAGATATTTTATTTTCGCTCGTGTCGTATTAAAGTAACACTATAATACGTTAGATAAAAATAACAAGTACTGCAATAGTTATGAGGTTTGATAACCGTTCGTTTCAATTACTTATTAATCGATTTAAAATTCTGTGATTCACTATCGGAACGTGTGAAATCATTGTACAATCGTCGATCGGGAAGAAAATAGTTGCTCGTTAAAGAAGAGAGGTACGCCGCGCCGCGTGCCTGGCATCGAACGAAGGCCTTGTCGTTCCGTAGTTTATTCCGAGTAACCCTATGGGTCGTAGTCGATGGTCGAGAATGGCATAAAACGGCCAGCATCGGAAATCCTAACCCCTAACCCAGTCGAAGAGCCGTGAACCTTTGGCCGCGTGGCGGACAACGCGAAAACGCTTCGCATTGTTCGACACCGCGTATTATTTCCGTCATCGCCTTTTCCGTGAGACGATTTCCGGCGGAGGGGTCACTCCACAGGAAACAGCCGCCCGAATATTTCCCAGTGATTGTTCCTTATGCTAATCGCGGCCGAAGTGGAATTTTACAAAAGGTCGTAACCATCGGACGTCACAATTTCGTTTAGACTACGCATCGATGCGACTTAGCTTCTTGTTCCTTGTTCACCGCAAAGTCCGTTCAATCGTTGGCCCAGTTGGTAAACTATGAAACGAGTCCACGGTAAATTTGAGACAATATCAACATTTAATATTCATCATGAGAACTCATTTTTCAATGTCGAATTCTTAATAGCTACTATTCACTTCAAAATAATTTAATTTTCCACTGCGACACAGTGATAAGAGGCATACTGATTCCTTGGAATTTTCAACGCTACATCTACCACGATTAAAAAATTGACTTTTTATTTCACAATTATTCAAATGTTCGAATACATTCCTTTACTCGGGCGCATTTTCTACCTAGACTACGTACTATGTATAGTTTTCAATGTTTTGTACTTGATCATAATTGATTTTCTCGTCTGTTAGAACGATCCTTATTGCAGGATATATTAATTCGACACACGGCTTCAAAGTTAACCACCAGTTCCTTTCCATTCTTCCTTCCACCCGACGCGACGGTTTAATAAACCCCGTGACTTTCCTCCATGCAGCATTAACCCAGGACGTGACTGTCCGACCATTTGTTCCACCTTTTCGTCCGTCTTTCTCCCTTTCCGGTCCGCGATTTACTCGCCCTCGTTCGACGAACTTTTCTTTATCGGCGAAATTCTGCGAGCCGTTTATCTATCTACGATTCTCGACCGAGATCGTTAAGCCGGGTGTCAGTCGGTACCAAACCGATCCATTCTCTCGGTCAGCCTTTCGATCTTTAACTTTACTATTAACAGATTGGACCTGCGGGTTTTTAATTTTATACCCTCTATGCTGTTTTAACAACAAATAATATAGTCTATTTACCAACGAGAATCCGTCGAGCGATTTAAGAAATAATGAACCACGCGGACGAATCAATGTGCCCATAATTATGAAAGTGGTCTAACGTGAAACTTTAAGAAAAATGAGTTTATCAGTTATTTCAAACCATATTATCTCAAACTAAAATTAATTTAGTGTAATTTTTAGACAGCTTCAGATTTTTGAAACGAATTTTTAAAGGAATAAAATTAAATCTGTTTGGTTACTTTTTATCTTATTTATTTATTTATTAATGGTTTATTTTTTTAATGTGGTCGCATTAACATCTAGGTCATTAGCGATCACATGGTTTATACTTCTTATCTTGTGATATCCTTTAACCCAAATTTATTAAAAACGCTGCTTTTATGAAATTCATTTGTCGGGGTCTAAGAGATCCCACCTTACTATTTATGTTTCTATTTATTTTAAAAAATAGTTATTATGTCAGACCTTATCTTGCGAGTATTCTTTATCCCAAATTTATTAAAAACGCTGCTATTTATAAAATTCATTTGTCGGGGTCTAAGAGATCCCACCTTACTATTTATGTTTCTATTTATTTTAATAAACAGTTATTATGTCAGACCTTATCTTGCGAGGGTTGAACGGTGGTGGAAGTAGTGGAAAATTAGGAAAAGCAGGAATAGAGGTACATTCGGTTACGGGCGGCTACGGCTATAAAACTATAACCTCGGTACGCTAATGCTACTGGTTCCGCATGTGTTCGTCACCTGCGTGTCCTTACGGTTTGTCGAATATTTACTAAATTACGGTGACTCGCAATTTTTTCACTGTACCTTTCGTCTTTTATGGCAGTCACGGTCGTTACGTCGGCAGTAGGTAGGCTGGCAGACCTTCACGATAGCGCAGTTGCCCCTCCGCAGAGGGTTTTACGACGGAACACTTGTTATTTCAAAATTATATGGAATTCATTTAATTCATTTAGTACATTTAGTGTTGATACCCTTTGCTTACTTTCATATTGATGGGCAGAAATGGTTATCATTGAAACAAACAGGAAATTAAGTAGCAGGGATCGTTCGGACAGCTTCGGGGATCGAAGAGGCGCGAGAACGGGTGAGCAAACGTTCCCGCCGCGATTAGAAATGTATAATGAAGCAGAGGAAATGATCTCAGCAGGGGTACGATCGTGCAGGACGTGGCACGCGGACGTCAGCATGTCGGGAGCGTCACGGCTTGCTATTCCGGATGAGCAGGCCGGAAGATCGGAGGCGTTCGGTAGCGCGGGAGCGTCGTGATTTATCACCGGGCCGATTCTATCTGGCGTAAACTGGCAAAAGGTGTTCGGTGACAGGTACCGCGACAGTTGGTATCCGCCCGCAGGGACTGGCAGGCTGCAGTTCAGGGTCTGCAGCATGAAAAAAGAGAGAGAGTGAGAGAGAGAGAGAGAGGGAGGGAGAGTAGCAGAAAAGGAGAAGAAAAGTCGGATGGTTACGGGGGCCGAAGCTTGTAATAAATAATAATAATTGCCGGTACGTGTTTGCACAATGCGGACCGCCGCTTAGGCTGTCGCATCGGCGCAGAAAGATGGTTCTGGGTTGCCGGCCCCGGCGCAGCGTGTCGAGTTAGAAAGAAAGGACCGAAGATCCCTCTATGGGAAGATTAAAAGAGCCGGCGCGCGAGTTGCACGGTGGCGTTCTGCTTCGGATCGTATCGCGCGGATTAAAAATCCCCGGGCATCCTCCGACACCTAGATTTCCCTTGTACGATCTCTCTTTTCCACGATCGGAAAGTATCCATCTTTCGATCCTCTGTCTCTTTCGCGTGGAGGAACGGGGAAACTGTTTCGAGGGAGGGGCAAACGAGCCACGAAGAATAGGGCAATAACGATATTTACGTATCCAGCGGCGATACTTTGCGCGATACCGGGTCACCGTTCGGGACCGGCGCACCTAGACCTCGATATTTCATCTCCTCGCCGGAATAAGAATTCATATCTGCTCCCTCGTTGCTGCGATTCCCCCCGACGCGCGGCTATTCTTGAATACCGAGGACATGGAGCGTGGAAAATCCTCCAGCATTCTCGCAGGTCACCGACAGGTTCTTACGGGAGCGAGAAGTGCGGTGGATTCGACTGAGATTGCACCTGGGGGCCAGTCTGGCGGGAGCCACGGGCCAAGAGGACACTCCTACTAGCGGGAAAGTCATTCGTTAATTTGAACGAAGCTTTGAATGCTCGAATGAAATAAAGAAAATTAGAGAAGCCTGTTCGGAAAAAGAAGCAAGGAACATGCAGGGGTTATTTAATGGAAAATTGGAGATAAATGAAACGAGTGACGCGCGCATTCAATTACTCGAATATTCGTAGTTGAGGACACTCTTTAACTAAATAGCAACATCATGGACACATCGAAGCATTCGCGTCCTTTCGAATCGCCGCTCATTCGCGCCCTTAATTAAAAGTCTCCAGTAACGCGACCCTGGCCGACCCGGAATGCTTCGTTGTTTCTAGATTTGCATAATTAGCGGCCGAGAGTGTAAAGAGCGGAGAGCCGCGCATCGAGGTCTCTCATCTTTTCAAGCGTCGATTTTTCCTCGACGAAACACTTAAATAGCGAAAATATGTCAGCTGTTATAACGAGCCGTTTGTCACACTGGACCAGAATCGTAGAAAGCCGGAGAATATGTCTATATCTTTGTTAATTATACATTATTATAAAATCATTAATTACACAGGAAATATGGGAATAAATTAGGTGTTTGCGGAAGGGTATATTTGAAAGGGTCGTAACAAGTTTATTCCTTTCAAATTACAAAGATACAGGGATGGAAACACGCAAGAAAATTAATAGAATGTCAAAACACTAATAATAATTAAGTACAACTAATAATTACAAATTTTCTGGGTCAACCATCCTTTTCAAAATTTCAGCTGACTTCTACCGCAAAATTTACGAACGCTAAATTTTCTAGAGCTCGTACGATGTCAAAATTTTCATTTCTGTAGAGCATTTTTGCGATTTTGACTCTGTCCACGAGAAAGTGAAAGAGGCCTATGAGGGCCACTTTTGTTCGGGGAAACATAGAGAAATATTTTTCAGGTTCCCATAAAGGCTTGTATACGGGGAATATATGCGGCCTAAAATTCCCCTGCGAACGACGGCCGAACGAGGGAATTAAGGATGTCGAAGGGTGTTCGCGGGTTCCATTCTTCCTGATATATCCTCTCTCCCTCTCATTTTGAGAACGGGGACGTGGCCGGCCGTAAAGATAAAAATAGTTTACTGCGGGTATGCGGAACAGCGAAAAATTCGAACCGGCTCGTAAAAACCTGCCGTAATTTATTTTCATATTCGTATATATTGTGCCGCTCTTGTTGCTTCCCACATTCTTCGTTTCGTATCGCCTTTTTTTTTCTCCGACGATTATTCATCGAATTTCCATCAATCGCGAGTAGACACTGTCTCAAGAATATTCTTAAATTCAGTATTCATTTGAGAACAACTTTTTATTAGACAATTGGTAGAGAACTATCAGAAAGAGTAGGACAGTGATTTCAAATGTTGGTGATTTTAGGAAATCATTCGGAAACTGTCGGTTTTCAATGGCGGAGGAGAATAGCGATGGCCAAGCAGACGCGCAGCTTAAATGTTTGCCATTTATCATGTTGCGCTCGATTGTCTTCCCGATGACAAAGGATCGCGCCTCGTTCTCAACGGCCGCATTTTTCTTCGGTCCGCCCGGGCACGGTCGAGTCTCTTTTTATTTTGCGGAACCACGTGCGTGCCCGCGCATAACTTTCAGGTGTCGTGTGGGCTTTATCGCGCAGACACCTGTCCTACTTACCGGCTCGTTATTATCGTGCTTTCTTATCTAGTGCTTTCGCGGACGTTTCGAGACCGACGTCGAAACTCGCGACGCTCTTTGGAAACAATAGCCCGCGTCACCGTGGAAAGTCGACTGTGAGGACACTCATTTCAATGATATTCGCTATACAAGTCCCTCGTGAACGTACGGGCACGTTGAGACGTCCATTGACAACCCATTATCGATAAAACTCTCTCGATAATCAATACTATTCTTTCCTATTTTTTATTTCGGGATTTGGGTCAACGGACTTGCTGATTATTTAGCCAAAAGTGTTACACGTGCGCAGTGAAAGTGTATTCGAAATGTCGATTTGTATAACATAATAAAAAATCATCGAAGTCAGTGTGGCGGTAGAGCTATTGATAATTGCCTGATGTCGTCGAATAATTTTTGTGTTTTGTCATCTGAGGCACCCCAAATGATTTTAATAGAAGAAAAATCATGTTTATATCTTCAATTTTAAAATTTTTCAATAATTTTGAATTTTATTTGCTCAATTTTCCTGTAAATGCTCAAAGTACCGCAGTCTAGTTACGAGTATATAAATATCATAACTGTTTTCAACCCCTGCTATTTTTTTTGATCGGTGAGAACATTTAGAAATCTAGATTTGGCATTGGTGTAGAGATGACGTTTGTATATAAGTGTCACGAAGGATGACGGTGCAAGAATGATCGCAGAGAGCATGATCAAAGGAATCTGCATGCGTCGTAGGGGGGCGAGAGTTCTGGTTCGTCGTTCAGGGCGCGCGCCTCGCGTACCAGCTATGAAATAGCATTTAGTTAGGCCCAGTTATGGGATCTCGGCTGATTAGGGGTTATTAGGTGTCGGTGTCCCTGTGTTTCGAGCACGGCCCATCGCAGGGTGCTGTTTAACTGCGGTGCGCGCGTTGTTTTCGTTTCGACGTTTTTGGGCCCCGCGGTCCCTGGCAGCCGCGTAACGTGTTATTACGTGTCTGGCGGTTGGCCAATGAGAGCGAACAAGACAACCGCATCGTAGAAAGAGAGATGGAGAAGCGAAAAGAAAGGCGGGGAACGCCGAAGAATGGAAGAGGAAAGGAGAGAAGGAGAGGGAGAGGCCCCACCTCGATCGCAGCAACCCCTTCAGCCAAACCGGGCCCATCTTCGGCCCCTGCCACCAGTGTCTCTCAATAAAAATTATCGAAATTGCTCCGAGATTCCTCCCGATCCACGAGACAATCGCTATATCTCCTGTCAACCGATGACAGCTTCCCTCTATCGCGCACGCACGAACGCGAGACGAATTTAATTTGTTAATTCGTTCAAACACAGATGGGCCTGATGGTCAAAACGAAAAATTTAGGAATACGTTAATCCTTAGCACTTGAGTGGTGCATCAGCGACGCCAAATTGGTGTACAATTATCCAAAATATTTTTGAAATAATTAAATATGTTGGTATCTAATCAATTACTAAAAATTTAAGTATTGTTTGCGAATTATTCTAGGCCGGAAGAAATGTTTAATTTTCCAATGAAAGTAGCTCCGAGTGCAAAGGATTGATCAATGAGACTACCGATCTTCTAAAATTGTTTACGACAAGACACACGTAGTTGATGGAACTTTGCACAGGTTTTTACTGTATCATTGAAATATTATTTATCATTTTGTTCCGTTCCATTTATCTCGAAATGCAATTTCTACGATAAAGTGCATTCCGAATACACACGGTCTTGTCATGATTACGAAGCAAGCAGTGAATCCAGAAATAATTACAGCTCCTCTACCTCGCAGTCACGTGTTTTTCATTCTACATGGAAATATCAGAAGTCTACTGATGAGAGTGTGCAGCGTCTTCGGGGGACAATCGACAAACGACGCGACACGTGCGTCACCGGTCTCGAACGCGTTAAAGAAATCGGTGGTGAGAAGAATCATAGACGCAATGTTCCCGAGGCGTAATGAACTTGGTCATCCCATCTAGCGACGAGTTAAAAGGCAAAGCGGAGACGGTCCAGAGAGCGCGAGCCGCCCCGGGCGAATCTTCATTATGCGAGGATGGGGTTGCGGGTCGTTATCTTATTCAATAGCTGGCCCCCGAAGAGGAGCATTCTTCCGAGAAGCCGATGTAGTTTCGGATAATGGACCGGCGAATTGGGATATAACGTGTCTTAAATTGTCTAATGAGTGACCGAAGGGTACCGTCGGCCCGGGCCAAGGTCACCCGATTTTTTCACGGAAGGAGCCATTATGCGATGCACGGAGAAAATGTTCCTCAAACCCGCACAAACCCGGCGAAACCTTTCTAACATTAACTTCTAGGTTGCTCTTACCATCCTGGGTACCTTTCTGTGGATGATCAAAAACACATTCTAATATTTAACAGGAAATAATAATGGAATAGATCTTAACAAACTATTATATATAATATCGAGCTAAATAATAATCTATTTAAAATATCTCGCAAATCTCTCATGCACGTTCCTTACTCTCTCGTTCCTTTAGTCACCAAACATTCCTCGAATGTCTTCTCGTATTCAAAACATACAAGTTCACAGGTTCTGCCAAATTCAAGAGCTATTCTAAAAACAACCAATTTTAGAACATCATTTTCCAACTCTCTTTCAACATTTGACAAGTAGATTCTTCGTAAGCAAGTGATCGAGAGTCGACATAATTCGTCCGTACTTTCACAGAGTTTGTTTCCAGGTTGCCTCTAGCTTCCTAAAACGTTTCGTACGTGCAGCACAGTGTAGAGCAGGTGAACGGAAAAGCTGGGAAGATTTTCGCGCTCGGAAAAGCATCCACAGGTCGAGGAGGGCATCGAACGCGGAAGACACAGCGTTCCGGCATCCACACCGCCTACGCACACACGTGCGCACACGGGTTCCCGCAGATTGAACGAGCGAAAGCGGGGTAGGGGGAATAAAACGAAAAATCTGGCCTCGGAAAGCCGAAGGGATTCGAGATGGTCGCGGCGCGGCGTGTCGTGTAGCGCTGGATTGTCGGGAGGTTTCACGAGAGGACGAGACGAGGGTGGAACAAAGCGAGGGTGTTGAACGCAACCGATGTTCACTTATTGGTGGCGTGTCTGCCGGCATGGTGCAGTTACCCGTGGACCGCAGACGCGCGAGCGAGTAGATCCCGTTTGCTTGCTTGCTTGTGCTTGGGTTCCCTCTTTCTATCCACGTGCGCCTCTATCCGCGTTTGTGTTCGGCGCGGCGCGGCGCGGCGTGTCCGCGTGTGCCTCGAGGAAAGTGGGTGGAGAAGGCCGAAGGGTCGGGAAACAGGTGGCGCCAAAACCACAGCCCTGGGCTGTAGCTGTCAAATATTGCGGTTGCTTTAAAAATCGATCGTTCCACACCCCCTTTCCTCTCCGAATACCCTCCACCCTCTATCCATCAGAACACGAAGAGATTCCAGAAGACACACACACACACACACACACGGCTTCGAATTTCCCGCAGCATCGGTTAGGATTTTCCTCCGGAAGGAACGGTTAGGTCAGGGTTAATTAGTGCATTATTCTAGTCAGTCACCGATTGCTCAACTTCCTCGCCGCACGGAGAGACATTGATTTATAACGTAGCCGCAGCAATCTTGGCCTCACGTCCAACGAAATTGCTCAGAAACGATCTCTTTTAACGAAATTATAGCTCGTAGAAGAGAACGAGGCCTGGTTCCTGCAACCTGCTATTTTCCCCTAGATTTCGTCACGCGGCTGTTTAGCGGAATGGTGTTCCAAGCGTCTTAAAATACGAATAGGATCGGTTTAACTGGACGAAAGTATCGGTTGCGTTCGATGATAGCTTTCTTCACGGCCCATATGGTGTTGAAGAGTTGTAGCTAAGGATGATCGTAAGTTGCCATATTGGGGGCAAGTGTAACCTCAAAAACATTGTTTTCTTGAAAGGGTTTTTGAACAAAACAACGTAATTTTTTAAAGACTTTGCCCTGCAGAAGTTACAGGAGTTCAAAGATCTCACAAGATACGATTGTACAATTGTAATTTCGCGATTCTTTAATTTTCTGAAGCAGTGTATAAAATGAAAGAGATACGTAATAACGATAAATCGAGTAAAAAACAGAGGGATTACATTGAATAATCTACCAGGCGATTCTTCAAACTTGAAGAGCCAACCCAAAGAAAAGCTCGCCCCTGCGGAAGGGTGTTCCCAGCGAGAATTCGAGCGTCGTCGATTTTGACGGAGCGTGGACATTATTTATTTTAACCCTGGCCAAAGAAAGAGAGAGAGAGAGAGAGAGAGATAGAGGACGGGGATGCATTCTTAAGAGCAGTCACGTATCTTGGAGGTAGCCGGAGGGTGTCGATGGAAGCCGATATATTGGCATACCTACGGCAAAAAGAATTTCTAACGCGCGCGTCCGTATTCTCTAGCTCGCGGAGGACACATCCCCCTTTCGTTCGGTTCGTTCGTTCTTCTCTCTCGTCTGGGAGACGTTCCTCGACGCCTGTCTGTTTCCGTAGATGCTGGTCAGAGACCTGTATCGGTCGAGCACCGCTCAATTGCGAGTGTCGAGGGTGTGATCGATGTCCTTCCGAGCCTGGAATGCGGAACGGCCCCGGAGGAATGGCAAATGACACGGGGTTGATCTGCCGACGGGACCCCTTTGACCATCCACGATCCCTTGATCGGGGAATCGTGCGAATCATTCTTCAGCTTCACTGTTTTACACGCCACTTTCCATCAAATACTTTCAAACATTGATAAAAGTATCCAAAGCTCGTCGAATTACCTTCTGCACCGATTCAGTTAGCATTTTTGGCAAAAATTGCAGATGACACTTAAGGATTAATTAGTATCATCTCATCATCATCTCGTTAAAGTTATTAATTCTTATATGCTCCTCAAAAATAGCTGCATGAAAGAAACTAGGATAACAATTCATTCATTTTTATTTTACACGTTAAATCAACACATTGTGTTTCATTTATAGCGTCACATTTTAAAGAAATACCTACATCTCCCGACGTAGTCATAAAAGGATGAATAATTTGACAGTATGCGAAAATATTGAATGGGTGAATTTTCACCCTGAGGAACGTATGAGGGTTAATGGAATAAATGTTGAATTGGTTCGACCACGAACACTTTCTATTTTGTACGAAGCTCCGCAGTCGACATATGTGGCCAGAATTATGAAAGGTCCAAGGCAAAATGAAAAAAATGAGTTAATCAGATATTTCACATCACAATATGTTCAAACTATATTAGTTCATGAAATATGATTGAAAATAGGAAACATTGTAAGAATCGATTTTAAATGATTCGCAAACAAATCGTCGGGCTGAAAATTTCCAAAAATTAATTTTGCACTAGCAAAGTCCCGCAATGTTTTCACGAGGGTTCTACAACGGTCCCATAGGAAGATCTCGCGGTGAACCAGTAGATAATAGCGAGATGCAACGTTGGTCGGAGGCCTCGATCGTAGCCCGAGAGCGGCTGCTAACAATCAATGAATTGTTAATGCGGCTGCTTCGGTGCTCGCAGCCAATCCGACGGAAAAGAACTGGCATGATGGCGGGTAACGTGGGTCGGGAACGTTGCAGGGTGGCACATAAAGCGGCGTTCATCACACACAATAGACAGCCGTGAAGCGGAGTGGCCGGCCGCAGCCGTAAACTGGAAATATGTCAAAGATAATAAAACAATTAGCCATAAAACGTAACGACCCCCGTGTGTACCGTATATCCGATGCCGAACGGTGGTCAGCAGTAGCAGCAGCAGCCAGCAGGAGCTTCTGGCGCGGGACGTAACGGGGGGAATAGGAGGAGAATCGCTCTCTGCAACGACGCGACGCGACGCTACGGTCAGCCGGAAAAAACTTCGCGGAAACAATGAAATGGACGACGGTGGTGTGGTACACAGCGGTTCGACGCGCAGTTCGTCGAGGTTTCAGTAATTGCCGTGAGAAATTCGCGTTCTCTTACGAGATACCGAGCTTTTTTGCACCCTTATTCGCCTAAATGAATTTCTGGCGGGACCGGCTAGCCGCGACCACCGCTACGAGATTATGCTACTGATCTCGGGGTTCTTTCAGACGTCAGACACGGTTGCGAGGAACATTTATCCCAAAAATAGTGTGACGAAGAAATGTTTAAACATTCCGAACTTGATCTCTAAATTCTTTAATATTTTCTTCATTCATAAATATTTTCTTATACCGATCGTAGAGTTGTTAATAACAAATACATTAATGTTATCGACGCGTTGGTTCTATCAATTTTTATTTAAAAACACTTTTGAAAATTACCACATTAATTACAACGTTTCGATCTTACATTATTTTCAAGAAATAATTGCGTTTTTAAGTTAGTAAACGTGTCTTTCTTTCTTTCTGACAGGATCTAATTTCAGACAGAATTTCAACGATTACAAAAAGAGAACAGTTCGATGAAGAAAGTTGATTGTTAAGTCATTGTTTCTAAGGTTTTTTTTTCAGGGTCAGTGCTTAGCCTTGTCTGTTCAGTCTGCTTCGGTTTCGATGAACAGTCGAAGGAACGAAAGAAGACAGTCTCCACATATTGGCTGGTATCTCCGGCCATTTATCTCCGAATTCATTACTGCCTACCCGATGCAGCATCTCCCTGCACCTTCCTCAGCTCGCATAACCCCACCGGAAAACGACTGAATGGTTCCTCTCCCTCTGAACGCTTTCTTTTCTTCGAGGAATTCACTTTGAGCGCGGACTGACAGGCCCGCGTCCAGACAAATGTCTTCGGGAACTCGTTTCTTTTCCGCAGGCGAATCGATCGGAAAATTAACAGACACGGCCCCCGATCTACCGCCTACTTTCAGAGACTTTACTTTCTTTTTTTCAAACTATTCCAATGACGAATGTGCTCGTAATTATGAAGGTGATCTAAGTGCCATTACTTTAAATTAAATTCAATTAATGTAATTTTTACGATATAGTCCAAACTGAATTAATATAAGTAGTGTTAACTTTCTGGACTCGAAGTAATTTTAATTCCGAAATCAAGACATATCTTTCTATCCAGATCATTTCTATACTGTGTAATCTTTTTTACATTGTGTACATCGAATTGAACCTGTTTTCTCATACAACAGTTGAGCTTTTCACAATTTATAGAATACAGGCGAATTTAATGATATTAAATAGGTTGGTTTATTTAACTTTGAAAGAAAAGCCTGTGGACACCAAGAAATCATGGAAAGGAGAAGCTGTGAAGTTTAATTTCTCCTGGAAGGAGGTTTAGGCTCATCAAAAAGGATCGCGAATCACCGATGATCGTCGAAGATCGGTCCCGAGGAACGGTTTCCGACGAACGCGTGCAGATGCAGCATCGACCACGATGTAAAAGCTTTTTTTTCTGTCGCGGTGTGCAGCAGCAACGACGCCGATGCATTAGCTCCGCAGAACACAATGCTTACGGTGCGTAATAACGGTGAAAAGAAACGGGCAGGATGAAAAGGGCATCGTGCGGGGAGAAAAGAGAGGCGAGAAGAAACGTCGGGTTTCGCTACTCGCGGTTCGTTTCCGGGGTCGCGGCTCGAAATAGAAGTTGCAAGCCATCGCTTGGCGCGCATCATTCTGGTTTTAGCTTCGGTTTTACGGCCTGCCTACGAGCTATCGGTTCGTTTGACGGCTATGAATCTCCGCGTCGCCGTCGTTGCCGGGTTTTTGACCGCGAGCTGTCACGAACTCGCCTGGCAATTTGTCCGTTCCACCGCGAGGAAAATCGGAAAATTCCGAGCCGAGCTTTCCTTGAAATCCAGGGGTCCAGAGTCGTTTGATTGTGGCTGTGAAGTTGGTGGGAGCACCGCGTGGCCCATTGGAACATTGGCCACCGGCGACAAGCAACGGTACAGAGGCAAAAGGCACCTTAATCTTGAAAAATTGTTTGCGTAGAATAATTCCACATATATATACATACATAATTGTCAGAAATTTGGTACGCAGCCAGCCGGTAGCTCAAAGGGGTGCACGAATATGCTTTTATCCCGGAAATCCTACAGGATTAATTGTTAAAAATAAATTAGTGACATAGGTACCTTCAGAAATAAGTCTTGCCAGTAATTCCAATATTTACGAAGAAAATGAGCGCATAACGAACGAGTAATCGCACGCCCTTAGAAGGGGTTGACCCGAATCGCAATCGGATGATCGTGATTCCCCGTGACTACTCGGTTAATTCGTCGGCGTAGTACCGAAATTCCGCGACCTCTTTATAATTCCCTGTAGCGACATTTCAGTCGGCTTCTGCACAGATGAAGTTGAAGGGTGAGGTCTAAGGTCGTCGTAGCAGGGGTAAGCAGGGCGGCATGCACGAGTGCCGCTCCCGATGGAAAAATTAATAGAATCATTTTGCCGAACTGCTCGTCCGTTCCGTTTCAGTCTTTGCTTCTCTCTCCTCGGGCTCCTTCCTCGCGGTTTCTTTGCCGTTTTTCTTTCCCCGGGATCCACCGGTATTATGACTCTAAAGTCGAGGGGGGTCAGGGCTCGCGAGGGCAGAAGGGACGGAATGGAAAATATAGCTACCCTAACCTCTTATCCCCGACGAACAACTACACTGCCTTTCTTGGATAAGGGAGAGTTTTATGCGCTTAAGCAGCCCGGCCGAGATTTGTCACGAGCTGGTTTGCTCGAGCTCTCGTGCCCACTGTCTTCCAACCCCCGAGTCCCTGATAAGAATAAGCGCGGCCAAAGAAGCCGGGAGAGTCGAAGAAGCCGTAACTTCCGGAACTCGTTACTTTGTCCCAGATTCCCTTCGGACGTACCGCGATCTAATTTTCTCCGAAGAGCCGACGACGCGACGCGACGAATTCTGTCCGAGCACACGTACGAGACGTCAACGTGTCCCTGCATTTTATCATTGCGTCGCGGTGCGTCGCGACGACTTTATCACTCGGATTACGATTTTATCAGTCGCTGCAACCAGGAAGCACGACCTCGTTCAACGACTTAGAAAATTCCACGCGTTCACGGTGGAATTAGATCGTTCTTAAATCAACTGTAGACTGATTTACGCGAACGAATTGTTCCGTCCCCCTATTAAATTGTTGATCAATCCCTTCGGTACTATGCCGCAGTCGTGTACGAGCGATGAAATTGTTTTGCAACACTTGAACAGTTATTTCTACTCCTGTATTGTTGAATAATGTTGTTGGCCAATAACACATGGTTATATTGAATAGGATCTAAACTATTAGAACTAATCTAGTAATCTAAATAGAACATTCAGACTCCTAGAACGTCTTCTTATATTCAAAAATAAATATACCGACGTTGACGCCATCATCCACGCCATAACATGTTCCTGAAACCAAGTCGACAAACAAGTTGTACATGAAAAAAATAGAGAATGAGACGTGCAGTGTTCGGTAGACTTCGTATTGGAATAGTGTCGTTTTCAGGTGCGTCTTAGGTGGTAGCACATCGAGGTCACCAGCCAGCCCAGAAAAAGGATTAAAATAATAGCTGAGGGAACGATCGTTTACACGATATCGCTGCAAGTTTACTAGGATAGCACTCGAGACCAGGACAGGCCGAGTCGAGGCCAGATTCTCGAGATTATTTGCGTTTCCCTCGGAAAGGTGGCGCGAAGCAAAGTCCTGGCCTTCGGTCACTCTCTTCCTCTCTCGGTTTCGAGAGGGTAAAAAAAGAGGATCGTAGCTATAGGAGATGGTCTGAACGCAAACTAAACACCCGGAGAGTCACGGGGGAGAGCCACGAGGCGCCACTGCGACCTCCTACGACCCCGAACCATCCGTCACTCCACGGAATCAATGTGCCAGGAACGAAAAGGGTCGGGTCACGAGTCCGATCTCTCGAGTCGGCCCGAACGACTCTTGTCCCTCCTCCGATCTCGCCGTCCTTTTGTTCGAACCCAGGTTATATTCTCTGCCCTCTCTCTCTCTCTCTCCCTCTCTCTCTCTCTCTGTCTCTCTCCTCTCGCACACCTTCCTCGCAGACACCATTAGGCTGCTTCTCTCGAAGCGTCGAATCCTCCGAAAGAGTCCCATCCGAAGATGACCCCGCGTTTTCATTGAAATCACCCGGCTACCACCTTCGCGAGCGAACCTTAATAAACCGAGGAGTAATAAACTACTCGATGCTGGATCGATTCCTACCCTGTTGATCTTCGAGGCTCTTGTTTTCTTTTCCTGTGCTTTTCTACCCTTTTCTGCTTCCTCTTTTGGCACTGGTTTTGTTATTCTCTTGTTAGAACACTATTTTTCCTGATTCTTCTTGTGCTATTGTTCTCGTGATTTTTCCCTCGTCCGAGAAATACCCTTTTCTCGTGAAAATGATAAAGATTCCTTATTTCTCACAAGGATCCACAACAACAGTCTGGTCAACAGTTTTTCAATTCTTTTTCTTTATTTATTTATTTATACAGGTCGTATCAACAACAAGGTCATTAATAACCACAAAGATTATAATATATGATTAAAATTATGTCTTTATACTTAGAAACATTTATAGATATAATGAATAAAATTTTAAAACTTGGACTATATTCTTACTAATATTGAAACATTCACTTAAATTGCTAGGGATAGCCAAGCGTCTTCTTTGAAAAGGGAAAAGTGGGCATTGCACGATGAAGTTCAACTGAAAGTGGTGTATTATATCGGGTACATACTAATATAGGAGGGAATCTTTCAAAATTCTATATAAATATTTCTATGTAAGGAATTCCATATAAGAGTTTTTCAATTCTGTTGTGTTATTTTTTCAAGATGATTTGATCGATCCACACGTGTGCTCCCTCTCTCTCTTTCTCTCTCTCTCTACCTGCACGGCATTATTAGAGTCCCTCTAACCGTCGCGGGTTGCATTGTTGAACGACAAAGCGGGAGAAGGAACAAAGGGCAGCCTGTAGCTTTTTCTGCGCGTGGGCGCGAGAAGAGTCGACTGGCCCGCGAGAGGTTAGGCAATCTCGCGATCTCAGACTCGTCCTTCGAAATATCGAGGTCGGACGTTTCACACAGTGCCTATACGTACACGTTGACAAGCTGAGATCACCGACAATGTTTTCATCGACATCAAGTTTCGTCGACAATGTCAACATTCGCATCGGGTGGTCGACTTCTACCGCGTATAATCACGATACTGTCGTGAAAACTTTGGGTCGACGAAAACATTGTCGGTGATCTGAAGTTGTCGATGAGTGTCGGTGACTGTCCAACTTCTGGCAGGTCACAGATTCGTGTCTGTCCGGTCTCCAATGCCATTTTCCCAGAATCCTCCAGCAAGCAGGCTGATCCTCGTACCGCGATCTTCCAGCAAGAAAACCCCGCTGATTCCAGCTCTTCAGGGTACAGTCTCTCTCTCTCTCTCTCTCTCTTTCTCTCCGACGAAGCTGTTGTCTTCGTAGCAAGAAACTCGTCCATGTTCCCCGCGGGTTCGTACTCGCGTCGAGGAGTCTTGTCGCTCGTCAGAATCGATAGGGACAAAGCGGGGCTGACGCGTCCTACGCTCTCGGATCCTCCTGCAACCTGACCCGCGCGCGGGTACAGTCATCGTAGTCATTCTCCTCTTACTCCTCCTCCTCCTTTCGGGCCGGCAATCACAAGCTCGATTCCACGGCGTCATCGTGTCGCGGCCGATGCGTACGAGGGAAAGGCCAACATGAATGGAAAGAGTGAATGGATGGGCTCGGGGTGAATGCATTCGAATTACCAGGCCGAGGAGTTCTTCTCCGACACGGAGCCTCAGAACCAGAAAAGGAGAGAGAGGGGAGAGGAGGGAAGCCCCGGGACGGTTCAGAGCCGGGTCAACGATGGTATTGTACCGGTACACCCACGATTGCGTGTTTAC
The DNA here is from genome assembly GCA_916610235.2 of Lasioglossum morio. Lineage (NCBI taxonomy): Eukaryota > Metazoa > Arthropoda > Insecta > Hymenoptera > Halictidae > Lasioglossum > Lasioglossum morio. Next base: position 25,944,574 of record OU744326.1, read on the forward strand.
AAATTGTCTAATCTTGTCGACGAATCGGTACCGGGCCCACTTTTCGTGCCCTCGAGCTCTCTGCCTCGTGCCAGCTCCGTCCTCGACGTGTCAGCTGACTGGCGAGGCAGAATCGACACCCACTTTCGGCCCATTCGTTGCCATAACTCCGCGCTTTCGATCTTCCACGGCTAACGTGCTGAATGAAAAGGTCGGAGGCAATTACTCGGTCGCCACCGAATCCTCGGAAGATTCACAGGATAAATCATCTTCGGAGCACAAAAATTGCTTCAACCATTTGCAACACAGTTGCAACGTTTGTGATGCGGTAGTACAACTTGCAGAACGACCAGGTTAAACGTACGGCAGGTTTCACTGTTGTATTTCGTGTTTAGAAATCGAGCACAACAGTTTTTATAAATTGAAAAGAAGCTTTGTTTAATGAAGCGAACGGTAGTGGAGTAAAGGACAAACTGTAATTTATTGGTTAAGAATTCGCAAGCGTAAAAGTGTCTTACTGCTGTTTCGGCAGTTCTATGTTTAACCTAATTGGAGAGGAGAATGTGGAAGGGAATGGGAAAGATGCATTGCCAAAAGTATGACTAGTGACTTAGTTATCGTGATGAGTCGGCATTTACACGGGTTATCAGGTATACAACATCACCGTTTGTTGAATGATTACTCAAATAAGCACAAAGGAAATGAAGATATAACAAACTCTTTGAAAAATCAAAAGAATATACGCCCGAAAGTAACTCTAGAGTTATTGAACAATAAAATTTCAGATCCTGCCATGACAATTGAAGTTCTGAATGTACTTGGTCTGTCCGGAAAGTATCCGACTGTTACTTACATATACATATCTTCGTTCTAAGTAGGCTAAGCCGGATAGCGCACGTTTATATTAGTGTTTACATGTTTATATAGCTTCTAACGGACAATACCATGAAGGGGACACCATTGATATCAACCAGGAATGATATTTCCACCCGCTACAGCACAAGTTCGGATACTTTCCGGACAGACCACGTATTCCAAACGTGCAGCTGCATCTACACGAGCCTGTCATCCCGACGGCTATCGAACTAATGTGCTCGGAGCGAATTACAACCGATAGAAGGGCGTAATGAACGGTTGGACCAGTCGATCGTTTCGCAACGAACGGCTCGAATCTCCTCTCCGGTATCGGGACCCGCGCAAGAAGAGATCGGGTCTGGCAGGAAAGGCAGTCCTAACGGCTTGTCCGGTGTTTTGCCAGTTATAATTATACAGGCTCGTTTTTCGTGGGACGATCGTGTGGGCACGCTCGGGCGTGTTGGTTCGGTGCGCGCTAAGAACCAACGCGCCTCGGCTCGGTTCTTTTAACGGACGGCCATAACGCACGACCGGGGTACAGTGGCTTTTTATTGGCTAATTGGTAATTAAGTTGGGTTAAACAGCGGCCAGCCAACGCTTTCTTGCCCGCCTCGAGTCGTTCGGCGACTCGCTAATTTAATTTGCGGTTTCGTCGCGTTCGTCTCACCGTCGAACGTACACCCGTGCTGCTCGGGGGTAGTTCTAACCATGACTGCTTCGCTCATTTTTCCCTATAGCTCCCGTCGCGACAGTCCATAGTTCGTTTTCTGCTTCTTGATTCTAATTGGCTGTACGGTGTGAGTCCTCGACTCAAGGTCGATTTATACTATTCGTACAAACAGGGAACGCAATCGATCAGGGAAATATTCTTCATTGCATTTGAATAAAAGTATCGGTACCTGTATGCGCGGTTCCACTACGGTCTCGGTATCCCCTAAAAGATGCGTGCATAAAAATTGTAGGTTTACTTATCAAAAATTTAAGACGACCTTCATAACTTTGGAAGAAAGGGTTGACAAAAAACGTCCCATCGAACCGCTAGCAATAAAATAATTTAAGCTGATCACGCTTCGTGACTCACCCTGTATATCCGAATTTTTCGTGCGAGCTACGAGAACCTTACGAATTGATGTATGCGTTAAACGGTTTTGTTACAATTTGACAATTTTGATGTGGCATTAGGATTAGAAAGAGGTGAATGTGGAGCAGCTTCGAGCCTGAGCGAAGCCTAAATGTCCCTTAAGTTAGAGACAGCCAGGCCAGAGATCCGTCGAAATAAAAACACCCACAGATGATCTTCGACGGTCGCATCCGGTGCGATAGAAAAAGGAACGCGACGCGGAGGAGGAAGAAGGTGGAGACAAAAGGACGCCGGTGAACAGGGAAAGAAGAGAGACGGTTCTTCTCGCTCCTCGGGGGTCCTGATAATTGCCGTGCTCTCCAACTGTTATTATTAAGCCGATATTTTAACCGAGGGGACACATGTTCGCGCATATAATTTGCGAAAGCCTCTAATTATGGGTTAGCGGGTACAAGCGCGGCCAGACCACGGCCGAGGGAAGTCCTCCAGCTGGAAGAATGGCGTTAGAAGACGACAGACCGAGACCACGGGGACCTGGAAAAAGGGCGAGGCCCTTCTCTCGATTCGCCTACGCACATTTCTTTTTGCACCTTATTATTACTAGCGTCCCGCGATCTCGTTCTCCATCCGATTTCGGCAATGTTCAACATCCGTCGATGTCGACGATGCGCCACAGATTTCCATTAACATGTACGCCACACAGGCCGCGCGTCTGTCTCGAATAGCTATACCCCGAACAATCTCACATAATCAAAATAATTTGACATGTTCACGCTGGCAATAGTACATAAGTACATGGTCATTCAGAGACGACGTTCAACCACATCAGTTTCATTTTGTATTTCAACAATATGATAATGTTTAATCTAATTTTAACAACGTAACACAATTGTTTCAAAATAACCTATCAATCATCCGAGAGCGAAGCAACAAACGTCGCTACTTTTAAACAGCATCTTCAAATGAAATTCTTTGAACCAATTACAACCTTCAAGCTGACCGAGCAGACAGACGGCAACATCAATCATCATTCCACCATTTCCCAGCGAAACCGGGCATGCCAAGCTCCCGAATCCCAAGAAGCTCTCGCTCGTCTCCAGCAACAATAAAATCATCGATTGAACAAGCCCTGCCAGCATGGTCGAAAACTGTCGAATTGGACCGCTGTCAAAGAGACGAAGAAGGCCTCGAAGATCGCAGCAGGGCCTGCGGGAGATTATCGGGAGGAAAAGCCCGCGAGTATGGTAGCGGGAGAAGCGATAATCGGATCGAGGGTGTCCGGAGTAACCAGAAATCGAGATCGATCTCGAAAAGAAAGCAAGATAAGTCCCGGTCACCGGGACGAGACCGCTTGTCGATCGCGATTCAACGATCCTCCTCTGCGATCCTGGTTCATTGTGTTCCGGGGGGGCTCCAGGACGTCGCGGGACGTCCGCGGGACATCGGTAGCGTGCCGTAGCTATCTGGCACTTCTATCGATCGCGGTTTTTGTCGGTCGAGGACCGGGTTGCACGAATTATCGTGGCCGGTTATAAATGATTGTTCGAACCCAGCTGACGACCCGACACGTACCCGGCCCGGGGAGAGGAGACGCGGAAAAAGTGCCGGAAAGGAGAATGAGGATGAAGGGGAGGAGGAGGACGAAGTGGAAGAGGAGGAGAGGTGACGGTGGTGGCGGTTACCTTGCGGCTCGTGTTTCTCATAACTCCGGACCCCGCCGGGCCAGAAGAAGAGAAGCTTTTGAGTGACGTGAGTATAATGACGCGCCTCTGCACCGAGGTGCACATACACAGCGAAAAAGAAGAGGAACAGAGGGAAAGATGGGGGATGGGGAGGGGCAGAGAGGGGTGGCGACCGCGTCTCGAAGTTAGCCCGGAGGCTTCTTCCCGCCCAGGGAGCACAGAGTAGGAACCGTAAGGCGAGATAAGGAATCTGCGATTTAATCGCTCCTTACCGATCCCACCATTAGGCACAGACCGTAAGCGTCGCCCTGGTGATCGAGGCGTGTACCACTCCCGATCGCTGGATCCCGAACGATCCGGATCACTTCCACCGAGTTTCCCCGCGATTTCTCTCGCCGCCCCGGGATCTCTCGCGTTCCTTCCCTCGGGGGAACCGAGGATCGAGCGAGGATCGAGAACTCGGGATCCCGTCGAATCTGCCCACCGCCGGCGATGACGATCATCATGGCCCGATGCCTGCGATGTTTGTTTTCTCGTGGGCGGGCTGAACGAGACTCCAACGGGCTGTGGCTCTCCTTCCAGCACTGCAAGTCACGAGTCAACAATAGTACAAATAATAACAAGACCGCGCGGTGGTCTACGGCGGAGCTGCAGTTTTTGAGTCTAGTGGCTGCTACCCTGGCACCCTAAGGCCTTGTGCACAGTGACGGAATCATAGGGTTTTAGGAGAATTGAGACTACCATTTTTTTTTTCGAAAATATTTCTAGCGTTTAGATCTGGCAACAGTAAAGCGGGCCCTACACGGTCAAACAGGAATGACAGCCTGATGAGAAAAGTCAGTCTGCCATTCCTGACTTTCCATACCGAATTTCGTCAGTATTAACCTTACACGATCAATCAGAATGTCAATCTTCGACTCGAATGTCATTCCGACTGACCGTGTAGGGCTCGCTTAATGAAACATCTTAAAGAGTTAAAGAGGACGACAGCTGGATCTGCACAGAGCCGAAGAATTACACCTGTCTCCGTGATCTCTTTGGCTCGCTTTCCTCGACAAGACGTTGATCCTTCCCGAAGCCTATCACCCGTAGCCACAATTTCAATCATGCGCCACCCAGAGCGTACACTGTACCACAAGTTCGTAGATTGAAGGATTCCTGGCGAGCAGCATCATCCCCAGGAGCGAGATACGAAGTTGTATGGGAAAGACAGTAGTCAGAAGCGGAGATTGTGAAGAGAATTGCAACCGTTCGGAAAGTCGAGCGTTGTGCGCGTGTCTTTATTCAACGTATCGCATTCCCATAAAGTCGAACGGAGCCCCGCGAGCCATAGGACCGTGAAAGCAACCAACCATCCAACCAGGCAACCAAGCAAGCAAGCACCCGACGTCTCGGGCCCGGGTGGTTGCTGTTGCTCCTGCTACTTTTGCTTGCGGTTGCCGCGCGCGGCTATCGTTCTTCTCCTGGTTGAGAGGTGCCCACCCACAACGCACGATCTCGGTCCGGTCTCGCTACCGGTATTGAATCCGGCGCATTGTTTTTCTCCGGTCATGAGAGGAAGAGGATTATTTGCATCGGACTCGAAGCCACCGAGTTGAAGGGAGCTCCGGCCCCGGCTGATATTCAACGATGTTCACATCGGTGTTGGAGAGGCTACTGCCTTCGACCGGCCACGCTTCCCGCAGGAGCTTCCCGAGGAGGATGCTAAACCCGAAACCGATCGTGACACGGTGCGAACCGAGGAATGAACAACGATCACCTATCTCTTTCTCTCTGCTCGGCCTGCTTTCCATAAGTTTCCCCTGAACAAAATCAGGAAGCAACCTTCTACGAACCTTCCGAAGAACACCGAACATTTTCTGCTGCAATCCCAATCTCGTTTCGTCATGATCCGGCCCCCGCATAGCGTTACTACTCGTTACTACTGTCTACACGACAGGACGATTACTCATCAGGAGTTCCCCTATCGCGGTAGCAAAGATTCGAACTAGGAAGAGGAAGGCGATCGCGTCAGTCGCGCATTGACGCGTAATGGCACCTAATACGGGCACGTAGGGTACCGTCGGAGGGCCGGTTGCAAGAAGAAGGTATAGTTTATAGTGATTACATGGGGTCAGGTCCTGGCAATAAACCATCTCATGGTGGCCGTAGCTATAAGTCTCGGGTCCTGGTCGCGGCCGTTTCCTCTCGTTCGGCCGGTGTGTGTGCGATCTCTTTGTCCCGCTCTCGCTCTCTCTCTCTTTCTCTCTCCCCTGGGTTCTCGTTCTCGGTATCCGATCTCCTCTCGGGACGACGACGACGACGACGACGACGGCGACGGTGGGATGCCGAGAAGAGAGAGTCGCGCCTACGCGCGGGCGGAGCAAAAGCAAAGCGAGTATCGAGGAGAGCAAAACGATCTGAAGAGAGAGAGAGAGAGAGAGAGATAGATAGGAGAGCAAGCGCAGGGAGCGACCGGTACACGAGAGCAAAAAGCGCGTGGCTGCGAAGCCATACGAGAGCGCAGCGCCCGTGGAGATCGAGAGCGAGAGTGAAAAGGAGTCGGCGTAGCATCGGTATCAGCCAAGAAGAAGAGCCAGCGAGCGAGCAAGCCAGCCAGCAACCATCCAGCAAGCAAGCAAGCAAGCCCGAAGAGGGACGAGAATAATAAGGGAAAGAGAAACAAGAAGAGTCACGAGGGGAAAGGGAACGAGAAGAGAGCTGGCACAGAGCGCGCGGAGAGAGGAGAGCCGCAACACCGGGAGCCATCCTACTGGAATTTAAATAATAATTATAGTGTTTAATATCATACGCACGGGGCTCAGCCTCGAGTGGACCTTTTTCTCTCGCTCCATCCTCATCCTCCTCCTCCTCCTCCTCCTCCACCTCCTCTTCCTCTCGCTTTATCCCCTTGAACCCGGTCTCTCGGTTTGTCCCGTCTCGTCTCGTCCCGACTCGTCTCGTCTCTTGCGTCTCCTCTTCTTGCAGCACGACGAGAGACCAGAAGCCCACCGGCTGCCGTTCGTCCCTGTGTACGCGCCCGGTAAGGTTCTTCTTCTTCTACCCGTGTCCGTGTAGACACGTGCAGCCGCCGCCGCCGCCGCCGCGCACCGTACAACCTGGCCGGCCCAGTCTGTAATAAGGCATCCGCCAGATTGGAAACCGATCACCGGTTTCCCCTTTGCTGCGCTGTTGCTGCTGCTGCTCAACGACGAGCCGAAGATCCGGCTAAATTTGATATTTAAATGGTATCTCGTTAAGGAATAGCCTCCACAAGATTCCCCCCTTCTTCCGCGAAATAAGGGTGAAAGCCTGTTAGGATACCACCACCCTTCGTCTCGCTCTCCATCGCCTCGTGGCTCCAATTTCGATTGCATGATAGCCGAATAGATTTTTAGGATATAGATTTTCGGAATTACGGTGAATTAGCCCGAGACCAACTCGCGGTGCTAGGATCAGGATGAACGGAGGTTCGTTGGAGGACGATGGGCTACGCTGGCTGCGTTGTGATAGCCGTCGAATGGCAGCGGAGATTTCTTGTTGGGACTAGAGAAGCCAGGAGCTAGATAGGCAGTGGGTAAACTGGCCAGGAGAGAACATGATGGAGCAAGACTAGGACCCGATTAGATCCTGGTGAAGATACGCGGTTCTAGCTGGTCCTTAATAGAGCTAGCTGAGGTGTACATAGTCCATGATGCAAAACCAGACTGGTTAGCTACCGGGAGTAGCAAGGATTATTACAATAAACTTTTGTTTACAGGAAAGACGTTTGAGTGCAGGTTGGTGAAAGGGTTACTTAGAAAAAAAAGGAGACAATCGGAGATCGCCTGACGCAGTTGGGGCGGCAATACGATCGCGAGGAGTTCGCGACCAATATCCTCGGAGCTCGTACAGCTTAATGATCCCTGGCGATCGGAGGCGTCACGGTTTCGCCTCCGGAATCGCTTCCGGGCTGGAAACGTCCGCTTGGTCTCTCTCCCGGCTCGCAAGGTGGTCTACACGGCAGCCGGCGCGCCGCGCCGGTGGATATCGTTCGGCAATATCATTCCAGTGAAGTTTGAACGCGTTAAAGCGTGCAAGGAGTCGTCGGGCCATCGGGGGCCGGCTCATTTGCTGTCGTTCGCTGCCTACGGCGAGGCCACCGGTGCCTCGAAATCCATTAACGTTCGCGCGCTGCGCCGCCGTCGGCCCGGCCAATAAATTTTATTAATACATTCGTGGCGGGGCAATAACGACAGCCGGCATTGTGCTCAGCGAGAAGAGAATCGACTCTCTCTCTCTCTCTGTCTCTCGGGAGAAGCAAGATTCTCGTGGCTGCGAGCCGATCCGCGGACTCTTTCGTCGGGGATTCTGAACTCGGAGCCGTAAACCTCCGGCACGGCGATAATGGCAGCGTTTTGTGGCGTACCAGAACAGCCACTCCGCCTTCCGGGATATCCCGGTTGCCCGGCTTGGAACGTGGAACACGACTAATGCATTTACAGTCTTAAAGCGACAGCACCGTGATTGCCAAACACATATCGGTACTTCGCGAGGCTGTGCAGCGCTTCGATTACCCTCGGCGCTAGATGGACGATATTATTTTTCACTGTTTCCATCTTATTTCCGGTTTTATGCATTTTGTCTCATTAATGGTTTAAAGGTTTGTCGGTCTCCGGACGACCGGTAAAAGATGCGTTGAACATCGAGAAGGGACAACCGTGATTTTGGTTGTTTCGTGTATACATTTGCGTGTGAATCCGTGAGATTGTTTTTTGGGTTTAATCGCGATTGGAGCTACCGCGAGCCCGGCTGAAAGTTATTGATTTATCGATTGGCTCGTCAAACGATTAGGAGGGTCCCGTTGATTAATAGTCGACGTATGCCAGAAGATAAACTGACGGACAGCCGGTCGTTTCCTTCCTCTCCTTCTTGCGGCTCTTCTTCCCGCCACAGTGCCTCGTTCAGAGCTCGCCTTCGAATAACTCGCGTCATGTAAGTTATTTGTACGGGAGACGAACCTCTAACGACCGTGTCTCGCTTGGAGGATCGATGTTTTTTCCGTTCCTGTTCGCGAGAAAGAATCTCGAACGGATTCTTTCGGTCTGTTGCGCGTCTACGCTTGTCCGCGACACGATTACCTTATGCTGCCGCTCTACTGCCGACCCCGTTAAACCGTGCAATCCATTCCAACTTGGACACCCTTCAACTGTCATCCTAATATTGGCAGTTTACAGTTATCAGGTCCTAAACGCAGTATCAGTTTCGATACTGAGCATACAGAGAAAATTACACAATTTTTATAATTTCCAATGCAGCTATCTATCTATCTATCAATTATAAAATCGAAATTATTGTAACATACAAGGTGAAACCTATCAGTAGTGCATTGATGGTGGATTTAAATATTTCAGAGTTTTAAATTGTTAATAGTGATGTTACTCAATCGGTAATAATGAAGTTTGCCTGTTGTATTGGAAAAGAAATAGAGTTTCAAATGTAAAGAAGTTTATATCGTGGAAAATCGTTTCTGGTTAATTTAGGGGTTGGGTGCGAGCTTTCCTCACGAATCACCGACGCCACTCAAAGTACGATTTAGTTCGGAAAACATTGTTTTAATCGTCGGTGGCATGTTAGCGACCACTCGTTCCATAACGAGCCGTGACTCTCTCTCTCTCTTTCTGCTGTGCAAAACGGTCGAGACACGCGACGGTCCACCACCGTAATAGAAATTATACTATTACAGTAACGATCGAGCTGGAACGAACGCAATTAACGGCGACGGGAATTATCTCGCATCGGTCGAGGACCGAGGACTTTGCTGAATGACTGTTTGTTCTACCAATAATTTTCTTTCCAATGTGAAGTCGCCATCTAACCAGAGAACTTCAATCCTTTGCATCATACAGATTGACCACTGAAACCTCTAATCGTAACGAATAAGCAGAAAATCTTTACTGAAGGTGACTAGGCTAAACACGTCTTATAAAATCACCTTTTATGAAGACATTTACGGGTCTCATTCGCAACCAATAGTAGACCATTACGTCACACACGTTAGCCAATAATTCGGCTACTAATTGAAAGAGCTAGTGATACGACCAAATCGGACGGTTCGCTGCCGCATTCCTTTCGAATTCCTGCCAGGAGACTTCTTGCGAGGCATGGAGCGTAAGTGTAAGTAGAAATTCGAAAATCTCACCCCCTTAATGTCTTTCTGAAGAGGCCATCAATCTCTGGCACACTCCAGGTGTCAGAAGACGTCAATCTTTAGCACAGCAATGACGTCAAAGATGCCTGCATTGCAACGGAAGCTGCGTTCGATTCGAACGCGGAAGGAGCGTGGTCGTCGATGTAAAAAGGATGGTGGATTCTTTTTGCTCGGGATCGGAGCCTTAATCCGGTCAGTCCGGCGAAGAAGCGCTTAATAAAGTACGAAGTTATGATTGGCGCGGCCGGCTAACTCGATTAACCTGTCGAGTAATTAATTTATTCAAGATCCCGCGAATCGATAGACAGCCGAGGAGGAGAAGCCCGCGATGATCGACTCGCAGAAGTTCGTCGGCACCTTCCCTTTCTCTCTCTCTCTCTCTCTCTCTCTCCCTCTCACTCGCCTTCTCACTCTCCCGTCGCAGCTTGTTCCCTTGTGAAACTTACGATGTCGTTAGCGAATCCGCTTTTATCGGCTAGCTTTCGACGCGCAGTTATACTACACACCCTCCAACTCGCCAGCTTGCCGATACCATTCGATTCGTGAAATTAAACTTTCCTAACGATCCATACCCTGTCCTCTGTGTTCCAAAGTCCGACAATGCTTCCGCTTCGGTCGCTTTTCGAAAAATTACTCGCATTCGAACTTTGAAACTCCTCCGAGGGAAAACCGTGGAGACGAACCGGGAGGAGTCGCGGTCGGAACTAAGTTCCGGTGGTCAATGTTGGCGCCGGGAGTCTGTAAGTCGAACCAATGTATCGATATGAATTCCGTGGGATCCCGGAAGGCGACGCAATCCGACGAATTGTGGACGCGGAGTCGCGTTAGAATATATTTCGCCCCCGAATCGCCGGTGGGAAGTATGATAAAGTATCGGAAAGTATCAGAAAATTGTTTTCGACGGACGGTGCATGGTTTCTTTTAAATATTCGTTGATGTCTAACAAGACTACACGATTTCGAAGTGATCCATCTCGAGGTTCGAACTACTATATTGAGTTGGCAAGAAAAGTAATTTCGGTATTTCAAGATGAAATAAAAGCCAATCTTTTATTCCAAGCAATGAACTTGAATAAATAAAATATTTTCCATTTTGTTCGATAATCTTTTGCCATCTTAAAACTTCTGATTCTTATCAGCATATATGTTCGGCGTTATATAATAATATAATCGGCTAAATATTTATCGGCATTATTAGATATTAAGGCACTAGATCGCGCTTTCGACAGCGGATTCGCGACGCGACCAGTCAGTCGTTGGTAATACCTACAAGTGTAAACAACGTATGCGGTGCTATGTACACAAGCGAAATCCTAAAAGTAGGAATAAGCAAAAGGAATGTAAAATATATATATATATCCGTCTATTTTATAATAAATCAGTGTTCTTGTTCCAATACATAACAGGCATCATGTAATAATATAACATTGAACCTCGAAATAACGCTAAAATAGTTTTGTCGAGAAAACCCGGCTACCGGACAACTGTGCGGGGCTGAGTGCTCCCTTTTCGGCCAGCGGTCAATCAATGCGATTCAGTTTGTCAAAGAGGGCGATACTCCTGATCAGGGTGAGCAGGGTCTTAGGATAAGGAGTCCGAGGCGAAAGAAAAACGTGTGCGCCAGCCTGTTACGACAAATTGGGGGCCTGGCCATCGTGACAAACTCGTGGCAGCCTCGCCCCCGGAGTATCCTCCGGTGACCTTAGCTCGCGGGTTCATCTTCGGATCCCGCAGGCCGATCTATCGGTTCTCTCTCCCACGACCCTTTGGAAACGGCGCAGCGCGTCTCCTCGGGGACACCTCTAATAGCCGGATTATCTGTCCGCTTGTGTTTCTTCCGTCACCCTCTCGGGCCTCGCCCCCCAATAAGGATAACGAGTCCGCGCGGCCCCCGGTCTTTCCACGTCTTTATCGGTGTTCCGGCAGGGACGGCAGGTGGACATGGTCCGTTACGACCGATTCATCTCGGCCAACTACCCTGTCGGCCTCTGTCTCCGCTGGCGTATCGCGCTGATCGATCGAACCGCTTCCCGGTTCCGATATACAGTCGTTGCAACCCGAGCAAGAGGAGGATCTGCTCTTTTTAATTGGGGGTTTCTAGATTTTATTGGATCAGAGTAGGTTCTAGATGATGTAGCGGTCTAGACTATCGCCCAGGTATCTTCATTCGAGGATAGTTGGACGTAAACGTCCCCGGCAGTGGATCGATAGCTCTCTTTTTGTCAGGAGATAGTTAATTATGCACATTATGAATAGACAATTATGAAAGTGGTCTAAGTCATGTATAGACTGCGGATGTTCATGCAAATTGCAATTTTTATAGACGAATTTCAAGAATGTGGAATAAATAAAACTCGTATTAAATTCTGTGAAATTTTGTACTCTAGCGTTCTCTCTTAAATCTTCAGAAGCCATAGATCATTTTAATCTTAATTTTAATTGGGTGTTTCTAGATTATCTAGAAATTCATCAAGAAATCATTCAATTGCAACCCGCAGATGCAGCCATTGCGTCGCGTGTCGCCGAGCGAGTGACACAGCAACGTTTTCGGCGATACACCTCGATCTCACTAATCCTTGTCCCCGAAGTTTCCTGTCGGGATCGTGACCGGCGGATTTTTCGCGAGGGTGTAACGACGCGGGTCATAGAGGGGGTGGTTGCACTACGGTACGCCGTGGAAATCCAAAGGAAAGAAATCTCGACGAAGCCCGCAGAGAAAGACGCAAGAAAGAAAGAAAGAGGAAAGCGGGGAACGAACGTGAGCGGGCCGTAGGAAGAGAGAAACGGCAGCACGTACACCCCGGTGAGTTCGATTCCACGAGTTTAGTTGCAGGACGGGACAGGGCCGCCGCACGGTCGCCGGTGATTAATGATCAGGCCAATCAGATATAGTTGGCCGGCGAGGTGCGCACAAGGGAAAGAGAGAGAGAGAGAGCGAGTGGGCGAAAGAGAGGGGCCCCGTTCGATCGAACAGGGACGGTACGATGGCCACGGAAAGGTGAACAGCGAACGGAGAGAACGAATATCGAGGATCAAGCGAAACGGAGAAGGAGGAGAGGAACAAGCCTGCGGGGGAGAGGCACGAGGAACACCGCGGGAAGGGAAAGAGGGAACGTGAACCGCGGTTGATATGTTGCGCTGTCACTGCGTTGTACCTGCGCCGGCGGGACGTTGCCCGTTGCCTGGATTGTAATATTGTATTGTACTGTTTGTTGGCCCGGTGTTCCACGACCGTCTGCGCGCTCGACAGCCTGTCCAAATACCGCCACTGGTTCGACGTACGTACCGAGAGATAGAAAGAGAGAGAGAGAGAGAGAGATAGGCCTGGCCCCGGACGTGTACCGCCTCTGGTCACCCGCATTCCATGTTTACCGGTGTTACACCCGCGATAAGGACCACCCCCTCTCATACCGGGCCGGGGAATATATTATGTCCGGCAAGACGGAGCGAATCGATAAGTCGTGCCCCAGAAACTCACGCGGCTGCTGAATGAACGGGTCGAAAGCGAACGGGAGCCGTACGGGTGGCCCCTGGGGGCTGATCTTACGCGCAGACGATTTACACAAAGAATTAGAATGTATCCTCGGTGTCGCGTAACGCGAGACACGGGACGGTAAAGGAGGATACACCTGTGGTAGTAGTATCTGTACTAATATGAAAGATAAAACAAAGCTGAAGTCGGAGAATTAGAAAATATCTTTACAGGATGGTTGGGATAAAATCGACGAGTTCAGGTAACTACAGATTTCATACATTTCGTGCAAATGAAAGTACGCTGGAATGTAGTTCAGATAATAGAAGCTCGGTTCTGAGTTCGTATGATTGACGGTGGATAAAAACTTGCTCGCATAAGCGAGGTGTGGATAAACGTTCTACTGTGCTCGTGACAGGAAACAGGCCTGTCGAAAACTAATGGCAGCTGCATTCTTCGCGACTTGTCATTTCTCCACGGTCGATCAAGGATGTCTGCTTCTATGTGCTGGACTACTAAACAATGTGCTAAGTGGGAACAGTATCGTTGCATACGATCTTCATTCGAAAGTAATCTGTGTCTTTGTTTGTCCCACAAATTTCAGTGCCTTGTTTCCGAGTGATACCGAGAGTCGTGGGGACCGGAGCAGACTTTGCGCGAATATTTCGCGAGAGTGGCCGGCCGGCGTCGAATCGTCGGGTTCATCTCGCCGGCAACACGAGTCCACACGCGGGTAACTTTCGATTTCGTCCGCGGAGGTTGCATTAAGTGGAAGCCCATTGCTTTCCGAGCGTTTATCGGCAACTCCGACAACATCTTTCGGCTCGAGCTTCGGCTTCAACCTCAGCAGCGTATAATCTCGCTGGTTATTAATGGCGATGGTTTGGGAAACTGCTACCGGGCAGCCGGCCCCCTTCCGTACCCCCCTTCTTGTCCCTTCGATCATTCTCTCTCTCCCTTCCTCTCCTTCCACATCGTTCCTCTTCCTCGTCGATCCTCTAAATCTCTTCCTCCTCTTTTTCTTTCTCTTCTTTCCCCGTCCTTCTCCACCCTCCTCCCTTCTTCGTTCTCTTCTTCATCTTCTTCTTCTTCTTTGTTCCCGTCGACTTTGCCCTTCTTCTGCCCCCACTTAAATCATCCTCGCCCTCCCCCCCCCTTCCGCGAACCTGCATTCCGATCGTTGTTAGGGCTCGCCCCGCGCCTACCGAAAACTTTGCGAGCCTAAGCGCGGAGCCTAAGCGCGCGCGCGTCGCTTTAATTGCCTGTCCGCGTGCTGACGTTCCATCGGACCCTTTGGTCGGGCCCTCGCTCTGGCATAACACGCGGATCCGACCTTCCTTAATTATCGACCGACCGTCGATTACGCCTCCGATCCACTGGACTTCAGAAAAATCACTGCAACGAGAGATAGCTTTTTCCTCGTTTCTTCTTTTTAATTCAGAAGTAGTCTGTCACTTTAAGACGAAACACTATTGAACACACACTTTCACGAGAATCAAATTAGTTTTGCACCAAATCGATTCAACGTGCCTTCAACCTCTGAACTATACAATTAAAAAAGATACATTTCTTCCTAACTCCACAATCTATTAGGTTGGAGGGAAAGTTCTGTTGTATTTTAAGGATACGTTAGAATCAATTTATAAACATAATTATCGTTATTTGTAACAACTTTCAAATAACCTGTCAATTCCTGTTTCCCAATGATCGATTAACAACATATGTTTCCGATATACACACAATATCACCTACTTATTTCAAACACGACAGAACTTTTCCTTGAACCTAATAAATAAATATCAAAACTTAACGATTCGTAGCAAAAGTACGAGTTCGGCGGATCTCAGAGATTCTCTCGAAATATTTCGCACTGCTGGCTAGCGGATTGCAGGTCGCAAAAATCGGTTACGCGAGCGGCGGCGTTCTTCGACGAAATAATAGACCGTGGCGATCGAGGAGGCACGGAGGTCCCGGGGTTCAAGCCTCACCCGGAGATTCCGAGATCGATACCGCGTGTCGGGTCGGAGTTTAATTGAGAAAGTCCGCAACAACGGCGACAGGAACCAGGAACGAGACGGGATCCTCCGTCCCGGGGGCGAAATCTACGGGCTGCTCGTAAATCGGTGGGCCCCGCTCGTGGAAGACGGAGAAAGACGATGGGAGCGAGAGCGAACCGGAGAACCCCGCTAAAATGACCGTCCCGGTCGATATAAAAGAGCGCGGGAAGTTCATTTAACAGACCATAAAAAGAAGCGAGAGAGAAAAGATAGAGAAAACACGGAGAGAAAGAGAGAGAAAGAGAGAGAGAGAGAGAGAGGGAGAGGGAGAGAAAGCCGAAACGGCCAAGCACACGGTCTCTCGGAGTGGATGTTTGCCAGCGGCATCAGCCGGTTCTCTGCGGCCCCAACCGGAAAGGGTGCCTGCCGGAGGATTTGGAATTGGGTGCTAGTGTCGGTCGAGTAGGTTAGAACGACGGGCTATCGGTGATCAAGCTCCGGGGTCGGATCCGAACGCTTATCTCGCCGAGAGGAAGGCTTACCGGCGAGGAACGCCGGCCAGGACCCTGCCTGATGCTACTCGCGCTGGATCGACCGCAGGATCGCCCGATCCTAATCTCTGACCCGGTCTTTTTCGCGTAATGCTCCTTAAACGTCGGCCTACTACACCGTTTACCGCCCCTGGATCGAGTCACCGTTTTCATCCTTGCGATAAGTAGAATAAGACGTAATAAAACAAATCGACGATCTTTCGACCTTGAAATTAATTTTCCGGCAGCTTTCTTACCGAGGTTTTAAAATCACGCTACGACAGTCGCGACATGTAATTTCTTTACTCCCTGTACAATCTAGGCACTGGTCCAAATTTCTTTGTTGCGTACTGTACACCTCTCGGCGTGCACACAGGTCGGTTGCAAATTTTTCCTGCAACAGAGAGTTACATGACCAACCAAACTGTTCGATGAAAAGAAAGCTTGTCTCGAAACGATTCGTGTCTTTCGCTCATATTGGTTCGGTGTCCCGAGGTATCGATAGGTCGGTCACAAGATCGTGAAAAGGCCGTTTCGCCGATAGCAGCCGATGGCATTAGAAACCTCGAGACGGAATCGCGTTTACGAGCCGCGCATGACCACCGACAATGGCTAGCGGAAGGCCATTCGTCGTTCGAAGCGCACGTTTTCTTTTCTGTTTTTTCTCTCTCTCTCTCTCTCTCTCTCTCTCTCTCTCCTTCTTCTTCTTCTCCTCTTCTTTCCCAGCCAGAGAAAAGCGTTTTACCGCAAGTCCTCGATACGCACCGCGACTCCGTCAGGGTTCACACACGCGCTGGGAAAAATGCCAGTTAGCAGTGGGACCAGTCGGTAAAGGCAACTTGCCGAGAATGAGTAATCTTGTCCCGATTTAACCCGTGTCCTCGCTTATTAACGATATCGAGCCGATCCCCCGGAGAATCATGCTTGAAACATCGTTAAACTTGTCTTTTACTCTTGTACCATAACCGCTTCAGCGCTCGGACGCTTCGCGATCTTATCCTTGACTCGTTTTCTTTAACACTTTCAGCACCAGCTTAAAAATTCAATGAAATCATAACTATTAGGTTGGTGGAAAAGTTCGGTCGTATTTTCAAGAAAACATTTGTATCAATTTGTAAAAATATATGTTCGATACTATTCAATGATATAATTTCCATTATTTGCAACAGCTTCTTGCCATCTTTCAGATAACCATGTGTTTCTCATTAACACGCAAAATTATCTGGTTATTTCAAATGCTGCAGAACTTTCGACCGAATATACCACCGGATATAAATTAAACTAAAATACCATGATCGTCATCAAAATCTATGCGAAGAATCAAGCCTCTCTAGATCCCACAACGAGTACGCATCTCCAACAGCCCGGAACAGCCCCGCCGCCGATCGACCGTCGAAAACGCGTTTCGCAGTATCTTTTATGGAAAACCGTTCAGAGGAGCCGGTGGCGTAGCTAATGGTGCATTTTGCAGCCCCCCAGCGTCGGCAGGAGTGCAAGCGGAATTAGTGCATCCGCGCAGGATGCATCTCAGCGAACGGAAGAAGCTCTTTCGCGCGGCGAGGTCGTAAAGAGCATCTCTTGCGAGCAAATTCCGCGAATCGTCGAAAGCGGCATTCCTTGTTACGCTCGCGGCCCACGAGGCATGTCTCTTCTGCACGGACTGGCTCCGATCGGCAGCCGAACTCCGATGATTTTCTGGTCGGTACTTCGGCTGATTGACCGTGGTCGATTTTCCGGGCCGAGTAGCACGCGGTAGATCTCGCGAACTGTTCGCAAGCTGTTCGCGCGATTTCCAGCGAATTCTTTTCCTGTCACCCATGGCTGGACTCGCGTTTTCGGTTTTACAACTACCATTGCCTTCTTGGGATCCTCCAGACCCGCCAGGTCCCATAGAGTGTCCGTGATTAATCGTCCGTGGAGGAAAGACTGCGCTGAATTTCAGCGAAATGTTCGGCTTTGCGAGAATTGCGAGAATCGAGTCTCGTTCGTCGAACGTCAAAGATCCACTGTGCTGGAAAAAAGAGAGAGCGAGAGAGAGAAAGAATGGTGGCGAGTATCGGCGTCGAAAATGTTGGAAAACGTTCGACGCGCGGTATTTTTTCCGACCTTTTTTTCCCCCCCGGTCGGAAAACAACATCATGGAGATCCAGGTGCGACGGTGTTTGCGTTAGCAAACCGTTTCCCGGACGGACAGGCTTCGTTGTGGCCGGGCGACACTGATTGCCAATCAATATGCCCATCTCGCTGGAGTCTAATTCGGCAACAATGTTGATCAATCAGTACGCACACGGCCTGGCCGGGAAGCCCCCGTTCCATTTTGCGTTCCGCCGTGTTCCGCTCGCAATCGCGCATCCACAACGAACGAACAACGGGCCGCACCGCGCCGACCCGTTGTGGGGAGGGATCAAGCGGCTCTCTCCTCTTCTCTCTCTCTCTCTTTCTCTCTCTCTCTTTGCCCTCCACGATCCCTCTTTCCCTCGCTCGTCCGATCATTTCCGCTTCCGGTCGTACATTGCATGGCCACCTACCACTTCAATTTCTTGTCGCTCTGCTCGAAAAAGCAGAATCCTCTTGCGAAATTCTACGATTCTTCTTTCGAGTCTTCTTTCAGTTCTGATTGGTGTTACATTTGTTAACCCTCATCCACACGACGTGGTACCCGCGTACCTATTTCAAATTCATTTAGAATAGTACAAAAAATTACCCGTGTGGATGAGGGTTAAAGGATAGAATGAGGATTTCTGGTTAGGGGTATGTAGAGTGACGATATACAGGGACTGACACTCTTTCTTCGTAGCTGATGATTTCTACACTCCCTCTTCTAAGTCAGTGATGTCTCGAGGCTATTAAAACGAGCACAATGGTTTTCTCTTATTAATGTCATGTGCGTCGAGAACGTAGCGCGACGCTATCGAGTAGCGAGCATGATTTCTCTATTCACTTTACTAGCTTAGCACGAGAATATAGCAAGGAGAGCGGTGCTGTAATTTTTCTATATGCATCAATTCACTATAAACAGTCGCATTCAATTACATTGATTTTGACGTTCACCTCGCCGCTATCCACAAAATAAGAAATACTTGTATTCTTCTTTTCGTTATCCTATTAATCTGAAACTAATACATTGATGTGCTTAAATGTTTTTAACATGGCTTGAAATTATATGCGACCACTGCATAAATTATATATCAGCAGTGTAGTGATTAGCCTGCGGATTTTTATAGAAAATAAAGATGGCCTGTGTCGATTGTTAAGATACAGAAGGTACATAGAGGCTGTTCCTCCTCAGCAATGGAAGCACCGAGACGATGAACTGCAAACGATTCAGATCCTCTGGAACGATCGAGTGTGAAACACGGCCGAGCGGCTGCTAGTTATTGGAAAAGGGCGTCGATCGTCGCTCTCGCCGAGTGACGATCCGTAAAATAAGGAACAGCCGGACACAATCGAGGGCCAATTGTTACGACAAACGGTGTGTGCGCGCCATGGCCGCGCCGTTCGTCCGGTAGTTTCCATCGGGTACAGCGAAATGCTACAAAACGTACGGTACATGGCATATACGCGGCAGAGCAGCCGGGTGTCCGCGCTCGACACGGGCCGATAGTCGCGTCCCTGATTGCATCTCTGTTTGTACGTTCGCGCGTTCCCAGCGAGCACCGCGACGTTGTTCGATTCACGGTGGGACGAGCGAGAGCGTGTGTGTGTGTGTGTGAGAGAGAGAGAGAGAGAGAGAGAGCAGCGTTCCGCAAATCAAATTCGCTGCATCGTTGATTACGGGAACCGGAAGATCGCAATCTTGCCGAGTGGGCCCGCGTAGTCACCGTGCGAGCCGGGCTCCGGACGTCTTCCGGGCGAGCGACGTCCGACATCCGAGACCATTCCGGCCCGATGATTTTTCTTCGAAACTATTACTACCCGTCGATCCGTTCACTTCGATTCTGGTGCCAAATACTCACGTTTACTGGCGAAAGAAATTCGCAACAGAATATACTAAAATTATATTATTTTCTTGGTGTTTTCTGAAGGAACGTTTAACCAATCGTCCGTTTATGTTGGATCTAAAGGTTTTTGGATCTAAAGTAATTTAAAAAACATTGTTATGTTATTTTCAATCTATCAAACATATTAAGAAGGATGATAAATTTATATTTTACACCAGTTTGTTGCAACTGCAGTAAACTTGTGCATACACTGCGAAATAATGTTATTTAAAAATTGTGTGACACAATTGCCAGCGATCTTTCCATGTCTTTCGAAAAGTGAAATCGAAGTAGCTGGATTTATGATCTCCAGGTTAGACAGTCGAGTACCAAGAGTTAATAATGGATAAGTAACCAAGAGCGAGGAGTTGGAAAAGATAGCTTCGGGCTTGAAAGTGATCATTGGGTTTGTGGTAGAATGTGGTAGAATTGTTGGAACAGGATGTAAAAAGCCAGGTGAAAATGGGCCTGGAAATTTCTGGCGGGTTTGCAGAGAGCTCGCCGGGCTCGGGTACGAGACTGTGTAACCGGGCTGGACGCAGATACGCGTCATTCGTCCGCGAAGGGTTAATTTATTTATCGCGTGGCGTAACACGCGTCGAACGAATCGATTCGCCGGCAAATAAAACGCGATGTCGGACTGCCGGAGCCGAATGGACAAATGTCGGGTCTGGTGTTCGTCGACGGGAAGGGTCAGTCGCTAAACCAATACAGCGACCGCTTGTCCGCGGCTTGCCCCGTGGAAGATGTATGCCGGCCGGAAGCCATCCTACCCGGAAACCATTACTGCCCCTCTAATTTCTTTACGATCACGATGCCATTGGTCACGCTCCCGCTGCGCCGTGGTTTACGGGCCAGCCTCGCGGTAAGGAAAGGACCTCTGCTGCCTACTTCTTTTTTTTTACCTTTTCTTTAATCCTCCATCGATTCCTCCCTACGTCTCTTTCTCGTTTACAAATTGCCTCGTCCCCTCACCCACGAAATATTTCAGCTCGAGGTCACTTTTTAAAACTAACCACCGTTTACAGCTTTCCGTTCCCTTTACGGTAAAACTGGGGCTCGTAACTCATCCCGAATCCGATCGATAAAAACGTCCCGCCGCGGATGCACGCACGCGAAAACCGGAAGGCGCGCGGCGGATTTTCGAAGAGCATCGAAATGCGAGTTGTAACATACATTATGTTGTGGAGAGAGCGTTATTTATTTGAAGCTAACGATCGATTTAACCATTCGTTTTTTTTTTATCGCGAGAGGAGGAAAGATCTTCTGTAGCGTTTCTCGATGTCATCGGATTGTTGGTCGATTCGCTGTAACCAGCAGGCCGTTTCGCTTTCAACGGTAGATCGATAAGATTCCGCGGGTCGTTGCCGAGTCGTCCGCCGGTTTCTCCGTTCACGGAAGAGTACGTTCGAATTCCACGGATACACCGGTTCCTTCCGTATCTCAATCCGATCGTATTTCAGGCGCGGCGGTGTATCTCGCGTGCGAGAATCGCGGCGGTGTTCTGGCTGTCTGCGTTGAAATTCATCAGCCGAAGTAACGACATTAGGCACGCGCGTTCCTTGCCGGCTTGTTCGCGTTTGCGATCGCAGCCGCCCTATTGTTTCGGATAGTCAAAGAGAGGGAGAGAGAGCTAAACGGATTACAAGGGAGAAAGAGAAAGATAGCGAAGAGCTCGATAAAGGCCCAACGGAGCAGGGAGGATCGGTGGTAGCATCGACATCGGCATCGCCGTCAGAGTCAGCATCAGCGTCGAGAGCGTAGACCCCCGAGGCGAAGCGTATAGCAGCTCGCAGAGCAGCTAGCTATGGCGTGGCTTGAACTCTCGGCTCTGCTCGGCTCGGCGTGCAATGGTTTGCCGTGGCGCATGGCGTGGCCGTGTGCGATCCGATGAGGTGCACTCTGCCGTGGTACACGCTGCCATGCCGCGGCTCGGTTCGTGTTCCATGGGGTTCTCTCTCCCTTTGGATACGCGGGCTGTTCATACGTGTATCGACGCGGCTCTGTGTTGGCAGAGCGTCGCGGTAGCCGCGCCGGAGAGATGGGATTGCGCGATAGGCCGCGTGTCGAAAATAGAAATATAATCTGATAGGCTCATTGTGCCTCGAGCCACTCGCTGCTATCTGCCACTACCACCGACGAATCGTACTCGCTACCACGACCCTCTCGCTCACGCTCTCTTTCTCGCTCTTCACCTTCTCCAACGCGGATTCCCGTCTTATGACTCGGTGAAAAAAATTCGGGGAATCTTGCGTCTCGATTTGGTTCGTCCACACGGAGTCCTTGGAATGAGACAAGTAGTCCGGAAGTAGTAACGGGAGGTTGTAGTTGGGCTGGTTCGAATCGAGATTGTGGTTTCCGGCCAAGATCAACGCATGTTGATCGATCGCTGTAGTAAATAAATACTTTAGCGCCGCAAACATTAAACATTCTATATTAACAACAAATACGATCGATAGTAGAATATATTTATGTAGATGAATACTTGTGTTCACGGTTTTTCGGTACTGTTGAGTAAATCGGAGGGTAGGTAGCTGTCCCGCAGGCTCGGCCAAGTCTGCGGCCGTGATCGAGTAGGAGGGAGCGAGGTGTCGCTCGCAGTCCTCCATCAGCTGGTTCTTGCTCGCTGTTTACGCCTTGGAGGATCGACAAAATATCTAGCGGTGATAACAGTGTGCGGCCGAGTTCGCGTCGAGTCGACGCAACGCGGCGGCGCTAGCGCGAAGTGGACTGAAGGTACACTTTCTTTGGTATGTGGTCTCGGCTCTCCACGTCGAGAGAGAGAGTAGTCCGGGGGAGAAGAAGGGCCCTCCGCGTTGCTTTGGTAGGACGGGCATCCGGTGGTAGCTCCCGGCTACTTCGGAGCCGCATCTTCGTCCGCGGAACCCAGACCGCCGAGCCCTGCCGGCGTTCCACGTCTCTCTACGTACTCAGCTCCCTTCTTCGTTCGCCGCGCTTCCTGCGAGACGTCTCGGATCGCGAGGATGATGGCCACGCACAGCCACGCACAAGCGAACGCAGAAACCGACGCACGCACGCGGTGCAGCTGTGCACACGTGTGCGCAGTGCACGTGTGACAGGGACAAGGAGTTCCACGATCGAGAACAGACGAGAGCGAGACGGACGCAGACTCGAACCGCTTTCCTTCCTTCGGGCGGTGCAGCTTCTCTCGCGATGGGCACCAGCATTCGTCTCTCTTCAGCGTCCTCGTCGTCGCCGTCGTCGTCTTCGGAGCTTGCGCGTCGTCCTCCTCTCTTCCTACGAACGGAGAATTGAGAATCTCTTCTTCTTCCATTTTCTTCGCTCTTGTTTGCGGACTTCGAGACTTCTTCTTCTTCTTCTTCTTCTTCTTCTTTCAGAGTCTCTCGTTATCTCGAGGACTAACGAAGCGAACGGACGCTGTCCCCAGCAAGTTTACCGCCCTGTCGCTGCCTTGCTGGACCAGTTGATGCTGCTGAAGCCTAGGATTTTCCAAAGGGCGAGCAAACATTGCAGAGCTCAAGGAGTTTCTCGAATCTCTATCGCAAGTAAAAATAAAATATTTGTCAAGAAAAATTAATGAATAGAAACAAGAGGATCCGAAGTAGGAACGAATTTCCAGCGATCGCGAAGGCGACCCGAGCCTGTCTTCGACGGGAGGGGGATACCGCGGGACTCCTTCGAGAAAACGTCAGAGGAGACGTTGAAACGGCTCGGGGTGGTGTTCAGGCATCCTGGTCGACGCGATGGAAAGGACTCGGCTTGACTTGGCAGATGGCTGCCGAGCAGCGAAAGCCTGTCGCGCTGCTTGTTGAGTGACGTCGAAAAAAGAAACGACCAGCCACAGCGCCGGCAGCCGCGAACCTAGGGAAGGAAAAGCACGCCGGTTATCAGGACTCTTGCGACGCGAGCTTCTCTCGACGAACCCTCCTCGTCCTGCGGACACCGACGACACGCGTACGTGTGTACGCACGACACTGTAAAATTACCGCGTCAAAAACAATTACGTTACACGCGAACAGTTCGCGCTCTGCTCGTCGTCCTCCAGACAATGAAGATAACCAGCCACCCCCGACCTCGCTCACCCTCCAAATGTTTCGCCAACTCTTTTCGCACACCCCGAAACCTTGTCCGTGTCGCTGATCTCACCCTCTCCCTCTGGATCTTCGGAAATTTCCTCCTCGACTCGATGCTTTACATTTCGTTACGTCCTCGTTTTATTAATTCGACTGTATTACACACGGTATGTGATTATTATTAGACAGCGGATTTTATGCATTTATGACAAAGACGAGTAGGTGTAACTTATAACATTAAACACATCAGACGAATTTAAAAGTACTTTTATATCATTTTCAACCTATTGAACATATTAAGAGAGAAAATAAAGTTCTACGTCACGCCGGTTTGTTGCAATTCATGTGGAAAAATTTTATTTTGCATACAGATCCGCAGTCCAGCGATTATCTTTTATTCAACGCTGGAAATACTGACGTTTCCGATGTTTGCTCGGTTGATCGTGTTTGTGGACATCGTCGAGACACCTCCTGGCAATGTCTCGAGACCAAGTACTCTTCCGAGAAAATGATCTCTCACGGAAATCCAACGTGTTTCCGTACGATGAAACACGCAGTATGAGAAGTTGCTGATTGAAGTACGCTTCTTCGACGGTCCTAAACATTTCAACAGGAATTACGAGGTAGGATGGATCGCTGTTTGGCGATGTGTCGATCGAGTGTTGTCGAAAGTGTAGATTGCAGCGAAAAAGCGCAGCGCTGAAAAATGGTAGAATCGTCGGTCGACACGTTCGAGCCGGGTAATTGCGACGGCGGATCATGAGAGACAATAAAGCGCGTTAATGAACGTTAAACGGTAGCCGGGATTCGTCGGAAAATATTGGAGAAAAAGCTTCCCTTTACGGTGTATCGTGCAATTATCGGACGGTATTGAGTGTCGACGCGATGCTAGGTGCGTGGTGCGTGACGCGCGCGGCGTGGCGCGGCGCGACGCGTCAAATATTCGCGAGTACGTCGATGCCTGAAAAAGAGAGAGAGAGACAGGGAGAGAGAAAGAGAGAGAGAGGCGGACAGGAGAGCGGGAGAGAGCAGGGTGCTCGATAATATCAACGATGTTGGCTCGCTCGTGGGGCGGAATCAGCTGAACGGGGACAGGGGATAGCGGTGGTGCACCGTTGTCGAGTGGAAAGGGGTCCAATCAATCAGCCGCAAATCAGTATGCACGGCACGTTCTCCTAATGCCGCCACTCTTTCATCATATTCATTTGATCGCGACCCCCTCGGCTTGTGCACGCAATCGTTAATGGCGCTGTTTAAAGATCGCCACCGATCGATGACGAAACCCTGCGCATCCGTCGGGGAGGAGCATTCTGCCACGCGAGCGAATCGTCAGGCCAATATTTCCTCTTCTGCAAACAAATCTCGCGTTCCGAAACTCGTAGAGATCGAATCTGGTTTGGTTTTGTCTCGCAGAACAGTCTTTCGGACGTTTCGAACGGTTCTGTGCAATAATTGCCCTCTGGGGCATTGCTCCGGCTCCGTTCGGAACGATGAAGCCACGCCTACTAGAGCTAGATCAATCAGATCCTAGCTGACCAAGTGGGCAATCATTGTGGGGTTCGGAGACGGAGGTTTAGGAGATGTATGTACCATGGTGAACACAGATCGTCCGCTCAAGCATTACTCTGGGTCTGTACAGGGCAACTTAGCCACGCCTACTGAAGTTAAATCCACCAGAAGTCATCTAACGAAGTCGACAATCTTCGGAGCTAGATTACTAGGGGTTAGAGTATCTATGGTGGACATACAGAACACGGAACATGGGGCACTGGCTCTTAGCTCTGTCCAGAGCAACTAATCACACCTCCTGAAGCTAGATCAATTAGAAGTTAGTAAACACAGTAGAGAATCGTTGTAGTCTTCGAAATGGATTTGAAAAGAATGTAACATCATCTATGTTGAACAGAGTGCAATTTTCGACACATAGTTCTGGTTCCCAACCGACTAGCAAACCCAGTGGAGGACCCATTACAAGATTTTTTGTTTCGAATAACGTCCTTCACGTCGACTTACAAAACGGCCAATTTCTTAGAATAGCAAAGGAAATTTTCCTGATAATCATTTCCAAGTCTTCGTCAGTTCTCAGATCCTACAAACACGAAGAGATCGAGCGTCCATCAGACGCAAACAAAAAAGGCGAGCGAAAGAGGGTTAACGGTGGTCCAGGAAGCCTCTAAATCCGTCATTAATCCGAAAGGTGTTTAGAACGACTGGATCGCTGTTTGCACGAGGGCTGTGGCTGTTGATTGCGTTTCGAAAATTTTCGAGTCTGTTCCCTGTTGCGATGGAAAGAGGACATCGGGTCGGTCATCGTTCGTCGCGGAGCGTTAAACAGATTACGGACAACAGACGGCGCGTTGCCAGAAGGCAAATACGTCTTTGGCTCCGACTGGCACGAGAGATCGAGATGGCAGCAGGCAGAGAACCGGGCAAATACGTAATCCGGATTACGGTGGATCCGCTTAGCTTACCGGACACTTGCGCGGCGGAACGATACGGCGCCGATACCGGTGCCCCGTTTTCCCTCCTACTCTCTTTCTCTCTATTCCTGCCGATCTCCTCTCTCCTATCGTACCTCAGAGCGTTATCCTTTCACGGGCTCGAAGAACTTTTTAAGAGGATTGCTCACCTAAGCCTTAATATTTTTAACGAGCGGTTCCCTCGATCGATCGACTATCGCGACAAGAAAACTTCCTCGCCCGAAAATTTACCTGACACGTAATCCCCGAGCGCCGAAAACGACTTCCGGTGCCTCGCCACCGCTGAAGACGTACTAGGCCCACAACACCTGGAGGATCGTTCAGGATGGTTGGACCAATGGCAACTTTGTGTCATAGAACAGTCGCCTCGGAAAATTGATTGTAGTTAAATATGAAGGTTCAAGGGTCGTGTAATAAAACGTGCGCATCGAATTGATTTTTGTATCGTTCGACGCTTATTTCGGTAACAAATGAGGTAACGAGAATGACGAAAAAACGAGTGACCGTAACTAACCGTAGGAAGAATAACTGCAACCGGTAGCGCGGCGCTGGTGCATTGAGGAGAATCATCGAGGCGTAAGTCGCAGGAAGCAAATAGAAAATGAGTGGAAGCGGAGGCGGTGGCTAGCGGGGAGAAGAGGGGTAGGTCCAATTTAAGCCGAGCCCACAGCGCAAAAATGCTTCCGAAGGCTCCCGGCTTCGGCTACGGGCTCGAGCTCCGGCTCGGTTCATTAAGTGGAACCCAATAGCGGTTGTTTGCGTTGCCAGACAGCGAATCCGTCGCAAATTGAATGCCATATTGCATACGTTCCGCCCATGGTTCGTGTAGAACCGCGTTCCCGTGGCTTCGGGGATTTCGACGTAAACGCTCGCCGGCCCCCCATTATACCTCCAATTTCGAGAAAATTAACGGATTTAGCTACCGACGAAATAAAGCGAACCGCCAATCAGCCGCGATCGATGGACAAACCCTTTCCTTGACATTGAGACGTTCTGGAGAGACAGACACTGTGTGCCCGAGTGCAGAGACTCGTTAGACAACGAGCGTACACTTCTTATAATCGTTGTTCGTGTGATAGTTTCTAGATATATGTGTAAAGAAATGGTATTTCTTCAATTCAAATTTTACCGCGCTTCGCGCGTTGTAGAGCGTACAGTATAGAGTGGTTGTAGAGTGTCTGCTGTTAGAAAGAACAACTAATAGAAAAAGATAGCTATATAGATGATTACCTAACAGAGCATATGTTCATAAATTAAGAGAGTGATAAAAGTGTAAATAAAGAAGTAATATAGAATAAACTTTGCTTACAGGGAAACAATTTCTAGTTTATTTTGAAAATCCTTCGTAATAGATAACTGTGTTATATATGTACTTACATCTTCAGTCGCGGTTGTATCCCCGAAAAGTTCGTTCGCGGTACTCGACGGGACGCGCTTCGTACAATATGTATCCGTGGAAAATGGAGGACGAATATCACCGTTGTACGAAGCACAGTTAAAACACAATTACCCGCGCACCCCCGTGCATCAACCCCAGGACAGACCGCGGCCGCACCGCGCTGTCAAAATAGATAACGTTCGGGGTAAGTCACCCCGAAGTTAAAACCCGTCCCGTCCCTGCACCGCTAGAAAGAGAAAGGGAGAATACAGCGTAGCGCGGCCGCTATAGGACCATTCACTTTGGGTTAACGTCGACAAAGGGTGTGCAGGAGCGCGGGGGTGGATGTAACGAGGGGGGTTGGTAGTGCGGGGTTGTCGCGGGGGTAGCCACGGGACCATGATACGCCCCGTGTGCGCGTCTTGCCGCTACGTGGACGGAGTCAGGGGTTGATATTGCCTCTGTCGGGGGTGGCGGTGACGTCACGGCTGATTAACATAAACGATTCGAACGGGCATCCGTTGCCCGGATCAACGGCGTCGCTTCCACCCGCTTTGTCTCTCGCGGAACGCTTGAAAAATAGTGCTCTCCTCCCATATCGTCGCGGGACCTTCGTACCGCTTCTTTGCGTCCCCTATCCTATCGAGCACTAGTTGTTTCGCAATAGTGCAAGTAAAAAATGGTACCTTCCCTCTGTACCGTCGTGGGATCCGTCGTGAGATAGAAAATTTTTACTTACCCCCTATACCGTCGCACCAACCCTCGAAGACCGTTTCCTCGCGTTCTATAACCATCTCATCGCTCGCTGTTGCCTTTTTGCTAGAAATGGAAAGAAAAAAGATGACTTCCCCCGTATCGTCACGCAACGCAGTACCGTCTGTGGGCGCACGTGCACAATTTCGAACGAATTTTGACAAAGGGGTGGGTCTTTACGATCGCGGGGATTCGTGGAGGCTCGGCAACCCTTTTATTACGAGGGCCGGATGACTATAACTATTTGACGTGACGACATTAGCGGACCTTGTTGGTTCGCCGTTACCATTATTATTCTATAAATGGCTGCAGCATAGAGAGAGAGAGAGAGAGAGAGAGAGAGAGATACAGATTACGGGACACGAGTTGCATACTTATTGCCCTCCCCTCTATTCGATTCGTTTGTTTTTACTTTTGTCTCTCTTCCTCTCTCTCGTGTGCGGTTATTTTTTTTTTTTTGTTTTTTCCCTCCCCGGGGCGAAGGGAGCGACTCGCACGTCCCTTTACCGGGGTTTACGAGCCTCCTCTACGACTTCCTCGTGACGCTCCGATGCCGGAGCGACGGCTAAACGAATTATGCAGCTACTCTCTTTACTACCTCCTCTTTCGAGAGCTGTCGGCCGCGATTTACAAGCGCGAACGGTCTGTCGTCCGCGATCACGGATCATTTGCATCGTTCCGCGCGTGCGCGCCGCGTATCGCGAGTGGGTTCCCACGCCTCGTAAAAATCGAATGTCATCGTTAAACCGGCCGACAACCGATCGTAATAAGACCTTTATGCTCGCCAGGCGACGCGACACCACCAATTTTATCGAAACCTAAACACCTTTGACTCGTCCCACGCTTTTTTACGTTCATCCCTCGCTGGCTGCTGCGTAGCACAACTTTTCCTGCGGGACACTTCGGACAGAACTTTGCAATTCCAGATAAAATTTTAATGCAGCCAAGTTCGAGACAGAATTGTTTACACAATCGAGTTTGCTTGAACAAATCTCTAGAAGGTATATCTAGGTGAATTTCCTAGGGTAGAATCGGAGGGGAATGGGAGAGACGAACGAAATCACCAAGAAGGACATTTCGGTGGCTCGCGGAGGCCATCGAAGAGTCGTGCGACCTCTGTTCTGGTATTTCGGGTGCTGTCTGAGGGTTTGGTCGGTAGGAATCCGAATCCTAGGATCACAAAGCCCTCGGAAGCAGCTCGCGCGAGCTGAATCGGTGGCCGGAGCGGTAGCGATGCATCGAGGAACACGCGTACCGGGACTGTCGTATCGAGGCATCGCGGGGATCCCATGCATTCCGCGATCTTGCATTACAATTGCTAATAAACGCCCTCTCCTGGCCCTCTCTCCTCGTTCTACCGGTTCCACCTCCGAGTTCGCCGCTTACACCAGAACTCGAGGGGCTACGTGCTTCTGTCTGCTCGTTCTTCGCCTCCCCGCAGAGCCTTTCTCTCCTCTCCTCGATCCAATCCTCTCTCTCTCCTGTTGCAGATGTTCTCTGCTGAACCGCAACCACGGAATCCGGGAGAGTGTACCGTCGTGAGAGGTGTACCGAGAGTGCGGGCGCCGCGAGAGACCGAGAGATTCGCCTTTGGGGAAAGGGAACGAATCGAGGATCCCGGAGAACCTGAAGAGGATAAAGGAACTCGGTGACGAGAGGGGATCGTAGCGGGGAAAACTTTGTCTCATTCATACTTTTGCATTTGAAAGCGGGTAATTTATGCGCGCGTCGAAGTGAAACGGAATGCAACCGGGAGAGAGTAGCGTGGACCGAAAGAGGGAACGGAGTTGAGAGCGAGGGAGAAAGACGTGAGGCGTTGGCGAAGGGAGAGAACGAGGAGAAAGGGGAACAAACGGCGCCATTATAATAGATATGTTAGCATGCAAACGCTGTCTTTTGTACGCTTTGTCAGGGCGACGCGGTGGTGGCGATCGCGCAGGTGCGTGATGGACGATCGTTGCGCCTGATGGATTGGTCATGATCGAACTGCGACGACTGATGGAGATCGTTGACGATCGGAACTTCGTTGTAGTACATTCAGCATTGGACAAGAGGATGAACTCGATCGAGAGGTGAACTTCAGAATCCTTGAATCAAGCTGATCATCAAAGATTGCAAACGACTGGGATCGTGGAATCCAGTTGCTATGTTCTCCGCGTGACGGAACACCTCGTGGAGCATTTCGCGAACGATCAAGAAATACCGCTGGGTCCGTGGATCGGCGGGCCAGCTATTGGAATATATCGTGTATGAATACGTCCCTGGGGGCCCGGCGAGTAGAACGCGGGTTGGCAGCGCGAGGGGTACATGTCGGGTTGGGGCAGGGTAGTGGATGGTATGAGGCGGCGATCGGGTGAATGTTGCGTCGCGTCGGTGTCGGTAGCGGTGTCGGTTCCGATGACGGGGGCGGGGAGGAGCCGAGGATCGGCTCCGCTCGGCGAGCGGCTCGACGCGGAGCCGCGCTTCGTGTCTGTGGGGCGCAATGGGCCGGGGGAGGGGGAGAGGGAGAGAGGCGCGGGTTCGGGACGTTCGAGGGAACGGCGTGCGGCAGTGGTGGAGCGGAGCAGAGCGGAGGGAGGGGCGGCGGTGGCAGGGGTGTAGCTACTTACCATACTCCCAGTATACCAAAGTCCCGCGGCCGACTCGCTCCGCGGCAGATAGCAGTCGCTAGCACACCACGCTTCTCACCGCCGCCACCGCTCGGGGAAACGCGAGCGAAGAGTTTTCGGCTCGTCGACCGCTTAAACAAAAACTCGGAGGAAATCCCTCTTGGTCGGTCAAGGCACGCGTGCCCCGTGGGGTGGGGATGGGGCGAAAGAGTCGCGATAGGAGCCTGCCGCGCTTGTTCTATCGTCTCGGCGGGTCGAGAAGCGAGTCGCGGAAAGGCGGGAGGGTCGCGAGGAGAATCGCGCGAGAAATGAGAACGCGAGTGCCGCACCACGACCGCAACCGCGACCACGAACAACGAACGGCAACCCCGGCACGAGACGCGGTTCCGCGTTTCGTGCGGTTCCGGTCACGTCGGTCACGTGGTCGCCGATCTACAGACCTCCCCACTCACCCACCCTCACCGCGCCCCCCACAAGCCGTCGAAGCCCCTAGGTGAGCTTTCCCACCGGGAACACGGGGGAGGGAGTGTCAACGCCGGGCGACGGGTGGGGGCGGGATCGTGACGAGCAGTGGCGGGGAGGGAGACGGAAACATCGAGGAGCCGCGCGAACCACTAGCGAAAGAGGAATGTGGAAGGAAGAGAGAGGAGGCGGAGGCGGACGTATGACGACGGGAAGGATATCGCGAGTCGACGGTCACGACCACGTGGGGTAAGTGGACTGGAACGCGTTTTAGTTCTTTTTTTTTACCCTCTTACTTCTTTGTCGAACTCGGCGGTAGCGGCGGTGGTAACGCGACCGATCGTTTCGCACACTTTTCTAGAGCGATCCTCGAAATGGAATCCTGAATGGAATCGATGTTGCCTCGAAGCCGCGTGATGTACATGCTCGCGAGAACGTCTACTGCGATTTCTCTGTTTTGTTAAATGTCATTTAATGTTTATTGTCGACACTTTTCTGATCATTGTTCGAGTCGTTAGTTTAATGGTCCATCGAAGTCGAAGTCTGGTTTCCTTAAACAGGTTGTTGATCAATGAAGGTTGCTGCGACCAGGCCGGGAAAGAATGTTTCTCGACCGAAGGCGTCCCGTCGCGCTATAAATTCCGCCAGCAAGAAATTAAATCCGGCCGCGAAATAAGCGGCGAAAACAGCCGCTATTCCCGCGAATCGAGACGAGAGAAAACAAACGAGGGGCCATAGATTATGGGCGGGAGCGGGCAATATGCGAGCCAACGGAAGGCCGTTGTCGGGCCTCGAATCATCGGTTGGCAGCGTCTGCGGACGGGTCCTCGGGCGGACCTAAATCGTGCCCTTGGCACACGGGCTAATTGGTCGTATCTCGCGTTAGCCGGCGTGCTTTATCGCATCATCCGAAGCCGGCTGAAAAGAATTCGCGCTCGCCCCGTTCCAACGGGCCGTTTAATGGCCGCTCGCGGCCTCCGCCGATTTTTCATTCTCCGTCCGCCACGTGGCAGCGCACCACGTGCTCCTTCGACATCACTCTTTGCCAAAACATCTACCAACCTCTCCTTTAACCCCTCGCATTCATTCTCTTTAACCCTTAGCGCTCGAGTGGTGACTCTGAGGCACCAATAAAAATTCATCTACCATTGTACAAAATTTAATTTACATCATTAACCCTTACCAATCGAATCTGACTCTGAGAAGCGCCATTAAAAATTGCTGTGCATTATTCAAACTATTGTTTACATTATTAGATATATCTACTTCTGATCAACAACTAAACATTTAGGTATTATAAAAGCCATACAAAAGTCACGAGAACATATAAATTTTTTCGGCATAAAGACGTTTTGATCACTGTAACTGTAAAGAAAATGATACGGATAGGGTATAAGAAAAGCGTAGCAGTTAGCTGCACCCGGAAAAGGTACATCGATCGCTTGTACCTTCGTCGAAACGTTTCAAGCGCTAGCTTCAATCTTGAAAACCGTCGCTCACCGGCACGGCTCGGTCGGCGTTTTTTAATTAACCGGAAAAACTGCGGCGTCCGATCGATCGGGTCACACGTGCGCCGGCTGGAAATCGATTTTAACGCGAAACCAATCGACGACACCCAGGGCGAGAGAGAAGAGGTTGGGGAGTATAACTTTATCCTCGCTTAATCGCCTTTTCGATAGGTACGAGCCGATCCCTTTGTTCAGACAATACCTCCACCCTGTCCTCGCTAATGTATGCAGCGTGCCGGCCCCCCCAGTCCAACCCCCCTCGCCTCCTCGCCCTACCGGTCCCCCCAGTTTCTCGCGCGATGACTTCGGGGCTCCTAGTTCTCTCCCCGAAAGCTGGATGAAGGGAGACAGTGAGAGAAAGAGAGAGAGAGAGAGAGAGAGACTCGTACTCGGTTCGCCTTTATTGAATTTTGGGACCGTTCCAGTTGGAACGGAGAGACAGAACGAGATAGAGAGAAAGAGAGAGACCTGAGGGGACAGGACGCCTCGCGGTCTCGCGCAGAGAAAGGACCAGAGAGAGGCGGCGCTCTACGGTGGGTGGAGTGCTAGCCCCGGAATTAATTCTCATCCTGGTGCATGGCTTTTTACGATATAACTGCGGTTTGTTAGTCGTTATTCACGGCCCGAATTCAATTCCCCGGCTGCCCCCGGGTAGAAACGCCGAGCTACTGCCTTTCTTTCTATGGTGGCAACGGTGACACGCGTCGCGAGTCGACACTTGTATTCCGTGGTACAAGGAATGAGGTTTGACTCTGATTATGCCGTTGTTCTTGTCTTATTCTTCAATTGAAACAGGGAACTTGCGAGGAGAGTTTCTGTTTTGCACAAAAATCCACAGTCCAGTCACCAGTCATCGAAAGCATCATTTAACCCCTAATTTAAACTGAACCTAACACTAAATCTAGTTGGCCTTGCCTTACGAAAATGAAACGATTGAATTTCATATAATATTCGTGTAATGTTGATTGCAATGTAATATGCTTGAATGAAGAAATTTGTTGAATCATTTCCAATGAAAGAATCGTTACAATGTCCAAAAATTGTGGAATTTCAGACCGGTCATTTGATCGTCGCTGGTGTAACCTGTTCACCGTTCGCGGTCGAACGTTGTATCCATCGCAGCTCGCGGGCCGTATCCACGGGGTATTATCTCTCCCGCGGGGAGATTAGGGCAGGCGTGGCCGTGTTACACAATGCCGCAAACTCGGCTGTGGAGAACGTGGGGTACAGGATCCCGTGGAAAGGAGCCGGAAAGACGCGATGAAGAAAGAAAGTAGATCGTGAAAAGAACAGAGAACGAGGAAGCCCGAGGACAGGCGGGTTGACAGGACACAATATTGCAATAACTTCAATTACGGCGACACGACGGATCGCCGTGGGGTGAGGCGTATCCCCTCGACCCGCCGCGACCCTCTTCCACCCTCCGTGGACCCGCTCGTTCCATTTGTATAGGCGAGTGACACAGACGTCGCGGTCGAATTGGCTGTCGGATCCGAAATGGGGCTACCTTTAAACAAGTGCTTCTTAATAAACCATTGACGCGCGAAACCACCCTCGAAAATTTGCCCCTTGGCGGTCTCGCTTGGCCACCCTCTGCCACCCCCGCCTTTCTGTCGTACTTCTCTCTCCCACTCTCTCTCTCTCTCTCTCTCTCTCTCTCTCTCTCTCTCTCTCTCTCTTTTCGCGTCGCCAGGGGACGCCCCGTTCTCCGTTACTTCGTTAAACTCGAAAAGCCAGCCGGTTCTTCCGCCGAGAACCGGCCGCGGACGTAACGAAGCGTTATTCCGTTTTTATTTTCGGGGGAACATTTTGGACAAGAGCCAGACGCGAATAAACTTCGCGCCTCGTTCGCGTTATCCAACCAACCAACCCCACTTCTCCCTGTCCACCACCCTCTGAACTGTGAAATACGCTGGCCGTCAGACGATCCGCCATTAATACCGGAAGATTATTCGTCGCGAGATCGACGAGCCTTCGCTCTTTTGTTCGAGATTCTTCGTTTTCCAACCACCCCGACTTCGACGAGGGCTGCTTCGACTTTAATAGATCACCGGGGGGGAAGGAGAAATTCCCCGCTCATTGTGAGTCTACGTCTACGACCATCGCTCTTACATATTGATTGCTGGAAAATGCCATTTCGGCGAGGCTCGATAAAATGAATAATACGAGAGCTTGTTACCGTGCTGACGATCTTTGTGCATTTACAGCGAATTCTATCCCGGGAAATTTGCTGGAAATTTTTACACAGTTCAACAGGAGTTTAATCGGTCTCTGTGGGCCGAATTGTGGCCTGGTTTCATTGATTGGCCTTCAGAAATTTTTCATTCGCGTTCGTTTGCCGCTGTGCACACTTTTGTCCATGATAAAATTTTCTTTGTCCAATGTGAATATATAGATTGGGGATAATCTTTTTTTTCAAAATGACCATTGATATGGATATTTGATATTTCGATGCTGCATGATTGGTACACATGTTCAAGGATTGGAAAGACAATTTTACAAGCTCGAAAGAAGGGGTTGAAATTTTTCTGGGCACAAAGGGTCGGTGAATTTTTGACTTTTAAGTCCGCGAAGCGAACGGCGATGACTTATCGACCGTTCGAAGCGTGGAAAAATCGTGCAGAGCCTTTTGCCCCGCGGGCTAAGGGTATTTTTAGTGGGGTGGGCACGCACCCCTGTTCGTTCTCTCGCTCGTCCCACTCAAAATTTCGCTCGGGCAGCGCTTTTTTCAACATTTATTTGACAGCTGTCGTCCGCAGTGCGTGCGCGTTTACCTATCGCACTCTCTCGCCACCCCTACTGCTAGAACAAGGGGTGGTTTCCGAGACGAATATCGGCCGCCTTCGACGCCAAAGATTTACGGTCCTCCTTTCAGTAATTGCTTCACGGAACGATCACGAGACTCGCATTTATCCTTTCCCCGGGAATCGGGGAAATAAGAGTATTGGATGAGAGTAAATAAACACTAGAAAGGATTTGTGTAATTAATTATTTGTTTCCAATACCTTTGTCCGATATCAAAAGAGACAACAATATAAACATCGTAAGAGCCACTTAAGTGTCATCAATGGACTGAGGATCTTTATGCAAAATCAAAATGTCTGCGTCGATTGCAAGAAATAGAAACTACATTGAATTTTATTTCTTCCCTTAATGATTTCAATTGAGAAAAATCATAAGCATCTTTAATTTAAAAAATTTTCAATATGTTTGAATTTCGTCTATTCAATTTTGCATAAAGATCACGAACAGTTTAGTCACGAACAGCGAAAAACAATTATTTAATTGAAACGTTCCCCCCTGGAATCACAGCTGCAATTAAAAGAAAAATTCTCCAATACATTCCTAGTCCATTCTCGCGCAAGCCTGGCTCGTCACGCTTGTATGTACATTGCAAATCGACGAATAAGTTCGATAAGCAGGAGGGTTAAGTTGATCGCGGAAGCGCGATTTGTCGCGAATTCTCGGCGCTCCACTGTCACGTAAACCTCTGTCACGCGACCGCGGAAAGTATCAACGACAACCGCATGCTCCCGTTTAATTACTCGTGGCGAGGGGCGCACGCGGGGTGCGTGGGCGTAATTCCTCGCATCGTTCGCGGACACGCGAAAAATAGCCGCGAAATAGCGCGGCGACACGACACTTTTCCACTTTCGTTATCCGCCGCATCGGAACCGCTGATATCTTAATTCCGCTTACGGGCAGCGATTAGTCGGCCGCGGATGCCGGTTCACGCTCGACGAGGTTCTCACGGCTGCGTGACCGCACAGTACGTATTCTCAAACGAATTCTGCCTGGAGAGAAAACCAAAATTTCATTCTAGAACTGTGTACGTGGGTGAAAATAATTCCGGATCTTCTGTTCTAATGAAAGAAATTTTAAGTGCCGTGGTCTTTAAACTTAAATCTAACAAACAAAATTAATCCACGTATTTTTTAAAAGAATGATGACATTTCAGATTGAAATAGTTCTTGGCAAACATATATTGGGGATGAACACCAAGTCCAACGATTTCTCTTACATTCAATAAATCTGTTCAGGTCGTTGAAATTAATTTTAAAAATTTTCTACGTGTTTTAAAGTATGCAGGTATACTTCTTTGATATACAGGATGAGTCACGAAGCGAGAGCAGTTTAGCTAAATAGAGTCTCCGATCGAACCACTAGCGACAGAGTAATCCAAGCTAATCGCTAGACAGTGGATGTTTATGTAAAATAAACATTCTCTATCTAATTTTCACCAAACTTGAGTGAGATCGAAATTTATTTTCTTTCCGAAGATGTTCAATTGGTTGAAAATTATATAACAGTATTTTTAAATTCTTCTAATCTTTTTACTGTTTTAAATTACACCCGCTCATTTTTGTCATGAATGCATAAAATCCGCTGTCTACTGATCACGCTTCGTGCCTCACCCTGTATATTTTGGAGAGAAAATCAACAATTTCGAAGTGAAACTTAATATTTGAACTGCTATTTCTGTTCTCTCTTTCTGTCTCTTGGTCGGATCGAAAGAATCTGTCTGGCGTCGATTTTCCCCGGAAGTGAATCTCGTTGCCCGCGATCCGACCATCCAAAACTCGATTTCGGTGAAGGAGAAACCGGCGGCGCTCGGCCACGTTGGATTCCGAAGGCCGGACTTCTTTTTCCACGTGGAAAAAAGAGAAAACGACGTGGATACGGGAGCACGGTGCGCGGCGTGCTCGCGCGCTCGAAACGTGTTCGTCGGCCGCGTGCGTGTTGCTCCGCGTCCGAGAGCCTGAGAACTTCGTCAATTAGAGGGAACAATTAGTCGGCGTGGCCGCGATCGAACGCCGCGCCGCGCCGACTCGCACGGACGATAGGCAATAAGCAATAACGGGGCCTGTGCCGATCGGTCGACTGTCGACGGACCTGTCGCCGCCGCGTCGTTCGCCGAGAACACCACGTGATCCAGGAGAACATGATCGCGTTCTGCCATGCCATACCATGCACTCCTTTTCAGAGACGTTTCCCGTGTTGCGCGGCACGTTGCGCAACATTTTTTCGATCCTCTCTACCGATCCGGCATAAATCCCGACGCGACGGTTGCACAAATAATAACTGGTCTGAAACGGTAACGATCTACCGCCGCGACCGATGACGAAATCGTTCTTCAGCAAGTCGATACAAGAAACCACAGCTTTCTTAAATCTGGAGAAGCTGCTCGGATTCTAATGTGGATCTTGTCTCGATCACGTACACAAGAGTATTTAAACCTTTGTCCGTTCCTCATTTCACGAACCGAATCTGTCCCTCGGTGTCAAATTGACTCGGTAATAAAAGACCGAAATAATAAGGAAAACGGAAATAACAAGACATTTTTTTATTCAAATTGACGATTTAACGTTTACATCCTAGGTATTCCGGTTGTTTAAATTTAATATATTTATTTTTAAATTTACCTACAAATAACAGATAGTATAACTTATTTCAGGAAACCTGTGTGAAATTGACAAGAGGGACGGATGAGGGTTAAGACCGGAATTATTAATTTTATGTTATTTTTTTATTAGTCTTATTTCCAGTCATAGAATCTGACCTAATTTGTACTACGAATTACGAAACAGTTATTATAATCGTTTTTAGGTTTCTCCATTAAACGTAACGTTAAGATTTGCATTGGGACCAGCGATGTGATCGTCACGGCGTTAATTTTCCTCGAAATCGCTGGAGGACTGCGGCAGCCTAGTTTCCGGAGGCCGACTCTGGGTAATAAGCTTTCGTTTCGCCGTTCGATTTGCAATTCAATCCTCGGGGTTCCGCGGTGTCTCGACAGGTCTGGTCGCGCGGTCTCAGCGCTCCGGGTCTCATCGAATCTTCAATTACCGGAGGCCGGGAAGACGATGTCTCCGATTTTTCTGACGCTTAGCGTCGGCCGGAACCGGTGCGAGGCGACTCTCGTTGGCGGCGTTCGATAAAAATCGCGTAGAATGTCTGCACGGCTCCGAGCCTACTTTCCCGACGCGACGCGACGAGCGAGCGTCTCGCGTTCCCGTTTCACGTTCCCGCTTCGTTGGGCTCGAAGGAGGATTCCTTCGATCAGTCAGCGCCGGACACCGGACTGCCAGCCGAAGAAAAACCCGACTGCCAGGCCTCTCGGTCTCTCGCGTACGTGAGTTACGTGACGCTTGATCGGCTGTCGATTTATCGCGATCGTACGACGCGTACACCCGACAACCGGATGCGAGATTCGTTCCTGCCGATCCGTGCGACGCGACGGACCCACGACGTTACGTGATCTGACGTGACGTGACGTGACGCGACGCTGTTGCTGCTGCTGTTTCGACGGACGCGAACCGACCAGCCAGGACAACACCGGACGATATTCCTCGCCGCTTCTGTTAGAGCGCGATCTTCTTCTCTGCCGTCGCAATCCGCGATCGGCCACCGATAAACCCTGCACGCGAAATTCTGATCGTTTTTCCGAAGAGCTCGTCGACCGACTCTGCGATCTCTTCTCTTGTCATGTTTGTTGCATTATAGACATTTTATATACGATTTCTGGTTGCAGCTGGCAACACCACAATTATCAGCCATCAGCCGAACTCTAACAGGCGTGGCTTAGTTGCTCGTATTTTCAGCCTGAGCCCTACACTTTCTAAAAGAAAGTTCTATACTTATTTCACAGTGTATAGAGATCGTTCTAAGAAGGCGATGCTTCACAGCTCTTGATTCCGCCGGGGCCAAGATAGCGCCCCACAGGGCAATCCCTAGCAATTCCGCTATCGAGGCCCAACGCTCAGGAGAGTTCGGTACGTTATGGTAGATCGAGTGTTTGGTGGTTCGGGGCGTTGCTACCTCGCAACTCCACCGTGCCAGGAGTTTCGTAGAGGATCGGAAGAAGACGCCCCGAGGGTTGGATCCCCGTCTAATTTGCCCCCGCATCTTTACGACCGTAATTTCACATTCCGCTGGAAAAAACCGAACTATATTTAGGCGGTCTCCTTAAATAGGCCAGGGGATCGTTCCGCGTTTCGGTTCGTAGCCGATCCGAGAAGCGGTTGCCGCGAAATCGACGCAAAAATATACGTGAAACGTATTCTCTCTCTCTCTCTCTCTCTCTCTTTTTGGTCGGTGGCTGGTTTTCGGGTGGTTCGTGTGTGGAACGAGTCCGAGAGGGAGATCTACGGGGTCCCGCCGGCCTATTACAGTAATTTCACGGTACGACGTCTATTCCTGCGGTCCACGGAGGAGCAGCACTAATTTCATTAGGGATAAAGATCATCATTATTTCGCGACCGTCCCGAAAATTGCAGGCGTGCCTCTCCTTTTTGCGATACCAGCCCGGGACGATCGTGTCCCGAGCTTCTTCCTGCCGCTGCGTTTGCCCCGAGCAGCCAGGCTCTCCAGCCACGGTAAAACGGTGCCGTCTTTATCGTCGGCCCGCGAAACACGGGAACAAGCCCCGGATACAATGTAATGGAGGCGGACAACACACCGTATAGAATGCGACACGCGATCCAGACCTAATTTAGATCCAGACGAAACGAATGCGCGAACCTCCGGTCGCGATCGACCGCGCCGATTAGAACCGAGCGTCTTGCTATGATGGTTTCATTATCAGCAATCGGATGAGGCATCTTAAGCGAGTTTCTAGGCTGATGCATTGGTGCTTCCCGTAAGTTACGTTCTGTCTTATCACACTTTATATGGACAATTCTTCGTATATTGTTCGTGCGAAACTTTTATAGAAACTACCGTTTTAATTGCATTTCTAATCCTTGCCTCTTTCACATCGAGGAAACAAACAGAAGTATACTGTATACGGTTGATTTTATGCGTTGCATAGGCGTGGCTTTGTAGCCGTTTGTTCTTTGACATTTTTAAATGAAAAACATCGTTGTCAATGTCATCGAGTATAAAGCGTAGACAGATGAGAAGTCATTTAAGTGGCTCCATCGATGTCGAGAGCAACAAAGCCCCGCCCCTTCCGAACAAGCCACGCCTACTCAACGCAAAAGATCAACGTACACAGGCTTGTGTCTGTACCGTCGATGTGATTCGTTTCGAAAAATCGGAAAAACGCTAGATCGTCGTACGTATCGATCCTGGGATGAACAAGATTTCCTTTTGCACCTGCCCGAGCAGCCTGTCGAACCCCATTACCCGGGGAACCGATTTGCGGGGCTCGTCGACGTCCCGTGGCCCCGCGACGACACCATCGGGACCCGCAGCAGCCCCCCGAGCTCGTTCTGACGGAAACAATTGCTGCCGCGGGGCATCATTTACATCATAAGCAATCATAATGATCGAATTTTCGGCGAACGACGATGATCCAACGAGTGGAACGAGGGGAGCCAATTCAGAAGTGGGTACCCACTTACCCAGCCGTACGAACCAACGAACGAACTGTGTGTGCTCGATCGCGAGAGAGGAAGAGGGTCTCTCCTGACCCTCCTCCACCTCTTACAACCCCATAGCTTCGGGCTACCTGCGCCCGTTTACTCGAGCCGCCAAAAATCCCCCCCGCCCCCCCATTGGCTCCTCGAACCTGGCACAATCGCCTCTAATAAAAATCCCTTTCGAACGATCTAGCCTGGTCACGAATCTCGTTGTACTACAATCTTCAACAACACTCGAAGAGCTGTTACTTTTATACAGATTATACACCATTTGTTTATACAAGCACTGGGTGGTACACTGTGCTAGCATTACAGCGTGGGAAGATCAGTGCATAAATAAACAGTTTTTTAAAAATTAAGTAGAGTATCTGTTGAATCACGTATGATGACATCTTTCGAAGGATTCAGACTGATCGTGATACTGTCCTAGAAATAAAACATGGGAAGGTTAATAGGCAACTAGGTAACCGTTTAAGAATTCAGTAGACTCTCTACTGTAATTGGTTAGAGGTTAGACTGACTCTTGAAGAGGTCCTCAAATATTACAGGTTACTTTTGAATGTTTTGTTATTTATTTTTTAATGCCGTAAACCTTGTTTAGTTTATATAGCACACATCATATTATATTTTGAATGTTTTGTTGCAATATCAATGCACGGAGAGAAAGTTGATTAGAAAAACAACTTCTCTAATGAACCTTATCACAACTGCGGGATCAAAGGAGAGTCTAAGACCCGTCCGACTGTGTTCGCGACCGGTAAAAATATTCGTGGCGGCTACAGTTCCCGAATTTCCGGCGACTGGAC
This sequence comes from Lasioglossum morio, assembly GCA_916610235.2. Lineage (NCBI taxonomy): Eukaryota > Metazoa > Arthropoda > Insecta > Hymenoptera > Halictidae > Lasioglossum > Lasioglossum morio. The sequence goes on from OU744326.1 coordinate 25,986,732, forward strand.
GGTCGTAGGCTCTTCAGGGTTGCGTCCCCGGTGTTTTCCATTCGCGTTTTACCAAAGACGGCAACAGCTCTGTTTTGGGCTTCGACGCTCTCTCTCCGTACATACTACGGAGTGCCGGACCTATCAGTATGCGGACCACGAAACGTGGTCTGAGCCTCTGTCCCCTCGTCCCTCTGTCGTTTTCCTTCCTCGTCCCTCTTCGTCGGGTCTCCCTTTTTGTCTCTTCCTCTCTCTCTCTCCGTTGTCTCTCGTTGTTTCTCTTTCTATCGCGACTCGCCCCTCGCGGCCTCCTCGTTCCGCGCGTCTTCTGCCCTCTCGTTTCGCTCGTGTCCGTCGCGGAACGTAGGCTGTTTCCGAGAGAGAGAGTGTTTCCATCGTAATACCGAAACAGTATTGATTGCAGCCCGCCTAGCTTAGCTCCGCCACCTACTGCGATACACTAAACTCGCCTATTCTCGACGATCGGCCTGCATCGACTTCTGTCAGCTGGCATGCAGAAATCGTTCGTGCACGCGAGAAACCAATGATATTTATCATTCATATAACTTCGATCTGTATCTTTCGGATCGAATTTCTCGGTTTAACCTAGATTTAACCCAGACCTTTTTGCGCGATGAGAATTGCCAGAAACATTTTGTAATAATGAAATATATGAAGTACTAGACTTACGTGGTTAACCCTTAGCATTCGAGTGGTGACTCAGAGGGAGAGAGAGAATCGCTAAAAATTGCTGTTCCATTATTCAAAATATTGTTTAAATTATTCAATATGTTGAAACCTAATCACTTATGAGGTGTTATATCAATTTTATATTCGTACAAAGAAAAAATTAATATACAATAGAATTATTCTAGGTCAGAAGAAAAGTCAGACTTCTTAAATCTCTGCGATCCATGGGTTTTACGTGCGTGATGAAAATCTTTTCGTTATAATTCCGCGAGTTTATTTTATATTGGAGTTACTCGTCACTATGTTGCTTCGATCGTATTAAGAATAATGAGTTTCAAAGAAGTATAATAAATTATTCATTATTAGTAGACTGCGAATCTCTATGCATTTATGGCTTGTAAAACTGTTTAATAAATACTGGAGTATCAAATTCGACAGAATTTAGTACCGTTTTTACTAATTTTCGATCTAAAAATGCTATTACCAATGAAAATAGGAATTTAATCGATCCCACTTTCTTAAAATTTGTAGAAAGCTTGAAAATTGCATAAACATCGGCAGTCTGATTATTATATACTGCTGCCGATTGGTTCGACGCAGCATTCATCGAGAGAGGGAAAGGAGAAAGAGTCAACGGGTGGATTTTCGGGGGTGGATTTGCAAGATGGACCCCGGTAATCGTTCGAACGGTTAGGTCAACGAGGATTCGTACGATGAGATCGCAGAAGGCGAGGGACGCGCAGAGAAGACCCGTCAGTCTATATTAAATCGTGGAGACCGGTAATACTTCGGGACTCGGAGCGTCTCTCGATTACCGGGCCTAATTATCTGGCAAGCCGGGATAGGGCAACCCCATCGGCCCGAGATGGAATTGCCGTTCCCACCGTTCTACGAGAGTCACCCACCCTATAGCTACCCAGGTCATTGTTACGTCGTTACTACCCTTTAGTACGGTCCTCGAGCCAATTTCGGACCGCGACGACGACGACGATTCCCGGCTGACCCGTCAACGGCTGATCGAGCACCGGTTTCAATCGCGAAACCGATCCGGACGACGATCAACATTGTTCTGAGCAGCGATGAACGGTCCTTGGATTTATCCTGATTCCTCTTCGATGACCCTAGAAAGTCAGCCTTGCGTCTTCTAATTATCCTTTTTCCAGAAAATCGCTTCTCAAAAAATCTCTTCAAGCTGTCACGAGCTTGAACATATAAATTGATTCAATAAATCTCCAGGAGACTAACGGTATAATTTCGAGGTCTTCTGTTACGTCTTGTTTTCGTGATCTCGTGGTATGTCTGCTCGTTGGCCAGGTCGTTTAGGCGATTGCGGTGGTCCACCTAGCAAATCCAACCGGGAAATCAACCTCGGTACTCTTTCTCCGCCCCAGATTGAACGAATCGACGTCAACCGATTCCCAAACACAGCGGCCACGCAGTTTGACGACTCGGGGGAACGAAGTTTCCTCGATATCCATCGATATCGAGCAACCTCGGAACCGGCACGGTTTCCATGAATTCCCATGAAAACAAGGAAGTCAGAGTTCAGGAGGTCCTGGCGGGTGACCGGGGTCTTTTTCGGCGACATAATGAGCCGGATCGATTGCCGGGCATTTACATTACAATGCCGGACACCCCCTGTCGGGCTATTGATACAGGAATTTCGGAAGAAACGGGGAAAAAGTACGGGGCGACTTTCTTTCGACAGAGGGGGAGAAAGAGGGAGAGAGAGAGAGAGAGAGAGACATAAAGTGGGCGAAGGGGAAAGAGGGAGAGACCGGCACCAGCGGGCTTATTAGTCAGCAATGTGATCTATTTGCCCTGTACTCGCATAAAGAACCTACGTTATTGTGCCACTATGTTACGAAGAAGGGCGTTATTGCCCAATAGGGACCTCCAGTTAGGTCGTACACCGCGTTACGCCGCACGGTTATGGATATCGCTCTCTCTCGTTCTTTCGCCTTCTCCGCCTCCGCGTTCTCTCCTTCTTCTTCTCCCTTTCTTTGTTCTTTCCGTTTCGTTCCTTTTCGTTCGTTCTTTCACTCCGACGTCGACGGCCCCCCTGCCGACCGCCCGCTAATACGCCGGTAATTTTTTCCCCATTCCGGATATCGCTTTATTATTTCCTGCCACCGAGCCGCGTTACCATTCCCGGCGAATTCCGCGCGTCCCCGCGAGATCGTGGGAAGGGAACTTCATGAAGCCGATGAGCTACGGGGAGAACGTGTGACTGCGCGACACTTTCCACGTGGAAACCAGGAAAATTCCGGGGATTGTTGTGCTTGGCGGGAATTCGAAGGCTTGGGCCTCTGCAGATTTTTTTTTCGCGAACAGAATTGGTGGGGATCGTTCGTGTCTAGATGCAGGAAAATTGTTAACAATTATTTTGTAACGTTTGGAAGCAAGAGAAAGCTTGGGTGTGTTAATTTGGAAGCCTCAGTACCCTGTGAATTTAATTGGTATCCGCAATGAGGATTGTATTTGTAGAAATAACATTTTTTCGAAGGGGGTAAGTGAGAGCTAATTGATTAATTTGTAATATTTAAGAGCAAGAGAAAATTACGTGAAACTTGAACGATGCTTTTACTGGGATGAGTATAATTTGTCTTTACTCGAATGGATCAGGGATAGTTTTTGGTATAGTTTTCTGCATACAGTATTCCTTGTCTGGCACTTTAATGACTTGCAAATCTATCTGATAGAAAGTTATTTCGTTTTCTCGATGAACGCTTCAATGACAATTTCAATAACTCAAGAACCTTCCCCCAGCAGCATTGTCTGACAATTTTTAAAGGATTACCATTTGAAAGATTATTTTAAACTCACCTTTGATATAAGATAGTTATCGGAAATTCTATTAATGCTTCCGGTAGAGAAAATTAATTTTTCATGGAGTCTCCTGAATTACCACCCCTGAAATACAGTATAGTAACCCTACGTGAATTATTGGATATCGTTTTGAATAAATCTAACCAACGTTCACTGACAATAAGTAAGTGTCTGTCAGTGTGATTGATAGACCGCTCTGTATTAATAGCACTTACAAATTGTTAGTATATTGAAAGCATTATATTATATATAGCATTTTTACTTTAACTTTAATTCCGAGGATTTTCTAGTCGATAAGGTTCTCTTTTTTCCCCGTTCCAATTTTTCTGAAACAATCTACCGGGAATATGAAACTCGAGATTTGCATAAAAATGCTCAGTTTAGTGATCGTATATCTGTACTTACTGAAATAACTACGCAAACAAGTAGTGCACTTAAATATTCGATTTAGTGGGCTATTTACCTCAAACTTAGCACAGTCAAATGACTATACTCTCTGTTTTAACACATTCGACGACTTGGTAGATGAAATTTTGGAAGTGTTTAGCAAGAACCGAAGGCAGAAGGGTGTCGCAGGGTTCCCGAGGTCGATTTTGTGGGCTATTTATCTGAATCTTAGCAGGAAAATGACTATACTCTCTGTTCTAACACATTCGATGACTTGGTAGATGAAATTTTGGAAGTGCTAAGCAAGAACCAAAGGCAGAAGGGTGTCACAGGGTTCCCGAGGTCGATTTTGTGGGCTATTTATCTGATTCTTAGCAGGAAGATGACTATACTCTCTGTTCTAACACATTCGACGACTTGGTAGATGAAATTTTGTAAGTGTTTAGCAAGAACCGAAGGCAGAAGAGTGTCGTAGGTTTCCCGGGGTCGATTTTGAAAGCGAAACCCGCGTAGAATCGGAGAAAGCTGAGAGACCTAGGCGCGTTTCGTTTGTTGGAGGACGCGTCGAGGTCTCGCAGGGCCATCGATGGGACTCGGCCAGCGGTTTTTCGTGCGTCGAATTTTAAACGGGTCTCTTCGATGGAACAAAAGTGACGGTATCGACTTGTCGCCTCGCCTCGCGACGGCCACCTTACGCACCCGTACTCGGCCCGAGGAAGGTGTACCAGTACGTGTGTGCACGCGCGCGCATTCTCCTCTACCTATCTGAAATCTACGCTGTCTGGCCTCTCGGGAGCGAAGCGTGCAGGAGGAAGAGGGTCTGCCATATCTGGAGGAGAGACCGTCATTCCTAACATACACGGTGTCTCGAAACGACTGTCTCTTCGCTTCCATTAGCTATCGTTGCTTCGATTTCTTCCGCGAGGACGTCTCGGTCCATTATTAAACATACGAGTCGACGATTAATCTGTCGAATGATCGAGTTCTCCGAATACCGTTTGCGAAAGCGGATCCCGATTCGGCGCGAGGAAACGCGCGGGGGTTTTAAGCCTGGCAACCCGATGACGCGATCCTACACCTCGCCAAAACCAGAGGCCGCGACACGACGGCTGGATCCGATCGGGCGGAAGCCGATCGCGTGAGTCAGACGCTGATGAATCCGCGGGATGCTAAACAATGCCCGTCGACCGACCAAAACCGACAATGCCATCGAGAATGGAAGCCGTATCGCCGATCTATCAGCGACGATCGCACGCCGAGTGGCCCTGAAACGTCCCAGCTGATCGAAAAAGAGGCTCGAATGGTTCGCGTGCGATGGGAATGCTGTGCCGATCTCCTGCTGTGCAATGTTCATCGAAAACAATTAGAATTACATTAATAATTACCAGATGAGCTTGTGGACTTCGAAAACTGGATTTTGGATTAGAAGAAACCCGGTTTTATTTAGTAGCGGAGCACGAATGGTGGCTATACAAATTTCCATCGATTCGAGAAAATGATTTTCACCGACAGATAAGTAGAATATAAGACGATCGAGGATCGCGTTCCGACTCATCGATCGCGTCTCACGATCGATTCAACGTTCTTCCACGAGTCGCTCTGGAAATCTGAACATTGTTCGATCGATGTTCCGCAAAACATAAGTCTGCGAAAGCTCGAGCGGAATGCTCGGCGCGACGCCGAGCTCGTTACCGATCCGTCGCGAATTATGAAGTCCTTAGAGTCGGTTGATGCGTTTTTTCGTGAATCGCGATCGCGAGGTGTTGTCCGATGGCGCAGCAGGCTCCGAACGATCGCCGTTATTTAATCTTCGAGAGCCTCGTTACGCGGCAATTATAAAACCCTCTCGGATCGACGACGAGTTTTTTAACCGACTGTCTTTTTTCCTGTCGTGGACAATGAGAGAGGAACGAACAGAAACGGAGAAAAGACGAAGAGAAAATAACTGATTAATTTTATGTTGTATTGTCCGTTCGGAAATAATCTCGAATATATTATGAACTCCTAATCAAGCCTCTATTAGTACGGGGATATAGAGAATATTGAGTTACACTATAAACACTACAATAACTATAACAATATAAACAGTTGCATTTAATTACATCGGTTCTTCAATGCTCTTATGAGACTTTGTACAATATAATTTACAGTACAGACTATTACAGAGTATAATGAGTAGCGCGAATGTTAGTAATATTGTGAGAAAGAAAAATATATTAACCCTTCGCTGCATACTGTATTATGTTTGATACAGTTAACAAATCTAGTATAGAGTAAACTAAGAATGTGTTTTCTTATTATGTTTATTTTTGTAAAAATGTTGTTTTAATTCTTTTTGATGAAAAGATCAAAAAATGACCTTCTTTTCAATTTTTCCATCCCAATTTAAATAAGCATGGAGTGAAGGATCAAGAAGAGCCTTAGGCACTTAGGTTACAAGTATTTAAAATACTGCTTTGGAAAGGTTTTGCACATCTGTACCCGTATGCGAAGTACAGTAGCATTGGCAGAGCGGATTTCGGAGGCGACGCAAAAGTGACACTATTCCGACGTCCATGATTACGGGTTAATGGAATAACCGCGTCGACTCGCAAGACGGAGCGTATCGTTCGGAAGCGAGCGCAACGGTTCTATCGGTCTGGTTCTTTTCCTCGTCGACGGAGACGTTCCGGGTGGCCAGGGTGACGGCTTTCAGCGTTCCCGATGACATTTTCCGCACGATTCTCCCGGCTCGAGGCTCGAATGGCTTGGTGGATGCCGAGGAAAAAGGGCGAGGCGGCGCACGGTGCCCGCGAAGCAGCGAAACGCTTTCGGAAAATCCATAGCGTGAAGGAATATACAGGGTTCCAGCGTGGCGGAACACAATGGCGCGTTGTTAGAAAGGTAGGGCGATAAGAGCGAGCAAGAAAGAGAGCCATCGCTGAGGGAGGAGGGTCTGGGAAAGCTAGAGAGAGAGAGAGAGAGAGAGAACTAGAGGAAGAGAGAGAGAGAGAGGGAGAGTGAGGAAGAAGGAGAGAGGAGAGCTTGCGGCGTCGGTCCTTGCCCCGAGTACGTGCTTCGAGTGACAAAGCTTCCAGCATGAGACCGACCGACCGACCGACCGTGCGGACGCCGCGCCGCACGGAACGATACGGCGCATCAAGGTCCTCCACGATCGATAGGCACACGTTCGTCCAAAATCTGACGCTCCTCTTTCCCATTTCTCTTTCTCCAAACCTCCCGGCCCCGCCACCCCGAAAACCGCATCGAGATTCGCGGAATTCGCGGATCATCTCGGTGCACACACAGTTTGAGAGTACTCTCGCGTGAACACGCACCTTCAGAATAATACACCAAACTGGAGAATAAGACCGTCATGAATGAACACGGACGATAGCAAGAGTGTCACCGTGCTCGGCAACAACGCCTCCTCCATCAACGGGGGCACTTTGATAACCGGTGGGGGTCTTCGTGGCCGAGTACCTGCGAGCAAGCGTGAACTGGCCCGAAGCGTTTGACGCGCTTAGGCAAATGTGGCACCCACTACGGTACCGTGAGGCTTGAATGGGGCGAGAGCGACGAAGAGAACTCGGGCGAGTGAGAAAGAGAGAAAGGACACGGGGCGGCGAGGGCAGAAGGCCGTGTGATGTATTTGTAAAAAGGTGTCGGCTTGGAACTAAGAAGGCCCGCTTGAACTGCGCCCCGAGGGAGCGTAACCGGCGGCAGGGAGGTGGCAGATAAAAGAGAATTGTATAAAATGGGGTGTACGGCCCCACGAGGCTGGCCAAGGGGGGCACGGGGGGGGTGGGTTGAGGGGAGTTGGATGCCCGTGGGGCACCCTGGAGGTGCGAGCCACGCCATTTTACAGCTCTCGAGCTCTCGTGAAATCGACCAAACGAAGCGAGACAGGCTCGGGACAGGCTGCGAGAGCGAGAGAAACGCGAGAGAGCTTCGAAAGATGCGAAGAGAGGTGGCGGAAGGGGGACGAACGTCGATCCGATCTGTCAAATTTCATTTCACGGTCCCGGGAACCGACACGTCCGGCTCGATGGGGCCAGATACCGATCTGCCGACACCTACGTACATACGCGCGCATCAACGACCAGCCCCGATCCCCTAATCTGTCACTGTATACTCCTGCGCGACGCAGACCCTGCGGATGATCATCGGGACGCCGCGTTCCTGATGCAGGAGACACGAAAATGTTGGGCCCCGATCGAACAACCTGACCGATAAATTAGATCGCTCGAGGCAGATAACGATGGAGATATTCTGACGGTGGTCGACTCGTTTCGCGATACTTCGCCGAGGTACGGAGAAGTCGCTGTTGGGCCAACACCATGACAATACTTCATGCATAAGTCTAAAGCTGGACTTTCTACAACATACCCAAATCTTCAGTTCTTCAAATCTACTTGTTAAAGGGAAAGTTCAGTCGTATTTTAAAGAAAACATTCAATGATATAGTTTCCATTATTCGTAACAACTTGTTGCCATCTTCTGAGATAACCTGTCGATTCCTGTTTCCCAATCACTCGCTAGCAACATGGATTCTTCATTCACAAGTTTTTCGTTGACAACAAAGAGACTATTTTAGGCAGAACTTTCGAAGAAGAATGTTCCAGAGATCTCAAAAAGCGGATCAGATATCTTATTTCCGAAAAAAAGTGTGATTCAGGGCACGAAGCTGGCTTTCGATCTCGATGTCCATCGGCGACGAAGCGAGTCCGATGCGATTACGTATCCCCGTAACGAGTTTCCTTTTTTTCTCTCTCAGGCGTCCCGGGGCCCGCCCTTCGACCTAACGAGCGTAATCTGTCATCAAAGCACGAGAATCTCTCTCTCTCTCTCTCTCTCTCTCTCTTTCTCTCTCTCTCTCGGTCCCGAGGAGCGATCGTGATCGCAACACCCCCAGACATTTGATCGAGCGACAGCTGTCCCCGCATCGAAAACCAAATTATATGCTCAAAGGATCGGCGATCTCTATTTAGATTTTTATCTGCGGCCCCGGTGATGCAACGCGCTGACAAAGTGTCAGCGAAACAACCGGCCGAGCCTTGATCGTCTTTGGCAACGGGCCTTAATAGCGGAACGTGTGAACCTCGTACGGCATCCGATTTCCTCGCAAGGTTTAATCGCGTTTTCTTCGGGGAACCGATAGAGATCTAATGGGGGCGCATTCGGGGTGCGTTTCCCCATAGAAATAACGTTCTCGGACGTTGTCGTACGAAGGTGTTCGAACGGAAAAGCTAGAAGCTAAATGTTCGTAAAAGAATGACCGAATTTTCTGTCATCTTCGAACGTTACTTAATAATTTAGTAGATTATTAAGTCTAACGAATATGAATGTTATACGTTTGTAATCAGTATTTATATAAACAGTAAACTAAAGCCATACAGCATATATAAATTTTCTTTTCTGTTCCACGACAGTTTTGGGGATAATGACGTATTAATCGCTGTAACTATAAAAGAAACTTTACGGTAAGGGGTTAAGGAGACTTTATAATATTCAATCGTCTTCACCTATCACCTCAATCTGAAATGATTAATGTTTCGCCGCAGTAAACAGAAGTAGAGGTTGATAAATGGAGGAACAAAAAAGTTTATTTATTCCACAGCAACCACCGAGCCCCAGTAAAAAGTCCAGAAAATGATTTCAACCGCGTGGTCCAGTTCCGTGGCGTAGCGTCCGGTGAAGCCGATTCCTTTTTTGCCCCGGGCTCGCCTAAGTGGTGAAACGAAGGAAGGGAGCTGCGTGACGCAGAAACATAAAATTGAAAAGTTTGACGTACGACGGTTTACGGGAGTTTTAGAACGTAGTAAAGTCGCGCGTTATTTCCCCTTCCGCGGGTCGTTATATTTTTCTTCTCGCAGTTCACGGGGCTCTCGGCGAGTTTTTGTCCTGGACGTCGTTGCCCGTTCCCGGGCCGTTTGTCGTTCGAGCGAATCATCCTTCTCTGTCTTTCCTTTTCTATTCGGCTGTTGGTCTTGCTTTTCGTCGATTTTACGAGTCTCCGTCCTCCCACTTCGGCCGCCACTTTTCCGCGAGCCATTGGCCTTCGCGAAAACTGTCTCGCATCCCCTCGAATCGCATTCCCCGCGAATCGGACCATCCGTGAACGATTCCTCGTTCGCGAAAACATTTCGATTCGTAACCGCTCGTTCATCCCCCAAATGGTATCAGCGTCTCCTGTTTCCTTACACAGTCGAGTATAATACCAGATCAAGTCACACATTTCATAGAACAATCACTAATCCTCAAACTGTCACATAAAACAAACGCGTGAAATATGTGTGACTTTTACGTCAGTCCAGCAAGAAGCAAATAAACATAGAACTTAACAAAAACCTCAAATATGTCTTACAAAATTCACTGAAGCATTAACGTTTCTTTCACTGATACTCTAATAGAGACAAATTCACGTTCAACAAATTCATGAAGCTCTTAACATAACAAATCCCAAATATTTCTTACACAATTCACTGAAGTATTAACGTTTCTTTCACTGATACTCTAATAGAGACAAATTTACGTTTAACAAATTCATGAAGCTCTTAACATAACAAATCCCAAATATTTTTAACTTCCCGATTTATAGGGAAGTTACTGTATTTCTTACACAATTCACTGTAGTATTAACGTTTCTTTCACTGATACTTTAATACAGACTTTACGTTTAACAAATTCATAAAACCCAGCAGTCCGACTTGAAACATCGTGCTAAAACAAACTGCAGTATCTTCGGCACATCATCTAAAGTACACGAAGACCTGAGCAGCGTGTCTGGTGCAGCGTTTATTAAAACCCAATGTAAGATATTCTCGGATTACAAGCGGCGGAGACGACTTCGTTTCCTCATCGAACTATAATTAGTACGCGACCAGAAATTCCGTGGGATAGAATCGTGGCGGTTGAAGGGAGCGAGTCTATGAAAGAAGTTGTTCGGCATTCCGTGTTCATTGAACGGCACCGCATTCCATTCGGGGAGGGATCCCCGCGGAACGGTTAATTATCCTCGGATTTTTGGCTGAGTATCCGAGCGGTAGCCCCGTTCGAGGTCGTCCACGAGGGTTTGCCGAAGAAGAGAGTCTGGGCCTAAGGGGTTAGCTCGATGAAGTTGGACTCGCTAATGAAGCTTGTCCCCTTCCCCTTCGTCTAAACGAGTCATCGCCTCCGCTTCGGATATATTTTATTGCGCGGCCGGTCTGGTTTATTATCGCCACGGTCTCTTCTTTCTCCCCCGCAGTCTCGGCACTCTCTCCGCGTGGACTCGTGCTCCACCCTCTCTCTCCCCCCCGGGATAGTGAACGCGTTAGGCGTTTCTGGCTAGATCGCAACCCTTCCATTCCTCACGCCCTGCGATCCACCCTCTCGGAGAAAACAGTGGCGCTCAACGAGCCGTACCATCGCGCACGAGTTCGGCCGATAGAAAAGGGTTGTCGCGAGAATAGAGATCTTGATAAGCTACCCCTCTTCAGGGTGCTTGGATAAATCGCGGGGTTGCGCTTGCCGCGAATCGCTCGACAACCCCCGCGTTTTATTGACCTACATTAACTCTTCGCTCTTTGTTAGAGGGTCCACGAGGATCCTTCAGGATCTACAACGTGCAGCAGAGCTGAGTATTCTTTAAATTAACTATTTAAATAAATTCTCAGCTCTTTGTCAGAGGACCTGAGAATGTTTCTATCAGATCTAGAAGATGTCTACTGGAGTTTAGTTACTTTTTCGTGAACTCTTTCTCGATATGTGCAAGTAGTTGACATAAAATCCTTGGCTCCTACGTTCTCGTATCTTCATTGTTGACTTCTCCTTCACTATGCAACGTTTATTGTCTCGAAGAGTTTTCCGCGCGAGCCAGAAGCTTTCAGGAGACTAGAGTAAAGACGCCTCTAGCATTTCGACCGAGTGGAATCTCTAATGGGTCTGTTTGTATCCAAGATCTCGGTCTTCCGGAAGGCGGATCTCCCTGCGCGCGAATTATTCAGGAGATATGAGAACCGGTGGCTTTTAACGGGACGAGCTTAAAACTATAATGCGTCCTAATCCGGCAATATCTCATGCTGTCTTGCGGGATTCGTCGCTCACGCGCAGTCGTCCCTATTTAGTGGATCATATATATTGCACCGTTCTCATCGACGGATCAACCCCTCGGTGTGTTTTCACCCTTTCCTCCCTCTCGAGTTATGAACCGTTTTTCTCCATCTAGCCGTGGGATTCGTCGTTGGTCGGATTGCGGACCGTTGACGGACGACGATGGCCAAGGGAGGAAACGAGAGAGAGAGAGAGAGAGAAAGAGAGACAGGGATCCGTCGACGGAAGAAAATCCGTGGGCGGATAGGGTGTAACCGGGGGGTGTATAAACGGGAGGAACGGTGCTCGACGGGTTCTAAAGCGAATGATTTACGAGCGAGCGGTCTCGGTCTGGAAGCGGAGTCGCGGTTTCGACGCGCACCGTGCCCCGAGGTAATCAAAATCGCGGTTGCGACGGAGCGGATAGCGGGCGAGGCTGGTTCGGGGGTGGTACTAGACTCGGGGGTTGGAACCTGGGGGTGGCCGGGTAGCGAGCGTCTTAGCGGGCGCATCGGCATCTGTTCGCGAAGGAATTACGACGTAACTTTGTCTCCCAAGATAGCGGGACGGTTTCTCTGGAGCTGAGTGCTGCTAGCCGGGACACACGTAGTATGAGGCGATGTGGCGCGATATAGTTGGTGGGATCCTTTGGATGGAGGTTAACGGCGCTGAGGAAGAGTAAGAGTAGGAGGAGGAGGAGGAGGAGGAGGTAGAGAGGAGCAAGCGAAGGTGGTGGAGACGGTGGGAGGGTGAGGGCGCGAGCGAGCAAGCGGCGAGCACGAGAGTGTGCATGATGGGTGAGGCTCCTCAGAGGCTTGAGTTTCCATTGGGGTTGGTTCTTGCGATATAAGCTCTCGCAGCCACAGAACCACCAGCCAGCCGGGGCCCCCGAAAAGCCCCTCTAACCCCCTCGAAAGCCCGGCTCGTCTCTCGCAGGCTCCACACCACGCAGCTCGCCCGCAGACCCCTACGAGACATACAGCATACCCACTATCACCCACAGATAGTGGTGGTTCGGGTCGTCTCTCGGTGTGCTACGGGGTGTCGCGAGCCTCATACATATTCAGCGAATGCATCACCCTCTCGTACCCGCTACGTAGCCCACCCCCGCGCGCAGCCACCACCGCCACCACCGACGCCGCCGACGATGCCGACGACGACGCCGCCCGCCACCTCGGCCAACCTCGATCCTCTATACCCAGACCAGCGGTCATCTATTGACCCGACATCCCCCGGGGCTTGTACCTACCTACCCCTGGACCAAACTTCCACCGGCCGAACAACCCGCCTGCCCTGCTACTAAACGAGAATTACAGAGCAGTTTTCGGGACCGATCGGTGTTTAGACGGTTCGTCAAAATCGAAAAGAAACGGAAAACCGATTACGCGATTGTTCCGGCATACTTTTCGTTGACGGACTGTTTGTTGATGTTTTACGCAGTTGTAACTTCTTGAAGAATTCGTTCTGGCTTCTTTCAAGCATTTAGCCACATTGAGTGGTAAGTAAAGAATGAGTTAACCAGCAGTAGGGAAACGATCAGGAACCGGAAGCCCTTCTTCGATGGATCTATCCACATCGAGTGGCCAGCAGCCCCTTAAAATTGCAGCTTCGGGATACCCAACGAGGTGCTAACAGTTGAAACGATGCACCGAACGAGTGCATCATCGGGATCGCGGTGATAGTCGTCATCGTTGATGTTTCTCGAAAGGATAGGCTCGCGTGGACGATGTAGGCACGCGAGCAGGTCCTACCGGGCCCTCTCGGGCCCGCTCGGAACGTTCGGATAAAAGGGGAGGGCGAAAAGAACAGGCAAACGCGGACCGAAGGCGCGCAAGAAGGAACGAATGAACCGAGGCCAGGTATAGAAGCCTAAGTATATACAGGAGGAGGGTATTAATGACGCACGCGTGTTAACTCCGGCACGTGTTCACAATATTATTTATTATTTATGCTAAGTTATGCGGAGCCAGTCCATGGATACCATAGGCTGGCCAGCGGCCACGGTCTACCGTACGTCTGTCGGTGTGCCGTCATCGCTCAGCATATTTATATCAATTACGTGTTATTCCCGCGGCTCGGATTATTATGTAAATGGCCGTTCTCTGTCGCTTCGGATGTCAGCGGAGAGAGCTGGCCACGCGTCGCACAGATACCTTTTCCGAGCTGAATCGACGGTTTCGATCTATCGATCCTACGTTTCCACTGATCTCGAGGCTCAAGAAGATCCGCGAATAGCAGGGAATGAAAAAGAAACTCGAAGAATCAACCTTTGGTATCATCTCAGCGCGGAGTCCATCGATTCATTTCAGCTTCACCCACATACGCTCCTCAAAAATAGCTGCATAAAAGAGACTAGGATAACAATTCGCCCATTTTTATTTTACACGTTAAATCAACACGTTATGTCACATTTTAAAGAAATACATCTCGCGACGTAGACATAAAAGGATGAATAATTTTACAATATGTGAAAATATTGAATGGGTGAATTCTCACCCTGAGGAACGTATGAGGGTTAAACGAAATGCCACAAATATGCATCCCAATGAATTCGATCAGCGAATCATGTAGCGTTCCATCGCTGGAGGACACCGAGATCAACATTTCCTACGAAGAACCTGAAAGTTTCGCGAATTTCCTGCTGCAATCACCGTACCGGTGCGGCGTGGCGTTTTAGGTATATCGGCGGTCCGCGACGGGTCTCCGACGATCGATCGCAATTCCAAGTAGGCTGCTGGTCGGTGGTGATAATGACTAAGAAGAGAAACGTCCGGTAGCCGTGGGCCCCGGGTGTCTCTTTCGCGTGTAACCGAATAGCGATGCTAATCTTGTCGCGGTCCGTGGATACGTGGAACGAGAGGGGTCTGCGTGTCTCGCACCCATCCGGGAGGCGAGTTCCAGTTCCAGTTCCAGTTCTCTCTTTCTCTCTCTCGAAAGAGAGAACGAAAGTGAGAGAGAGAGAGTGAGAGAGGGAGGGAGAGACAGGAGGGGACGTTGTGCCGGCTTTGGCTCTACTCGGGTGTCCGTTTCCAGTCCTAATACCCTTTATCGCGAATTAAGATGTTGTCAGGGTGTGGTAGCCGGCTTCCCCTTTCTCCGAAACGACACTGTTGGTCGATTCATCGGATCCGTCGTCGTATCGGCCCTGGACACCCATACCACCGTAGAACCCATGGTGGAACCTGGCGGAGCTCACGTACGGGGCGCGCGTGGACGCAGGTGCGCCTGTGCCGCGGCGCGTCTTCTTCCGACGGGAATCGTGGAACCGGGTTAATTATTACCGGGAACAGGCAATAAGCATCGGCGGAATGCGATTCACCGGTCCGATTTAACGAGACCGGCATGCATCTCGTTTACCTACTGCCTGGTACCCCGTCCGCGGCTGCCCCAACGGGAAAGTTAATCGCCCTCGGCACCTAGCCTGCCAGAAAACAGGATACGAAAACTGCGTAACGATTCTTCATGGCCTATAAGGTTCCTGGAAGCGTGGCAGCGAACGGATCGACACTCGGAGGAAACCTGATCGGCCAAGTATCGCGCTGCGAATCTTCTACTTTCAATGATGCAGGGAAAAATTGGGTCTAAATGGATTCTAGAACTTGTTCGAAATCGGCTCGATCTCTAGATATCATCTAAAGCACTTGTACTCTCGCAATGATCTCTAGATCATCTAATTGTTCTCGGACCACTTCTCTAAACGCAGTCTACATGTCCTTCAGCTATGGAGCATTTAATTCCCATCTATACTCCTATAACCCCTGTCCTTCAATTGTTCTCCAATTCTCTAATTGTACTAGCTTGATCTAGCTTATCTTCTAGATATCCTCTAACCATGCTCTAGCCCTAATTATGTCGTAGATAACCTCTAGTGTATCTCCTAATTACGCTCTATCTATCATCCAACAGTATTCTAGCTTGTCTCCTACTTATCTCGCAATTATTCTATAGCTACAATTTTCTACCTTTTCTACCGCGTTTTCCTCTTCTACCGTAATCCAGCAAAGCACAGTACCTAAATCGAAGGTCTAGAGCGGGCCCTACACGATTGTTGGAATGACATTCAAGTCGAAGATTGACATTCAAGTCGAAGATTGACATTCTGATTGGTCGTGTAAGGGTAATACTGGTGGAATTCAGTATGGAAAGTCAGGAATGACATTCTGACTTTTCAATAAGACTGTCATTCCTGATTGACCGTGTAGGGTCCGCGTAGGGCTCGCCGAGTGCATCTTTTCGAAAAAGTGCGGATCATTTCGCGAAAATACGACAGCGCAAACCGTAGTCAACGACTAGTTCCCGTGAAGGGGCAGATTTATAGTATCCCCGGTCTGATAAAATCGTACAAATCGTCCATGGCCAGTAAAAGTCGCGGTTTCGGCCATCGAGTGTTGGCACCGAGGAAACCCATCGGTTCATGTCGTCCTGTAATAAATTCGTGGCGCGGCTCGTACAACGCAGGATATTCCGTTTTGCTTGGGATCCGCACAGTGGTCGGCACGTCGTAAATAATCGCGCGATGCTCGCGAGAGAGTAGTAAACATTCAATAAACGAGGGAAATCCGTTTATGGGAATGCGTAATGCCAAGGAGCCACACGCGGCCGATACTAGACGTCGGCTTTTACGGTGGCCGAGGGGCGGAGGGGAGCTGTGTAGTTCGCCCCGAAAGTAAAAATGATGGTCGTCACTTATCTGCCTCTTTAATGAATACGACATGCTTCGATCGATAAGCGTTGGCCAATTAAATGGGGAATTAACCCCTTGCCTTGTAATATCCTGTCGGACTCGTTAAGAAGTCTTCGGACAGAATTTATTAGACACGCGGACGTCATTTATGCCTTTTAAATTGAAACGAACCTAAATAACATTTTATACGAAGTTAATTACGCACGAAATGTCTTCGGAGGAAACTGTTGATCAGTGTCAGATCAAACGACGGGGAATTAAAAAATTATTCCAGTGTACTTACCGTGTTTCCTGCTGTCGAAAAGTATCGAGCATCGTCTGGATACCTTGTTCCATTCAAAAGTTGCTTCACTGTACCTTGTATCGTTGTATCCAATGTTTCGATTAAAAGGATTTCAAAAATGGGTCGATTCTGAATCGGAGCATGAATGAAATTGGATTCGCGGGACAGTGAGCATTAGCACAGGTTAGGAGAACGGTTCTTCCGACTGTGTACGGTCGTCGAAGCAGAGGATCGGCATTTTACACTTAGAAATTGCCAGGAATCCCAGGTCGTTCGAAAAAAAAAACGGAAGAAGAGGGGGGTAGGTTGTCGGGACTCGGTTATTTGATTAAGCTCGTTCGGTAGAAGAAAGAAGGAACGAACGAGTGAACGAACCGAACGAACGGTTGTCCGGCTCGCTCGTTCAATTTCCCAAGGTGCTCAATTTCCATCGTGGTCTCTTTGCCGGGGCGCGAATATATATCTACGGCGAAGGATCGTCTGGACGCGGCAGCGAAATTGCAGGAGCGACGATCGCAATTTATCCGCGGATACCTTCGGTGCGGAGCCGATGATCCATGAGTGGCCCGGAGGAAGAAGTGATCCAGTCGGCAATCAAGGAGCCGGGCCGGGGCATCTTCGATCGGTTATGGCAGGCCAAGAGCCACGGTGGCGGCGGTGGCGGTCCGCGCCGACAGGTTTATCAATGCATATTGGAAACAAGTTGGCCGTTAAAGAAAACGTTCAGCCGCACGCAAAAGGAAGCTTGCTGTCGAGGGTTTCGGGCCCCGACCTCGACGCCTCTCTCTCTCTCTCTCTCCTCCCCGAACTACAACAGAGAGCAATAGCTATTCAAGAAATACAACATTACGCAGGCTTCTCTTCACTTTGGGTACTCCACCACATTTTTAGATAGCTTTATTTAAAAAGTGTTCCAGCATTCTGACGACGAGCGGCACCTCTTCAGAGATCTTTGGGTGGGACCAACGAATCCATGTGGTCGCGGAAGGTTCGTATAAAAGCATGTATCGGTGACAATAGTTCCGTGTAACTCAGAAGTTATAAAAGGGAGAATGAACCTTCTATTACTCTTGCTTGCTGCAAACTTTTTATTTCGTCTGGCGATGGCTATATGAGTGAGATGAACTGGGTCCGCTCAGACCCAGGTCCTCCAAACTCTAATTTACCTCGACAGGGTGTAGATAGTCGAACAAGGGTAGCGTTCCAGGACGAAAGACGCAGTAATCCATTAGTATCGCTTTTAAGGCCCCGGGGATTGGGCCCGGTGATCGACCGGGTCTGCTGCGTCCCTGCTCGTCCATGGGGGGCTAAGCGTGGGCCCTTATCTCTCAATTCACTCAGCGAACGAGCGAGGCGCTTCTTGCTTCTACTTCTTCGTCCATCCTCGTTCGTTCCTACGGTTCGCCGATCTCTAGAGCCAGAGGAAGAAGAACGGTGAGAGAAAGAGAGACAGGAGGCAATGGAGGAAGAGAGGACGATGAACAGGGTGAGGAGGAGAGGGCGAGGAAGAGCGACGCGAAGGGTTCGGAAGACACGGCTACCGGAATCACGACTTAGCCTTCTCCACTCTTCACGGATCGACCCGTTATCTCTCCGGCCATTTGCATATTAAACTAACTCACAGCGCGCGGCATATTTCAGGGAGTGAGCGTGCGAGCGTGCGCCCGAGCGCTCGATGCCTGGCGCGGGCGGTTGCCGGTGACAGTGTTCGGATGGCTTCGAATAAAATTCGCAGACTGAGATAAACAATTATCTTCCATTCTATAGAAAGTACTCTGTTCGAATTTGTTGAATATCTCGTTAAAGAAAAAACAATTCTTCTGGAAGTTTCCTGGCAAGATGCTATTCTTGGATGATCTTCGAAAAGCGTTCTCGTGAAACAGATCAGCAAAATAAAAACTGTTTGAATAGATTTCAAGCTACTAAATCGTTTTAACCCTCATACGTTCATCAGGGTGAAAATACACCCATTCAATATTTTCACATACTGTAAATATATTCATCCTTTTATGTGTACGTCGTGAGATGTATTTCTCTAAAATGTGACGCTATAAATAAAACATAATGTGTTGATTAACGTGTAAAATAATAACGGGTGAATTGTTATCCTAGTCTCTTTAATCCAGCTATTTTCGAGGATCGTACGAGGGTTAACGGGCTAGAGATTATCCAACAGCGTTTGCAAATGGCTTAAACCTGTTCGCCAGCTTTACTTTAACATTCCTGAATGAATTTCTTCAAAGACATTCCGCGATCACGATTGTTCGCCAACAAGGACTTATTCCTCGTCCTGTTCCGAAGGGTTCGAAGTCCTATATCTGGTCTTAGAAGTCCGAAGCTAATGAACGCCGCGCAGTCGATTGCAATTGAACAATTTCGCGCAGCATCCCTGACCGCTTAATACTCGAACGAGCCTAGCCTGACAAGGTAAGCTACGGCAAGGTAAGGCAAGGCGACGCGTCGTGCGAAGGTGTGTATCTAGCCGGAGCATCCTCGAGTTACGGCACTTTCCGTTCCGTGTCCTGGCGTCGAGCGTGATCATCGGATAGAGAGAAGGTGGCAAGAAGCCTGGTCCGAGGATCGATCGTCCTCGGCTGGTCGGTTCTATCCTCTCGGCTGGTTCCCGGTGAGAAAGAAGAACCGTAACGTGGTCGTGGCCAGGGTAGAACTTGGCTGACGAAGAAGAGAGTAGAGGAGAGAGAGAGAGAGTGAGAAGAGAGTAGCCGTGTCTTCTCCTTCGGTATTCGTGGCCTCGGTGTTGGTCGGTGTCGAAGGTGTGTAGGAGGAGGCTCCACGGGGGAGTCGAAGGGGGTTAGTAGCTAAGGTAGGTAAGCGCTTCATTAGGCCGCGAGAGCTCCCTAATTACACACGGCCTCATTAGCGGCTTCCACTCTCCGCTCGCCCCACCTCGCCCTTTGCTCCACCGCTCTGTACCTTCTACGTGTACACCCTGGGACCTCTCTCTTCCCCTTCCTCCTCGCTCTCTCTCTCTCTCTCTCTCTCTCTCTCTCTCTCTCTTCGTCCTCTCTCGTAGCCATATCTCTCTCTCCTCGTCCTCTCTCGCAGCTATATCTCTCCGCTCGCAGATATACGAGGGGAGAGAACGCGACCAGAGAGCAAGGGAGAGAGAGTGATTCGGCGTCCAACGGATAGACGGACGGATAGACAGAGACGAGAACAGCTGTGGTAGGTGGCTCGAGGGGGCGGCCGAGGGAACCAGCGAGCTCGAGGGAGCCACAACGCCGTGTTCCCTGCCGCAACGAGCCTCCCGACAACCGGCTGCGTCTCTGTGTCTGTCTAAACGAGCCACCAAACCACCAAATGCTGCTTGATCGTTCTCCCGAACACGCCGGAATTACGCCGATCCACGCCCCCGCCTACCGCCCCCAATTATTCCGCGAAGTCTACGGATTTTTATCCAATCCTGCACCCCCTTCGTCACCGAATTTCAGTTTGCGATGGTAGACACGATTATTCATCAGTAGTTATATCGTCCTTCCGCAGACTGAATTTTTCCTGCGAATCGAGAATAATTTGGTGTAGATTATTTTTTAATGTACAATTTCGAACGTGTACCCAGAAGTACTTTAAGATACATATAACTGTGGGTGGCTGTAAGGAAAAACGCTGTACGTCAGAATTTCAAGAGATTTCAGTCTACGCATTGATTGAGCTTCGGAGTATAGGGTTTACATATTTACCAGAAAAAACGTCATGACAATAAATTCCGGTGTGAAGAATTAGTGATGAAATCTTGAAGGTGAAAGTTCCTTGTAATGACAGATATGTATATTACGATTGTTTCGTTTCCTATATTTCTTCGTTGTCTAAAAATTAGAACAAATGAAATTCTTGAGTACATTTCAAGACCTGTTTGAATTCACTTTGTATATCTTCTCGCTAGCCACATTCATTCATCGGATTTGTTCGAGCAAGTAATTTACAAGATGTTTACCAGCCCGATTCGTTTATTAAATCTTTACCAGACATTGTATATGGAGAAACGTTTGCAAGACTCATTATCCGGCAACAAAATGATATGACAGGCATCCGGAACGTCCACCATTAATATTACAAGCGATGTACAAATTGCCAATATCCGCGAGCGCGGAGCGTCAGTAAAAATGTCTCCCGGGCGAAAAAATCGACAGCTGTCAAAAGTGAACGGGGCCGCGGGAAAACCGTGTGTGCAGACACGTCGAAGGATAATTGCGATTGGTAATATTTTGTGTAACGCCGTTCTGTAAACGACAGGGAGAAGCGTGCATCGCACGGCCGGCTGCCTTTAAAGAACGTTAATTACACGATTTCGAAGTTTAATATCCGCGAGCAAGGCGGCCGTTGACGCGCGTGCCTCGATTTCCGAAAGACAGGCAAAACGCGCGGCTCGGTGCGCCGCGCAGCAACGGCACCGGCGCGATGACAATGTTTAATTTGACGGCTGATCGATCCCTGTTTTATTTCGCATTACGCGGTTTTGAATTTTCATTCCGTATAATAGCTCGGTCCCCGGTTAATTTTTGAAGGACAGAAGGGGCGTGTCAATCGGGCTCTCTCGCTTCGCGCGAAGCCCTACATCGATTTCACGGTGCCGCGGGAATCACCACAGGAACCCGTAAAATTAATCGGACACGACGGGCTGACGCGTGTCCATCGAAAATTCCGCTGCTCTTTGAAAAACAGCGAAAAAGAGAGAGTGTGAGAGAGAGGGGGAGGGATGGAGGAAAATCGAGAGCGGCGAATTTTGGCGGAAGAGACCACCAAAAGGATTCGAACGACCAGTGAATTCGATCTAGCCACCCGTGAGTGAAATTAATCGATATGTATCGTGAGTATATTTAACACTAAACCTACCACTGCCGCGTCAAATCGTCGGTTTTATATTCTTCATTTTACAATTATTGGAATTACAAAGTTCTTTACTTTTTATTGATTCGATAAACTTTTTTATGCAACCGCGTACTGAGATAAAAATTGCACAAAATTTAGAGAAACAGCGCCTTGTCATTTTTATAAGCTGAAACATTTGTATCGCTTTTAGTGCTCGTTTACTGCTGATGTTTCAGTAAAATATATTTCATTAAAGGGAGTGCTTGGAAAGTCAAAACGACTGAGTAAAGTGAAGAAATGAAGAAATACTGTGTAAAGACTCTGTGTTCTCGAGGCCTTATCAACCAGCAGCGATAAATTAGCGGGCATCGTCGGTCTTAACGACGCGTTAAGCGTCGTTTAAAAACGACGGTCCCCGTGTTCGGGGGTTTACGCTCGCGCACCCCCTTCAGCCCTGTTGAAAAGGGGTGACTTACCGTCGCTATTTTCGATTTCCTCGTGGGGGAAAGATACGAAAGGGGTGAGCACAGAGCTCGGAGCGCGGCGAGACGTTTTAAATGCATAAATAATCGGCCGCCCACCCGGCAGCAGGACGCGGAGGAACACGCTGCCTGGTCCCGTTGCATTTCCGGTCGACGTCCTATCCACTGAACTGTTAATCGATACGAATTGCCTCGCAAGGTATCGGCCCGTGGATTTCCCTCGATGTCTCGCACACCCTCTTCCAATTAGATAACACCACCGTGTCGCGATATTTAAAATCGGGGAGATTGCCTTTACTCGACAGGCGAAATTAACAGCAGCCCGAAGAACCATTTCTTTTGAGTTTATCGAATCTCTACCGTTTCAAACATTACCTAAAACGCAACAATCCCTGCTATAAATTCTTTTCTATTTACGAGTCTCTGTTGGAAAGTAAGCTTTTCACACTCCATGCCACGACAATGGCCAAATGAGGAGAGCGCCCACCGATTTACAAGATCGTTTGTGCCCTCACTGCCCTCTTAGTTGCGGTTTTGTTTCGCGATGCCATCGATGCGCAGTTAGAGATCTGACCAGGCAATCGACGTGACGTATTCGTTTTGGTTCTTCTTATTCATATACATTTTTGTAAAGTGGAAAACAAACTATATCTTATATGAATAAAATATAGACGCGTTATTTTCAATAGTCTCATTTGTAGAATCTCTGCAAGTGAAACGAGGACTAACCCGTTGAATCTGGTGAAAAGGTGAATATTGTGGGAGTCAGATCGGACCCAGGCGGTGGTGGTGCATCGTTCTCCACGAAGGAACCTTTGGAACCCTTTGGAACAGGCTAAAAAGCCATTAGGGCTTGTGATCGCGCAACCCTTGGCGCGATCGCGTTAACGAGCCCAATCGATCCTGTTCGAGGTTGGTTCGACTAGACGCGTGGTCCAGAATCACGTACGCAGCCAGGCAAACGTGCTGGCTAGCGGTCGAGCCAGCCAGTCAAGCAGAGAGTCAGAGGCAGGCAAGCACAGAGAGAGAGAGAGAGAGAGAGAGAGAGAGAGAGAGAGAGAGAGAGAGAGAGAGAGAGAGTTGGAGAGAGGCAGGCAGGCAGGCAGGCAAGCAGGCAGGCTGGCAGGCAAGCACGCACGCGTCCACGTGCATAATGGGGGTGTATAATACGCGCGCGTGGAAGACAATGGACGCATTGTGCAGGTAGATACGTATACATACATGCAAGGGGCGTACAAGCCGAGCGTCGTTTGGGCATATTGACAGACTAATGATCGCGCGGAACAAAGGCCAGACCGTCACGTGGTCACGTGGTCACGTGATGGACCGTTTCCGGCGCGATGAAACGCCGCGAGGAGGACCGCGAGCTGCATTCAACCCCGACCGATGCACCGGACCGACAGACGACACGCATCAATCAGCCAGCCCGACCGAAACCTCCGAGCCGAGCCTGAGGACTCTGCGCGAGAGCCGTGCCTCTTCTGCCCCCGACTTTCCTTCTTCAGGATCCACCTAACCGACCATACTACTCGCTCGGATACTCCTCGTCCCCCCCCCCCCGCCGCCACCAGTCCCTTAACTCCTCGCCTACAGCGGGATATTAATCGCGCCGCCGGTGGTCGACGACAAGTTGCAGAACGGTTTCTAAGAATCGCTGCACCATTTTCCGCGAGACCGTTCTACCTCTTATTCTTCCCCCGATGCAGGTGAGATGCTAAATGGTAACGATGCATTCACGCTTTGTTCGCAGGCGAGATTGTTTTAGATCTTCGTTGCGTTGTCCCGTTTGACAAATGAGTGTCGGCTAACTGTGGGAAGATCGTCTCGCGATACACAATATCAAATAAAACATACGATATCGTTGTCATCTGGAACGCTATTCGATATTATTCCACAGAAAAAAATATCTACGCGCGATTCAACTCAATCCTCCGAGCGACACGATGTTGCGGTAATAACTCGATGCTCGCCGATATAGACTGGATTATAGTGTAAGGTGGGAATTCCATTATCCAGTGCCTAAGTCCGTGATAACGGTGATCGCTTGTACGAACGAAATAAATGAAACTATTGTTGAATCGCAAGAAAATTCGCGCGCTGCGTTCAACGTGATAATAACCTCGCGACTAGGAACATTGTACGAGACGAAATGTTAAGAACCATTCCGGACGCGGCTCTTAATAATCCCGCCACCAGAAACATTGTATGAAATAATTGCATAGTCGACTGCACAATGGTTCCGAGGGCGCAGCGTGCAGCAGGCCTGTCGGTTGCGGCGAGGGTTAATCGCCGGCGACGGTCGACGATCGTTAAATCGTGGCTCTTAATTGCCACGATCCCGCGATCAAAGGCAGCTCTCGTCGTAAACGCGGCTTCGTTTAGCCACGGTTTCCCGTAGGAAAGACGTTCCCCGTTCCCGGGAACGCGTCTCGCGTCGCGTCGCTTCGTATCGCAACGTATCGCATCGCTGCCGTAAATCGCTCTGCCGGTTTATTGGATAATCCCGCGGCGTTAATGTGTCGCTGGCACGATCCAGCCATCGTCTTTGTCTGGTTCGCGGATCCTCCGAACAGGATCCTCGACGATCTTCCTCGATGATCCCGGAAGACATCCCCTAACGCGGCTCTAACCCGTCACCCCCTCGAGGAGCGTGCCAGCCGGAGCTAAATCCAGACATATGATGCGCGGAGCCGTGACATGCAAATCTGGTCAAAGCCCGCCGCCATTACGTTTTCAAATCTTTAAAGTGTATTTAGACAGTCGGGGCCTGGTCAGCACAGGACACGCGATCGGCTGAACCGTTCGAGCACCCTCCACGCCATTTCTCTCGAGCGTGTTTCTTCCACTGATATTTCTCGAGCTTTCACCACTCTGCTTACTGACAATTTTCTAATAGTCTTCTTCAAACCGGAGATCAGCATCGTGGCACTAAACTGTTTAACCTCCACTCTGCGCGCATACAGTGGGCGTACAAAGTATTCGTACATCTTTTAAAACAGAACAAATAACTTATTTCAAAATTCTGTTAACTCTGCACTGAAGTGTAATCATAGCCGATTGCATGTTTTCAGTGCAGAATGCAAAGAAAAACGAATGAGAAGATTAGAAAATATCATTGAATGTATAAAAATTCTCTATGAATTAAAATAATAAATTTAATCACTTCCACTTTTTAATCATCCGTGAAACATGTCGTAGCATTCCTAAGAGAACTTTTTAGTAATCTGTTACACACTCACAGCTATTTCGTTCATAACTCTACGACATCGTTATAATTACAATTATTTTCGGAACAAGCAGTGGTACATTTAGCGGACGGCTCTAAATATATTTTCAAACGATCTACACGATGCAATTTCGCGTGAAAAGCAGCAGCTTTCTCGTGACCGTCAACGGTAAAGAATATTTTTCAACGGTTTGCTGAATAGCGATAAATAGTAAAAGAGCGAAACAGGACGGGCAGAAATGAAAATTTCCGGTCGGTGAATAGAAATTGTGGCGTCTGGAGGAGATAGACGGGTTATGGTGGCGATAATCGTAAAGATCGAGGCTTTCTCGATCGCAGACGAGGTAGCCGTGTTCTTGGAAGCCGGCGACGGTTCCACGGAGTGGATCGGCGGGGCAAAGAGACGCGTGGCCGGCGTAAACGCTTGCGGATCGAGCGGTGCGATCGTTCGACGTGGACGATCGATGTCCACAGTCGGAGACGAGTTTTTGCCACACGCTCCTGCAGCCCGAGCAGCAGCAGCAACAACGTCGACCGTTTATTTCGTTTAACTTTCGATTCGCGAAGCCGCGCAGGGCGGTCCGGCCCGAACCTGCACGCGTGTGCAAGCGTGTTCTCCCCGTTCCCTTCGGGAGCCGCGCAACCTTCGCGTTTTATAGCGGGGCCAATTAATGCGGAATAAAAAGTAACCCGGGTTCGAGGGTGGTCGACACCCACTGTAGATCGCAGAGATCTTGCTCGGCTTCGATCGTGATGATGGAGTTGCTTTAGCCACAATTCGATACGTCGCGAGATACTGTTCCCGAATTTTGTAAAAATTTCTTAAAGATCTTCAATCCTCTTGTTTCCTACACCTGGCTGATCTTTATATAAAACAAAATAGTCTGAAATAGAAACCATTTCGCCATTCCTGGCCATCCTCTAAAACAATTCAACAGAATAAAGTTATGGAATCTCCTACCTTGCTACGTCTTTTACCTCATCTCTGTGTACGTTATGCAAATGCACCCTAAAATGTTGATAAATATAAAACCTCTAAAAACTTTCTAGGACTGCTACCTGTGATATGTTTCAAATTTTTTAAATACTGTACACTCATCTTGAAAAAATCAATAAAATTTTACATATACTTACTGCATAAATATGTATTTTTGTTTATTTTATAGAGGATTGAGGTAGAGTGTAAAAAACAGTGTGTTTAGCTCTGAAGAACAATCTATCTAAAATAGAATGATTTGAGTTTCGCTTCTTTTCCAACGACGACTAAAATAGCAAGTGTATAAAATTCATTTGACCATGTTTCAATAGCAAATCCATTAGCGGCAGAAATGCGAAACAAATTTGGCTGATGAATCTACGTCGAAGAAATTTTTACATCATTCACTGCGAAATTTAATTGATGATTGTGCGAGGACTGTGTGCGTATAAACGTTTTTATGGCGCACAGAAGATGGATCACCCGAAATTTCATTTAGCAGAGCAAAAGAAAAATGCAGCGAGGTCGGCGCGGCGAGAGGAAACGATTCTGATAAGAAGAGAGACGGTTCCAGCCAGGCCCATCTCCTTTTTGTTCCTGCTAGTCCCACGGGTCTCCGATGCCTCTTCTCTCCCGTAGTCGCGAGATCATCGGTACAAAGAGACGAAACGCGATCGATTCGCGGTATTCCATTTCTTACCGGCTCTGATCGCGAACCAGTCGTTTCGCAGCGGTGCTGACAGCAGAGCCTGGTCCTGGATTCCCACTTTTTGGCAGGGACTGGTTCACGAGACGGTCGCGCCGCGTCGACACCTTTGTGCGCCGCGCCGGAGACGTCTTTTTCCGAAAATCGTTCAACCTAAAATCCCCCCACACGGACTAAAAACTTTTTCCGTCCCTGAAATTATAGTAAACTGCAATATTAACGTCTTCCCTTTGTAATAACCTCTTCAAACTTGATCTACGATTTGTCCGCGCTGTGGAACTTTGAATGCGGTTAACAAACTTTCTAATCATTAAAATCAATATAACATTTAAAGATTGAATCTTGCCATGTACGGCAAGCAATCAAAACCTGTCACACAATTTTCTATTTCCGTTCCATCGATCTTTGAAACGTTCCATTGCGCCATTCGATGTTCGGATTTTGGCAAGGAGCGCTTCGCGAAACGTGCGACCCGACACCTTCGCGATGCCTTTCAGCTGGAGAAGAAGGTACCGGTGCATCGGGTCGGCATCTCGCACGAGGCGGGTGAATTCCTGCGTCCGATCGGGTCCCGGCCCGCGCCGATACCCGCGTTTGTTCCTGTTGCATGAAATAATAAATACGCGGAGCTGACCGAATGGTATTGCGCGGGGCTAAACTGACTCGTAAGCGTGGAAGCCGCGGAACAATGGGCGCGGACTCGATCGAACAGTCGGGGGGTGGGTTGGCGAAGGGGGTACGATGAAGGGGGCTATACTAAAGCGGGAGGAGGAGGAGGAGGAGGGTGCCGGTCAGGAGGAGCCGGGAACGACCGTCGACACAATGGGGACCAAGTTGGCGGTCTGACCTCCGACCTCCGGCTCCGCACCACCGGAGCACCTTATTCGCATTCGCATTCGGATTCGTCCGTTCGATTGTGTGCTAATGCCTCGCGCGGTCTCCGCTACCGCGGGCTTTGCGCCGCACAACACACCGTCTCTCTTCTCTCTCTCTCTCTCTCTCTCGCTCTCTCCCATCCCCGCCCCACTCCCTCTTTGCGAATCTAGCCGCTTTCTTTCTTTTCCCGCCGTTTTTGCAAGCCGCCGCGAACCCTTCTGAAAGATAGCCGCGCTCGCGTACCAGATGGAATTTCCATCGTTCGATCGGCTACGGTCCAACTACGGCTCTCCTTCGGTCACCTTTCGAAGCATTGGCAAGATTTATCATAGTACCACTTGCAGCTGTGGATTTTCTGCACTTATCACGACCGTGAGTAGATCCCTGAATGGAAAATATAAGAATAAGAAAATTAGTAATTGTATCCGAAAATATTGATGCGACTTAAAGTTAATACACGTGTATTTAAATATACGTGAAATAGTATACGTGTACCCGTGTATTTAAAATGACACCTACTGAAATAGGGATCTTTAATGAAAATAGCTACACGCGCAGCTTTGTGCTTCCGAATGCAAATTACGCCTCCTAAACGCGGTTGCGGTATGAATCTTTTATCTAACACTTTTGATTATTGAAAACCCTATTTTTGCATTATTGAGAAACGAGAAGGCGATCCTGGAAATGAGTGAACCCCCTTAAGAGTACTTTCTTTGAAAAGTGTCGACGGTATTTGGAACCGAGTAGTCTAACTGCGAAGACAGTAGTTGCTTGACGAAATGAAAGAAAAATGGTGGATCGAGGATGGCGGGTGGTTCGAAGCGCGGCGGGTCGCCTCGGCCGGTTCTGGCGGGAACGCGAGAGAATAAACCGGGTTTCCGGTGGCCTTGCACCCGAATTTGAAACTTTCCCCGTTAGCTGGTGGCTGGGGGCGGCGGGGAAACGGCGCGACCGACTGGCAGAGGGGTTAGGGTGGCAGGGACCAGGGGTGGAACGAAGGTCAGTGTCTGCATAAAACCACGCGAGCCTGGAGGCTACAGGCTGTCGGGTTCGAGACTACCGCCGAGGCGTTTGCTATGCGGGCTGCGCAGCCCGTGGCTACGTGCCCTGCCTGACGAGCCACGACTCAAATTCAACTCAAACTCGGTTTTCTGCATCTGCTGGTCCGCTTTCCCTCGTTGCTCTTCCACTAACCCGACTCTGGTCCTTGCTGTCCGCGCGTCTCCTTTTCCCTATCCTCTTTTCTCTCGTCCCCTCTCCTCTTCGCTCTACCATACGCCCCCATGGACCTCAACTTCCGCCACCGACTGCCTGTCTTACCTTTCCGCGTGACTGACCGTCGTCTATTAATTTCCTACGTATCTCGTCGCGCATCTTAATTCAATCGCTTGCTTCCTACCTCATCGATTCTTGTTTACTGATCGAATGATTGCAGCTGACCCTTCGGGCCTGGGCCCTTTTGCCGGTCACCTCGACCCAGGTGCCATTTTAGTCCTAGGAATTATTAATCCTCTGGGAAATTGGAATTGAGTAGAAAGCAGGTGGCTGTTAGTGTTCGTCGTTTTCAAAATTGGTTATTGCGAGCCAAAGCATCCTGCACTTGTCAGAAAAGATTGTAGTTTATTCTAACTGAAAAATAATTAACATTCGTATTTAATGCAGCCCCTCCATAATTATTGGTCCAATGTCACTCTACATTTACACTTCATATTTTTTGTAACTTTTCTCTCCCCCGTTCTCTCTTTCTCTCTCGCTCTCTCTTTCTGTAAAACTAAATAGGGGATGATTATATAGAAGACAGTCCACGGTGTAACATAAAATTTCTATTCACAATGTTTCGCTTTCAAGAAAATCGTGTTTGGAAATCCGTTCAGCGCCGATGCATTAGCATACGCGAGAAGTAGAAACAGCCAGTCATGGACAGACCATTAGCCGACGCATTCGGTAGCACGCGTGTCTTACAAATTCCCTGCCTTGTTTTTCATGAAAACAGGATGTCCCGTAAAAAAGTTTCTACTCTACTTTTTTAATCCACTCGTGCCCCTCGAATCCAATCTTACTATCTTCCTACATCTAGAATATATTCTCGCAGCAAGATCGACCTGATGTTCCAAGGGACTAACTATGCAGTTTCGTTAATTAAAAAACCACTCAACAAATTCAACCGTTTTAGCATAACCAAGATTATATATGCCCATAGTTATGAAAATGGTCTCATTCTAAGTGACATATTACTTGTTTCGAGATATTTAAAGGAAAAAGGATATTAACACTAGAAGACTATCTAACGGCTTATTTTATAGAATATCGTAAAAATTAGATTGATTTAATTTAGTTTAAAATAATGTCATGTGAAATAACTGACAATCTCGTTTTTCTTCATTTTCACTTGGACCACTTTTATAATTATAGCCACATATTGCAACTGTTTCAGTCGACTTCTTCCATTGGAATTTAATTTAACAATCTTCCAATGTCTGGAATAAATTCTTTCGAACACAGACGAACCGAAATCTTCGCCGCAAGATTGATTGCATCTTTCAAGGAGTCAGCTATGCAGCTTCTCCGACTGAAAATCGTTTCATTCCGTTCGACGGACTCATTCATTCCCGAGAACATTCGTCAAACGAACGTTTCCCCCCGGCAATAAAATTCGCACGGCTCCCAGGACGTCATCGACGCCGCTCGAAATGTAGCAGGATATGCAATCAGTGAAATAACCGGGTGTATAGGCAGACGCGGGCGCGGGAAGGTTGAGCGACAAGCGTGACGGGCCGGCGAAGCGGCCGATTACCTGCCCGGCGATAATTAAACTGAACTAAAAATCCAATCTTGTCGATCCTCGCCCTCGATGTTCCCCTACGGGCACCACGGTTCTCCGTGTTTTTCCTGCCTCCATGTCGCCGCGCCTCCGTCCTCGTGTTTCCCTCGCTAATCACCGTCGAATAATCGCTTCCGGTCATCCTGGTTTTTCGATAACGACTGCGACCGACAGAGATTCGACCCGAGATTTTTTCACTCGGCCATTTCGACCGAACCTTGAACAAACACTTGCCATTTCTCCGCAGGATTCTTTTTCTTCGACACTTACTTTCGATTTCTCATTCCTCGGTTCTTCACCTCTCCAGTTTCCTTTTCATACAGATTTTTTTAATAATTTACGCGAAAGAATATATTATATAAGATGTAAATTGGGTAAAGGTTAAATGGTGTAATTGTCCCCATAAATTGTCTCCATAAGTATTCGTGAGATTTTATTGACTTTTAAAAAGATTAGCATACAATACTTAAACAATTTGGAATATATTTCAGTACAGATACTCAGAAATTTTTGTAAATTTTCCATTGGTCAACTTTTGATTTCGTCAGCCTGGGGTGCATTTGCACTCCACAGCACAGGGAGAAGGTTGAAGAAAGGTGATTGAAACCCGCAGCGGTTGTTTCGCTGGAAGAAAAGCTGGGCCAGAATGAACAGCGTGTCGTCGGGCGGGAAGAGTGTACACAATGCGAACGGAAATCGATTTTTCGAAAGGACGGAGGTGGTCGGCGAACGACGGCAACGGCAGCGAGGCACTTAACCTCCGTTTCGCCGCGCGATAGCAGCAGGATCAGCTGACTAGCAAAACTGACCTAATTATTATGCATTTATTCGCGCGTATTCAAATGCGCCGGACGGCGGCGGTGGCCGTTCCGTTTCTCTCTCACTGTCTCTTTCTCTCTCTCTCTCTCTCTCTCTCTCCCTCGTTCTTTACCTCTCTCTCTCTCTCCGACTCGTTCTTGGTTCTGCGCGTGTCCCTTTCGCTCTCCTTCGCACCAACACGCTCTATTCTCACAGACGATCTCAACGCGCGCATGAACGCGGTTCTGTCGAGGAAACAACCGCGCGCATTTTTCTACAGACACGCGTTGTCGTCGAAATTAGTCTCCGTTATCTTCCACTTTTGATGGTATCGTTGTCCTCAACAAAGTCATGTTGAAAAACCATGATTACGATACAGTAAGCCCTCGACTTACGCGGTTTCTTAGAAGCAAGTCATAAAACCAATTCAAATCTGAAATTCGTTTTTGATTGCCAGAACGGGATCTTATCATGAACTTAGTTGGTTTATTTATAGCATATATTATTCGACTTACGGGTTCTTTAGTAAATAACTACGATTTCTAACTACTGTCGAACTTGCTAGGTGCGCGATTACCGCGATTCTACGAAACAAAAATAAAAACTAACACACAGAGACGGTTCAGTTGAGGGATCTACGTCGAGAATTTTTCCACGGGCAGGTATTGTGCAAATCGGCGTCGGCCGGCTTCCAGTTTCGGTAAAATCGTAGTCGCTAACAGTCCCGCGATCGTGCTGGATCTTGATCCATTGCGGGAGACGCGATCGCGATAAGAATCGTTTATTATCACTGCAACTAGGGTCCGCGATTTAGAGCGATCGGCTAATTGGACGGGAACTATGCGATCGAGGATTGCGAAATCGATCGCTTGCCTGTTAGTACAACCTCTCTCTCTCTCTCGCTCTCCCTCTATCTATCTTTCTCTTGATTGCACTCTAGCGTGCACGGCCGGTGACAGCCGTTCAAGCTTCAAGGACGAATTAGCGGAAGCAAAAAACTTCACGAGCGTATGCAGTCCATGTTTTTTTCTGCCGGTGCACACGCGGCCCCTCCCCTCTTCACCCCTCGATTTTCCGCTGCACCGGCGATCGACGCTCTCCTTGAACCGCCGATTACACCTTTGCGTCCGGTGCCACCGATCTCCTCCTCCTCCTCCTCCCTGCACCTCGTGCGTTTTTCCTCTTGAACCGAGAGGTGCGAATGTCCGTGACACCGGCCGTATCGAACGGGGACACGGGAGTTTGCCGTCTTCGCTGCGATTCAACACGGTTTCAGAATCTTTTTTCGCTGTACAAACACCTTCACCAAGTTTTTCTGAACAGCCTCTTTTTTAAAATTGTTTCATACAGATTGGCGCAGCTCCTTGGAGTGTTCCGAAAATCGATTTTCTTCAGACAATATCGTTTCTCATCCTCTGCGTTCGATCTTGGCTCCTTCTAATTTTGACCATCGAGATGTACGTTGAGAAAAACGTACATACGTCACCGTACTGTGAGCAGATTGAGTTGGAGAACTGAGTATGGCTGTGCTTCAGGCTTACAACAATCCAAGGATGAGTAGACTGTGAATCTTTATGCAACATAAGCATTGTCTGCAGCGATTGTAAGAAGTAACAACCAAATCGAATGTTATAATGATTTTAATAGAGGAGGAATTATGTATTGACATCTTCAATTATTAAAATATTTCAACAATTTTTAATTTCAACTATGCAATTTTACTATAGATGCATAAAGATCCGCAGTCTAATGATGAGAATAGAAAGCGGACTTGGTTTACAATAACTAATTTTTCTTAATTTCTCAAACATCACATCATCTTGAAATTCAGAAGGGAAAAAGGGGATGCTGGATTGGAAAACGATAAGAGAAAATCTCAATGAAATTCTTCGCTTTTATACGATACCCTTCGTACGATGAATGCCACTTTAAACGAAGTGCAGTGACAGTTGCATTTGGCTACTGTGTTGCTGGTTTAGCCGTGTAACACGTGCACTAGTAACATTTTCAAACAATGGAGACTCTTCTGTGAGTCAAAAGAAATGCGTCCTTGATTATTCACTCTCCAACAGCTACCGAACACTTCGGCTGATTATTTCCAAGGTCAAGCACTTTTAACCCTGTCGTATGTATTTGTTGCACTATTGTTCACATTGGCAAACATTGTAGTACGCTCTCACATTAAGAATCTTTACTGACTGCTACGCGGAAAGTGGGGTGACAAAGTTCATCGAGGAACAGTGGAAATCTACAAACAACTTATGTAAGAATCGTGGACAAACAATTACGATGTATTGTACTCATCGAACGATCGTTGCCTGCGTCAGTACAACTAAATAAGAACATGTGGTGAAAATCGATATCCATAATCCAGCAAAGAAAAATTCGCAAGAACAGGTCACACGAGTTAAAAATTGTCATACTATTACTTAAATGCTTGATCGAATTCGCTAAAAATGTCAGTCTTGTAGTAAAAGTAAGTAAAGTCTGTAGAATGGGAATATTCAAGGTAAAAAAAGGGTTGGTTTTGAGAATTAGTACTGCTTCTCGTGCAAAGGGTTGAAGAAACAGCACGGGCTCGTTCCACTAAAATCGAGAGAGAACCGACACCCGTAAAACGTCTCGAAACCCAAAACACCGGTTCTAAAAACGGTCCTGCGTGCGAGCGACATCTCGAGCAGGATTCAGGGGCAAAGGAGCGTCGCGATGTCATGGAAATAGGCGTCGGGGCTTGTCCGCCTTGTCTAGTCGGTATTTCGGTCGGTCGGTCGGTCGATGCTTCGCTTTCGCCGTTGTGGAGCGTGTGCTGGGTTCCCTGTGCTCCTACGGGATGCGAGAGAGAGATAGAGAGAGATAGAGAGAGAGAGAGAGAGTATGCGGGTATTCTCACAGGCTCACGGGGCGGACAGGGACATAGGAGGGTGGTTGGTCTGTGTTGGGGTTCGTGTACACACGTAGCAGCGTCCAGGGAGGGTCGCGGGAGGGCGTCTCGGCGCCATGCTGATTTGCATGCGCCGCCATGACGGGCGCCGCCGCTCGAGGGGGGTTGCGCGACGCACGGGACACGGGGGGAGGGTTTCGGGAGGTTGAGTGAGGGTTAGGAGGGTCCGGAGGGTGAGCATCGATCGCTTTCTCCTGTCCGCCCGCTGCTTTCAACCCCCTGCACACCCCTCCGGTCGCCAACTACCCCTACCGCCCTCCAAAAGCCGGCAGCCGACAACCCCCACAGGCTCACTCTATCTCCTCTCCCTCTCTCTCTCTCTCTCTCTCTCTCTCCCTTGCCCCCCACTACCTGGTTTTACATTTCGCGCTCGTTTTCTCTCGCAGCTCCGTTTCTTTCCTCCGTCCTCGTTCATTTTCCTCGCTTCACGCTGTGTTATCTTTTCCTCGTCCCTCCCTCTCCCCGCGCATCCCCCGCCGTTTTTCTCAACCCCAGCAAGCGCGCGCGCCAGCGAACGGACCGACGCAGCTCACCCCCAATAACCGACGTCGACGTCGGAAACCAGAAAACAACGGACCCTGTTCTCTATCTCTTTCTATCTCGTTCTCTCTTTCGTACTCGCTCGTGTTTGTTCTCTTCTTCCTTTCCGTTCTTTCTTTCAGGCTGGTCGCCTCTTCTTGCTCTGTTCACCCTCACCCTCTATCTCTCTCTCTCTCTCTCTTTCTCCTCCACGCTTATCATTTTTCACGCGCCCGCGAGAAAATTCCCTTTCGTCGCGGGTGAAAGCGAGCCGCGTCTCCGATCGAACACCCTTCCGGATACTCGAGCTGTTCTTGCTTCGCTGTGATAGTCGTTCGGAGCGTCCAGACAAGGCGTTTTTTTTTCTACAGAGTTATGGTGAAATTTTCAGAACTGGTTTTATCGAGACAGACCTTGGTGATAATGATTCAGCGATAACGTACTTGATCGACAATGATCGCAATCGACAGTGGTCTAGTTTTGATCTAGTTCCTGTTGCTTTCGAATTGTTGAAAAACAAATTAAAAACCGATGCAAAACTGTGTAGAGTAATTCTGAAACGAAGATGCTGCAAGAATGTCTGGTCATTGACCAGCCTAATCTACTCGTCGCTGGACAGCGAATCGTATGCATTTCTATCGATGGAATTGTTGGCGTTTCTTGCGAGAAGAAAAACACAGTGCTCAGGGAAGAAGGGAGGTTTGAAGCGGGGAAAAAAACGGATTGGGAGCACAAGCGGTACGAACAAAGGACGCAGTCGTCTATTTACTTATGCGGCCGCGGATGAGCTCCGAGGGGCGGCGCTGCATGGCGGGTGCAAGGGGTCACTGCCTCTAGCTCTGTTTGTTTTCGTTGGACCACATAGCGTGATACGTTTGCGTAATGCGCCACGTCCGTCGTCCTTTCCTCCCCCGCGATGCGTCCGCTCTGTTACCGCTGGGGGTGACGCGAGCTGCGCCGGAATCTGCCCGGCGATAACTCATGCGTGTTATCCTTGGATGCATCCTCCTGCGTTCTTTTATCCGTGGAAGAAACTCCCTGTGCACCGGTTCGCTTCCACCGCTCGAAAAATCGACGAAAATTCGAGCGCGGCTGGCGAATCTAACGATCCTAGATGCTCAAACTGTAGATTTTGTATCAATTTTCATCCTCCGAAACTTAGTAGACTTTTTGGAAAGGATTAATACGAGTTTGGTTACGTTCGACGTACAGTAGAGTTCCATATAATCCGTTGAAAAAATTGTGTAACATTACTGCATAACTCAGGTTGTAATTTCTTATCGGCGCACAGGTTCGATCATTATGTTATATACTTTAATTTTTTTTATAAATGCTTTTTCCTATTACAATCTGAGTTATCAAAAATACATTTACGATCGGTAATTGAATACCTCTATTACTGCATAACTTGTGTACTGTGATTTTTCGTTATAACAGAACCTATATTATGAAATTAAAAATGGAACTTACTAATCTTGTTCTAATATAGAGGAAAATACAAATGTTCTACCTCAATCAAGTTTTGTTTGTCCGATACAATTCTTAGTTGCCTTTTGTTTATAAGATTGCCTGCAATTCTTCAAGAACGGGAAACACTGTTTGAACATTCCCAGTTTGGTATACAATGAAACAGTAAATTTATGACGATGAGATGACTGATTTCAAATTATTCTCGTGTCACGAATGATCGAGATTTCAGCGAAGCTTTCACGAACCGGAACAGAAATGAAGATTTCAATCAACCGCTGGTTCACCGCGATGAGAAACCGGAAACTCGGAAAGAATGAAGGTGTCAGAGCATCCGTGAATCGCAGCTGTTAATGTGTCCCGTAACACGCGGTCGGCCGACGTAGATGATCGCACGCGCGTGTAATAAGATAATTGACCGTTCCGTTCGGCGACGAGCGGATAAAGTTGGCAGGTGATGCCGTTCGATGACAGCAATTTGCGTTCGCCAAGCACGCCTAGTAAAGCGGTCGTTTCCGGTCGGAGCGTGTTGCATCCGTGTCTGCGATCGGTTCGGGAAGATCGCGGGAGAGACCTCCTTAGTCAACGGAGAAGATATTATTAAGTCTGCGAAGGACGTCGAAAGGATCGGTTAAAAGGCTCACGCTCTCCGAGGAAAAACTGCGTTCAGCAACTGCGCCGAAGCTGCGCAAAAACTGCAGCTGGCTTAATCGGGAAACGCGGTGGAAAGCGAAAGTCGCTTAGAGACGACGACAATATCGATGCCGGCGGAGATTAAATCTTCAGGATCCAAGCTACAACCTGGGCGTCCATTGAATATTACAAAAGAGCTTTGAATATTAGTTGAATTGTTGAATATTAGATGATCCTTCTAGGTTACTAGGATAAGTCGGTTACTTCTAAATATTACCAGAGTACATATTATTTTTATTTTATTTTCATTACTATAGTAGATATTCGTTACTAGAGATTTATGCAATTTTCAATATTTCCAGTTAAATTTTGAACAAGTGTAAAAAATGTGATCTGATTTTCACTGGTAGTAGCCTATATAGATTTCGAATGAATAAAAATCGTACTAAATTCTGTGGATTTTTATGTTACAACATTTTTACACGGATCTTTATGCAAAATAAAAATGGTCTGCATCGATCGCAAGAAATAGGAACCAAGTGTGGCGCAACTCGTCGGCTAGGTAGACCGTGGAGTAAAACAGTGAGTAACGAGAGCGGAAGTATCGTTAGAATTGAATAATTTCAGCGACGCGTCTTCCAGTTGCAAACTGTTTAAATAGTGCGGGTGTCCGGTGACGAGTTCGGTCTCGCAACGAGTAAGCAGAACGCGCAACAGTGTAGCGACGCGTGTTCGAGCGGGTAAATAAAGGGAAGGTTCGATTCCGGTTGCGTGGAACACAGGGTAGAGCAGGAATCTCGCGTTTCTCGTATCGCGTCCGTGCGCGGCGGACAAGAAGGGCCAAAAGAGGACGGAGATCGGGATCGAGGGTGAAAAAGACGACGCCGGTGACGAGACGAGCGGGACAGAGAGGAGGAAGACTAACCAGACGGAAGAGAGAGGGAGAGAGAGAGAGAGAGAGAGAGCGAGGAGAGAGAGAGAAGAAAGATAGAAAGAGAGGGTTACGGAGAGTAGTACGAAGTACGGGGCGAACGGCGTGGACCCCTTGGATGGTTGCCTCATGAAAGATGCATAAGACGACTCACCGGGGGCGCGATAAAGAGTCGACAACAGACAGACCGACAGTCACCCCCTGCGCACCCCCTAATACCCCGATGCAATACACTGCCACCCCGCGTCTACAGGAATACTGGGATGCGGCAGCCACCCACCGCAGGGGGGTGGTTCCCACTATCAATTAATTATAATCTAGATTGATGGATCCGATCCACGTCCGTATCGGAGATTAGTCTTGCTTCTGTCGCGAACGACGCCCGTCAGGATCCACGGCAATAGACAGACTCCAAAAATTCCGACAACCCTCCGTAACAGCCTTTCACGCAGCCCTTGGCGCAACAAGATGGAAGAAGATTGCATCTTCGGCTCGGTAATTCTTGTTTATTCGTCCGACTGTCTCTTTATTCGGATGTATCCGAGATTCTTTGTCCTCTTTGTAGAAGAAAATGGAAACGTCGCTGGTTAAAGACATTGGGCCGGTAGTTGGCTTCGGTGTGTCTTATATTTCCTAATAAATTATGATTTCGTATGAATTTTTATCGCCATAAATGCATAAAATCCTCAGTCTAATTTCGAATATCGTTGTAGTCCTAGAAAGTAAGACAATTATAGTATAAGGGGTAGATCAATATGGTAATAAAATCTAAAGCACTCGGTAAAACGATTTACAAATTGAAGAAAATGGGCAAGCGTACCAATTACCATGAGGTTTTCGGTAAGACGTTTCGAGGGCGGGAAATTCGAAAATAGTGGAAGCTTTTGGACGGAAAGCTGTATCGAGGGACGATAAGACGAGACAGGGACGTCGACGTACGTTCCCGAGGTCTGTGGGCTAATGGCATGCAAGCGAGCGATGGCGGCCGCCTCTCGTCCCCTCGCAGCACGGCCGGTCGATAGGAATTAGCATTTTTATGGGTCTATCCCGCTTACGTGCTACGGTGCCCCGTGGCACCTAGATTCTTCGGCGTCGTTCACGCACCGTTCGCGCTTGTCGAATTTCGCGACCGTTTCGCCTCGCGTATTCTCTCGCGAATCGCCCTAGCAGAGCGTGTCTTCCTCGCGTCTCCCCGCTTGAAGATTTATAAGCGAAAGAATTGCTGAGGATATAGACCGATTCGGCGAAGGACGATCGATGATGTATCGATCGGGGCCGTTCGTCTTTCCACGGGCGAAAAAACTTGCACTTGTTCCTGATCGACTTCTTCGGCAAATCGAGGGACTAATTGGCGAGCGTGCCGTATGATTGACCTTCCTCCGATCGCTGTAGAATCGATGCGAAAAACTATGTTCAGACGTGAATTCTTTGTCGAGCGAAATTATAGAGGTCTTGGATATTCTCGGTTTAACCCGTTAATCTTCTTCGTTTCAACCCGCACGTCAATAACCAACATTTACTTCCAATGATGTACAGTTTCGATGCATAGTTTTACCAAATGTACATTAATCTGTGGCCATCGAAGAGCATAAACGTACCCGCAATTATGAAAGTGGTCTGAACGTGAACATTTGACAGAAATAAGTTTATCAGTAATTTTCGATACTGTCAAAAATCAACCATTAGATAGTGCTTGTTGTTTCAACATACACTTTAAACATTTAGAGACAAGAAATACATGACTTAGACCACTTTCATAATTATGTTTATCCACGGAGAATATTGAAGAACTTTTCAAAAGAAATTGAAAATGTCTACACACCAGATTGACGTGAGTACAGCTGTATCACAAGAAAAAAATGTACGTGAGAGAAGAGAGAAGCGTTTAGGGTCCGTTTATATCGAACGTGAAATTACAATTCCGCGCGTAGCGTAGGAAGCGAGAGTCGTCGGTCGGAATGACCGCGTTTCAGCGTTAACCTCGACATTGTCGGATGCAAATGCGATTCGGCGCGTAGATCGCATCGCGAAGGAGTGGATAACGTTAATGCGGAATCCGCGATAACGGAACGCCGCCGTCTGTATATACGAGAGCAAGAGAGAGAGAGAGAGAGAGAGAGAGAGAGAGAGGGAGAGAGAGAGAGAGAGAGAGAGGTGGACGTTTGGAAATCGCGATACATTGGGAGAGAGATCGGAGCACACCTCGGCGACCTCGTAGTAGGTTGTAAGGGAAGAGTAAAAGCAGCGGCCGTGCTACCCCATAAAGGCCAGCCGGCCGGCCTATGGGGTGTTTAGTGCGTATTACGGGGAAAAGGCGGCCATGGGGGTTCGCGAAAGGGAGCGTCGAGAGGGAGAGAGCTGGGAGAGAAACGAGAGAGGATGAGGATTGTCGAAGGGCCGGAGGGTCTTTCGAACGCAAGCGCAGGCGCGTTTCCATGGGCAACGTGTCTATACGCCCCCTCTTTCGCGGATAGGGGGTATATATCCCATTCCAACGCAACTCGTTCCCCCTTTAGTCACTCCATCTCGTTCTGTCACCGTTCGTTCTCTGCGCCCTGCTGCCCACTTTGAGTTCCTCTGCTCGGAATCCTCTCCCTCTCTCTCTCTCTCCCTCACTCTCTCTCTCTCTCTCTCTCTCTCTCTCTCTCTCTCTCTCTCTCTCTCTCTCTCTCTTTGCGATTCTTCTCTACAGGCTCCTAGCGACGCCACGTCTACAAGGAATCCCCTGTTCGACGACGACAGGGTGTCGCCGATTTTCTTCGACAGCTAGCACGATTTCAGGGTCGCGGATCCTGCACGCTTTAAGATTTTCCTGTCGCGAACCTCGATCGATTCCGCCTTCGTTGATTCTAGATTCAGCGTTTTGCCACTGCGTCTAGCAACAATCTGATTCTTTTAGATGTCGATACCGTTTGTCTGTTTTGATGAATGTTATCTTTGAAATTATATTAGGAGGATCCTCTCATTGGAGGTCAAGTTTCGCGGAGGTTAACCCGTTGCACTCGGACCTATTATATTTGAATTGAAAAACCAATCGTCTCTTCTGATCAAGAATACTTCGGTCCAATATGATTTCTTTCATTTGATGAAACTGACACCAGATCTTTATGTAAAATCATAATTCTCTACCGAATTGCAACAAGCTGGAGCGAAATGGAAATTCATTTTCTTTCTTAATGTGTTTGACAGGCTGAAAATAATATAACAAAATTTTTCAGTTGATCTAATACAGTCTACTGTTATGAAAGCGTGGGGGGTTAGTCCGTCAGTCGCGGTTTGAGATCAGTGTTTCGGAAACACGGCTGTTTCGGAGCTGACCCAATTAGAGTGCAGGGTTTTCGCGCGGCGTTTTTCGGCTGGCTGGTAGGGTTGTAAGTGAAAAGGCTGTCGGCGAGGATAGGTATTCGATTTGCGAAAGGTCCGTGGCAAAAAGCCATCCCGCGATCCGGCGTCGTCGTCGCCGCGTTCATTTGAATAATATTCGTGTAGCGCGAGCGAAGAACCGCGCGTCCCTGCCGTTTTTCGGCCCGATTCCATCCTCGTAAAAACATCAGCTAGCTTTCTCTCTCTCTCTCTCTCTCTCTCTCCCTCTTTCTCCGTTTCTCTACGTTGCCCGGGCCGTTTCTGTTCAAACAAAACCACCTTGTCCGCCACGGTTTTTTTCGACTTTACATTCAGGTCCACGTTTTGTTCGGCGACTCGACGACGCACGGACGGATGGCCGGCCGGACAGACGGACGTGAGACGAGGACAGGTAGAAAAACCCGTGGCTGCACCGAAAGTCGAGAACACCGGATGGAGCGACGCGACCGCCTACTTCGTCCGCGGGACACGCTCCGTTACGCACGCACGCACTCACATACACACCGAACTATACTGTCTCTCTTGTTCTTTGACGTTTCAACCGTTGGTCAGTCTCTCTGCCCGATCATAGAACCTCTCATCCTCTCCTTGGCCCCATCTTCACCGCCCTTTTCCATTGTTACTCCCTTATCATTTTTTCCACTAATCCCTCTTCACGCGATCCAAGAGATCGTGCTCTCTGATCACCATCTCCAGCTCTCTTCCGTTGTTATTCTGTTCTACAGAAAAAAATGTAACGCGTAAACAAACATTAATCCAACAACTACTCCTGAATAAATTCGTATTTATAAATGAAAATAAAGCTAGCTCGATTTACTGTACACAAGTGATGACAAATCAAACATTTTACCGTTCCCAGAATTATAGAATGAACGTATTGTACCGCGAATGAAATCCTTCTTCGAGGAGACCGCGATCTCTCGACGAGAAATAAAAAGTCCGAAAAGAAAGAGGCTGTAAAGCAATAACTCTGTATGATCGTTGCTTTTACAAGAACACTATTGTCCCTCCGCACGATCATAGAACTCTCCTCGCCGTTTCTTATTCTGCTTCCTCTCCTTTTCTGTTATCCTCCGTTGTCCTCTCTGTACGATCGTGGTCGTCCTGCGAACCGGCTAGCCCTCTCGCATGCGCGGCACGAGTGCTTTTAAATATATCAAGCGGCGGTAACCGTGTGCCTGGACGAAGCCGAGGCTGCACTCACGGTAGCCCAAGCCTCGATCGTCCACTTTCCTACCTGGGAAACTGGTGCCCGGTGGGGAAGGATGTTTGGAGGTGCGCCAGGATGCCAACAGGACATGGAATTGGCCGCGATCACGATTCCATCGGATAATCCACGGAGATGGATATCCGAACCTCTGTGATCCTCAACTGATGGCCCACTGTGTTCTCTGATCGAAGCACAATAGTAAAAACATTGAAAGAATCTCGGATAAATGTTTGCAAAAGCGGACCCTGCTCCGATGACCTTCATCTTCAAGTATATTGTCAAAGTCAACATATCGAACAACTTCGTTAGCCACAGTAAATTTTATTCTGGACAGTACTTGCGAGTGTGATGTTGAATTCACAAGATCTAAATCATTTCATTTGGCAATGCCTTTGTAACTTAAACTAATTGTGAGTCAGACTCTAAGCATTATAGTAATATAATTATTAGACTGCAGATGTTTATTCATTCTATAATTTTTGTAGACAAATCTCAAAAAAATGGAATGAAATAAAATCTTATTATTAATGGGAACAGCCTTCGTAGGTCTGAAACAAATGAAAATTGCACAAAATTATATCGAATTTTATATTCCAGCGTCTTTTGAACGTTTTTATAACCCATAAATACATCAAAATCCGCAGTCAATCATATATTATCTAATTTGTAGTGTATATGCTATATAAAGCTTATATGGTTGAACGCAATAAATAGATAAATAACGACATGACAACATACGTTGAAAAGATATTTCTAGGCCAAGGTCAACGGAGCTGGGTTCCCTTTTGTCAATATTTGAAAAATTTGTTTCGAAATCCAACCAAGTAATAATGACGGTCTGCCATTTCTGACAGCAGCGAAAGTGTTAACGTTTCTGGAATCGAGTTCGGGCCACGGGGTCCCCGGAAAACCAATCGAAGCCGCATCGCGTATTCCCTGATGGGAATTCGACGAAAATTAACCGACGCGACGGTTGCGACGGGGATCGAAGATTCGGAAAACGGATAGTATACAGTTGGCGCGCGGAGACGATCCCACGTCGGGAAATACGCTTGGCTCGTTTGCTTAACCGCGGTCTCCGAGCGCGCACACGAATGCTTAGAATTTCTCTTACGCAACAACCTGTTTTACGAGCCGCATTATCCCACGCGATTCGTGTCGCGCGTGGGCCACGGCATTGACTGGCCGTTGCGTTTATGACGAAGTTAGCGAGTCGCACGATAAATAGCCCCCGAGACCCTTCGGAGCGGAATGCTCGTGGCCACGTAACCTCGGAGATCACGATCTCGTCTAAATCTGCAAAAAACGTCGCAGAAGAATTTTTTCTAACCTGAAAATTTGTATATCGATGCATTGGGTTCTCCGTTATGCATCCAGACGTTGGCAAGTCTAGGAGATTCGCTGTATAGGAAGAAAAATGTTCTACCTGAATTGTAACAAGCTGGAATGCAATGGAAATTTATTTTCTTTGTTAGCATCGTTAACTGTTTGTAAAGATGACCATAGCGTTATTTAAAACAGATTTAATAATACTAAATTGCATGAGAATATAGGTTCAATTTTATTCTGTTAATAGGTTGAAAATAATATAAGAGAATTTTGAAATTCTTCTAATGTTTTTATAGTTTAACTTACAGCTGCTCATGTTCGTTATAAATGCATCAAATCAGCTGTCTAACGATGATGCGTTGTTTGAAACTGTTTATCAAAAGAATGGGTTATACAAATGAAGTTTCAGTGGTGCTTGTCATTGGCGTTTAATCCAATTTAAGGGAACCAATTGATGGGGAAACAGAGGAAAAAGGAAATTGATCGTAAGAAAACGGTATCGTTGGAGAGGAGGCAAGTTTACTTCCCCATCGAATCGGTAGGGACGCGGGCCGGTTAAGCCCG
This sequence comes from Lasioglossum morio, assembly GCA_916610235.2. Classification (NCBI taxonomy): domain Eukaryota; kingdom Metazoa; phylum Arthropoda; class Insecta; order Hymenoptera; family Halictidae; genus Lasioglossum; species Lasioglossum morio. The sequence continues at coordinate 26,031,308 of OU744326.1, forward strand.
TAGCGAAAGGGCCCCGATTGTCGGAATAAAAAAGGCTGTTTATGATTTTTCTATTGAAGCGTAACTAGGTGGCACGCGAATGGTACGGGGTAATAAAGTCCTTTACGTGGCAACTAACCGCGCGCACAGAGCGTTCGAGGGTTCTCTCTCTCTCTCTCCCTCTCTCTCTCTGAGCGAGCGCCGGCTGCGTTTACCGTTTACTATCGGCCGTTACAGCCGCTCGTACACATAAATCGCTTTACGATCTGTCGCTAAAAACGGATTTCATGCGAAAGTAGATGGCCGGCAGCGACCGCAACCATCCGATACCGCGGATACCGCTTGGCCCGGATCGACGTGTCTCGTTTTCAGTCTCCCGTGCCCGTTAACCAACGACACGCGTCTCTGACCTCGATCCTGGCCCCGATCTAGTGCACCATTTTACCGTACAAACCGGCGCCTCTCCGACCATAACACTCGCGGAAAAATTCTGATCGGTGCCCTGTCAAACGATCAAATTACAGAAATCGATTCTAGAAAAATCCCGATCAGCTCGAAACGCGAAGAACCCCACCGCAGTGGCATCTTCACGAAATGAATTCCCAATCTTGGCTCGCAACTCGTAATAATAAGACGATTGTTGCTGCTCGAAGGCCAAGTTGAAGAATATCAAAAAATCCCTCACCGTCTGAACAGTAGAATGGAAAGCCGCATAAATCCGTGGCTCTTTGTTCCCTCGTTCGCCTCGCAATTTTAAAGATCGTTGTCCTTCAGGAGGAAGAAGAAGTCTGGCGAGTGCAAATGAGTGGTTGAGCGGTAGGCTAGCATTGGGGGCTAGGGGGGGTGAGAAGGGGAAGGGAGGATGAGGAGGAGGAGGGTTGGCCGCGAACGAAACGGAGGACAAGATGATGGATGGTCCCTCTCCACCCTTGGCTGGGCTACGCGAACCGAGGGCGTCCCGACGCTGACGACGATGCTGACGCTAATGAGCAAAATATGAGGCGCCACCCCCACACTCCTCTCTCTCCCCCAGGCCTCGCTGTCTAACACCCTTCTCGAACCTTTCTCACCCCACCCGACCACCTCCGTCTCTCTGTTCGTTCGTTCTAACCTCGCGCCAGGTATCGATTGTCGCTCCCGCTCCCACCCCCCCCCTCTCGCCGTCCACCACCGCGTTCTCCAAAAGAATAAGATCACGAACCGGGGGTGTGGGAAACCCGGAACGAAAACAACACGATCTATCCGGCTGATTACTTCGCCCTCGCGGAAACCCGATGCTTCGGGAAACCGTCGAAGACGAGCACGGACTACGTTGACTCTGTCGAAGTTCCACTGTGGATACTGCGAGTCTTGTCTTTGTCTTCGGTCCGAAGTTCCTGCATTGTGATTTTATTGGGACTGTGAATACCCAGCGACGATCATAAGGACTTCATGAAGTTCGAGGAATTTAGCTACCCCCTGGAAATTTAAGCGAATGCCTCAATATCGACAAGAACATCGCACACAGTTATCCTATTTCTAAAATCCAAAAACATTTACCACACCCCCTAATTATGGCTGTAACAACTACGAACTGATCTCCCCATAATGTGCTTATAACTATAAGTATAATTCTTGTGGTCGCTAACGACTTAGATGTTAACGCAACCTGTACAAATAAATTTTAAAAAAAGTTCGAGGAATTTAATGGTCGAAAGATTGGAAACGGGAATGTGGTTCTGAAAATGTAATATTTGCGTGGATTTTCGAGTTGAAATCAGAAGTTTCCTTGGAAAAGTTCATTACCTGAAAAATTCGAAAATCGATGAACAAGGATCATCCGTAAAACAATTGGACGCAACAGAGAGGTTATCGACCGTCGTTGCGGACCAAGATAACGAAACGTTTGCATAAGCTAGGTTCGTTCCAATCTCCCGGGAAAGTTTTCGCAGTCGGAAGAAGGGAATCGCCGGGAAACAAAGCCAGTGTCAAATAATTAGTCGCGGCTCCGTCCGCGCCGCAAATTTCTCGAAAAGCACACCCCCGTCGGACGCGACGTGGCGGGGATCGTTGTCCGAGGGCAGCTGCGGTCCAGGTTAGTGCCGGATGTCCACACTCGTTTTTACCGTGGACGAGAAGAGAGAGAGAGAGAGAGAGAGAGAGAGAGAGAGAGAGCGCCCCGGTCGGTGCAAAAGGGACCCGTTTAATTTCATTTCACCGGCACCGCCCCCGTGTTCTCGACGCCCGAAGCGACGAGACGCTTCGCTCCGCTCCGCTCGACTCTGCTCCGCGAAAAAGGAGCTGGTCGACGAGCAGTTTTACGAGCGTGGCCGGCCTCCCCTCGCTGCTGTCGACGCGGCTGCTGCCTCTCGGCTCTCCGCGTGAAAAGATACTCGACGATTTTGCTAGAGACGCCCATCACGATCTCTCTCTCTCTCTCTCTTTGCCTCTCTTCCTCCCCCGTGTTCCCTATCCTTCTTTCTCGATATTCCGATCTCCGTTGATCTTTCGATCTCCGCTCCGCGCGAAACGAGCCGCGCCAATTGTCATTATATATATCGATTAAAGGTTGCCGCCCACTCAACTGTGCATCGAACGACACCAGCTATTTAGTTTATTGCTTGAGATTCTCGCAGGCTGATGAGATTAGCCTCCTGAGATTTCTTATATTTTACTGTTAATGCGGTGACCGTTGCACTGTCATTCGCAAAACGTTCCACGACATCGAAGTAATTTAGTCGTTGCAATCGAACTTGCTGAGGTGAACCGAAACCAAGTCTGTTTAACGGAAGATATAATAAATCGGGAAGTTAAAAATATTATTATGTCTTAAATATTAGAAAAATATTAGCAATGTCATTCGTAAACAAATGAACATCCTGTACTTTAATCTACGCATAACCTTTGGGACGAGCTGAGCACACATCCCCAAACGATCACAGTGCGAATCACGAAAGAAGAAGCGATCATCGTTTCTCGCAGCTAAGGCGGACCATTTCAGAGACAATCAGCAATGTGACACAGCTAACGCAGTTACATGGACGCAGTAAATCCGACGCAGTTAAACGAACGATAACCTCGAAAACCAAAACCACCCTCTCGTCCTCCTCGAATAAAAGCGAACGAGAGAGAAAGAGGACACCCTAAGCATTCCCCGGCGTCGTTCCCCGCGTATTGGGTCGCCTTATTTTTGCGTTAACGATCCCGTTCCTCCGTCACGCCTACCAAGAACTGGAAGGAAGAGGATCCGAGAGGGTTGAGGAGAAGAAAGAGGAGGAGGAGGAGGAGGAGGACGGTTTTTACGTGACGCTGGCTCGCGAGGCGTTCTCGAAGAGAAACGCTGCCGGAGCCTCGTTAGAAATTAACCGCGCGCGGCCCGTCCTTCTCACCGTTAATGAAACCCGGCCTCTGGGGCGAAGATTATTCGCGGTTTTTGCGCTCGCGAGAGCTTGCTGGACGAGGAACAGAACGGAGAGAGAGAAGAGAGAGAGAGAGAGAGAGAGAGAGAGAAAGAGAAGTGCTCTTTCAGTAAGAGAAACCGTGGTTCGCACAACAGAGCAAGAGGGAGAGCCAATTAATTTAGCAAATCATCGCGTCGTGGTGTAAACAGGGTTGGTTCGATCTGTCTTCGAGGTGGAGGGGCAGAGGAGGGTGGTGTAGGAGCTCGACTGGGGATATCCGAGGGTGGATATCAAAGGGGAGACGAGGGATATCAATCCCCGGAAAAGCCACGGGCTCGGACTCTTTCTCTTGCTCTCGGTTCTCGCTTCTCGCGCGTTCGCAGTTCTCAACCGCGAAATCCTCCGCTCGAATTTATCGCCGTCGTAACCGAACAGCCTCTTTCCCTCCGCCTCTTTGCTCTTCCTTCTTCAGCTTCTGCTTCTACCGACACCTCGAACCTTTCTCGCGCTTTCACCGAACGACGGATCCCCGCGACCGAGTGAGAAACCACCGGGATCATCCTACAAGATCGAGAGCTTCCCCCGATCGAGCCACCCCCGATCTCACCCTTTCTAGCTGGCTGTGCTTTCCATTTTACAGGCATATCGCGGCCCCGTGCTTTTCCCCGGTGGAAAGGGTGCAAGCTACGATGGCAAATTGTCTTCTGGGGGCGGTTAATCAATTTGAAATGGGAACGGGTTCGGGGATTGATTGGTGCCTGTGATTTCGATCACTGATACATCGTTACTAATCAATTCTTTGTAAAGAGCCAAGTCGGTAGCTCATTAAGAACAATTACTTCATTTTGCGAATAGACTGCGGATGATTCTACAAAAATAAAAATGGTTTAATATACCAACCCTGCACGTACAATCTTCAAAATCCAAGACAATTTTCTAGAGAACGATAAACAAATCGTATCGACTACAAATATTTTCAAACATTTCTCTCCTTCAATATTCTACTTCCTCTGCTCCAGGCTGCAGAGAAGATACTCGGTTAGCCGAAGATCCTCTTCACCATCCAATGTTTAACATAGTTCTGCCACCGATCTAGCTCTTCTACAGCTTCCATGAACATCCGTTTCGGATCGAAGAACGCCATCACTCGCGATCCAGCAGCCGTCTTTCAGGCGGCCTGTTCTCGGCGTGTTCTCGTGGAAGGTTTTCAGGTCGCTGGAATCGAACGGCGGAGGTAGTTTCCAGGCTAGCGAATCAAGTGGTTCCATCTCCGGAAGTCTGTCTAATTTCGCGGAGGACGATCCCATCGAGAATCGTTGGAGGTCGTCTCCCGGTTATCTTCAACCACCGACAAAAGCCGACGCGGAATATGAAGGAAATCGTGCGCCCCCACCAGAGCTCGTCGTCGACGACGACGACGACGACGAAACCGTCTCTCTTTCTCGGCCGTCTGTCCCCATCTATCTATCTATCCGAGCGGAGCAGCTATCGCCCCGTCGCCGCCAACGACGACTACGACTACGACGACGACGACGACGACGACGACGACGACGACGACGGCGACGACGGCATCCCGTCTCTTTCTCTCGAGCACGAGATAGGGATGCCTAAAGGGGGACGCGCCGGGCACGCGGGGGTGGTTCTTTCCCTCCTGTGACGGAGGAGTTGAGAGTGCCGTTGAATATGCATGAGGGAGCTCTTGCTCCTATCCACCGTCCTAAAAACATCGGGCCGACGCGAACCGAACCGACCGATGCGAAACGATGCCGTGCGATCCGATGCTGATGGCCCCGCTCTGCTCCCGTCGCTCGCCAATCAATGTCTCCGACAGACTTGTCTCGTGAAACCCGGTGCACTCCTCTTCCTCACGGGAAAAAAACCGTCCCGCGAAACACCAATCCACCCCCGCAATCGAATACCCACACACTCGCTCCTTGCCTCGCAAACCTCGCAGCTCTCCGATCTTACTTTCGCGATTTTAATAACTCATCCCTTAACTCTCCCAGGCCATCACAAACTGAATCTGTATCCCTCAGCGTTAAATTGACGCAGTGGTAAATTATCAACAAGGTAAAATAAAATTCGAAGTGAATATTGCTCACAATAAAATTACTTGCGTCGAACTTCGTTGTGGTTTGTACGATCTGAAAGAGTTCGAGAAGTAATCTCTGTGACAAAGTTTAACTAAAAAGATTTGTTGATTAACGATTGTTCAAGAAAGTTAGTATATTGAATGATCGTAGAAGAGAAGAAAGGATTGGGTCGCAAAGTGATCGAAGTCACAGCGAACTCTCGGTCTCGAGAAACACACCTGGTCCCCGCGTTACGTCCACGTAACTACGCAAACGCGTGTACGCGGCCAGGCTTAATGCATTCAAATGATATTCACTGTGGCGCGCTGACGCGAGTGCTTTCGACAAATTAACGCCGCGTATCGAGTGACTATCTGTCGCTGGCGTGTTCACCGACCGTGCGCGAGAGTAGTTCCGCCGGCGTCTTACGGATCGAACGGCGTAATTGGGAGGCCCGATAAGATCCGACACCAGATTCGGACCGATTCCCCGACTGGGCCCTATCCGCTTTAACTCTCGCATTGGGCCGCCTTGCTGCCTCTGCCTTGCCTGGGCATAACAGTCCGTTTCTACTTCCCGTTGAACGTCCCTTGCATCTTCCAACACTTTAAGATATCAGCGCTCTCGATCGGCCCTTCCAATCACTGTTTGGAACTGTTAATGCGAAGGCTCTGATTGAGACAGCTGTACCAGATATCGGTTAGAGTAATGGTTCGATGTTTTGTCCCTTTGTAATAATTTTTACTAATCAGGGTTCTTCGTAAACCTGTCGAGAATAATTTGTAATGCAGAATCTAAGAATTCTTGAACATCATTAGCGCATATATATGTGGCGGTAGAATAAAAAAAGTTTGATAGATACGTTTCTTTTCATTTTTCCTTCTGATGTAAATCGGTTATGGTGTGATCATCTACTTCATACTAAGTGAATTGTAGTCTGTTCGTCGAAATGGGGTACTTTAAAAGAACCACATCTTGAAGTAATCGACAGTCAACGTAAGATAAGTCTTTGCTAAAAGATAAGCCACAACATTCTCGGTTTTGTCAATGGCTTTCGCTGCAAGCACGAAGACGGCCTATCAGCTCGAAGAACCCTGAAGAACGACCATGAAGCTGCAAAGCGAAAGTGAAAGAGTTTCGTTCAGAGGAGAGAGGGTAGACACGAGCAAATTGTTAGCCAGCGGCTAGGGGGTCGCCTGGCAAAGTCAGCGCGGTGGAGCGAACACCGGTAGCCCGGCCGGAGCCAGGCAAATGAGAGTGCAAGTCGAAAGTCCTGGTCCATTAACCGGTATTTAGCGATTCAAAATCGAAAGGCACCGAGGAGGGACATGGTCCTGTCGCCATCTCTCGGCGAGGTTGGGAGGTGCGGTAGCCATTTTGTTTCTGGAGGTGGCCAGAAGGTCGCCGTGGTGTCGCGGCACACCCGCGCATGTCCATTGGTCCCTCCTACGTTGTCCTCGCGGTGGCGGAGGTTGCGGTGACAGCGACGGTGGCGGCGGTGGCACACGGCTCCTCGCTCTCGTCTCGGCTCGCTTCCTCCCCGGGGCCCTCTCCGCCCCTCCCGATAGCCACCACAACCGTGAGCTCACCCCACCACGAGTTTTCCCCTACCTAGCAACCCCCACCATCGAGCGCGATGCCTCCCGTCGAGCCCGCAACCGTCGCGTTCCTCCTCCGACGCGACGACCTCCGCCTCCCCTCCGCTTCCTCCTCAACCCTTCCATCGCCAACCACTCCGACTGCCCTACCTCCCACCCCTCTTCCCGCCCCACTCCTTCTCCACCTCCTCTTTCCTCGCGGAGCCGCGCTTCTTCCTCCCCGGCGACGAACCGGCCCGCCGCGACCACGATATTATCACTCCGTTTTACTCGCGATTTATCGACCTTTATCAACTACACCGAACGGCCGACGACGACGCAACCAGTTCCCTCCTCTCGCTCGCTCGCGCATCAATTGTCTCAGTTTATGCCAGTTTCCTGCAATACACTAACCTTGGACGCTCCGACTCCGCGATTCGACTCCGCGTGACAAATGACCGCCCCCCGCGGGCCCACAGCTCCGTGCACGCGAGATGCAATCAATTTACGGAATTAAAGGACTCACGACACGCGCCGCCCGCGATTAATACCCGCTCCGCTTGTCTCGGCGCAGCGGACTGACTCTAGCGTCGAACCTGATACCTGACTGTGTGATGTTCGCGACAAAATTTAGACAGAGCGTTAGCTTTGCGGTACGATCGCTAATTTTTCGGAGACGATGCGGCTAACGAACATTCACCTGTTTCGTCTAAACGCATACATAATTACGTGTCCTAACTGAACGCCGCGTAGCACTGAACTCACTGTTGTTTGGTCGATCAACAAGACCAATTAACACATTTACTGGCGCGGTGGTTACCGATCGCCGACGCTATCGATTTGCTTGGAAACGATTGTCATAAAATTAGTGGCATTGAATATCAATTGATTTGGTCCGAAGCGAATTAAATTATTACGAGTATTGTTACTTCGTCATTAAGCAACCAATGATAATTATTAATTACTCCGATCGTTTGTACAAATGAAACAGGCAAGACCCGAGAGTGAACGTACAAAGTTCCTGCGCCAGTGAACATGGATGGAAAATAAACAAAACATTCTGTGCACACAATGTTCAAATTAGCAACACGTGCAGCGTGGAGCAACTTCAGATTGCCAAGAACAATTTTCTGGCTGAGTTATATTCAATTATTGTAGAACGTATCCCGAGATGCGAGGCAACTCAAAACGGAAAAGAAAATTGCTACCTAACCCAGACCGAGAATGCGCAACGTAAATAAACTATTTACGTAACGGTTTCGTATCTAGATGCATAAATTCGTTAGGGGCCAGTCGAGCATTTTGTATTAACAATGCATCAAATAACAGATCTTATGGTCAGTTTCCTGCTTAATGGAAGCAGAACTTATTTTGCAGGAAACACGAGGAATTTTTATAAAAATCGTTTTCTTACAGTTCAGAGTTTGTAAAAGGAGGATTGTTTCGATCTAGTTTCGGAAGTATCGATCAGAGTATTCCGCAGTAGAATCGCCGCGCGGTTTACCGTCTCGTAAATCAACGCGGCTGGCTTATCGTCTCGCACCCGATGGACCGACGTGTCTTCCGGGGCTCGCGTATTCTCAATCGACACACGTTGCTCTCCTCGTGTGCTTCGACTTCTTCCCGGTGTTCCCAGCGATCTACGTGCGCTTGTCGCCACAGTAGATCCCGTAAATCAACTTCCTCGTGAGAACAAGCTTCTTCGAGCCGACTCGGACGAATCTGGAAACGTAATAGCGCTCTGCGGCTACACGAAAAGCTGCCGGATAGAGAAACCTTTAGCAGAAGCTTTCTCGCGCCTTAGAAATTCATTTGGCTTTCAATTTATCCAGACAACATTTTCCCGATTCCTCCGACTCGTTCGACATTTTTACATTTTTTTTCAGCCAATCCAAGTAATTTGACGATCCATCGAAAACGTGAATATAATTACTGGGCTGTGGAACTTCATGCGAAATGTAAATTTTCTTCGTCAATTACGAGACACTGAAACCATGTAAAATTTTCTTTCTATTTACAACGATTTCAATCAATTGAAAATAACATATGGATGTTGTTAGATTATTTTAATATTTCTACTGTTTCGAAATAATACCCATTTTTGTCATAAATGCATCAAATCCGCAGTCCAATAATTACAGTTGAGAGAACTTAGTAGTTAGAAGGAAAATTCTAAAGCTTGCAGAATCGTTCACAATGATAAATATCCTAATCGTTTTTTAACGAAGAAACAGTTTTCTGTATAAATTGTCCGCCAACGATACAACACCCTAGATCTCAATCATGTGAGCGGAGACTCTGGGAAGGGGTTAACAATTACATCGAAGAGATTCTTCTTTTCTCGTTTGACCAAGGCCCGATTCCGATCGATCCGAGCAGTCTTTAAGAGGGAAAGTTTTAACGGTACGCGCGTACGGGAACCACCGTTTCGAGGACTCGAAATATGTACTTGCCGCACGCTCTGCCAATCTCTATTCAACGCGCGGCGCGTTGCTGTCATAAATTAGGGAGTCGGGTCACGCGCGGCGAACTGGTGTATGGAGCGCGGATATTTACAAGTATTTACAAACTGCGATATCTTGTGGCATTACTGTCCACCGGCTCCCGGCCGGATGACGATAATTTAATATTTCCCGAATCGATCCGCTGCTCGTTGCACGGCCAACTTCGACCGTGCAGATTTCCTCGTTTGGTCTTGGGAACGACGAACGTTCCTTTTCATTACCCGAGTTATACTAAACGGGTAGTAACACGACTTCGCTATTAAAACACATTGTCCTCTGATGTATCTGCAGAAGATGCTGTGGAAACGATCGGAACAGTGATCGTCTTTGAATGCACGAAGCTCTGCGAACGTCCACAAGACATCGACATTTTTTTTATTTTTGATAAAACATGGACAAAACAGTTTTATATTGTATTTTAGACCAACGAAAGAATTCGTAAGTACACGAGTCGAGATTTTTATAAGAACGCAGGTTAATTGTGACCATAATTACGAAACTGGTCTAATATATTTCTTGTTACGAGATATTTAAAGGACACTAAATGATTTCTCTGTCATGTTGGAATAACAAGCACTATCTAACGGTTTATTTCTGACAATATCGTAAAAATTACATTGAATTAATTTAGTCTGAAATAATGTGATGTGAAATAACTGATAATAGTATATCAGATATTTATAAATGAGAGTAAGAATAGTTCAATTTTGCTCACTTATTTTTGGAAAATGAAGAATTAGAAGCATGACATAAAAGACTAACTAGTAAAGTTTGTTCTTCTTTTTACGTATTATTGAACGACCGGATACTTAAGAGCTTCAATGTACTTATAATGAAAGAGCGACGTATGCAAGATAATCACGTCAAAATGAACCCGCGCATATTCGCCCAATTAAACAGATCCCTATAAAAGTCTCACAAAAAAAACCACTCTCATAATTATGGGCCTAAATACAGCATTGACGTTCAGTTGGGCGATGCGCAATAAAAGACTGAGCCTATGGGACGACCTAGTACACATAGAGGCCGGGATCGTTTGTGTGGAACGATCGGTGGGAATGAAACGCGGCAGAAGCGAGCATCTCGTGTAGTCGACACCGGCCGATACGCGAGATAAGATGCGAGATAGCGGGGATGCGCACGCTGAGAAATCCGCGGTTCAATCTGACGTTCGATCGGCTGCGAACGTGGGAGTCGAGATCCGCGGTCTCCCCGGCCCTCCGATGATGGCCGCGATCGTAAATTACCGAGCAACCGGCCGCCCGGCCCGGCCCGATCATTCCACGTAACCCGCCGCACGAACCCCAGAAACCGATACCCGCTCCGCGATCCTCGTTCCTCTCTGCCATGCCCGACTCGAATTAGCCGCGGACCACGTTAACCGTTTCCCGACCACTGCCCTTTAACCCGTTCCGCTCCGCTCCGATCCGCTCCGATCAACGCCGTCTGATTTTTCGACCATGACCGACCGAAACCTGACTGGCAATCAGCTGCGTTTTACCTGCCGTCTCTGGCGCTAATTCGCGCACCGGTACGCGCAACGTATACTTATCAGTAGCCTGTGGATCTTTATGCATTTATGAAAAAATTGGTTCGGTGAAATATAAAACAGTAAAGCATTAGAAATGACAAAGTCATTAAGGGATGAAATCAATTTTTATTTGATTTCTGCTTCCCACAATCAATGCAGAACATTTTTATTTTCCATTAAAATGGGAACTGATAAGTAGACTGCGGATATTATGCGTTTACTAGAAAATATGATGAAGCGCATGTTAATCAGCAGATGGATTGAACGAATTGAAAAATATCGATGCATTAGGTTGTATCGATTTAAATCGTAAAGTTTGAAATTGCATCGGATCAAGGTACGAAGGCACAGCTGCTTCTAATTGACCCACGGACATATTTATTTAGCCATTGGGGGATATTGATCAGAGGCTGTAGATACAATCAGCTAATCATCGAGGCATCCTGGATCGGTCGAGTCTCCTAAAAATCGTGGTCAGCTCGCGTCTGTTGGCACGGGACCGCCATTCCTCTTTCTTTCCGCTGTGTCGAGGACACCGTGAAAGGTATATCAGAGGGAGGAAAGAGGCAGAGAGAGAGAGAGAGAGAGAAGGTGGAAGGTAGGAGACGAGGTAGGGACTCGGCGATTCCATTTCCCGTCGTCATAGTCGTCGGTTTACATCCTGTTGGGTCGGGTGCAGGAGAGGGTGTGCGCGGTCGCGAGGACGACGGACGACGCGGTCCCTCTGTGTGTCCGCGGGCACGCACAGTAGGTATAGTAGGTAGAGGTCAGTCGCGCGTGGTGGTGGGCGACAGGATGGTGGTGGACACGGTGGTGGTATTGGTGGCCGGCGCGACGGTGGCCGACAGCGACGACGACCGACGACGATGATGGTAGTGATGGTGGTGGTAGGCGATGCTGGTGGTGGTGATGGTGGTGGTGGTCGGCTGTATATAGATCGGAGCCACCGATGCACGGTAGAGTGCTTTCGAGGCGAGTGCAGCAGAGAGACTCACGGTGCTGCACGGTCTGGTGATTAGCGCCGCCCCCTGGGGACGGCAACCGCCAATCGGTGGACGGCGCCGCGACGCCCGCCGTCGTCGCTTCACCGAGCGAACCCGCCACCGGGAGTCCCCCTGCAGGTCCGCACAATCGCGGATATAACGGATAGCGTCAGGCAAAGCCACGACAAAAATCAATCACCCGCTGCTTCCTCCTGTTCTCTCTCTCTCCTCTCTCTCTCTCTCTTTCTCTCTCTCTCTCTCCCTCTCGAATCTCTCAACCCCTCCATCCCCTTTCTCTAGGCTCCTCTTCATTCTCCATCTTCCTCCATCTTTCACCCGGTTCATCTTTGTCCCTCTTTGTCTTTCAGCCGTCCCTCTTTCACCTCTTTCCCTGCCATAGCTCTATCGGTGCATTCGCTCGCTTCTTCGACGAACCCCTTCTTTTCTACCCCTTTTCCACGCTGTCTCCAGCTTTCTCTATAGCCGCCACCCTCTCGGTTTGAAATCCGTGGCAACCACCCCACCGGATTTTCCACGCCGCAGACTGACTACTGTTCCGTCCACCGATGATATTCTCCGTCGACGGACCGATGCCCGGTCCTGTCGGACGGAAGAATGCCTTCGGTTCGGAACGACTTGAACGCTTGATCTTGAATAATTCTAGGCTCTTGAATAATCTGCGTACAACGGTGCACGTTGATAAAGATATTTGGGTCGTTTGCGTTAACCTTGATTCAGGGGAATGGATTACGGAATTCAGATCTGCATTTTCATGATCAGATTCGCCTGTTGTGTTTTCTAGGGCTTGAGCGAGTTGCAGATTAGTGTAAAGGTTTCTTGATATCGCGTAGGGAAAGTAGCGAAACTCAAATCCTTAGTTCCTTAGAGCTGTAACACACTGTTCTTTGGACTGTTCCTTTATACTCCTGTACTACAAAAGGGTTGGGTATACAAACAAAGCTCGTGCACACGAATATATTAAAAATAAATAAAGATATATTTTTCTCCATTTACTAAAAATAATATATTATGTGTTATCGATAGCGGATCCTTATGCAAAATAAAAATGTTGTACCTGAATCGCAACAATCCCGCGTGAAGTGGAAGTTTATTTTCTTTCCTAACACGTTTAATAGATTGAAAATTATATAACTTTTGTATAAAATCCGTTGTCCAGTTATCAACGAAAATGACTTTTGAAAACTTTCAAAAAATACCAGAACATATCCTTTGACCGAATTTAGTAAAATTTTCATATATTTCAGATCTACAAGGGCTACTACCACTGAAAATAATATTTCATTTGGTTCTCCCTTCTTAAAACTTGCAAATTGAATAAACTTCACTGAAAGGAAGGGGTGAACACTCATCTTGCTCTCGAAAAGATCGGTCACAGCCAAATAAGGAGTCGACCAGCGACCATTTCCGATCAGAACACAGCAAACGAAGGTTGTAGATCGATGGACGACGAGAACACCGTGCCTCAGTGGTTCCCGCGACGACATTGATCGCGACCGATTTAGCCCGCGACATCTTCCCACGTTCTCATAGGTAGAACACGCGGTTGTATCGATCCCGTGGTCGACGATCCACGTTCCCGTCGACGACGACGACGATGACGCGTAACAGAGAGGGGACAAGGACAAGCGAGAGATCTCGTCCGACCCGGACTGACCGACGACCTACCTTGAATTTCATTCACACACAGGGAGGTCGCGCTCACTCGACGCTTACGCGGAATACAAAACGACGTTCCCAGGGATTGGACTAACTCTCTCTCTCTCTCTCACACACACACACACACATACACACACACACACACATAGACATTCTCTCTCACGGGATGTAGCTGCTCTCACTGCCCGAAATACGCAGCGAGTCTACCTCGTGACCGGTGTACACAGAAACGGACTCTCTCCAGAACGGAACGCGAAAAACACGCGGCAGCTGTTTCGCTAGACGTCCGAGCCACGGTTCCCGAGGGTTAACGATCGGCTGGGAACCCGGACGAGAAACCAATAAACCGATTGTATGTTAATCGCCAAGTATATTTCGGTTGTTTCTGCGTCCAACGCGCAAACGATGACCCCTTCAAACAACGTGCGCGCGATAACACTTTTTATTCTCAAGTCGGTTTCGTTGCGATAGGAGAAAAGAATGCTTGCGAAACCAAGAATAGCTCGAGATTATCGCGGTTTTTAGTAGCTCGACTGGTATCGCCTGGCGAATACATATACGCGTGTACAGTGTACATATATGCATGCAGTGTGGAAGGATCTGAGTGTTCCAGTTTTGATTTGCTTTTATGGTTTACGAGGGTCCCGAAAGGAGAACAAATTTTATGGTGGAGTTAAGAGAATACGGGACAGGTCTTTTACAGAGGTACGAAGAAATAACTGCACAATGCGCGCGTGAACAATGCAATATTTTTCTTTCTTCGAGGACAACAAAAATCTTGAAACTCTGGGGAACAGCATCCCGAGAATGTCACAATATTTTGTATTTTCGATGTTCGCGAGCGTTGTTCGTCAGCGACAATCAACCATCTCCATTGTCTCCGGAGTCTCTCGCAGGTGGTAGCGCGCTAAAACAAACAGCAGCGTCGAAAGCTCGCACTGTTCGAACGAGCAACTATCGGTTCGCACGACTAATCGAAAACGAGCTTTTTCAACGGCGGCGTCAGTTGGCGGCGACGCGACGGAATCCGTCTCCCACGGCCGAGCGTGGTCTACCGTTACCGAACTCGCTCGACTTTTCCAGTAACGCCAATTTCCTGCGATCGCACGGATTAACGAAGCCAGCCGGCGCGGTGGCTGGCTGGTTGACTCGGCTATAGAGGTGTGTTGGAAGGCTTGTTGTAGAGAGCCTGGCGGACGCGGAACGGGGCATCGGCGGATCGAGGAAGCAAGAGCCAGAGAGCGCGGAAAGTGCAGGCCGTGACTGAAAACATCCCATGGCGATAAGGATCTCCCGGCGATTAATTGGTACGACAGCGGCACACATTGGCGGTGCGTTAACGGGTTACACGGCAGCCGTGTGCGGTAACCGGGTATCGTGGCGCGATATCTCCTTATGACGCCGGTCGACGACTTCCTCCCCGTCTCTCCCTGTTCGCCCCTTCGATTCTCTACCCGCCGGCGAAGAAGAAGAAAAAAAGAAGCAGCCAGCAGCAGAGAACAGAGCGAGAGGGAGAGAGGAAAAAAGAAAATGAGAGCAAGGTTCCTGGGAGCGCCGATAAAGAAGGGATCTCGTGGCTGTCGCGCCACTTGCCCCGGAACCAGAGTTCCGGGCGAAATCCGCGGGGGAAGTCAGCTGCCGGAAGTTGCCAAGGCAAGGCGCTGCCGACTGCGAAAAGCTCCGCCATTCCGACACAGCAAGCTTCCATCCCGTGCTGCAGGGATCTACTTGCCCGAAACACGGGCTCGTATTCTCTCTGTGACCACCCACGCTCTCTGGACTCCTCTCCTCTCTTACGCCAGTGATAACGTAGGGATCCGTGGGATGATACTACTCCTGGATCCCTTATCCTGGGAATCCTGCCGAAGCACTGGGTATGATAAGCGCGAATTTTAAGCCTTTGCTCGGGGAGCAGCGGATGGCTTTGCTACTTGTACTTTCGACACTTAAACTGTGCTTTTTCGAGTTCGTAACGAGTATCGATTGTTCGAGGGATGATCGAACTTCTGGTTCGGCTTCGATGCTGCTTGCTCACCAAGAATTGAAATACAACGCTGTTCAATGTATACGCTAATGGAAATTTTCAAGTTTCTCGAAGTTCTTTGTATTCGAGACGTCTTGTTTCAGACGTTCCAACGACGTCCATTTCAAAACTGGTTGTAACATGGACGTCTTTAAGATGTCCTGTACTATATGAGTCGAGGAACTCGACATACCGAGACCGAAAATGAATCATTGATACAGACAATTTTATATAAATGTCCTTAATGAGGAAGTATGACACTCACTACCATAAATACGCACATCTTCGTACGAATTCGAAGATGCCATAAATAAATGTTCTAATATCTACTTCACAAAGACACGCAGCCTAATCGCCTCTCCTCCAGAAAGATTAATCACCACGATTGATCACAAGTCATCAACGCCTACGTTGAACTACGAACAGAACGGGGCCCGATGTATGGATCACGATCGATCCGCGCCTCGTTCCAGGCTACATAATTGATTTTCCGGTCGACGCGACGCGTTCCGCTCGTAGCCGTTTCTACGCTTGGACGTCCGTTCGCTCGGTACGATAAAGCGCAGCTGCACCGGGGAATCTCTCTGCGATTGCCGCGGTCTCGAGGTCAGCCCGATCCTCGTGGCACACGCCGAAGATCGTTGGTCCACCTGCTCCACCTCGCACAGCCGTTTCACCTGCGCTTCCTTCGTCCACCGACTCCGCCATGCTTTCTTTCGCATTGCACGCGACCAGCTGATTCCCACGAGACGCACTCGCGAGCTTGATCCCGCGGATACGTTTCAACTCCGGTGGTCGACCGTTTTGTTCTTAATTCGATACCTGAATTTCAAAGATTTATCGACCTCGACAACGCCATACTTTTCTTTCTAGCGGTGATAACACGCGGAAGAAGAACTATGTACTTCCGGTTTGCGCCGACGGCTCTAAGTCTGATGGAAAAGTCCTCGAGGTTTATAGGCGCGCTTTACTGCTAAGCGATTTTACGACCGTTCAGAGGATTAAGAATCGAATGGGATCCTTCGCTTGTTGGCTACTTGGTGGTCGAGGTCGGTAAGACTTTGTAGTCGCAATCTGTTGATTGAGGAAACACATTCGAAATTGATCTTGAAATTTCCGGTTCGCACAACTTTGAGATTTTGGGCGTTTTCGTATGTCGGAAAAAATGTTTCTTCGAGGAAATGAGACGCAATGTTTTCCTTCGTTCACTTTATTTCTGCAATCCACATCAGTTCCTTGATGTGTGATTTTTTTCAGTCTGAAGTAGAAGTAGAAGATCTACAATGGAGGCTTCTGCACGACGTTGTATGTGTGTTAATTGCCGTGTAATATTTATCTGTTCATCGTTACTCGAATTAGTTCACGTTCCTCATTTTTTTTCCAATTTAATTTGCCTCTTGTCTGATAGACGTGTCTGAGCGATGTGTAAATCATCAATATGAAGAAAGGTTGAATAATTGGCTGCGTGAACTCCTTTAAAGATTTTAAATTCAGGATACATAATAACACGTTGTTTATGCATAATCAGTGTAAAATGTGTCAAATCGACACGGGAGACGGATAAGTACTTAAGTTACACGAGGTTCCCTGATGTATATTACTATTCATTGCGCGATAATGCGTGAGTTTGTATAATACGGATTGCGGTAACAACAGAATCTTCGTTAATTGATTTTAGAGGCACTTCTCGCCGGTACATTTTATAAATATTTCATAAAGTCTACGTGTTTTCATACTGTTGCCCGAACAAAGGCTTGCAGGAATCAGTTTATCGTTAGTAATTTTCTACCAGGAAAATAACTATGTTCATACTAGGTGTGCATTTACTGTCAGAGTTCAATATTCATAAGCGGGGAACAATGCCGGGGAATATTCATGTTTATTATATTCAATCCAAACTCTGAATATCACGACGCTACGAATGGTTAGTGGAACGAGGCACACTTTTCTCAATTGAGTTAGACCTGAACGATATGAAGTAGAAGGCTGTGGACGACCTGTTGTAGTGATTCCGGGTAGCATCAGAGAGAAACAGATTCCAATTTTACATTCTCTAATTTTATAGAACGCGATGAAAAAATTCTTTAAAACTACTGTGACACGCAATGCACACGTACTATGGATTTACTGCAACATAGAATACAGTTTTGTTCAACTTTACTTAGACTAAATGAAATTGTTTAATGCAGTGCAACTTTTGTTCGAAACATTTCTTCGTAGAACAAATAACTTACAAGTAGACAGCGGATTTATGCATTTATGTATAACAAGAATGGGTAGGTGCCATTTGATCAATTAAAAAAAAATTTTTATATTATTTTCAGTCTGTCGAACATATTAAGATAGAAAATACATTTCCATTTTTATTTTGCATAAAGATCCACTTGAAACACGTAGAAACATTTTTCAAATCAATTTCAACGAACTGAACAATTTTTATAATGTAAAAGAAATTGTTGGACTTAGTCCTCATCCCCAATGTGTATTTGCCAAGAACTATTTCAATCTAAAATATCATCTTCTTTTTTTAAAAAATTTTTATATTAACTCTAAAGACCACGGTACTTAAAATTTCTTTAACATTTTTATTTCGCACTAGCTGACCCGGCAGACGTTGTCCTCTCCAAATTCCAATAAATTTGTTTGTGATCGTTTTGTGAATTTGCGAAAAGCTATTGGAAATGTGTAAACAAAGTAAAAATAAGACAAAAAGTATTTCCGAGTGATCATTGTATCTATTAACGATTTCCCAAATTTTCCATTTTTCCAGATAACTTTCCCAATTTTTCTCAAGCGCTTACCAACAAACAGCACTTAATTTTTACTTATACAGATAAAGATCAGCTGTCTACTTCCGAGTCGTTTGAGATCCTCACGTCACGAGACTCGCCCTGTATATGGTTTAAGCTTTCGATGGGCATTGTGCAGCGGAGAATGAACATGTATCAGAGACGTTACGGAGGGACCGTTTTCCTTGGCCGAGGAATCGTTGTCGACGTTATGGGAAGGAGTTTGGGAACACCTTGCGCGACAGGTGCCGCGTGTAGCTCGCGAGTGTGTAGCGTGTGCAGCCAGGGCGCGTACGAAAGGCTGGTTGGCCACGGTGTCGTCTATCGTATCGTTCGGTTTGGTGTCCGTGTCCGGTCCCGCTGGTAGACGGTATCGCCGGTACTTAAAAATATGTTAGCGACCGGTACATAAGCACCGTGACCTCCGCGATACGATCTAAAGAGCGGCGGGCCCCAGGCACCAGGCCCCAGGGTCCCGGACCCAGGCCTAACCCGATGGTACGGCGTAAGAGCGGCGTGTGCGTCAGATGCTTTTACGGGCCGACACCGAAGGGTGACACGAGCTGAGAACGACCGTGACTGTAACCGTCACGCGGTACCCGCGCCGGAAAAACGCCGAAACCGAGTGCCACCCGTTCCCTTCATCGATAACGTGCCACACCGGCCACTTAGGTCTTTCTGGTCTGAAAACTGCTTCGCACTCGCCCCACCTTCCGGAGATCCCGTTTGGGTTCACCGGGTTCTAGTGCACGAATATTTTTGCGGATATTTATGGAATGTTCAACTAGTGCAGGCTAACTTTAAGAACATGCTACCAGATAAAATCCTATTCCTAGTGGCAATAACTAAACTGCGGATCGTTATGCAACACAAAAATTGTCGGCATTGATTACAGGCCATAAGAACCAAATAGAAAATTCTTTCTTCTTTTAGTTATATTATTAAGCTAAAGGACACCAATGTCCTTAAATCGTTTTCATATGTCCACTGCTTTAAATTGAACCTGTCTATTTTCCTCACAATTTTATAAAATCTGCAGTCGAGTAATAACACTTGTACATCCAAAATGAATAAAAATCGCAGTAAATTCTGTCAAATCTAATACTCCAGAATTTTTTCAAAATTTTTACAACCCATAAGTGTATAAAGATCTGCATTCTAGTCATCACTTTGCTGAGCTTCTCCATAGGAAACAACTAGAAAGTACATCTTCGTCTTTGAGAAACTACCAAGCAGTAGTCTATCTACTTTGTGGTACCGAATACACAGATTCTCGTTTTGCTGCAGCAGATAATCTGCCAAAAATCTCAGCGTTCACGTCGAATACGTTCGCCGTAAACGATTTTCATCGGAATCGGCGGTGCGTCGCGCGCCAGAAAGTCTCGAAGAGGATCGAAGATGTTCCTCCGCCCCTCGAAGACGAAGACCGATGCTCCCAGAACATCGTGGCGGCTTCGTCGGACGTATCCCGGTCGACGGTTCTAATAATTCATTTTATGGAAATGCCGTTTGGAAAACAGGGACGGGCGCGGCGGCCCGGGACAGCATATTTTTCCGCAGAAATTTAGCGAGGCCGATTTCGAGCCAATAAATCAAACTGACCGGTGGTCCCGGGGATGAGTCCGTCCGGCTGTATCTCCATATCGAGATTCTTTAGCATATAGAGTGCGGGTTGCGTAACCCCTCGGACCTTGCTCTCTCTCGCGGCCGGTCTTCCCTGGACGTCGTCCTCTCGGACGTAGAGACGCCGAGCGTCGTCCTTCTCGTCCAGGGCGTCTCTCGCGGCCATCTGCCCACGCTAGCGCGCCGCGGCGGCTGGCTGGACCCGTTGTTTTACGAGCCGGCTTGCGCGGAGGGTGCTCCTCCGCTCGACTGAATAAAAATTACGGAATATGTTGCATATAAAGTAAGTGAAAAACAGAGCGAGATGATGAATTACCGCGGCGACCGAGCCGGGGGTAGCCAAGATAACGCCCAGCGCCATCGATCACCTCGGCTCTCCTCTACGCCAAGAGATCGCCCATTTTGGTACTGATCCTCTTCCAGTCCCTTCAGCTACAGGACCGATCGATCTGTAGAAGATCGTCGGACACCGCGATCCTCGCTTGTGGAAGGTTCCCATTGGATGTGATTTACAATCGCGACCAATAATTATGAAACTAGTCTAAGTTATATATTTGAATGAGATTACATTTGAATGAATTGAAAAATATGTTACATAAGGTTTTGATTTAGAATTTTATTAGTCTTGATTCATGAACGTTTATTACGAATGTGACGATTTCTGTGAGTCTCATACGAAAATGTGGTTTTAAAGTTTGAATTGAAATCGACTTAGATTTTCATAATTATAGGCACAAATTGGTATCCTCTCGCTTGTTTCGTTGCGTTTTGACCCCATCGAGCAGCGTCTGCAAGCAACGGGTCTTTATTTGTCTGAAGGCAGTTGTCTGAGCAGCGAAAGAAGCGAGGCGGGCCAGAGTGTGTGCGATCGAGAATCGCGTCGATCGCAGCCGTGCCCGAAGGTGTAAAGTGACTCTAAGCGCTGAGTAAATCCGCGCTCGGAGAGAAGCGTCGGAGCGAGGAAAGAAGGTGCGCCGGATGAAAGATGGTACGAAAGAGAGGGAGAGCAGAGAGACGGAACACGGTGAAGTCGAGCGAAAAGGGTGGAGGGATCATTCGGGGAGGAGGCGTGAGAGCGGAGCAGCTAGGGAGATAGGTAAGCAGGGACGCCGGAGACGCTTTCGAGGCTCGAGAGTCGCGCGAAATCTGCATTTCAGGCTTCCATCGTTCCGCTGGTTCCCCGGCGCGTCTCCCGCGCGGCTTCCTGGAGCTCCGAGAGCTTTCGAACCGCTCGCAAACACTCGGCAATCGCGGGAGAGCTCGCCAGGCATCTCTCTCCTTCTCTGGGTGTATGTGTGTGTGTGTGCACCCTGAGCTCGGTGAAACGCGAGCCCGCTCCGCAGAAGCCACGCGGAATCCTCGAACCCTAAGGCCCCCTACCCGCAACGTCATCCTACTTTTGCTTTCGGTATTTGCCCAAGGAAACAGCGCAAGGAAAACCTTTTTCTCTCCCAGCACAAGGGCGATCGGCGTTTGGACACCGGCAGGAAGTAGATTAGTCCCGTCCCGCGCCGGCTGAAACGTCTTCGAAATTCAGGGATCTATTTACAGTCTCACCGGCGACACTTCGCTTGTAGGAGGACTCGGTGAAAATGAGTGATGCCAAAGAGAATAGGGGAATCAAGTATGAACATCATTTGAAATACTGAGGTGGCTCAGAGTACGATGGTTTAGTTGATTCCCTTGTTCAGAAGACGACGATTGATATTTTTATTGCCGTCATTATTGATGAATGATGGTCAGAAGATTCTGTTTGTGGTGCAATTGTAGATCGACATGAAACTACAACTTTCTGAAAAATCAGAAACTGTACCTGACCTGCCCCTTCTCCTACACTAAAGTCCCATCCATTCCACATCATCTCGCAATACAGCCAGCGTCTGAGTCTATAGAACCAAGCCTGTCGTCGAGGGTGGTCCACGAGAACGTGTCCAAAATTCCGCGGTCGACGGCGATGAAAAATCGTTTTCCCCGGCCGGGCCGACCGGAAGGAGGGCGAGATCCGTCGGGGACGTCGCAGCAAGAAGAGGCGAAGGCGACGGGTAATTAATCCGCGGTTTTTCCTCGTCTAATTAGTTGGATTTATTCCGTTGGTTCCCCTTATCCAGCGGTTCTCCTTTTGCTCCCTGCGGTCGTCAGTCTCCGCAGCCGGGCGAGCCCGACTCGACTCGAGTTGAATCGAGTTGACTCGAGTCGAGACGGCAGCACGAGACCGGTCGGTTGGTCTTTCGCTCGCTCTGGCTCAAGTTGGACGGGGCTGATGTATGGAAATGTATGCGGGGAGACGGAGGCTCGCATTTTTCCAGCCACGCTGCCTTCATTTCTCCACCCCCGCCCACCCCTCTTTCGACTCTTGCGGCAGGTTCTTCCGAGCTACCCCCGCGTCTCGCAAGGTCTGGCCCGCGTCTTTCGACCGGAGTCTCAAAACTGTTATAATATTGATCCTTGAAACCGTTACCGGGAACCTCCACCCAAACGTCTTTAAAAGAATCAAAAATTTTAACTATTACCAAGAACCTGTCTCAAACGTCTTTATACGAAGTCGAAATTTTCAACTACTACCAATAAGAGCCCTCACCCCGAACGTCTGTTCGTATAAAAGTATAGTAAATAATAAAATAATAAAATAAAAGTATATAAGTTTGTATAAAAAGTCGGAACTTTCAACCCTTAGCAAGAATCTCCACCCCAGATGTCTTTATAAAAATTTCGATGGTCCATTTAACAGCAAGAGCAACTTCGATTGTGAACCAAGTCACCCCTCGTAACGTCGTCTAACAATATTGTTTGGTATTACTAGTAATGTCCAAGAAAGCTAAGCTTCCTTTCGCTAGTCCGTTTATTAAACCTGATACATTTACATCCTCTGTTGCATAATTGTCCCGAGGACAATGGAATCCGCAACAATATGAAAACGTGAGTTACCACGAAGGCTGAATTGGCAAGAAGATCGCGGAGAAAGAAGCTGGCGATCGGGCGTCGTCTCAGAAGGGTTAAATTCGCGTCAGGTCTGCCGTTCCGGGAATCCGTGCAAGATCCAACAAGAGCCCGCTTAAAGAAGGGCTCGGCGTGCTCGCTACCCGAGATTTTCACTTTCCATTCTCGGGACGGCGTTTCTCGCGATTTCTCGCTTGTTTTTGCCGTTCGAATCCGCTCGCCGGCTCGCTTATAAGGTCACACGCTGGCTCCTTGGCAGATCCACCGGCGTGCACCGTGGGCCATTGTTTCGATCCGAGACCAGTCTTTTTCTCCGTGCCATTCGATAATTAGGAGAACCGCAGAATTCGAGAGAGAGAGAGGAAGATGAGAATGCGTGTGTTACTTTTCAAGTGATTTTTTGAAAACCCTCCCTCCCCGCCTGGTCAGAGAAAGAGAAAGAGAGATAGAGAGAGAGAGAGAGAGATAGCCGATTTACATGCCGCGTATAAACGATCCGCAGGCTCGTTTAATATTTATGCTCGCGATACGCGACCCTCGGCGGACACGATTTCCACCGGGCGAATTTCTGCGCTCGTTGTAATAATTAGCGGCCGGTGATGCAACGGCGATCGCCGCGTTTTACACGGTTACGTGACCGAATTAATTTTTCATCGTGCGATCTCGCGTTCGGCGGCGGTCGAGTTTTAATTAAACGCGCGGTTTCGGATAAACGCGACGGACACGCGGTGACGCGGCGTTTCGCTCGTATAATGAGACCTCGAGAGGACGTATCCCGTGAGCGATTCGAATCGAGAAAGGGTGGAAACGCGCGACCACCGGCCCGGAGCCATTCGCGTGAACAACGTGACGACCGATTTCGCGTGACGCACTCATACACACGCACGCACCTACCACACAAATCCAGCAACGTCGAAACCTTCGAATCGCTACGGAGAATCGACGCCCCACTGAAATATGTTTATTAACCCCTCGCACACGCTTCTCTGAAATTGTTGCACACGAGATCCCCTGATAACGATTCACCTATTTCGCCGATCATTCTGAATCGCTAAGTGAATACATTCTTCGTACTTTTACACTTTATTCGCCGGAAACCCTTTTAACCCCTTGCCGTATCATTTTCTTTACAGTTACAGTGATTAGAACGTTTTCATCCCCAAAATGACTAATGCCTTGTTTAAAATCTTCATGACGAGTTTGACCCGATAAAATACGGTAAGGGGTTAACGCCTTGAAATGTTATGCAATCTAACCATTTCACATGGATTTTCAAATAATGCAAATGTTTTATCCTATATATTTATTTATATAGATTGATCATACGTTCTTGAAAAATTCCGAATACGTTCGAATGAATTGCAATTCATTTATAGTATGATATCGTATCGAAATACAGCCTGTAAGACGAGCAGGGGAGAATAAAATATTTTACAGTGCCATGAAGAACGCATGAGGGTTAAATCGAGAATGCAGCAACGAATAATTGCAGTAACTGTTGCACCTTTCATTATGATCGTCAATAGTAGAATGTAAGAGTCATTAAAAATGCGGTGAGCATGTGTTTCGAGGGTTGTAGGAATATGTAAAAGCCTCTGGAACAATGAGGCTGTTAATTATTCGAAGAGCCAGAAAATATTGACATTTACGTATTGTACGAGATGTTGTATCAATTTCGTATTCATAAAATGAAAACAAAAATCACATACATAGAATGGAATTATTCTAGATGGGTACTGCAAAGGGTTGATACAAAAAAAACCCTGGGAGAACCTCGAAGATGTCTTCGACTGAAATCAAAATCAATTTGGAAAGTGTAACTTGATAAAAATTGCCAATTATGCGACCGATTCTGTTGAACCGTTTGATTCACGATCGTCTAACGATCCCGTGGGTAAACGTCAGTCAAGCTCCGGCGTGTCTCGGTTTCACGGAACAGTGTCGTGTCCCAGTGTTAACTTCGCCGGCGTGAGAATACCGAACGGGGTTCTCGAAGTGAAAAACAATCGCGAACACTCGCCAGCGGCGATCAGCAGAGCGGCAACACAAAAGAATCGCGTGGCCATGTCCCGGCGTTTCTCTGCTCCCGACCCGTCGTCGTGGTCGTCGTTCTCGGTGATGCTTCTCCGAACGACGTGCTTTATCCTGCAACACAGACGAAGTAGAAGAAGAAGACGACGACGATGAAAAAAAAGAAACAACGAATTTTGTAACATCTTACTAGGTGAGTTATCGAGGCAATAGATAAAAGACGATAAGCGCGCGCGCCGCAATGAATAATGCATCGCCACGGCATACGCGATAATTGCCGTGCTTCATTAAAACCAGATCGCTCATTGTCAAGGCAGCAGCGAAGCGACTCGCGAGCTGCTGGACTAACCAGGACCTACCAGGCTCGTTTCCCAGAAACCCTTACCGATCGCGGACATATTCGATGCGAGACGAGAGCCCCTTTTCGATACGCGACAACACTCCATTTTCGATCAAACCCACAGCATCGAATGTAATCGAGTTGCTTCGCTTGTACCGACTACCTTGCACAACGATTCGGAACTGCTAAAAAGACTAGCTGAAATGTCAAGGAGCTGTGCTCGAGGTTCTCTTTGTCCGCGGACTGCGGATCTTTGCGCGAAAGAAGGATTACTTGCATCGATCGAAATTTCTTCTCCTAACACTTTACCCACGTTTTTCAATAATTGTGCTGTACCAAAATAAAGCGTAGAAATTTTCATTCAGATTGCAATCGTAAATGAAACTCTTAGTTAACGTCATTAAGGGTGATTTGTTAGCTCACAATGAAGATTGCTGTTGCTATTGAAGGTTCCATTAAAAAGTGTTTAACCATGTACCATGATTTTTCAAAATTATGTATTAATCATCGGACGGTAATGTGTTAATGATTTCAATATATTGTAAATAATGTACTCGTGTGACGTTTCTTCCATTTTCTCGAATTATTAAATAGAAGATTTTGGTGCACTTGGCAGATTTCTTCCGAAGAATTTAACCCTTTCAAGTCGGAGCTGTTTTAACTCGAAAATGAAATATTTATTTTGACCTAAACTAATTTCACTGTATATGATTTTTTAACATCTCCACTAATATTTAAATGTTTATTCATTGATTAGATACCAACGTATTTAATAATCTAAACTATATTTTGAATAATTGTATAGCAATTTTTATTTTAAGGGTTAAGCAGTATATTTGCATCTCGGTTTTGTATAATCGCTTTGAAGAAGTTTCGATCCAGTTGAAAATACGCAGTCTGGTTACCGTACATCATGCCCTAGTATCATCGAGGAATTTGACACGAATACACCACTCGGAAACCTACATTAATATTCATTAGCTACTTAAGACCATTCATCGTTGCACTCTGTGCGAATCCTTCAATTGTTTCAATCTCGACGCTCATCTAAATTTACGTTTCTTATACCATGCGTTCCCCTAATATGCTCATTGTGTTTTGTGCTTGCGTTACTCGACATTTTTCTTCTCTGTATGTATTCTTTTACCGCGTTTGTTCTGATGCGCGCTCTTGATAGGGTAACGGCAATAAAATAAATGAATAGTAATAAACAGAGTCGACAATTCAATTAGGCTGGCCAAGAAGTGATTTCCGACCGTATAAGCTCATCTTTTTATCCATCTGACAAAATGCGTTTTGTAACATACTTCGTAGAAAGAATAATACAGGAGACTCCCGTATAACGCGACCAGAAACTTCTTTCAAAAGACTTTAAATATGTATTATACGTTGCAGTAAGTACACTTACTGTCACAAAAGATATAAATATACAGTAATTTTGAATAATTATTTCTACAAAATTAAAACTCATTCATTCAAATTCCTCTAAAATAATTCAATCATCCTCTATACTAGATTACAAATGCAACTACAATTTTCCTGTAATTTGATCAATTCTTTCATTCCCGAGGTCAGTAGAAATTCGTAGAACAGTATCAACTGATTAGACATCGATACGAGACAGTTAATTTCTTGGTAAACTGTAATTAAAATCGTGGATCCAGCCCACTGTGCGGCGTCCACGTACGCGAAGTGAGATCTAAACCTAGTAGCGTCTCGACGGATAGGTGTCTCGTCCGATAAACTTAAGGGAAAACGATTCTCGTCGGCGAGGAGTTTCTTTGGTTACGCGATCACGATCCGTCCGTGGAAACGTGGACTACGCGTAGACCGCGAACACACGAGGGGAACGGAAACGAGCAACAAAAGCGTAGAGGGTAAACCCCGAAGGAAGACGACTTCTAAAGAGAGAAAGAGAGAGAGTGAGGGAGATGGACAAGGAGAAAGAGAGTATATAGCGTGTGTGGCAACGTACGTGGAAGCCAGGTACGTAAGGCTGGTATGGCGCGGCGATGCCCAGGCACGTACCTAGCAACGTACGTAGGTACGTAATGGGTAGTAGCCAGTAGGTGGCAAGGCTGCGTGACGAGGCGATTGCGGACCGTGACTAAAATATTTAAAAATATGTATCTTTCTGGCCGGACTGCCGTCCAGTTCCAGTTCCAGTCCCGGACTCGAACCGGAGACCGCCGCATGCCGCGCTGCCTCACCCTCGCCCCTTGCCACGCTGTATTTATTTCGCGTTTCCTTCCTGCCACGCCGCGAGCCGGCCTTCGCTGACGGAGGGCTGCTGCCCCTTTTACTTTTTGAACCCTCTCTCTCTCTCATTCACTCTTCTCCCGTTCTTTCTCGCTTTACACAGCCCAACGTGGCCCGTTCCTCTCGTCGCAAATCAGTGACAGACATTGGTCAATCACAGAACAATCAAAAACGAGAATAATCCCATGAAAATCACCGTACAATTACTTTGGCCGACGACGTCTTTAACCGACCACGATTTTAATCGTCGACAGTATTATTCGATAGTAGGATCGTTACTGTTGGATTATCAATAAGTTACCAGCACAATGAACTTATATTGTTCGTAGTCAGAATCGTTTCTAAACACAGATTTCGAGGTATGCCAGTTGATACTTTGTTTCAACAATCGGACTGTGGGGGTCTAACCTAAACAGTCTGAAGACACGAGGCTACCTGGTTCCTTTTAGGGTTTCAACGGTTTTCCTCTTATTGTTAGAGTAAGTTGAAGTTAAGATTTCGTTTGGTGAAGAGAAATAAACAGTTGTTTTATTTCGAAACTACCAGTGTGCATTTTTCTACCACCCATACGCAATAGTTACCAACAGCCAAATAAAATTGAAACATGTTTTACCTGAATTACGTCGAACTGTAGTGAAATACAAATTTCTTTAATTTCTTAAAATGTTTACTAGGTTAGAGGTTTAATACGTAGAGGTAATAAATGCATCAAATCTGCTTGCTAAAAATTAAATAATCGTTACAAACCCTTTCGAAATCCCGCTGATCCTGCCGCGAGCCAAATAAAATGGAGAAAATCACCGACGAACTGTCCGATAAGGATTAAATACGAGGAATATCGACGAATAACCGTTGAAAAGGTGCAGGAAGAAAGGTCGCTGGCAGTAGCCGATTAGGCGAGGTATCGAGTCGCGAGATACGTTAGATGCAGTCGGTTGCGGCACGGCACGGCGGCAGGTGAGTTGCAACAACTGCAGGCCGGGGCTGCAACTGCGTTCGCCGTGCCCCGGGACCCCGAGTGTCCGTGCGAAATGCCGGCAAACGGTCGTGGCCGGGTCTGCGCGATGCATATTCATGATTCTTTTTTTAACTGATCGGCCATCACGGGAAAAAGGAAGTGAGTTCTGCTGGGCGCAACGCGTCGCCGCGCGTTAAGGACAACCCGCAGGGCACCGCGACGCGACAGGGCGCATACTAATCGGGCCCTGATGTGCTTTTCTCCGGGACTTCCGATCCCCCGACAATCCCCGAAAACTCAAGGCGAACACCTTCGAACACGAACCAGGAAACTACGTCCCCGATAACCAGGCCCTTATCCCTATATTGTTACGATAAACGAAACCGTGAATGGTAGAGAAGAAACATTTCCCACGTATCGAAACGAACGCTATTTTACGAGCAGGTGTCGTTGCACGCAGGTGACGTATAAGTAACCATCTACTCGATTCTGTTACAGGTTTTCCTAGAAGAACACTCAACTTTGTAAAACGGCGATGAAACAGTGGAAAGTGTTCGAGGTTCTGGTAAGTATCCAAGAAAAAGCGTTCTTTCTTCCCGTAAATTGGATCCGTCGCTGGCATCCTTGTCTTTCAAATAATTTCAAACGAAGGAGGAACTGGAACGAGGAGGAGCGAGTGTCTGGCTGGTTGTACCGCTAATGGGGCATTAAATAAAAATATTCATTGGCAAAGCGAAACGACGGGGCGCGCTACGCCACGGCTTACAGTTTTATGGAGCTTAATTGTGAGCGGAACGCGAGCATTCATTTAATTCGTATCGTCTCGCAGCCCCTGCTCCATGGCCGCGAATTAAACTTGGCCCAGAAAAATCCCCTGGTCATGAGGCTCCCTTGAAAAATGAACTGTGAGCATGCCGGATGAAATATTCACCGGCCCGTTAACTTTTCATTTAACGCGTTTCGCCTGCGATTTCCTTCCCCGTGACGGATCGGTGCTCTCTGTCTCCCCAACAATTTCATTCTGTTACGCGAAACGGTGTTTAGATGTAAGTCTTGATTTTGCTTTCATTGGCTACCGTTTCTCTGCGTGCGATTTAGTTAGTCGTTCAATGTCATTAATTCCTTTAAGATTGATCGACGATGAAGGATCGCACGATCGCGAGGAGGATCCAACAAATTTCGAGAAGGTCGTGGGAGGAACTCGGAAGGAATTCTCGGGTGTGGCGAGCGGAAGTGCCGTGGAACGTCGGCAGTTAGCGCCGAAATAAAATAAGGATGGAACGAAGTGAAAGACAGGAAAAATAAGTCGGGCCCTTATCTCGTCCTCGTCCCGTGCCGTTTGCCCTATGCATATTCAAGAGCAACGTTAGGGTCTCTCTCTCTCTCTCTCTCTCTCTTTCTCTTGCTTCTTCTGCAGGCAACGTAAACTCCACGAGGCATCCCCCTTAGGTTCTCGTGGCTCGTTCCACCGGGCCGACACTATACTTACCTACGTCCGCCACCCGCTAATTTCTAGGCTTCCTTCTTTAATTGCACCGGCACGATAATAACCGTGCGCGCGCGGCTCTGTGTGTACATCGCGGCGCGGCCCGTGAACGCGCGAATCCTTGCGGACACGAGGGGACTGGCTGGCTGTTCACCACCTAAGTAGGTGTACATTGCAGCCGTGCAACGAGGTAGCACCCGTTCGATGCACCCTCGTCATCGGGATCGTCTTCATTATCGTGCGATCCTTCGAGCCAACCGATTCTTTTTTTTAGATCTCAGCGAAGTTTGATGCCGTTTAATTGAGAACATGCTAATCGCTCAGACTACTGGATACTTGTTTAGCGAGTTCAGTATTTTCTTTGGCATGTTTTCGCTTGTGTTGATCTTTTAACGCTCGATCGGGAAGCCTATTAATACTACTGTGTACAGTTGTCTTACGTTTTGTAGACGTACTGTACATTTACTGCAGCATACGATAATGCATACAGTCGTTTTGATACTGTATCATTATTTACAATATTGTTTATATTATTAAATATGTTGGAATCTAATCGGTTACCGCAAATTTATGTTTTGTACGAGGTATTATATCAGTCATATACTATTGAATTATTTTAAAGGGAAGGGATGTTTAAGTATTGACATTTCGATGACATTGGGTTAGTACTTTTATATTTTAGAGAATAGGTTGAAGAATAAATTTATATTAAAAAATACGTTGAAGAATAAAGTGCAATTGCACCTAGTGGGTGCATCGGTGCATTCACATAGAAAACAAGTATTATGACATATAGTTTTCTTCAATTTTTACTCAACCCTTGTGTAGTCAACCAAAATGTATAGATTATTTAAAACCTTTTCGTATTCAACATGTTTGCACAAATTCTCATTATCAGACTACACATTAATATATTATCGAGTAAAGAATTGACATTCAGAGAAATTTGTAACCTTTTTTAGAGGAACATTAAGAAATCGTTGAAAGAGCTACAGTGTACGGATACCCGGTTGATTACACAAGGGTTAAAACAGAGCAGTAACATGTTCCAGTTCCCAGTGGACAGTGAGAAACGAGTCCACCGGTTCTCGATGGAGAATCGGGCCGGAGGAGAATTTTCGCGAGTTTCGGACAGAGAAACCGAGCAGAAAGTGGCGGATCTGCGCGTTATGTAAAGTCGGCCGCGCGAAGTTCGCCAATGCCTTGACCCGATCGGTCGAACTGCCGCACCGCTCCGCGCGCCTCAGCACGCTCGGCGACGATTTAACATGCGAGCCGCGTATATTTTAGTGGAATAAGGTCAGAACCGGGCGACGCTCTCCTGCGTTCGAACAGCTCGCGTATGGTATCGGTTTTGCCGAACGGAACGGAACCGGAGGGAAAGAGAGAGAGAGAGAGAGAGAACGAGCAAACGGCCGACACAATGGCGCGGCGATATGTGCTCACTCGGAATGGAACGAAACGAAACGAAACGAAACGGGACGAGTTTGCATTGTCCGACGTGACACCGCACGCTCCTCCTCGTCTTATCGCATTCTTATGACGCGCGTGACACGCGGCTCTCCGCTGCGCCTACTTCGAGACGCCAGCGCGGCCTTACTGCCTCCGCCCCCGCATTATACTACGGGTCCATTATGGCCGTGGAAAACGGGTCATCGATCGATGATATTTACCGTCGACGCACCCGACGATACACACCGTGCGTCGCAATTCTCGCGGAGGTACGTCGACGGTGCCGAAGCGGTCTACTTAGAAACCGAAACGGTCGACGAACCTTATTGCGACCTCCTCCAGGTAGTTGAACTCGGTTCATACATTAGGGCAGGGGTCGGCAAACTTTTTTTTGGAAAGGGCCAAAACACCAGGGGTTCGAAATATTTTCTAATAAAATTATAGAAGAATTATATTTCATTTTTCCATTTAAAGAACAATATTTCTTATATCGCATTACTGCTAACTCAAACACATTTTATAGTAATATTGATTTTTTCAATGGCACGTTACAGGCATTCAAAACGAAATTGCGCTGTACTATTCGTTAATAGTACCTATATTTGCTTAGTTTCTCGCTGTCCATAGTTATGTAAATTTTAGATTAAGACTTAAGATTAAGATTCTTTTTTGTCATACTATATAAACTGCATACACTTGTATAAAAGGACTTCGGTCCGTTTAAAATAAATAATAATAATAATAATATTAACCTGGCGGATCCGATCCAAAACTGGCGGCGGGTCGTAGTTTACCGACCCCTGCATTAGGGACAGATATGGTGGTGAAGATCGGGGATAGCGAGGTGAACATCACGGTAAAATCAAACCAATGCATAGTTAAATGCGACTGTTTATAACGCACCGATGCAAATGAACACAAAAAAATCACTGCGACGCTCTACTATATTCCTGTACTTACTGTCTACCTCGATCGCAAAGTTCTGAATATTTGCAAACTATGCAAACGCAGCGAAAAAGAAGACGTTCTCGAGAAGCTCGAGACAAGAGAAAATACCGATCGGTCCTCGGACTGTCCCGTTGCTAATGGGTCCCCGCCAAAGTGTTACGATCCATGAGCATCGGTTGTTCGACCGACGACTACCAGTTTTACCCGTCGAAGTGGAAGCAGTGTCCCGTTAGGCGCCAGCGTCGTTGCCAAGCTAAATTGACTAGGGTCAAAGTGCCAGGATCAGAGCCCGTCTCGGACCAGAAATGATACCTTCTTCCTGGTGCACCGTCGAGACTGATTAGAAGCTTCGAAATTCGTCAAAGAGGATTATTCCTTGGAACAGGAACACCTGACACGAATTTTCTTTCAGAAAAGTGTTACCCAGTATATTAGGTAGGATAGGAAGTTCTGTCGTATTGTAAAGGAAACATTTGAATCAATTGATAAAAATATATGTTTACTCGTATTCAATAATACAATTTCCATTATTTTTAACATCTTTCAAGTAACCTGTCAATTCCAGTTTCCCTATCACTCACTAGTAACATGTGTTCTTCATTTACAAGTAAAATTTTTTTTTTAATTTATTTTACGTCGCTCTAAACTCTTTGCTATGGTTACTTCACGACGGGACCGACAGTTTATTAACACTTTACCGACCGGAAGCCTATTAATAGGATTTTCAATAATTCTGCTGTACCAAAAAAAAAGCATAGAAATTTTCGTTGACATTGCAATCTTAAATGAATCTATTAGACGACGTTATTGAGGGTGACTTAGTTAGTTCATACTAAATGCTAAATGAAAATTTACCCATGTACCATACATTTTTCAAAACTATGCAATAATCACCGGTCGGTAATGTGTTAAAATGGGTTCCGACCAGCAAAATTATCTGCTCATTTCAAATACGACATCACTTTCCCTCTAACCCAATAAATGGACAGGGTACTCCTTAACCTGTATGGGTGATTCTAACAATTCGATCACAGTAGATGCAATCGATAGACGAGCTGATCCTCTAAGCAGAAGGAAAATCGCATTTAGCAGAGCACATAGGATCCCGTTAGCGCCAGCTCGTTCGCGGAAAAGCGTGGAACGCGCGCGTCCTGGGTGTCTAGATCGAAAAGCTGTTTGGATATATCGTAGCAATTAGCTTGCGAGAACTATAGTCCGAGGTCGGTGTTCAGATCAACGTCGGCGTCGTCGGCGTCGGCGGCGGCGAGCAAGATATCGAGGAAAGATGGGCGCGGCGCGCAACATTCCTCCTCGAAGAGCTCCGATGGCATTGTTCCATCGCGTCGCACCTCGATCACGCCTCTGTCACGTGGCCCACAATTCACGGGACGTGACTCCTCGGGCCCTCTCTTCAGCTTGTCTACGAAACGACCGTCACACTTACACCGCGACTCGCTTCTTCTTCGCCCGGCTATTATATTCCTCTCCTCTCGCGCGTCTCCTTTCTGTCCTTTCCGCCCGGCGAAACGTAACGTCGCGTTGCAAAACGATCGCCGGCTGGTAGACGCGTGCAAATCGTCGCCTCGATTCACTCACGGACGCTCAAGATCCTTCGTGACACAGGAGCAACCATTGAACACCAATTACAACCCTTCACCGTTCCATTAGGAACATCATAATAGCCTTTCATGTATTCTTCTTGGATCAGCTGATTCTTTGTCTTGCACAATGCGACAACAAATGTGCAACGCTACCGTAAACGATCGAGTACACCTTTTTCTGGAGAAGCGAAGTAACAGGAAGACGCTAACGATAACAATATCAGAAATTGTTCTTCAACGCCATTTACAGTCCTTCACTGAAAGAAAGAAACGAGGAAAGAAAACTAGAAAGAAATATTACAGTGCTCTTTCGTGTATTCTTCTTGCATCAACTAATTCTTTGTGAAGTACAGTACACAGAGAAACAGTAAGACATTAACAATAAAAATATCAGAAATTGTTCTTCAATACCATTTACAACCCTTAACTGTTCCATTAGAAATATTATAATACTCTTGCGTGTATTCTTCTTGCATCAGTTAAATCTCAGTAAAGTACGATACACAGGGA
Source organism: Lasioglossum morio (assembly GCA_916610235.2). Taxonomy (NCBI): domain Eukaryota; kingdom Metazoa; phylum Arthropoda; class Insecta; order Hymenoptera; family Halictidae; genus Lasioglossum; species Lasioglossum morio. The sequence continues at coordinate 26,065,968 of OU744326.1, forward strand.
AACAGTAAGACATTAATAATAAAAATATCAGAAATTGTTCTTCAATACCATTTACAGCCCTTAACTGTTCCACTAGAAATATTATAATACTCTTTCGTGTATTCTTCTTGTATCAGCTAAATCTCTGTAAAGTACGATACACAGATCAACAGTAAGACACAAACAATAAAACTATCAGAAATTGTTCTTCGACTGAAAGAAAGTTTGTAGGTGGCACGAAACGCAGGGGGGGGACAAGCCAGCAAAAAGACACCTAAACGAAACGAGCGTGTCTATGGCGAGAGGGAGGGGGGATGTAGCGTTGCCATAGACGATCGAGGAGATTTATCGGTGCTCGGGGGGGATGACTGTTCGTTTCTGCGAAGGGTGGTCGGTTTATCCCCTCGTTTCGGAAGGAGAAAGACACGCGAGGAGCGTGCAGTCTCGGGCAACGGGCTTGATTCCTGCACGCACTCCTTGCTCGCTATACGCTCGGCCATGCCAGGAGAGAAACGACGGGGCCGTGGTAGCTGGTAGGGTGACGAGTTCAGGAAGTATAACCATAATAGGCAGCAAACGGTGGCGAGCCAAGGGGAGGAGGAGGACGGGCGCAGGAGAGCGAGGCAACGAACGACACGAGAGCCGTGACGCCGTTCCTGTAGGGATTAATTAGCGATAAGGCTTCTAATGAGCGGCAGGTGAGCGAGCGAGCGAATCAACGTACGAGTAAACGAACGAACGAACGAACGAACGGACGGACGGATAGACGACGACGTTCGACCACAAACATCGGCATCGTGTGCCGACACGTGAAACTTTATCGGAAACGTATTAACGAGAATCCTATCGGGACACGACGGCGAGAGAACCCCGCGATAATGCTAACTAAATTATATAGCCGCCGCGGAGGAATGCTGAGGCTGATTCTCTTGATTACCCTCGCCGAGGCTTGGCGTACTTCGACTATAGTTAATGCACTAGCATGCCGCGTCGGTCGTGTGAAACCTGCACAATTTTTCTTACCCGAAGATCCACTTTCGGTACAGTCTACGATGCGAGGAGATTAGAAAAATCGTCGCGAAGCACTAAAGCTTGACACAGGACGTTGAAATATTGTCCAACTCGAGAAAGTCGATCAACGAAGCCGCAAATGGCCCCCAGCACCGTCGAGAGTCTAGTAGACACAGGGATTCGTTATCGAAGAATATCAATCGGTGCAACAGTCACGGGGGACGTTGGTTTCTGACTACACCCGTCGCTCTCGAGACAACCTCGACTGTTTAAATGAATTCTCTTGACCAGTCTGAAAGCCTCCCCGACTAGAATCTCGAGTTAAACGATCGGGACCATCGATCCCGGGACTCCTGTTAAGCGGACAATCGCGGTCGTCGCGACGAAATGATCCTCTCCGACGAATTACGCAAAGAACCTTTTCACGAAGGCGACAGCGCGCGCGGCAACGTGCACAGTGGAAACACACAGTCTCCGATCGGTACAACCGATTCGTCGTGGTCGTCTGCGGGAGAACTTGGTCGTTGTCGGCCGTCCACTGTCCACGCCGATAACGCAGCCCGGCGACATTTACAATAATGTATTCAGTCAATGTGTCAAGAGGGGTCGATCGTTGTTTCAGCGATCCGCGACGTTGTTAAGCCACTTAAGCCCCCGGAGTACGCGACAGCTGGCATAGGTCAGTATCATTATCTCGCGAGGAACGAGAGTGAAACGACGAATCGATAGACGGACGTACGGGACATTAATAAACATGAAGAGACCGAGCGCGGGGAACCCCCTACCTTCCAATCAGGAGCCTGACTCGCGGCATCCTGTGCTTCAGGAGGTCTTCCCGTTCGCTCCGAGAACCCGTCGTTTCGGGACCCTTTTCCCAACCAACGAACACGATATTCGACATTTCCGTATGTTTTTTATTTTTCAAAATATACTTCTCCCAAGTCAGTTGTCCTTACAATAGCAAGGTCCTCTTTGACATTTCAGCTTCGCAATTCATGGAACTTTAGCTTACCTAGAAACCAAGAAAGTTTTTCGGAGACCAACCTTCTAGGTCTCTAGAAAAATCGATGGAACAGCCTCGCAGACCAGCAAGAATTAATAAGTGATCAAACAGACTCTTGAAGACCAAACTCGCCGCCCTCGAGGAAATCCCTCATCCCCGAAAAGATCTGAGCACATCATCAAAATCGAGCAACACCTGTCGCCTTGAAGATGCGCGGTGCTCTTATATCGGAGGAGGGCACGAGGAATGAAGCGATCTTCGAAGGGGTCGGTATACGAATCGTTTTTTAAACCATCCGACACGCGATGCGCCGGGAAACAGCTGTTTTAGCATGGACGAGCGTCCGATGGGTAAGACTTAATCGAGCGGTGCGCGTTGGCTCGTAACGCGGGTAAGGAAGCGAGAAAAAAGATCCTGGAGAAAGAGAGAAACACAGCCGCGAGAGATCCGATGAGGCACGGAGTAACGAAAACTGGAGAGGGAGGGAGCGAGGGAGGTAGAACGAGCAAGTAAAACGTGTGGAACGAAGACAAAGAGCTCAGATAGAACACCCACCAGCCAGCGGCATAGGCGCGCGAGTCGAGCCGGCAACTTGTTAATTATTAATCAGCATGTTTAATTCATATTGCACGCGCCAGCTGTTTGTTTCCTTGATGCGCGCTAAGGTCTTGTACTTACTACACCGCTTAAGCGTTACCGCAGGTAAGCATCGCTCTCGCTACGGGTGCTTAGGAATTCTCTCTCTACCGGCTCGCTGTGCCGGACCTCCCCCTCCCCCCCATTTCTTCTTCGCCCTCCGTACTCGCGCGCCGCGCACAGTCCCCCCAACGTTTTATTCGCCTCTCTTTCCTTTTCTTTACGGCCCGAACCGTCTCCCACGCCACCGCAAACTGTTTACTATGTATCCGCTAACGTAACGCGTTCCCCCGCGTCCATATGCACCTCGCGCATCGCGCGATCACAAGGTCGTCTCGTTCGCGAGTCTACACGAACACCAACCCCTCCTCCCCATCTCTTTGTCTTCGCCACTTTCTTCGTCTCTCGCGATTATGCGCGCCGTTCTACAGATTAATTGTCCCGTTCGGCGAGATATCTGCGGATTCATCCTGCCATTGTTGCGATCCCAATCGACAGAGTCAGTATTCTTCTTCGTTCGGAGCTCGTCGTTAGTCTGGCGCCGCCGCAATTACTTCGAATCCGTCGAACCCGAAAACCTTGATAAACTCTAGGTCCCGTCGCGAAATAACCTTAGCAAACGGTTGAAAGCGACGTTAAATAAATATTAAACAAAACCGAAAAGAGAGGAAATTATGTATTATAGATTAAATTTAATGGAAGGTTGCGCAGTTGTACACGCTAGAAACAGTTGATACACTCAACGAAATCATCTCCTCGTCGAGGATCTCGCGAGAACGTTCAAACCACGAAACAATAAATTTTTGGGGCTTTACATGAAACAGCAATGGTCCAAGGGATAGGGCAAGGTTAGATCTAACTTCCCAGCATGATCTCCAGGCATCGAGATCACCGGGTGATCGCCAGATCAACTCCGGAAACTGCATTCTCAGCGTGATCGACAACTAGCCAAAAATCCCTAACAATTTCTATAGGGGGGAGGTAGAATATTCGAGTAGGGTTACGTAGACAGTGGACGCGGCCCTGTCGTTTCCAGAACGCTCTTCCGCCTTCGTTCCGTGGCTCGCAGGGGTGTTTATGGGATTATTATACGAACGGTGCTAGGAGAAGGTCCGCAACTCGCGCGAGGAGATCCCGCGAAAGACGTAGAGCCGCTGCCACACAACCAAGCAGAACCAGCACCAACACCGCCGCGAACACTGTGTGATTCAATGGCGAACGATAGCGCGCGAACTATATCGTGCGTACAGTACAGTATACACAGTCGTGGAAACATCCCTTCGGGGTCTGGCCGTCTGGAGGTTGCACGAGGGGGGAGGGGAGGTCATAAAAAAATACCCGTCGAGTGAAAATAAATCTAACCTCGGGTCGGGCCGACCGTCGGGTCTCTCCCTTAACGCGGGGTAATAGAAACGAATGGCCCAAAGAGTGAGAGAGGGAAGGGTCGAGAATGGATGCGACACCGGGATCTTATGTAACGCTCGACTACGTAATACCGGAGGCTTTTTCCACCGTGTCATAAGACACTTATGCGAGCCTGGATTTTAGCTTTGTCCGCAATCTCCTGCCGCGAATGCGCGGCCGAGTGGATCAAATTTATGAGGCCGGGTGCGCGAAACAGGCGGGGGAAAACCGACGAACAAACTAGAATAAATTAAACGATTTCGAGACTTAGTTAAACATCTATTACTTGCTAGAAGAATCTACGTGGAGAGAGTGCGAGACAGAGAGAACGAGATGGCGAGCTAGCTGAAAGGTAGGAAGAGCAAGGGAACCAGAGAAAGAGGAAACGTAGGAAGCCAGAGAGGGTGGAGTGGGGTTGGCAAGAAGACAAGGGAAGAGTGTAGGCGAGGCACAGTGGGTTTACCGCACTGCTACCACCCTTAGCGCGCGGTCTGAGTTCATTGCGCGAGTCATCAGTATCCATAAGCGATGAGTTACCTCCCCGGGTTCCCTGCCACCGGTAGTCGATGGAAGACAGGAAGAACGGTCGAAGGACGTAGGAAGCAGGACTACGGAGAGAGAGAGAGTAGGACGAGGATAAGGTAGCCTGGTGAACGGAAGGAAGGAAGAAAGGAAGAGCCAGCCGCCTCCGGTGGAGTTAGAAGAGGAAGGGGGTGTCGGGAGCAGAGGGTTGGGAAAAAGAGGGTTGAGTCGGGGCACCTGGTTCGGTTGTTCCGTAGCAGTCTCTCTCTCTTTCTCTCCACCCCTCGGGTCCAGGATGCTGCAACGAGAGGAGAGGACGAGGGCCGTGGACGAACGGTGTCGGTGCTGTGGGTGGTTGATTTTCTTAGGTCAACGTATAATGAAGCTTGCCAGAGGGGGCTGGGGGAGAGAGAGAAGAACGTGGACGTCCTAGACCAATCCCAGGACGCCGCGGCGAACAACCCCGTGACGGGGGCGAGCCAACCGGAGAGTCCTCTTCCAGAAGGAGCCCCCGAGAAGGCACCTTCCGGACGGAACCGCTGCCTTCGATACGCTCTCCTTTGGACGAGCATACTCTCTCTCTTTCTCTCTCTCTCTCTTCTCGTTTCTAGTTCTCTCTCTCTCTCGGTCGAATCTAGCACCACTGACGGAGACGTTCACCAACACCAAGATAGAATAGCGTACTCCCGCTTACACGCTCGCGGCCAAAGTTAATAACGGATGATGGTCCGACGGTGCACGCTTCGACGATTGAATTAAACGAGCCTGGCCAACACCTACGCCCTTATTCCCTTCTAGAAGCTTCTCTCTGTCAATGATTAGATTCCGGGGTGGGGCGGTTTCTTAGCTTGAGAAATGATGCTGAGGTGAGCGAGACGTATGTAGGTCATGATTTTGGAAGTTCGAGAGAAACAACATTTTTATATTCGACGAATGTTTACTGATAGCTGAACAACGTATGTGTTTCAACAGTTCTGCACCCCTGCAGCACCATCGTGATCCTCCAACCCACAAGTAATAGTAGCAGACTGACCACCTATTGCAACGATAATCGGGACCAACTGCTCCCTCACCGGAATCTCAACAAATACCACAACACAGTGTTTTCATCTCCCGATAGAGGATCTTTAATATCGCTCTAGAACGATGCAGAGCGTGGCAGAGCATGGAATCCACCATAATCCTTTCGAAAGCCTGGAGATAGAGAGGTCAGCGATGTTTCTGGTTTCGAGTCGCGTAGTCGATGCTCGCCGATGATCCTGCTGGATCGAAGAACGGTCAAAGCGAGCGAGCATCATACGAAAGACGAAGAGTTCGAGAAACATCGTTCTCGAAGAGGAAAGGGGGAGGGCAGGTAACTGGTCGGTTGGTCGAAAGTCCGTGTTCTTGGAGGCAAACGGGGCGCGATGGAAAAATTGCCTCGATGTAAAAACATGAGAATCGTTTCTCCCGACGTCCACACTCGATAAAACGACCCCCGAGCAGACCCTGAAGAGATACGCGATCCACCGGACCGCATAGAAGAGAGCACTCGGCCGAGAACACATCGCCGGGTACAAACGGACCCGATCGTTCCCTGGTTCCTTCGTCGAGGAAGGAAACGCAAAGAGAAAATGGTAGGGCTCTTTCTTTCTCTCTCTCGTATCTCCCTCGACGATATGGTCAAGAGAAGAGAGAGAGAGAGAGAGAGAGAGAGAGAGAAAGAGGATCGCATCGAGTCGAGTGGTCAGCTATCGAAACCTCCTACCCTTGAATTCCACCCCCTCCCACGGGGACCGGCTCCATCGGCCAATAATAAAAAAATATACGATCTGTTGGCTCACACGGACAAGACCCGCCAGCACACATACCGGAAACCGACTCCGCCGAATTATACGTCGAGGCTGCTTCTAAGTGATCGCATTTCCACATAGACGAGCTGGCCCGATACGATATGAAAGACTGGCCGGTGGCGTTATTGCCCCGTGGACGGTGAAACGGGGTAGAAGCGGGGGGTTGAAAGGGGGCTGCACACCGCGGGGCGCCTACTACGAAAACCGTACCGGTATTATCGAACTGGATACTTTTCCGATTCTTTACGACCACCGGCCAACCCCCGCGGAAACTTGCGAAAAAAATACACGCTGGACGATAAACGACCTGTGCACGGTCGCTCTCGGACGTTCTGTGTGGACGTTCGGATAGACTTTTTTTTTCAGGGAGAAAGAACGATCGAGGAAAATTATTGGTCCTCGATGTTTCTCTTCGTTGCGGAGGCTACTTCAGTTTCTCTGTTTCTCAGATCGGAACGTTTCCTACGTCTCTAAACTTTATAGAAATTAATACAAATAACACGAAGCACGTAGTATTATTTTATTTTTAAAAACGAAGATATAGATGACATTAGTTAAAAACCTTATTCCCCGAGACAACGAAATTTTCCGTTTCCATAAAAAAATTAATTAATTTGTTATCATAAATTTCTTGTGTTCGGTAAATAGGACCGAAACTTCCGATTAAAATTTCGTTAACATTTCTCTTGCTCTCGAACAAAATCGTCCATTAGGTATTTTTCAACGAACACGTGGAATCCACAGAAAACGAATGACAAACTAGGGCAAACGTTTCCAATTACGCTGGCATTAAAACCGTGACGAGAAACATATAATTCTCTGCGTTCGTTCGCCGTCGTTTCATTTTTCGCGACGAGGGAAAACAGAGCGCAGACAAAATAATTAATGTTTCCGGTCGGTTTTGCCGCGCAGATAGAGGAGAGCGGACCGTGAATAATTACGTCAAATCTATCGGCGCTCCCTCTGCGGCCGGTCCGTGTGTCTAGGGGTGGCGAGCTAACGAAAGAAAGATGATCCATTCGTCATAATATAAAAATGGCCGTGACAGCGTTATCTGCGGCCATTTCCTGCAGCCGTAGCTCCGGTTCCCCGATCTCACTTGTCACTATACCGGAGGTAATGATCATTACCGGGGGTTGGAACCCCCCGCGAAGGATACATAAGTATAGCGAGTGAGAGGAGCGAGGCCGGTGGATGGTTAGGACCTTGGAGAGAAGGATCACTGGAAGAAAGAGACACTTAGGAGGGAGTGGGAAGACCGAGAAGGGTGACTAGAGGGTTGAAAGTAAAAGACAGTGATATAGACTGGGTTTTCGAGCCTGGGATCTTCTCTCCTTCGTTGATCTTCCTCTTTCTCTCTCTCTGTTTCTCGTGTCAGCCATGGGTGGGACAAGATGGCCGCTGCTGCTAGGACTCGAGCCGGGGCCCGGTCTCGGGTTTATGCGTCGTAATAAATGGTAATTTAAAACAGCGAGAACTAACAATTTCTTTCTTTATTTCTTCGCCGGCACACCCACACCCTGTAGAGTCACGGCACACGTACGAAGAAGGGTAGTTTTCTTCGAAGGTGGTAAAAGGAGAGGATCCCCTGCGCACCGTGGGGTACGTGGGGGTGCAAGGGATGGTAGAGAGAGGCCCGAAGCACGATAGGCACTACCTTTTTCCACGAGGATATACACCAACCACCAGAAACCCGGAGTGAACCAAGCCAGTCAGCCAACCAGCCCACGTAATATAAAGAGATATGTGCCCGCGGAATAGCATTACCATTAGGAGATATAGTTTAGCCGAGCCACCAGATGAGATGAGATACTGCGGCTGAATCATGCATGAAGCCAAGGTGCGATCCACCACCTCCGAGCAAGACGCGTTAGACCGCTGCCCTTCTTTTCCTTTCCATCTCTCTCCTCTCTCTCTCTTTTGATTTCTCACTGTCTTTCTCAGTTTCTCTGTGTACTACGATGTCCGTTTCACATCTTGGATACACTAGCCGCCACACCTGACGAGTTGTCTCTGGCCAGGCTTTCTTCCTTCGTTCGCCTCGCGACCTTTTATCCTGCTTTTTTTTCTTTTTATTGTTGAAAATCTCTTGGGAGATTTATCTCAACATGGTACGGAGTTCAATATAAGAACCAAGAGCAATATTTACAGAATAAGAATATGCAGCTACATTAACACGTTCCGTGCCACGTGTGCCACCGATGGTACATATTTATTTAATCCGCTAAACACATATATTTTATAACAAGTTTAACCTTCGGTCCATCTAGAATTTTCTAAATTGTACTCTTCAATCGTCTCGTCTTTCGTTAGACAGCGCGCATTGTCTGCGGGACAACTTCATCTCGCGATCATGCTCCGCCGAGCGATCGCCTCTTTTTTCATCGGGATCCCAGGGTGTCGTGTTATTTTTTTTCCCTAGGCAGTCTCTCTCCCCGAGAAAAGTGAATATGCCACGGTATTCAAATGGCAGTCGCGCGACACTTTATTAAACGCGCTATTTGCATCGCCGACACCCCTTCGTCGCGCCCCTGTCTCGATAGAGGCGGTGTGTGCTGTCTCTCTTTTATAGTTTTTTTTTTTTTTTCGTTAGACCACCGTCAAACTACTCGACCGGGGACTGATTAAAAAGTCGCCAGAGAAATTGGCTGCCGTCGCTGCGCGTTACCAACGCGTCGTTCTTCCCGTCGCACAGTCAGACGTGACGATCTGGCGGCGATCAAATAATCGATCTTCGTTACGTTATGAATTAGAAGAAAAAATTCATGTCACTCCGGGAAGAATGAAATCTACTATGGTATAGTATACTTTATTTTTTAATATTTCCTGTCGTTGTCTTGCAACCGACGCTTGAAGTCAGCAGACAATCACAATCGAAAGAATTGTGATTCCATAATATTAATTCATGCTTCTGAATGCAATTTATATACTCTATAGATTCTGGGAACTGGGACAAGTTACTGCTCGATGTTAAATAAAATTCGAAATAAAAATTATAGAGAAAAGAATCCTATGACCTTACTTTTTATGTGGCTGCACCCGCCACTGTTAGATTATTACTTTCATATATAAGAACTAGCTGATCCGACAGACGTTGTCCTATTCAAATTTCAATAAATTTGTTTGTGATCGACATCCATCGTTCGAATCGTAAGTTCATACAAAAACCCATAGAAATAGCACTTTCATTTTTTCCCGAGTTTTTCATGTTTCCGGGAAACTCTTCCAATTTTTCTTTCCCTAAAAACCTTATTCGGATTATTACGAACATTTTTTTTTAAAAAGTAGCCAAATCAGACCAGTACTCAAGTGATGCGCTTACCAACAAACAGCATTTAATTTTTATTTATATAGATACATTAAAAAATAAATTTATTTTAAAGAATACGTTAAGAATACTTTAAAGAATAATGTGCATTCGCATAAAAATAAGGTCATAGGAAGTTAGGACGTGCAATGACATATGATTTGTTCCTCTATCATTATTTCCGATTTTTATTTAAAACAGAGCAGTAGCTTGTCCCAGTTCCCAGAATCACCCTGTATATTCTCTGCGACGGACACAAAACACTGGAAATATTCTACACAGATTCTCGATCGCTGTCAAGTCATGTCGTTCCATTGTGAGTCGCTCGTTTGAAGAGCGGCCTTGTTACGGCGCTTATAGGTACATGAATGAAGCGAATGAAGTGAATGAGATGAATAAAAATTGATACAAGGGACATCCACAAAACGTGTCACGCCGGAGCAGATATTAGCGGAGGAAAACACCCCTGAACTACTGCCGAAGGGGTGACTGAGGCCGCGCGTGCACACATTATGCTAATTTGTCTTTTAATCTCGTGCCACCGACGATCTCTCTCTCTCTCTCTTTCTCTCGCTCTCGGCTTCTCTGTTTCTCGCTCGAGCAACCCAGACGCTGCCTCCTCGTCCGCTAGATCACAATCTGCCTGGATTGCGTGTTATTTACTCGCTGGGAACACACCGCCAATTTCGCCGCTCGTAACGACCGCCGAGATTGTTCTTTCACGAAGATTCGCGCACCCGAACTTACCCGCCCATGGGGTTCCTTTAACCCATTCGATCATGGTGATTGACTCAGTCGATAGGACCAGTTCGAAGTATTTATTTTCACATTAATAAAAGAATCACCAATTCGGAAATTCTAACCACAAAATTTTAATAACATCCCCACCTTTCCACGAATTCTACACTTTACGAAGAGATCAATCAATAATACAAATGAATTCGTAACCCTTACAACAACAAATCTGTTTCAAATAAAAATTGGTTGAATTGATATATTTTCCTCGAAGACGCAGCTAGTCCATAGAAAATGAAAATTCTCTTCAACTGTATCAACTCTCAAAAATCACATACCTTCTGCACGATTTCTTTGAAGCAAAAAACATTTAAGAATGCGAAACAACAGAAGAAACGAATCCAAGCAATTCGGAAAGGCTGACATCAGTAGTGTAAAGAAAGTTTTTCTCGGGTGTCTGCCTTTTGACAAAAGACAATGGATGAACACGTAGCCAGCACGAATATTTTCATTTTGCATCGACCAGGACGACTCTGTTCGTACTGTTAGGGTCGTAGACGGCAAGGTAACGCGTCGCCAGGGAACAAGGAAAATACATTTGTCAGTGGGCTGGCGATCAGGTCGGATTTGGTTCGAAAGGGCGTAAGAAAGCGTTCCCGAAGAAAAGAATCCGGAATCAGGCCGTGCGGCCGTGATAGGCGGGAAAAGCAGGTGGTGGTGGCGACGCCCGGTTGGTGGGAGCACTTATGCATTTATGCATTCATATTTCCGTGGTCTCTCCAGACGAGCTCGTGGAAGAAGAAGAAGAAGTTGTCCTCGTCGTCGTACGACGAAGATGAAGACGAAGAAGAAGAGAACGACGAAGAGGAGCAGGAGGACGTCGGCTGTGCGCGCGATGGTACAGCGTTTCTATCCCCCGAAGAAAGAGGAGAGGACGTCGCGTCGCTCTGGGGAGGGCAACCGAGAAGGCGGTGGGCGTAAAGTTGCCCCGGAATAATAATACGGACAGCTCGTGCCTGCTCGAGGAAAAAATCTGAATACATGAAACGTAATGACGAGTCGCGGCGTATACCCCTCTTTCTTCGCGGAGGCGTCTTCCAGCCACTCCGTGTGCCCTCCCGAAATAGAATTTCCAGTCTATAGTGCCTCGCCTGATCCAATGGACCCCTGATTCCACGACGAATCGGATGGCGAAAGACGAACGATGTTTTCGGCCGATTCCAAACCGATGTTCGCTCGAGGACATCACAAGATGTTCGAGGTTAGGTTGAAGGACGAAGGGAGACTGTCCGATGCAGACCTCTTCTAGGTTAGCTCTTTACAGGAGAGATAATTGCAGTACGAAGTCAGTCAAAGGAATTCTCCTGAAATTTTTATATTCCCTTTTTATATCAACGACTGTTCTGCTACATTAGAAATAAGCTTCGAAATTTTCTTTCATCTAACAACTCTGAATAAAATTAGATCGTATTGTTTCAGGTGATTGAATTATCGTGTTTTATTTGAAGAAAGATTAGAATAAAGAGGCAGGTTTCTCTATTAGAATGGTACTGTTTTATATCTACTGTTACCAAGGATCGTATTCTATATGAAACCTCATCTTAGTTTCTAAGAGGCTCGGTACAGCCACCACAGAATCCTTAAAACCCTGCCTTACTCGGAGATCATGATAGAGCACAAAATTTCTCGGTATTCTCACTAAACAGGAGATTTTATACACTTACGAAAATAATTATTCTCACCCTATTGTACATATTAAGAAAGAAAATCGATATCTATCTCATTCCAGTATGTCGCAATTCAGATAAAAAGTTTTCATTTTGCATATAGATCCGTTGTCTAATAATCACTGAAAACCGCCAAAAGAAGGACTTCGGAAAGCGATTACCAAAAAAAATCGGGGGTGCGCAAAGGCGCCAGTATGGCGTCCACAGAATGTTGAAAAAGGTCGTCTGTGCTGTATCAGAGGTGATGGATCGAAACGATCGGTGGTAGACAGAGGTGTAAACGATACAGGATACAGGTCGTAAGTACAGGAAGGTGGATAAATGAAGGAAGGAAGGAAGGAAGGAAGGAAGGAAGGAAGAAGGAAGGAAGGAAGGAAGGAAGGAAGGGCGCCGTCGTAGCCCGGGTGCCCGTGGCTCCGCCTATCGGTGCGCCGCCTCGCGGTGGTGAATACATTTAGCCTGGTTAGTTTACAAATGAATACAGCGATTGAAGCAACTTATAATATCAATGTACCTCAGGCGGTCTCGCTCGCACGCCGGGCGCCACCCCTTGCGGGCATCTCGCTTCCACCCACTCTCTCGCGGGGTTCCATACAGAATGGCCATATTAACTTGATAATTAGCTCGGTTATACGACTTGCAGATGAGGAAAGACTCGGGACGGACGTCGGCTACCCCTACCAGGAGTGGTGCCAGTGTTCCTTGCTCTGCTCCCTATGCTATGCTCGACTCGGCCCGGCTCCTCGTCGCTCGTCGGATGGATATAGAACCCTTAGTTCGTATTCCTCTCCCTGTCTGCCAGGAACCCCGGCGTGTTCTGTCTGTCGGGTAGCTGTCCTTGCCATCCGACGCGTCTTCTCGTTGTTCTCTCCTCGTGGTAGTCTCTTCATGTTTCTCGCCGCGTGTTCTCCAGCCGCCACTCTCTCTCTCTCTTCGCGCGGTCTTAGACATCTCAGTGCCGGGAAAACCTGCGTAGTGAGCTAAGGGTGGAAAAGTGCCGTCGACGAGATGTCGCCGTGTCAGGTGACCGGTCCCGGAGTACCTGGGGGATCACGTGTTAGCATGAGAGAGCGGCCACGTGCCCGCTATAGGAGGCGGAGCGGATGACAGGAGCCACTCGAAGACATCGTGTCTCCCCCGAGGATGATCATCGGCTGGGCAAGTGACAACGGAGGTAGGTCACCAGCTAGAAAAGAGTGGCAACGAGCGAGGTGTTCGCGGGTTAGGTAGCGTGAAACACGTCGGCTCTCGAGGCGATACGATAGAGTCTCTTTTGCGGCGGTCGTCACGGTAGACGAAGCGGAGAAGCGGACTAGGTGGCGCCTTGAAGAGCCAAAATGGCCGCGGAAGAGCACGAACGGGAGGAGAGAGGGATCGGTAGAAGGAGATGGATAGAGGGAGGACCAAGGAGGATGGAAAAGGAGAGAGGAACACCGGCGGTGCGGTGGCGAAAAGGTCGTCGCGCGCGAGGACAGCTCGAGCGGAGCCGAGTCGAGCCGAGCCGAGAGAGCCGTGGCCCCGTGTCCTCAAACAGATCAACGCGAAGGCCTCTCTGCGACGCGAGCCTTCTTCTCTACGCGGGCTCTCTCGCGGACGACAGCAGACCAGGAATACAAAGTACGCTCCGTTCAGGCGCATTCCGGGAGATGACTGGCATTGAAAGCTGCCTTTGGGGCCGCGCCTGGCTGCCCGCTTCGCTCGCTCGCTCGCCTCGACGTCTACGACCGGAATACAGAGGATGGCGGCCATATTAGGCCTCACCTCCTTCCACCGCCTCCTCCTTTCTTCTCCTGGCCTGTCCTCCTGCCGACGAGGTGCTCTCCTACTGGACACCCATCGTCCTCGGGACTGCTCGCCGGAAAACTCGAAGAGTGCTCCTCTATGATTGCTCCTGGAGGATAGATCACAGTTAAACTGACCTCTCTCGTGCCCTCGGATTTTTACATTTCTATTGAACATCGGAGGAGGACACATGGGAGTAGATCCCGAGGGCTGCGCGGACTGCTGGAACACCAGGTGGCTGCGCGTTGCTGGAACTGGTCGTTCTACTGGGTGTTTTATTGTGGCTCCGGGATTTTATCAGCTCTTGCTTCAGATTTTTACGTGATTGCTATCTGAACTCTAAATTGTTGACTACGAAAGATACAGTTTAGAGTACTTAAACTTTAGAGGCCTAACGACATGTGGTGTCATACTAGGTTCATTAGTCAGGGATATCGAACTGTGATTACTCTACCGATTATCCTCTAGATTCAGGATTATTCACAGAATCAGCACAGGACCTTGATACGCAAGGCATCTTCTTAAATCGCTCCTCCTCTGCGTCACTCTTTTTATGGATCGCAAGGAATCGCAGCGGTTTGGCATTGACATCGATCGCCAGTAGTCGAATCAGGTCTGTCACTGGATCCCCGGCGCGTCGGAGAACAGTTTCATCGGGTTGTCGGTTCGGATCGGCTCCGGCGGGACCGTCCGATCGAATCTTCCGCTGAAACGGTCCCGACTAATGGCTACCTGTCGTCGTCCGGATGCCCGCAAACGACCGGTTCTAAGACGCGCCGAATGTTGTGGATTTATCGCGAAGGTGTTCGCTCCGGCTACCTGCTATTACTGTGCACCTGCGCACGCGATCCCGCCGCTCGTGCCCCTTGTCCCCTACTCTTCTTCTCGTGTGTCCTCGCATCTTCGGGCCACTCGACGATATTCGCACCTTCGTTTCGCGAGGCGCGAAACTCTTCGTCTTCTCTCCTCGGACTTTTTTTCTCAGAGATCGTATAATATTCTCGCACCTTCGTTTCGAGGCGCAGAATCTTTGATAATCTTCTTAATCGAAGACCGGTTCGTTCTGTTTTGAAATTTTTCTGGTTTTTCTCTGGTGTCTCTCCTCGAATCGGAGATCTCCTCGGATTTTAATGGAAGATCGAACGATGCTCGCATCTTCGAGGAGAAACGATCAGAGTTCTCTCTTTAGATTTGTCTGGGAGTGTAACGCATCCTCGCGGAATCAAGAAGAAGGACACAGATGCGGAGGAGGGTCGGCGAGAGGCGGACCCCGCGATGCGATACGCGTATACGTGCCGTCACGTACGCGACGGGCTTTTTACTGAAATAAAATCTAAATACAGGCGGTTCCGACGAGCACACTGCCGCCACAAATTCTGTTCCCATGAACACGGCTGCCGCCGGCCCGTGAGAGACTTGCCCCGGTTTATCAACCGCCTGGTCGCATCAACGACTCGCCCACGCCATCCTCGTAGAGCTGCTTAGACCGTTTCCTTACTATTTTCTGCAATAGTACAATACTTCATTCTAATCTCTTTTATCGTGTAGGTCTTATTTATTCCAAAGTCCTACTTTTACGTTTACCAGAAGTAAGTTGCATTATTCGGCAGCACGTAGCTGTCGCAGCTCTATGCTTCCAAACAGTGCAAATTAATAATCGTAAAAATAGTACTTTTCATTCGGATCTCTTATCTTGCGCTTTCGACTGGTGATATACCCCATCGCATGCATTATCGAGAAATGAGAAGGCGCATCCCGCACCCTTACAATCCTGGAAACGAAACTACGCCCTCAACCCTCATACGTTCCTCAGGGTGAAAATTCACCCATTCAATATTTTCACATACTGTACAATTATTCATCCTTTTACGTCGTGAGATGTATTTCTTTAAAATGTGACGCTATAAATGAAACATAATGTGTTGATTCAACGTAATCGAAATAAAAATGGGTGAATTGTTATCCTAGTGTTTTTTATACAGCAATGTTTGAGGAGCGTATGAGGGTGAACACGTTAGCGAACAGCATACTTCTACGAGAATTAAAGCGGGCGTAATCGTCGAGGACAACAGGGCCCAATTTGTCCGGCCAGGGTCCCAGGAAATGTGATCGTGTCCATACAGAGCTCTTGTCCATATGGTGGGCCATAAGTCCGTCGACCTGCGCAGCCTGGTTTCTGGGCAGGTTGACCCGTATCGCGCAAGGCCGACGCTACGCGATCAGGTCGTAGACGAAAAAGTCTGTCTGGTCTGGCAATAAATTCGGCCGCGGAGTTATCGTGGATAAGAGAGTGGAGGACGGGCGCAGGGTGTGCGCACGGTAACACACACCTGCCCGGTGTGGGTGCCACGCGGAGGGCAAAAGAGGCCGACGAAAATAATGTATGCACCCCAGTACGCACAATGGAAACTCGAAGAGCTGAAGCCACCTGAGCCTGCAGGCGGACACAGGACGGGAGCGTCATTCGAGCCGGCTGTTTGGTACTCACGCCTTCCATCGGCCAACACTACACGCCACATTGTCGCCGTCGTCGTTATCGTTGCTGGTGCAACTAGCTTTTTGTCAACGATTCGCTGCACTCTGGCCACAATTTTTTACCTGCACTGGAACGAGTTACCTGAGTTCGTTCGATTCTGGCTCGCATTCGATTGTCTCTACAAAGCTTGATCAATTGTTTTACGCGACTCGGACCACCGTGGATTCGAAGATTCGAGTCTCCCATTTACCATGACGCCGCGAAATTTCATTTACTATTTTTCGTTGCCATTTTATCACACCTTGCAACGTGTCCCCCACCTGTAGCTAGGGAGCGCCATTCTGGTATTCACGCACCGGCCAATATTGCCGCATTTTCGTTGTTATTGTCGTTGGAACCGACGTAACTCGAAGGGACGGGTTGCAGACCAGCCTAATTATTCCGGCAATTTTTCTTGCGCCAGGGGAAACACGATCCTACGAGTTACGATAATTGCGTGAAATTGCCCGGCAAGAGTCGTACGTTTCCAGCCGGCGGCGGCGAGCGTTATCTAGACCGCGCGGTGTGTCCGCGCGAACGCCTCGGACAGAATAATTAAGAAACATCCGCGAAGAAAGTTACCGTCTGCCCGATCTAAACACTTTCTCCCGCCAAGCCGCGCCGGGCAGAATTACCGTCTGCGATCTCGCGTGCCGGCGAAATCTGGACACGCAGGGTACGTAGGGTACGCAGGTTATGCTTCAGTATTTCTGTGAACTCTCTGCTAGTTTTCTGTAATTGGTTACGGCGAAAATTGTGCGGGATCGAGGAGAATGTTGTAGCGAGGATTTCGTAAAGGATTTTCGTTTCAGTTTTGTGTTGAGGAAATTAGAATTATAAACCGAATAAGATTGTAAACTTCATTTTCTTGAATCATCCCTTCATCAGGCTGTTGAACAAGGGTATAGTACAAGCAATTGATCTTTGAGAAGTGAATAATTCATCCACGAAAATGGATTTTTCAAGTTGATTGGACTCGCGCGCCTAAGCATTTACACCAAGTAGAAACAGTGTGTCATGCACAGACACGCTAGCCGGACTCAATGCTTAGGCACATGTACTCGACGAATTTTCACGAACTCTATTCTCTTCTCCAACTCTACATGTATTAAATATTTCCTTATATCAATCGTAGAGTTGTTAATAACAAATGCATTAATGTTATTAGTGTACTGGTTCGATCAATTGTTATTTAAAAACACTTTTGCAGTTACCACATTAGTTTCAACGTTTCGATCTTACTTTAGATCATTTTAAAGAAATAATTGCGTCTGTAAATTAATAAACGTTATGGTGGTAATTTGCAAAAGTGTTTCTAAATATATTATTTAAGGCGGAGCTACATAATAGAAGCCCATCCATTTAATTCATCAATCAATTCCTTTCTACATGTGTTGGAGCATTCTCTAAAACGGGACGATATGCATGAAGCAGATATGTCAGATTAAAACAGCAAATGAAAAATGAATGGGTCATAATCCCAGGCCCTTTAACCCTTTAGTGCTCAAAGGTACTTAAAAGTCTTGCCGTTATTTGTTGTTTTTTTTTTTAATTATGTATTTTATTTAGTTTAAATTTTCAGAATAAACTTTTTTATTTGTTTTTAATTACTGACAGTACTAATAAATACCTTTTAAAAGAAAAAACACCCGAAAATACGAAAAAAAAATGTAAAATGGGTTCTCGTGTTTCTTTTGACAATAATATATAATAAATGAATTAAAATTTGATTTTTTTAGTTAAATATAAAGGACACTAAAGGGTTAACTTGGCCATCGATGTATCACGGTTAATGGAATCAAATTTTCGACGAGGACTATAAAACGAGATGTCGAACAGGCTCGATGGAGCGTCGCGTCGCAAGGACAAAAGCCGTAGGACTGCGGGAAACGGCAACAAGTCCGACTAAAACGTAGTTATCGTTGCCCGGTGGCTCGCCGTGATTATTTTCATTACGGTACGCGGGTGATCGTTATCTACGGCTTCCCACTGTAGTCCGCGCGGCAGAACCGGGGCTTAGATTTCATGTTTCTTCTTAATGATTCGAGCAATTAGCCACGCTGAGTGCTCTGACTTCTCGTTCCAGCTCGCTCCTTCTCGTCTCCTCCTTCTGCACTTCAGTTCTCTCCGCGGCTCCTTCCTTTCTCGCTGCTCTTCTCCCGCTTCCCTTTGCTCTTCATTTCCCCCGGTTTCCCCGACACCTCGAACGGAGGGTGAGCCACCGCGAAAACACAGAACCGAGAGGGAAATAATAATCGCGGGGCCGAAACTATTGCTTCGACGATTGCGTGCGATGCTAGGCCGCCTCCCGCGGCGGCTAATTAGGGAGCCGCCGGTTAGAAACGACGGTTATCCCGCGTCGAATCGGATCTCGCGAGTTGTTTGCCGCGCAAACCCGAAACATCCTCCTCAAATCCGACGCGGAACGCTGCCGTCACAGCCGATCCTTATCCGTAGCCGCTCAGAAGCGTAAAGGACGCGTCGGACGATCTTTGTCTGCTAGCTTGTTACGCGATTTCGTAGATCTATAGGCTGTTCGATGGACGAGACTAAGCTTCGTTCAAACTTCACGAGAAATCTCAACAACTACGAGCATCCACGCAAACGACCGCCGTTGAAGAAGACCCTTGGGAAAGCGACGGCAGTCTCGTCATACTGTTAAACAGAAAAATAAAAAAAAGATCCTGGTACCCTGCAAGGTCGGCGCAACGAAACCTCGTTAAAAAATGTTCGACTCGCCCGTCCATTGTTTAAACAAGAAAAACCGTAAGATGCGTAGTATTTTTAAAAGGATAGAATACTTTAGCGCCTCAACTACGAGGTCGAACTACTTTCACGAGTACTGATCATTGCGAAATTGATTCACGAGGACGGGAGGGAGGAGCAGAGGTAACAAGGGGCGAGGAAAAACGCTGAGACGGTCGGTCGGCGCGCATTTGCGTATTGTTATGTTAACCGGCGAACGAAGTAACAATCGGCGCGAGCACAATAGCGAAATCCTCGGGCGAAAGAAAAGAGAGAGAGACGGGGTTCTTTCGGCTGGAGAAAACGCAGTGAGAGAAAGCGAGAGAGAGTACGAAGGCAAAAGGAGCGAAGCTGAAGAAGAGAAGGGTGGAGGCGTTATCGCATTATCGTATTGCGGCGCCTCGCTGCCGGCTAGCTTCGCCTCGCTTCTCTTCTTCGCCCTTACGTAAATTCCTGCAAACAAAGATTTACACCGATACAAGTGTGCCCGTCGCGTAACGCGCAACAGTCGCCCCCCTCGACCGCCCCGAATATCGCGGACACGGAGAGGGAAACGGTCCACTTTAATATTCCTTTGTTTCCATAAAAACCTGCCTCGGAGACTGTCAACGGGAAGATTACGCTT
Organism: Lasioglossum morio; assembly: GCA_916610235.2. NCBI lineage: Eukaryota > Metazoa > Arthropoda > Insecta > Hymenoptera > Halictidae > Lasioglossum > Lasioglossum morio. Next base: position 26,085,791 of record OU744326.1, read on the forward strand.
CAGACTGGCCGAGCCGCGATCGTTCCTCGCGCAAAAACGGGACCGAACCGATGACAGAATATTTACGAGCGAACGTTACGATGTTTACGCGATTCCACGTTTTGCAAGTGGAAAATCGAGGCGACTAGACAGTTGTACGTATCTTCCATATTTCTTTGCAATTGCAATGAAAGATATTAATCTCTAAAAACGACCAAGAAAAATGCCCGTGATTCGTACCAGACCGCATTCGAAGATCAAAGTCTCTCATTTACGATGATCCCGTAAAATTCGCTCTACGATTTTCCGTTAGGTTTTCCAACATATTCTAACCGGCCGGAACGAATTGCCCAAACAAATTGGAAGCTCGTTAGCTGTAATTAGATGAAATTCGCAGGGTAAGATCGTTTCTTGCAATCTTCGGCCATGAAAATTTGTAAGGGCGAAACGAGGGGAGCGTCGGTTTGCAACGGGGTTTCTAGAGCAAGGCTCGGCGGTCGAGCGGTTAAGGGTGGTCGAGCGAAAGCGCCGGTTCCCAGGGCGGGCAAAAGGTGCAAAGGTAGTTTTTCCAACGGACAGCAGCCCCTGTCTGGCGAGGGAAAGGGTGGGCCTAACGGAGGAGAAAGAGGAGAGGAAACGATGGAGGAGGACAAGGGGCGGATGGTGCGGCGGGTCATGGGTGGGTGGTGAATATGCAAATGTAATTGATATTACTTTTTAAATATTCCCCAGTCTCCCCGGTGCTGAGCGCGCGCGGGCCACCCGTCTGTTGTTCGTTCGCTCGCTCGCAGCAGAGGGTGCGCCAGCTTTATACACTCTTACTCTAAGTGCCTTTTACCCCCGGTGTGTCCCTGCACCCTCCCCCACCTCCGCACTTTCTCCCAACACACCCCTCGGCGCCGCCCCTCGAGCCCCAGAAGCAAAGGTAATTAATAGGCTCGAAGATCTACTACGAGATCAGAACGGATAACGGGCGAACGGCTATCGTTACAAGTGGACCGTAACGAATTATCGCGAACGGAAAAGAGCCACGCGATTCGACTCGATTCGTTTTCCTTCCCTCCCCCGCGCCTAATCCGCCTCGTTCGTTTACCCGACCTCTTCTACTCGTGTTTTTACGCGATCTACATTCCCATTCTTATTTTATCTGCTCGGTGCGATACAAAGTACAGTCGCATCCTCGATAACTCGAATCTCAAGGGAAGAATTGAAATCTTCGAGTCATACGGGTTTCGACTTATCGAAGCATTCGAGTAAGAAAGGTTTACCCTACGAAAATTGGTCTTGCGAAGGATTTGTGCAAGAGGTAATAATTTTCTGATTGTAACAGTTTCAAAGAAAAATTCAATTTTTGGAGATGAGTTATTTATTGTAAAAATGTCATTAAAGAATTGTTGATCGATGGTATTTTCAACGGTATCGAGGTTATGGGATCGACATCGAGATGTGGTTATCGAGGTTTGATTGTACACTGGAGGCTGCTTTTGATTTTTACAATTTCGACGTCCCTGCGAACGAACTTTTTTCGTCACCGAAAAGTCAAGGACTTGAAGCCCTTTTCACAACGACACGAGTGTTTGTACACGACCTACCCTATTATTTCTACTTTGTCTGTTCATTTAAAGAGGGTCAATGGTTTGGTATGCGTAGAATGAATATGCAGTGTTAGTTCACGTAATGTAGACGTAATGTAAACGTTTAAACGAGGCAGGAGTGCCGAACGAGTTCGCCAACAGGCGAAAATTGTTTGAGTGAACGTTTTGCAGATCGCGTTGGTAATACGAGGGACTGGAATTAGGATGGACCGTTAATTGACAGTAGTAAGGAACGCGGTTGTAAATTGTATGTATTAAAACGAGAACAGTTAGATAAGCGGAGCAACTAACGCTTACTTTTTAACGGAGAACAATAGTGCCTCGATAGAACCTCATCAGCCGGCGATGTCGCCACTGCACAGTGCTCAAGAACCAAGGCAACAAAGCCTCGCCACCACTCACTGTAACAAGCCTAAACCACAACGGATGCAACTATCGTCGAATTTTTCGGCGGGATTCGTCAAACAACCCCCACCGCGGATCACTGATCTAATTTCGTGCCGGGAGGCAGAGACCTAGCGGATTACCATACATTAATTTGCGCGCAACGGTGCAATGAATTTATTAGTTAAATGCATCGCATTGTCCGCTCGATAATTACAATTTATGACGCAATAATAGACCCGCCCGGATAATTGTTCCACAAAGCGCGAAAAACCGCGAGACGAATCGCTGCGCCATTGTTCCCCGGTGAGAAGAGAGCTACGCAATACACGGCCGAATGTTTATTATCGTTAGGGAAAAGTTGTCGCGAATTCACGTGGAAAAATTCACATGCCTTTTTCTCTTTTTTTTCGTTCTCGCACGAAAAACCGAAACGGGAACGGCCGGCTCTGTTTGCACGGTTTTCGCGTTCTCGCTCGAATTATTTAGCGTTCTACTTAGCGGTCGGTGAGCGTGCGCTCTTAAGAGATATTTATGGGGGCCCCATAGGCCATGGTATTCTCGCAGGTACGCGTTTGCGTATAAAGGAGCGTGCGCGCCCGTTTTGGCCCGAGGAATTCGAGGCGTCGGCAGCTTCTTCGACGCGCCGTTAAATTAATGTCCACGCTCGAGCCGCTCGCACCTTTCCCGCCGGCTCGAATTCCGCTCCAGGTGATATGCACCTCTTCCACTCGCGACGAATCATACCATTTCAACCAAATTCCAGAGCGAAACGCAGCCGCTGTAATTTCAACAAATGACACCCGCGAGACACCCCTTCTCCCATCCACAGAATCTCCGGAATCTCGAAAAACTCTCTTTGTTCGAGCTGTGGACGGAATTATCAATGTTCGTAGACGAACCATATATTTCACAAAACGTATTAGGGTAAATGTACCTATTACTACGGTATTTTGTCCGAATGAGATTGAAGTGCGTGAAAATAAATGTCGTGACTAAATAGCTGAATAAATCTGTACAATTCAATGAGATCGCATTCTCGTTGACAAAAAACATCGTCAATAATTCTCACATTTTTATAACCAACAAAACATTCTTCCTAAAAGGTAAAAATAAGATCATTTCTCTTCTACCTCGATCACCAAAAGGACTGTTAAAAATGTAAAAAGAAACTTCTCTTGCCTTTCTAATAAAAAAATTTAGCCCTCAGCGTTAAGTGCATTAAAGCGAAGGAGGAGCTCGTTACTGCGGCAGTAAATCACTAGGAATGTCCCTAATACTGTGGTGTGAATTGCAACTACGATGAGAAACGAGCTTCAGTCCAACGTTTTAGATTAGGCTTCTTTTCGTTACGCGTAAGTAGCTAGAATACGATTCTAAATAAAAAGTAAAAATTGCAAGTAATGTTAAAAAACAACGTAAAGTGAACTGCACAAAAAGATCTACTTGTGAATCTCAAAACGAAACGTATCAAATTGAATGTTCTCAGAAAAAATATGCAAGTGTTCACGTCTTGGTCTAATTTATCAGAATTACAAAACTCACGGGATCAGACGCTATATTTATTCATGAGCTTGTAATTCACGCAGTGGACATTTTAAAATGCAATCCAGTATGTACTACGAAAGAAGTTATGTATATCCCAGCACTGTAGTTTATGCATTGTACTTCGTTCTACGATGTTTTCGTGTTTAAAATAACGCGCACCCCATGCGCAAGTATGGAGATTGCCATTAATTAGCATATCTACATACGGAGAACATAGTGGGTGCTCAAACGTGGTAACACCGTAATGATATGAAAAGTGACGAAGATTCTTGTGTGCCTTCGCTTCAGAAAAACTGGACGTTTCATTGCCAAGGCTGTCGGCCGCTTTTCTCCTAGGTAGTTCTCGATTGATTTTAATCAGTTTCTGGTAATGGAGAAGAGCGAGTTGAATAACAGCTACATCTTCTTCCCATTGAAAGTAGAATGGCATAGCAAGTTCTTGCGCCCGCTGTTGGAAAACACACAAAAACATTGGATTAGAAGCGCATTAATTTTCTCTATTGTGTTACGCACTCTTCGGAGCATCGCCGGAGAAAGGACACACACGCGATCCGCGAGCGATTACCATATCGTTTCCGCATTCCCGTATGCAAGGTCGCGGCGAGACGCGTGAATGTCATAAATATCGTTCTACCGTGGATCTTGGCTTTCACTGATTCGTCAGCACGGCGAACTTCATCAGCCAATTGCGAATCTTCTGAGCATGACTTTTCGGAAACTCCTATGAGCCGATCAGATTCGCACGGGCTGCGGTTCGGCGTGCTTCTCGGTTCGTATAATTATTCTCGAACTTGTAATATTTATTCTTCAAACGAAGGTAATCAGTGAGTCAAGTACCGTTAGAAATATTTTTGTTTCTAGTGTCGAGACATGCGATTTCATTACTGGTGCTAATCAACGTAAGCAAACGCGGTTAACTTTCTTTAAATTAACATTTGAAATAAGCTACGCAGCGACATAATCGTTTGCTGTTTTATGTAAGTCGCATCAGTGTCGTGGAAACCTTTGTATCGAGTGTGACTCAACATTTTTAATTGTTTTCGAAAAGCTGTTTAGAATGATGACAACATATTTTCATTGTATCAAAATCCGAGTAGGTATTCAGTTATTCGTAATACAATTAATAAAAGAAATTGTTTAAAGTCGGTACCAAGTAAGGAACTGTCTCTTGATATATGATATTATTTAAAATAAAACATTTCCAACAATAGAGAATCGTTGTGTAGAAAATCGTAAAAGAAAATCTAAATGGTTAAGTGTTTTTTCGATAGGAAATCTAAGTCTACTAATTTCTATGAAGTTGAACTAGTGCGAGCAGTTAAGAAGATTTAATTTATTGTAACTATTAGCACTCCTGCATATCTGATCTTCGTATCGAGTTAATGAAATGTAGAACATAAGGATGAAGTGTGCAAACAGTGACGATGGACACATTAAAGCAGACGATGAATACGATAAGGAACGAAAAGGAAATCGTGTGTGGTTGAACGAGTTTGTGAGTAAAAATATTATTAACGTATGCAATGTGTCAGTTCTTTATGCATGATGATGAGGGATACGAATTATGACTATAAATTACGACGAGGATGCTCCAATAACTTCATTATTTACATACATGCTAAAATGTACTCGTTTGAGTCGTAAAGTTCCTCGCATATGAATGAACCGACAGCTCAATCTTTGAAAAATACATTTCTATAAATACTTTTCGAATACAACAACGCGTGCGTTTGCTTTTCAATTCTCTAAACTGTCGATGCAGTAAAAGAAAACCATTCCCGTTAGTTTCCTCCGATAAGCCACTCAAGGAAACGTTCCGCCATTCTAAAGTAACATTTCTGGCCGCAAGCAAAGACCTCTAGAAACTCGCGCATTATTACGAAATCCTTCCGCAAACGTTATCGTACCCCCGGGTGTAATAAAGTGCTTCGCGCAGTTTAACATTCATTCACGCAACCGTAAAAAATAATCGCTGTTTTTGTTTCTCGTTCGCGATCGGCGCCGGTTCCAAAAGATTTATGATATTGTAGTCGACCGTCGAATAAATTACTCGTTCATTTATTGTAGAAGAATTTCCATCTGTTCCGAGGAGCTCCGAATCGATATTATCGATCGACCCCTACGAACCCTTTAAGTTCTGAATAATAGCTTCTCTTGTGAATCTTTAACCTTGATCGCTCTCTAAATTTACAAGGACAAACGTTACGATTTCAAAACAGTGATATTCTTTATAGAATTTTCTTCTCGAGTTGGAGATTTTTCCAAAAATATTCAGCGACACGTTGAGAAATGTTTTCGGTGTCCCGTCAGAGTTTGAGGAAGCCGTTCTCGGCCCCGGCCTGCGAAACGAGAACCGGCCTACCAGATAATCCGCCATTTCGAAGCAGAGTGACAGGAAGCCAGATAATTACCAGCAGCGTGCGAGCATAAAGAGCAACGTGGAACACGATGGCGGCGGCGATGGCGTCCGTCGGACGCCGATACGCGTCCCACCCACGCCACAAGTCCCGTCGACAAAGACTCCTTTTACCCTTCTCACTTTTCTTCTCCTACACCTCATTATTTCGGCTGCAATTTACCATCCAGGCTGCTCTTTACCACCAACACTACATTTTATCTAAATTATTATACATTTCACTGTTTGGTACGAGAATATAGTGGAGCTGCGAAGTGAACGTAGCGTTCAAGAGGGCGACACAGTAATACCATTGAGTTAATAAAAACAATAAAAAATTTCATTGAAATTGGTAAAATATATAAGAATTTCAATTTTTTATCATTTTCCTCCTACAACTGCCATCTTACCACGTTTGATTAACCAATTTCAATGTAATTTTCAGAAAGTATATAATTTATACGAGTTCACAAAACACATATTTTAAATTTTCGTTATTGGCCCAGCTAAAAAGGTTGTAAAAATCAAGTTTGATTATTGAACATGTTTATTAGACGTCGTTTACTAATCCTTCTAGCATTAGAGAGAAAATCAAGTCGTTTGGTCCATTCATAAAAGAGTTATGCCGATTTAAAATGTGCGTGATCAATTACGTGCTCAACTGTATCTGTTCCCTTAGCCAGTGGAAGCATATGAAAGAAGAAAAGAGTCGAAGACCTGCTGCAATTATCCTCGGTCACCTAGATTGAGAAAATTTATTTAAACCCATCACCCAATTCAGTTCATCGATGATACATGTATTGAAATTGTATTTTCTAAACGGGACGTTTCAGGAAGCAACGACCACCCACATCGTACGGCGCGTACACAGTATGATAGCGCTGAATAGGCGTGGACCTAAACGTTAAAGTATTTACTGCCTCCTGTCCCGACCATTACCAAGCTTGTCTCGTTTCGCAGCGATAACGTTAATCGGCGAACACCGAGCTGTTGGAAGCTCGGCTCGTTGCCTCGAAGAATGGCCGAGGATGCGGCAGCTCGTTAATCAAACGACGCACGACTAACCTTCCCGCGGGATCAAACGAAGCGCGAACTGTACTCGTAATACTTTCGATTTTGCGGATCCGTGAGAGATCCAGCGAAGATCCTACGTAGCCCCGGAGTCTCGAGGCAAGCCTCATTAAGTGGAAAGAGCATTAGCGTTATTAGCGCGTAGGGTTAATGGCTCGTCAAGATGCGCCGCGTTTCCAACGATCGGAGTCCTGCTCGTTTGCGACCGTGCCGAGGACTTTAAACTTCTTTAGACGGTTATCGACGACGCCTAGGAATGTCTGGCTTCTATAATATTCCACGTGGAACCTCCCCCCTTCATTCGTTTTCATTAACTCTGATTTACTGCTCTTTTTATTTTTCACCGGTTTTTGTTCCGATTTTTTCGAGTTAGTAAATCGAATTGAATTTTAATTAACCCTCATACGCTCCTCAAAAATAGTTGCATAAAATATCCTATGATACTTTCTCACCCATTTTCGCTTCACACTTTAAACTAATAAACTTTGCTTCACTTATCACGTCGCATTGTAAAGGAATATGTTTCACCATACAGATAAAAGAGGAAACAATCATTTTATAGTATGTAAAAATAGTAAATGGGTGAATTTTTGGACGAATCATTTGACAGCTGTAACTCGACGTGTGGGATAAGTGAATTATGTATAAATTTGAACTTTATTTTCTCAAGAGAAAGCCAATTTTTCACTATTTAGAAGAAGTTTTATATTAGGTTTTGTTTTATGATCTTTCGAGACTTTTTTCAGGCAATTTGAATTTCCTAACTAATTCCGTATGAACTAACAATTCGATGTGGCTTTTGACGAGAGTTTTACTATCTAGAGGAACAGGTAATACTTCGTATAATTTAGGATTTGTAAGTTTAAGGTTCGGCTACGGATTAATGAAATTACTTACAGTTACTTAAGTTTGTCGATTCAACAAGCATATCCCTGTTTCCATCGATTCACAGAGGGATTCGAAACTTTCGACCGGCGGTGTAGGTTACAGAATAACTTTAAACTCAATTTACCCGAAACTTCGTGCACCGCGACGCAACGCTTTCATCCTCTGAACCCTTCAATTGTCACGCAAGAGTTTTGTCGCCAGTGCCATTGCGCGCCTATGGTGTAACGCCACGGTTTCACTCGAGGAATTACAGTGTCGCGTGAGAAACACGCGAAAATCTACGCGACGGTGAAATCGCGCGCAAAAAAAAAGAACATCGCGAACACTGAAACTGTTCTCGGCGAATTCACCCATCAGACAAATCAAAATCTTTCCGGTGCACTACGTACAAACCACTTCAATCCAACAGCTTGTACTCCGAATAATTTTAACGATTCTATTGAAGTGGAACGTTTTTATTTTGCCTGAAGATCCGCGCTGAAAGATCCATATTGTCAAAAATTATACGTTAGATAGTACTTGTAGTTTCAACATTATATGGAATTCATTTATATCGCTTAGTCTCCGTTTATTATTTATATTATTCATGCATTTCTCTTACAAGATTCAACCCTCGCGAGGAAACTGAATCAATTTGACCCAGAATCGATTGGTATACACTTTCTCCCGCTATCGACATATCGATCTTGAACTGAAACTTTCTTATATCCTCAAACACAGCGTTAACATTCTAGTAAACAAGTTTAGCGATAGCAGCAATGATTTAGTAACTCCTTGACGTACGTATCGGAGAGATCGTATGAAATAGCAATTTCTTTCTTTGGTAATTTATCTTTTCATTTTCCAATACTCGGTTCTCCAATTCCTTTAAATCTTTTCACTGCGTCGGGTCACACGTCCGACTTGACGAGCAATTTTTTGGCAAATCAGGATCGATGCATGTGATTGGCGCATATGCTCAGAGCGTGGAAAATTGAAGAAATCGGGGGAGGGAAACATTGTGGGAGAGAAACCTCGGTGAAGGGTGCAGCGAACGCGTAGGAACGGTCGTACAGGCATCGACTTTGCGTTAGGTGGATTGCGTGCCGCAGGTAATTACCGGGTTCCCCGTGGTAACGCACCAGCGATGGCGGATCCCCCTGAATCCTGCTGGCTACAGGCATTCGGGCATTCGGCCGACGACACGGCCACGGTGTTCCCGTCACACCAGTGGTTTCAACGCCAATTAAACACCCGCTTGTCAAGGAGGGGAAGCGAAACGCGGGCCGATTCTCCGAGACCGAGAGAACCCGAGCCCGGCCCGATTCGGTGTGTCGCACGCGATGCCCTACGCCTCCTCTCGACCCCCACGGCTCCCTTATTATTAGCCCTTATTATCACCCACGCGACCACCAAGGACTCCAGTTCCTCTCGACGCCCCTTCCACCGGATAAAAAAAAAATAAAATGGACGCCGCCCAGGACCCGGAACGACAAAAAGTTGCGCTGAGATTCGTGTATGTGTTAATTGCACAGCTAACCCTTTTGCTCTACAATTTTTCTTTCGTCGCCGTTTCTCGGAAGAAGCAAATTTACACTGTCGTTCGTAGAAATGAAAAACCACTGTTGAACTTTTACCTATTTTGCTCGAAAGACTCTGTTGCGCCACTAAAAATTGCTGTACTATTATTCAAAATATCGTTGGCATTATTAAACACGACGGTAAGTACTCGATTACTAAATTTCAATTTCATATCCACGAAATATAGGAATTGTTAAAATAATATGTCGGAAGAAATGTTTAATTTTTTAGTTAAAATAGCCCCGAGTGCGAAGTGTTAATGTTAAGATAAAAATGGACAGATATGTGCAACATCATCAAGGTTCGCTGACGTAATTGTACCCGACTTCTCGACACGAGAAATTTCGGATTAATCCCGCCTATTTAATGCGGCGTTGGAGCGAGCGTGTGCAGGCGTTTTTTTTCCACCGTTTCAATTAGGCCTGCGCAATATTTTTTCCAGTCATCCGTCATCCAGCGATCTGGATTTCGAGGCGAGAAATGCCGTGCCCGGTCATTTCGCCGGTGGAAAGCGTCACTGCACGACGAAGGTTTGCTGGCTGTTGAGAAAAACGCGGCGAGATATCCCAGCGACCTGGATTCGAGGCGCGTAGACCTACGCGCGTTTTACACCGCAACGCCGCGTAATTAAAAATAAACTCGGTGCGTGCGCCGGAAGAATAAAATACGCCGCGTGCGGTTTGACAAACGTCGCGACTTGCTGTAATCCGGCCTGGAACAAGTATACTTATGCGAAATCGTATGCGCGTTTCCCTGCCGCAGAACTTCTGACTGCGACGCTTATAAAGAGACCCAGGCTTTTTCTGGATTGAGTCAATTTTTTCAAATTTTTTCGATGCACCCAGTCCTTTTACCGGACACGGTCGATTTTTGAAAAATTTTTAGGAAAATACCCTGGGAGCATTCTGCGTTGACTCGATTTTTTGAAATCTTTCAGGAAACTACCCTTGGAACTTTTCTGGATTGTGTCGATTTTTGCTCGATGCACCCAGTTCTTACCAGACACGGTCGATTTTTGGAAAATTTTTAGGAAACTACCCTGGGAGCATTCTGCGTTGACTCGATTTTTTGAAATCTTTCAGGAAACTACCCTTGGAACTTTTCTGGATTTTGTCGATTTTTGCAAATTTCTTCGATGCACCCAGTCCTTACCGGACGCGGTCGATTTTTGGAAAATTTTTAGGAAACTACCCTGGGAATATTCTGGGTTGACTCGATTTTTTGAAATCTTTCAAGAAGCTACCCTGGCACTCTTCCGAAGACCGTCGATTTGTTTAAATATTTTCTGAGACGTCCTTAAGCCTCTCCTGGATCGACTCGGTTTATAAACCTCAGACAGACGTTTTCTGATGAGAAATGCTTGTCGATGTTGCTCGTGTGCGGTCGCCGCAATTTATAATCCACGAAACGCAGGGAAATAATGATCTTAATCAAGCTGTATGCTGCATGCGTCGTGAACACGGCCACGGGAAAGGGGATGGAATTATGCGTAATTTTCTTTAGTAGTAATTAGCGGCCGGAATTGCGAATTCGGTTTAACGTCGTCCGGCTGGTTATTATTGCTTCATTTTTGTCGTGACGATGCGGTTCGCAGTTGCACGGGTAAAATGATTTACGCTTCGATACGATTAGACTTCTTCTGAAGTTCTTCTCGAATTACATACACGAAATAGAAATCATGCGAGATCCTAATTTCCGGACAGCATAAATTCATTCAACTCGTGTTTCCCGCAACCAATTCATATTTCTTCTTACCGTAAAGACTCCGCTCGTTACTCTTGGAGGTCAAGCCCGATAAATTGACGCTGATAGTTATACTCGGACTAATAAGCTCGGTGTTCGCCGGGACAGAACTTCTGCAGCAGCCTAATATAATAATATATGGTTTGGACTCAGGGGGGAACTGCGTATCGTCGGATCGCGCGGCACGCAGCCGTTCCGTTCCCTTCGCGAGAGGGAACAGGAAAAATTGCGGATGCATGTAGGTCGCGGCTCGGCCGCAGAAACAATAAGCGATAGCGAAAACGTATTCTGTGCGTGTCCCGATAACACACCCGGTGGAAAACTGGAGTCGCCTGGCGAGCTGCGTTGTTGATTCTTGAACGAGTTCACACCTTACCGCGGGAACAAGCGTGTACAAGTTCGAAGACGCACGGTGAAACTAACGATTCTTCTTTCTCTCACCTGGTCAGTGAAATCTGTTGTTGCAAGGAACAACGCCACGTATCACAATTTCAAAAAATTTTAGTTTATACATTAGTTGAGCTCTATGGTATAGGATCTATGTATTTACCAGAAAGAAAGTTATGAAAACAAATTCGAACGGCTGAAAAAATAATGCCATTTAATCGATGCTCTATGTCAAAGTGATCAAAACTTCAAATGGCAATAATGGCATAATGGTAAAAGAACTACCAAATATTTGGTTGTTCGGAAAGTAACTTCCTCCTTCGCGTAGAGATGGCATTGCTTCCATTTGTTATTACTTAATCTTATTTTAACAATTAAATAAAAAACTTATTTTGACAACTGACATTTCAGACGTCATTTCCTGACTTGTAATGCTTTCTAACCTTTCAAGGATTTCTTTTTCATCACATCAAATATACAAAATCTATCTGTATGCAAAATCTTTTGCTTTTTCATTACAAAGAATAAGTTGCTTGCTGTTTGAGAGAGTTAAAGAGTCATGTAACTCAATTCTTTGCTAATAAGAAAACAGAAATTCGACGAGCATGGGATCTTCAAGTTTCCGGAAAATCGGAACAGATCATAAAACGGAATGAAATAACTTTCTCGCGTTGTAGAAGATGTTTTGAGGTCTGCGTTTAGAAGCTGTCTATTATGCGGTGACCCAAAAGCGGCAAAGTGTTCTTCTACGTATCGTCTGTATTGAAATATATTTTGCAGAAAATAGTAGCGAGGTCGAGACGATCGGAGCCCGTGTTATCTTCGCACACTGGGGAATTGTCAACAGGCTGTATCAGCCGGTAAATGCGCGTTTAACCTCGCCAATCAACGTCAAAACTCGGAGACGCTACGGGAAAGTTCTAGACACGCGGTGACGCTATCGAGAAGCGAATATCAGCGTGGCCGAATACCGGCGATATTGTCAAACGGTTATTTATGACTGGCCTGATAACGAGAGGGCGAATCGGAACGTTGACATTTTCCGAGCTGAAACGATAAAGCTTGAAACTCGTCGCTGCGCTTCCTGTCAAACATCTGAAACCTTCGAGAAAACGCCACTTAATCCTAGGATCCATTAATTACTTCCATGAATATTAACAATTTGACACCGTTTTATAACATTTAACAAAAGTTTATCAGACTTCTGATCTTGCCAGTCAACTAATATCTACCTAACATTGGCAATCGTGCATTCATAATGTATCTTTTCGTTTTGTCTGTGCGGTGTCTTAAAAAGAAAAAATACATAAGAAGGTCACGTTAAACAATATGAATGTAGTCGTATCGTTTTACTTGTGACAACAGCTACACTTACGATTTGCGTTAGAAATCTCCAAGGTCAATATTCGAAGATACATTTCATCAACATCATCACGGTGACATATGTACTTCGAACAGGACACATTAACATTTTTAAAAAATATTTTAAAACTCTTCATTAGCGGAAGTAACAACTACCTGTTCCTAAAGCTGTTCCTTCGTCTTCGTATCGACTTTATTTGAAAAGATTATTCGTAGCTCACAAAACACATGGAAGATTAATACCGTGGTGTCAAAGGTGGTTCGAAACCCACCTTATTAAACTGTAGGTCCCGTCTCGACATAACCTTAAAAGGAGTTGAAAGCGACGTTAAATAAATATTAAAAAAAAACAGAAGATAGAAATATACAAAAATTACTTTTCGAACGGCTTAATACGAACCAAGAAGTCCGACCGCTTTGCGCAGATAAAAATCCGCGCTGAAAAGCGTAACTCACAGCCTGAACGAAATCGCTAAAAACCAAAAAGAAAAACTGGAAAGAAATTCGGATTTACATATAGATCCTGTAGTCGTAACACTGGATGATCTACAGTCTGCGAATCGGTGTATCCGTGGGATCGCAAAGCGCAACGCAGAGGCTCGTCTCGCACGAGAGCGCGACCGCAGCGTACAGTCTGGATCACGATTTCTCGATCGCGATTATCAAACATTGCGGCGCGGGATCGGTTCCCGTTCGCGGGGCGTTACACGTGTTGCTCTTAAGGTTTAGTGGTCATTATTATCCTGGGATCGCGCCGTTCTTATCGTTCTATGCAAATCGAAATCATAAACGGCGCGGCGTACGGAGAGCAGGTTCGAAAACTATTCGCGGCCGCCGTAGCCGATTGCCGGGGCACCGGAACGAATCGGCGAAATAATACCGGTGGATATATATATATATATATATGTATTGTATTATATCGGTTTTACGATTTCGCCGATAGAATCGGGGGTTGTCTCGCGGTTACAACTGCCTCCGAACAAACAGGCATCTCGGAAACGGAATGAAAGGTACATGTCGTTTCGTTACTCCGACCAGTTTTGATCCCGTCTCGGCGAAATCACGCACTCGCAATTTCCAGCGGGTTCCCATTTAGATAAGCAGCCCCGGAACGCGCGAATAAAGCTAATAAAGCAGTCGGACACCGGGAACGAGTGGGTGTCCCGATGAAACAGCCCCATGGGTGATAGCGGCACCAAGCCCCACGACGTCGACGTGATTAAAATTGGCGTTGAACCGTCGCCCAACGACGCGACGGGGGGCTGATTGCCGGGGGTGGCTTCTACACCCTTCGCCCCTCGATTCTCGCTAATTTATCGGCGCCTCTTCGGGCCCAAACTCGCCGCTCCTCCTTCCATCCCCTTCCCCCTTCAGAATGATTGTATTCATTTCTACGCTGCACGCTTGTTCGAAAATATTCTGTTTACTCTTTGCACTCGGAGCTATTTTAACTTCGGAAATTAAACATTTCTTCCGACCGGGAATAATTCCATTCTCGATATGATCTTCTTTCAACCCTCATCCACACGGGTAATTTTTTCTACTATTCTAAATGAATTTGAAATAGGTACCCGGGTACCACGTCGTGTGGATGAGGGTTAATAAAAACTATTCGACCTGCAAGTGTTGAGGCTGTACGAGCATATTCCAGAAGACACAACAATTAAATAGTCTTTGCTTTTTACGATCATATTTTCAAAGTTCTACAAATGAACATTTTGTTTTATAATTTGAACAATTTGAAAACTTTGTATTCTTTACTTTTTTCTTCGCAATTGCGACCAGTATTTAAAAGAAAAATTATTTACACATTAGCTAGTGAAGTAATCCTTTTTGAAAAAGTTATTCGTTTATAAAAGGTGTACGAATACTTTGCACAACCACTGTATATTAGATCGACGAACTAAAATCCTGAGTCCCACGGGATTGCAAGCCCTGCACGGGCCCCGTGAGGGCCGCAAGAAAGTGCGCGGAACGCGGGAAGCGCAGGGAAGGTTTCGAGCCGATTGCGTTGTTAAAATTCCATGCTTATCGGGTTGGTTCGCTCGTTCGATGGCTCGCGCGCGTTCCAGGTTCGGTGTAACCCGCGCGGAAGCCATTTGCCAGGCACGATGGGTAATTAGCGCGCGAAACACCGATTCGAGGAGATAGCGCGCGGCCTTCCTCTTACGTAACGAAGCTCGAAGCCGAGCGGAGTCGAGCCACGCGGTCCGTAAAAAAGTATCGACCATCCAACTATCTGGCCGCTGGTTACTCGAATCCCGTGACCAACAACCTGGCGAGCTTAGGCTCTTTTCAAAACTCGCGACTCGTCCGCCGCCGTCAGATCTCTCGATCAAGATACACGTACCTGCAACTAGCGCGCGATTTCTCGCGTTTCCCCGCACCCGGAAGTAGGAAAAGTCGGCGAGGCATTTTCTTGATTGCCCACCGACGCCCACCGATGCCGGCGACGGCCACGCGATTTCTATCTATCGAGCACCGAGCCGACTTAATTACACGCTTCCGCTCTATCGTCTATAATTTCTTACATTTTAAAACGCGCAACGTGCGAAAACTACGCGCGGCCCTCTCCCGTCCTCGATCTCAGATCCTTCCGACGTTCTGCTCTCGACCTCGGAGATCTACGAATTTCATAGACAATTAATCACCGACCTTTATACTCAATAAAAATGTCCTCCGTCGATCATGAAAACCAGAGAACAAATAGATATCGATTTCCACCCTTAACCCCTTGCCGTATTTTAATAAGTTACTATCTTTTTCAATTAAATAAAACTTGTTTCGTTTAAAATAAATGTAGCTATACAACAAAATATACATTTTCTTTCCGACATTTTATTAAAACTTAGAATTATACGGCAAGAGATTAACAAGACAAGTTGCGTCTTTTATCTTTCGAATATTTGTACCTTTTCCGATTTGATGTTTGTGTACCATTACGTTAAACATGGTTATCCACACGTAATTATCAAAAGCTTTCTCGGTTCACGTTTCTCAGACATGTTTCGTAACGATCAACTTTTACAGGATAGCGAAAAGTCCCGTGACTCGAAAACAAGGAGGGAAATCTATGGAGGTAAAACGAGGAAAATCGGGAAAACTCGGTGTCTCGATAGGTACGACGTAGAAGCGACGGCTTTTGCCGGCGCGCAGAAGGATCAAGGAAGGCAGAGCAGGCTTTGGCATGTCGAGCATCGGCACCCTAAAGAATTCAGTTCGCGAGGGCCGCGAGGATTTCGCAGGATTTGCGCGTTTCCTCAACGAAGAGAGCGTGTGTTCGGTTGTCCCCATGTTCGTAAAGAACCATTGCCTTTCTCTCTCACTCTATATAGAGTGGTTCTTTATTAAAGCCAACCCCTAGCTCCCCACGGGCTTAACCCAGGGAGGCCTTCCATCATTTTAAAGCCGGTCGTGATAAAATTAGACGGACAATTTCATTTGGAGTTCTTCGAAGCCACGATCGAGCGGTGACGGTTTAATTTCACCGCCCACGGCGATCCTTCGACCCCTCGCGGAAAAGAGCCACAGCCTGGCCGACGCGCATTAACAAATTCTACTGTCGGAGACTCGCCTAACTTCGTTCCGATCACACCCCTTACCTCCCTTCGTCTCTTCGCAGTTCATTCCTTCGAATTGTAAGAATGTTGAATATTTGTGTTTGACCGTTATGTATACTTTTATTAATTCTTCAATTGTAAGAATGTTGAATATTTGTGTTTGACCGTTATATATAATTTTATTGATGTATACGTTATATATATTTTTATCGATTTGTATAATACGTGTTTTGTTAACAAGTTTGCGTGATGTTTTGGTTTTGTTTTAAATAAACGTTGCTGACAGTTCCAAATCAGCAAATAACGAATAAAGACGTGTTGAGCTTACAGAATAGTCATTCCTCCCGAAAAAGTTTATATTCTCGTGTCTGTCATTCGAATTAACCGATCGAATTCACAAATTTTGCGACAGAAGATTGGAGACTGTGGATAGATCTTTGAAATTCTCTTAAGTTTTATTTTGATCGAAGATCCACTACTTAATTCCGCAGTTGGAAGAAGCTTCCATTCGATGCAGTACACATTGTAGTTTTTATTTTGACGAGCAGAGTTTTTCACTTTGGAAAGTGAAGAATTGAAGGAATGACATAAAAGACTAGTAGAGTATGTTCTTCTTTTTACGTATTAATGAACGACCAGACACTTACGAGCGTCAGCGTACTTACGCGACGTATGCAAGATAAACACGTCAGAATTAACCCGAGCATATTAACCCAATTAAACAGATCCGTACAATTAGAAGCGTACCCCCATATATCCATAAAAGATCACGAACTGGATGTTCTTAACGTCTACCATAACAATTACTGCTTCAACCTTTTTCACGATGGCAGGAAAGTTAATTCCAGCTGGTGTATCGGTATAAACATAATTATCAAATCCGTACAAATAATTACATCGCCCGTATGCACCTCACGCTGCAGTCCGCGTGTTAATTAACTGTCGTGTAAGCGGATCGCGTTCTTTGTCTCTTTCGATAAAATGTTTCTATTGTGAGAAATGAGTAGCTGTAATTTAACACAGTGAAATTATTAGAAGAATTGAAAACTATTGTTGTATCAGTTCCCATCAATTAAACATATTAACCCTTCGACGCATAGTGTATCATATCTGATACAGTTAACAAATCTGGTATATAGTAAACTAAGAATGTATTTTCTTACTATTTTAAGTTATATTTATTTTTCTAAAAATGTTGTTTTAATTTATTAAATATTTTCCCTTAAATAAAACACAAAAACTGACTCAATTTTTTCATCCCAATTAAAAAAATCATGCAGTGAAGAGTTAAGAAAGAAACCAATTTAGCATAAAGATCCGCTGTTTATATTATATATCCCTAGACTGCGAATGTGTATGCATTTTCCAATGTTTGTGAACAAACTTTAAGAAAGTGAACTGAAATAAAATCCTATTTTCAATGAGAACAGCCTTTGTAGATCAAATGAAAATTCTATCGAAATTGACAATCTAGCCTTTTTCGAACCTTTTCATAAGCCATAAGTTCCGAATTCGAAGCTTCGGAGCTCGAAAATCTTGGAAGAAAGTAGCAGCCGTAGTCGAAAGTGAATGGAACGAACAAAGTCGTGGCCGAAAGAGGATAAGGCTCGTCGAAGAAGAATCGAGCGAGGCAGCCGGCGCGTTCGAGCAAGAGGTGGTCACCGGCCCGCATTGCGGAACGATGCGCAACAGCTGCACCTGACACGTCATTTGCAAGGAACTCGTATCAGCACCGGCGACGCCTAATTATTATTCCAGGCGCGCTAGTGTGTGCACGCATGCACGCACGCACGCACGCGTTTATCCATCGCGCGCGAACGGCTATCCTTTGCCCGTGGCTATCCTTTGCTCGACCACGATCACATTCGTCTCGTCGTCGCCGAGTTTTGCGCGTCGCCCCGCGGCTTGCTGCTCGCGGTTTTCCGCGAGCCTCTATCCAAAGACGCCTGCCGACGCGGGATTTATTCGGCTTCGACGCACGCGACGTGGTTTATTCACGATCCCATCCCCCTCCTCACACCTCCACCGTTGCTTCGAGAATCCAGCAATCGGTATTATCTAATCCCGCGAGCCAAACTGCCGGGACTGCCCGCGTATTTTCACATTCGAGGCACACGCGAGCAACGTTTATGCGGAATTGCAGCCGGGCAAGAGGCCGCGAACCGCCTGTTTCGCGAGCCCGACCGCTTGATTTCTTTATCGAGCCCATCCCGAGGGAATTCTTTCGCTGCCTCTACACACCTGTCCCCGAGCCAGAGCTCCCTGGAATCCGAGTTTCAAGACACCAATTCGCATAACTCGACGCCGATCGAAACCGCTTCCAGGAAAACGCCCACGGTGACGACCCTGAACGATGTTCCACGGAACCTGATTTGTTAACGCAAATCGTCCGCGTGTTTCCTTTGTTGTTGCTCTGGCCTCCGACGCATCCGAGCAACGGCGCACTTAGAACACTCGTTTCGTATATTCACGGCTCGAGGTAGTTAACCCTTTCACTATTGTTACAGTTACCCTGGGTGTAATAAGGAATAGTAGTTAATAACGAGACTAGAAACGTTAACTGTGTTTATTAGCTCTGATATAGTAGGCGCAGTATTAATATACATAAGGAGTCATGGTGGTGTGATACACATACATATATAGTTTGTGTGCATACATGCCTTAGGCACGTGTCGCACTCCTATACATTCTAGAACAACTATACTGTGGACGAGATATATTACCTCCACGGTGTCGATGAGACGATTCTATGGACAGAACATCTCGACACCATGATTTCACCATGATTATGAAACTGGTGTACCAGTTATTTTACATCGCAGTATTTTAAACGAATATTGATGAATATCATTTTTACGATATTGTGAATAATGAACTAGTTAGATAGTGTTTCTTATTTCAAAAATTATATGGAATTCATTTAGTGTTAATAGCCATTTCCTTTACATATCCCGAAACAAGAACATATGACTTCGAACACTTTGCTAATATGTAAAGGAATATTAATGAATGTCATTTTTACGATATTGTGAATAATGAACTAGTTAGATAGTGTTTCTTATTTCAAAATTATATAGAATTCATTTAGTGTTAATATCCCTTTCCTTTACATATCCCGAAACAAGAACATATGACTTCGAACACTTTACTAATATGTAAACTTTATTAATACTTTACTAATACTTTACTAATATGAAGTGTTTTTTATTGTAAGTTTCACACAAGTAATCGGTTTTGAATACACATCATCGTTGGTGGAAAGTACTTGAAGATGGTGAATATTAAATACAATAGACAATTAATGTTTTTATTGTATGTTTTGTATGGAATGCATGAAAGCATGGCGAAATGCATAATGTGACGGAACAGTTTTTACAGAAATATCTGCTTTCTTTCCGTCGGCTATTTATTCTTGCAAACTATACATTCTATTGTTGGATAAGATTTCTTCTGTGAGTTGTAATTATCCCTCTGCATTCCATACAAAATAACCTCTCACCACCGTCAAATTTGCAAATAAAACGCTTCATATCAACGATAAAGAAACACGACAGATATTTCGTGAATAGCATTGTAGAAATCGTGTTGTCGAGATATCTGGTCCATTGCAGTGAGAGGATTAACTGGGAAGCGAAGAGGAGCGAAACGAGCGATCGAGCGGGAAAGAATGTGAAGAATGAGAAACGTTTCGAGAGGGTGTCTCTGAGGTATCTCTCCCACGTGAAAAGAGACGAAGGTTGTTTCGTCAACGGTACCCACGGAGCCCGATACCCTAATACCCGAAAGCCGAAACGACCTGTACCTTCGCGCGCCGCGAACCCTTCAATTACGAACAACCGCTCCGACGCGCGGCGAGAAAGGTTCACCTTCTGCAGAGAAGAAGGTGAGCGAGCGAACGTATCGGCGCGGCGTGACCGCGAGGAGAGACGACGCCCAAGAACAAGAACAAGAACAGGATCCCGAATTGCGCCGGCGGAAAGCACCGGGCGAGGAAACAGGCGTAGGTGCCGGCGCGAGGGAACGATGCACGTACACGGTAGCCGGGCCTCTCTAATGACAGCGAGCACGCGAGCCGGCCCGATCCGACCCGACCCTGCTTCCATGTATCGGATCGTTCCACGAGTAATGTCCTTCTTGTACCTTTAATACCCTGGCGAAAAAAACGACCATCGACAAAAAGACACGCGAGAGCCGAATCTTGCAATTACACTGTCCGGCAAATTTTATGTGGACAGACGAATTTGCTGCATCCGTCGATCGCGATCCAGTGCGATTTAACACATTACCGACCGGTGATTATTGCATATTTTTGAAAAATGTATGGTACATGGCTAAATTTTCATTTAGCATTTCGTATGAACTAATAAAGTCACCCTCAATAACGTCGTCTAATAGTTTCATTTAAGATTGTAATGTCAAAGAAAATTTCTATGCTTTTTTTTTGGTACAGCAGAATTATTGAAAATCCTATTAATAGGCTTCCGGTCGGTAAAGTGTTAAGAGGGTACACTCGTTTCTAGGATTGCAAGGGTGCGGCTTCTTATTTCTCGCTAATACAAGGATGATGGTTTCCAGTAGTCAAAAGTGTTAGGTTAAAAATCAATCTAGGCCGCGATCGCCCTCAAAAGTTCTATTTTTAAAAAACGTACTAAATCGCATCATACGAACGCAATCTTGTGCGTCCAGAGGCACAGCAGAGAGCTGCGAGAAATGGAGTATGTTTTATTGGAGATTTATTTAGCTATAGACAGAGACTCGGAGTCCCGTTTATAGGGCCTGATTTGAGAATGCGGTCCCGAAGAGCACCGCAGAAGAAATCATTGTTGGCAATCAGGAAAACAGTTAGCTGGTAGATCGAAATCGATGTTTAACTCGAGGGGAGTCAAGATAGGGCCAAGATGGTCGAAGGAACAACAGCATTGCGGCACAGGTCGTTCATTACTCTCGGTAGCAATCGAGCCAGCGAAGTAGAGTAGATCTTGCAGAACACGGAGGGAGAAGGTAGGCTGCTTCCCACGGCGATTCGCGAGTCGCTCGTCACGAATCGCATGACGACGTGACGAGTAGGTCGGGAACGGCGACGGACTCGGTTAAAAGCGACGACGAAAAGATTGCGGCTCTGTCAAGCCTGTTCCCTTCCCCAAAACACAGTCTGCTACCCTCGAATTCGATCCACAACAATTCTTCAGCAGTACTATATTGTATCGCATGCGATGAAAGCACAAGAAACTCTCTATTTTGCAAGAAATATGATCTGTCTAGCTCTGAGCCTGAAGATCAAGAATCGCTGAGATAGAGTAGAGGTCCTAACCCGTCTCCGGAATCATTAAATCAGTATCTCCGAGCTATGGTAGAACCATTCTTCTGCAGTACTATATTGTATGACATGCGTTGAAAGCACAAGAAACTCTCTATTTTGCAAGAAATATGATCTATCTAGCTCTGAGCCTGAAGATCAAGAATCGCTGAGATAGAGTAGAGATCCTAACCCGTCACAAAAATCATGAAATCAGTATCTCCGAGCTATGGTGGAACCATTATTCTGCAGTACTATATTGTATCGCATGCGTTGAAAGCGCAAGAAACTCTGTATTTTGTAAGAAATATGATCTATCTAGTTCTGAGCCTGAATATCAAGAATTGCTGAGATAGACTAGGGATCCTAACCCATCTCCAGAATCATGAAATCAGTATCTCCGAGCTATGGTAGAACCATTCTTCTGCAGTACTATATTGTATTGCATGCGTTGAAAGCGCAAGAAACTCTCTATTTTGTAAGAAATATGATCTATCTAGTTCTGAGCCTGAAGATCAAGATTTGCTGAGATAGACTAGAGATCCTAACTCGTCTCCGAAATCATGAAATCAGTATCTCGGAGCTATGGTAGAACCATTCTTCTGCAGTACTATATTGTATCGCATGTGTTGAAAGCGCAAGAAACTCTCTATTTTGCAAGAAATATGATCTATCTAGCTCTGAGCCTGAAGATCAAGAATCGCTGAGATAGACTAGTGATCCTAACCCGTCTCCGGAATCATGAAATCAGTATCTCCGAGCTATTATGGAACCATTCTTCTGCAGTACTATATTGTATCGCATGCGTTGAAAGCGCAAGAAACTCTCTATTTTGCAAGAAATATGATCTATCTAGCTCTGAGCCTGAAGATCAAGAATCGCTGTGATAGACTAGAGATCCTAACCCGTCTCCGGAATCATGAAATCAGTATCTCCGAGCCATGATAGAACCATTCGAACAATTCCAGCTCCCAGCTCAGAAAAAGACTACCTTGCAAACTTTAATAATCGTGTAGATCGTCGAGGAGGGATCTTAACGCTTCGGATGTTGAAGTTACCGCGTTGCCACAAAAGACTTCATCGACCAGACGCAGCCTTGCATCGTCGAGTTACGCCATCGAAAGAGTATCCTCTAGGAAACGAGGAAGGACGAGAAGAGGGAAGGGCGGCGGGGAGGCGCGGTGGAGGAGGCAGACGCTTCTAGCCTAGATCAAAACCCGTAATCACGAGGTAATAACACCCGATCACGGAAGATATTGCACATTTCCCCGGAATCACTGCTATTCCCAGGGAAGATGCCCCCGTCGGGGTTGTTTGGGAGGTCTTACTGTTCGCCGACATGCGATCCCGAATTTCTCCTTCCAGGGAACCGCGTGCTGCCGATCGTGCGGCTGCCAGCGGCTCTTTTACGGCCCTACTCGTTCCACTTTGCCCTCGGTTTTACTTTTACGTGGATCAGCGGCTCGGCTGGCCGTGGAACCTCTTCCGTCTGTAACTGTTTCGTCGGTCGCGCCGATTTCGACGATCTTGACATTACCTAGCTGGTGATTCGGCCAATAACAGACAGGAACGGTGGCGAGTTGGATAGTTGCACTTGTTAGACCACTTCGAGATCTAAGAAGCTGGTAACTTGATCGAACAGGGAGCAAACAGCTGATAGCACTGATAATTAAACTTGTCGGATATTGACAATAACGCGTCTTTATTTAATAATAAAAGATATATCCTATTTTTCGCTTTACAACAAAGTGTATATGTATTAGAAGAGCAAAGCACGTCACGTCTGTTGCCTGGTCAGTACTCTAACTGAACATCGATGGCATCGCATAACAAAACTACAACGAACAGGACACAGCCGATCTTGCAATTCGGTGGACGTTCTCCTCATTGGCCATTAGTCGTGGCACAGAGTATGAAAAGCTTACTTTCCAGCATCGGACAATTTCTGAACGTTTCTGGAATTCTGCGAACGCTGAAGAATCGATGCTAATATCGCGGATACCGGCAGTCCCGCATAACGACGCTATCAAAGCTTTTTCTACTGCGTCCCGACGCCTGGAATCCTCTGGCCGTTGAATAGGCGAGTCTGCGACACGGTGATGGACGGTCCAGACCGATAGCCGAGGAATCGAACGGTGAAAAAGAAACAAAGACCACGAGGATGACGTCGGGGAACCACGAAACACGAGCGTCCAGGTAGGACGGGTTTAACATAGTACGGGCTTTTTTACACCGTCGACGAGAACTACGTTTCTCGAGGGCTCGTGGACCCAGGAGCGGAAAGGGCCCCTTTTCGTCGAGAGGAGACGGACCGAAAGGTAGCGGAGGCGGTGGTGGCCGAGGGAGGACAAGGACAGGGGGAAGAACGTCTCGAAGGGTGCCCGAAGCCAACCGTACCATTAATCATCGGGGTAATTCCATAGATGGCTGTTGGCCGCTCCGAGGAGCGAGCGATGCATGCCAAACTTACCTCGTGCCTCGCTTACCGAACGACCTGCGAAAAGACGCGTTATCCGCCTGTTCGGGCTTCTGTCGCCTATCCGGGTGATACCGCGACCCTTCGGACCTCTATCACGGTCTTTATGGGGCGGTTTAGTCAGCGGTCGCACCTGTAACAGAACATCAACACCTGATGCCTAGCGTCTTCAACTCTGGATGAGCAATCGGATCCGCGAAATGTTTCAATTTAATCCTTGCGACTTGTGACCATAATTAGGAAAGTGGTCTAACTGAACATTTTTACGATAACGTCAAAAATGAACCGTTAGATAGTGCTTGTTGTTTCAACATTATACAGTATTCATTTCGAACACTATCATAATTTTCTCTATTTTTAACGATCGTAAATTTTGTATTTGCTCTAAATGATATCGGCGCTACAGGTTCGATCAACAATACAAAAATTAGCAATTTTGCAGTATTATATTTTCAACATTTCGGTTCTGTTTTGAACCATCTTCAAGAAGAGTCCGCGTCTATGAAAATCAAAGTAATAAAATTTATTATTCGTTAAATCTATCATAATTATAGGCACATAGGATATTTAGTCAAAGAGGCATTTTGATATTCGTTGGATGTGCAAATGAATTTGTATCCTTGTCTTCGTAAATACAATTCCGGGGTAGGATGCTTCCCAGTAATATGTTTGCTGTGTCTTCTATTCTAAATCGTTTTCGGACACAGCTTTTTCGAAACGAAAGGTGAGACGAGCGAAGATGGTGAAGAAAGCGTGGGGTAAAAGCAGGTCGCAAGTTCATCAAAAAAGCACGATTAATTGGTTTCAAGTAGAGGTGTTTTTGCAGATTTTTTTCTCGGAGGTTCGCCGCTGCGACGCGGTTTTTCTCGTGCGCGATCGACCGCTTATTGATTTAATCCGAGGCCGTATATCGTTCGGTTCTTACCGCGTCTGCCAAACCGCGAAATTTATGTTGCACCGGCGCAAAAACGCGTGCCACTCTATATATCACTCGCTCCTCCCCGAGAGTGGCGAGATGGCGAGAGCGTAGTCGGGGCCTGATGCGTACGGTGGCGGTGTAATTAATCGAGGAGGTGCGAATTATAAAGGTACCATTCGAGGGTACATATTCCGTTTAGCTAATGCCCACCTTTATAAGATTTAATTAACGAGCGGAGCCTACCCCGCCTTGTATATTTCTTACGTTTCAGAGGAGACTGACTCGACGGCTAGAAGGTCTGGGCCAGAGGGAATCTGAGCGATTTGCTCCGGGAGCACTGTAGACTGCCCTCTGGGGCAGCGAAGCAAATCCACATAATTAAAAATCACGGAAACACTCAAGAAACACGGGAAAAACATACTTACGTAAAGATATATCACATAACTTATTGCATAAGTTTGTGTCCGATTTGAAAATAAAATTGAATGATTAAATTTGAAATAGTACAACGTTATTAAAAAATTATATAGTCACCACTCTTTTCTACAATTAGAAAAGGAAATCGTCTATTGCTTTGATCGTAATGTAAAAGATATATCTTGATTGATGAATAAGCAATAAGCTGAATGAATAATGATTGCAATAAGCTGAAGTGAAATAGGAGTTCATTTCCTTTCTTAATACGTTTAATAGGTTGAAAGTATACGATAGTATTTAAAAATTCTTCTAATGTTTTTACTGTTTTAAATTACACCCACTGATTTTGGTGTGCCAGTCTTGAAATCTACATTCTGAAATTTTCTCTTCTCGTTAGAGTAGTTCGAGAATCCTGGAAATACTCTAACAGAGATACACTTGATAACTTCCTGTTAAGTTAAGCTGGGCAGGGGTAACAAGTGCTCCACGGATTGCCTCTGGGGGCAACTGGCATCACCGAGAGAAAGATCTCTGTGTCGTGAGTTAATCATCGACGACGGCAGAAAAGCATCTATCTTCTTGTACGTTCTGCGAAACGTTCTTCTGAGTGGGCGTGGTTTCCTCATAGAACCTAAGCGTAACACATGCCGTATAATGTAATCCTAGACTGTGTACTGTCTAAAGATCAAGCTATTTATCTCTTCATTAAACCGTATGAATCTGAGTCTCCAATGACAATCCGCTACTACCGATTCGCCGAAAAGTGGGCGTGTCCTCATTGCTCCTGTCGCCATTCGATTGCCCCAGGTGGCAAACGTTGTTCCAAAAGGACGTTGCATATTCCGGAATCGGGTATCCGGCGTAATATGCATAGCAGTTCATCGAAGCAGTTCCGATTCGCATCTCGGTCGCCGGACGACGACGACGGTTCGTAGGCGTTCCTCTATATCGAATCGCATCTGGCATCGATACCGGCGGGCCGTCGCGTCGGCAAATTCCCCGGAATAATTCGATGTTAATCCGAAGGCAGGCGGAGCGCGCGTCGGGACTGAATAGTCGGTGGCGGCCGCGTCTAATTTCCAAAGCACGATGTCCACGTCGTTTAAGGTATTCCCTCGGCCGCTAATATCCATCGTTAACGAACTGGCTAGGGCTTGTAGCCGGTCGTCCGTACACCGTGTATTCCGTCCAGTTTCTTTCTCCGCAAGAAAGCCGGTACATCGTGAGGCGGCGGGACTCGTCCTCTCTCTTTCTCTCTCTCTCTCTCTCTCTCTCTCTCTCTCTCTCTCTCTCTCTCTCTCGCTCTCTCTTCCTCTCTCACGCTCGTTCTCTCTTCTCGCATCTTTCTACGATCTCTGTCCGTCTCTCTGCGGTTGCTCGTTGTTAAATCCGCGGCGAACAACCCGGCCGCCGGTAGGATAGCCGCTCGAACACGTCGTCGAACGTGAAATAAGGATTCGAATCGCGATCCAGAACGATCGGTGGGACAAAGATGAGAGGCGGATGGACCTCAGGGGGAAGAGAGGATCCTCTCTCCGCCGATGGCAGAGAGACGACGACGACGGGGCCATCCTCAGAGAAAGAGAAAGAGAGAGAGAGAGAGAAGGGCAAAAAAGATCGAACTCATCCGCGGAGACACGGTGGCCACCGGGCCGTCCGAACGATGTCAGCAGTTTAATCAATGCATTTAGCCGAATTCCTGTCTGGCCCAAATAAAAGGCGAGACAGGGGGAGGCCCGGGGAACAAAAAACGCGACGCGCACGACGGATCTCCTCTCTCCGCCTTCTTCTGCATTCTCATTTCTACGTCTCTCCTCGGCGTTTTCTCTTTGCCCGGGCCCACAAAGTCCTCGGGGGCCCGACGCGGCTGGCCCCTTCGACCCCCTCACTCTCTCTCTCTCTCTCTCTCTCTCTCTCTCTCTCTCTCTCTCTCTCTTTCTACAAGCAACGACGCAACCTCGTCCTCCACCGCCAAAAGTTGTTAAGTATTCCGCGGATGTATTCCCCACCCCCTCCTCTCTCCTCATTCTGCGCCGTGTGTCCCTTTCGCCTCACCTTCGGGGCTGCGGACAGACTCTTCTTCTTCGAATAAGGTACGTCAACCGCGAGGATGACAACCAGACGGAAAGCGACTCTGACTGTCCGCTGTTCCGTCTCTCTCTTCCTCTCTCTCACTCTCTCTCTCTTTCTCTCGGGACAAGGCCCTGCTAAGGGTTTCTTCTTCTCCATTCAACTTTACGAACCGAGATTCTCTCCTCCAGGCTACCCGGCTTTGGGACACGCTTTTTCTGGCGACCACCTTGCGCCGGACGAAATCACCCTGACGATTCGCCAGGGTGCTTCGGGGGCGGTTGAGAACGAGCTGAAGTACATGATCGGATCGAAGCGTGGAATTATGTTCTATTACTCTAGAATAGAAATGTTTGAAACACTGAGATGAGACTGAAGATGCATTTCACGATAAGATTATCATATCGATAAACTATAATCATCAATATATACAATTGTTGTCGATATATCAATAATATCTCGATAACTATTTTCTTTAGAATTTTCTGTTGTGCAAGCTTCGTACTCAGTATAAATGTCAATATAGACTGCTCTTTCAGCTCTCGTTTGTGTTTATAGTTAATCTTCTTCGATCCATCATGACGACAACGTTTGCTATGTAGAAATTGAATAAAATATTTGTTAGTTCCTGGGACATCTGTTCCCAGTGAACGAATATATTCAAAAACAGGATTTATACTGTCAGATTGAAACAAAAACAAGTAGAAACTGTTTAAGAAGACTGTACACTTACTGACACCAGAGATACGTATATGTATACAGTACTTCGAAGCCAATTTTACGAGGACACCAAATAAACGAATGAAACCAATGTACCATTGTTACAGCTTCCTTATAAATACATCAAAAAAGACATTTTGGACCAGCTCGTAAGGTAAAGATACCCTAGACGGTATTGTTCCTCGGTTCCAAAGAAGCTCAAAGAGGAAACGCGCGATTCCCTATGCCGTAACAACAACGTTCACGAGAAAAATAACACCCCGGTTGATAGACTACGAGCTGGCTATGCACGTGAGAGTTTCCTCGACGGTTCTGGAGACGATCAAGCGTTTCATTGACAGTCTACAAGGTCCGTCGAGTTTCCTGTTCATCTCGGCTATCTCCGCGAGCATCTCGGACCTCCGGGAATAAATTTCGTGCCCCCTGTCCCGTGTACAAGCCTTTCTTCACCGATACGAGCCCTCGCGAGCGCCATTCTACATGTCCGCCGTTGGGAAATGATGGGAATGATACATTGAATAAAGTTATTTGTTAAGTATTAAACAGTCACGTGTACTATCTCATTGCAATCTGAACCCAAGCATTGCAGACTTGAAACCAAGAGACAGTGAGCATGGACCATAAGTCCATGCTATAACTTAAGGAGGGTCACTCGTTTCCCGGATTGCTAAGATGCGGGTTGCACCTTCTTATTTCTCAATAATCCACAGATTGGGTTTTTCGGAAGTTACGTTCACCATTTGCATTATCCTATAAAACTGCGACAGCTACGTGCTTCCGAATAATGCAAATCACGCCTCGTAAATTTGAAAATAGGACTTTTAACCCTTCACTGGAGGAGTTGGTCTGGAAGGTCAGTTTTTCTGTTTTATTTAAAGGAAAAATATTTTAAAAAATTCAAACACCAATTTCAGAAATTAAACATAAATAAACATAGTTAGTTTTAACTGTATCCGATATGATACAGTATGCAGCGAAGGGTGAAGGGCGATCGTGGCCTAGATAGATGTTTTATCTAACGATTCTGACTACTGCAATCCTGGAAACGTGTCTATCACCTTAATTTTCTACCATGAAGGAGGAAACAGTCCAGCAGAACACGGTGGTAAATCTTCGGCGTCGATTCCGCGGAATTAAGTTGAGAGAAAAATCATCGTCGCCGTGTCGAGTTAGCCGTGGGTGATTTAACGGTTTCCGCGTAGAAGCGGAAGGGAACGGTCTGAGAAACGGCGGCGCTAAATTTTAAGGTCCTAATAAAGATTGCTCGTAAATTGTTTTGCTCTTGTTCGTCCAATAAAGCGGTGGCGGGGTTGAACGGTGGTGGTTGTTCGGTCTCTTTCTCTCTTTCTCTGGTGAACAGCGCTATTGATTCTTTTTTCGTTAGCCGAGAGGACGGAGAGACCGCGTAAGACCACGGGTCCGACCACCGCAAGCTCGTTACGCCTGTCGGAAGTATAAATCAACCGCAAAGTTATTCCGCCAGGCTGTCGGGGAACTCCCCGCGGGGCGACTTCATGAAAACCGCTACCACCTTCTTGCGAGCGACATCGCTCCTCCGGGTACGTGTGTCCGGGCCATTCGTTGCGCGTTCGATACTCGACGATCCGTTACGATAACGACGATTTACGGCGAAATAGGCGAACCGACCGATAACGAACGACCACCGGACCGATTGCCATTGGGAACCCGAGAAACGTCGACAGACGTCTTTGCTACCGGTCCACCACGCGAATCATCTCTCGAATAGATCCTCTTCTAAAGATTTTTCGACGTGTTTCGACCGTGGGATAATATACAGTTACGCACATAATATAATTGATCGCATACACTATTTAAATCAGAATAACCACTTTATGAATGTACTAACGATTTCAATCTCACCGTGAGGCTGGAAGGATTAGTTTAGTAAATGACGTCTAATAAATACGTTGAAAAATGCATTTGGTAGGAATTATAAAAAACAATAGTAATAACGAAACCAATAACGAAAATTTAATTTAAATATTGCTATTTTTACTAGTTTCAGCGATGACATAACAAATGTTTTCAATGCAATGTAAATGATAATTGCAAGGTAAATACTTCGGCAATTTTATTTTCTTCTCGAGGTCGTTTCTACCGGTCATCGGACATCTTTTTCTTGCAAATGTATATTTCTTTTCTTTGAATATTCTAGTTGTATCCAATAAATTACTGAACATTTATGTATGAGGTATTACGTGTCGATTTCATATTCATGAAAAGATAAAAATCATGTAAAATCGAATTATCCTAGGTCGGAAGCAAATGTTTAAATTTTTTTACTTAAAATAGCTCCGAGAGCAAAGGGTCAAGACAGGAATGGATCCCTTAGCACGACCGACAATGTCCCAGCCCAATGTTGCTTCACTCGAGGCAGCAGACACAGAGCTCTCAGGTCTCAGCTCGTCGGCTCGGCGTAAACGCGGGGACGCGGCTTGGTAATAAAAGAACCTTCATAATACCCTGAGAATCTAATTGTGGGACGACCCCGGGACCCCGCGAGGAGGCATCGTTTTCTCGATAATAAAGGAAGAATAATCGTAATGAGGCGGCGAGGGGCCTCCTAGTGTGTACAGTTAGTCGCAATCACGCGGCTCCAGCCGGGGGAAAAATTATTGCCTAATAAAATAATGAGATAAGGGAACGTTGCACGGATAATTGCGAACATTGCACCGGCAACATTGTCGTGCGGTAATGCCTAATTGCAGATACGATGCAATCTAATAATTATTCCGGTCGTAATTGTATCAAAGACTAACGTTACTCCGGGGGGGCGATTCCGGAATAATTCATCGAGCGCGAGATTGCACGGAAAACGTCCCCGGAAATCTAGCCGAACACGTTCGACCGTGAATTCGGCGGCTGGTCGTCGGGGCCCGCGTCGAGGGCCCAAGACCCGCGAAGGCGAAGTAAGAGTCGAGATTTCAGGGCTGAAGGGCGATCCGAGAGGAACGTGCGCCGCGGAACACGGTTTTCGAGCGAAGCGTGACTTCCTGCGTTCCCACGGGACCTCTGGGCCCAACTTTTGTCCCATGATCGAGCGGCCCGCGGACTTGGGCCCCGTTGAAACCGAGGAGGATGCTTACTTGTGCACGCACTCGTCACGGAACGACGACAGGCACGTAGAAACCGACTTCTACGTGGACCGTACAGTCCCCGACAGGAATTGGGCCCGGTCCATTGTCCTGGCTACTGGGCCCTACGCACTACTATTCGAACGATAATTCTATCAGTCGCGAGTGGATCGTAGTTAGGGTGAAATTTTCGGTTTGCGGTCTCTCAAGATGGGACTGAAACAGTGGGGAGGCTTAATGGGCCTTAACATGTTCCGTGCCGATCCGTTTTTTCTCCTCAATTAAACAAACTTATATGCTTTAATGCCTCATTCTTTTCGTTTAAATATATTCTACAATGCTAAACTTGTTATAAAATATATGTGTTTAGCGCATTAAATAAATATGCCAGAGACGTGACACGGAACGAGTTAATAGTTTAATTTGAGGTTTGACTTATCAGTGTGGGCATATACAAGAAAATTTCCCTAAGATCAAGGAAGGTTTCGCGACACCATTGCAGCTGCACCGTTACCTCGACGACTCTTTAAGCGAAGAAAAAATTTCAGAGAAGATCCCGTGCCAAGAAAGGGCAAATTCGACCGTCGCAGAATCCTCGATCGAAGAAATGCGACGGGCTCGCAGAAAACTTTCCACGAGAGAAAATGCGGCATGAAAAAAACGTCCGAACATCTCCGAAGAAATCCTAGAGAGAGAGAGAGAGATGCTGCCGCGATGATTTGTCGTAGAAATCCGCGCTCCGAACCACGAACGCGACACCGCTTTTTCCTTTTCCCTGGGATTTAATTGCCCGCCGATTAGTTCGCGCTCGCCGGGCTGCCCGCTACGCTCCGGGTCCGCCTGTTTATAGGTTCGCTCGTTAACTCGTCGCTTTTAATTGCTCGAGCATCGAGCGGCTACCAAAACCGCGCTGCCGAGCGCGCCCGTTAATTTACGGGTCTCGAGCACGCGGCTTCTCCGCGCCGGACGGCCGGCCCCGGTCATTTAGACCTGCATAAAATTAAGATTTTATACCGGCGACAGCCATTAAGTTATAAACTTTTACGCTGATCCTCGTTACTGTCGCGCGACATTCGCACGGCCCGCGCAGACGACAAGAACGCGATCGATCGCGGATCGCTACAGGGAAATCGCGTATTAAAACTTTGGCTTCGCTGTTAGAAATAGTCTCTCAAGTCTGGGTTAATTAGGATCTTTTTAGACGAATTTAGAGTAATCTCTATCGAGAAAGCAAACATACAATGCTGGAAGATAATTGCACAATTGAGTTTCTCTTACATCGAGCTTATCTCACAGTTTACGATATCACGAATGCTTGAATATGCAGTTTCGTGTGCAACAAGTGCACAAAGATCCACAATTAATATCATTAGCATTG
This sequence comes from Lasioglossum morio, assembly GCA_916610235.2. NCBI lineage: Eukaryota > Metazoa > Arthropoda > Insecta > Hymenoptera > Halictidae > Lasioglossum > Lasioglossum morio. The sequence continues at coordinate 26,118,634 of OU744326.1, forward strand.
ATTAATATTGTACGAACGACAAAAGGTGGTCGATTCATATCTAAACGGTGTTTATTGGCTCCACTGTGAATTTTCTGTTGTTGTACATGCATGGACAGGAAAATTGATTAAATACGAAAACACTTTTACGATGTCGATGATGGTAAAACGATTAAGATTAAGAGTTAATAATAATGCTAGGTCTTTATCGATCATTCATCACTGAGAAATGCAAAGGAGAATATGCTTATGCTTATGAGCTGACGTATATAATAATGAGAGTAATGATGATGTAAACCGATTAGGTTCACCGTGTTTTATAGCCTGCTTATCGGAGAAGAAATCTCAGGTACGCAAATGGTCATAGCAGCGTCTCTCTCTGTCTCTCTCACTCTCTCTCTCTCTCGAAGCATTCCTTGTCACTGTTCACTTTCGAATAGACATCTATTCCGTCTGTCATTGTACAGTAGATCTAATCACAGTACTATTTTTTTAATTTAGTAAAAGAAGCACCGAACTGTTATTGCAAAGTTCTTACAATTCCGTCTCAAAAAATGATACAATAATAATTCTCAGGTCAACTTTTCCGCGAAAGTCATTTCGTTTTCTCAATGGTAAATGAAAGCCAATTTTTGGCCCTTGCGTCCCCTTACCGATCTCCGCCCCCCTAGCTATTTTTTAAAGTTCGTACAAAATGAAGGTGCAGATTCCTTTAACCCTCGTCCACATGGGTAATTTTTTATACAAATTTTATACGAATTCGAAATAGGTACCCGGGTACCACGTCGTGTGAATGAGGGTTAAAATAGTGTCTAACTCATTTTCTATATCAATCGAGGTAAAGTTCTTCAGAACGAGGTACTTAATCACAGTACGAACATCAAATTTATCGATTTCACAGTCGTGACAACAATCGTCTGCTTTAATGGATCGCCACGACAAAACTATTATACGCGCGAGTCTGAAACTTTGCAGAGCGTCGTCTGACGGTATTTTTTTAAAATAATCAGCAATATGGTGAGAGTAGCGACGTCGCTGTTTCAGACCGAGATCTTTCCGAACGACCCTCAAATGTTGGTTCGGATCGCTTCGGAGAGCGATTCGGAGCTGACAGCAGGTTTCTTAACCCCGAGGTTGAGCTGGTGGGTTTGAGCGGTGAATCCGGTCCCTCTGTGAGAACGCTCGAAATTCGTGTACGCGTTTCCCATCATTGATGAGAGGGACTGTACCGTACGCGACGATAATACACGGCGGAACGTGGAGAGCCGGGCCACCGGTGTGTACGTGACGCACGTCGTCTACGTGGGTGCTGGGCATTTTACGAGTTTCGGTGCTCTTGGAAAAAAGCTCTGTCCCGGCGAACGACGCTTGCGACGAGATCCTCCTCCTCTCTCTCTCTCTTTCACGGGGACTGTTGCTCGCGCCGAGAATCGCGGGCGCACGCGCGAGTTCCTTCTGCCTCGTCTTTCGAATCTCCCGTCAGATTTCTATCGGAGCTTCGTTAAACTCGCATCAGATGCGAGGGTCCCTTCACCTCGCTTCTCTCTCGCTTCTACAAGCGCCATTGTCGTGTTTCCCTCTGGTTCGCTCGATTCTCTCGGCAACCACTGCTCGCCACAGACGGCAGCTAATTAATAATTTCCATGAAAATCGCGTTCAACGGCGTGCCAGTGTATAGGTATGCTCGCGGTTTCATCCGAGCTACCGCCATCGAGCTAGACGGCCAGACGGCCCACGAAACGCTTTCTTTTCTCAATTCGTAAATCACTTGGCTCGAGCCAATTAAGGCTTGCAACGCGTTCCGTCGAGCGGCGCGAGCCCTGGCGCCGCTAAATCAAAAGAGATCTAGACGGCTCGGTGGCAGACCGACAGCGATACACTAGGAAGACGCCGGTACGCGTGACCAACAATGCCCACGGTCTCTGGAAAAGTTCAAACTTTCGGCCGAAATGCAACTGATTTGTGAAGACGCGTGACTCAGGCAGGAACGCAAGGTACTTCTGCAAGCACACGGTCCTTCTGAAGGCCAAGGCACTCTGTGAAAGCCCACGGTCTCTATGATAACCCCAGGTCCTTATAAAGGCCTTGGCTCTCTGTGAAAGCCCATGGTTCCAGTGTAAGCCCACGATTCCGAAGGCCAAGGCACTCTGTGAAAGCCCACGGTCTCTATGATAACCCCAGGTCCTTATAAAGGCCTTGGCTCTCTGTGAAAGCCCATGGTTCCAGTGTAAGCCCGCGGTCCCAGTGAAAGCCCATGGTCTCCATGATAGCCCTTGACCTTCCTAAAGGCCCAGACCCTCTGTGAAAGCCCACGATCTCTTTAACAGCATCCTTTCCCTTCGAGAGCGCTCGCTTCGGCGAAAGCCCACGATCGCAGAGAAGTAAACCGAAGAACAATTTTATGAAAGTTGAAACAAATACTTTACAAACTTATCTCATCGCTATGCTCTACTATTAAATTACCATTACATATTGTACAAGTATATCGCTGAAGAATTCTGATTTCGAAAATCATGAAAATGGTACAGTATTTACAAATTACTGATGAGAACATTGAGTCGAATACATTGCGATCTACAAGTTGCAATCCTAACGAAATATGGCAACGATCAAGAGGGAATTACCTCGTAATAAATGTAATTACTATATAATTGCTAGTGCTAGACGTTATGGTACAATTAAATTCAACAGCCGGTTGGTTAATAAATAGAGAAACAGATTTATGGACACCGAGCGAATAACAATCGGCGAGTTAAGCTGTCTGTCTCGGTTAACAGGTTAATTGGACCACACGCGCGCGAAGCACGCGAGTATCTCGGAAGATTGACCGACGAATCAGCTCACGACAGAAGAAGATGGTCGCGAGATCCGCTGCTGTGACGGCTGATTTTTCGTTATTCTCTCTCTCTCTTTCTCTTTCCCCTCCGCTCTCTTTCTTTGTATTCTCCTTTTTTTTCGCGTCTCGTCGCAGCACTTTTGGGGTCTCGGCTCTTCCGCTCGTTAGGCGGGCCGAGTCGGGGCTTATGCTAATTTTAAGCAGTTCCCCTCCAGTCGATTCTTTCCTAAAGCTATTAGGCGATCATCTCGGATAATCCCGCGATTCCGGGTTTACTCGGGACACGACTTTTCTAAGTTTTCTTCCTCCGCGCGAGCGTGGATTCGTCGAAAGCCGTTGGCGTCGCGTCGTCGGTTCGCTCGCTCGCTCGCGGGATACTATTTTTTCTTCTTCTACGAAGAGCAGACGTATATATCCGTCGACGCCCCCGGAAACGTTGCTAAGAGCTTGGATTACGCCAGAGAGGTGCGAACAAGTTCGAAGTTTATAGCTAGTCGAGTCGGAGAAAAAGCTAACCCGGGTATTTTATGAACGTAAATTAAGTTCTTACGTCTCTGGTTCTGGTATGGCGGTCCGATCGAACGGTATTATAATTCTTAATGGCTATTTTCACTCTATCAAATTATTCTTAATGGATCCCGATCATTTTGTTCGGAAACGTTGTGTCGTACTTCCGTCAAGCAGAAGTTTGAAGATCAGTGTTCTTCTTGAGACTTCCTGAAACGTTTGAAAATTCGTACACGAACACATTCTAAATTCCAGCTAATTAAAAATATCCTAATACTCCCGTTCTCACCAAAAAAAAAAACTATTCAAGTTCACGATGACTTAGAGCTAATCGTCGGCTCTTTAATCATTGCCGCGAGAAACGATCGATGTTTCAGTGGCAATTTACCGGTGATAGAGATACAAGGGTGGTTCGGTTTCCCCGGAGCGATGGTCAGGCAACCGGTCAGGTGCATCTTTCCGAGCTCTGCAGAGGGAAAGATGCACCTGTCTCGTTCGAGAGGCAACCTGGCACGTTTTATAGACACCGGCGGGTCTATCGTTGATCTATCCAATTGGCCCGAGAGATAAGCGAATAGGGGAACTGGCAGAGGGCACATGACGGTGAACAACACCGTGGCTGATTGCACAGTCCGACAGTGTAATTTTTCACGTCGGTAGCCAATGTAGACAACTCTCACAACTTTACGCAACGTTACCCGAACGTACAATATCTGGAAAAGTTTACACGTCTCATAAGAATCACTTGTACATCTACTGTGAGAACAGGACCAATTCTTAACCCTTCAGAAACGACCATTTAGCTGCTCTTTAAACAGCGAACATGTTATACAAACTTTTTAGGGTCGGTACACTGCAGAAACATCGGATATACAAACAAATTAGCACTGGTTGGTAAAAATAAAAAATGAATTGACCTTCCTGGTCAACATTAATTTCTCAAAAATCATCTACGGCTTATCGAACTCCTAACAATTGAATAATTCGACAGAAATATTGCCTGGAATTATTTTGTTTGCGTCACCCTGAAAGACCCAGACGAAATTCCCTCTCGTCACCGTGTGTCTCGCCAATCTCACCTGCTCGCCACGCTAAATGGCTACTCAGACCCTCTCCCTCAATCTCTCTTCCCCTCCTCTATCTGTAGAATCGTTACGCTCCTCTCACGCAGTCGACTTATCGCAAGGGCGCGTCTTTAACGACTTTTTCGATTCCCCTTCGACCCCCTTTTCGCCCCCTTTATTCGACCTGTTTCTTTGATCTTCGCGGATAACGCTCGGTACCGTCGCGCGATCCTACGCGATAGCCAGTGCGCGCGTTTTATCGCGTCTCGACCCCGCAAAGTGGCGAGAAACAGGCGAAACGCGACTCCCTACCCGACACACGGCCCTCTAAAATTGAATCGTGGCCTTCTTTGTCTTGCAGGTGGTGGAAATATCGCGGAAGGAATCCGCCGATCGCTTCTTGGCCTGGGAATTGATAGGGGATGGTGAGTTTCCGCTTTGTACTGTGCTCAAGATCACCTTTGCGAGCTACTTCGGAAGCTATCTTAGAGGATGCTTTTGAGAATTTGCTTTATTTTTGCTTTACTGATAGATCAAGCGATTTTTTGGTCGGTGGTACTTTGCGTGAGTTAATATTGTTCCTATATTTATATTAGACTGATGTTCAAGTAAATTTATACTTTTATCAGTTTTTATGGGTTTTATTTGAAATGAAATTTGCGCCGCATAAAAAATTTTGAAGAAATACGTCCTCTTCTTAAACAACACACAATTTCTTCTTTCGTGCACTGCATTTTTACTCTTGCACTAATAAAAAAGCAAAAGGTGATGGAAACGTGTTCTTTGATTTTGCAAAATAATGCTTGATAGATTAGAAAGCACTACAAGACAGGAAATGAAGTTCGAAATGTCAGCTGTCAATATAAACCACGATTTTGCGATATAAAATAAGATTAAGTAATAATAATAAATAATAATAACTAAACTGCGGATCTTTTTGCACTTATGCCTTATACAAATGTTTAAAAAATACGGGAGTATAAAATTTGACAGAATGTAATACAATTGTTCCGTATTATCGATAGATAAAATACTTTTACCAATAGAAATGCTCTGCATTGATCGTGGAAAGTAGGATTAAAATAAAAAAATTGATTTCACCCCTTAATGACTGTTACATTCAAAACAATATTACTGTTTTATATTTCACTCAACCAATTTCGTCATAAATGCATAAAGCTCCACAGTTTAGTAATAACAAATGGAAGAGCAATGCCGTCGCTGCACGAAAAAACGAAAATACTTTCCGAACGACCTAACAGAATTGTCGTGTTCGCGGTCGCAACATCATTTTCACCGAGAGCCAAACAGATTCGGCGAACAAAGGCTCGGCGATACGGCTAATAGATCCAAGGAGAGACTGTTATAAAAGTTGGCTGCGCGATATTCAAATGAACCCGCAAACTTCCCGCGGAATGACACTCAGAAGTAATCCGACTGTTAAGTCCCGCGACCTTCCTTCCTTCCTTCCGCGCCGAGTTTCGCCGGTAAGCGCGCATATAAATTACATTATACACTGCCGCGGGGCACTCGTAAACTTTGCCTCATAAATATCTATCTACGAATGACGGCGTTCGATCAGCGACAGTCCGCGGGTGTCCAAACTTGTCTAAATCTGCAATCGAACGTTGCATCCATTTCGGAGTCTCTCGGCGCTTTAGGAGATTTATTACCTTCATCGTGGTTATTGTTTGTTCTTGTCCCTTTGCCAGTTACACGATACAGCAGCTCGGTAAAGTTTTAATTGTTAACCCCTTGACGTGTCATTTTCTTTACAGTTACACTGATTAAAACACGTCTTTTTCTCCCCTAAATTGTTCTAGAGGAGATAAGAAAATTTATTTACAAAGACTACGAAGGCTACATCTATTTGAATGCTTAAATACTTATTACTATACTGCTGATCTTTATGCAAAATGAAAATTTTGCATTAAGATATTTGTCTAACAACTGTCTGCAACTATATCTGAGGAGCGTATGAGGGTGTTAATGTTCTTACTGTTTAAAATTGCGAGTGTTCATTGTTGTTATAAATGCATAAAATGCGAATTAAATTATAAACGAATCAAATTTTATTTCATTTAAAGAGAAAGGCGTAACATTTGTATTTGTTAAACATTGGATAGGTATCAGAGGCTCATACACAGAAGCGTATCCTTTCGATGCGGTTTTTCATTGTTGGACGGCAAAGAGGATGCAATCACTCTAAAATAGATTCGCAAGGGGTTGAAATCGCGTTTTCCGAAACACATAAGGAGCCGCGAAACGGGTGACGGCGTTGACGGAAGCTAAGGTGAGAGATTTCCCCGTAATTTCCATCGTGATCCTGGCGATACGTGCTTACAGCCGCGGCCTCGCCGTATTTCTTGCTTGACTTTAATATGAGGCTCGGCGCGTAAGTAGACGTTACATAAAATGGCAAATATCGGAAGGGCTTACGGCTGTATTATGCCGACGGTGGCGGCTTTATTGCGCGACATTCTCCGTCGAAGGAGCGAACAAAAAAAAAAAAAAAACAAGAAAAATAATGGAGAAAAAGATAAAGAGAGAGAGAGAGAAAGAGGCTCAAGACCACCGGCAGATGTACAGGATGTCGTCGTTCGAACTCTGGTCTCCACAAGCTTTTCTGTCGCGTGTACATACGGGGTGTCCCGCGAAGTAACGAGCCAATCGAGACCAGCCCCTTTTAGAATTCCAACAGAGCAGCAAAAGTAGAAGGATCCCGACTCAGAGATTGCAGGGAACTCGCGAGAGGCGCTCGATCTTCGACGGATCGAGCCAAGCAGGTGGAGAGCGGAATTTCCTGCGATAAATCCTCGAGGATCGCATTAAGGGACGAGTAGCATCCGTGCAAACAGTCCGTTGATCGTTACGATCCAGCCTCCCGTGAAATATATCCCGGCCGCGAAAACCGTACATCTTCGGCTGAGCGTTAAATTCCGCAACTCATCCCGCAATCCCGGTTATCGACACCCTTTAAGGATCGGAGATGGGGGATCGAAGGTGGAGCCCGCAGACACGCGTCTCTCTGGCTCGATCGATTGATCCCCCGGATCGTCAATTTTCAACGATCTTCGCAAGAAACTTCCAAGAGGAACACAAGATCTTTCGTGTCCTCTCGCGAAAGGATGAAAAGATCGACGATATCGGACGAGGATTTTTTATCTTGGCAGGAACGTGCAGTTCTTCGTGATTTTCGAAAAGACGCCGCTGTTTTACGGATTCTTTTACTCGTGGAAGGGATTCAAGACGGTCAAGGAATTAAATCGAAAAGGCAGGAAAAACAAGAAGTCCTTCAACAAGGATTTTTGCTGATTGAACGAACGCGAGATTCTTCGTTGATATCATACGAAGGAGAGGAAGCATCAATTTTTGTTTCCAAGGGAGGACCGCGATGTTCTTCACAGTTTTCGAACGATAAAAGCAGAAGAAGTGAAACCGTTGAATAAACATTGTCATCTCTGGGAAGAATCTGAGGGTCTTCATAATTTTCAAAGAAAAGAACGGCAAGGACGATCATGCTGGGAAGGAACGCGGGATCCTGTTTTTTTTTCGGAGGAAAGAGAGGGCAAAATCAGGGGGCGTTCGCCGAGGATATTTTTTTCTTCGGTGGTAACGCGCGAGATTGTTCGGACCGTTGCAAAACGGTGGCGTTCCTTGAAAGGAGATTTCCTTGGAGCCTCGCCGCGACGTCTAACAGAGATAAACGAGGTACGCGTCGGGAGCACTCGAGACGGGTTCGCAGGCGATTCCCGACGTTATTTCCAGGCAAGAAGAACTGCGATTAGAGCGATTAGAGAGACCACGGGCTGCGTGCGTGTGGAACGGAACGGTTCCATATATCTAGCCAAGCTTTGCGCAACGTTCCAACGCGCTTCGTCTCGGTCTCAATTAACGCAATTACCCGGCTCCCTCGTCTAATTACCTATCAAACGGAATTGCTATCGTGAACGCGCGGACGCGCAACTCGCCCGCTCGCCTTGCTCGCGCGAGTCCTACACGCTGTGTAAGCTGCCTGCCTCACCCCCCCGCCAGAGAGAAAGAGAGACTCCTCCGCCTTCCCGGCTCTTGTCTCTAATGAACGTTATTAATTGCTTTATGATTTTTCGATAAAACATCGCCGCGGCCGTAATCAAGTTATTATCCCACGTTGCGCGCGTCCTCGTTCCTTCTCCCTTCTTCCTCGCCCCTCTCGTTCCCACTTTTTCGTCCCCGTACCCGATCATTTGCGCGATCTTACTGGCAAACTGTCCACGAGCAACTACTACGCCTTCTATTATCATCGCTAGACTGCGGATCTTGAAGCGTTCACGGAGAAATTGGTTGGGTGAAATGTGAAACAGTAAAGATTTAAACAATTCAAGAATATTGTGATCTTGCTTTTAATCTAGCAAAGTCGTTAAGGGATGAAATCAATTTTCATGTTATTCCTGCTTCCCACGATCAATGCAAAACATTTTTATTTTACATAAAGATCCGCAGTCTAACAATTAGCTTAAATACAGTTCTCTTTTGTTCTTTACAATTACGACCCCAGTCAGACACGGTGGACTGATATGGAAAACTCCAGAACGGGGCCTGATATGGAAAATATTTATTCCGAAGAAAGATCCATGGTTCGTTTATTAAGTCTTACATACTACAGAGAAAAAGTCCATTCGATCAATCCGTCTCTGCCTAATCGGTGAAAATCGCGATATCAAAAAAATCTACTACAACGGGTCGAATTAATTCGTTCTCGCAGCTCGATCGATTAAAATCGCAGCCTTAATCGACGACGAGCCATCTCGAACCGTTTTTCCGAGACTCCCCATCGTTCCATCACCTCGAAATCATTCCACGCGAGCAGAATTCCGATTTCCCGTGGTCGATCGCTGAATTCCGTGTGAATCGAGCGTCGCGATCGCGACCACGATCAAAGTCAAGACGTAAACGCACAGCGAAAGAGTTGGGGAACTGCGGGACGGTGGTGTTCCATGGTAAGCAGCGTAGAAAAAATAAAAACGAAAAGACGGCAACAGCTATCCACTGAAAGCAGGCTTTACGTAATATTACGCCCCGTTATTGAAGGCAGACTATCGCGAGCGTCCGGTTGGCCAAGCGTTTCACCGCGAAAAGCGATAAGGCGTTCTTCTCCCTCGTGCACGTAACGCGCGTACATCGCACGGATACGGTTATACGCGAAAACGTATCTATCTATACTATACGCTAAGCAGAGTGTTTCTGCGCGCGCGAGAAACAACCGAGAAAGACAAGTATCCAATTAAAGCCAGGGTGGAATGCTTTCACGCTATCTTATATCGCGGCGCGCCGACCGCGGTGCTAGGGTATCGGCGAAAACGGGCCGAGAAACTCGTGTTTAACATAACCAGAATCGTTATGACTCAATCCGGCCATAATTGGCCGATATCGGGGACGCGTATCGCCGTGACACGGGACCGACAAATTCCTCAACGAAGACACCGATAATACTTCTACCTCCGGCTGTTTCGCTGGCCCGGAGACGTCGATTTTTCACGACCGACTTGAGACGTTCGTTGCGATTCCTTCGCGTTGCCGAAACCGCGGGAGAATTGTCGAATGAAGTTCGAACCAGTGTCGCTGGAATCGATCAAAGCTGATGTCGATTTTTCCTCTCCTCCTTTGCCTCTTCCAATATCTCATTCCACCACCATGAGCATACTCCAACATACCCCATTAACCCTCATACGCTCTTCAAAAATAGCTGCATAAAAGAGACTACGATAACAATTCACCCATTTTTATTTTACACCTTAAATCAACACATTATGTTTCATTTATAGTGTCACATTTGAAAGAAATACATTTCATGACGTAGACGTAAAAGGATTTTACAGTATGTGAAAATATTGAATGGGTGAATTTTCACCCTGAGGAACGTTTGAGGGTTATGTCCGTAGACTGGTCACGTATTAATCTGGTCATCAGAAAGGGGGTAAACTGTATTCCCCTCGAATTCCTCGATCTGGTGACACTGGTTAAAACACCGTCAACAATTCCAGAATCAAAATATAACAAAAGCACCACTGATGTACAATGTCTGTCCGGAAAGTGTCTTTGCTTATATCTTCGTTCCAACCTTTGCCTGGTCACGACATCTTCAAAACTCTGACCTCACAATTCCTAAACCTCGACCATTCAAGTTGGAACCTATATGTATATTGTCCACGTACTTTCGATTAAGTTCCGTTGTACCCTGCAAACAAAATACTATTAGGCTGTCTCAAAAATTGGTTTCCGATTCATGCAGATAACGCAAATTCATATTAGGGAGTACTGAAACATTAACATAAAGATTATCGCATCGTTTGTATTTATTTTGAAAGCGTTAAGTTCGGTGGTCCAGCCATTAGCAAAAATTCTAATATTATAATCTCTATATAATAAAAATGAAATGCTGTTCGTTGCTCACGACATCACTTGAAAACGGCTGGACCTATTTGGCTAATTTTTCTTTTTAAAAGTTCGTAATAGTCCAAATGAGATTTTTAGGGAAAGAAAAATTGGAAAAGTTGCCCGGAAAAATGGAAAATTTGGGGTAAATTAAAAGTGTTTCCTTCTATGGGATTTCTGTATGAACTCAAGTCATAACTCACGATTCGAACGATGGATATGCGTAATTCTTTTTTTGTTTCGTTAAGTTAACAAATATTAACAAAGGAAAGTCGGAAAATTCGGACAAACTGCAGTGTTCAACCTAGAGCCTCGCGAGAAATTAGAGGAAATCACTGAAATTGAATGAGTTTGCAAGGTGGTTGAGGATTGCTCAAAAATGGCTTCTCTTTGTGGGAGATTCGATAGAATGGACGGTAGCAGGATAATAAGCTGAGATCTTGAGTAAAACGTTTGATCGAACAGTAAAGCTATATTCCCAATAAACAAATATAATGAACACACCGAACTTCTCGGTCGCACGATAACAAATTAAAACCCGAATACACTAATAACCCAAATTACAAAAAAATAACAAAATGTGACACTAAACGCACGGATTCGCAAATGATCGGAAGCTCCAGAGTATGCCTCGCTCGACCTAACGCGTGCTATTCGATCTACGTCTGATAATCGAGTGTGTCCTCTGCGGTAACGCACGGGCACACGTCGATCACGAGATAACCTTACAAGTTACCTGTACGGCTCCCAAACGTGTCCGTTTGCTTACATTTTAAAACGTCTCTAACGGCAAACGTACAAGGTGTCTACCAAACAAAACAATTCTTGCTCATCGAGAGTTCCGTATCAACCGTTACGTTCGTGTCACACGATTACATAATGTGTCTAACATGCAGAAATCATAATCTTCGAAGCGGTACAAGTAGCAGGAAGTAACGATCGCAAACTTTATTGAAATTTGGACAGGACAACGTCTGTCGGGTCAGCTAGTTAATACTAATAGTGATGTATCGTATGTTATACCAAATTTTAATACCGTGCACAACACTATGAGAGATTATTATTAAACGTTATTCAAAAATATTGTATTCATGATTGATTATCAATTATCGCTAATGGCTGGACCACCGAACGTGACAAAACAAACCCCTGGAACAATTTGATAATTAATTGAATACAACGCCGCCGAAAATTGCAAGAAAGATATTGAAGTTAAAAACACCAACCGGAAGCCAGATCGTCTCGGCGTTGCATCACCGGAGCCTTGAGTAGCGATCCTTTTTTCCCGAAACCGTTTCCTCATCGGCAGCGGAGCGAACAGTTATCTTGCGAAACGGTTTTTTTTGCGCTAATTGGTGCGCCGTCGGAGCGTTTCCCGTCGAATTTCGCGTTTCATCGATGGTTCTGTTTGCTGAATAAATCCCGTGCGGCTAGACGTGGATCGGTGTTGTGCGTCGGCGTCGAGGCGCGGGAACGCGGTGTTTCGTATGTATATTGTATTCATATTTATGTGAATAATCGCGGTAATGGTGGGTCGAGTAATTGAGACTCGTGTAAGCGTTTACGAAGTTAGCGCCGGCTCATCGACCCTCCCTCTTCTCATTTTCATATCTTTCCCGTTCTCTCTCTCTCTCTCTCTCTCTCTCTCTCTCTCTCGCCGTGAGAGATCGCCGAGGCCGATCGTCGGCTGTGCGTCGACACGCTCGTCGGCTAATTGATCGAAGACATCGATCGTAGCCTACCTACTGGCTTCTAACAGGACCACGGTTTTCGAACGGATAACAATCGGCCAATCCCCTCCCCTCCGCTTCCTCAGCCTTTACGAATGGTAATGTATTCCCGATCCAGCCAGCTGATAGCCCGATATTAGGTCATCCCGTAAGCCTCGTCGTTTGTTATTATTCCTACGGTGACCATATCTGGTTACGGTCGCTTTTATTTCACGGGGAGATTCTCCTCTAAATACTCCAGAAAATTCATTCTTCCTTCATTGCATTTTTCAACCCTCGTCCGTCCCTCATTTCGCAACGAAACGTATCAATCTATCTGTAAAATCTATTTCTGAAATTTTTAAAAATACTGTGCCACAGCAACCCGTGGCAGAAAGCTAGTCTATTTATAAAATTATCTCTATCTATCTTCTATCTATATAAATAAAAATTAAATGCTGTTCGTTGGTAAGCGCATCAATTGAGAACGGCTGGACCGATTCGGCTCATTTTTTTAAAACGATGTTCGTAATATTGCGAAGAAGGTTTTTAGGAAATGAAAAGTTGGAAAAGTTGCCCGGAAAATTCGGGAAAAATGAAAGTGCTTCTTTCTATGGGATTTCTCTATGAACTCAAGACCATAACTCACGATTATCTCCAAGACGCACACATTAAAATTTTCTTTTAATATTGCATTGTCGCCCAGTTCTGAGATATGTTTAAAGTTTCAAATCTCCAGCTCATCGGAAAGTGGTTTAAAATTCGATTACAAGATTTCAGACAACACGGCAAGCTATATAAGCGTGATAACACATGCCAAGAAACTGTGATACAATTCCAAGATTCTGGTGAATATGCAAATAAATTACTAAACGCTTGATAAATCAGTCCGACATTTATCAAACGGGAAAGAAATCGTATAAAATGAGAATACTGTGGTTCGGAAGAAATGTATGCAACGATGCGAGCAAAGAATGCCACGATCACATGAATCCTTCGAGAAGCACGAGGCTGCGATCTGTCCGAAGCGACGGTAGAAGACGAGATCGGAGCCCGAAGCGGCGCCGCATGTAAAATGGTAAAAAGGGTAAATTAATTGGCCGAGGTTGAGCGCGCGCGCGGATTAAAAGCGGGAGGGGAGGTCCAGCAGAAAACGAAGCGGTTGGATTATTATTTCTTCCGGTAGATAAAGCGGGGACACGGAACGAGGAAATAAAACGTGGAGCCGCGAAACCCGGTTAGGCAGGCTGGACCCATGGGTCGGTGGTGGCGTGCCACGGTGGTCAGAGTTACGGGTCGGCTACCCGTCGGGGTTCGCGTTTAAAACAACGCCGAGAAATGCACATTTTAATCGTATCGCTAATAGCTGGACGTTTATAAGCCTCGCTGTGTCTCATGAATACGCATGTTCCTTGCCGGTGACAACGGCGGAGAATTAATGCCCGGCAGGATGCGCGCGGCAGGACACGAGATTTTCGTTTCGGTCGCGATTCTTCTTTCGGACCAGCCACCAGAGACCGCCCAACGTTTTCCCGAATCCGTTTCCGAGCCGTTACTAACCGGGCGAACGATATTAATTGCGGCCTACGAAACTGTACGCTAATTACCGAGCCGTTGTTCGCGGCTTCGGTTTATTTATTAGGGAATCTAGCAGGTCCATCGCGGTTTTCTTGCGAGATTCACAAACGGTGGAGACACTCTTGTCTGTAGAAATTTTAGACCACACCAACTAATGCACACGACATGTGTATAGTATGTGTACAGGAAAGCCGAGAAACCATTGAAGCAAAGATAACCGAAACCTGTGACGTCGCAAGATCTTTCCTACTGTTATTGCTCTAACAAAACATTGTATATATAATTGTATACCAAAAGTGATCGCTAATAACCTCGATGTTAATGCGGCCTTTATAAATAAATAATATAAAAAACAAGGTCATTCCTAAAATATCTCTGTCACTTTAACGAAGCTTCGAAGTGCACGAAGTTCCGAACTCTTCGAATTGTGTGAAGTTGCAAACTCACGTTTAGACACAGATGTTTGACAAATGAAAAATTTGATAGGATTTTCGATGTTTAGTCTAATTAGATTTTAGGAGTTTCAGGAAGAAATCGAAGCCTCGAAACGTCGGTTTCCGTCACCTTTAAAGTTTTCGAAATGGAAGCTTCGAGGGTTTAAAAATCTTCGACGTTCGAAGGAAAGTAACAGGGCTAGTTTGTAGAATACGAGGGAGCTGGGATCGTTATCCGTCATTAAAATGTCGGGAGTGTATCAGCGAGGAGCAACGTTAACGTCTCGGTATCCTGGTAAAAAGCTGGCCGGCGAACGAATTCATCGAGCTAGCGGAGAAGAAACGGTAGAACGACTTTCCTGACAAATAGAATTGGTCATCGGTCGAGTAGGGCACGCGTTGCTCCGTGGATTGGGGGCCAGGGAGTTAGGGTGTCGCGTTCCCGGAGCACCGACGGGCGCCAAACCGCATTTTAGGCGAGCTATCCATACCAGGTGATGTTCGGGACCCGTAAGGATATCATTCCGCGGTCGGACAGCCGGAGAACGCTCGGCACGGGAACGACGACCAAGGAGGGAATGGGGAATGCAAAAAGGTCCTAGCCCGTTCTCTCTCTCTCTCTCTCTCTCTCTCCCCCTCTCTCTCTCTCTCTTGGCCTGGCCCGGCCCGGCCCGGGGTTCCCGCGTTTTACAAATTATTCAATTAGCCCCGCGAATTAAGGTATGCATATTCATCGCTCTCTGATACGCGTACGTGCGCTTCGCGGCGCTCTGCCGCGGCTACATTCACCGCGCATAAACAATTCGGGCTCGCACACGCGCGTTAGACGCTCTAACGAACTCGCAGCTGCATCCGAAATGCATCCGTTTTGCAACGATGCGGACAGAGACCGGCCCACCCCTCCGTGGAGCCCCTGTGTCCGCCGGCGGACACGTTCCGCGGTCCTCGTGTTTCGGTTTTATGCTTTTTCTGAGGACCTGGTTGCCAGTATTTTGTTTCGATAATGGTGGTAGACCGACTCCTGCAATTGTTTCTAACGTTCTTCCTGCGGGAGAGATGACAGGGGTGGTACGTTCTTGGCGAAACCTGGGGCTCATCGAATCAATAAATTGATAAGCAACTTGTGTACGATATTTTCGAAGAAATACAATATTCGTTGGAAATAATTCACGACGATGCGGCACAGAATGAATCAAACGTATTAACACATTACCGACCGGTTGTATAATTTTGAAATATCTATGGTACATGGCTAAACACTTTTTAATGAAACCTTCAATAGCAACAGCAATTTTCGTTGTGAACCAACAAAGTCACCCTCATTAACCTCATATAATAGTTTCATTTAAGATTGTAATGTAAAAGAAAATTTCTGTGCTTCTTTTTGTGCAGCACAATTATTGAAAATCCTATTAATAGGCTTTCGGTAGGTAATGTGTTAAATTATATTGAAAATAACGCGTTTATATTTGATAATAATAAATATATCTTATTTTCCGCTTTACAAAACTGTATAGTATTAGCAACATGTCACGTCAGTTTCATGGTCAGAACTCTAACTGAACATCGATGGCATCGCAATTGAATATCGACGGGATCGCAAAACAAAACTGCAACGAAGAGGCCACAGCCGATCTTGCAAATCGGAGGGCGCTCCCCTCATTGACCACTGTCGTGGCACAGAGTATGAAAAGCTTACTTTCCAACAAATTATATGAAATCAACCATACAGCAATGCCGTCGCAGATCGTTGCTGGTCTACGACGAAAAGATTCTGGGTCAGAAGAAATGTTTAGTTTTCGTTATAGAAAACTTTCCATCACTTCCTATAACACGTAGCGGTGACTTGATCTCCGCAACAGATTCGCACAGAATTCTACGAAAGCCAGAACGTTCTCGAGCAGCTCGACAGACAGGCGATTCGATGATCGTGCCGTCAGAGTGATCGGTGAATCATCGAAGGAGGAATCCTGTTATCTGATAGAACCGAGGGGAGCTCGCTCGACAAAGTGTCCCCTGGTCGTCTTCGTCGCGGCGAGCCACGGTACTCGATGACGAAAAGAAGCGAGGGCAGAAGCAAAAGAAAGCTGCGGAGGAGGACGAAGAGAAGAAGAGAAGAAGAGAGGAAGGAGGAGGAGGGTGGATGAACGAAGAGCGGGCACCGTGGGCCTATTCCCCCCTCCCCTTAACGCTGATGAATGGGCCCAAGGCCCTCCTTACTTATGCGATGCGTGCCCCCGACGGCATACATCACTGCCAGCTAGCGTTTTTACGGGGCACGATCCGAGCAAGAATACGATTACTCGCGTTAACATTCCTGGAATATCGTTGGTCCGCGGTCGTTCGCGTCCAAGGATCCGTCGGCCATTCGTCTTTCCCGAAGAAACCAGCCGAATAGCGGCGAGCCGAGCAACCGTGTCATCGGTCTCGGTTAAGCTTCGATTTTCGCGCAGCCGGAACAAGAGCGGCCGATTCCGCGAGCGGAATACAACCGCGGATTCTCCTCCATCCTCCCGCAGACTTTATTGCGCGTGAAATTGCCGGAGCCGATCATCGCGGAGAGCGCCGAGCAGTCCGCGAACACGCGTCTTCTTTACGCTGCACGCACCCGGCCCGCCGGGTAATTAACTCGTAATTATGATAATCGGCCACCGAGAATGCCGAGAGCGTTTCTTCCTCGTTCGAACCGGATCGCTGATTGCGCACGACTCGCGCCGATCCTCCACAATCCGGCGAATTAATCGCTCGAGACCACGCGGCCTCTGTCGATTCCGTTTCCCTGCCGGCAACTTTACGCGAACAGCCAACCGAAAGATACGGGAAACCGAGCAGATCTAGATTTTCACTCTTCGTCGACGATTTCATTGTAAACACTGCAGACTACCGTGTAACGCGACCAGAAACTTGTTTAACTTCTAATCGCTCGCGTGCGTAGTGTTTACAATCTGAAAACTTCACATTTAGTGGTTAACCCTCATACCCTCCTTAAAAATAGTATCATGAAAGATCCTATGATACTTTCTCACCCATTTTTGCTTCACATTTTAAATTAATAAATTTTGCTTAATTTATCACATTATATTTTAGACAAATATGTCTTACAATGCAGATAAAGAGGAAACAATCATTTTGTAGTATATAAAAATAGTAAATGGGTGAATTTTCACCCTGAGTAACGTATGATGGTTTACCACATAAACAAAGGTGTCGATCAAAGGTAGTTTGTAACCAGTTATGTAGAAAGTGGAGTGCGACTAACTGAATGTTCAAAAGACTGTATATGTGTATTGTATGTTGCTGAATTCGTGCTGAAAGTTAGGAAGTGTACTGTACAACAGTGGGCAGATTAATACAATTCAAAAGGATGAGTACATTATTTTCGACTGTATTAAATTTTTATTCAGCCGTGTGTCTTGTATAAAATAAATATGAGAGTCGACTCTCGTGTATTGACTCTTCCCAGTCAGACTTCTTTAATTCTATGTAACCGAGCTTCGTTGCTTCATTGGGGTGAAAACGCGCTTCGAATCCGTTTTGTAACCTTGCGATCGGGGTCGCTCTCGAGCTTAGAGGAACCAGTGCCACGGCTCCGGGAATCACGGTTAGAACACGGTGGTCCCAAAGGAGGATAGGTCTCTATCCTTGGTCCTCCGATATGTCAGCGATTCGGCTCGACAAGCGTAATCCCCGAGCCCACTCCCGAGGAAATCAGTTGTCGCGCGATCGACGATTTAGCGACAAAGGACCGCGGCGACGCAACCACCGACTATCTCCAAAGTTTCCGGGGGTTGGTTTCTAACAGAGAGGCCCGAACGCTCTTTGTTTCTCTCTCTCTTACTCCGTCTGTCTGTCCGCGTGTCCCCAAACAGAGAAAGAGAGATAGAGAGAGAGCGAGAGAGAGGAGAAGAAGGGGGAGAGAGGTGCGAGTCTGCCAGAAGTCCTTTGATCCTCGGCATTCGGTGTCGGTAAACAGGAACTCCGCTGGTGAACGCAGCCACCGGGCTTTAATACCTCATGCAAATTTCAGGAAAAGGGCACCCCGCGCACACACACACACACACACACATATATATATATATATATACGTAGAGCTACGTTCTATACGTATATCGGAGCACCCCATGCGCCTCATCCTTCTCGCTTTCCTTCGCCTCATACTCCTCGAGCACCGTGATAGCCCGCTATATTGCTTTTCGAACAAATCGTTATCCGGTTTCCGTACGCTTTACCCTTCTCCTCGCTTTCTGTCTCTTTCGCTCCGCAAATTCCAAATTTGTCCTTTCTCCCTCTGACTTTCGCTACTGTACACAGAAGCCATGCTTTCTTTACAGAAAACCTCTCTTTGCCAGAGAACTTCCTTGTGGTGCGGAACGCTGGACGAAGCAAGAAGCAGAAAAGAGACCCTTCTCTTAATAAAACTCTTTCTCTAAAATGTCATTCCAATAGCTTCCGAGTTACAGCCCGTTCATACAGGGCAGAGACTCGGAAAAAACCTTTCGAAATGGCTCGTCGTCGATTAAGGCTGCGATTTTAATCGATCGAGCTGCGAGAACGAATTAATTCGTCCCGGCGCAGTACATTTTTTGATATCGCAATTTTCACTGATTCAGCACAGATGGATTTGATCGAATCGACTTTTTCTTTAGTATATAAGTAGACAGCGGTTCTGTATGCAAAATAAAAATTACCTGCATCGATTGGAAGAGATAAAAACCAAATTCGATGGTATTTCTTCCCTTAATGATTTTAATAGAGGAGAAATCATGTATTGACATCTTGAATTTTGAAAATTTCCCAACAATTTTCAATATAAGATTGAAGAATTAAAACTTTATATACGAACCGTGGGTACTTCTTCAGAACAAACATTTTCCACATTAGGCCCCGTTCAGACACGATGGAAATCATGTATTGACATCTTGAATTTTGAAAATTTCCCAACATTTTTCAATTTAAGATTGGAGAATTAAGACTTTATATACGAACCGTGGATACTTCTTCAGAACAAACATTTTCCACATTAGGCCCCGTTCAGACACGATGGAAATCATGTATTGACATCTTGAATTTTGAAAATTTCCCAACAATTTTCTATTTAAGATTGGAGAATTAAGACTTTATATACAAACCGTGGATACTTCTTCAGAAAAAACATTTTCCACATTAGGCCCCGTTCAGACACGATGGAAATCATGTATTGACATCTTGAATTTTGAAAATTTCCCAACAATTTTCTATTTAAGATTGAAGAATTAAGACTTTATATACGAATCGCGAATCATTCTTCAGAACAAACATTTTCCACATTAGGCCCCGTTCAGACACGATGGAAACCGCGCGGATCTTATTTACATTAACGTCATTGTATTCGTTCGCGCGATTGAACGATCGAAAACACGCGTTTTCCGTCGTGTCTGAACGAGCTGTTAGTCTTCGAACGATCGCTGTCGCGAGCATAATCTCTGTACGAGGCGTGAAACGTCGCGTCGCGTCGTTGCACGGCATTCCACGGGCCCCGTCACCGATTCCGCAGCTATAATTTGCATCGGTAAGTCTCGTCTGGCCCGAGACAATTAACCAGCCTCGTCGGAAACGAGATTCTGGTGTCTCGGTACGAGGATCGGGCGTGTTCCCTCGCGACAACACCTTTTCAGTGAGTCAAGCTCGCGAGGTTGACGAGGCGCGTCGAGAACCCGTAATTCACCGGGAATAAATTCGCTGTGGGGGCCGGGACCAGGGCGGATGGGCCTCTCTTCGCGTGCCCCGAAAGAGAGGAATAAAAAAAGGGGACAGACGGGAACGACAGAGGACAGAAACGGTTGGTCGCACCTACGTACGCTCTCGATCTAGCATTGCGCCGCGAAGCATTGTATGTATATCGAGCGGTGTAAAACGCGCGGGCCAACAGCAAACTGCGGAGGAAAGAGGGCGAGGAAGATCGCCGGGGACAAGGGGCCCACGGGGGACGGTCACGAGGTACCTAAAAGAACATTCCTGCCGACGGCAGGAGGGCAACCGGGAACAAGGGTTCTTTCCGGGACGAAAGCTTGTACCGCGCTCGAAACAAATTTCTTTCTTCAGCCGACGCTCGAAGTCTGCACTTCTTCCACCGGCTCGGCGGAAGATACATTCAATGCTCTTCGGGAAGATGAAGAAGTACTGAATCCGGGAGAAATTATAAACCATCTCTATTCTCAAAGATTTCCCAAGGTGTGCGTCTCACTTTCACATTTTAACGAATCAGAATCGTTATGAAGATTTTTAACAATGTCTAACAAATATGAATGTTGCGCGTTTCTTTTTAGATGAAGTACAATTTGATTCAAATACGAATTAATTGAAAAGATATACATTTTCTTTTCCCTTTTACATTCTTCAAGATAAACACTGTTTTAATCGCTGTAACTGTAAAGAGAATGGTACGGCAAGGGTTTAAATGTATTTTTAGATAGCAGCGTTCAGCATTCAGTTATTTCCAGAACTGTTTTATCACAACAGATGGGAATCAGGTAATTCAGTATTGAAGTATCAAGCCCTCTTTTCAAAGTTTTCACTGATTTCCCAATATCACAGAATCAAATAGCTTGATCAACCAACTTATCTTTAAATCGAAGATTTCAACGCCGCCTGGATCTCCTCAGCATCCGTCGCGAACCACGTGCGACGAATTCACGTAGAAGCGCGGCTTAATAGAAGTTCGCTGATCGTTGAAAATTCGACAAGGTGTCCGCAGCTGTAGAACAGGAGAATTTTATAGACGAGGCGCAGGCCACTCGCAGTTTCCGAGGTTTGGGAAGTGTCGATTCGGGGAGGCGGGCTCGGTGGCCGGCTATGTATTTGTCTACGCACTCATGCCCCAAAGCCGTTCGTTCCGACCAACGAACCGCATAATCCTTGACGAGAGAACCTCGTCAATCACGGTCTCGATGCGCCAGGCTAGACGAATCGATACGAATTTATCCGCGAGCCCGGTTGTACCCGCGGACCCGCTTTCATCGTTGATTCGCTCTCTCGTCCGGATCACGAAGTCGATGAATCGAGAGCACGCTTCTCGACATCGAGAGCCGCTCTTGTGTTCGGAAACCGACTGTCCGACCAACCGCGACCGGTCCGTTCCCACGATTTCGCGTTCCGAAACGGAACATCCGAAAAAAAAACCAGCAAAAATATACAAACGCGTCGGCTACCCTGGCTCTCGCTCGTTCGTTCGCGGAAGCTCGAGCTTGTCGCGCTTTCATGCGATCATAAAGGGACGCAGGATTGTTGGAAATTATGGCATTCGACACCGCCGATGATCAGAGAAGCTCGGAGATCAGACTGCTCTTGGAAGATATCAGAGATTCCAGTGATGTCAAATTGCACCTACTCATGCCTGTCACAAATGTATCAAATCCACGATCTACTAGACACGGTAGAATTTCAAGGCTCCAATATAATTATAAAAGGATTGATTCCATTAATCTGGATTTTATACCGAGCTTGTCGCGCTTTCAAGCGATCATAAAGGGACGCAGGATTGTTGGAAATTATGGCATTCGACACCGCCGATGATCAGAGAAGCTCGGAGATCAGACTGCTCTTGAAAGATATCAGAGATTCCAGTGATGTCAAATTGCACCTACTCATGCCTGTCATAAATGTATCAAATCCACGATCTACTAGACACGGTAGAATTTCAAGGTTCCGATATAATTATAAAAGGATTGATTCCATTAAAAGAATACTGGAAGATGCTGAGCTTGGAGATCAGAATGTTTCTTGGAAGACATCAGAGATTCCAGTGATTAGCACATTGTAGATTTGATAAATTTACTACAATCATAAGTAGGTGCAATTTGACACGTTAGAATTTCAAGGTTCCGACAATCATAGAAGGATTGATTCCATTAGTCAGGCTTTTATAAGATCATAAAAAACAACAGTTTATCGAGACTCTCCGCGATTATTCTTACGACAGATGTTCAAATAAGGGATTTACTTTAGTCGTTGCTGTCTCGTACGTTTTTGGAGTTTCAATTGATCACGGAATGAAAAGCTAATTATTCGGTAGGTTTATTAATGAGTACCTTTCCGAGGAGAGTTTCAGTTATTTTTCGGCGTCGCGTCGAGCCCAGGGCAACCAGACCGTGCGATACGTATGAAAAACGCAATTCTAGGTGAAAATCCGAGGAAAATCGTTCCGGCGGCTGTAGGAGGCCACTGTCGGTGGCACCGTGGTCCGAATCACCGACGGAGGTGGTCCGTGGGACCAAGGTGTGTACCAGGAGGGCACCGAAGGCCGCTGGAGGAAGCATGGAGTCGCCGGTTGGGCTTGGGTATCTTTTTTGCGCCGCGAAATGGCCCGTAGAATGTCATCCAATGAGGGTGAAGTAAAGGGAAAACAAGTAAAATAATGATAAAAGGCGGAGCCCGGGCCGTGATTTGATTGGTCGAGATATCGCCGGCGTTCGAGTCAACCCGCGAAGAAGAGGGGGTTGTCCTCTCCTTTCTCTCTCCTCGTCTTTCTCTACTGGCGCGGCCGAGTTCCTCTCTCTCCCTCTCTCTCTCTCTCGCTCTCTTTCCCTTCTCTCCTCCCTGACTCTTTCTCACTCTGTCTCTCTTTTTCTCGCTTCTCTCCGCAGCTTCGTCACGCTGTTCCCTCTCGATCCTTCCATCGCCTCCTTTCTCGTCTGCCTCGTTCCACCCGCAATGTACGCGACCTCTCACACACTCATGCTGCATCGACTTACTTTATTTCTGCTATCTTTCTCTCTCTTTCTCTCTCTCTCTCTTCGATTTTCCATCGCTGTCTATCTCTCACTATCTCCCTGTTCTCTCTCTCTCCCTCTCTCTCTCTCTCTCGCTCTCTTTCACTCGCTCTATTTCTCTCTCCCTGTCTCTCCAAGCGGGTCCATGCTCCACGATCGTGTCCCGACTGTGGCAGAACCATCGGTTCTGCCTTCTTCTCCCTCCTCCGACCACCTCCACGATTCTCCGCTCTCGTTTTCTTCTTCTTCTTCTTCTTCTTCTTCTTCAACGTCTTCGTCGTCGTCGCCGTCGTCTTCGCCGCTACGCGTTTCCTCGCGAGAAGTCGAGTATACTCGACGTCGTATAAATAGGTGCGACGACTGTCCATGAGATCCCCGTGAAATATAGATTTCCACGAGAACGGAGAAAAGCTCGGGAAATCTGGATCTCGACGCGGCGAACGACTTCCTCCCTTATCTCTCTCTCTCTGTTTTTACCCAGTTTTATGTAGCTTTTGATTTAATCGCGCCGCTGCTGCCGGAGCTCTCTGTCCGCTGAGAAATCTCCCCGGAAAGAATTATTGGTAGCGGTACATTATACGATAGTTAGGTGGAAAGAAATGATTTTTTTTTTACAAATATTTTCTGTTGCAAGAAATCGAACGTTGTAACTCGTATACAAATCTCACTTGAGTACAGTACCGTACAAACCACAAATTGTTGTTAACAACTAGACTGTGGATCTTTAAACAAAATAAGAATTTTCTGTCTGGATTGTATCAAATTAGAGTGAAATAGAAATTCATTTGTTCTCTTAATATGTTTAACAGGTTGAAAATAATATAACAGTGTATTTAAAGTGTTCTAAGTTATTTACTGTTTTTCAGTACAGTTACTCATTGTTGTCATTTATTAAATCGCCTTAATGTCTTCACTGTTATAAATTACATCTACCGATTTTTGTGATAAATGCATCTACTCCGCGGTCTCGTAATAACAAAGGAGAATACGAGCTTAAACTTATCTGTCAGATCAGCCAGGAATCTTAGGGTAGCAACCCCTAATCGAGAACCCAAGTCGGCCAAAAGTCGAAATCGTATCTGGTCGAATGAAAGAGTGGCGGCTGGTCGCGGAACCATATGCGATTGGCACAGGTCAAAGGGGATGATTAGCGTAGCGAAAATTTCGTCCGGGCGTCACGTGTTCGTGCGTAGAGGGAGAGAGAGAGAGGGGGAGGGTTGGTTTCCGCGGGCGGAAAAGTATATTGACTCGTGATACGCCATCTGTGCGGAGGCGGCACCCTCCCCTGACATTATTGGCGAAATTAATAAGCCCCGGAGATCTCTGGCGGTGGGTTTCGGGAACGGGAAGCGGTTAATTCTGGCTTTGCTTCGCGGGCCCCGATGTTGGCGGATTAGAAACCTTTCCGAACCGAACGGAAATTGTTTGCTCGACGAGAATAACTGCTGGATAGGGTGGTCAGGGATACAATCGCTTCCGAAACTAACTGTCGAACACTGTTACATCAAGCTTCTGAATCAGTTGCCTTTTCTTAACGAATATTTGGTTCTTGCAGAAACAGATTCGGTTGCATGCATAAACCTGTTCTGATAATAAGAGCCTATAAGATTTTAATAGAGGAAACATAATACGTATATTGACACACCTTAAATTTTCAAAAATTTACCAACAATTTTGAATTTTATCTAATCAATATTCCTATAAATGCATAAAGATCCACAGTCTCAGCATTTCTCAATAACTTTATGCGATGTAATTCGCAAATTTTCTTTTGATATTTTGGGACTTTGCTTCTCCCCGAAACACCATCAACTCCATGACCAATAGAAAACGACTTCACGAAGTGGGAGGCAGTAAAAAAACCAGTGCAAAGAAACAGTGCAAGTAACAGTGCAGTTCATTTTTTTTTCAAGATCCTCTGGCAAGTCTCGGAGGTATAGAAAAAAAAGAACGATGCACGTTCATAGATCGATTCGCTCGACGATAAATCTAGTCGAGTAGTGGATGGACTCTATAAACCGTTCTGCCGTCTCGGTAATTGCCCCGCGTAATCTAACGAGGCTGGGAAGATCGCTACGGCGAACACATGTAGCTTTTTTTTTCTGTTTTCTGTAAGAAGGCTGGCAAAAACCTCGAGATCTAAACGAGAACAAGGGAACACGCTCGCGGGGGGATAGAGAGCCGCGATAAATCACTCGGGAAACGACAAATTACCGGCGGCAATTAATCGGCCAGCCTTCCCCGCGACGCTTATTTGGAGAACTCGTCCTGCTTAATGCGCTGTAATGAGTATTCGAGATTACGGCAATCGAATTCATCGGACCGACTCGCAAATAATTTATGACCGATGCTTCTTTAGGATGGCAACGAGTTCGCGGCCGCCGCCTGGACGACAGCCTCGGAAACTGTCGTAGCGGCGATTTCCGGGCATCCAACAGAAACAAACTTCCGGAGAACCTGCATATCGAATGAAACATTGCGAACAACCGAAATTTTTCATTGGTTCGGTTACGTTTTTCATTCCATGACCCTGGACATTAAGTTAACTCTTCCCTGCATACGTTTTTTAATTGGGATGAACACATTGAAAGGAGGTCAGTTTTTGTGTATATTTAAGGGTAAAATATTTTTAAAAAATTCAAACATTTTCAGAGAAATAAAAATAAATATACACGGGAGGAAACACATTCTTCGTTTACTATATACCAGATTTGTTAACTGTATCAGATATGATACACTATGCAGCGAAGGGTTAAATTAACACAGTGGTAAAAAATATCTATTTTAAAAGATAAAAGAGGTTTTTTTTATTTAAATTGATAACATTTAAATTTTCCGAACAAACTTTCCTAGAAATAAGAGAACGGTAGAACTAAATTCATAAAAACTGTGTCAAATTGTCACGAGGGATGGATGAGGGTTAAACAGCTGCACGTCAAATTCACAGGACTGCGATATGCACCTTCCCGGAACACAATTCGTAGAATTACAGCGGGATTTAGTATTCGGTTAGCGACGATTTTCTCAGGCGATTATTGTCACTTAGCACTACCAGCAATCGTTATCAAAAGGAACCACATAATCGGCGCGAGCCAGATTCCCGGCAGGCATCATCGCACAAGTCTACCGATATTTCCGCCTGCGTTCTTTCGGCCGCGTGCGTGCAGCCGCGTTTAGAAGCGGAGGGCGCAGGACGTAGGGCGCGGAACCGAAAATTAACGCCACCGCGAATCAAGACGACAATGTGATTCATCAGTTAAATCCGCGTGCATAATCCTTTACACAGCGTCCGATCCCCGTCCACTAACGTGCCGACGGCCGAGAGACGAGGGATAGAGAAGAGCGAGACGAGCGAAGATGAACAGAGAGAGAGAGAGAGAGAGAGAGAGTAGAGAAACGGGGTTGACGATGGTGGTTGGTTCTGTCAGCAGGGACTACGAATTATAATCACAGTTGTGGTTCATGCGGCGAGGGGGTGGGTGGACGGAGGTGGACGATAGAGGCGGAGGCCGTAGGAGGATGAGGATGACGACGTCGACGACGCTCGTCCGCTCGAGGGGATGGAAAAGGGTGTATTTATCCAGCAACGGAATACACCGGCGCCACCGAGGACGGACCTAGATGGAAATCTGCGGCATTCAGAGGCACTGGCCAAGAAAATTGGCTGACAACATTTCGCGCCGGTCGTCGAATTGCCGATCCCCCTCCCTCCCTCCCTCCCAACCACCCCCGGAACAGGACAACCCCGCAGACCAACCACGACAGAAGGCATCCACGATATTTACGCTCGGCGAACCACCGACCACACGAGACGCTTCTAATCGCGCTAACCGCCCTTTGTTCTCCTTTCACGATCCACCTTCGTGAAAATACGATTCAATATTCCGGCCGCATCTCCCGTGATTAAACTCTACGATACTTCATGCTAATTCTTCCCGCAATTATTTTATAAGCGCCGTGCTGGTACAAACGATGATTTTCTTGTTCGACTATGAAACACTTTCCAGCAGAGAGTTCCGCGGATTTATTAGACGGTGAATTTTCTGTATTTATATGTATACTGTAGTGTCTTTGATGCTGGAAATCTTGGCAGCGGTCTCTAGAAGTGTCCTCCGTAATTGGTTCTCTTCTTCGCGAATGTTGTTTGAAGCTTCGACAATTGGCTTGTCGAGTAAACGTTACTGAAACGTTACCAGAAAATTACGGTACCTAGCCGAATGTTTATAGTGGTGATTCGTGATTCAATTACGTAATTCAATAGAATTAAATTAGTATCTTCGTTCTACCTGATAAATTTACCACCTGAATTGCAACAATCCGAAGTGACATTGAAATTGATTTTCACAGAGAAATTGAAGTGTCTGGTCCATTCATAAAAAAAAGTTATTCTGATTTAAAGTCTGTGATCAATTATGCGCGTAACTGTATAATTAAATGCGACTGTGCGGGATCAAGAAAAGCACCTGATAGTATGACAAAGAGGAAGATAGATACACAGCGAACGTCGCAGGCTAGATCGAATAGCCGCGTTTATTCCAGCGAAAGGCTGGGAGGCGTTTCCGACGAGAGAAGCCCTAATGACCGCCTCGTGCCGGCAACCGCCGAATCCCGGCCAAATAAATCCGACTTGATTGAATCATTGTTAAGCGAAACCGCGTTAAATACCCGTGAAATTAACTCGGACGATCCGTGAGAGCGGGAACAACGCTAGAACGATCGTTCGCGCGCGTTCCCTCTTCGGCACGCGATCGCTGATTGGCTCGAGGGTATCGCCTTTAAAGTGCCATTTAGAGGGCCTCGTTCGCCGTGTCAGAACCATTGATTAATGACGCGTGTCCGTGATCGGGGCCCGTCCTTCTTCGCAGCTACCATTCCACGGAAAAAGAAGTCCCCGAAATCTGAGCTGCCCTTCCGCTGCAACTCACTTCTTTTTCCCTACAGCAACTTAATATGTATTCATTTCGATTTGAAATTTGTCGAATACTGATTATATGTGTATCTATATGCGTACGCAGATATGTAAATCATTCTCCGGTACAGTGTTCTTCTCCTTGTAATATATTTAATTATATCAACTTTAATTAATGTAAACATAGCTGTTTATATTATAGTAATTTTCTAATTTGTGTGTACACTTGTTCTTTCACTTACATATTTATTTTGTTCAAAATGAATTTATTTTTTACAAACTCAGGAGGGTTTTCTTGGTCAGCTATCGAATGATTCAATAGGCATTGAAAAACCTCTAAGGGTAGTTTTACTCTTATTCGGCTAGGCTCTTTAACCATCTACATTTCTAACCTTTTTATCTCGTCGTCTGTCCTTTGCAATTTCAAGATGGAAATGCAATGGTTCAAGTTAAAGAACAATGTGGTGCAAAGTACGTAGATAAGTCTCCTTACTGTTACTCCATGATTGCAATGTTCCTAGAGACAGCCATTGAGGGTTAACGCCTCGGTAAACAGCTCTGACATAAATATCGCTCGATGAAGCGCAAGGGTAAGAGAGAGAGAAAGCTGGATAGCAAAGCGGAGTGATGAAGAGAGAGAAAGATGGGGCCGCGTTTACCGAGGTGGCAAAGCAGCAGCGCAAACCTGTCGCATCGAGTCCTTTTCATTTCTCCGAGCAATTCCATCTCGTGGACAACACAGGCCCGTTTGCCAGGACTCGTGAAATCCGTGGGCGGACATTAGGGTGATGGCGCGGACATATGGGAGCGCCATGTGGCCACACCGTACCACACCACACCATTCTGTGTGTATCGTTTTCGATGGAAACGAGAGAGAGACAGAGAGAGAGAAAGAGAACCCCCTTGGATTGCGAAAGGAGACCGCACAAGAGGTGACGAGGGGGCTGTGGAAGAGACCGCAGAACGGACCCGACTCGGCCCGATCCGATCCGACGCTAAACGCTCGCCGCAATTTGTAGCAATTTGTTAAGTAGCCGGCCGGAACATTACCTATATTGCGTTTACTCCCCTTCACCGGAAGATATACGGGGGGCCACCGGCAGATTTATCGTTCCCGCGGACGGGATGGATCGGAAGAGAGTGGCCAGGCAACCTCGGGTCACGATCAATTCCTGAGAGGCGATAAACGTCCCGCGAACGTCCTCCCGAATTACCAAAGACAACTCACCCGCGAACTCGATGAGGAAACCAGAAAAATCTATCGTGTCAAGAATATCCGCAAAATTCTGGTGGGTTGTTAGCTTTGAAAACAAGTTACCAGGAAAATAGCATCCCACATAATTAACCCGACAATCAAAGCTGTTTTAAGGGGGTAAATCCTTGTTTCTTGGATTGTAAGGGTGGGTTTTCTCAATCCTCGATGGAATCATCGAATGGAAAGGTTCTTCAGTAGTCACAAGGGCTAGATAAAAGATGTAGACAAAAATTCTATCGTGTTAAGAATATCCGCGAAATCCCGGTGGGTTGTTATCTTTGAAAACAGTTTCCAGGAAAATAGCATCCCACATAATTAACCCGACAATCAAAGCTGTTTTAAGGGGGTAAATCCTTGTTTCTTGGATTGTAAGGGTGGGTTTTCTCAATCCTCGATGGAATCATCGAATGCAAAGGTTCTTCAGTAGTCAAAAGGGCTAGATAAAAGATTTAGACAAAAATTCTATCGTGTCAAGAATATCCGCAAAATCCCGGTGGGTTGTTATCTTTGAAAACAAGTTTCCAGGAAAATAGCATCCCACATAATTAACCCGACAATCAAAGCTGTTTTAAGGGGGTAGACCCTCGTTTCTAAGATTATAAGGGTGCACCTTCTAATTTCTCGATGGGAAGATCGAATGCAAAGATGAGGTTCTTCAATAGTAGACTAGATAAAAGATCTAGACAAAAGTCCATGTAGCTGTCGCAGCTTTATGCTTCCGAATAATGCAAATTACGTCTCGTGAACGTAAAAATAGGACTTCTGAGGGCGATCGCGGCCTAGATTGATCTTTTAACTAGCGCTTTTCACTCCTGAAATGCCCCGCACTCTTGCAATCCAGGAAACGAGAGTCTAACCCCGTTAAAAGAGCAGGACTCCTCGTCGACCATCGGCAATCAACAGCAGAAGGATAGGTTCCTCGATGGCGACTGGATCTGTTGGTCCAATTCGATAAGTTTTCTTTTAGCTCGGCCTTTTATCGAGCCGGTGTCCTCGACGAACATCGAGGAATAAGCTGTGCGCCGGTGAAAGCATCATCTCGGTGCTTCGATGCGAGAAAGAAAGAAAGAGCAAAAAGGAATCCAGTGTAAACTGGAAGACTGGAATCGAGGTTGGTGCTCGCAGACAATTTGAATCGTAGGTAAACTCGTCGAGGGAACTCGTTTTATCCCTGGGGCCGAGCTTATCGAAGTCTCCCGGTGCTCTTTGGCGCGAGAGGACCATCGGGCTCTCTCGCTCTCTCTCCTCTCTCCTCTCTTCTCTGCCACCGTAGAGAGACCGTGGAGACCCCGAAGAGGGCGACGAGATTTCAGAACGAGAGCGGAACGACGACGGTTTGGTCTTTCGTCGGATGCTTTTAGCCGATGAGTTTCGCTTCCCTGCATCCCGTTTCGCTTTCGTCTCGTTCTGTACCATCGCTGTTCTCTGGCCTAACCCAGCTCTTCTCATCCATATGTAACAGTCGCCCTGGTATTAATGACAGGGGGAGAGAGAGACGGGACGCGACATGTTAGGTTCTTTACCCTAGAAGACTTCTCTCTTCTCTTCCGTTCCCTTTTGCCAGAATGCCCTCCTTCTCTTCCTACATTCATCCGACGGACACGAGATATTGCGGTCTAACAACGGTGCCCTCTCGTTATCTGATTAATAGCCTGAGGAATTATTTGCTCGTCGTTTGTTGCGCCATTACACGCCGATACTTCGCGATACTGCCTGCCAGTTGTTACACTACTGATTTTATGCGTTCCCCACGATATTCGGTAGATACAATTTCACAGGTGCCCGGAATTCTGAAAGTGATCGAAGTGATTACAAGGTGAACCACCAGTCGTGATCACTAGAGATTTACTCTGTTATCAGCAGTCCAAAATGATTTTATCAGATACAGATACATGGTTTCAAGAGAGCTTTCACGTGATTATAGTAAACTTTTTGTCAACTCTTTTTTTCCCATGATTTTTTAAGGACATCTATAATTTTTATTCAACAACATTTCGGTCTAAATATCATAACATAACAAAGCAGAATTGCCAATAAGAACAAAAGAAATTATTTGGTAGACAGAGAAAGCAATATTTTTGTTTTTGTGGACACAAATTTAAGATTAAAAGAATGTCAATTCTTTCTTGAATAATTTTAACACGTTTATATATCTTTAATCTTCGGTTATCAGAATTTTTCTCCTGTCAAATTGCACCAACCCATTTTTATTATGAACGTATAAAATCCGCAGTTTCAATCTTATTAGAGGAAACAATTCTTGTTATTTTGTTTAAAGATCCGTGGTCCTCTTATTTACAACGAGAGCATCTATAGTGATTACACGTATCATGCACTATATTATACATAACAAGTTTTGTTCTGTTTTGATTGCAGAGCACAGAGGATCTTTCTCATCTGTCAAGATGAAGAGGAGTCCACATCGTGGTCGTTGAAGGTAAGGACCATAAATTACGCATATAACGGTGAACAACCGAATATACGCGAAACGAAATTGTACCGGTAATGGAATCTTGTAGATTGTATATGTACCAAGAGACACGCAATTCGTTCTCGAAATAAATATTCATAAAGAAGCAGACGTTACATTATACCCGAGTCAGTCTGCCTGGTAAAAAAGAATTGGCGACATCCGTTGGTCGATTGTTTTTCGTGGAAGACGGTCTCTGCCCGATTAGTATCGTTAATGATTTTACGGTTCGATAGGTAGAAATCGGTGTCTGCCATGTTGTGTATCTGATCTGCTTGACCGTGGAAAAAAAAATACTACAAAACGTTTATTTGAAAAACCATGAGTCGACTGAATCATCGAAATAAAATTAGAATAATGATCTCAACAGTATAAAAAAAATCCTCACATTTTTAACACTCGCTAGTCATTCTTAATGTTTAACCTTCTACATAACTGGTTACATTTACATCACTTCAACATAAATAAATTGTTATTCAATGAAATAACTATTTTAACGCAAAGTAAATATTATCTAGAGTGGTCGACAACTTTATTTATGTTTAAAGCACTTTTAAAGTTTTCAGACTGTAATATCATATGCGAGTACTTGAAAGTAGATGTTAGCTCTACGGAACGCTAGGGAATTCATAAAAATAATTCCCCATAAATACAGCTTTACGAGCATAACCGTGACTTCAGTCTCAGATAAGATTAAGGGGGCAAAGAATTTTTCGTGCAACGACCCGAAGCAGAAAGGCACCGCCGAAAAAAGCAAAGTACCATTTTTTTCTCAAGGGAAATTTTCAATAGAAAAGATTTCAAGGTCTGCGCTTTGCTGATCCCTGAATGGTTTCGGCAGTCTTTGTGTCGAGCAGAGGGACACATGTCGGAATTAATCACAACCAGAGCTCGGGTACAGGTTGAACGGATCGGAAGGACACGGGGACAGATTTTCAGGCGTCCGCAAAGTGGTTGATAAAGTGGCAGCAATCGGTTAGGTCTTTTCGAGGCAGGCGCGACGACGCAACCCGACGGCCACTTTACCTGTAGCCCGGTGGCACTCGGACAGCCGTCGACAATGAGATGAAAAGACTTGAGAAAAGAAGAGAAACAGACACCTCTTCAACACCAGCTTCGCTTTGCTCGTCCGTCGTCATCGGTTACGCTCTCTCATTCTCCTTCCATCGTAGTCCAAGAATTTTTCCTTCATAGTTGCTCGTTTCTCGTCAATTCCCACATTTTATTTTATTATTTATTTTCCGTCGTTTTCAATTCATTGCTGAATTTATTTCGCGACTGGACTTACAGTTTATTAAGGTGGATACCAAACCACCTAATTCCCACATTTTTACCCATTATTTTAATCATTCGCTACATAATGTATCATATCTGATACAGTTAACAAATCTGGTATATAGTAAACTAAGAATGTGTTTTCTTACTACGTTTATTTTTCTGGAAATGTAGTTTTAATTTTTTTAAATATTTTTCCCTTAAATATAAAACACAAAAACTGACCTTCTTTCAATTTTTTCATCCCAATTAAAAAATTATGCAGTGAAGGGTTAATCTAAATGAATTCAATGCAATTGTTACCACTCAGACCACTGTCATAATTATGGGCACATTACTCGCCCTTAAATCGCGTTAGCTAATCATTTATTAGAGCAACAATGGGATGCGCTGACCTCACACGAAGACTTTCAAAAATCCCTCGAAAGATAGAACAATTGGGTAAAGCAAACATGCAAAATACCAGAAAACTTTAATTTATTGATAACTAGGCTGCGGATTTGTATGCATTTACGAAGGAATGGCTGGGTGAAATATAAAAACAGTAGACGATTAAGAAAAATTTCAGAATATTGTCTCTGATGCAATAATATCACCAAGGAATGAAATCAATTTATAAATCTGTGTAACAACCCGAGACGTTGATGCGACTTTATGCTCGCGAATAAAAAGAGAATCTCTTTATCAGAACGTTTCGATCTCGCAGGTGTCGGATATCTTGTTTGGATCCCGAGGATGTGCGAAGCTCCCTCGGGAGGTGGAATGCATCCTGAATTAATATGCTCGCGCCATTCGGAACGAAACTCTTCGGCGTTGACTGGCATAAGGTCCCATTAACAGCTAAGTAGGATCGATTCGATCCGTGCTCTTGGTAAATGCTCCCAGCGCGGCAGTTAGTCCCGTGTAAATCGTCTCTGGTCGATCGTCCGTCTCCTTTCCGTCGAATCTCTCTCTCTCTCACTCTCTCTCTGTCACGTTTTTGCGTTAACCGTACAAATTACACGGGGCCCCATATCCCCGAACGTTAGGCGAACAGAATGGCCCGTGCCCCGCGGCTTGATCGACGATGAGAGAGTAGAGAAAGAGAGAGAGAGGGGACGAGTCAAGATTCGAACATGTGGCATCATTTGTTACGTACAAAGTGGGGTCCGCCTGTGACCGGGCATGGGTTATCTAAGCTCGCTTTAACGCGCCCACGTAGCCGGAAAACCAATGGCGCGAAGGAACGGGGAATCAATGAACCATGTAAATGCGTCTGCACGTTATGGTGGTCCGGCAAGGGTTCATCCGAGAGAAGTTCTTCTTCGATATGTGTGGAATGAGAGAATTCCCGTACCACAGAATATAGGTTACCTGTACCAATTACTGCGTTACCATTATTGTATCTGTTCAATTTGGTATTTAAGATTTAGCTAACAATATTCTCCTACTCTTCGAACATCAATAAAAAAACGGTCTTGTCGAAGGTAGACGTTGTACACGTGTATTTATGTATAATACTCTTTATCTAGAATCGTATCATACCTACCTACTTCTCTGTATGGAATAGGTACCTAGTATAAAACGTTAGGTTCAAGTGTACCTTGTTTCTCATCGTAGTTGCAATTCACACCGCAGTACTAGGGACATTCCTAGTGATTTTTGTGCCGCAGTAATGAGCTCCTCCTTCACTTTAGTTCTGCGATCGCAGAATCACGATCACGGTCGTGACTTGAACTTCGTTCACGCATTTTCTTTTTTAAATGCATCAATTACGTTACTGAAATGTTAGTATTTAAAAGATTTCCAAATTGTACAATACAAATAGTGTAGAAGTGCAGACAATTTCTTTTGTACTCGTGTATGTACATGCTATGGATAAAGTTTTACAGAAGAGCACTGTGTTGTTTAACAATTATAGGAAATGCAAATGATAATTTAACAAATGTCTCAGGAATCTCATAAATTTGATAACAATACGATGCGATTAACTCGCAATTTTCCTCTGGAAATACTCCATGTGCTCTGTAAACTGTGGTGCCCAAGGTGGTTCGGAACCCACCTTATAAAAACTATAATACACCTTACAAAAACTAAACAAGCTAAAAAAAAATAAAAACTCGCAATTGTTTTGATCACTGAGAAAAATCAGCACGATTGGTGGTGATTCTGAGACAGTCCTCGTCTGCTGAGGGTTAAATATTCGAAAAGTAGAGCACAGAGAGACGGGCCTGCACAACGGAACAGGCCGAATCCAGTGGGAAAAAAAATCGATCGGTAGCGATTAAAAGCAATTACCGGACAAGTGAAGTGATCGTGCAGGTAGACGTTTGCAGAGCGGTGGACGATCGCGATAGTTAAAACGACAGTGTAGCAGCGTGGACGTGGCTCGCGTGGCCTGGTCACGGGTTTTACCATGGGGAGAGATCCTCGGTTTCCGTGGACATATGGTCAGCCATGGCCGGCCGTGACAAAAAACTGCGCTACAGAGAAACGGGCGACAGAAGTTGGGAGTGTCGTCGGGCGATATATCAGGGCTTAAACTGTCCCGTCTAGGCGAGCATGTCCTACCAGCTCATGGTCCTTCGCGCACCCTGGCTGACTGACTGCGCGGGATGGTCGGGCTTGCTGGTTTAGCTGGTTACGCTGGTTACGCTGGTTGGCTGGTTTCGGCTCTGGTGCGCGCGTATGGCGTCGACTCGCGTTCAACAGGGGTGCACGAGCATTAGTTAATAGGGCCGGATAGATCGGGGACGCGTTAATGCCGAAGGGACAGCGAGAAAAAAAAAAGAGAAGAGAGAAAGAGAGAGGATCTCCTCTTGTCCGCAGGATATAAAAGGTGGCAGTCTAACCGAATGCGGTTTCCAATCTGTTGGGTTTTTACGCCTCGGGTCCGACGGGGGAGGATTAGCCGATTCCGGCGATTTTCGGGAATCCTGTTCTACCTCGGCCACCTGACCCTCCAAAAGTGGCAGAGGAGACGATTAGATCGTGCGCACACACGTTGCCATTTTATACTGTTATTTCTACACTGCGGATCTTCATGCAAAATAAACATTTTTTTTTATTATAGAAAATCTCATATGAGATTTATTACAACATAATTACAAAACAGAAATACACTACATACAATACAGAGTATGAAGATTACAAAACAGAATAGGTTTCTTGTAGAAAGGCAGATATTATAATATTAACATATGATTAAAAGGAACAGTATATGAACAGAGAGAAAATAAACATTTTCTTCGTAGATTGTAAGTAACATTTAACACTATATAATTAACCCTCATCCGTCCCCCATTTCACGAACCGAATCTGTCCCTCGGTGTCAAATTGACACGCTGGTAAAATATAGTTCACATAACAAGGTAAACATTTATTTGTCAATATTTTTTTATCCAAAAACTGATGAGTTAACATTTACATCTTAGGGTTTTCGGTTATGTGTTTCGCATTCAAAAAATTCGAAGTTTCGGGCTTCGCGTGCGTAAATAATAGAACAGTATAACTTATTTCGGGAAAAACTGTGTCAAATTTACACGAGGGACGGATGAGGGTTAAATGCGATTGTTTAGACCCCGTTCAGAATCTCGATTCTTTTCGATTGTTTGGCCACGCGGACAAGTGTGAACAAAGACGCTGATGTACATAAGATTCTTGTAGTGAATTGGTGTGACGAGGGAATAGCGGTGCACATAGAATCAGATCTGGTATTTAGAAGCAGCTCTAAAAACACCTTGCAATCTCCACAGAAAAGTCAGCACGGCAGCGTTCTCAAAGCATAATTGCATGAAAATCGCATCGCTCGCATCTTAGCCGGCGAAAGACCAACGGCGCAGAATTTCGCGGAGATCTTTCCTGACGGTGTGTGTACGTCGGAAGGCAATTTGCGAGGTCGGTGGACAGATTTTTTTAAAACGAGGCAGCGTTAGGCCGAGGGCGGCCGCGTAAAGGCAAAGCTAATCAGAGAAGCGGGGCCGAGTCCACTTCTTGTCGCCGGAGAAACTTCATTACGCATTCAGCTTGGCGTCGGGATTATCATATCCGGAGGATCCTTTGACGAGGATCCTCGATCCCCTGGCGGGAGGACTCGAAAAATATATAAAACTCGAAGAATCTCGGCGCGATGCGAGCGGCCGCGTCTCCTCCGGGCCTGGCCGCCCGGTTCGCTACCAGAAACGACAGACGACTTCCAGTTAGAAGGGCAAAGCTCGTGCCGTCGGAGCGGGGCGCCGCGCAATGAATAAAAATCGTTTGAAGTATCGCTAGCTGCAAATTAACGCATAATCGTCAAACGTAATGAGGACCTCTCTGTCTCTCTCTCTCTCTCGCTCTTGTCCGTCTCTCGCGCCCGTCGCATCGGCCCGACATAAACGAGACTCGGAACGACGCGGAACGATTCCAGAACGCGCCAGCCGTGGAACACGGCCGTGTCCTGCTTCGGAAAACTTTGATTATTTTTATAATAACTTCTCTGCGGGTCTTGGCGACGCTCCACCATCGAGAGTGCTCGCTCTTTTCGCCGATGCTCCGCGTTCAGATGTCTTGACGAGAATCGCTCGTCTCGCAAGGTGAGCTGGACCTTTTTCAAGACGCTTTGACGACGGCGTGGTACAAGTTGAGATTAACGCTTGTGCTACAGTTGGCAGTATGATCTCTTAATCAACTGTTCATCGTTCAATTTATTCTCCTTACATAATTGAAAATTCTGCTCACCCATTGATCATAGTCAGGTTGGGCTATAAAATAGGTTAACCCTCATACGTTCCTCAGGGTGAAAATTCACCCATTAAATATTTTCACATACTGTAATTCATCCTTTTAAAGGAAAAAATGCAAAAAACGAACGAGACAGCTTTTAATCAATATTTCAATAAGAAATTAAATTATCGACGTCCATTTGCATTATCCACATTATCGACATCGGGCAGTTCGTTTAATTTATAGAAAGGCCAGGACAACGTCTGTCGGGTCAACTAGTTATTAATATCAAGTATATGATCGTCAACGATCAACATCGTCCACGTCTGAAATATATTAATTAATCGGTCGTGTTCTTAATAACACTCTCGTGGGAGAAGTTTAACAAGCTTCCGTCCCAAACAAGGTAACTGCTCGTTAAACACAGTCCCGAAGAACTTAATTCGCATTGATCGCGAAATTCCCAAATTACGGAAAACCCGCAGGGATGCAAAAATACAAACTTGTACGAAGGCCCGCTGAACGTCATCCTCCATAAAAATACGAATGCATAATACTCATCTCCTCCATAATGCTCTGGTGGATCGACAAAGCTTAACAAGCTTCTATTTCTTTCGATCCATCCCGAACAAGGCAGCGGTTCATTAAACACAGTCCCAAAGAACTCGAATCGCATCGGACGCATCGGAAATTCCCCAAATCGTGGAAAACCTACAGGAATGCACCCGAAACTGCATAAGAATAGAACGGTGGTCCACGGGCCACTAAAAACTGCGACGGACGTTCGTACATTGAAGACTCTTGCATACATGTACATCAGAGGATCCTGTTAATTCGTACAACACTGTGAAACTTCCTTAACAAACATTAACGAACGACTAAATCTATCGAAGACTGATTCTAGTAACGCAAACATTCTTGCCTGTTATATTCTGATTACAACGAATCCAATTTATAAAAATTCAAACTCGCAGAACCCTGTCAGCATTATCAGCAACATCTCCCCCTTAAACCACCGAATCTCTTACCCATAGCGTCCTCACGCATGAACAAAGCTTAACAAGCTTCTATTTCTTTGCAACCCGGCCCAAACAAGGCAGCAGTTCATTAAACGCAGCCAAAAGAACTCGTCTGGCGCTCATCCCTAAATCCCGAAATCATGGAAACCCTGTAGGAATGCAATGAAAACATCATACGAATCCGCAGGACACCAAAAAGAACTCCGTCGAACTCTCGAACAATCTCGCGGGTGCAAGGCGTGCCGTATCGGCCTCGCGATCTCATTAATTTCCTGGACGCAATAAAAACGAGCCGGTACGGGGGGTGGGAAGGGTGGGCGTGGGATAGACCCGCCCACGAGACACGATTCCTCCAGGACCTTACAGAGAGAACAAACGAAAGAGAGAAGCGAACCAGAATACAGGAGAGAGGACAAAGGGGAGCGAAAGAAGCTGTCGAATCGTGTATAAATGCTTTTTGGCATCGGCGTTGTTGTTTGCCTTCGGTATTTCGTATCTGGGGGCGTGCGCGTAGGGATCGACGTCGATCGTTTGTCGATCGCGCGTGGAATCGGGAGTCACTCGGTGGCATTGTGCTCGGCACGTGTCGTCGCAGGAGAAAACGAGCGTGGCCGTCGTTCGAACCTAGTCACCGAGAAAGCGGCCTCGGCACGGTTACAATGCTGCTTCGAACTCTCCTCTCTCTTTCTCTCTCTCTCTCTCTCAGTTTCTCTGTCTCTCTTGTGCCCGCGCGCGCGTCAGATATACGGCCGGAATTAATTGATACCGCGTGCCCGGGCATCGGGCAAGGGTTGCGTAAGCACCGTGGAAAAAGCAACCACTCTTTCGCCGTTTCTTTTATCCGATCCCATTCCCCTCTTACCTCTCTCACTCCTCCTATAGCCTTCGCCATAGTTTGATTACTCGTTGGTTGGTGCTGCTGCTGCTGCCTAGCCTCTTTTCTTGACGTGTGTTTCCGCGTCGCACCCGTCCGACATAAAACGCTTTTAAACGACCCGGCGCGTTTCTTACGCTTCGTTCGCCTCGTTCACTGTGTCGGCTGGCTCCCGACCCTCGATCACATCGCCAGGACACGTACCGATCGACACACACGATCGTTATTTACGTAACGACGCAGGTGCGTCGCGACGGTAATTGCGAGAACGTAGCTCCGAGGTCCCACAGGACGATTCACGCTTTTTCATAGACCTTTGCCAGGTTTTTTTCACGGGCAGCAGGACCGAGAGGGATCTTCGTTACCCTGCTGCGATCCTCGGTTGCGTATATGCATTGAAAACATATATTTGTAGGGTTCAAGACGTCAAAAGAATAATGTGACTGTAAACATGAAATAATTTAACATTTCATTTGAAATACAACGAATACAATTAA
This sequence comes from Lasioglossum morio, assembly GCA_916610235.2. Taxonomy (NCBI): domain Eukaryota; kingdom Metazoa; phylum Arthropoda; class Insecta; order Hymenoptera; family Halictidae; genus Lasioglossum; species Lasioglossum morio. The sequence goes on from OU744326.1 coordinate 26,158,884, forward strand.
CTAAACTTTAGCGTTTGAATCTCCGTCTGAGATCACACAAAACTTCACAGAAAACTGCAAACAAAATCGTTTTTAAACAGACAATACGATCGACTCGTCGAAGAAAATTGATTCGAGAGACAGAAGAATCTTAGGTCTCAGAAAACTTCAAACAAAATCGTTTTTAAACAGACAATACGATCGACTCGTCGAAGAAAATTGATTCGAGAGACAGGAGAATCTTAGTTCTCAGAAAACTTCAAACAAAATCGTTTTTAAACAGACAATACGATCGACTCATCGAAGAAAATTAATTCGAGAGACAGAAGAATCTTAGTTCTCAGAAAACTTCAAACAAAATCGTTTTCAAACAGACAATATATCGACTCGTCGAATAAAATTAATTCGAGAGACAGGAGAATCTTAGTTCTCAGAAAACTTCAAACAAAATCGTTTTTAAACAGACAATACGATCGAAACGTCGAAGGAAATTAATTCGAGAGACAGAAGAATCTTAGTTCTCAGAAAACTTCAAACAAAATCGTTTTTAAACAGACAATACGATCGACTCGTCGAAGAAAATTGATTCGAGAGACAGGAGAATCTTCGTTCATAGAAAAACGGCCCGGAAAGTTGGCCCCCAATGATTTGCAGACGAGCGATCCATTAGCGATATACGAGCGTACAGCGAGCAGAATCATCGTCGCTCATTCGTCACGATTGGTCAAGCCGTCCAGACAGTGATTTGCGGTTCCAGGACGAGTGGAAGCTCTCCCCGAAATCGGAAGCTGGAAAGGGGGTCGTGTGTTCATTGAAGCGCGACGAGTCGAATTGTCGATTCGATCGCGCGCGAAACTCGAATACCACCGCGAGACGATGATGAATCGAGGAGAATCGAGTAATCGGGGAATCGCGGGTACATCGAAAACCATGCTGGCCTTTACGATACATCTGGCGCGGCTAGGAAAAATCCGCAAAACGGAATCCTCTACATAGCAAGGAAGCCTGAAGGCGTGGCGCTGATGGATGAAGATCGATGCGTGGTACGCGACCCATCGTGCACTGCGTCTTATCCTTCAGACCTTATCCAACCACCCTCGCGATGTCGTTACACCTCATATCCTCCCCTGCCGACTTAATATACTCCGACACGCGCGGGGATACCGTTTACGGGACGCGCCAGGTGGTTTTCGGGACTTTGCTCGAAAAGAAGCTCGACTATAGTTATTCTCCTTGATACTAGAAGCAAGCAGGTTCGAAACGAAAACAGGTGTCACGCTCTGCAGCCTGCAATTGAATGCATTTTGCGTTGCGACTCGTTGCTTAACTTTCCTAAAATTAGTCCGAAGGACTTGAATTTTTTAAAATGTTAGACCGATTAGATTATTAGAGAATGAGTAAGTAAAAATTTGTTTAGATTGCAATTAGTACGGATCATACACAAATTTTAAAAAAATGATCTTCCAGCTTTTTTATCTGAGCTTGTACCGATAATTTACAAAATGCATTTCGAAAATTTCATCGAAATCATTTTTAAACGTATGCAGCTCATTGCAATGTTGATCGATTTTGGTAAAACTTTAAAACGCATTATTTAAATTGTCTCAGATAAAAAAATGTGGAGAGAATATCATTTTAAAAATTTTTGTATGATCCCCACCAATTGAAATCTAAACAAAACAGAAATTTTTGTTTACTTATGCTCTAGTAAACTTGTCAGTCTAATATCTCAAAAAAATTCAAGTCCTTTGAACCCATTTTAAGAAAGCGTTTTATTATAAAAGAGTAATTTATAATTGAAAGACACTTATTTATTCAAGCACGAACAGTGACAAAATCCGAAGAGAATAAAGTGAACATTTTCACTTTTATAAGGCAACATTGTTACTTTTGATGTCCGGTCAGTTGAGTGTTACAGGAGCTTAACAGTCTGGGATACTGCTAACTAATTTGCTTAACGATGTCTCGTATCGAGCCCAAAAGAAGCCACACCCGAGGATCACGTTCGTCCTAAAAAAAAATTGACGAGCAAGATCCGAATGGGCCTCTACGAGGTCCCGAAAGAAACACTCAGCCGTGGGATGGCTGATCTAACCTTAAACGAAGATCGGTCCCCTAAAGGGCTAGCACGATTGCTGGTCCGCGAATAATGGAAGCGTATCGAGTTCTTTTTAACTAGCGAACGATCGCTCGTTGTAACCGGGGGTGGGACGGCATCGGACACCGAACAGACACGCGAGCTCGCGCGAAAAAGTCGCATAAATTGCCAAACTTTCTGCCGGGAATGGAAGAAACCAGCCGGGGGAACACGGTGGTCTCGCCGCGCCCGGGCGGTGAAAACAGCCGGGATCGCTCGGCGAATCAACTTGTCTTTTCTTCCCCTGTGCACGGGCTCCCGACTTTTTCGATGGACTACAGTTTCACTCGACTTCGAAGCCATTCGCGGAAATATGCTCTCGTCAAGCTGTTTTCCGGGAAACTTTTGCTAACTCCCAGGCGTTCGACACATGGAAACGACCGGGTAGCAGATCGGGCTGTTTTCTTCATAAAAATACCAGAATCACTCGATTTAGAGTTGCATCCTCCGCAATCGATTCATTGCTCAACCCTTTCCCGACCATTTTGACGAGATTCGTTCAGGTTTCTCACGTATAAGTGAATAAAAATCAGCTTTTCTATGTACAGTTGTGGAATGTACGCATTTGTAAAAGCCAATGTTTACGAAACCGTAAAAGATTCCCGAAAATTTGATTTCCAAAAATTGTAATTTATTTGTTTTTTACTTTAAAATTGGAAAGAAAATAATAAGTAAACAGAATAAAATGATTTGAAGATGGAGTAAAATCTGGTTTTCATCAACTCGATTATTAAAATTAAATAAATAATTTAACAGGACACTCAAGAAACACCCATGACTTCCTCTGACTATCAATAGCCACCATACACGAATCGAATGTCCTAGATTCTATTTGGATTCAATCCAGATTCTCCATTGAAAATGACCTCAAGTCGAATCTAAACGAAGACAACATCAGGCACGTCCTCCACTTCCTTAAATCCATCGTTCTATACGAACTGTTATAATTTCATGCTGTTCTTCCTCATCCTAAAGACAATGTTAACTATAGACCCTTTCACAAAAATACATGTCAAATATATTCTAACCAAGTGTAAACCATGTAGTCGGACCTCGTCGTTCATGCGACCACGTTAAAATAAACAGCAAATAAATAAATAATAAAATTTTTGGTTTCTGGTCCGCACAGTTGTCGATTAAATTCCAATAGTATCGATTAAACGTCGCCCAAAGCCCACGAATGATTTCAACCCCGAAGTGATCGTTCTTCCAAAGGTTCGAACGAGTCCGTGATCGAGAAGGATCTAAATCTACGAGCAGAGTCGAGCGTTTAGCCGGGGAAAGCTGTCAGAACGCGATTATTGATGACGTTCATTGATGACCGACGTGAAAGACCGCTGACCGCTGTCTTCGCCGTTGGCAGCGTTCGCTAACGCGAATATAATGCCTGGCCTTTTCCCTCGCGAGGGAGTCCAACAATACAATTTTCATTTTCGGCCGAAGGGTGAAGCTTTTCCCCCGTTACTTTCTCCTTTTCAACCCGATTCTCTTTATCCACTCTCCCTAGCCAGTTCTCACCTCCCACTGTCTTCTGGCGTCACAGCCATAGCTGAATATCATAACAGTAATCCGAAAATCCGTAACTTCAAGTAAACTGTATAAAAACTATTATAAATATATTTATATTTATATTGTCAAACTTCATATGTATTTTATAAATGCGTAAAGATCCACAGTCTAGTAATAAGAATATAATGAAAATGGCAAAGTTCAAGGTTGAACTCCGTTCAGCAAAGTGAACAGTATAGATAATGGTACGGTCAGTGCAACGAGCTTTGAACACAGAATCATCACCGGTTCTAGATTTTTTATTTCATAATTATTCAAATTATATGAGGCGGAAAGGCGGAGAAAGGGGAAAGTGGAGCGTGAGCTATAAGAATTTTAATCCTGACGGGAGCAATAGAGTGATACATATTGAAATTCTAAAGACACTTTCGCGGTGAACGATTAAATAAATATATTTACGAGCTCACAAATTATAACATGAACCGCACAAAGTTCAAATAAATTCAATCTTGTTGTTTTTATAAGGCAACACGCATCGGTTACTTTTAAGGGTTAACCCTTAGCGCTCGAGTGGTGACTCAGAGTCCCTAATTGCTGTACCCTTATCAAATATGTCGATGTCTAATCAATTACTAAACATTTAAATTTCACATTCAAAAAATCATATTGCAGAATGTAATTATTCTAGATCGAAAGAAATGTTTAATTTCTTGAAAAGTATTTAGTAATAATTTAGTGCAAAGGGTCGAAGCTCGGCAGGTTTAGTGTTAATAGGGAGATGCGTTATTGAAGCAAGCCCGGATGCAATTTGACAAGCAGGAAAGAAAAAAAAGGGAATGGCACCAGCGGCGACGTCGATCTTCCCTTGGCAGTCGTCGCTCGGTTGTCGTCCCGCGAACACATCGGAGGTAATGGCGTGTGCCCTTTGCAGAGAGAGAGAGAGAGAGAGAGCCCTCCGTTACGGACGATTTTGTCCCGAGCCGACATTATTTATCACTTTCCAGTGAAGTTTCGAGACTCCTTCCCGACCGACACCCTTCCAGGAGACTCTTCGCGGCCTGTACAAGGGGGAGGAAACGAGCTGTGGACGTTTCTCCGTCGTAAAGCTCGGCCCGCGTGAAGAATACTCTTCCGGTCAATTGTGTCTCGGACAGTTTTGCAATTACAGCGACGACGACGCTCGTTCGCACCCCCTCTGTGTACCTCGTCTTTCGGCAATTTATTTAGTGCTGGTCCATGTTGCAATTTACTGCGACATCCATTAAACTCAACAATCTACATGTTCAAACACCCACAATTCATTATAAACGTTTCTACAGTTCACAGATGATTTAACCTGTTTGATATTATGTTCGTAGCAGTCTTGAAATTCTACAAAGATGGCGCTATAATGGACCAACTCCTTTATCTTCGATGTCAAAAAGAGATTCAACAACATCGTCCACGATAATGTAGGGCTAAATAAATTATATACATGTACAAAGTTTCATCAAAGTCGATAAAGATTGTCATAAAATATAATCGACTGAAAGTAGCAAAAATTTTAAGACCCTGATTTTTATTTTAAAGTATGAGTGGTCGGAACGTCTACACTGTGTCCAGTATACATGTATTCATATTAATGTCTATGTATTTGTATATTCTTCTGCAAACATTTCTCTTGGTTATCATCCTTACATCGAATTCTGAATTATGTTGGAATAAATCTCGTATGAGATTTTCTACAATAAAAAGAAAATGGATTAGAGTGTTACGCGTCTGACGATATAATCTCGCGTGATAAATTGAAAAATATTCTTTAGAGTCGGTGCAGAACCACTTCTCTTGGTCAGACTGAGGCGAGAAGCATCGGTATCTCTTTGCAAGCTTAAAAGTTAGTTGTCTACCATCGAGTAGCATTCAATGAATCATTTAAGTAACGCGCGATCAACGAGGGTGGACGAGCAGAAGCAAAAAAGGATCGCGTTAGCGAGGAATCATGCAAACATAGCTGACGCAAGTAGCCGGCACGTGTGTTTGCCGGCGCAGCGAGAGGTCCTGCGAGTGTCCTGCAGGATATTTCAAGGAGCGTGTAAGTGTAAGGTCTCGATATCATGCTCTGGTGTAATAGTTGGCCTCGTGATGGGCCTGGGTCCACGCGTTTCGTAGGGAATCCAGCGGGAATAGGCTCTCTGACCCGTTGCGCAAATCCGTCAAGGGGAAAGTCCCGGCGACTGCGGAAGGGATCGGGCTCTGCCACGTGACGAGCGTGTTTGCTGGGTACACAGAGCCTCGGTGTTTGGTACACACGGCCTTGGAAGGCACAATGCTCGATGGGCTCCGCCAAAACAGCGGCGCGACGCCGGCATAAGCGATATTTGTGTCAGCATAAAGGACCCCCTAACGCCGTGTTAAAAGAACAACCGTGTACCCCTCCACTTCTACACCCACCCCCTCATTTCATCCCTCTTTCTTTCTCTCTCTCTCTCTCTCGCTCTCTGCGTTATGCTCTTTGTTGGTTATGTTCACCGCGATCCTGCCAACAATCCGTGACCCAACAAAGATCATTCGTCCCTCGGTGGAACCTCTCCTTTCGCGGCAACTCTTTTTTATTTATTTATTAAGGTCGCGTCAACAGCTGGCTTATTAGCGACCACGAAGAGTTGATACATTTTATAGCACTGGATTACGTACAGATAACTTTTTTAATATTGTACTACATGATTTAAACTTTTTTGGGAAGCTAGAGAAATTAATTTACTAAAGGATGTGAAAAAGAATTTTTTCAAAAATTGCTATTGATTGGAATTATACAAGAAATAGTAAAAATTGTAATTCTAATATTTAAATGTTCCTATAAATGCATATAGAGACGCAGTCTAGTGAACTCTACTGACGAATTAAATCGTCCTGCTCGGTTAAAAGGTTAAACGGACGGGAATGTTTCGCGAACTTTTTGGTGCAGTTTGGTGGATGGTGATTGTAAAAAGAATCGTCGGAAGGGGTAACGTTTGGCAGCCGAATGTCCGAAGCCAACGTTGAACGATTCCTGTACGATACGGGGGCTGCAGTTTCCGGTGACGCGCGTGCACGTTCCTCGATTAACCGGCCGTGATTTATCGGCTGGCTGATTGCATTCCCTTTACGTGTTTATATCGTGTACCGACGTACCAGGAATTCTATACCCTCGGCCGCGTTTGCATATGCAAGCTAATCGCTGGCTCGCGATCGCGTTCCCCTACCTCTGTCTTCTCCCAGTTGCTCCACTTTCGTTTTCCTTCGGAGGAATCTGGTCGAAAGACCGCCCACGATTCGTTGTACAACTATGTTTACTAAACAATCTTTGCGATAGTGACAAAAAAAACCATCTTCTTACGAAATTACGTGAATGTATAACATTGTGTCTCTTCTTTACTGTACACTTAGAAAAGACAATTTTGTTTGAAATTGCTCCATAAAAGATTCTAAATCACCCTACATCGTTTAGCAATTTGAATGAAAACATCTCCAATTTTGATTTCACATAGTCACGTTGTTGTATCTCCTCTTTACTATACATTTAGAAAAGACAATTTTGTCATTGTTCCTAAATTGCTCCATAAAAGATTCTAAATCGCCCTACTTCGTTTAGCAATTTAAATGGAAACATCTCCAATTTTGATTTCACACCACACAGTCACGTTGTTGTATCTCCTCTTTACTATACATTTAGAAAAGACAATTTTGTCATTGTTCCTAAATTGCTCCATAAAAGATTTTAAATCACCCTACATCGTTTACCAATTTAAATGAAAACATCTCCAATTTTGATTTCACAGTCACGTTGTTGTATCTCCTCTTTACTATACATTTAGAAAAGACAATTTTGTCATTGTTCCTAAATTGCTCCATAAAAGATTCTAAATCACCCTACATCGTTTAGCAATTTGGATGAAATCATCTCCAATTTTGATTTCACATAGTCACGTTGTTGTATCTCCTCTTTACTATACATTTAGAAAAGACAATTTTGTCATTGTTCCTAAATTGCTCCATAAAAGATTCTAAATCGCCCTACATCGTTTAGCAATTTGGATGAAATCATCTCCAATTTTGATTTCACATAGTCACGTTGTTGTATCTCCTCTTTACTATACGTTTAGAAAAGACAATTTTGTCATTGTTCCTAAATTGCTCCATAAAAGATTCTAAATCGCCCTACATCGTTTAGCAATTTAAATGGAAACATCTCCAATTTTGATTTCACAGTCACGTTGTTGTATCTCCTCTTTACTATACATTTAGAAAAGACAATTTTGTCATTGTTCCTAAGTCGCCCTACTCAATTTCCCATTTAAATGAGTACATCTAAATGAAACCACAATAAGAAGAATCTATACCCAAGTAAAATGTGTATAATAGCACATTTACCTTATAGCAATGACTTCGATTCTGTTTCCGCGATTCTCGATTCCCATAGAGTTTCATAGAAAGTTTCATAGAGGTAGACGTGGACTCGGCTAGCATCCGACCTCTCGCAATCGGCTTAACAGCCGAACGTGGCGCGGAGCGTCGGCGTCGTTGACGGCGCGGGATTAATTGGTGCAGATAGTCAGGCCAGCGGAAGACTATGACGGCTTAACTAGAGTGCGCCAGCTCCCACGGAGATCGGACACCAGACAATCCTTCCTGGTCGTGGTAGACTTTACACGGCGATCCGAGGCCAGATATTTCGGGGTCTCACACAACCTCGCGCGTTCTCTCACCGTCGTTCATAATACACACTCGCGGCCTAACAAGAAATAATAACCGGCGCGCGATGACATGTTTATTACGTGTAATCTGTTGTGCGCGTGTTCCACCTTATCCTGCTTACAAATTTGCACCGGTTCAAACCGCGATACGATCTGCAATCCGTGCTCGTTAAGGATCCTTCGCTGTCTAGAATCCTCGTCTTTCGATGGAAATCGTGGATACGCGAGTATTGAAAGAATCTGGAACAAAGTGCGATGTTTGTATTCCCCAATTATCCAGATTCCGCGTTCGTCGTCCTGCTTATCATTCTCCTCCCATGGGAAACCGTTCGTTAACCACGAAACTCAGATTTTAAAAGGCCGGAGGGGAGGGGGGAGAGGGAGTTAAACAATTAACGAGCTAACGGAGAAGAAGCATGGAGGAGCCGATCTCCTCTACGAAGGTCCTCGACTTCCGTGCGAAACGAGCAGCTGAAAAAAATCCGCCAAGCAACGAGGCGGAACCCGAACACCGTTGAACCCCGCGAGGATTTTCAGCCTAAACGACCGTTGGCTAATGTTCGGAAACCTCTCGCAGCCGGTTTACGACGACAGTCGCATTAGCCACAGGACGAGGTTACAATGGACCCCTCTGTTTTTCACGCTCGATCGAAGGGCAGGGGGCCAGCCCACGTCCACGAAAAAACCCCCTCTTTGCTATAGATCGAGCCCCCTACTTAGCGGGGTGGATTTGTGAATCAGAGTGAGAACGATAAATTGATAAACGACAAGGAATCCACTGTTCTACGGTGTCTGTTCGACGCTCCGACTACGTCTGTCATTGCCACACTAAGCATGTCCCTGTGAAATCAAAGTCCTGTGCATCGATTGCATGGAAATCCTTTTTATTTTTCTACTGTTCCATGTATCACTTTGTTGGTTTTTAGGGAGCAAGTGATGGGAAAGAAAAAGACTGCTCTCTCTCTCTCTTTCTCTTTTCAGGAGCCAGACTTCGACTGACCACGGTAGCACAAAAAAAACAATGAAATGAGAAGGTCCTATTCGGAACGTATTGTTTAAAGGGGCCCGTTCACGGTCAGGCATATTGCGCAACAGTGCCTATTGTGCAACATTATTGACCGTGAATGATAGTGATGGACTAATTAATACAATATGGATTTGGATGGACATCATGCTGCACAATAATTGTTGCGCAATATGCTTGATCGTGAATAGGCCTCTTAAGTCAGGTGTACAGGGTGGTTCTGTGAGAATAGAACAAAAATGATAGAGGAAACAATCATATGTTATAATATGTCCTAACTTCCTATGACTTTATTTTTTATGTGGATGCACCAATGCACCTGCCAGGTGGGATTGTCAGTTTATTCTTTAATGCAACCCAATATTTTTGTTAAACCGATCGATTCCAATTATTGTCATACGTATGATGATGAAAGTACTAGCCCCAGGTCATCGAAATCTCAATACCTCACGAGATATTCGCGAGATAACGATAGTTTGAATACTTCTTGTAGTACGTTTCTGACTGACAAAGATCAGGTGCCAAAGTCACAAGCAAGTACACTGAATATCGACAGACTTATTCATTCTTGTCATAAATGCATGAAATCAGCAATCTAATCGTGACCATCGATGTCCTTCTAGTAGCAGCGTTACCCTTGAGCTATGGCAAATGTTTATCATGGATGAGTTTGTAAAAAGACGTAATCTGAGAAACGTTTTCTACGATAGTTCGCCTTCTGACGTCAATGGACGACGAAGGTCATTCTTTTCAAGTCATCGGGTGAACGTTCATGAATATTCGTTCAGTGTTCCGTGTATAATGTGGTTTTGGTTTAAGTTCCACGATAAACGTAGCAAGCGCAAAATGTGAGTGATATGCGCTACCTTCGAAAAGTGACAAGATTGAATTGTATATTATGTCTGCCAGCTGATGATTTATATCGATGTCTGGTCGTTTACGTCACGACTAATTTTTCTACTGATCTAAACTTTCAAAAAATTTAACAAACATTCTGTAATAATGTTCCGTAAGGATTTAAAAACGATGTAACACCTATTTCATGTAAGCTACGTGTAACAATATTGTACGTGCTAAATCAACGAATTGGTTTAAAGCAATAATAAATAAATATATAAACGACCCTGCCTGCAAACGGTGGATTAATATTATTAAGTTTCACGTTTTATTGTTTCCTAAGGTTCCTTTTATATAGCAACATTTTTCCTTAAACAATTAGGTTGAATTTCCATGGAGATATTTCACGACTTTAAAGTTTCACTAATATATCGTTAAGTATGGAACTTGATAAATAAAACACAAGTTTTAAACACACTTGTCAAGTTTCATACTTAGCGACCTCATATTATTAATACTGTAAGTTTATTTTGCTGTCGATCGCAACACGTTATCGTCAGAAAACGCGTTCTCCCCGTTCGATGACGTTCCAGCGTGGCATAGGGGGTGTTTTTGGAAAGTGTTCGGAAAAATCGTCGCTGATCATGATCCTCCGGAGTCACAGACTGGTTTGCGCCGTCGGTGTCACGCTAAATCCCCGACGCATTGTTCGCACCCCCTCTGCCCGTCACGATTTTCCATCGGCACCCCTCGGAACCCATACAGTCAACTTCCACCCCTTATTCCTTTCTCTCTCTCTCTCTCTTCTTGCATCGTGCACCGTTGTACATCCGTACAATCCAGTCTCCGCGACAGTTACGATCCGCAACCCCATAGAAAACGCGTCGGAGTCCCGCGCGTCATCGTGCCGAGCATGATCCGATACTTTTTGTCCACCCACTGAAAAGACTAACAGATTTTAGACGGCTGCAAATGTTAGCTTAGCATTCTTGTACTTTGATTGGCTTGAACCTGACCAATCAATGAATACTTACCTTCATAATAAGTAGACAGCGGATATTATGAATTTATGGGAAAAATGAGTAGGTGTAATTTAAAACAGTAAATACGAATGTTGGTAAGATTCTTGTACTTTGATCAGCTTGGACATCTGTCCAATCAATGAATACTTACCTTCATAATAAGTAGACAACGGATTTTATGCGTTTATGAGAAAAATGAGAAGGTGCAATTTAAAACAGTGAAAACACTAGTAGAATTTAAAAATACAGTTATATTATCAAACGATTGAACGTATTAAGAAAGTAAAAAAAAAATTATATTCCGCTCGAGATTGTTGCATTTCACGTAGAAAATGTTTATTTTACAGAAAGATCCGCTGTCTAATAAGAAGATTATAGAAATTATTGCTATAAAAATAAGAAGGCTGCGAGTCAGAATGACATAAATTATATCACAGCAATTTTTCCACAATAATTTGAAGAACGAGTTTCGAGTGCAAGGTGCTAACGTGCCCCGGGGAACAATGAAATAAGAAACGCTATAACTGAGAAATCTGTGAACCAGGAAAAGCGAAGCTCGGTTCCGGCGTCGCGGGTTATAATCGTCGATGGGCGCCGATTGGCGTGATTAACGAGGACCGATTAATAATTAAGATCGTGGCAGCGGCCACCCTAAAAAGGCCGCGGGGCATCTCTCACTCTCTCTGGTCGCGCGGGAACGCCGGGTAATGGCAATTTACTGCGTCCCACGGGGCCAGATAACTTCGTATCTTCCCGGTAATCATTTATTCTCTCAATGGGCACGATATTGCCAAATTGAATTAGATAAGCGAACGGCAGCGACTGTGCTCGTGTATCTCGTACGTGTTCTCGCTTCGAAAGAATCGCTCGATTAAGTTTCCGGCAAGCTTGTTCTCTCTTTCTATCTTCAAGAGCGGGGAGACGCCATCGAACATTTCAATTTAGGGCTGTTACTTTCCTCCGAAGATTTTGAAGCTTCGAAACTCGAACCCCCGTAGTAAATTATTAGAGGATTAAAAGAAAGTGTCGAAGCTTTCTAGTTCACAATTTCGCTGCTATATATTCGATACAGTTACAGGCACTCCTACATTTCGAAAAAAATATGCCACCACAGCTGAAAGATTGATTAACCCTCTCTCATCCGTCCCTCATTTCACGAACTAAATCAAATTATTTTTCGATGTTTTTTTAATCAAATTGGTAAGTTAACAACAAATATGCCACCACAGCTAAAAGATTGATTAACCCTCTCTCATCCGTCCCTCATTTCACGAACTAAATCAAGTTATTTTTCGATGTTTTCTTAGTCGAATTGATAAGTTAACATTTATATCTTAGGTTTCTCGGTGATGTGTTTCGCAATTAGACAAATAAAAGTGACGAAGTTTCAGGAAAAGTTACCTACAACTAACAGAACTGTGTAACTTATTTCGGGAAAAACTGTGTCAGATTGATACGAGGGATTGATGAGGGTTAAATTACAACTTCATACGATTCGGAGACTTCGAAACTTCGTGCACTTCGAAGTTCCCCTTCGTTCCTTCGAATCCTTTGAATGTTCGGAAAAGTAACAGCTTTATTACAATTTAGAATCGATAATAACACTGTCGGATGTCGAGTAGAGAGAGAGAGAGAGAGAGAATTATTCACGGAACAACGGCATTGCACCCTGGTATATTGACCCTCCGTCGCTAAATACGTCCGCTTGACGTTCACGCTCCGGGAGAGAGAGACTCGCAGGGACGCGTGCATGGGGATCGGACGTGTTTCATAAAGACCTAACGTCGTATTAGAGCGCAAAACGGAAACAACCGTGACTGCGGCCGGCTTTCCGTTTCAAAGGAGACAACGCCGTCGCGCGTTGGTTCTGCTCGTCCACCGCCACGATTCTTAATCATCGCTGACAGATTACGTCGATTCGTCATCTGACAAAGATTCCGAGGTGTCCGGACACCCACGTGGCCTGTCAACATCCGTCAACGTTCACCTAGTATAATAACAATCCCTTAACACTTCGATCGCCGACGACTAATGGGAGGGAGTCGAGCTTTCAAGTTACGTATTCTCGGATTTATTCCATCCGTTTCGATTCATTTATTTCATTCTATTACTCTGTTCAACTCGGGTTAGTTTATTTTTCCATCAGGAGCACTTCTGTACCTCGACGTTTTTCTGAAACGAGGGAGTCGACTTCCATTTTTTACGTATTCTTGGGTTTATTCCATCCGTTTCGATTCATTTATTTTATTCTACTCTATTCAACTCGGGTTAGTTTATTTTTCCATCAGGAGCACTTCTATAACTCAACGTTTTTCTAAAAAGTGTGCTTCGTCCACTAAAAAGCACCTTTTCGCAGGAAGCGCTAGAGTCAAGCTGCTCCCGTTTCGAATCAGAAATATCGCCGAGTCAAATCGTACAGAGAACCATAACAATTCGACTGCGTATATCTTTATTAAAAATAAAAACTATTCGCATCGATTGCAGGACGCAGGAGCCAAATAAAAATTGTGTTCTTCTTTTAATCATTCTATTAAGCTGATACTAATTGTGTCGATGTCCTTAAATATTTTTAACATGTCCATTGCTTTTAATTGGGCGTGCCTATTTTTGTCATAAATGCATAAAATCCGCAGTCTAATAACAATCGTTCGAAAGAAGCAGAATAACACGTTTCACGATTAGAATTCTTCCGTGTGTACCTGTTCCGGTGTCTCTCGTCTGTGGATGGCCACTTTGCTCGGCAAATAAATTAGCGTGGGGGTCCAGAGCTGCTGTTGGAGAGCTTATTCGAATAAATAAACTCGCGGCGATGTTTGGACAGAGGAGGGACAGCTAAACAGGCTTGGTTGCATTGAAACTTGCGAACGGTGCCGCAAGTGTCGCGAAAGTACCCCGGCAGGGTCTTTCTCTCTCTCTCTCTTTCTGCCACGTGGTCCCATAACAGCGGAGAATGTTTTGTTGGCCGGCCGTGCGATCCCCGCCACGTGCCGGAGATTAATGTGTTTTGATTTTTAGACTTCGTATTATAGTCGGGCGTAAGCCTTCAGCCGCCATTGTGAGAAGCCGCGCGGGCGCGCGTGCACCGTCGCTCGCCATAATAGTCGGGAACCGGCAGGAACCACGCGAATCCTGCAGGATGCACCCGGGAATGGCAATCGAATCGATCTCTTTTGACGGTCTGTGCACCCCCTATACACCCCCTGTGGCTTCGACCAACCCCGGTTATTACGTGCAAAACGAAGGAACGATTTCTGATGCGGCTTCAACGATTCCTCGCAAGTAATCGACTCTCGTGTTCAGTTTTAAAAATGATTCGTGAATTTCTGAATAAATTCTGTGCCTCGTACATCATTTTTATTGTTTGCGAACTGTACGGAGAATTTTGTTTTACATTTTCTACAATTCTCCAACGATTCAACCCGTCAGAAGCTCTCTTGTGTAAAAAGGGTTATTCCGGACGGGAGATTATTAATAATAATAAGGGTAATTTAAAACAGTAAAAGCATTAAAATAATTTTAAATTACTGTTATATTATTTTCAATCTATTAAGCGTATTAAGAAAGAGGATAAATAATCTATTTCACTCCGAATTGTTGCAACTCGGGTAGATTGCATAAAGATCCGCTGTCTAATAATAAATAATCATTCAATTGTAACTCCGGTTACAAAATAAGAGAAGCGCGTAACGAAATATTAGTTCGCGGCAGGGTTAATTTTCTACGCGATCAACAGAATCGACAGTAGAATCGAATTTTCGGAAGACCATCATGCCGACGATTCTTCCACACACCTCGGAGTACCTCGAGGATTAAAAAATCGCAGCGACGAGGTCGCGAATCGCCCGCGGGGTCGTCGGTTAATCGCGTGCTTTTGGTTGGAGAAGCCAGGTATTCGCACCGTTTCAATTTATCTCTGGTTTTTAACGGTACAATTTAATTGACGGCACTCGAACGACAAAGATGGGCGCGGCACGGTCGCGGGGGAAAGAAGGATGGGGTCTCGGGGTTCTGGAGAGGCAGAGAGTAGGAAGAGACGACCCGATTAATTCCTTTGTCGCCTATCTGCCGGTGGAATAACAAACCTCTTCGGCGGACGGGAGTCGAGAGGATACAAGGACGATAAAATCACGAGGGTCCACGGGACGCCCGGATAAAAAGACTGTAAAGCGAGAGGGGTGGGAGAGAACGAGCGAAAGAGTGAGAGAGAGAAAGATCTGGAAAGGGTGGAGAGAGAGAGAGAGGATAGCGGACCTCCAGCCGTCCCTTCATTTTCCGGCATCGGCCGCGCGCCTCGGCGGAGGGAGGAATAGCAATTAAAAGTATCTGGCACAATCTTCGTTAAACTTCTTCCTCGTTCTTGGTCGACGGAGGGAAGGCATTATTAAAACGTGCCGTCGGCTGCAACCGCTACACCGCCTCCTCCTCTCACAGATTTCCCTTCCATCCCCCAGACTCTTCACCCTCGCACTCCTTTCTTCCTCTCTCTCTCTCTCTCCCTCTGTCTCACTGTTCCGCGTTGCGAAAACCGTGCTACGACTCTTTTGCATAGAAAATGTCGCCCGCCGAATCGGCAGTTGTAAGTATCGCTGTTCAAAGACTCCGACATCTTCCACGAACGGCGAATTTTCCTGGCGAACTCTCCGACTCTTTCTCTCCCACACGTCCTCTGCTCTTTCAACCCCTTATTGCTTAATTATCGCTCGGTGATTACTGTGGTCGAACATGGTCCGTGGGATCTGTTCGCAATTCTGGTATGGAGGCAAGAGTTCGAGGTACAGGCGACAATTTTCCGAGCGCCTTCCAGTCGTTTGCTTTTTTATCGTTTCATAGCAGATCTTTGGGCTGCTCTTTAGCTTGACGGACTAAAAATTTCGGCCTTTTTCCAAAGAATTATGCGGTATTTGATATTTAATTCAGTAGATTTGTACCCGGCTCGGATGCAGTCGAAATTTCAGTCCTCTAGGATCAATGGTTCAGGATTGGATTAGGATTGGGTTAGGAATACGATCGCCACTACAAACCAATATGGCGCCCTTACCTGTCAAAGCGAAAAATGCTCAACTTTAAGCAACCATAAATCCTGAATCATTGAACCTAGAGGATCGTAATTTCGACTGTATCCGTGCTAGGCACAAATCTACTGAATTACATACCAAATACATCATAATTCATTCGAAAAAGGCCGAAATTTTGAGTCCGTTAAGGTAAAAGTTACCCGATCTTTGATCACTCTCGATATCCGATCAATCTCGACACTCGACAGTGTTCACGGTATCGGAGAGCTCCACGGAGAACTCACGAAGAGCAAACAGAAAGATGAACACATAAATTGAGAGTATTCTCGAGAGCAACTATCGACAGAAACTCTCGCTATTAAACCTAACCTAACCTAAACCTACCGCGCTCTGAAAATGGCTGGCATGTTTCGCCTTATAAAAATCACATCATAGAATTTATGTAGATTTTTCGTGATTTTGATCATAAAAAAGAAAAGAAAAATCGTCCAAGATCTCCGAAGTATTAATTTACCCGTTGCGAGAAGACGGCGCATCTCCGACTTGGAGTCCACTTTTTCAAAGCCCCGGTCTTCGCAAGGAGCATAAAGTAGTCGCATTAAAAGTCCGCGGGGATCCTCTCCGCGAAAAGTTGCCGCGTTTCAAGGTAAGTTTCCGCGAGTCTACGGGAATAATCGGGCGATACGGGAGATGGTGGCTGGTGCCAATCGTAAACGAGGCGGCCGTTCTCAACAACTGTGACATAATGTCCTCGTCGGTGACGTTCGCGTTACGCCGACAATATAAAGTTTCGGTGGAATCGCGGGACAATCTTGCGGTGGATCGTCGATCTCCCCCAGAAGTTAAACGACGAACCAACGAAACGCTCGACATCTGGATACCTTTCGTGTTTCACACTTTGATTACCAACGTCTCTTTGAAACCGCGAAATGATTCGTGATATTAATTACTCCGGTTAGTCACCGGTTAGTTCTTCCTGAAAATAAAATGTTAGCTTGTGTTAACCCTTACCATTCGCGTGGTTACTCAGTCTCATCGCTAAAAAATATTGTTTAGATTATTAAATATGTTGGTACGTAATCAATTACTAAACATTTAAGTATTGTATGAACTATTATATCAATTTCATATCCATAAAAAGAACAAAATCATATAGAACGAAATTATTCTAGGTAGGAAGAAACGTGTCATTTCTTTAACCCTCATACGTTCCTCAGGGTGAAAATTCACCCATTCAATATTTTCACATACGTAAAATTATTTATCCTTTTATGTCTACGTCGTCAGATATATTTCTTTAAAATGTGACGCTATAAATGAAACGTAATGTAGTCTTTTTTATGCAGCTATTTTTGAGGAGCGTGTAAGGGTTAAGAATACTGGTGTTTCTCGTGGGAGTAAAAGGAGAAACACGGAATTATTTCGCGATTAGGGACCGCCCATTATCGGCTCTGACAAAAGCGAATAATCGTCCGCGGGTCTTAACAGGGGCCGGCTTTAGTCCTGGGAATTATATGACGACTTCTGTCTTATTTGGGGGTGTGCGACGGTCTGTGGGGGTGTGCCAGAGAGCAGGGTGAGAGACACAAGTAAGACCTCTCTAACTCCAGGTATTTTCATCCTATATTCCTCGACCTCCGCCTGCCGCCGGCAGGATTACTTCGAGAGTCCCTGAGAACTTCTCCCTTTCTTACCGTTGCCCAACGCGTCTTCTTCTTCTCCTCTCTCACTCTCGCTCTCTCTCTCTCCTATTTCTCTTGCCATCCACTTCTCACCCCTAGACACCCCTCGCATTACCATTCTCAAAATTCTCGATAAACCGGGGCTTCCGCCCCGTGACGTTTTGCTCCCGCTATTCCGACGCGTTTCGCAGCTTCTCCTTTCTGCCTACACCGATCGAGACTCCCTGACAATGCGATTAAAAGATTTCGATGCAGGGCCGTGCGGTAGATTTTCTCAGTGTGAGTCAAATCTTTGATATGCCGCCCCTTAAATGATTTTAAAAAATACAAATCATAAATCGTGTACATCAATATCGGAATAACGTAAACCAATATAGAAAAGCATTGCGTAAAGATTTCTATTTATTGAATGGTTCAAATTGTATTTTGATTTCGTTGCTTATGCCGCCCCTTAAGTGCAGTCCGATCGCTTAGAATCATTTATCTGTCCCGACAAGGTCCGCTTTTCGTCCCGGTCCTTCGCCCGGGGAGGTTCGCGCGGATTCTCGTTTCGCAGCGGAAAATTACGAGAGGCTTCTCGGTTCGCGAGCGAGTAAATTTCCGCGACGGGTATTTACAAACGAGAACGAGCACGCGAGTGACACGGGGGGCGAGAGACTCGACAAAAGAAAGAGAGAGAGAGGTATATATAGAGAGGAGAGGGTGGATGAGCGTAGCTCGGGAGGGCGAGAGAAAGAGGACACTTCATTAAGGCGTAGGATGATAACGAGGAGGATTCGAAGAACGTTCGAATGCCCGGGTACGGTTCGCTTTAGCGTGAAGGGTCTCGCTTACGCGTCTACTCGACGCGAGAACAACGCGCGAAACGTCTACGGGGCTCGTACCAGGAGATACTCGTGGCAAGAGAGACGAGAGAGAGAGGAGAGAGAGAGAGGAGAAAGAGAGAGAATGGATAGAGAGATGAAAACTCGTGGAATCGTGAAACGAGAGGACGAGGGCGCGGCATGACGGAGGGTTCGGGTGTAGGTCCGCCGCCCCTGCTGGCTCGTTGGAGATGGAAGCAATAGGGATCAACTAGTATGCAAATCGCATGTAAATATCGTTCACTCTCCCGGTACCGAACCAGCTAAAGCCTCTTTCTCCCTCTATCTTTCTCTTTATGTCTGTGTCTCTCCGTTTCGTGTCTCTTCCAACCTCTTTCTCTCTTTCTCTCGCCGACTCGCCCGGCTCTCTGGAGTACCGAACAGAAGAAATCAAAGCAGGGGACAAAAGCGGGCGCAGACGTGATCGTGACGGAATTCTTTCTCGTTCTTCCGTCAACCACCCCCAACTCCCCGCAATAGCCACCCTCTAGAAGGTATTTGCTTTCCTCCGACGCGGTTATGCGAGCGAAGTGGGTGTCACCGCAGCACGATTCTTCGTCGGTCCTCTCTTAATTAATTTATTTCGACTCCACCGGCTGCGGGCATGATCGTTGTCCGACGATGACAGGCCGATTTCCCTTGAAATCGCTGCCAGACATTCACAGCCCGTAGAACGAGGTTCGCGTTCGCAGAGTTCGTTCGAAACGTGCCCGGCTAATGAACACGAACAAATAGAATATCGGTAAAAATGGCAATTTTTTATGATTCTCAGTCTACAACTGCCATTTCTATCACTGTTGATCGTTTATAATTTGTAAACCAATTTCGATGAAATTTTTAGAACGTATACATATAATATATACGAGTTTACACACCTTTTAAATTTTCGTAATGTATATATTTTAGCAAGAATAAAGCTAAAACAGTTGTAAAAATCAATTTTCACTATCGTTTTTCATAATTCCGATCGAATGCATTTTCTCAACATATTTATTAGATGGTATATACTAAACTAATTCATCTAGCCTTACCGAGATGTTGGAGTCGTTTGGTCCGTTCGTAAAAAAGTTATTCTGATTTAAAGAATGTGTGATCAGTTATGTGTGTAACTGTATACGTGTGCGGAGGAGAGGGAGGTGTCGAGCCAGCAGTAATTACGCGATATAAAGGGACTTTTGCGAAACTTATTTCGGAATCGCGAGCCAGAGATAAACGAACCGCGGAAAAAAAGGAGATCTCGATTCGACGACGACGATGAGAGAGAGAGAGAGGAAGAGTAGCTGGCAAGCTGTTTCCGGACTTCGAATCCGCAGGATTAAACGAGCCGAGCGTAATCAGGTCATATAAATGTGGCTGGCTAATTGCAGATAGTCGACTATGCTGGTGCAAGGGGCTCGCGGATAGGTAAGTCCAACGGTGATCTCGGCTCTCCTGATGGACGAATAAGAAACGAGCTACTTCCAAGGGGAAGAGGGAGGGAGAGCTTTCGCTGGTTTCCTATCTCGCTAGCAAATGGGGTAGCCGAATTAGTTGGGATAATCGAGTCGGTGGAGGAACCTGGAAGGAGGAGAAGCTTGTTTCCTCCTCGACGTAAAATCTGCTCCTTTACCGGCGCTGTCTATTACTCTATTAGGGCACCCCCATTTATAAATATTGGTACACTGGATCTTTCACCCTGGGACAATAAACCTTTTATAACATCGTCGCTTCTATTAGCGACCGAGTACTCGTTTACCGTAACTCCTTTAACAATTCTCTTTACGTCCTAAAAATATCACAAGGTTCGTACAGTCTTCTTACTCACCAGTTTCTCGCAATGTTTTATCGCAAGTAATGATTACGTTATCAAATGAATTACTAAATATCTGAGTACTGCATGAATAAATTGCATCAGTTCAACGTAAATAAAATGAAAATATTCTAGGTTAGAAGAAATGTTTACTTTTCGCGTTGAAATAATTCCGAGTTTGCGAAGGATTGAAAGATTTCAATGCCGACAACAATGGGCAAAAGTTGTCAAGGACTACAAAATCGAGGTTCGTCGAGGACGAACGGTACCCTAACTCACTGTCATCGCTTTTTCCAAGCGAGTGGGCAGTCTGGATCGCCGCTATCGTTTCTCGACCACGCGGAATCGTGTTTAGAGGTAAAGCCCGGTCTCGAACTTTTCTTCGCGGCTTAATTAACCTCGGGACAGTATACGGTGGTGAAGGGAGTAGTGGTAGCGAGCAGAAGAGAGAGAGAGAGAGAGAGAGGGACCGTTCTAAGCGCCACGATTCTATCAGTCCGGTCTCCCATTTTTCGTGTCGAGGTTGGGCGTCGAAGGGGGTGCAGGGGTGGGTTGGGAGAGAAGCTGTTTTTAAGAGAAGCAAGCCACGGGTCCGTCGAGGAGGAGACGATTGATATCTGAGCGTGGTGCCACGTGAGCTCCCGAAGCCACGGCGTCTAATTAACTCCGTGACTGGCTGACCCCACGCGACCCCGGGGCTCGTTGCATGCCTGCCCGGCGCCTGTGTGCTTGCAGTCCTTGCACATGCACACGGTCATGCGGGGGCTCATCCTCGCGCACACGTGTTGCATCGACTCTCGCACACCTAACGGACCCGCTGTTCCATCGTGGATAGAGACATCATCGTGCCACCGGCCGCTCCGGAACGCTCCAAGCCGCTCGAACCCGCTTCAGCCCGCTCCGCACCGCTTCGCTCGGCTCCACACGACCTTATAGGGTCCCCTCGACGAGGAGACAGCGCTGCAGAGTATTCCGAGAGCGAGAGAGCAAGGAGAGGACACGAGAGCACGCTGATGCATGAACTTGAGAACGGCCGGCTGCGGGACCATGCCCCAGGAATTCACGAGCGAACCGTCTCTCTCGTCTTGCGATCGGAACAACGCCAACCCTGTCTCCTCTCTGCTCCTCTCCTCTTCCTTCTGCTTTGCACGATGACGAGATAATTCCACGCGAGCAGCTCGTCGCAGCCGTTCGATCAGCGACGATCGACGCATGATTAGGACTCCTTTCAGGATCATCACCGTGGCTACTGCGTATAGAATTACTTCCTAATCGATTGCCCATTGTTTATGGGACACTCTGTGTTATACTAACGTATTATAGAAGAGAAATTTTAGATAGCAGAAAGAGGTCAGGAACAATAGGAAGGAGAATGACCGCAAAATAAAAATTGTCTGCATCGATTGCAAAACATAAAAACTAAATTGAATGTTATTTCTTTGAATGTTACTTTTCAACAATTTTGAATTTCATCTCCAATTTCATCTACTAAATGCATTAAAATCCGCAGTCTAGTGATGAGTGAGCGAATGAGCAAATGGACGAACGGGAGTTTAAGGTAGAATTGTATTGATTAGGTTTACATAATCCAAGTCCAATTTCTTAGCCAATCTAATATGAATGAAGTCTATATCATTATTATTATAGAAGAGAAATTAATCTAAAGGACAGATCAAGGGAATGAAGACGAGGTGTTCAAGTCTCTCGCCAAACGATCGAAGAAATCTACTCATTCCGGTTCTCCCCGTTTCGCAAACCGCGATCACGCGAAGATGATTTCGCGAGGGTGGTTTATAAAATAATCGCGAAAACACGGGTCCACCGGGTCCCGATGTAAAGCGAAGCGGAGCGGTCCGGAGCAGAGAGATTGCGCAGCCTCGGTTTTTCGCACGCTCCCGTGCAAACCGAGAGACAGACGTACCGCGCCCCCGTGGCCCCCGGTGTTTCGTTAATTAAAATGAACGAACGAACGAACTGGTTAATTTTATGCGAGTGGCGAATCGGGCCGGCGTGCATGGCTTTCCCATTACCGCGCCCACCTCGCCCGTCCCCTCCCCCACTGTCGATTGGTCATCGTTGTCAGAAGCGATCATGCTCTCCGCTTCCGTGCTCATCGTCATCCGGTCGGTTATCGACCATGTTACGCGCCGCCGATGCCAAACGCAGTTTCGCACCACATTAACACTCTTTCTTTCTGTTCGCGCGTTATTTCTTTCGTTTTCTCGTCTCTATACCACCAGACAGTGGTCCTTACCATTCAGTTAGCTGGCCAAAATGATTTACAAATTTTCATGGCCCCTTTCTATATTTTAGAAACATTTTTTTATACTTTTTCTTTGAATAAATTGTTCACCGTGGCTGTTTCGCGACGGAATTGTTTCGCTGCGAGGAGATACCGATTCGTTTCGCTTAAGCCGAGAAAACGCGCGCCAAGCGGCGTTTAATGCTCCCGGATACTGTGATACATTGCTTATTGCCGACAGCTCCGCGGAATTTTGAGCAGCCGCGACTATGGCCGACGCGACACACCCCCGAAACTTTTATTTCACTGGCACAACCCTTGATTGCGCGGCTAATGGCGAATAAATCTTGATGAACGTCCGTAGGATGAAGGACGATAGTCAGTTTAATAGATTGAAGCTCTGTCGGTACTTTGATCGTCTCCGTTGATAATTGATGTTGGCTCGGTAGAATGGGTAATCAGCTAAATTGTTATTTGTCCGCCATTCTTTCTCGTTCTTTACATTTTATTGCTAGATTGCGGATTTTGCGGATTTATAATATAGTAGAGATGCAGTCTTTCATTGCTTCCATTTGTTATTACTAGACTGTGGATGTTTATGCAATTTTTAGTTTTTTGAAACAATTTGCAAGAAGATGGGGACAAATGAAATCTTATTTTCAGTGGTAGCAGTCTTTAGAGATCTGAAATATCAATCAAGAATAAAGATAAAGATAAATGCATAAAGATCCGTCGTCTAGTTATTACTTAACCTTATTTTAAATCGCAAAATCGTGGTATAATTCGACAGCTGTCATTCTATACGTCATTTCCTGCTTTGTAGTACTTTTTAACCATTCAAGTATTTTTTTTCTCATCGTATCAAATACGAAGCATCAAAATACCCATTTCTATTACCTTTTTTATTACTGCAAGGGTAAAAATGAAGTAATAAAACTGTTTAAAAAGTCTGTACACTTACTGTATACAATTTAAGAGTTGATTCTTCTTGTCCAGCAGTTCCAGTGACAAGAAGTTAGGTAGAAGATTCAGATGTAAAAGGATGTAGGGAATGTTCGCGGATATTTTTCGGAGAAACTCGAATTTAGTTAGCCGGTAGACCGAGAGCGATTTCAAAATTTCCGATCGGTCGCAACGAGGTTCGAGGGTGCAGAGGTGGTCTGAGGCCGGAGGGAACGGTGCGGGGGTGGAAACCAGCGTGGAAAACAGGGTGTGGCGCGTGAGAGCTGGCTCACCTGAAACAACACAACGTTTTCAGATCGCTGATCCCATAAGCGTCCACGTTTGATCCCTCTGTTGTTTTGCGAACGCATTCGCCCGCCTCCCCCGGTTAATTCGCGAAAAGCTGTAACCGCATTCTTCGACTCGAGCGGAAAACTACGCGTCTCCTCCTCGTGTCTTCTTACCATTCGCGCGGAAATTCCATTCGGGGCAACCACATTTTCCCAATTGAAGCATCCAGCCCCGAAACCAGTCGAACTTTCGTATTCCACAAAAATTATTATATCGATTCGCGAAAACACACCGTCCGGAATTAATTCGGTTTATGGTAAATATTTGTAAAAACGACAATAGATTTTAATCATTTTTAATGTGGTATCGAATGCATAGCCCTCCCGCATTGATAAAATAACCAACGTAATGCAAACTATTTCTGGTTAACCCTCGTTCTGAATTGATTAAAACAGTAAAAGCATTAGAAGAATTTAAAAATACTGCGCTATATTATTTTCAATCTGTTACACATATTAAGAAAGAAAATTAATTTCTATTTCACTCCAGTTTGTTGAAAATCAGGTAGAAAATGTTTATTTTGCATAAAGATCGGCTGTCTGATAAAATGTATGATTTTAAACGATGGAAAGATTAAAAGTAATAGTAAAGGAGAGATAAATTCCTATTTAGTGTCTCGCAAACTATTTTTATTTTATTAAATAGGTAAAAAGTCTTGACAACGTCGCGTCGCGTCGGCAGAAGATACTTTCAGGATTCGACTGCTCGCAGAACGGTAAATCCGTAGTCGATTGTTCGGTCTCTTCGGCACCGTTAATTAAAAGAAAAGAGTGCACCGTCCCCGTCTCGCAGAAGGGGCCGCGAGTTAACGCGGTTATTTTTTTCAATTGCGCTCTTTAGCTGGTGGGCTTGAAGAGAGAATTTTTGTCGGAAGGGGGTGCGCGAGAAGAAAGGCGAAAGGCAGGGTGGGACTCGTCAAGTCATGCAGAATAGTAGAGATATATCGTGGCGTAATATGCAAAGCGGATCGGATGTACCCAGTAGGGGGGCAGAAAGGGGGCGAAAGCGGGAGCCAAGGGGTGATTAGCGGGACAAAAGCTGGCGCCGCTACAAGTGGAACCAAATTGGTAGAAAATTGATAATCAACCGCCAATATCAACCTCCATTGGGAGAGAGAGAGCCTGGCTGGGTCGTGCTGCCTACGGGAGAGGGCAGAGGATTACGTGGAAACACGCGCGAAATATTTGTCCGGGGAATATAAAAAGCGACACGAACGACGTGCTCGATATATGTACCTATCGATACCGTCTCCGACAAATACGCTGAAATATACAAAGCCGTACACTGCGGTGGAAATCGAGCAGGTTGCGTGTCTCTTGAAATTCAATTAATCTCGGCCGGTAATGGTGATTGTCGTTCTAAATAATTAACCCTCTCGCTGCGGGGAGTCGCGTATATCAGCAGATTCGGACAATAGACATTCAACACTGTCTTTTATCGCTTTTTTAAAAGTTGTGTAGCCTACGTGTCAGTTATTCGCAAATGTCTGCTCTACGATTGAAGAGGAATGCTTCAAGCTACTCAGTAAACAAAAGGGGAATATTTAAAAATATTTTTTAAATCCTAAACGCAGTCTTTTTTAAAAAAAAATTTGAAATATTGCATTGTCATCCAGTTCTGAACTATGTTGAAAGTTTCAAGTCTTTCTCGCTCCTCGGGAAATTAGTTTAAAGTCAATTGCAAGATTTGTAGCGAACAGACAGACACAAAAATAATACGTGGTAAACACAAAAGTACATCAACATGTTCTAAAACTA
Organism: Lasioglossum morio; assembly: GCA_916610235.2. Taxonomy (NCBI): domain Eukaryota; kingdom Metazoa; phylum Arthropoda; class Insecta; order Hymenoptera; family Halictidae; genus Lasioglossum; species Lasioglossum morio. The sequence continues at coordinate 26,184,745 of OU744326.1, forward strand.
CAAACAAAAGTACATGTACTAAAAATACAAAGAAAAGTACGCAATAGTGTATTTCAAGCGCAGAGCAGATATTTGCAAATAAACACCATATAGGCCACAACACAACTTTCACAGAATCGGCGAAAGACGTATGAAAATTGCCAAGAGGAAAGATAAAGGTAAAATATAGCGTGTCTGAGAATGAATTCTAAGGTTCACAGATCAGAAACGTTGATCTTGCGTCGGCTCGGCGATGCGAGAGGGTTAACTGCGGTCGAGGTGCGCGTTTCACAAGCAATTTCTGGAGACATTTACATTGTATTTCAGGCGAGCACGGCGGGACGGTATCCGGAGAAGCTGGTGAATAATCGAGGAGCCGGCGGGAAGAAAAATTGAGCGACGAAGAAACGGGATCAAACGCTTCGAGTGTAAAAACAGCTTTGGGTAAGGAGCTGGAGCCGTCGGCCAACCCCACTGTGAATGGAACACGTGTACGGTGTCGCGTCTATCGGCGAAGTTCATCGTTACAGAGAATAAGAGAGAGAGAGAGAGAGGGAGGGAGATCGTCTGAAAGAGTTTCCCAGAATGTGAGCCGTGACAGGGACATGGTGGCGAGTGCGTAATCGAAGGAATCGTAGAACACTTTTCTCATGCAAATAAGGCCGATGCGGGCCCCGTCGAAGGGACAACGAACTTCTTCTCCTCCCTTGGCCCGGAGCTGAAACTTCGAACTTCGGTCCTTTTAAATTTAAATGATTTCCCCGGTTCTCTCTCTCTCTCTCTCTCTCACTCTCTCGATGTGCGTTCTCGTTCATTCTTCCTCGTCCGACGAGCGCATCCGTGATAGCACGATAATAAAACGGGCCAAAGGACGCACACCAGACGAATAATTTTAAAACAATTTCCGAATAGCGACGACCTGATCACGAATCTACGGTTTACGAACTCCGGAAATAAATGTACTGTGGTATCTTACAGCTTCCAGTTGAATCAGCAATTTCCAACCTTTATACTACTACGAGTCCCCGAAAAAAATTTCATTCCCTTCCTATTTTCTATTTTTTTAGTAGACATCATAATATAGACACGTTTCGAAGACTGGTAAGTTTTATGTATTTGTAGATATTATGGTATGGAAATGAATTTTTCATTAAGAAATTTTCCCAACTCCCAAGTTGGAAACCGCTGGATTGACCTTTACCTTCTCATTTAGAAAGCAATGGCTAATTCCTAAAGAAACACGGATAAAAACAACGGATATTTTTCACATTAACAGAGTAACGTACACATTGAGTAATTTACATTATATTGCATTTGAATTGCAATTTATTTCGATTACACTCGTGATTCGCGTAATCAGCAATTAAATAAAGTGAAAGGTTCGAATTATGTAATGCAACCGCAATATAATTCGAATATCGTGTATAGAAAATACAATGTATTTAAATTAGGACAACTCTGCTAGTAGATCGCGTCATTGCAGAGAATTTCCTGCTATCGCGATTGAACTGAATATATGCAAAAAAAATTCCAAAGGAAACGTTTTAGATTAGATTATTGGAGACACTTTGTTGCTCCAGGTAGAAAATCGCGATCAGAACCAATTAATTTCCTAAGAAAAACGGCGAGCCGTCGATCAAGGATTTCTAACTATTAATTACAGCGAGGTAGGCGACGTGTTAATTAGAGTATCCGTCGGGACACATTGTACACAGGTTCGGTAGCGCTTCCTGGTGGAACTCTCGGGGATTTTACAGCGGTCGTAAAAGAGCGAGCGCGTGTGTCCGGCTCGGTGATTATTAAAACGAATAAAATGTTCGGGCTGTACGTAATAATAAGCGAGCACGCGCGAATATACCGGCGCTCGCCGATAATTACGAGGTCGGTGGCGGGATCGCGCGGCTACTGTGCACGGTATAATGTTAAATATATCAAAAATTATCGTTTCGCCGGTACATACGCGCAGAGAGAGAGAGCGAGCCAACCAGCGGGGCTCTGGCTCAACCGGACCAGAATCCAATGACCAGAAAAATATTTGACTATAACGGGGGTACGGGCGCGTGGTCACCGGCGCAGCTGGATACCGCGGTCGCATTTGAAATTCGAATTATTATAATCGCGGCGGTGGCACACGATTAAAAACGAGAAAGCCAGAGGGAACGGGCAGGAGAACAAGCAACCGAGCTCTCCGCGGCTCGATGATATAATAATTATGAAAGAGTTACATGCTGCGATGCGTCTACGAGGCGGAACAGTTAATTTCGAAATCTCATGCGCATTCGATTACACGTCGATACTCGAACGACCGTCCGAATCGCTTTTCTCGCTACGTTGATCGAGATGGAAGATGGTACGAGACTTTTTCAGCTGTGCGTTGTTAACACGTTCACTGCCACGCCGTATATGGCTGACGTGTTTATCCAGACTTGAAAATAAATTGTCTGTATAAATGTGAAAATTTGTATTTCGTTCAATAAATTCTCTTGATTTCATTGAATTCTTTAGGCTGTTCGAAATCTCATTTCAGTCTGATTGACAGTCGGAGTGTTAATGAATGTTTGTGTTAATGAATGTAAAAATCATTGTAATAATGTGTTCTTTGTACAATGTGAGACTTTCAATAAATTGTGTGTTATTCTTTTATGTGTAAGTTGACGCGATCACAAATGGATAAATTGTTTGTTATGTATTTATTTTGGACCGTTTCACAGGAGTGATATAAATGTACAGCGGTATGCAAAAGACTCAAGTTTCAATTGTACATAATATTATACACAATGAACGCTGGATTTCGATTGATAAACAACTGTCTTGTTAATAAAATGAAACAAACATATAGATTTCTCTCGTTCATATCGCAAAATATCAAAAATTGAAATAAAGCAATGAAATCAGAATATTACATTAAATTAGCGTTACAGCGCGACGATAAGTCCGAAACAGAAGTACGTATTAAATACTGGTTGTAACAAACAAAAAACGTGGTCCGGCACTTTATGAATAAAGTACTACTACACAGATTATTAAACTACAGAAAAAAATTTGTTACTTTTGGCCAGGATTTCGTTGGAGCTCCACCACTGTGCGACGTCTGGCAGAGATTTCAGTTGACAGAGGCGGCCGGCATTAAAAGCAGATTCTTTTTAATGGCGGCTTGTGCCGGGAATCGCGATTCGCGGGAAGAAAGAGCGGATGGATGGCGCAGGAAGGAAGAGGCGGTCCCGCATCCATCCGCGGTGACGCTCGAATTCCGTGTACAGAGAGAAAGAGAGATGGAACCGGAGTGACAAGGTGGAAGGGGGCGAGTTATTAAAATGTAAATATGAATCGACAATCTGTAACGCGGCGCGCCGCGTTAAGCACGTGTGCGCCGCCGTGTAGATAAACGTGTCGCGAATATTCGCGAGCAGCCCGCGAGAAACCCGTCCCGGCGAAACTCTTTTATCGACGACGATCCTCCCGTGCCGTCCTCTCACTTTGTTTTCCCCTTTCCACCGTGTTTCTCTTCGCGAGGAAAATAAGTTGCGCCTTCTCATTTCTCGATAACGCAAAGATGGGCTTTTCCAATTAGTCAAAAGCGCTAGAATAAAAAGATCAATCTAGGCCTCGATCGCCCTCAGAAGTCCTATTCTTACGTTTACGAGGCATCATTTGCGAGTCTAGCCCCTTAACGCGAATTATGAACAGCGACGGCCGCCGGTTTCGCACAATCAGCGAATTCGAAGCTGTGCCACGCGATATTCCCCCGAATCTGCTGGAAATAAAAATTCTTCAGAGCTCTGCTTCTGTTTTTTACGGTGACGGTCATAAATCCCACGAGCATTCTCCCGATCTCTCTTCTCGTCTCCTCGGTCCTTCTTTCTGTACCGAATTCGCAGATTTATGTACTTATAGATTCTTCCTCCGACCTCTTGGTTTCGTGGAGGTGGATCCGAACCAATGCTTGAAGATTCGTCTTTCCTCCCCCACCTTCTGTTTCCTAGGCTCCTCTCTACCACCCTCTCGCGGCTGCACCCCCTTGCTATCCCACTGTGGTTCGCTCGTTCGACCCGCGAATTATACGGAGGTTCAGAAAAAGACTTCTTCTCCACTTGCCCCAGATACGTTTGTCTCTAGTGATTCTTCGTGCTCCTTAGTACCTCGGGACCACGCCTGTTCTCGTCGTTGCTCAGCTACTACCGGCAGGAAGGGGTGGCGAAGCATTTAGAAACGGTGATTATGGTCCTCTACCGTGGAAATTGCAGTCTGTGATTTTTAGATGATAATTCTCCTCCTTATTTCTCTGTTTCATTGTTTACTTGTTCGCTGATTTAATAGTCCACGCTCCTTCTTGCAGTTAGAGATAGACAGCACATTTGAAGCATTTATCAAAATCCGTTATTTTTATCTTGTACGAATTGTTAAAGATCGTTCGTTCGGCTCCAGTCTCTTGCAATTAATTTTTAATTACTCGCATGTAGCACTTACAATCTCAAAACATTATATTTAGTGTTTTAAGCATAAACAAAGGTTGTTTTACGGAATAGAAATGCATTTACGTTTTATGTAAATGGAGTTACATTGAAACAGTTATGTAGAAAATGGAGTGCGAGTAACTGAAGGTAATGCAAACCATTTTTATTCCGAGATCTACTTACAAGGAAATAGGATAGAAGGAATGACACAGTTTTACTCGACATTGAATTTACTGATTGTGACGTTCGAAGGATCGTCTTAATTTATCGGAAGATTAAATAATTCCAATCGTCGTTTTTACGAAGAATTACTTATCCAGAGTTAACTACCCGATCCTAATCTCCTTACCAATTTATCTACTCACCTATTCATCTGCTCACCCTCTGATCCACTCGTGTACCACTCTACTCATCTCCCGATCATCTTCTGAACCTATTTACTCATCCACATCCCTCACTCCCGATCTCTCTCTCGAAGAAGAACAGTCTGCAGTCTCCATGGACAGCAGAAGGAAATGAGAACCGTTTTTCTTCGGGGTGGCACGGGCCGTGCAGCCGGGCCATGCAATTATATCCTGCAGGATAGCGTCTCGACGGAAGCATCGAAAGCGAAATCCCACGAGATGACAGTAACCACAGGCGGTTCCTTTCCATGGCCGGTGGAATCTCATTCTTCGTCCCCTTTGCTGGCAACATCCCCCGCGCCGGTCGGAAAGGGTCCGCTCCTCGATCTTCTTCCTTCCTCTTTATCTCTCCCTCTCTCTCTCTCTCTCTTTCTCTTCAGTTCTCTTTCCCCAGGTTTCTCTGTTGATTGCTCTCTCGCGGCTCCGCTCGGTTCGGTTCGTTTCGGCGCGGCGCGGTGCGGGCCCGCGATAGCTCATAAATATTCAATGGCCACGCGGCCAAGATAAACTAATTAAAACTTAGATCTCGGTAGTCACTTTAGATTTTTACTTACACAAGAAGCATTTCAGCGGCGGCCACTCGGCCGGAAAAAAAGTCTACACGGAGCCGCGAATCCGATTCGACTTCCAGCGAGAGAGTAGCCAGAGCCGAGAGGAGAGACACTCTCCTCTGCTACACAAGCGGCTTCGAAACTCACCCCCTCCCCCGCCAGATCCTCGTCCAGCAAGGGGACCGCTCTTCCAGGCAAAAGGACGCGCAAAGAAAGCTTTACTCTGTACTTCTCATTAAGGAAACCACGCTTTCTTTTCCCTCCCCAACCACCTTCCTCATCCTTCGCCATATCGTTCCTCGTCTTTCTTTCCTGCGAGCAGACTTTCGTCCAAGAAGGGCGCGTCCAGCCCTCCTCTCGCCTCATCCGCAAGGCCTTCTATTTTCCTCTTTTTATCGAGTTCGATCCTTAACGAGATGTTTCGAAGAATCACGACCAGAGGGAATCGTCAGTGTTTATTGCGCTCTTAAAATCAGGCTACAGGCCCGGCTCGAAATTAACGTTGCCAGGTGGAAAACATTCATTTTCTCCGAGCAATTCGTGCCGCAGAGAGGGCTTAGTGTAACTTCGTATAAGATAATGTTTGTCAGAGGCAACTTAGACAGTTAACAAAAACATTGGAGTACGTCAAAGACTACCGAGATAGTTAAAAGGAATGTTGAAATGCATCAGGATCGACTACTTAACCCTCATCCATCTGTCAAACAAGAAACAATTAAATCATTGATCTAACTGCTCCAAGGATTAGGTTAGGATTGTATAAGGTAATGTTCGTCAGAGGCAACTTAGACAGTTAACAAAAACATTGGAGTACGTCAAAGACTACCGAGATAGTTAAAAGGAATGTTGGAATGCATCAGGATCGACTACTTAACCCTCATGCATCTATCAAACAAGAAACAATTAAATCATTGATCTAACTGCTCCAAGGATTAGGTTAGGATTAGATAAGATAATGTTCGTCATAAGCAACTTAGACAGTTAACGAAAATATTGGAGTACGTCAAAGACTACCGAGATAGTTAAAAGGAATGTTGGAATACATCAGGATCGACTACTTAACCCTCATCCATCTGTCAAACAAGAAGCAATTAAATCATTGATCTAACTGCTCCAAGGATTAGGTTAGGATTAGATAAGGTAATGTTCGTCAAAGGCAACTAGACAGTTAACAAAAACATTGGAGTACGTCAAAGACTACCGAGATAGTTAAAAGGAATGTTGGAATGCATCAGGATCGACTACATAACCCTCATCCATCTCTCAACAAGAAACAATTAAATCATTGATCTAACTGCTCCAAGGATTAGGTTAGGATTGGATAAGGTAATGTTCGTCAGAGGCAACTTAGACAGTTAACAAAAACATTGGAGTACGTCAAAGACTACCGAGATAGTTAAAAGGAATGTTGGAATGCATCAGGATCGACTACATAACCCTCATCCATCTGTCAAACAAGAAACAATTAAATCATTGATCTAACTGCTCCAAGGATTAGGTTAGGATTGTATAAGGTAATGTTCGTCAAAGGCAACTAGACAGTTAACGAAAATATTGGAGTACGTCAAAGACTACCGAGATAGTTAAAAGGAATGTTGGAATGCATCAGGATCGGCTGCTTAACCTTCATGCATCTCTCAAACAAGAAACAATTAAATCATTGATCTAACTGCTCCAAGGATTAGGTTAGGATTAGATAAGGTAATGTTCGTCAGAGGCAACTTAGACAGTTAACAAAAACATTGGAGTACGTCAAAGACTACCGAGATAGTTAAAAAGAATGTTGGAATTTATCAGGATCGACTACTTAACCCTCATCCATCTGTCAAACAAGAAACAATTAAATCATTGATCTAACTGCTCCAAGGATCTCGATGAATCCCAGGAAAATATTCGTAGTCCACGCGTGAAAGGGACCTTGATGTCCGTGGACGGACCTTGGCGCCCGTCAAATAGGCTAATCCATAAAACTTTTCTCGGCCTTGTTCCTCCTGCCTAGCCGCCATCGTAACAGCGATGCAAAAGAGGCGGGCATTTGTCTCGCGCAACGGTCACGCTAGTCACTTGCAATATCGCCGGCGATCGATACGAGATCCGTGAATAATCGCGCGATCCATTATCGCCCGTCGCGTTCTTTAACGTCTCCGTCGCTAACGAAATGATTTATTAACGTGACCGGACCGGTGACGTGGAGTGCAGTCTCACGGTTTTTCTCCTACTTGACGCGTGTTCCACGTCTCGACCGAACCTTTTTCCCAGCGAAGATAAGAGGCCACGATGAGAATCCGTCGAGTCCGACGAATCGACGTCGGACGTCCGTCAAAACCGTCGGCAAACGATCCCCGAAAGACGCCGAGAGATCGACCGATCCCTCGTTAGAAATTCCACGCAATCATATTCGAGCAAATAATTCGTTAGGCCCTCTCGTCCCGCGGCTTGTTCGTTAGTATAATTAAAATAAATTCAAATGACTTTCTTGTCCCCTGTCTTTGGTCCTCCCTGCGGAAAGGAGGGGAGGAGAGACTTGCCAGCCTCTTGTCCTTCTTAAATCCGTTGATTAGTGCAAAAATCCGCTTACAAATTAAGCGACGACGAAGGAGAGAGGCGCCGAACTCCCTCGGGAACGAAAGCAGAAGAGAGGAACCACCCCCGAGACAGCGAGGGAAAGAGGACGAGAAGGGTGAGTACTTTAATATCTTAAGTAAACCTGGCTCCGGATAAAGAGGAGGAAAAAAATAAGTCCTCCGCAAGGAGGAGCAGAGACAGAGAGAATTGCGAAGCGGTGGTGGATGCCACGCGAAAAACATGCGCGCCGAATTAAAATACGAGGAGGGGAGAAGAAGGAACCAAGCTCCTCCAGGTTCCAGAAAATATTTCCCTCTCTCGATTCCTTCGTCGGTGAGAAAACGAGGAGCTCGCGATGTTTGCCACGATGATTTTTACTTGCTGGTTACATTAACGTCTGATTTCAATCAATAAGTAAAAATGTAATAATAAAAATGCTGATAAAATGTCCCACAAAACCACTTCTCTTTTCTTGGTTCGCCAGGAAGAGTAAGAATCAACACACTCGAATTAAGATGAGTCCTTGAGCTTTTCTACGTTCAGTAAAAGTATGAAAGATATATATTAAACAGGGTATAGCGATCCATTTCGTTGGTCAGGGGTTGCGGTCCCCCCTTGGTCATAGGACAGTCACGGGGAAAAATAATTCGAGTATGTCGGCGAGACTTGTCGAAATTCGACAGGTCCGTCCCCTTAAGAGGGCATCGTTAGGGTTGTTCCGATTCTACGTGACTCATCCGCGTTGCTCTTTCTCTCTCTTTCTCTCGATATATCGAGGCTCTCGCACACACGCGGCCGATTCCACCATAAAACGTGCACGCTCCTCGTGGCCTCTTCCCGGTGTGTTTGAATGTGGGCGGGGTGGGTTGCCATTTGCAATGCAAACGATAACACAGCGTATCGCACGAAAACGCGCCCGCGCGCGCGCGGCTGCTCGAGTACGAGCGCAAACAGAGACAGTTAGAGAGAGAAAGCTGTCTAAACGAACCGCGGAGGGGCAACAGAAACGAAGAGGATCGACGAAAGAGAATCGTCGAGATTCCGTGCAGACCGCCGTTTCTTTTTCCATTTCGTCTTCTCGCGGTATGATCTCGTTCCGGAGCCGATAAAATTATTTGCAACTTGCAGAACACCCAGCCACCTCTGCAATGTACTCGCCCCTTCACACTTTCGCACGTATTCGCATATCTTCGCCATTTTTCGCGTATTCGCACCTTAGCGCATATTTGCAATCGACATCTGCCTGCGCACAGTGGTCCGGGAGCTTGCTTCTTGTGGCCAAAACTTTTGTAGCGTTATTTCAAGGTTTAATAGCAATAATCGCACCTTGGTAGAACCTCATTGGTTACGAAATCGCCACTGCGTAAAGCTTTTTAAGGCTTAATAATCGTGTTATTATAGGTCGTTGGATCCGTCTCGATACCAGTTAGAATATTACGGAGTATAGATATTATAAAGAATATTAAAAAAAAATTTTCTTCAAGTTTTCATATTGAAGTTTATAGAAAGGTGAATACCGATCAATGGACTGCAGGTTTTATGCATTTATTACAAAAATGGGTAAACGCAATTTAAACCAGTAAAAGGATTAAATGAATTTAAGATTGTTAAAGGAAGAATTACCATTTTATGTGACTTGTGACAACCGTTACGAACAATTTATATTTTGATATAAACATCCGCAGTCTACTGGTCAGCTATCGTTGGAACCATTGTTTTGTCAGATCACATCGGGACAATTCGAATTCTCCTAAGGTTCGTAAACGAAGGAACGGTAACCGCGAGATCCAGGTATGGTGGACACGGGAGAGGCTAAAACCCGGTAAACAGGGGCAGTTAATAAAACGAAGCAGGGTGCGAGAACTAGTGTGCCGGGCCATCGATCAGCGAAACAAGGCAGCAACGGTTTTTTCTCCCGTTTCGTGGCACGTAGCGCATTTCATTTACGCGAGGGGCCAGACCGCGGTATCGAGGCTCGCGATCTCTTCGAGGTTTGCTAGTGCCACGCGAAGAAGGAACAACAGCGCAAGGAACGAAGGAACCTGAGGTTTCTCGGTCTAAGGTTCTGCGGAGCTTACGCAACTCGCAGGAGGAGGTAGGAAGGGGGTCAGAGAGAGAGAGAGAGAGAAAGAGAGAGAGAGAGAGAGAGAGAGAGAGAGAGAGAGAGAGAGAGCGTGATACGAAGGGGGTTGAAGGGGTTGGCGGGCAAGTGGCAGCAAACCGTCGGGGGCCACCGAATGCCGTTCCATGGCACGCGGAACACGGAATATCCGTTTTAGAAATGAGCTTACTTTAAGGCCGTCCAACGACCCGCCTTTCTGCGGGATCCCTCCGCGCGATGGAGATCGGTAATTAATCATTTAGGAAGCTGCCCTAGCCTCCTCCCCTCTCTTTCTTCATCGTTCTATCTTGCTTGCTCGCCTCGTTCTCCTCGCTCGGTTCTACAACGCGTGTTTCTTGGTCTAGCCTCGAGGTTAAGACTCGGGGGTGGTGTTGGCGAGCCAAGGGTGCTCGGAGGCAGGGGTTAAACGGAATAAAAGGCAAGCTCGTGTGTGCACGACCGGCACGACCGAGGAAACGCCAAATGGCCAGCGTCGACTGAGATTGGCTTCGACCACGAACGCCGGCGTTCCGGCTTACGTAGAACTGGGGCTTCCTTTACATACGTACCACCTACCCGACCACTGCCGTAGAAATTACACCCTCCCCCGTCCTAGGTATACAGGGTGATTCTGGGAACTGGGACAAGTCACTGTTCTCTTTTAAAGTGAAAATAGAAAAAAAAATAATAGAGGAACAAAATCATATCTCATAACGCGTCCTATCTTTCTATGAGCTTATTTTTCATGTGGATGCACCGGTGCAGCTGCCAGGCACAATTGCACTTTGTTCTTCAATGCAACCCGATTTCATAAAACTACTAACCCTAGGCCATCGAAATATCCGCACTCTCTGAATGCGTTTTCATGTCAAAAAAAATTCGATGACCTTGAAAGTTCCGGAAAAAATGATCTTGAGAGAAAAATAAAATTTGCAAAGCATTCGCCTTGTGATCTCAATGTATTTACAAAGCAATTGTTTGGACGAAATATAAAACTGTAATAGATTTTAAAAAATTCGAGAATGTCGTAATGTTGGTTACGATGTGACAAAATCGTTAAGGGATGAAATCAATTTTTATGTTATTCATGCTTACCACAAACAATGCAAAACATTTTTATTTTGCATAACGCTCCGCAGTCGAGTGATCACAAATAAAGAAGATATTTAGGTGGACCACCCTGTATTGCTTTTCAATTGTTCATTTTCGTTTTCGGACGCGATCAACACGGTCCAAATCCATGGGACACACATTTCCTTTGAACAAAGTCTAAATCTTGAGCAGAAGAGTTCATAGTACACACTTGCAAAGTTTAATAAGGAGCATTTGGGGGCGGGTGTACGATCCAGCAGATCCGGTGCCGTTGTTCGCAGGGGGTTGAACATTTTCGGGTCCGTTTCCCAGGGAATTATGGTCCCGATAAATAACGCAGCGCGCTTGTCCACGCCGAAATTATAATACTCGTAAACGTCGCGGCGGCCGCTTTATGCGCGGCCAACGATAATTTACAAAGAACGCCGGCTCGCGCTTAATTATCCGGCGGTGGTTGCGTGCAGTGCTCTGCGCGGCCTGGCCTGGCCGCGGCGCTTTTCCATCGGCCGGTTTTCCATTGTGCTTTCAATTAATTTTAATTAGCCGGGACGGTGCATCTTCGCGCGCCGATCGGCCCGACTCTCCGGTAAAAATAATATACACTCGGCTCCCGAACCCAGCTCCGTATAAATCAGCCGCGCGGATCTCTGTTGCTCCGCAAATTAGAGGATTTCATGGTTTCGGTTTATAAATACTGGTGTGTGCGAAGGGGGAAGTTCACAAGGGGATGGAGAACCAAGAGGGATAGAGAAAGAGAGAGAGAGAGAGAAAGAGAGAGAGAAAAAAAGAATAAAAGAAAGTAAAGGAGACCTTTGTCCTTTCTGGTAAGGCCTCCAGAAGGCGATATCCAACGGCGATGGTCGTTAGATCGCCGTTATCGCCGTCGCCGTTAGTTACTCCACCTATTGTAACAATTTCATAGAGGTCCGTGCAGGGTGTGTAAAACCCTGCAACGGCCTCGCGTGTCGGAAGACGATAGTCGTCACAGTGACTGTTATATCAAACGGGGTCGAGATTGCGATAACGACTGGAACATACGTAGGATACACGGTTTACGTACCTACACTCCCGCGGATGTAGTTAGCGGGAACGTACTTTCGTCCTACGCACGAGAGGGTTGCAATGCCGTAGGACCTTTCCTCCTCCTCCACCTCCTCCTTCCTCCTCTTCGTCCTCCTTCTCCTCCTTTCTCGGCAACCCATTAAATTTTTCCTCCATGCGACACCGATAAATTGCGCGCGGGAAAGGGTTCTGTGTCGTAGGTAAATATAGTTTAAATCACAGGCCTGGCCGACTGCGTTCCGGAAGGGAAACGGTCTATTAATATAAAAAGAACGGTCTACCTATTACGGTCCCGCGAATTCGCGTGGAAACTCGACTTTTCGCAAGCATTCTTCTTCCGTGCCAGTTGCGCAATCATTTGGAGAAGTTTCCGACAACGTAACTGCCAGTGTTGTGGAAGGACAGCATTTTGAATCCTTAAGAAGACGGCTTACAAATTTAAGTTCAGGTTCTCACTTGTCGCTGCTAATGTCAGTGATATCGAGGATGCTCCCGTTCTGGCAATCAAAAAACGTATTTCACAGTTCAGAATTGATTTTCTGATTCACTTCTAAGAATCCGCGTATTTGGCGGATTGACCATCTAAATTGAATGAAGCAATTCAATAAATTTCGACACCAAAAACGATTGATTTTTCAGCAAGCGAACAGCTAAAATTCGTGATAACTTTTTTGTGCCGAAATATTGTGAATGGACGTGATAGGACCTAAGGGATGATCTAAGCGAATAAGAAAAGTTGCGTCGCTTAGATAGCCGTCAATTAGGAGATACAATTAGCGAAGAGGAAACAGAGATGGACCAAGAAGACAGGGGTTGGACATCTCCTGACAGGATCCATAAACGCCGTGATCCCGGACAGTTAGAAGGTGCTAACGAGCGTTCCCTTGCCGGAGTCGATCCTTCGAATCGCGACGATGTCCCAGGGGCTGCCATTACCGCTGCCTTCGCTGTCCCCGCCATTATCTGCTGTGCTACCACCCTTGCAGTCTCTTCTAGCCACCCCCCTGGAATCACGGCCCTCCTCGTTAACCTCGAAACGATCTGAGGGTGTTTCTCCCTCCAACTCTTCCCTTCCCCTCTCTCTCTCTCTCTCTCCTCATGTTTCCACTGTTTACCGTTGCTCTCGCGACCCTCCCACGTTCTACCGCTTCTTTGCGAACTACATGCTCGACCCTGTTATGGCTCGACTCGTGATTTGGTTCTTCTATGTTTGCACAGATAGCCAAATGTTCTGGTGGAAGAAATCATCAAGCTCATTGGGAATAATGTAACACATGATGATCGATCTAGACACTTGCTGGTAGTGCAAGTATACTTAATACTTTGATTGACATTTAAAGTTGTCTTATAAAATCTGAGTGATATAATTTTTTGCAGAATTGAAAAATGAAAAGTAGGATTTCATTGAATTTTACTTTACATCATAAAATTCATGTAACTACTGTATTCATAAAAAGTACAAATTCTTTCAATCAATGTAGTAGATAATTGAGTTTATTATCGTCAGATTTACTTTACTCTTATGGTGGCTCATACAGGAAACGTGAGTGTGCAAGTTGATTTTATTTATTATGAAATTTCAAAATGGTAAAATTCAAGACAGCAGATCTTTATGCAAAATAAAAAATGCTCTACCTGAATAGCAGCAAATTCGAGTGAGATACAAATTTATTTTCTTTCTTAATATGTCTAATAGATTCAAAATAATATAACAATATTTTAAAATTCTTCTAAAATTTAACAGTTTTAAATCACGTCTACTCATCTATGTCATGCGTGCTTTACAATCCGCTGTGTATTCATAAATTACAAGTATACATTATCAAATTTCATTCCTAGTTTATTCCGTGATGCTTTATGTATTGAAAACAGTTATTTATTGAAAAAACTACACCACTAAATGGCTTATAGAGGGGACATCTACCTTATCGCGGTACAAGCGTAACTTAGCCAAGCTCTTAGCGAAGTAAGATCGTAGCCAGTGAAGATTTGCTTCGGATCGCGGTGCGGTTGAGAAGACGGGGTTCGCTCCGAAAAATCCTCGAAGCATGTTTTCACAAACAGCAGAGAGAACGCGGCACATCGGTGTGTTCGGACCCCCCAATCGAGTTTCCCGCTTGCAAAAACAAGCCGCCCGTGTTTTCGTGCGATGATCAGTCCACCGTGAATCGGGATCGAACCGGCGCGGCGCTGCGGCGCTCTCTCGCGCGCACGTTAGCGTACCTTGTGTTTTCGCGCGCGCGGAGAAACAACAGTTTCCCCGGTTGCCCGGCATAACCGAAGGCACACGATGGCCCATTATATTTCGCGCAGCCCCGTGCAAAAATATAGAATCCGCGAGGCGAGGCGAAGCGAATCGACCGAAGCGAGCGAAACGGTTCGATCGACCGCGAACCGGAAAGATTCGAAGGTGGAGAGCGCAACGGAGACACATGATAGAGAGAAAGAGAGAGGAGCGGCGCACAGTGGCAAGATTCCCCCGAAATCAAACCAAAAGTAATATTTTTATACCTACGATCAATTATTGGAATAGATTGCACTATTATCTTCCCAGAATGATAATAATGTACTTTTGGAACGTTATAAGTAGCGTGCTGATTTTATGCATCCATAAGAAAAATGATTCCCACAATTACAAAAGCGGTTTAAAGTGAGTTATTTCTTGTTTTGGGAATATTTAAAGGAAGAAGATATTAACACTAAATAAACTCGATATAATGTTGAAATAACAAGCACTATCTAACGGTTCATTCTTTCGCAATATCGTAAAAATTACATTGAATTAATTTAGTTTAAATTAACGTGAGGTGAAATAAGATCAGTTTCATAATTGGAATTATATATCTGGCTACCGTATCTCCCAATTGCTGTGGAAAACACCTTTATTTTACATCCACAGACTTGTAAGTAGAAAAGGAACTTCGTTTAAACATAACGATAATGTTACTTATTGATTATGTAATATAAGGATGTCAAATATATTCAGCCTTTTCAATCATTCCTCAATCACACGTAACCGCATAAATATACATACGAAATCTTGTTGCTGACGTTTGGTCAGAATTTCGACGACGTATGCCAGTCCGAGAGCCGACCGGAAACAGCGTAGCGCACCGGCGCGTTAATACTTTCGGATTTCATCAACCCCTGGGGCTGCGAGCATCAACCTTCTGTTCCTCGTCGGATTGATAATTAAGTCGGCCGAACAAATGAGATTCTAAACGGGAGAGGGTGACTGGGTTTTCACACCGATAACTCTAAATATAAAACGCGTGTACGCGCTTCAGGAAACAGGAGACGCGAGAGAGAGAGAGAGAGAGAGAGAGACAAAGAGAGTCGGAGAGGCAGAGCCATAGCGCAGACCAGACACCACAGACACGTTTCTCATTACGCTCATTGTATGTCTGTCCGCGCGTCGGGTTTCTAGCCAGTCTAATTGCCGCTACCGTGCCGCGATTACGCTCGCCGATAACGGGTTTGATTATAACTGTTAATCGCAGAGCCGCAACCGAGCCGAGCCACGATTACACCGAGATTATAACTAATTATTGACTTGAACACATCCACGGGAGTAGCCCGAGACGGGTTTCCCTCGGCGTTTCCTCCCCCCGAAGGGGCACAATACACATCGAATTTCTCACGCGGATGCGTGGCACGTACCGTGAACCTCTCCTTGCGTTCGAGCGTTCAATGAATCTGCTCAGGGACGTTGAACCGTTTTTCCAACCTCCGAGAAGGATTGCTATCGCGTAAACTGCGCGAGGTATCCGGTCTCGATGTCCCTCGGGAAACCTCGCATCCCCTCACAGGAATGCCAGCGAGAGAAAGAAGAACACACGTCGCTAGCGATTTCAACGCTCTCAACGCGAATTCAACGGAACTCGAATTTACCCAGTCGGAGATCTGGTTAGGATCGTTTGTCGTCTTGCGGGACTGCGATATTCATCTCTATACGTTTATGAAAAAATTGGTTAATTTCAAGAATATTGTAACGTTGTTTTTAACGTAACAAAATCATTAAGGGATGAAATCAATTTGAATTTTATTCCTGCTCCCCGCAATCAATGCAGTATATTTTTATTTTCCATAAAGATCCGCAATCTAATCAGCACTATAGACTGCGGATTTTATAACGAATATGGATTGGTCGAATGCAAAACTGTGGAAACAGAAGAATTATTAAAGTAATTGGGAACTCGCACTTTTATTCAACTTCTGTTTCGTATGAGCGACTTGGACAATTTATATTTTTATTATCCCCAGATTAACACAGGTTTTCCACTTCAAATTCACAATTTTTCAAGTCAAATACACCCTTTCACAAATCAATTTCAAATTTGTTTCCCCCTTTAAATATTAGATCGTTGCTTTGTGAACCGAATACTGAGGCATGTTATTTTCTTATCAAGTTTTTCAAGCATGTAATTTAAAGATTTAAAGTTATGTTCCTTATATGTTATATACTTAATGTGTTCTACTGTACCTGCATTACTAATGTTTAAATGTAGGATGTATGTTGCTAATGTATAGCTTTATAACCCCCTATGGGGAGTTCTAATTAAGCTTTCAATAAAAAAAAAAACAAAAAAAAAGGGTGAAAACCCTATGCCATCTTTACACAAAATAAACATTTTTGATCGTTCTTCAGAAAAGTTGAATCTCGACGTAATACTTTGTAATGTACATTATGTTGTAATAAGTTTCATGAAAGATTTCCTAATGGAATAAAAACTTCGACGCATTCCTATCAAAGCGAGGAAAATATCTCGTTCATGCGCGATGCTGTTAAGTGGGCGACAACCTCGCAACGATTCGATGTAGAAATAAATTTCTGTCTGACTTCTGTTACTCGGAATGATCGAGACCGATTCGTTTTCCCCTAAATCTCGGCTGTAGCGTCTATCGGCCCGTTCCAGCGGAAAAGTCGTCCCGCGAGTGTTTTCGATAGGACAGCCTTTCCGCGCGGATACATCCAGCAGTATTTCACGAGAGCGTACCGACCGGAGAGTCGCATAAAGGTCGCTGCACACTACACCGCCGCTACGACAGCACAAGCACAGCGCCGCCTCGCCGAGCTGGTGGAAAGAAAGAGAGAAAGAGTGGAGAAAAATTTTGTTTCTCTTTCTCTCCACCAGCTCGGCGAGGCGGCGCTGTGCTGAGCTGGCGGAGGGGCGTCCTAGTGTGCAGCGGCCTTTATGCATCGCGCGGAGGCCTTCGAGCGAGGAACGGAAGCGAACATGGTGCTTCTAGGCTGCCAGATGCACGTCGAACGCCGATAAATCCTCGAGGATTTTTGAAGATTTTTGTGGACAAAGCGAAGCTTTATCGTTGGCAGGAATAATTTCAAACATCCAAAGGCTTCATACAATATGGTAGCATTCGAGATGCATCGTGTAATTCTTCTTGAAGATCATTTGCATTTATATCTGATTCATTTTCGAGCAAAAGTATTGTCTGGAGGACTGGTACAATAATTATAATAATTTTCTAGCGTATTAAAAACTGAACATTTTTGCTATGGGTCTCCAGAAGCGTGAATCGTTCGTTCGGAGAATTAATTTATTCTCCTCTTGCGTAAAGAGTTTTAATTATCGAATGGTTCAAATTGTATTTTGATTTCTCTCTGAACAGTTCGAAAATTCTGATTCTGATTTTATCGGACATTTTCCAAAGTGAAACTTCGTAATGTTTTACAGAACGAACCAAATATTTTAGACAAGTTGCGCTTTTTGGAGTAAATCGGATATCGTTCAAATTTAAATATGTTGTAATCTTTCGTGACCTAGGAACACCCTATGAATCCCCAAAGGATTTTTCGATACCTTAAAAAGTGTTAATTTTACAGAGGTCTAAACAGTAGTCCGAAAAGTATTCTGAAGCAGTAGATCGACAAACTCATGGCTCTGCTTCTGGACTGTCTCAGAAAGTGGCTCATAAAACTTTTGGGACTGGCGCAACATTCAGAAGTCCCGAAGCGAAAATACAAACGCAAACGTGTGCGTCAAACACATATCGTAAATCGATCGACGCACGTGTTTAAGTCTGGGCGGTGCTCTTTCGCTTTTCTTCGCAAGTGAAATACAAGGAACAACATACGAAATCGCATTATAGGAACGCAAAGTTGTGCGTCCAGAAGCACAGCGGAGAGCTACGACGAATAGAGTACGGATAGCAAAACGCTGCGTCGAGACGCGCAAAGGAGATATCCCACCTTTAGAGAATCGAGTCGGTTCGATCTCGTACACAGGTAAATAGTGGGTATCGAGGAAGATTTATCAGCAGCCTGGAGACAGGGAGGCTGATCGGGAAAGACAACCGCGATTGAGTTACGTTGATTTTATTCCGCATTATTCCTCCCAGAGCGTGGCCACGATACGGAAACCGCTTCTTGGCCGGATCGGGGAATCTTATTTTCCGCAGCGCGCGCGGAAGAACCGCGGCTCCCGAATCCTCTCCGAAGGAGATCCCGTTTGCTGCTCTCGCGTTGGGATTAACGTCATTGCGGTTTTTAAGCAGGCAATTTCCTAATTCGGTTGCCCCAGGGATCCCTGATTTATCGCGGTTCTGCCAGTTATACCCGCCGCGTCGGTGATTTACGACCCGGTTCCGCTCCCGTTCCACTTTCCGCGCCGCTTTTCCCGTCTCTCGCTGCTTTCTTCTTGCCGAAACGCAGTCGAGACGATGCCATTTCCGCGTTGCCATTCGATTACATTACTAAATATATTGGTATCTAATCAATTACTAAACATTTAGAT
This sequence comes from Lasioglossum morio, assembly GCA_916610235.2. Classification (NCBI taxonomy): domain Eukaryota; kingdom Metazoa; phylum Arthropoda; class Insecta; order Hymenoptera; family Halictidae; genus Lasioglossum; species Lasioglossum morio. The sequence goes on from OU744326.1 coordinate 26,203,708, forward strand.
AATTGCCTGAGGTACTACATCAATTATCCATAAAACTGAAAAAAAAATCGTAGGGAATGAATAACGAATATATTCTAGGTCGTAAGAAATGATCAATTTTCCAATTTACCCCTTGCAATACGATTTATTTTATAGTTTCAGTAACTAGAACTTTTTTGTAGTTCCTAATTTCTTCGAAAAAATGAGGAAAGTTTATATTTATGCTATTGTAAGACCGTATCGCACCGTAACTAAACATTTTCTGCTCGAAGCACGGGGCCTGTAGCATTTGCTACTTCTGCTATACAGCCCTGCACATTCGAAGCAGCTGTTCTACGGTTTAACTAATTTTCCAATATTTTATTTACTTTTTCTTGGGAGGGGGAGACAAGGCCCACTGGCCACCGCCCTGGGTGCGCCACTGCTGTTCAGAATTTTCATCGCGAAACTGACTCGATATTCTAGGACACTAGGTTAAAGTAGTTCCGAGTATTTACAAAGGGTTAACACGAACGTTTGACCGACGACGCCCAGGTAGAGCGCGTGTCGTGATAAACGGTGCGTCGGGAGCACACCATTGATAAGCATATCCGGAAGTGGAGGTCGCGGTTGTTCCGCGCAAGAAGCACAGTATCGGAGCCGGTGGCCGGCGCCGGAACAGGTTGGAACGAGGCACGGCTCATTTGAGCCGAAATCGGGCTCCAGTCGAACGTAAATCGCATGGGTATTTTACGGGAATAGCGCTGGCCAGATTACAGGCACAATTAGCATGAGACTACATAATTAATAACTCGATTAATGCGTCGAGGCGGAACGTATGTGCAGTGGTGCACGGTATGCTCGGCAACCCGTCCGTCCGTTCGTCCATCCGCACTGGTTACGTTCCTCGAACGTACGTCGTGCGTTGGTTCGTTTGTCCCGGTCACGATTCGTGATCTCCTATTTACAGCGGGTCGCAGTTACGACTCGTAATCGATTGTCGTCGTATAATATCGGCGTCGATCCCGTTTACGCACCGATCGTTCGCCGAGAGCTCGAGAGAGCTCATCCGTGCTCTCCGCCAAAACTCATTAGCACGGCCGATTCCATATTCCTCGAGGGAACACGGCTTACCGCTCATTGTAGCCCTTCGAAAATCAGCTGCGATACGCATCTTACCACTTAGAACACAGGCACGAGGTCCATTTTTAAAAAAAATTACGGTCCTTCAAGATCTTTACACAATTACGGGTAGACACCTGGATAACGCCATCACAAAATTGTTTAATAGTATTGTATACGTATACGTATCTGTAAGAAAACTGTATATGTTTAAAACTGCTTGTGTATTGGCCTACGATTATTTATATGTAATTTGTATTGTATTATATAAAGTATAATAATGTATTGAAACATAATGTACGGCAAAATAATCTCTACCTTGAGATTCTAATTGCATTAAATTACAAAAATGCATGTATCTGTTGTGTTAGTAAGTTACAGTCTTTTTAAACAGTAAAATTTACTGTCGTATAGGAAATATATAAATATGCAGTCTTTTTAACCAGTTTTCTGATTAGTTGTGTCCTCCTCTTTATTAATAAACAGCTACTGAATTCTTGTCAGCAGCCTGCTTAACAATATTTTCAAAGTAATAATTTCCTGAAAAATGGTAACACTCGCGGAACGGTATTGCAAAGTGTCCATACACAGTGTCGGCAGGTAAAGTGTTAATTCTGCAAAAAAAACTGTAATAAAACAGAAATAGATCGTTCCGTTAAGCTATCGAAGTGCACCGTTAATCTTGTAACCAACTAACAAAGGGTTAACAACGGTGCGTTGTCCTCGGCAGTCCGCTATTATTTCCAACAGTGTGCTCCGCGGTTCTATCGCAAATCAGTGGCTGGCATAAACTTTTAACGCTCCTGTAAACCCTTTATCATCTCGTTTTAGGGTAGCTGAGGGTGGGCGTTGATAAAACGTGCGCGGAATCTGCGATAGAAGTGGAATGAAGGGCGTGGGAGGTCTTGAATCGCGCCGACATCAAAGCCAGGGCCCTGGTCTTCGGTCCCTTAAGGTTTTCTCCTTAAGAATCCTCGGCAACGGGCACCTGTCGTGCCAGGAAAGGTGCACACACAGCCCCGGGTAGCAAAGTGTGCACACTTGGTTTTCTGGTGCGGGGTGCGTGCAAGAAGCCGCGCTACGGTTATTACACGCGTCACGCGGCACACCACGGTCACGCACCCTTTTCGTTCACCACGAGGCAACAACCTTATCGTCACCCTCTATCTTGTCAGCCCGATGGGGTAGCACGCATTACGGCACTCTTGCCAAGAGACGCACAGACTCGGACCTTCCTCGAAAAACAGGTCGGGAACCAGCCCAGAACAACCGCGTACCGGAACCCGCACGCGAACCAAGACGTTACCGACGACGATGCGACGCCACCTGCGATTCACATGCATGATAACGCGGCTACCCTAATCGCGAGAACCGTCCTCCAGCGTCGCGGCTCTTAATTTTAATCGATGCACGTCGCACGATCGAGTATTTGCCCCTATTACACAAACTGTCGCAATGTTGTTTCACATCTCGAGCATATTTTATACATTTATGCCATTTATGGCAAAACTGGGTAAGCACAATTTAAAGCAGTGGATATATTAGAAAGATTTAAGGACATCAGCGTATTGGTTTCAACTGAATCAGATAATGATTAAAAGAAGAGAGAAATGTTTATTTCGCTTCTGTGTCTTGCAATTAATGTAGACATTTTTTATTTTTAATTAAGATCCGCAATCTAGTCATAATATTATACAGGGTGGTTCACCTGAATATCTCCTTCATGCTTGATCACATAACAAATGTTTTGCAATGTAAATGGTATCGCAAGGGGTCAATGTCTTCTCAAAATCTTATGTTCCGGAGTTTTCAAGGTGATCGATATTGTTTTCTTGTAATCGTAAATTTTTTTTTACCTTGCATACTCTCGTTGATATAGAAACGCATTCAGAGATATTAATAACAATATCTCTATTAATATTAATAACAGAAAGTGAAGTAGCACCAGTAACACCTTTAATCATCAGCAGCAAAGAAGAGCTTCTAAATAAAATGTGTCTACGAAATAAAAAATTTAATCAGCACGCACGGAGAAATGTCTTTGACAAATCAGCATTCGATCAGCAGCAAGGAAGGACGTCAACTCAAGATGAAATAATAGCTTTCTTAGCCAAGAATGGCTAACGTGCTCCTGTCCAATCGAAGCGGAACGAGTCGAGTTTTCTTCGAACAAACGTTGACGATGGTCTAAGTGGTTTTTAATGTCCTGCTCTAATTGCGGCCTATTTATACCCCCTCATTTGATATTTATATTCACTTATACTTACCTACCTTGTTGACCCTCATCATGCTAGCAATTGCACATGCGAAGGTGGCGTGGTAATTGCATCGATTTGTTATCTAGCCGTAGGATTATCATTACCGTCCTTCTTATTAAGGAGCATCTGCTTTCGGTCGACTTCCTTTGCCGCAACACGTTAATAAATACACAAGTATCACTCGGAGTTTCAAATCGGTCGCACTAAGGACGATCAAAGTTTTAACAACGCATCCCCCATCGATGCAAATAAGAGAATGCGTTATAGCATTTTTACCATGTCTGGCAAACACGCAACGACCACGGCGGATATTAAGCGATTAACTACGGCGGTCTTTTTCATCGTGAACCTGTCTCAACAATTAATACGGAACGACGTAGCTAATTTATATCGAACGAGTTGTCCCGTATAATCAATAATAACGTGTCTTGGAAAGGGAATATCTGCGATCGCGTCCCGTCGTTCTATTAACAAGCTGACGACAAACATCAACGCGTATCCTCCCCAAACAAACGCTGGATTATAAAACGCGTCATGATCAATATTCTTACATCGTTTCTCTGTTCACAGTTCAAACACGCGAAGAACTGAAGAAGTTCGTCATCTGTCATTGAACAAATACAGAATTTTTAAACCTACGTAATTCTATGTACACTATTATTTTGTACGTTAAATACTCATTTTATCGGCCTCGCGAACAGGATGCTTCTGAATTAAACGAATACAGTCGGCTCACGTATAACGCAATCACAGAATTGTTTAAAAGTATATAAGTAAGTTTTGTATATGTAAATTTACTGTCACATTAGAGAAATACAAATATGACTAACAATACATTATGACTAGTAGACTAGTAGTAATCAATTTTTATGTAACCCCGTTTATCGTAATCGATGCAGACAATTTTGTATTTTGCATGTCTTGCAGCAAACAAACGATTCTAGTATTTTCCAAATCGAATTTATATAACTAGACAACGGATTGAAACCTGTGAAAACGTTAGATGAATTTATTAAATACCGTCACACGATATTTAACCTAATAAATTTCTATTTCATTCCAGTATGTTGCAATTCAGATAGAAAACGTTTATATCGCATAAAGATCCGCTGTCTAGAAATAGCCCATGAACATTAACGATAGATAAAGTCACGGCCCGTTAGAAACAGTATAAGAAAAAACAAAATCGATCTATATCTAGACGAACCGAAGAGCAGGAACGAGCACAGTCGGCAAGCCGTCAACAATTTTGCAAAGCGGCGTTCCCCCGTTGCCATTCCTCGGCCGTTTCCGGGGTTGGAAAAATAATTCGGCCAGCTCGGACATCCTTTCTCGCAGTCGAAATTGATAGAAGAAGCCTTTTGGGAAAAGGGAATGAGAGGAAGCTTCGGGGGCGAGGAGCTTGAAATGGCAGCGTAAGGAGGTGGCTGTAGCAAACGACCTCGAGCGAGCGGTGACTCGGTCCAGACGGGGATGAAATTTCCAGCTCGTCGGAGGAAGTGGAAAAAGAGGAAGAAGTAGAAGAAGAAGAAGAAGAAGAAGAAGAAGATGGTCGATCCATACAGGGTTGGCGAGTGGACCTGGATATAGGTTGGCCTGGATGTACCATAGTGCGCGGCGCCGAGTCGTGTGATATACCGTGCAGCAGCAAAAGCTCGTTCCGTCTTGAGGAGGCGGAACGAAGAGAAGAACCGCCGCCGTTATCAGCCCGACCGCCGATTGGCCGAGCTCAGACGGTGCTTTGGGGGCGGCCAATGGCGTCCTGGTCTCCGGTTTTCAAGGATTCTCCCCCGAAATCCTGGGTGTGGGCGAATCTGGAGCACCGAACGCTGCCTTTTCCCGTCGGCCAGGACGTATACGTATATGTACACGTCGAAAGCCGCTGCCCACTGGTCAACAGGGGTCGTACCGGAAACCCACCCCTTCCTCCCAACCCCTTTCTCATCCCCTTTCACCATCGTTTCACTTCTTTTTCCTACTAGCCCACCCCCGTTCACCTCACCGACCACTCGACGACTCGATTCTTCCATCCGGGATCGTCTTTCTTCTTTCTTGCCAGCGTCGTCTTCCCTTCAGGAAGCTGATTCGCACAATGCATTCTCTCGCATTCTTCCTCCTCCTTCCTTCTCTGCTCGTATTAGACCCTCTTTCTCGATGGAAAGAGAAAGAGGATATTCTTCTTGCCCCGGTATGCAACGAGCCAGCCAGTATGGGGGAACGAGTGCATCGGGCACTGCCATGTTGTCAGCGATGCGCTATAACCCGCGGATAAAACGGTGACGAGTATTTACGATGTTTGCCTGAATCTAAGCGGTTCGTTAACACTGACTGTATCGCGACCAGTCAAATGACCGGTGTCACATTTACTTTATAATCATTGCAGCTGCAAGGATGATTCCATTGAAAATTATTAAATGAGTTTATTTATTTATTTTTAATGCCGTGAACCTTGTTTGGTTTATATAGCACACATCATATTATACGTAGATGTAACATAAATATACAATATCATATACATGTAACATAAATATACAACATCATATACATGTAACATAAATTACAGCTTACAATTATTAAATGAAGTTATTATAAATGGTGGACGTTAAATCCTAATCTTACATTTTTTGAGGAAGTTGAAAATAAACATTAGCGAAAAGAATTAATAGTGTAGGGAGGAAAATGTTCTCGTTTGAGGAACAGTTCAAACAGGTGTTCTCGTTCTGAATCATATTCTGGACATTGCCAGATAATATGATTGAGGATTAAATGAGTTTCTTCATTCGAGCACGTATCGTTATAAAAATTTGAATCAATTCAGTCTTGTCAGTTTTATGAAACAATGTATAGTCGCATTGTGTGCTCGGTACAAATCTCTCGCTGACGCGACCACGAAATGAGAAATCTTTTGCTAGGCTTGCTTCGAAACGTCGCTTCGTTAGGAAAATTCCTGATGCAAAATAAAAATTGTCAGCGCCAATCGCAACAGACTGGAGACAGATAGACCACTCATCCCTACTTTATTTAGGCGAGTAAAAGTATATGTGCAAGGAGAGAGGGAAAGAGAGAGAGACTGGCAGAGGGCATCTTGTACGAGCGCAAGAAATTAAGTACGAAGCCGAATGGTCTGTGTCGGACATCCTGTCCAGAAGCATGCGGGTTTTTACGCCTGTATAATAAAATCCCGTGGCGCGCGGTTGTTCCGAGTAGAGGAGAGGACGATAACAGCCGGGGGAAGAAGGAATCGAGCTTCTTGGCCGACGACGCGGGCCCAGGGTTCTTAGACAAGGTCTTATATCGCCTCTGGCATCCTGGTGTCAGTGGCAGCTTCTTCATAATTCTTCCCGAGAGCGAAGGAACGACCACGGGAAAAGAGCGATTCCCGATGTGTGTTCGTTCCTCGTTTCTTTTCTCGTCACGTTCATTAGCGAAATCAATGCAATGATCATTCGTATCCTCTAGTTCGTTTAACCCTCGCCGGACTCACCCTTTTTTTCAGAGCTTTATGACCGGTGCGGTGTCTGCGTTTATTCAAATCGTCGCTCATTAATTTCGTCGGATGTATTTTTCGACGTGTTTGCTCGCTACAAATCCTGTCCGATCGTACAGAAATAATTCATAACGAAATAGATACAGACACTCTTCAAATATTCGTTCCTTGATTTTAGTTTCGACGAACGGATTTATCTGTTCGATCGTCTGCTTTGCAATAAAATGTTCGAGTTATCTATTCGCTGAGAAACGTTCAAGTGAATTCGGACATCGAACAAGATCGCCGTAGTACAGTATAAAGTTTCATAAGTTCTTGAACAATTGAAATTCGTATAAACTACTTCGAGAAGCACGTAGCTCGACTTGAACAAGAAATCCACGGCGTTGAAGGGCCACGGACGCAATCAGGATGACGAAAGGCAAGATAATCGCGGATAAATGAACGGAATCGAGAAGGACCGTCTCCCCGTGGAATAAGTATCCGGAACGATTCCACCGTGACAAATCCAACGAAATCGAAGTAATCTAGCGATTGCGAGGAGATCGTATTATCCTTGAACGTTATCCTGGTGAAACCTAAACGCTGGTATTCGGCTCTCGTTCACGTTTGACGTGTGTATGATACTTGTCAGGCGAGTTCCTCGAGGACGTAGCCGCCAGAACGAATGATCGATTCGATGGGATAAAAGGGCGGAATCAACGGAGGATCAACGAGCATCTCGCCACGAAAACGAGACCCGGCTCCACCCCCTGTTCGGAGACGAGAGATCGACCGACTTACGTTTGCCCCCGTCGTTCGTCGCCGACGAATATTTTATCCGTTTTCTCTCTTTCTCTCTCGCGTCGTCGCGTCGTTCCAGAAAACGTTCGACGGTCACGTTGTTTCTCGCGGGGGAGTAACGAAGGCGAACAGCTTCGACGGTAAATCAGAGAGTGCGTACAAGCAACATCACTCGATACCCTTAAACGATATCATTTACCGTGGAGGAGAACACCGAGCGACCACCAAGGAAATTCTATCGAGAATGTCGTTACGCTAACGATCCGGCTGGTATATTTCCATGAAATTGCTTATTAAATTGCAGACGTTTTCCGCGATGATTTAACGGGACCCGAGGCCATTTGTCTCCGCGGATTTTATTGCCTCCCGCGCCGCGGCCGCGCTGTTAATAAACCAACCCCGGGTTAGGCTTCGCCGCGGAAAACTTTCCGGCATAATTTCCCTCCAACCCTCGGAAATTCATTCTTCGCTCGCGGAACTTTTTTCTTTTCTAGTTACAAGGAACGATACCGAACCAGTAGACTCCCGTACAACGCGACCAGCAACTTGTTTAAAAAGTCTGTATAATTATGAAAGTTGTAAAATACAATTTTTTAGTATTTTCTCTACAATTCCGACCGATTGGAATTTTTGGATAAAACTTCTTCTCGCATCTTGTAGTAAACTCCAATTGCTGTAGCCTCTCGAAAACAGTTCAATATTAAACAATAAAAGTCCAATATCAAAAAAGCCCGACTGTACACTCACTAGTCACTGAAGATATAGATACACAGTAATTTTAAACAATTTTTTCATCGCGTTACATTAGAGTCTACTATACAGCGATTTTTAGTGGTGACTCTGAGTTTACCTCTCGACTGCTAAGTTTTAATAAGCTTGCGGACAAAGCGTTGAAATACAGAACTCGACGAACAATTATTTAGTAGTCTCTGGCAACCGCGATTGAAATCGACAATCAGTGATTTGACCCTGGTAGTTCTAGTCTCAGGCGATGCAAAAGACGAAACCAACTCGGTTCGGAATAAGACTCAACGAGATCATAGGTCCAGCCGAGCGAGCAACGACGATAACCAGAAAAAAAACGAAGATCCCCGCGAAGGATGGCTCTTCAGACACGTCGAACGATAGCGACAGCGTCGTAAATAATCTGCAAATAGAGGCAGTTGATCGCGGAAGAGGAAGGAGGCCCCTGGCGGCGGAGCTATTGATAACATTATCATAAAAGCGGCGTTAAATGGTCGGTCGCGAGGTTACGCCGATCCGGTGGCGGCAAAACGGCTCTATAAATGCGTTTACTTTGAGCCATAAAAGCGGAGTGGGTTCGGCCTGGCACCGTTAACGTGCGCCCGCACACCGGGGCACATTTATTCCTGCACGTGGAACACGTAGAAAGAGCACGGTGGTATGCGTGAGATAGCGCGCGCGCGCGCGACGTCCATGGAAAGGAACGAGACGTCGAAGCACACCAGACCGCTTTACGGTAAAAGCCCTCTTTGAGGGATCCGTTTATTGGTTGCTAAACATCGATATATTGCTTTCGGGGTTGCGCAAAGAGGCACGCTCCGTCCTACGGCTCCGATCCGAACCGATCCGACCCGACACTCTATTTCACTGTTGCTCGCATGCACAGACGCGTACACGTCCACGCGTCTCTCCCGTACCGCCGATTTCACTATACTAAAACGTAATACATACTTAAGGCGACGCTTTCTGAGCTTCTGAAAGCTTCGCGTGCCCCACGATAGCGCCGGGATACTTTCGGGAACGAACCGAGCTTATTCAATCTTCGTGTCGCGCGATTGCTGCAACCAATTTGCCGACGATTAACGCACGTTCCGTGCCGACTCGTTCCTCCTCGACAATTAAACGAACTCACGTGCTTCGTACTGGCACTGCATCTCTGAAATGCATCAAATATATGGTTGTAGCACATTAAATGCTGGGTGCCGTTTCCGAGCGTTACGTCGTTGGAAACGGTAGCGATGCGACGATCAGTGTTATTGATTGCGATGTTGAATTATTATTCTTGTGCGAGACGTGAACAAAGAAAGACGTTTTGTGAGAATTCAGACTCTCTGATCCACCAGTGGTGCACACGACCTGGATGGATAGTTGAACGCAGTGGCACATCCAGGATTTAATCTTGGGGGGCCCGAGTTCAACAAAATGACCTTTTTTTTGCAAAAATATCTGTTAACGATAGCCAGGGCTATTATTATACAATTTTACATGCTACTTCTGCTGTAAGTATACCTGATTCGGCCCTGCACATTAGAAGCAGCTGTTCTACGGTTTAACTAATTTTTGGATGTTGTATTTACCTTTTCTTAGGGGGGCGGGCAAGGCCCGGTGGTCACCACCCTGACTGCGCCACTGGTTAAACGTGTACTATCGATGATTTGATTGCACCTGTAACGATTTGTTGTTGCTCTGAAATCCATTTGACTTGGTGGTTTCGAGAATAATATTGGAATTGTGTCCAGAATTGAGGAGGACAGGAAACAATCGGATGGAAACGATTTCACGGGAAACACGGGATCGATCCCAACGAGAAAATGGCGAACCGTGGCGTCGGGTGTGTGCAGCCGTCACACCGCAAGACACGCTGCCCGCGGTAATAATAATCGGCGAAATATGCCGCACAATGTGGTTCGACGGACGCGTGGGTGTGCGAGCACGATATCGCGAGAAGTCGGCTGGCAACATGTGGTTCGCCGAACGCAATCTGCCACTGACATTTCGAATTAAACTCGAACCGAGGAACGCTACCCTTAACTGCGATCAGTTCCTCGCAGTGGACGCGAAAATCCGCGCGGAAGTAGCCGAATTCTAAAACTACTGCATGCACGTAGATCGAATGGCGGAGAGAAAAATAATACGTTAAATACACTCGTTTCGATTGCATCAATGTAACAGTTAAAACAATAGCAATATGTGTTTCACGAAAACTCGTTGGACATCGTTTAAGAAGACTCATTTGTTTAGATAAGTAAGTAGATTGAATAGAGAAAAGCTTTCGAGCGAAATACGAAATACTGAATAATGAGAAGAATTTAGTAACACTGTTGCGTCAAAAGCAACTCATTAAATTCTTAAAAGAAGAGATAATTTCATCCCTCTCCTGTTCCTAGCGATCGACTCGGATAATGTTTCTTGCGCGCTAAGATCCGAACATTGAAACTCGAACAGCTAGATCAATGTATCAAGACGTCATTCTTTATCAAAATAGTGGAAAATGGTAAAACGCCTGAGCCGCTCGAACGACGAAACAACATGGGTGAAAGGTGTTTTATTTCGCTAATAAAAATGTAGAAAAGAGGAGCACAGCTCGAAGACACATGCGAGTCGGAATCGATGGCATTGCGAGGCAAGGATCGTCGGTCGCAAAAACTGCGAAAGGGTTCTTATGGTCGTAGCTTCCCGGCTCCGGCTAAGCCGATATGCATTCATTATAATAAGAAATGGATGGCGCCGAGTGAAAAGTTTGAACGCGGCCCTGGCTTATCAACTTCCCCTGAATTTTCTATTATTTAAGAGAACTTCCTCGTCCCCCATCCCCCTCTCTCGCTCTCTCCCTCTCGGAGGGCCTCTGTATACCCTCTTTTTCCTTCTGTTGTGGCGTTCGCGGGTACTCTAACCGCGGATGTAGAATACTTACCCCCGGCGAGCAACTTCGTTTAACTTTCTTCTTTCGCCGGGATGCTCGGCGTTTGAGGTTCCCCGAACGCGAACGATTAGCATATTTATTTGTCATCCGACGCGGCCCTAAGCGTGTTTCGAAACCGAGACCCTTTCGAACGTGTCGCGATCGGAACGGTTTCAACAACGGTTTTTCTCTCCTGTTGATACAACGTCGCACAGTGGTCCTTCTCATTGATTTGGCTGGCCAAAAGTCGATTTCAAAAATGTAACCTGAAATGTACAGTTTTTATTTCTTACTATAGTTTAATATATAGGCACAATATGTAGTAATATTTCTTTTTATTATTCAAGCTTTCATGAAGCGCTGTATTTCTTAGAATTCCTTAGCTGTACTAAGTTTCATTCTAATTAGAATGAAAATACGTTGATAAGTAAAATATAATATTGTACGTGATTCGAAAACGTTCTGGAACCATTAAATGTTCCAAATAATTTTGGCCATCAAAGGATTCTTTCTTTTAACTTTCGTAAAAACGACGATCGCAGCCGCAGAAGCATAATTATGCGATTTCATGTATCTCTACAAGATAAAACATACTTGTCGTTCAATAAAAAGAGCTGAATTATGTCGACGGTTTTAATTAACGTCGACATTTCCACGCACAGTAACGTTTCCTTATCTAAATGAGGAAAATAGGGAAGCAGAATCGATGAACCGCTAAAAAGTCGGTGAAGACTTAATAAAACTTAATAGAACAGAAAAGAAACGGTGCTAGGAGCCTGCAGCAAAATTAATCCGAGAGTTGCATGCGCCCGGTTGGTGGCACGCAGCCCTGATTTTCTATAGAATGCTGCAAAACACGTGTCACAAGCTGGTGAAACGTGATTTTCGAAAAATGTGGACGCGAGGACGCGGTGAGCGATCGTATCGCGGACAATAAATCATGAATCTTCGTGGAAATTGAATGTAAAACGTGTAGAGATCGTTCGTTCTTAGCGCAGAGACGATTTTCTATCGAGCCGTTTCTATGTGCTTTGAAACCACCCGTATAAACCGGTCGTTTTAAAGCATTCCTCCGCAGTCGTGTTACTTCATAACGCAATATTCGGTGCGTGCCGCAAACCACCGATACGATCGCGCAATAAAAACAAAAGTTGCTATTTTTTACTCGCACCTCGTGGCGGCAGGATATAAACTAAACGTAAGGTCGTACATTGCTGCCGACGGTGCACAACATAAATATCGTAAATGACGTATAAAAGGGTTTCGTATCTAGGCCATGAAGGAAAATATACGTGTGCAACGACAACCGATGGGATTTTCAGCTCGTCGTTTATCGACCAACCAACGGAAAAATAACATTTTTGCGTTCACCGACGAAAACAGAATCGTTTCCCACTTTACTCAACGAAGACACTAATTAGTAAACTGCGAATCTTTATGCATTTATGGCTTATAAAAACGTTCAAAGAAGGCTAGAATATAGTTCGATAGAATTTTGCACAATTTGTTTTGGATCTACAAAGGCTGTTCCCATTAAAAATAAGAGATTTTATTTTTATTCCACTTTCTTCAAGGTCTAAAAAAATTCGAATCATTTTAAATAATTCATTCAGACTTGCTCAAATAATAAATAATTATTTTTGCTTTATCCAAATAACAAACAACTTGTTATTTAAATTTTTATTTAAATAATTATCTACTTAAATATTGCCCAACACTGACTGTATTAATACTAATTAGTAGGAACTTTGAAGATCCTATCTTGTCTACTTAGTAACAGATAGTATTAATTGTCACTTTCATCGTTTCAAGATTCTGATTAATTTCTCTCTACGGTTCTCTAAGAGTGGACATTGCCAAATTAAATGATTGACATTTTAAAAATTGCAAGATCGAAGGAGACCGCCATGGAAATAGATTGCATGGTCACCATGCGGCGTTCAACGCAAGCTTGGTGGCCATCTAACAGGGTCTGGAGTGTCGGCAATGTATAGGTCGATAAGAAAGAACATTGTAATTGTTCGTGACGCTAAATCGTTGAATAATGCAACAGAAAAAGATATAAGGACACTGGTTCCTCTTTAGCATTATCAGTGAGTGTGATATCTTCACTTTCGAAACGTTTATTGCGTAACTAGCGAGAGATAGAAGAGGAAAACAATTTTCAACGTGGGAACATAGTCAAACAGATAGTGTATCAGCTCCGTCGATACATAATATATGCTCCGAGACCCTGGACTCATATCGGGAACTTTATCACAGACGTGATATAAAAATAAACAGAATATGTGTTTTCATCGGAGACGAGGTATAAGAGTAGACTCTAGACTCTTTCCTCTAGACTCTAGACACTTTCTTTGTCACATAATTGTAAAACTAATATCACAGACGAAGACTATATCTATGTCTATATCTACATCTATATAACTATATCTCGTCTGTGCTAATATCACCGACCAGATAATTCGGCGTTTTCTTACGCCCTCTAGGATATATTCTGGCTGGAGTAAGAAACGAAAAGGCACCGACGAGATACTCTCGTCGGTACAAAAGGCCACCGAGGAGATTTTCGTCGGTAAAAAGGCGAATCATCGTGGAACCATATTGATTATCCTTAGAAGTATCTCGTCGGTGTCATTAGACTGCGGATCTTTATGAAAAATAATAAATGTTCACATTCATTGCAGGACACAGGAGCTAAATAAAAATTGTATTCTTCTTTTAATTATTCTAGTAAACTGAAACTAATACATTCGCGTCTTTAAATATTTTTAACATGTCTACTGCTTTAAATTGTACTTGCCCATTTTTGTCATAAATGCATAAAATCCACGGTCTAATTATCATAAATTGTTACATTCTGTACCGAACGTATTCAAATGAAGCAGATATTACTCACGATGTTACGGTTTAAGTATCAAGGAGAGTAAACTCCTAGAAATATTGTACATAAGAATATTTCTTGTGACGTGGAATGTGAATCTGATTTGAATTTTACAAAAAACGAAATGGCGGACAGGTATGTGAAAAGATTTTTTTTGATTTTCACAAATATTTGCTAATAGAATGTTTTCGCGATTATTATCAAATGACTTCGAATAGTCAGAAATGTTCGATTTTAGTGATGAATATTGCAATATGTATCTTACTTATGTTTTGTCTACGATTTCGGACAAATTCGCCGCTTCGGAACGTTACGGTCACTAAACAACTTTTTTCGTTTATGAAATGAAACAGATGTGTAGATTTCTCTTTTTCATCTCCGAAAGCTTCTAAAAAGTGAAATAAAGCAATGAAAACAGAATATTATATTAAATTATATAAACTAGCGTTACAGCATGATAATAAAGTCCGAAAGATAGACAATTATAAAATATATTGAAAATGCCGATCTTAAAACTCTTTTAAAACCATCAACTTTCATCTTATTATACGCATCTCCGTACAGAAGTACGTATTAAAATATTGGTTGTAACAAACTTTATACATAAAGTACTATTACACAGATTATTAATTACGGTAAAAAATTGTTTACTTTTCGCCACGATTTCAGTGGAACCCACCACTGTACGCCCTGCGGGTCAACAGTAATGACAGTGGCGACGCCAATCTCGGGAAGAGAAGAAACCAGCAGTGGAGCAACGTGCTTGGCCCATTTTAACTACACACAACTGCCGAAATATGATGGTTCATATTGTGTAATTTATTAATAATTCGCGGTTCCCTCTTCCATTTTATCGTTGCGTAGAGACAATAAGGATATTCTAATTTCATTGTCGAACAGTATTTTCTACGTGATCTCTACGAGAACGAAAAGCAACATTTTCGTTAACCCACCGTCTACCCCTTTTTATCGCCGACACAAATCACCGGAGCCTCATGTCTCTCTGCTGGTATTGTTTCTAATGTTTTATACCGCGCCTGGATTTAACCATGGATGTTCGAAATGAGGTACGTTATTATTTTGTAATTAATGAACAACACTGCTAGAACGATCTCTTAATTATTCTTGACGGTTGCACTGTGCGCCATAGGATTTGAGGTTAGGCTCATGGTTACATATTAAAATTGAAAGTATCGTTGATTATATAGAAGAAAGTGCAGCCAATGGAAAATCATGTTTAACTGCGAACAATATAATCTATTACATAAGAATCGATCAAAGACATTTGTTTTTTTAAACAATACTGTAAGCTATCGAATAGACCGTTTGCCAGTTTCTATATTAATTCCTATTAATATCGATTTTTCGTCGAGATTTTGCATGCCTGAAACTTTTTACGAAACGAAATAGAGAAATAAATAGTTGCATGTTTACTTCGAGAGAAAACAAAAAATAATATAGTCATGAGGTAACACTGCTGAGTATTTATTGATTGACCTAAAATTATTAATGAATTCGATATATTTCTGTTCCTGTGAATGAAATGACTTGCACAAATAATCATTTCATTGCAAACCATTATTTCTCTTCTTTTCTTTTGTTTTCATATTCCTGATTATTTTCATTCTATATGTGTAATTGTATGTTTCAGCTTGATTTTCAATTTTTGGATTTACACGATTTAAACGAGAATGATAAGAATCATTTAATCGGTATTCTAAAGTCCCCTGTGGTTACCGATGCCTTAAAATTACCATGGGACACAGTGGAAACTAGTAACGATATCAATGCTTCTATCACAGAAATTCCACAGTTACAAAACCAGTGGTATCACAATGGTAATTCTGTTAGCCTGTTGTGCATAAATCTAATAATAGATTGCAGATATTATGCATGTACAACAGAAGAGGATAAAACCGAATACAAAATAGTAAAAGGTCAAATGGAATTTAAACCTTTGCACTTGATTGGTGACTTGGAGGCACCCACTAATAATTGTTACACCAGAATTTAAAGTATTCCTTGCATTATGCAATTGGTATTCGATAAATTACTAAACGTATTTAATATTTTAACCACTGTGTAGCCAACCTGATACCTAGGTACCCATTTACTGCATTTTTTTCAACAATTTGATAATATTTCTCTAAAAATATTACAACATTTCTTTAAATGTCCATTCATTCCTTGCTAATATATTAATTTATAGTCTTAAAATGAGAATGTGTGCAAATATTTTAAATACAAAAGATTTAAAATAATCTACACATTTTGGTTGGCTATATAAGAGTTAATAAACTACCAAAAGTATTGTGCCAGGTATATAAAATGGATATACTTCAGGCCAGAAGAAAAATTCGGGTTTCCAATTAGAATAGCTCCAAGTGCAAAGATTTTTTTTCAATTTATTTAAATTGTTCGAATAATTAATTGATTAATTAATTCAAATAATTAGTCCGCATAAATATCTGTAGTCTATCGACGCATCATAATTTCTATGATTAACCTATGATTCCTTTGATGTAGCGATGCCACCACCCCCTTCGTATACACAACCAATAATGTGTAACGAATGGCAGGGACCACCTATATATTCTGTTCCGACAGACGCCCACATACAACCTTTTATGCCTGCGATGACTTACTCTCATCCTGGCTATAACCTCGGTGGCGAAATTCACGATGTCAATTGTAATAGAGAAAATAATAGAAGAAACAACAGGGGGAGAGGTATAAGGAGAGACAACTTTAATCGTGGAATGAATCCTGCGAATGAAATGCAACCGGGATACATGGCAGAACAAGGACAATTTCATCCGCAACTATCCTTCGTAGTGATGTACCCTGATCAAGCTCAGCAACAGCAATTCTCTGGTCATGTTCATTATCCGTTAGCAATATATCAGCCAAATCTTCATACGCACACAAGTACACACCCTCATGCTCAGCCCACATACGGATATCCTCCATATCATCATCCTTCGAATAACATGAGGTGTATCCGCCAAGCAGCACCAGTGCTCTCCCAACCTGCGCAAGACTGTTCAAAGATACAGACTACGAAATTACACGAGAAGCAAGTGCAGAACGTTTACACGCCAGTGAAGCAGCCCTTTCATCAAATAAACGAAGAGGACAACTCTTCGCAGACCAATATAGTCACCACAGTGATTACTGTAAATAACAGTAAAGTTGAACAATGCAACGACAGTATGGACGACAATACTGCCATCAGAAAAAATGCGAATGCGAACGGGAAAGTACCGCCGGTGAACGTGAAGATAGAGCACAATATCGTGTCGACTGTAAATGAGAACTGCAATGGAGCTGAGAAGAATGATGTGCCATGCGTGAATATCAATAGCAGCATCGAGGTGAAGCAGAATGGAGAAACCGACAAGGAGTATAAAAACGAAACTGTTTCTAGCATTAAAACCACTGTTGTTAAAACACTGTCCAAACCCATATCCAAAGGCGAGTGCGAACCACAAAAAGAGGATTCTCCTGTGAAGAATGTGCTGGAAGAAACTGTTAGTAAAACGGCGAACAACTCTTCTCTTACCACAAATAGTACTCCGGTAGCTCCAGTCCCTGCTACACCACCCCCGAGCGTGTCTAGTATATCATGGGCAAGCGTTTTAAAAAAAGGAAACACAGATGCACAATCTACTCTACCGAATTACAAACCTATGGCACGCATTAATCCTCTACCCGCTAGTCCGATCACAGAAAGTAACGTAATTACAAAAGTACAGGCACAATCGGAAAAAAATCAACGTACAGCCACGCCGAGTTTTGCGAATGATAACACAGCGTCGAATCCACAAAGCATAGTGAACGAGAACAAAAACGTACAAGCGGAATCGTTGCAGAATCGGTATAATGACCCTATTGCCTATAGAATGGGTGGTAAGTGTTGGTTTTTCATTAATTTCATTATGTGCATTCTATTACATGTAGCTTATATCCACTGAAATGTGCTTTGTTCTAGAATTTTTATTAAATTATCAAATGGACAAACAAACTGTAAGTTTGTTACCTCGAGGATTAACGAATCGTAGCAATTATTGTTACATTAATAGTATACTGCAAGCTTTGCTAGCTTGTCCACCTTTTTATAATCTTTTAATGGCTTTACCACATTCTAAAAATCCCAGTAAGATGTCTTCCACTCCACTTGTCGATAATATGTAAGTGTTCGAACGCATATCAGATGTTTCGAGTTGTATTAACGATGTCGATAGATTTTCTATAGTTTTCTTTTTTTATACAGGATCAAATTTGTACATGAGTTTACACCTTTGTCGGACAGTGCACGACTGGCCAGAAAAGATCGAGCAAACAAACGAGGGGAAGACACGGTAGTAGATATACAAAGTGGAGTGGCCTTTGAACCTTCTTATGTATATACAATGTTAAAAAATACATCAGCTGCGGGCGTATTTTCCGTAGAAGGACGCCAAGAAGATGCAGAAGAGTTCCTTTCGTGCCTTCTGAATGGTATCAATGATGAAATGCTTGAAGTATGAACACATCATTATTTTTTATCTCTACTATTTCATGTCCACAACAAGAAATAACAGTATAATTTCTTTCCTTCAGCTTATTAAATTAGTAAGTAACGACCAAAACGTAATGACTAGTGTTGAGACTAATATAAACTATAACAATGGAGAAGAAGAATGGAAGGTACGCTCTTTTTGTTTCCCATTGTTAGGGCTGCAGGCGGGCTCACAAAATGCGGGCCGAGTTCGAGCCGAGCCGAGTAACCGCACGAAGCGAACGGTTCGCGGGTATGCGAACTAATCGCACCGATTGAGCGAGCCTAGGCGAGTTCTCGCATGAAGTTAGCCGCTCTCACGGGACGGATAGTTCGCATCGGTGCGAGTAGTTCGCATACCCGCGAACCGTTCGCTTCGTGCGGTTACTCGACTCGACTCGCCCAATCGAGTCGAACTTAGTTCGGCTCGCATTTTGCAGATGTTCGCACAGCCCTACCCATTGTAAATTAATATCTGTCTAGTGTCTGTGAACGAACAATATTGATTGTTATTGATGCCGTAGGTTATGGGCCCAAAGAATAAGGGATCTATCACACGATGTACTGAATTTGGTAGGACACCATTGTCTGATATATTCCGCGGACAATTGAGATCAAGAGTATCACGAGCAGGAGAACAACCAACAGATAATGTCCAACCTTTCTTCACGTTACAACTCGATATCGAGGTATTTGTTTCATTAATAAACGAAATGTCAATATGGTAATCCCCATATTGCCCTCCAATCGTTATACAACATACTAACCAATTAATGAATTTTTAGAAAGCTGTATCCGTGAAGAGCGCGCTCGAAATTCTCGTTGGAAAAGACCAATTAGAAGGAATGACGTGTAGTAAAACAAAACAGCAAATCGAGGCTTGGAAGCAAGTTACCTTGGAAGAATTACCAGTGATTCTTATATTACACTTAAAGTGGTTCGACTACAAACTTGATGGTTGCTCAAAAATTCTCAAAAGCGTAGAATTTCCAGTCGATCTGAAACTAGATAGTAGTAAGTAAATTTATTGTCGTATATTCTTTTTATACAGAGAATAGAATAACGAACCTGTCTCGTTACAGAATTCCTATCGCCAAATGCTATGAAAAAGTTAAATCCAAAACAAAAGCATTACAAGTTGTTTGCTGTTACTTATCACGATGGAAAAGAAGCGACAAAGGGTCACTACGTCACGGATGCCTTTCATGTTGGATATGGTGGTTGGGTCAGGTACGATGATAGCTCATTAAAAGGTGTTTCAGAAGGTAACGTATTAAAACCGATTCCTCCCAGAGTTCCATATTTATTATACTATCGAAGATGCGATACTATCGGGAATAATCAATCGAATAGCGGTAAAGCGCGTTAGAGAAAGAAAAAAAAACCAATTTAATCGTGTAGGTGAAACTGTATTTTAAGTCTAACAAAAGAGAGGCAACTTGAAAGAATGGCTTTTACAGTTTTGTGGTTCTTGTTGATATTTATATCTAAATACAGAGAGTGTTTATTATCCAATATCATGAGAAAACAAAAAGCTATTTCCTTTTAACATGCTGTACTTCCATCGAATATTTGTACTAAGAATTGTTGTTACAAGGTTTATGCATAGTTTTTCTTGGTACACGAAATAAAAAGACAGTTAAAGTTGAAGTTGAATAAGAGTTTTGATTTTGGCACTCATAGTTCTATTGAAGTTACATAATTAAGCGCTTACACATTACATTTTATAAAAATATTAAATGTCGAGATCTCTTGTACATATCTTTCTTATCTGATTGTGAGTATACAATACATGAGAAAAACAAAATATATACATAACTTTGTAGAAAAGAAGACGAAAAAATATAGATAAAAGTTTTTCTACTTTAATGACAAAATTTCTATGAAATGCAAATTTTATATATATCTGAGACAAAAAAGGACATCTTATGCCTTAAGTTATTTTTGTACATAACCTTCCCGCGCTCTTATAAATATATATTCCAACTTGCCAATAATTTCTTTTATTTTATTCTACGCTATTTAATCGCTCCTTGTTTGCTGGAACTCCGTTCAAACGTTGTGTTCATTTGCTTCCAGTATTGTTTTGTTTTTAATATTAGTTTCTATAACGTATTTATGACTGAGAATTAGTTTGAAACGCTTTTGAAGAAAACGCTTAGAAAAGAAATAATTGGTAAGATGGAATAGTAACACCGATAGTAAGGGAGATTGTATAAACAATACCGAATTCGTGTACAAATCTACATTGTATACGTTAGATTTGCATCTTCAATTATTAAATTTTTAAAAAAAAAGAGAAGAAAAAAGCAAAAGAAAAAAAAACGTATTCATTCATATATTCTTTTTTTCTTTTTTTACATGTAAAAGTATGTTTTCTAATTTTTGTAACAAATTTAATGGAATAATTTAAACAATTTATATTCGATTAACAAATAATTGGTGGTATATCATGCCCATTATATTATAAACAGGCTTAAATTATTTACATGTGTGTTATAAACTTAGGAAAATTAATACTTAGACCGGATTGGAATTTGGTTTTATGTGAAACCAAATGTTAAGTGATTTCTTTGTTTTCGGTTTTGCTTAAATGTAAGTATGGTTTTGTAACTTTACTGTTTCCTTTTTCTTTATTAACGAATTACTTTTTAAAAGAAAATCCTTATAATTTAAACGAGGTAATATTTATAAGCGAATGTAGTAATTTAATAAACCAGCAAAGTTATAGAATTCCATTGCAAAACATCTTATATACAATATTTACATGTTATTCACCAGATAATGTAGATAAGATATGTTTTAAGTAACATTTTACAGTTGTAATTTATGCGACAGAATGCAAAGTAATAATTTTCTTTTACTTCCTGTGGAATTGTAAATATATATATCTACAGTTTATAGAAACTAATAAAAGTATGTATATATGTTACGGAAACCTTGTTTACCATTTATTTGAGAATGTTATATAAAATATTTACACTTAATTACTCAACTTTAATACCAAACCGTATATACCAATAAATAAACAATACACAACGATATCTGTGGTATTTCTATCATCTATTTATATGTACAATTTATTCGGATGCAGAATGTTTAACAATTGCTCTATATTATACATTTACAGTAGATATTATAATTAATAAATATGGACAATATTAATTATAATATTCTTATATTTCATTGTATACTCTATTAAATATCTGTATAGGTATAATATATAGGTATACTAAGTATAAATGCTGTTAATATAAAACATAGACAAGAATTCCATTTAACGAATAACAAATGCTAGAAATGTGGTAGACAAACTTTGCCTGCGAACAATTCTGAGATTACCGTGATCCATAAAGCTAAAACGAACAGTATGTAAGAATTTCCAACTTGATGAGAATTCGGTAATTGATACGGTTGTCCCCCGATCTCAACTATATGGAAGCCCATTGGAAATATAACTGCTGCCAGACAAAACAACACCACTGAAAGATAAATTACATATTCGGTAATCGATAAGTATCATGAGTTTAGTTCAAGCGATTATGTATCGGCTAATATATGCGCTTACTGGCTGTGAATCCAACCCATCTTGCATAGGGAATAACGTTGCGATCCCAATGAGAACTAGCTAATAGAATTATTGTCGCCGTTATCAAAATGCAACCAATAAAAATGCAAGATAGAGCCATTAACCATTCCGGCTGTAAATCTGGACTGTAACAAACTTGAGATCTATTGTACAGTGTCATACAAGACCACATCAACCCTAATCTTGTATCTCCTATTAAAAAACACACAAATTATTTATACACGCTATTACCGAATGGCACGGTTAATTATTTGATCTAACTTAAATATTCTTAATGGCTGTAATTGATTTGAATTTGGAGTGCAAAATCTGTAATTACTAGAATTAAGATAATTAGACTCCTAATATTTATGCAAGACGTAGGAGCTAAATATAAGTGTATATTCTTCAATTTTAATGCAGTGAAAATAATAGATTCATACTCTCAGTGTTTTAAATGGCACTTGCCCATTTTTCTTATAAATTCAAAAAATCCAGAGTCTAATAATTTAGATAGTAAAATAATTTCTAATTACTCACCGCCGACATCGGTAATAATCCAGTCGGGCATAGCGAGACTGATTATTGCAAATACATCTGCAGCAAGAAATAACGTCCCCGAAATAAGGGTTAATTTATCCATT
The DNA here is from genome assembly GCA_916610235.2 of Lasioglossum morio. Lineage (NCBI taxonomy): Eukaryota > Metazoa > Arthropoda > Insecta > Hymenoptera > Halictidae > Lasioglossum > Lasioglossum morio. The sequence continues at coordinate 26,226,598 of OU744326.1, forward strand.
TTCTGTTAACACTGCTCAGTTTACATGGACGTAATAAATACATATGTACTCATATGTATACTGAGGTGAATAGTTATTGTTGTAAAAGCATTCTGTAATTTTGTTTAGTAATCATCCTTGAAAGAGAATGTATTTTCTGTTTCTCCACCTAACCATCAACATGTCACCGTAGCTGCAATACAAACGATCCCTAACCTACAACTGTGAAATCTCAAATATCTCAATGCTTATAGTCAACAACAATGGCGTCAAATGTCAGTGAGCATTATGGTAAGGCGGTAAAAATAAAAAGAGCAATTCAATAGACTTTTTTATTTGATAAAAAACAAAAAAAGGACAAATATACAAATAACATGATTATTAGCTTCCTGTTCCGTTACGAAAACATTTTCTAAAAGACAGAATTGTTATATACATTTCTCTTCGTAATTTTATTAAAATTTTTTACATACAACAGTGTTGTAATCAGGACGTTTAAATTTCATTAAAATTGCATTTATCCTCTAAAGGGTACTCGAGTATATAGCATAATTTCGTCGTTTGAATTTTTTACAATTTGGTTCGATCTGTATAACAGGCTTACGATCTGAAATATAAAGAAAATATTTTATTATATCGCTGAAGTAATAGTTACTTTATTAATTTTGCAATTTGCTACTCACTGTCGTCTATACAATCTAAATTGACTGTCGATGGTAAATCGTCTAAATCTTCGTCTACAGCTTCTTTGCTGCTGTTTATTTGTACATCTTGTTCTTCACTGTTACTTTTCGGGGACAAGTCTAATGGTGACGTCCGATTAAAGGAATCCTCGGTTAAACTACCATCGAAGGTAGAGTTTAAAGGATTTTCTTCTTCGAATGAAACAGAATTATCAATGGGGCCTGTTACTTGATCACAGGATGTATCTATTAACGATCCATTCGGTTTAAACTCCTTATTGCTCATTAATTGTAGCAAAACGAATGGATCGTCGATACCTAAATTATTACAGAACCATGTGGTCTGATTATTTATCGATAATTTCGGTGATTCGACTGAAACCTCCGAAGCGTCAGGGTCGTATGGTTTTGTAGTCTGCACGAAATTCAATGGCAATTCTAAATTGTGATTAAATTTCTTCAGAACTGTTTCTTTTTCCTCCACAGATGGTGTAAACACCCATCTGTTGTTACCATATTGTCCAGGCATGTAATGAATACCACTTTTCACACTCAACAAGTGATTGGTTAAATATAATATCGTTAACCATTCCAAATCGTAATGCAGTTTTAGCGGTACATTTTGATCATGCTCTAATTCGAGTATCTGAAGAAATTTTCTTCTCGGAAGACACTTGTCTAAAGCTAAAAATTTAGTCACCCTTAGTCCATCTTTTTCAGGGACAAGTGCTGCGAATTTACAGTGTAAATGTGCAGAGAACCAGTATCTTGGATAATGATATTCCAAGAGTTCCATACTTGGCGGACTACCGAGCATATTATTCTCAATATCGTTTCTGTAATCAAAGTAATGACAGTTCTATGTACTTCTCGTAAATGCTCAACCCTTGAGTGGACTACTTTCTAATGCATGAAGCAAAATTAACAGTTTAAGTGTCAACTTAATTGTTAATACACTAAAAAAATTTGTTTACTAGTTTACCTAAAGAACGGTTTTCCTCTTAACAAACTGTTCTCGTCTCCATACTTGGTTATTCCTGCTGGCCAATCGTGAGATAAGAAAATATCAATATTGCCGCTAAGCTATAAGAAAGAAAACAGTATGTAGAAACAAAGTCTTTTATCTGTGGAAGTATCTTATCCATGGAAAATACCTGCTTCAGTCGAAATATATCTAAGTTTCTAATATGATACACGCTTCTGATTGTACTCTCTGTGTACGGTGGTTTCTCATAATGTCCCTGCATCATGTGCTGGCCTTTATAAATGCCTGATAATCCAGCGATTCGAATACCACCTATAGATACAACACCAGCGTATCCTAAATAATAAATGTTTGGTGCTACCCAACCGCCGTATGGTAATTCTTGGAGGTAGTTGGATGCTTCATGATTACCTCCGATAAAAATTGTTAATACAGGGGCCACTTTTTCTCCAGAATAATATCTGTAAAGTATTCTCTAATTAATCACAAGTGCAATTTAGTTACTCTAATTTAGTTTCTCTAATTAATTGCTAGTGAGACTCTGAGGTACAAGATAGTTTAAACAAGCCACTTACTTGTAAAAAGTACACATACTCTTGTACTTATCAGGTACAGCCATGCAACTGAGATCGCTTAGATTTCTTGTGGACTGAAAATCTCCGCAGCAAATAAGCAAATCTATCTTTTTCCTATCAGCTTTCTCCATCTCTTGAATAGTATTATAAATAATATCTAATTCCCCATGGGCACAACCTTCTACAGCGATTCTCATGTTTGCTTTTATAATCGTAATCTTTCACTTGTTCTAATTGATAATGTCTACGTCTTACTTAGCTGTCTAATAAAATATCAAGAAAAACATGTAATGTAACCATACAAACTAATCTCAACAACTTTCTGACGTAGCCGCCATTTTCTAGCATAACCGAACAGGTTTAGTTGCTATAACAACTATTGTACCATGAAGTTAACTGCGAATCGGAAGTTGTATTGTTGTTTGGCGCTAGTGTGATGTTCCGATCTCGTTGGATAGTCGCGGAACTTGCTGCTAGATGGCCCGAGCTAATATATTACTGATATTTCAAACGCCTCAAAATCACTAAACTCACTGAAGTATTGAAACTTTCGAACGCGGCTTTACTAACAATCACAGACGATAGATCTGGATGAGTTTTTATACCGTTTTCATTTTGGGCCCAAAGAGGGGCAAATGGTCCTCGCGTCACCAGGCAAAGGCGTTTCTTTGATTGGCGCGCGCTTTCCTTGATGTTGATTGGTGCACACTTGTGTCGAAAACTGTCAAGTTCCTCAAAACAAAGCCCATTGTTTTGGGACCGAGATTTATGACTGACATTGTTCTCGGGGAGTCCTAATCCGTCGAAGTGTTTTCCCCTGGTTTATTGCCCCTTTTTACCTGTTTTTCCCTACTGAAGTGACCTTCTAACTTTTATTTGCGATACTTTCAGCTACGCATCTGCGAGAATACAATTAAACGGTTTCTATTTATTCTGATATTCAAATACGCGCGATAACATAACTGTAATAATAATACGTAAATAGGATGGCGTTGATTTCGATTAGCGACATCACACTACGTCCTAAATTTGTGGGGAAAGTAGTGGGGAACTATTACTGGCGGGAAAGTATCGGGAAAGTTCAAAGTTTATATATTATATGTATATATTGTAGGGGTGTGTGCGAGAACCCGATGATCGGGATGAGTCGGGTCGAGTTCCCTAAAATTTCGAGATTCCCGAAGGAATTGGATTTTCCAAAAATTTCAAGATTCCCAAAGAAATTAGGTTTCGAAGGAATCGGACCTTAAAATTTTCGAAGCATGCGCGTGGTAAGCGCACAATATCATATCACTGGACGCTAGGCGCTAAGTTTAAATTTAGTTCACACTTATTTCTTGATTTGTTTTAAATAGAACATATTGTTACAAATGCGCCGAAGGTATACCTTTAATTATGACTATAACAATATCACCTGCTCAAAATACGGACATTTATATCCACAAAGTGTGATAAGTAACTACACGATGTATGGACATTGTAGTGTTGCATTTTGTACACTTCCACAGTGTGTGTGTGTGTGTGTGTGTGTGTGTACGCATCTCGCAGTGTATGTAAAATGTGTATGCAAAAGAGAGGAGAAATTCTAACGATTAAATGGATTAAAAGGAAATGATTGCACGTAATGATTAATCCAGTGCACCGATAGCCAATTATGAGCGTAATTTTTAGCACAGAAGAGGGATGGATAATATCCCACTTGCAATATCTGAATGATATTTACAGAAACGTAAAGGACTGCAACACGCAGTGTAAGTTAATCTTCAATGAGACTTTATTTGAAATTAATTCGCAATATTTACGTCAGAATCAAATAACGAAGTTCGATAGGCAGGAGGAAAATTTGTTGCAAAGTAAAAGTAGAAAACGGAAAAGATCGAAACTTTTGCCAGAAGATGATCTGAAGGAGGTATGTAAATCGTAGATTTATTTATGAAGGATTTCATAAACTTTTAGTTGGTGAATACAACTGTAACGATCATGATATATTTTTCAGATCGATTATGTGAAACAAGCGTTCAACCAAGTAATTACGTCTGCAAAAATGGAAGGCTTATTTGCTTTGGATGTGATTTGTACTAATAACGAGGCAGCACGCTTAGGATCACAGAAATTTTATCAGGATACATTCTCCATGGAGGAAGAGTATTTTTATGGTTGCAATGACGCAGACGAAGCTATTGTATCGGGAGCGAAAGAAAAGAGATTTGCGTTCCCGAGGAAATGTAAATTTTACTGTTACGATGTGAGAGACATCGACAAGAAATTGGAGCTGAATAATCAGTATGATTTTATATTGTTGGATCCCCCTTGGTGGAACAAGTCTATAAGAAGGAAAAAAACCAAATATCTGGAAGCTAGGTGATCTTGTATGGTTCAGTATAAGCCGATAGAAAAAAAAAACAAACTTTCTGAACAGTTTAAGTGAGAATAAGGACTTTGATAATAGTATAAGTTTTCCTTGTTCTCTCAGTTTTTCAAGCATATGGGTAAATAAGATTTTAGATGCAACTTTTCAACGTAAAAGTATTGTTACACAATATTAAAACAGTCTTGATGCATTTTAAAATGATCGCACACTGTTCAATATCAATTTTGCATTACAATGACAAAGTTAAAATTTGTTGGACAGTGTTACAGTTTAAATTATTTTTTTCGCAAAGTACTACTAGTTGTCTACTACCAAATGTGTTCTGTATTCTACACGAATTGAGTCTTGTATTCTTCTGTTAACAGTTATAAAATGATGTATAACGAGGAATTAGCCAAGATACCAATTGGAAAGTTGTTGTGTGCGAACGGGCTTGTGGCGATCTGGTGCACCAATGCACCCACACATTTGAATAGTATTTTTAACGATATATTTCCGTCGTGGGGTGTCACGTTTAAAGCAAAATGGTACTGGATAAAAGTATGTGTAATCTATAATCTACGTCTACACTAGTGTAGTCTATGGTAAACCTTCATATAACGTGGAGTCACCACTCGAGTGCAAAGGATTAATTAATGTCTGATTTTCAAATTATGTTTCAGGTTACTCAAGCAGGAAATACGATATGTAATTTCAATTCGGCGCTTGGCAAGCAGCCTTACGAATTGCTATTGCTGGGATCTGTATTAAACAATAATAAAGTGAACATTCCTGATGGAAAATTAATAATAAGCGTTCCGAGTGCAGTACATTCTCACAAACCACCTATTACAGGTAAGCGTACTCTAATTCTTCACAAAATAATCCAGAATCGATCTTAACATAAACATACAACTAAAATTTATAGAAGTCATGAAAGAGTATCTTCCGCATGAGCCAAAGTGTTTAGAAATATTTGCAAGATACTTGCTTCCGAATTGGACAAGCTGGGGACTCGAAGTTTTAAAATTTCAGCATTTGTCGCTCTATACAGTTATAGAGGAGTCGCAGGAAGCTCAAAACAGTAGCAAAACAGATGTAAATAAATTAAGTAAGTAGAATTAAACACAGTGATACAATGAACATTTCGATGGTAATATCCTTTCTTTTTTATTATTGTCATAAATTAATCGTACTTCAATAACAATCGAATTATGTTGTTATGAAGTGCCATTTACATGCTCGGCAATCCCATTTTTAACTGTTGTACGATAACCATGTGGATTCTTTGTTTGCCACCTCCAAAAGTCTTCACCTATTTATTGAAAAGTTTTATTAGGAAATTGTTGAAATCCATAAGTAAATCCATAAGTAAATCAGACTTACACATCCGTTCGACGGTATACTTGGTCCTCCATCCTAATTCTTTCTCTGCCAAGTCCGTGTTAGCATACATCGACACTATGTCACCGTCTCTCCTATCTTTTAGAACGTATGGCACCGTTGTTCCCGTCACATTCTCGAAAGTTTTAATTAGTTCGAGCACGGACACACCCTTACCGGTACCTAAATTGTAGATTTTTAGCCTCAAGTGTCGTTTGTGTAATGCGTTTAGGGCCGCTACGTGACCAGCCGCCAAATCCATTACGTGAATGTAATCACGTATACCTGTGAACAAACGCAAAGTATTCGTACACCTAAAAACTAATAACTTTTTCAAAGTTGGGCCAAACAGCTTGAGTTTTTTTTCAGGCGTTAGAAGGATTAGTTTACTAGCTAATGTGTAAACAATTTTGTTTAATTATTATTGGTCGCAATTGCGAAGAAAAAAGTAAAGTTATTCACATGTACAAAGTTATGTGCGTATTTATAACATTAGCAAACAAGTGTACACGCTTCTGCAAATTGGTCTCGCAAGAAAATGTCGAAAGTTGTTAGTATATTCGCACTTTCAGAATTTTTCGGAGTCCACGCTCTACCTACCTGTACCATCTCTCGTAGGATAATCGCCGCCAAATATAACAAGTTCAGGCTTATGCCTTAAAGCGACTTGAGCAATGTAAGGCATTAAATTCGTGAACGGTTTCGTAGGATCCTCTCCAATCAAGCCGCTAGGATGAGCACCTACTGGATTGAAGTACCTTAGAGATATGATATTCCAAGTCTGTTGAACAAAAGCGATCATGTCTTCATTAAGTCAAAAACGAAGCATGATATATCAAATGCAATAGGTTCAAGCGCACCTTCTCGGCTCTGGATATATCCTTAAGCATCTCTTCGATAAAGTACTTTGTCCTGCCATACACGTTTGTAATATTACCAGTCGGATGATCCTCTGTAATTGGAAGTTCTTTCGCTTCTCCGTACACGGTGCAAGAACTGCTGAAAACTAATTGGAAGCATCCAGTAGCTTTCATTACCTGAACAGAACAGAACGACCACCGTACAATTATTATAGATTTGTATGAAAGCTTGTCGAATCTGATTTTACCTCTAGTAAATTGATAGCTCCGATAATATTGTTTCGATAGTAGTGGAGAGGAACTTGCATCGATTCACCGACCGCTTTGATAGCCGCAAAATGGATTACGCAATCTATTTTGTGCTGGAATGTAAAATATTTATTAGTAGTCTGGATTTTTATGCATTTATAAAAAAGTTGGCTGGGTGAAATATAAAACAGTGAAAGATTAGAGAAACCTAATAATATTGTTATATTTTCAATGTAAACAATCGGTTAAGGGATGACGTGAATTTTTATTTATCTGCTGCTGCTGGAAATCGTTGCAAAATATTTTTATTTTGCATAAAGATCCGTAGTCTATTTATTAGTATTCGTAAGAGTAACATTTCAAAAATTTCTCAAGTATTTCCTACTGTTGCCGGAGTACCTTATTGAAAACTGTTTCCAGCTTATCTCGGTCGATGAGATCGCAGTTGTAGAACGTAACTTTCTTCCCTGTTATTTGCTCAACTCTTTTAAGAGCCGCAGAATCACCGCAACCCTCGGTCACGCTATTAGCAAAATTATCTATCGCTACGACATCGTACCCACTTTCCAAAAGTTCAACGATACAGTGGCTACCGATGTAACCGGCACCGCCGGTCACGAAAATAGTTTTCCAATTGGTGCTCATCCTAGAATCAAAGCAGGATTACCAAAATATTATTAAAATTACCCGCGCATATTTTGCTTATAATATTACAGTAACTTTTTAAAACAGAAAAACGCGACTCGCCCGTAAAGACGATCTTACGTACGAGACGAAAAGCACAGGTGCTTCGGACGTTCACCTGTAGTGAACTATGTGGAGTTCAAGGTCGTTACCACACGTGGTATACTAGTACAATTATGACTCGTACGGTTAATTTTTTATTTTCAATAGACGCGTCTACGATCAATATAAAATTTGATTTAATCAAATTTTGATTTCCCATAAAATTGATTCGATTTCACAACTGTAATAATTTACAAAATTTAACTGAAACGATAATATACTTAAAGCAAAAAATCAGCATAAAAGACACTATTATTCGACGTTTTTTATAACATATAAATTATTCATTCAACACCTGTATACCTAACGGTATCTTCAAACGCGTGTGATGCATTTCAAATATTTTTGCAGCTAACAGTGGTTCGAACGCTGTATACTTTAATTAAAAAAACAAAGTACTTTTCTGTTTTAAGTATACAAATATATTAATGAAGATTTTTGTTTACAATCTATATATATATATTTATAATGAATGTTTACCTCGATAACAAGATTAAAAGCGACAAAATATACGTCGAGTTGGTACAGAAGGATTCGAGGACGCGACCGCGTAATCACTGACTGCCTCTCGACCACTGGCTTCGTCTTCTGGTATAAGAAAGCAGAGTATAGTATATTCGTGGAACGCGACGCATCCCCTCTTCCACAATACCATCATACTAGTCATTGTCGAGGCACGCACACTCGGAAACCTCGACCCTCTCGAGTCCTTGCTTTCTGCTGCAACAAGTTCTTCCTTTCACACCGACATCGTCGCACCGTTTGCTTGGTCTCCTCGTGCGATGCCATAGTATGTAATAGCGGCGATGCTGGCACACGTAGAAAACCCGTAACTGTTACCGGTTGCATCATCTTCGCGATTTGTACAGGACTGACTCATTAAAATCCACTAAACTTAAGCAATCAACGTATTTCATCAAAGATATGTATATCTATTTCTGGACCATCGTAAAAATAAGAAAGATGAAAACGCTGGGTAGGCGTTCAGATTAAAGTATTTGCAAAGTTTCTGTTTGCTTTTATTATCTCTACATTGTTCGTTCATTGCGTCGTTAATACTTGAATCAATTTGTGTAGCAACTCCCTTTGTTCTGCATCCAAGTAGGGCCACAGTTCACCCTCCAGTTCCAACAGTGCTTGGTAATCGTGCGATTGAGATGCCAACACTAAAGATTGCAATAACAGCAACTCGTCTTCGCTCATATTGAAATCTGTAATTTTATTTGTAATAGTTAGACAGCGGATTTTATGCATTTATGACAAAGAATAAGTAGGTGTAATCGAAAACAGTAAAAACTAGTAGAAGAATTTAAAAATACTATTACACTAACTTTTTGCAAATAGGGTAGAACATTTTTATTTTGCATAAAGATCCGCTGTCTAGTAATAGTTCATAATATATGGCCGAACTGTAATAATTTATAATCTATGACTGTTGCCAAGATATTCAAGAGAAGGCATGTTAGCAAACATGTAATAAACAACTTTCATAAAAAGCCCTACACGTTGGACAATTATAATATGTAAAATGAATAGACCATAGATCTTTGTGCAAAATAAAAACGAAAATACTACTCGCCGATATTTGGAGTTTCTTCTATCCAAGCATACTTCTCGAGAACTTGAGCCAAAGAAGGTGTTAGCCTCTGCGGCGATGGTTGAAGTATAAGTAGCAGTAATACTCTGGTTACTTCGCACCTACGAATAAGAGTAATTACCATAGTTCTTCTTATAATGCAACATAATCAATCCTATTTTGTTCTATACCTATGTAGTATGACACTGTAGTTGCCTTTTGCTCCAGTATTAATATAAATCTCGATAAACTCGACGAACTCATTAAGAAATTGTAAAGCAGATACATAATCCCCTAAATAGGTAGTATTTTAATTCGTGTTTCGATTAATCGTGATTATTAGACTGCGGATCTTTGTGCAGACAACTTTTTATCTTGCATAAAGATCCACAGTCCACTAATTATTCAGAAAAATAATTACCTTGTTTAATATGATAAGACACTAACGTACTAATAGCTTTAACGGTCGGAAAGATGTCGATAGCTTTACGTAATTGTTGTATACCTGCCGGAGTAGGACCTAGAGCTATCGCCAATTCTAAAGCTAATCCTGCGGACATTGTACTAAATCCTGTTTGATTCTGGCAACGTGCTAGAGCATGACCGAAACAACTTATAGCGGCCTAATAAAAAAGTAATGAAAAGTTCAATATTTTACGATAGGCTGTGTCCGTTTATGAATGCAAAAGAATTGTAGACCTGTGTGTTTTCTTGTCCCATGGAAGGACATCCTATATCATTATCTTTCTTGTTGGCCACAAGAAATTCTCTACCTGCTTTGATCAAAAAATTTAATTCAAATGATACATTATCTAATGTCCCTTGACACCTAGCTGCAGCTAATAAACATAAGCCTGCGTATTGCCATAATTCTTTTTGCTCACATTCTGCAGCCAGGAGTCCTGAAAAGAGTAATACGCTATTGTACACCTTCGACTATGCGTTTACAACCGCGACGTTCGTATGTATTATTATTAGACTGCGGATTTTATGCATTCGTGAAGAAATTGGTTGGGTGAAATATAAAACAGTAAAGGATTAGAAAAATATCAGAATATCGTAATGTTGTTTTTAATGCAACAAAGTCATTAAGGGATGAAATCAATTTTTATTTCATCCCTGCTTTCTCTTTGCATAAAGAGAGATTTCTTTCATTTTGCATAAAGATCCGCAGTTGAATTATAAACGAAAATGATGTAAAATTTACCAAATTGATCGCTTGCTTCAGCAACATTTGGCTTCCTCAAGAATCGTCTAAAACGAAACAAGATCAGTAAAGAAAATATATAACGTATAACGATGTATATATTTACTTTTTTAATTTGTTCGATATATTGTGATATTTTGTGAGAAAGTCTAATGTATCAGCCATCGTGTATTACAATTTATCAATCTCTCACACCGAATCTCTTTAATTCAATTCCTTTCGCCAGCATGGTTGGTTATAGAGACAAAACTCGACATTTTCTCGCTGTAAATAAGAACTTTTTAAATAATGACATCTCGATTATTAGTTACAGCGCTATATTGATCGAGCGAATCGTTTACACATAACCAAACGAGTTGTTTGTTAAAATATGAGTTTTGATTGTTTGCATTCGATACCATTTGTCGTTTGGAAAAGATGTTGGTGAACGGTAATTACAAAACTTTGTCTCGAGAATGTATAATCTCGCTGTTGTTTTACGCGCAATGCTCTGCGTCGGAGCTTTGTACTCCGACTGACTCCGACTCCGACGAATAGTGGGAGAAAAGAAGCCTACACATTACACATAAGCTTCCGAGTTTTTAGGTGTTAGGTCATGCTTTGTATAGCCTATTGTGAGTGTTGTGTCATTCGTCATTCAACGTTTGTACATATACGTTTTTACTGTAAACCACATCGCGTAATCTCGTATGGTTTGTTTAAAAATATAGCTGCACCAGAGATTCAAGCTTCACGTCGCGACTGTACCGCAATTACAAAAGCGTAAGATATTGGCCGGACTTTCTAGCCGGTTAAATTTTATAAATTGTCATTGGTGTATTTACCGTGTTTATATCATAGAGTAAAATAGAGTTCACTTTTAATTATTCGCATATAATACTTGCAATCTGAAAACTTAAAATTTAGCGTTTTAAGTATAATAAGAAATATCAATATTCTACTAAAATAACTATTTTATTGAATAATCTCATATTGAATTTATGCTGGAGTCGTATAAAGTTCCATGTAAACAATCACATAGAAAGTTGTGTGCAAGTAAGCGAAAGTTAATGGAACAGAATCATTTATAAATGAAGAAAATAGGAATGCGATAATATCCTTATACTATAACGTTTCGATCATACACAATTGAAAATGAATTAAATGTTTCAGGTACACGGAAAGCATTCGGTTATCATTCCGTCGACTATAGACATGAGAAAGTACAAAAACCATTGTCAAACACGACTGTACATTATCAAGCTTTGAACAGTGTCAACAAAAATGTGCAGTATCATACGCTCAAGTAATGTAATGCGTTGCGAAACAGTATTATGCTCAGTGTCCCTCTTCGCATAGAGTTCATAACACTCTTATCTTCTCTTGGAAAGAATAAAAAGCGTTAACCAAAACCTAAAGGTTCCTTTAAAAAGATGCATGGATTTGTCGAACTAATTTTATGCAGTGCTTCGTTGTGGATATTTTTACAAAATATCTGGAACACTTTAATCAGTGTTTTTTATAATTTTTCCGTACCATGGATTGTTTGGGGTACCCTAATCATTATGATTGGATTAAAAGTAGCCAGAATTCCACAGCCGAATTCACAGATAAAAAACGAAGTGCTCGGACTGAATCCCCTAGTAGAAAAAAAAGATAATAACGTACCCAAGGATCACGGTAACGGAGAGCAGTTTTGCATGCGAGTGGTGGCTCATCGTGGTGGAGCATATGATTATCCTGAGAACAGCTTAACAGCCTTTCGTAATGTAAAATCTCACATTTAATCATGGTTTTTTTTCTTTTATATTTTGAGATTATCTCTAGCAGGAGAATTAACATATCAACTTGTCTCTTGTTACAGTCAAACCTTTGTACCGCTATAAGTAGCGTGCAACATAGGAGAATCCTGAAATATTTGAGAATCTGTCCTGATTAGGGCTGTTACTTTTCAGAAGATTCGAAGGATTGAAGCTTTGAAGCCTTCAAAGTGTCCAAAGCTTTGAAGTCTTCGAATCGTATGAAGTATAAATGACCAACTTCGATCTTTTAGCTGTGGTGGCATATTTCTTTCGAAATGTAGGAGCGTCTAATCACTTTCTACCTCCACTGTAATTGTATCGAATATAACTTAACAGCGAAATTTCGAAGCTCAAAGCTCCGAAACTCCGTTTCAAAATTCGAAGTTTCGAAACTTAAATTCTCATCACCTTTGAAATTTGTAAAATCGGAGCTTCGATTCTCATTATCTTTGAAGTTTCTAAAATCAAAGGAAATCTTCAAAGGAAAGTAGCAGCCCTAGTCCTAACAGCCTTTACCTGTAATATAATTCTGCAAAATTCTACTTATAGCTAGTATAATTGTGCTTTGCAACTACAAAGGTTCGACTGTATTTAGTTTGGAGTACTAGGTACCTTTGTAGCGAGAAAAATTGCTTAATTGTTTTACAATGTAAATACAAATACTAATATAGTAGTTACTAACAGAAATATTACTATTTTGAACCATTACTTTTTGAAAGTTTGCTATAAGTAGAATAATGATCACAATATATACTTTTCAGAGCAAAAAGAAGGGCTGCAAAGCAGTTGAGCTTGACTTGTATCTTACAAAGGATAATGTACCTATAGTATTTCATGATCCATCGATTGATAGAGTTACTGGAAGAACTGGAATTATAAAAGACATGACGTGGGATCAATTGAAGGAATTAGATATCAGCTGTAATCATCCGCTGAAGTACTTACCTTATAATTATGTCCGAAAATGTTTGTAAGAAAGACGAAAAAGTTTAAATGTGATTCGTTATTTATAGGGATAAGTTTGACGAAGTTGAAAATATTCCATTACTGGAGCACGTTTTAGATACATGTTTAAACCAGGATCAAAGGATCATTATAGATGTTAAAGAAACTAGATTGGAAGTAGTACAAACAATTTTAGATGCATACAATATGTATCCGAAATTATATGAAAGAGGAATTATATCCAGTTTTAATCCTATCGTTATATACATGGTAATTGGACAGAAGAAAGTCTTAATGATTATTATTAGACTCCGAATGTTTATGCGAAATAAAAAGTTTGTGTATCAATTGCAAGATGCAGGAGCTAAATATACATTTATATTCTTCATTAATAATTTTAATGTGATGAAAATAATATATTAATACTCTCAAATCTTTTAACATTTTCACTGTTTTAAATTGCACTTGCTCATTTTTGTTATAAATGCATAAAATCCGGAGTGTAATTATTATTAATGGCCAACTATCGGAGGGGTGAATGAGATAAAGATTCTTTTATTACAGGTCAGAAGAAAGAATCCGAAAATTGTGACGAGCTTAGCATGGAGACCACATTATTTTGCGAGAACGTCATATTCTGCTTTTGAGAAAGCAGGATCAGTGCGTTTCGAGAATCCAATTAAACATCTGATCGCTTGTGTATTAGATCATATTTATGCGTGGGCATTTCACCATTTTGTATACTATGTTACAGGTGTTTCAGCTGTCTTGTTACATAAAGATACGATAAATCAGTATGTACATAAAACCTTTACAGTATTTCTTATAAGTCGTATTAATACGATTTTTAATTGTGATTCATGTTACAAAGAACATAATAGTTTTTCTACGTTATTTATTTTAGGTATGTAATACAGAGGTGGTATAATCGTGGTATTCGTGTAATGGCATGGACGGTAAATCTACCATCAGAGAAAATGCATATCTCACGTTTGCTTAAAGTTACTTACATAACAGACACATTGTTACATGAAACAGACATGTAATACCAATCGTACGATTTGTGCTGCAAGTGAGTGTACTCTATTGACATATGAATCATCATTTTCAATCATCTAGTCTATTCATCGATACGATGAAACGTATTTATATATTTTTTACAACAAAATTTTCTGTTTATTTTATGACGAGAAAGAAAGTTTTTTGTTATTTACACAAACTTCAAAGATATATACGTACTAAACGAAAAAAAAAGTAAAATATTCGTTTGTTACTTTATTTTATTTTACTAATAGCATACATATAATAATGTATACTATTATGTTATATATGTTTAACTTATATAACTTTATTTGCATTCGAGAAATTGTATAAAAAAAATAATTTATTATTATATCATTTGAAAATTTTTAATGGAAAACAATGAAATTCACGCACAAGATTCAACTAAGCTAATTATAAACTTGTATATAATGTCATTCCCATCCTTTTTTAATACAAGGGAAACTATTTTAATCTTTTCCACCATTGCACATTATATATCTATTAAATGTACAATAATTCACCAACATTTCATGTCGGTTACTTCTAAATGGATATCATTTGAAATTGCATGACTTCGTAGTATATCTATATTTACTCGGACGGAGATATTTATTTCGTAAGCATTTACTTTAAAAATTACGAAACATTCGTCACACGATAGTGGTAAGTTTACTTTTACGGGATTCCATACCTTGAATAAGTCCTGTTAATAAATCTTCCATTTCCGTTGTAGCACGTTTCAATTTACAATTATCGTTAGCTACATAAGAATCTGCAACAGTAATTTGTAATGAGAACATTTCTGTATAACAAAACGAATTTGTACTGCCATAATATAACATACCATCCAGTAAACAGTCATCTGCGACCATGTTTTGCAACCTATCTAATATATCATTTAAATCTCCTTGTATGTTTTGCAAACTGCTGTGTTGCGAATGTTTATCGGGTCGTTGAAGAGAAGACGGTGTGTTGTCTCTGTAAATACCCATAAGAGTGTCGGAAATAATCAAAGGTGATTCGTTCTCGGTGCTCGGTGTAACCGTCTTCATTGAATATTTTTCTGTTTTCGATCCAGAATCATTCGATCCTCCCAACCATTGCGAGAAACCACTGTCAGTGGCATTTATCTCCGATATTTTGTTACCTATAAATCATATATACCATTTTCGAAAAACTCTTCAGAAAAATATGCTATAAGGTCATGACCTGATAACATTAACAATGTACCTCCGATCCATGTACTCAGTTCTATATGAGTCGGTTCCAGTGCATTGCCAAAATTTGTGCTGGTGGACGCTTCCTCCGCATCGTTGCTCTCTTCGGTGATACATTCGCCGGACAGCGTTGGATTAAAATTATTTGGTTGCAACATATTCGTGTCATTCAGATTTGTGTTCTGCTCTATGCTCTCTTGTCGAATAATCGGACTCAGCTCAAAATTGATGGGCAATGCTGCTAATCTCGACGACAACGGAGGAACCATTGGTGTACTTTGCATGTAATTCATAATACGGGGCATGTGCGCCCTATCGGCGAACAAATATTTCTAGAAAACAGTTCAAACAATGTTTCAGTGTCACCGTTATTATTTTTTCAAATCTTATAAATAATTCAATTGATATTACTTTTAAAATTTTTAAACGTTGCAACTGCGATTCGATGGTAGCACGATGTCGTTGGAGTCTTTCCGCTTTAGTACCCCGTATATCGAGTAACTCGATCTGCAATTGTTTATTCTCTTCTTCTAGATGAGTTATTATACTCTGCAGTTCTTTCTGTGGATCATTTAAAACTCGTCTTCTCATTGTACTTCTTATCGACTCGTTGTCCGTTGTATGTCGTATCTCGTTGCTTCAGCAAATATTAGAAAGGAATTTTATATTTGGAACAGATTAAATAAAAAAAAATGTTCGTACTTTATCTCCCTTATAGTTTTACCTAGTTATCTGTGGTGTTTGGTTGTCATCTGTGTTCATTTCGATTGATCTGGTAGAGCACAGTCTTAATTTATTCCTTATTAGCTCGATAATCAACTTTGTTACTTCACGATTCGATGTCTGAGAAGTATTTAACATTTATTATTCTGTATAAAAAGATTATATCATTTATGGACACGTACCTTGGTGCAGAATTCACGAGCTGGATGCTTTAATTTATGTTTTCCGGATACCTTACCATACAGAAAACACTGTTGGCACTGATGATACGCTGTACATTTCATGCATGTGTAACGTGGTCCTTGAATAGGTGTTACTTTGCAGGAAGAACACCTTATATTATGTGTAACTGAAATAAAGGAAATTTCTGTAAATCTTAATGCTTAATGTAATATAATGTATAAATGAATTATTGGTATTATAGTGTTACGCGTACTGTGCTCTGCAGACTTCATACGATTAAACGTTGTTATCCAAACAAGTAAAGGAGGTTCTTGCATAATCCATGCTGCGAACTCTGACTCGGTCACTCCAAGGCATCCTTGAGACTATCGTAAAATTTGATAGATTAACTTTAATTTGAATATATTTGAAAATTAATTTTGTTATACCTTTGAGAAACAATGATCGATATGCGATTGGATACTTTGATACCCGTAAGCAGCACTTTCTCCAAGCATTTCGGTTACTTTACAAATATTCGTTAATAATATGTGCAAGTTAACTTTAGACAAACATGCATTATGATCAGCTAATTGTTGATAAAAGTAGCCGTATTTCTCTTGTAGTCTTCCAGAGCTCATTAATATTAAAGCAACTTTCACAGAAAATACTGAAACGCTTCTGGAATATTGTCTAAAATTCGAACAGAAGTGTTAAAATAATTATTGATAATTGTTAAACAGAAAATGCACAATGCTACAGAGATAACATACTTATCAAATGTAGTTAAAATATACTCTACTG
Source organism: Lasioglossum morio (assembly GCA_916610235.2). Classification (NCBI taxonomy): domain Eukaryota; kingdom Metazoa; phylum Arthropoda; class Insecta; order Hymenoptera; family Halictidae; genus Lasioglossum; species Lasioglossum morio. The sequence continues at coordinate 26,243,907 of OU744326.1, forward strand.
CTAGTTTCGTTGTGTTATCAACATCAAAGTTAGTATTATTCTCCTTACAAGCTGCAAAGTAAATATCGGAGAGAACATCTTCGATTTCGCTTGGATCTAGATTCACACAATTTTCTGTGATCGAAAGTCTGTGTCGCTCGAAGATTCCAGCAATTAACTCTAATTGAATATATTGCACTGCAAAAATGGAATTCAATTATTGTTAAGGGGGTGATCTTGTTTTGTCAATGTAATTTGTATTATTCACAATATTGAACCTACTGCAAAGTTCTTTATGTAAGATTTGCATCTTTGCTGCAGTTCTGTAAGATGCGTACCGAATGGCATTGCATTCTTCTATGGATCGCATAATATTCTGCATTGTCGTATAGTCTTTTTTTATCTTTGAACCTTAAACAAACAAAAATTTTATTAAAGCGATTGCTGAAACAAATTAAGCAATTCTTTGTGATTATTTATGTAAAAAGAATCTCTTACAGCGTTAGAGTAATTTATATTTATAGGTGTACATAATTCTGAGAACTTTTTAACATAGAAACACAACAATAACGCAGAACAATCATATTGTTACACATTCTAGTAAAAAAATAAATATCCATAGAATCTGAAACAGAGTTTATAAAGTAACATGTTAAATTAAGTTCGTAATGAAAAGATACAACACGGACTCCGATCGTAAGCCTTCTCTGTACACAATTCATTGATTCTTTATTTTGTAATTAAAATAGTATAACTGTGAATAAAACGTTTTGATATTTAGCTGCATTACATTAAACGCATTCAAGAAACTGCAATTCTTTTACGGGTTTAATAGTTTCTAGAGAAGAAATTATAATAAATAACTTACTCTCTGTCATCGCAACGTAATTTTACAGTTTAAATAGAGATTCATGTAAACAAAATGATGTTGTCACGCATAATCACGGATAAAGAAGATTTAAGAAGGACAATCGAGTTTCTTTATACGTTGATTAAATAGGAAAGGGTAGCAAATTGTTAAGGCTTCCTATAATTACTTTATTATTCTGAATACATGGATGTAATATAAGAAAATGTATATTTCACAATGAATAATTAAATTAAAGTTTGCTCCTTTGGAAATGGGTTCTGTATATTTACTATATATATATATTTCGATTGAAAAGCGCCTTAATGTGTCTAAAATATAACCTAATATTTACTAAAGCTCTAAAACAGGAAAACGTGATTAATAACAAGTTTGTGTATTAACAGTCATCGCTGTATATTTGTTAATAATTTTTATTAAAGTACACATTAGAAAATAATTGTCGTTATGTCGGCGCAAGATGAACAAGGTCAATTTAGTGACGCTGACGAGAATGAAATACCGTATGTATATTATTCACTTATATTTAGACTGCGGATTTCATGCATTTATAACAAAAATCGGTGAGTGTAATTTCAAACAATAAAGAGATTACAAGAATGTAGGAGTATCAATGCATTTCTTGCAGTTTAATAAACCCACTAAAGAGAGAAATAAATTCCTACTCGGTTCCTATGTCTTGCAATTCATGCATAAATTTTTATTTTGCATAAAGAGATCCGCAGTCTACTTATATTCCACTAACACATTGTCTGACTTATACTGCCTTATTATAGAATAGAGGAAAGTAAAGGACAACCACTGTTCTGTAATGAATTATCTAAGAATGTAGATAAGTTGCACATATCGAATAACAAGGAAGAACAGATAGATGACGATGATAACGACGATGATCTGGATGACGATAATGCCCTTGCTTGGGATATAGATGAGAATGGGACCGACATTGTGAAGAACACTCGAGCAAAACATTCTAATGCCCAAAATCTTTCCAATAAGATCACCAATTATCAACCGTCAGATAAATTGTTCCGTCGCTATGCGAATAAAATTAGTATTGAGAAATATGAGGGGCCGTCTTTACCAGGACATGCTGCCAATCTTTTAATCAAGAGCGACAAGCGCACGGAGAAAGATAGACTCAGGACTAAAGATAAGCATGATCGTGCGACCGTCGAGCAAGTCCTGGATCCTCGTACAAGGATGATATTGTTTAAACTTTTAAATCAGGGGATAATCGCAGAAATTAACGGTTGTATCTCGACAGGGAAAGAAGCTAATGTATATCACGCAACGTCGAAAACAGGGATAGAATTTGCGATAAAAATCTATAAAACGTCGATACTACAATTCAAGGATAGAGACAAATATGTAACAGGCGAATTTCGGTTTCGTCACGGATATTGCAGACATAATCCACGTAAAATGGTACGAACGTGGGCCGAGAAAGAATTTCGAAATTTGACGCGTCTTCAGCAGGGAGGAGTTAACGCTCCGAAACCGCTGTTACTGCGTAGTCACGTGCTGCTGATGGATTTCATAGGTACGAACGGTTGGCCGTCACCGAAATTGAAAGATGTCGTCCTCACATCCTCGAAACCAAGGAAATTGTACAGAGAATGCATCGAAACGATGTGGAAAATGTACAACAAATGCAAGCTTGTTCATGCTGATTTGAGCGAATACAATATGCTGTATCACGAAGGATCTATAGTAATAATAGACGTATCCCAGGCAGTTGAACAAGATCACCCTATGGCATTCGAATTTCTTAGAAAGGACTGTACAAATATAACTGGTACATAAAGATTTGTTAAAGACCGAAAGGTACGGATCAATGTTCAGGAATTAAATTGTTCAAATTATACTTGTAGAGTTTTTTAAGAAGAATGACGTAGCTGTGATGAATGTCAGAGCGTTATTTGACTTCATAACAGATCCAACCGTCACCGAACAGAATATGGATAGCTATTTAGATACAATATCGGAGCAAATGACGCAGACTAATGATCAACAGGTTAATCCTATAGAACAGATCGAAGAACAAGTGTTTAAACAAGCGTATATTCCGCAGAATTTAGCTCAGGTAATGTTAGAGAATAGTAGAACGCACATGCCCATAACAAGTGGTATATGTGAACTTCTATCAGCATATTCATTTTCACAGGTTTATCATTTTAATGTAAGCATGTTTAGGTGATTGATATCGAGCGTGACATAAGTCTTGCTAAATCTGGAAAAGAAGACTTGATATACAAAACCCTTGTCGGTTTAAAAGCAGACTTATCCAGACCGTTGGACACTCCAGAAATTCTCAGCAAAGATAGAAAAGGAACCGAGAACGATGAAGAAACGTCCGATTTATCGGAAGATATTGATAATTCCGAAGATGAGGGTGAAGACAGCGAAGAAGAAAACATAGGCGAAGGGGAAACGAAATTTGTGAGTTCAGCTCGACCTCGACACGAAAGTCCAGAAAGTAAAAAGGTAATATTCCATTTACCATCCTTGCGATGTAAATTTAAATGAGATTTCGGTAACTAAAAGGTTTTCGTTTCAGGCACGAAAGAAGGCTGTGAAAGAACAACAAGCCGAGAAGAGGAAAAGTAAAACGAAGAAACATGTAAAAAAACGGAAGGAGAAAATACTAAAGAAGAAGTAATAGTCACTGTTATTAGGAGAGAAATATATTTTGAAGCCTGCCAAGAACAAGCAAATTGTAAAAAAGTAATGTTTAATTTGTTTTTCTGTATTTAATAAAGCAACAACTAAAGTCTTTTTCCTTAAATATCGAAGTAGGTAAGTCATTCTAAGTACATGTTTCTTCCCAAAGTTATGGCCCTTTTGAACTGCAATTTTACCGCATGCATGCGCGCGCATATCGTGGTTCGTATTTTAATGAACCGCCATCTTTTAAACCGCCAATGAAATGTAAACACTGTATATTTAAGTCTACTTTAAGTTCGTTCTGAAGCGAATTTACTTATATTACGATGAATCTTTGAACTGTGTTAATCGATCGAAACTCTCGAAAATCTATATCTAAAGAAATGGAGTTAAAAGATGATTTTTTTGGTAATGTTTTTCAGAATTTTTTCGTAGATGCACCTTGTTTTTATAAACTGTACACACGAGACATCGATATTTTTCGTTTATGTATTAATTATTACTAAAAATTCTCTATCGTTTTATATATCAGAAAGCGCGAAAATACTGAAGGAACGGGAAAAATTTTTGACAACTGGCTGTTCGAAATTCGATGCGATCCTTCATGGTGGTATAGCTGCACGTGGGATTACACAAATTTATGGTGCAGCTAATACAGGAAAAACTCAACTAGCTTTGCAGCTTTGTCTTACGGTGCAATTACCGGCGACAGAAGGTGGTTTCGCAGCCGGTATTCTTTCGATTTACATATTTTAGGAACGAATAACAATATTAGTATCAAACTAACACAATTCTGAACTTAATGGTTAACACAGGTGCTGTGTACATTTGTACAGAATCTATTTTCCCATCGAGGCGATTGCAACAGTTGATAGAAAAATTCGAGGTCGTTAAGAAACATGGAATAAACGGTGACTTAATCTTCGTGGAACATGTTGCGACAACTGTAATCATAGTATAACTCAGGCCTGGGCAACGCTGTCTCTACGAGTCAGTCCCCACCACATCCACTCCGACTATTCCTTCTACTCACCGCTACTACTTATGTATACATGTACATAAGACCCTTGCTTAAACTGACACCAATGACATTTATCAATTCTTTTAATTTGTATGATATTGATGATTTTTTCTGACAAAAGAATTATTGGAAGAATGAAGGAGAAGCAACCATATCTGTTCGGCAAGCCAGCATTGCCCAGGCCTGGTACAATTGGTAAAATAATTATAGAAGTCTTTTATGGAAGACTGTATGCGTGATATTTGTAGGAGGAACTGGAATCATGTTTGCTGCAAAGAGTGCCTATATTAATGTCAGCACAGAAGATAGGATTGATAGTTGTAGATTCGATTGCTGCACCGTTTAGAGTAGAAGACTGGAAAGATGAATCGAATAGTAGAGCAAAACGATTAAGAACAATCGGTCAGCAACTGCACAAGTTATGCAACGACACTTGTATAATCTGTATCAATCAGGTAAATTAGTATTACAGCTATATTATACAACAAAGGCTTTGCTGATCGAATCTTTAGAGACTATCTAAAGAAATGAATTTCTAGGTAAGAGCAGCAGTTTACGACAATGTACTGAATGATAAATCAAGCGATCAACCAGCTTTAGGAGCAACATGGTTGAGCATGATAACTAGCTCTATATATTTCTATAGAATAGAGTCTCTCAGGTATGCCTGTATCAAATCATCGAATTTGCCAGAATTAACTATCCCGTTCGAAGTACAAGGATCTGGAGTTACAGCAGTGGTGTAAGTAATACAAGATGAGCTATAAAACAATTTCCAGTTTTATTGCGTAAGATTATGAATCTCGCAAAATATACTTTCGTCTAAAACTCGAGCAACATTTGTCGGCGACCATTGATTTCTCGGGTCAGAGGCTTGGAATGGATCTGTACTCTTTACGTCTAAGCTTTCAACATCATTAGTTAGTATCAACCTTAAAGAAGAAGCAGACGTCAATGCTGACAATACATCAAGCGAAACAAATGTGTAAATGATAATACCTGAAGGAATGTAGAAACGTTCTATAAGGTTCTACATCTTTTCTTTCGCTATACGTATAGTCTCCTATCACCGTATGACCAATGTAAGAACAATGTACCCTTAATTGGTGGCGTCTACCAGTCTCCGGGCATAACAACACTTTAGTAGCCGGCTTTCCATTTCTGAAACCACGTTCTAGTACAACAAGTATTGTACAAGATTTACGTGGCTTCTCGCAATGATCATTATCGTTAACGCACATCTTATGATTCCCCATTTTTTCTCTAATATCAATCCCTAATAAAGAAATATTATTTCATACGAATTATGAAAGTTGTCCAAGAATTCTTTATTTAATCTTTTTACCAACCGATTGCTTTGTCTATAACAAGATGGGGTTCGTTAATATGGCCATGAAGCAGCGCTAGGTAAAACTTTTTCGCTGTTCGTGTCTCGAATGCGTTCGAAGCAGCTCTCGCTGCCTTTTTATTCAACGCAATGCATATTACACCGCTAGTCACATAATCCAATCTATGTACAAAATGAAATTCATGGAGTAAACTTGGATTAGCCAGATTCGGTAAAATCTTTTTCAATTCAGATTGTAGTGTGTTCTAAAATTTTAAATATTCCTGAATGAGATCATTTCTCTCGGCGTGCGTGGAATATTGCACTGACTGTCATACCTTTGTCTCAGGATTATTGCTATTGATGTACATGTCGTGCGGTTTAGATACTACCAAGAAATGTTCGCTGCGGTGCAATATATTTACATTGTTTCTATGCCTAAATTGTATGAATTCTTTCAAATGTGATTTTAGCAGATTTATAATCAATTGCGTTAATTTGACAACGAGCATGGTACAATGATATAGTATTCCATTTACGTTCATCCTGTAAAATATTCTCCTACGAACTATGCTAACAATTTCATATTCTACAGCAATCGCGATAAATTAAAATGCTGCATCTCCTTGCAGAAAATGTAGAAATTTTAAGCAGCGTTGTTCTTCGAGAAGTTCATTTGCCAAAAACAACAATAATAAATACCGGCTACCATCTTTAGAGTACCACCACCACAGAGCGTGGCTCTGCATTCGTAATGTTGCCTGTCTGTTTCACGTGTTTGAATTCGGCGCGCAACTTCACACGGTTGCGAGGAGTGATGTAACATTGATTATTCGATATGCAACAATGTTAACAAGATATTTTCACTCTTGATGTAATACATTTGGCAGAAAAGAAAAATTGTAAAAGTTGATCGTGTACCGGGAAATGTTGTTCGTCAATTGTGTCGTTCACGTATTATTTAGAAACGTGTTCCAAAGGGTAGGAACGAAAGTTGGCACGCTTGATTTCGATGAGACCGTTTGAAAGAGAAATAGCAGTGCGGGGGAAGTCTTATCGTGGAGCTCACACCACATAACGGTGTTTCGAATTGCAATTTAATCAGATACTGAGTGTTAATTCGACAGAAAAGTATTGAGAAGGGGTTCGCATTCTTCCACAAAAATGTTTCGTTCGAAGAAGGACGTCGACCGACACGTGAAAGACATTTTTATCAAGCTCAAAAATTCCGAGGAGGTAAGGTTATTTTTTTCCACGAAAAAGTCGTTACTGCCAAACATTGCCAAGACACTGTCGTCACCTGTGTCTCGTTCAATTGTTCCCTTGTGATTTTATGCTCCGATTTTATTGTTATCCTGAATGAAATGCGTTCGACATACAAAAACGCATCGTTTCTTATTTAACGTCAACGTATATCTTATACCGTTCGAGTCCTTGACTAGCCTCTGCAGACAATGCGTATACGTATATGTATTCGATATCGCTATAGAACGATTTAGCGGTTTTCAAAGGGATATAGTACTGTTTATTTAGTATTTGACAGTCGATCCTTCTCTTTCGATTATTTGATGCTTGTTTATATCTTTGAATCGTACGGAATATTTCTGTACGCGTTGCCGGTCGGCCAAAAGTCGCAAGGCGCGGCAAATGGTGTAGCCTTCGAATGATAACTGAAATTTCTATATTTTTCATCTGTTGCGATTGTTATCGAATTATAATCATTATTTGCGAGTAAAGTTATCTCGAAATTTATTTCTATTCGATAAATTCCCATTAATTTGATTAATAACGGTATTATAACAAAAACAAAATAATAGTAACCCTTTGGACTCAAAGCAATTTTAATTCCAAAATCAAAATGTTTCTTAAATCTAGATAATTTTTATTCTATGTAATCTTTTCTACATTGGCCACAGAAAATTTAACCTGTTTTCTCATACAACGACGGAACCTTTTACAATTTATTGAATACAGACGAATTTAATAATATTAAAACGGTTTTGAACAATACTATGGTAATTTTTATCATATATGTTGGTATCTAATCGATTACTAAATGAGGAGGTGTTACATCAATTTCGTATCCATCAAATGAAAATTTCATTTTTGAGTTTAAATAGCTTCAACTGCGCACAATAATTCGATGTTATGTAACTTGACTTTACACTAATTTGTAGAAACATCTACGATGTTACAACATAGCCAAGCTATACTATCAAGTTGGGGATTATGAATCTGCGAAGAAATATGTCTCTAACTATTTGGAGATAAGGGACAAATGTGCCGGAGCTTATAAATTGTTGGGTCAGACCTTTGAAGCTTTAAGACAACACGAGGCAGCTTTCATGCAATACAAGAAATCTCTTGAATTGGAACCTAAGCAAGATGATCTTGTTTTAAAGGGTACAATTTTGTTCACTCTAGAATCGATTGTTTCTACATTCTAAAAATTGTACGCTTATCCCTTGATTTCATTCTGTTCTCAGTTTGTGAACTTTTAACCGATGCAGACGTTAATATCGATGTGAATAGAATTAAGTATTGGGTAGAAAGAGCTGACAAAAAGTTTCCACATCATCCGATAGTTTTTCAATTGAAGGAGAAAATGTTGACTTTAGAGAAATCAAGTGGTAACAACGACGACTTGGAGAAGCTCATTACCTGTAAGTAATATACCTTTATTTCATTAATATTGTACCTGCTGTTTAACCATTTTTGGCTTCTGAGGACTGAAGAATATTCAATATATTACTGAACTTTGTAAGATACTCTCAAATTATGTCTTTACCATTTTGTGGCTTCGACTAAAACTTTGTATGCCTACGCATTACCAATTTATAACAACAACATGATTTTTCTAGCTGAATTGTCGGTACGACAAACAGACGTGCATCTACAAGTGAAATTGTTAAAGTACTACCTAGGAAATCACAGGCTGGAGGATGCGTATAATCATGCTGCCAAAATAGAATCAACGCATAGTCACAGGAACAGTGTTGTTTGGTATCAGTCATTAAGCGAATTACTTATGAAGTGTAAACAGAGCAAACAATCAGATTGGACATTTTGGATATTTTACATAAACGTGTTAGAAAGATATGCAGCTCTATGCTTGAAAGAACAAGGTAATCTTGTGAAGAAAAGCATATCGGATGCTATGCAAGCAATATTCAAGTAAGTATTCTCTTGCAATTGAATGCAACGTACGTAAGCCGCGTTATCGAATGGAATGTAATTTCTGTTGCAGTTTCGACCAATGTTTAACGGAGTTTAAGTCAGCGGGTTTTTCCGATCATCCAGCTTTCATTGAGAACATGTTATTGCACATGTGGGGACAATTACATTTTCATTTGGCTTGTTTATTTTTACGGAAGACCAAGTGTGGAGAGGACAGTTGGTCCGAAGCTGGACGTTTATGCGCACCTCTTTTGTTAACTGCGTTACACGTGACACCGATAGATCTCACAGCTGTCTGGACAATGCATTTGAAGGATCGTTTGAAGGATCAAGTGCACGTATGGTTCCGAGAAGGATCTTACAGATGCAGTCAAGTGGGGCACGTATTACAGGACTTTGCTCGAGACAACACGAAAAAGCTGTTGGATAAAATCGACAAGTTTTGCACGAATTTGTGGCGCGAGCGGGTTTACCAGAGGATCTTCATCGGTAGACTGTATCAGGACGGTAAAACAACATCGTACTTCGCAAAGAGTTCTTTTCCGAATCCACCGTTGCGTCTGTGTTCGTACAATGAATTGAAACGATTCGATAAGATCTCGGAGGAAGTTTGGCCAGACTCGTTGCACCATCAAATCTGGCTTGGCTTGAGATCTCGGTCCATCAGTTCACAGAATAAAGACAACGGACCTTTGCCAAATCAAATTTCTCGCGTGTTCTACGACCTACAGTTTTCTGTGTTCAACCTGAACCAGGCATCGCCGGACAGCTTGAGTCGTTTAGACATCGATGCGTTCTTAAACGCAGCAATCTTCTGTGCCTGCGCGGTGTTGGAGGAGCAACAACTAAGCGGTTTCACGAATCTTGAAAAATTACCCACCTTGCCGGCCGACCTCACCAATACTCTTTGCACCTGTGCTCAGGAAAAATGGTGGTCGGCAGCTTACAAAGTATACTCGCTCGACAAACAGAAACCGTTGGACGAACATCTCGGAGACATCCGATTGGAATTGCAGCGGGGTTTGGAAGTGGTTCGTTGCATTGGAAATCACGGGCTGCATCCTGCTCTTCTGGTTCATTTGGCACGGATATTCCATTACAGAGCGGAGACCTTGAAGGAAGATAATCAAGAGAACAGCGAGATACCGAACTTGGAGGCCCGGTTGAAGGCTCGCTCGGAGTTGTACTGGTCAACCGCGATGCCGCTTTTAGAAAGACTGCAAAACAATCAGGTGCTTCGCGTGACGAATTCAAAGTTCTTCTGCTACCAAGGAAAGGAGATGAACAACGCTGAGCTTGTGAAGGCTTTGGAAGAGGGCAAGTTGCTTCTGGCGCAGCGTTTCGTGCGTGACAAGCAATTCGAGAAAGCGATCGATGCGTTGCAAGCGTTAAAATGTCCGGAGGCGTCGTTCCAGCAAGGTCAAATGTACGAGATGCTCGCGGACGAGATCGTCAGTTCCATGCCGAAGGAGAGCTTGACGTCGGAGATGAGGTCCCAGCACATCATTATGCTCTCGAAAGCTAGGGAATGCTTCTATTTAACTTTGGATAGACTACGTAGTCCAGGATCGAATCCGAAACACCCATTGAATTCGGAGCTTTCCACTCACATCGCCGACATAGAGAACAAACTGAAGAGGATCGACCCGGACTTGTCCCGGGGCGATTTAAGCAGAAACGAGTGTGACGGGATGTCGGACGACAGTTATTCCTCTGCGCACAGCGGTGCGGAACATCAGGCAGGAAATCCAACGTTGCCCACGTTCACAGGGCTCAGCGCGTCTATCAACATGGCCAGCACGCCACAGAAGAATCATCATCGCACCCCTAAACAGTCTAGCACCCCTTACAGACCGCAACATCATGATTTACTGGATTTATCACGGAATCGTACGGAGGCACGTCCGAGCCCGGAGCGTCTCGACGCTCAGATCCGAGCGATCACTCAGATGATCCACACGAAGGACAACATGATGCAGTCGATCACAGATCAATACAAAAATATACTGGATTTCAACAAGATCGTGATGGAGAAGCTCGAGGAGTTGTCGAAAGAAGTGGTAGAGTTACGAAAGGATGTTCAGCGGCAGCGTACCAGCCAGCCCATGAACTTGAACCCGAATTTAGAGGAGGACTTGTGCGGCTTGAGCGAAGAGGATTTCAACGAATTGAACTATAACGCGAACCCGTCCGGCACCGTGTCCTCGATCTCAGGGAACATGTTCCAGTCATCGCACAGGAACCCGTATTCCCAATTAATCTATCCATCCGCGGCGGCTACGGCCACCGCTTTCCAGGGTTACTTCCCGGGAGGCATGTCGTTCAGCGATCCGAACACCGCTTCGTTCTGCACGAACATCTATCCGATGCCGGTGTTATATCCGAACACGACTAGGTCGAAAATGCCGGAGAACATACTCCCGCAGGGCTTGTTCCCGCCAAGGTTGCCCGCGCAAATGCCGGACTTGATGCCGCCAACGAACCAACCGCCGATGCAGATCTCGCTGCAGAAGGTCGAGACGCCGAAGTCCGAGACGACGATAAAAGACGCTCCGGTGAACAAAGCGCCGCCGGTTAACGTTGTTATCACCACTTCAGATACTTTGCCGACCACAGTGCCGGTCGTCCAGCCTACACTTAGCGTAACGATTCCTCCGCATTTCAGACAAGGAGGCGTGTCCATGCTGGCCACCGCGGAACAGGCCGTTGCTCCTCATTGTTATCAGATATCCATGCCCTCTCAAGCGACCGTATTGACAACCGTCAACTTGCCGCCACTGTCGACGACTCTTACCACCACACCGGCCAACATTAGCATGCCCACGACGCCAAAGGCCAGCGAGAACGTTAACATCTGTTCGACCGGTTCGCCGAACGTTTCCGATCACGAGCACGAATCTGAACACGATCCGATACCAGACTTCGTTCCCGTTATACCGTTGCCCGCGGAAGTCAAGGTGACCACTGGAGAAGAGGGCCAGGAAGTGTTATTCTGCGCCAGAGCGAAACTCTTTCGGTTCGTGGACAACGAGTGGAAGGAACGCGGTATCGGCAACGTTAAGCTGCTTAGGAACGACGAAGGCAAGGTTCGATTGCTTATGCGTAGAGAACAGGTGTTGAAGGTGTGCGCTAATCATTATTTGGCGCCCGATATGGAGCTGAAGGCGAAAGCCAACAACGAGAAGGCCTGGTTCTGGGTGGCGCACGATTTTGCGGATGGCGAGCTGAAAGTCGAGAAGTTCTGCATTAGGTTTAAGACGGTGGACGAGGGTCTGTCCTTCAAGGAGAATTTTGATAAAGCCAAAGCGAGTCTCTCTCAGGTCACCGACAAGCCTGTCCAGAGCAAGGCGGCTACTAAAACGGATATTGTGTTGAATAACGTTGAGAAGAAAGAGGCTGCGGAACCAAAAGGCGCAGCGCTGATTGGCCAGAAACAGCCAGCGACTACAGTATCGGACATCCCGTCATCGACAACAGTTGTAGGCGGTTTCTCGTTCACGTCACCGCCCATCATTCAGAAAGTAACCACTCCTGTGGAACCGGTGAAGACTCCCAGCAAGCCTGAAATCAGTCCTTTTGCGGGATTCACGTTCAGTAAAACTCCAACGACTACAGAGTCTACCGCACCAACTCAACCGTCTACTTTCTCGTTCGCAAAATCTGCAACACCTTCGAAATCCGAAACCACAACTGTGCCAACTGTTACAGTCGACACTGTTACAACGAGCTCGTCACAATCAACACTTAGAAGGCCTCACGGGACACCAGCGAGCGTGGTCAAGCTGGTAGGCGTAAAGAGTACAGACGCGAAGATAGACCACGAAGACGTTCTCTTCGAAGCTAAAGTATCTCTTCAGTATTACAACAACGAGACTAAACAATGGGATCAGCGAGGCACGGGGCAAATGAAGACATTATGGAGCACGAAGACCGGCAAGATGCGGCTATTGTTGATCGAGGAGAACCACTCGAAGGTCTGCTACAACTACAACGTTCAAGCAAAGACACCGTTCACTTTGAAGACCAACAGCACCGTCGTCAATTGGATCATTTACTACGGGACCGAAAAAGCATCTACATTCGCGGCCACGTTCAAGACGTCCGCTCAAGCTTCTCAGTTCCACAGCATGATCGTGAGCAATCAACAGAAGATGATTAAGGACAGCATCTCTGCCGAGAGCATGAAGAAGCAGAGTCCGGCTGAGAACGCGACTAGTAATACTCAGACTCCATTATCTGAAATGTTTAAACCACCAACAGGTTCCTGGGAGTGCAAGGATTGCTACACGAGGAACAAATCTTCCAACGGCACGTGTGTAGCTTGCAAATCACCTTGTCCTTCAGCGACCAGCAATCAAACGGCTCCTCCGGCTGCTACTACCGCGAACCAGGTGTCGCTTTCAGAGATGTTCAAGCCGCCGACAGGTTCGTGGGAGTGCACAGACTGTTACACGAGAAACGAGGCGTCCAGCCACGAGTGTGTCGCTTGTAAATCCGCTAATCCATCTGCGAGCAAACAAACCACCGCGGCCACAGTCAGCTCCAATCAAACGCCGCTGTCGGAGATGTTTAAACAGCCTGCTGGTTCGTGGAAGTGCAAGATCTGCGAAATCGTCAACACGTCCGGGAACAATTATTGCGTTGCCTGCGACACGCCGAAGGATCCATCGATCCCTCCCAAACCGAAGACGGATGGCTTTTTGATAAGCACTCCGGCCACCACCGCAGCCACGCCTACGTTCACCTTCGGTATCCCGCAGGAGACTAAGAAAGACACGAGCGGGTTCAGCTTCCGGTTGCCCGCGTCCAACGAGGCGACGGAAGCGACGTCCTCGGACTCGGAAGCTAAGATCGACACCTCAAGCGCGAAGTTTGTGTTCGGTATGCCTCAGGCGAGCAGCGCACCCGCCACCAAAGACAGTCCGTTCACGTTTGGCTCGCCCGGGAAGTCTTTCGGCTTCAACTTCGTTGCGAAGTCCCCGTCGAAGGCTGCCGTCGACGGCGAGAACAGTGAGGAAGAGGTCGTCGAAAGCGACGACATCCACTTCTCGCCGATCATCCCGTTGCCGGATAAGATCGAGGTGAAGACCGGTGAGGAGGACGAGGAGGTGCTCTATTGTCACAGAGCGAAGCTGTTCAGGCACGACAAGAACGAATGGAAGGAGCGAGGTATAGGGGATATCAAGCTGCTACGGCATAAGGAAACCGGTAAACTCAGGCTGGTGATGAGGAGGGAACAGATACTGAAGCTCTGCTTGAACCACTTCGTGCAATCGAATCTGGAGATGACGCTGAAAGATGAGAAAAGTTGGATGTGGTTCGCTGCCGATTACAGCGAAGGAGAGATCGAGCACACGTTGTTCGCTTGCCGCTTCAAGACATCGGATATCGCGAAGAACTTCAAGAAAACGATCGACGACGCGCTGGCTGGGAAAGATGTTCAGGTGATCGAGGAGAAACCCGAGGCTAGGTCGGATCCGAAAGATAAAGGTCAAGAGATAGAGGTTGTGTACGAGATGAAAGTAACGCCCGAAGAAAGAGAAGCTGCGCTGAAGTTGCAGCTTCCAGAGAATTTTTATGCGTACAAGCGGAATCCAGACTGTCCTGGATGCAGGGGTTGCAAAGTACCTCCGGTACCCTTGTTCGAGACTACGTCTGCTGGGAAAGAATCATTGAAGACGGCAACCGAAAGCGAAAAGTCTGTAACCGTGACAGCAGCGACTACCGATTCCAACATTGCAATTCTTCAGACGCCTGCTTCCACGACAGCCACGCCGAATACAACATCGTCTGTCTTCATGACTGGATGGAATAGTGCAAGCACACCACAATTCACAATGAATTCATTGTCTACGTTTGGCAGTGGCAGCTCAACCGCGTCCAGCGACAAGAAGACTAGCTTCTCGTTTGGATTGTCTCAAACTAGCGAGGCACAGAAACCTGAAGGCGAGAAGCAAAATGTTCTTGGAGTCGATAACTTGAACATCTGCAGTCCAGCTGGCTCGCAGACTTCCACTGAAACGTTGTCTCTATTCTCTGGAACTGGCAACACGTCGACTACTGGCTCCATTTTTGGTACACCGAAATCGGAGAGTATCTTTGGCATGAGCACAGGGAAGAACATGTTCGGAGGATCGACGAAGAAAGAGGCCGGACTCATCAAGCCTAGCACCTTTACCGTTGCCACGGATGGATCGGAGTCGATATTCTCAAACAGTTTCACCCCTCAACCGAAACCGACCAACGTCTCCTCCGCGACACCTGTATTTGGTGTCAATCCACCAATCTTTGGATCCGCGGTCAAAACTGTTACAGAGATAACCGCCACTTCTGCGTCTCCTTTTACCCCGTCCATGACCACCACAACTGTATTCGGATCATCTACTAAGCCGACCAACTCGGTATTCCCTGGTGCGCCTACTCCGTTTTCGTTCAACTTGAATTTCGGCTCGACCGAGTCACCGTTTGGAATCTCGAACTCTGTGACCACAAACATGTTCGATACGAAGGCCACAACTTCAGAGAACCAGACACAGAAAGGAGAGATCAGCTTCCTCGCGGCACCTGAGGTGTCCTTCTCGGACTTAGCCGCGAACGTACCTCAGCAGGCGTTTAAAAAAGGTACCTTGAATATTCCTGTTAGGTATGACCACAGTTGTGTGGAATTATACAAGTGAATTACTTCACAAATTATAATTACAAAGTAATGCAATTAAATTTACCACTTTGTGCTATGGAATTACTTTACTATATTTAATACTTTGCGCGTATTCACATTTACAGATCCGAACTTCTCCTTCGCTGGAGCCGGAGCAACTGTCTTTGGTTCTAAATCTGCAAACAAATCTGAAACTGTGAAAGAGACAAGGGACACAAAGAAGCCCGATAATGAGGAAGAAGAAGGGGATGAGAATGACAACGAGCAAGAGCACGATCCTCATTTTGAGCCTATCATACCATTGCCCGATATTATCGAGGTGCGCACCGGAGAAGAAGATGAGGAGAAAGGTACGGTAGCTTCTAATAAGTACAGGGTGTCACAAAATTATATGTCCCGGACTTTGAACGTAAAAAACAAGGTCAAAAAATCCAAAGTTTTGTTTCAAGATTTTTCTTAAGATTTAAGATTTTTAATCTTGAAAAAATTTTGGTTTTTGTTTACCTTGTTTTTCACGTTCAACAACACTCTGCACACTGAGGATCTTCTTGCGTTTAGAGCATGTGTAAAATTAGTGATCGAAAGAATCATTGCTGACGTTTATATTTATTTTTCAGTATTTTGCGAAAGAGCAAAATTATACAGATACGACAATACTACACGCGAATGGAAAGAAAGAGGTGTTGGAGAGATGAAAATCTTGCACAGCACAGAACACGGAACTTATAGATTATTGTTGCGTAGAGAGCAAGTTCACAAAGTAGTATGTAACCTGTTGCTCACACGGGACATCAACTTTACTAAACTAACAACGTCGGACCGTGCTTGGGTGTGGGCGGGAATGAATTACGCAGAAGAGCAACCATGCGCAGAACAGTTAGCAGTTAGATTCAAAAATCCAGATCTGGCCGCAAAGTTCAAGGAGGCCGTCGACAAAATTCAACAAATGCTAACCGAAACCCGTAAGGACTAAAGACACAACACCTGTAGTTCGTAAAGCTTTCCTCGGTTTCATGGTTGTTATTGCTTTCGGCTGCATGATACATCCAAAGCTGTATTACTTGTTTACAAAAGCACATTTGTTCCGATGGTTGAACAGCAAAAAGAGAAGTATAGCTTTATTTTCACACGTAGAACGTGTAACGATTGTTTAAGACTATTTTTTTTATCGCGCGATTGTTTGTTCCTCGATGATTTCCAGCAATGGAATTTCTTTTTTCTTTTGTGTTTTTTTTTAACAGTACCAGGTTCTATGTTTGAGTATTGCCGACCGATGTAATTGATTTTCAAATTGATTGTGATATATGGCCGTGATATTTATCCGCGTTATGGGAATGTACGAAATTGTTTTACCAAATCTTTGTTAATTTCATGTGACTCTCTTTTTTTTACCAAAAATTGAAGCGTGAACATGTAAGAATACGATATTATAAATAAAAATATTTTACCAAGTTAATAATTATTGTATTAAGAGATTCGGTTGTAGCAAAACAAGTTGTACGAACGCGTATTTTATTTGCGGAACGCTTGAATAAAATCTGATTCAAAAAATACCATTTATACACTTTTTTTTTATTATTTATCAATATATGTATAAATGTGTCGTGACGTTTTACCATACACAGTCAAATGTGTCCACGTATATTTCATAAGACGTGAGAATTACAGAAAAACAACAAGTAAGCCTTTCGCTTGAACTCCTGCATATTTATTTCATTCATTCGATACTATATATTATTTGTACGCTTATTTTCAATCTTGTTCCTATGAATTTAGGCGAGAAGACTACGGAAGAAGAAGAAGAAGATGAACCGGTGATCGAAGAACCAGATGACGAAGAGAACGAAGAATTGGATGATATAGAGGAAGTAGAGGAGGAGGAAGACGACGACGACGAAGAAGACGAGGATGAAGAGCAGAACACGGAAGGTATTTTTATGCAGAGAGCTACCTTGATGAAGTTAAGGAACAATGGTAAATGGAAGCATCTGGCTACGGGAAATTTATTTATTTCTTATAATCGTATCGATATGATTGGAAGAATAATATTAAGAGCCGACGAGACTGATGAAGTTGTCAACACTACAATTCTCACTGTAGACACTCAGATACAGGTAAGGATGTTATGTCATGTCTATACAATAAGCTAAAATTCACTGCAGAATTTTTTTCTTTAGTAGTTCAATTATTCTTTAACAGGTACATATTACTATTGAATCTTGTTAATTTTAAAGATTTGCGTGTTCGTGCAATTTTCAAGCTTTGTAGAGACATTTTAAGAAAGTGGGACACATATTTATAAGGAAAATTTTTACAAGCCATAAATGCATAAAGATTGGCAGTCTAGCGACGAGTTTCTCACGACTCAGTTATAAATAGCTCATCTTTGTGCAAAATGAAAATTTCCCACCTGAATTGCAACGAACCGGAATTCGTCTAATGTTTTCATAAAATCAATTAATATTTTCGTTTCAAGGTACATGGGAAAGAATGCATTTGGACGGTCGACTATCCTGCAGACTCACACAAAAAATACACTCTGAAAGCGGTGTTTCAATCAGTTCAGGACGCAGAAGAAATGTACAAATCTTTCCAATTCTATTTATCTCTTATCACTGATTGCTAAATCTGTGCAATCGAGTGTGGGACTGGCGAACGAAGATCGGCATCATCGAACCATTCGACAAAGAGTAAAGTTTCCTTGTAAGATTTCTTGTAATAAAGCGTACTGTATCTCTTGTATACGTAACATACTTGATTTTAGTCTAAACTCGATTTATAAGTCTATTAGAATTCGTTTCAACACCATCAACCGCTATTGCGGGTGTATTTAAGTAATTAATGGTCGTACAAACTAAGAATTTAACGAATGGAAACAAACGAATTTTTTATTGACTCGAAATGTGTTTTACTCTTAAGAATTTACGTGATAATAGGTGAAAACATTTGATTAATAAATTAAACTTGTGCCAAACGTGCCAGACTTTTATTAGCTTTATAAACACACAGTTTTCAAATAAGAGACACCACAACTTTCTGATTTTTAGTTGATTCGTAAACATTTTACGTATGTTTAAAACGTTAAAGAAGTTTTGTTAATAACTGTTGAGCGGATTCTGTGAGGGGAAGACATTGAAGAGAAGATTGGATGCTCAAACAGCTCAACAATACTGAGCGATCTACCTGTGATACAAACCTAGTAACTCATGGTTATGTGGAAGACATTTACGTACGATTATATAGTACATTTATTATATATATGTGACTTCGTCAGTGTATAAATACGTAGATAATAAGTAATCTTTAAGTTATGAGTTCACGTTTGTTTTGTATTGTTTAATTTCCAATATTTCCGAATTAGGAGAAGTATTGTGTGTTACATGAAATGTTTCAACGAAGAGCAAGAAAATAAAGGACGCTATCCAAGAAGCTGCGTTATTTACATGCTATTTGTGCTTTTCATTGATAAAGAACATAAATATGTAAAGTCCTGACAAATTTAGGACTTCATTCTTATGCAGTCGAAAATTGAAACTCACGTTCTTTATAATTACATAGATAACTAATCTTTAAGTTATGTGTTCTACTTCCGATCAAGGAGAAGTATTGTGTATTACACAACATATTTCAGCTATTTAGACTGCGGATAGACTGCAAAATTGAATAGACAAAGTTCAAAATTGATGGAAAATTTTTAAATTTCAAGATGACAATATATATTATTTTGCCTCTATTAAAATCATTAAGCGAAGAAGTAACGTTCAATTTAGTTTCTGTTTCTTGCAATCGATGCAAACAATTTTGATTTTGCATAAAGATCTGCAGACTAGTTTCAACAAAGAGCAAGAATAAAATAAAAGACTATATCCAAGAATGTGCGTTTACATGCTATTCGTGCTTCTCTCATTGATAAAACAAAATAAATAAGTAAAGTTCAGACAAATTTTGGACTTTATTCGTAGACAGTGAAAAATGAAACTCATGTTCTCAGCCAGGGTAAACACATTGCGTGCAACGTCACCGACACGACGTATTTACCCCCTGCCACTCTATCTGATAACCACAATATATATATATATGTGTGTATTTTATATATAGTGCGTGCAGCACAGTATTCGTTTCCAGTAGTTAAGAGTCAGAGTATTAGTCAAACCTCGAAGCCATAGCAAAATAAAAGAGTTCGTTTAAATAAAAAATTATAATTGAAACTGTACTTCACTCAGTAGTGGGGATAAATTTGTGTGACTCTTGGCAGTTGGTTAGTTGGTTTGGTCTTCCTGTCATTCCTGGAGCGAATGTTGAACAGACAACACGTCCACGAGTGTTATTGTTACTCATCTACAAAGTACCTTAGATCAGACTTTGAACCTTGTTTGGATCTTGCTGTTGTAGTATAAAGTATAAATTTTCCTAACACGATGTCTGTTGCAACAAAAGGTGCGTATAGAATCCTGCTTGTTTATCTTTTTTTTTTACCGGTTTCATTTGAAATACATATTTATATGTACCAATTTCATATATTTCGAATTTCAAACAGTTGAAAACAATCGACGCGTTTCGTACAACCGCTAAAGATCTTGCAAAAACATTCGCAGTATAACTCAGTATTTTAGTTCTAGTGTTTAAAAAAAGAAGCAATGAACAACGAGAACACCGAAATTTTCGGTGGCAAATGAAATAAAACTTTCTATTTACATATAGTAATAGCAGAGAGGAAATTTCCTCTCTGCTAGCGTAATTAATATATCAGTTATATATTAATTGGAATAGCAAATTAACAATAAGCAGAATACGTGTAAGAAAGATGTTATGAACCTGTTAAAAATTCAGTGATCGAGATATCATTTTTATCTTTAAATATCGATATTGTTCGAACTTTGAGCTTTCTCCTCGCCAGTGGTTCTCATCTGATAAATACGATTTAGAAAAATTGATCTCGAATCACTGATTATTTGAAAATGTACATGTGAGATAAGATATTACTATTATATATATATTATTTAATATATATTGTATTATATTTTCTTTTGCAAGTATATTTATTAATTTCGACTTTGCAACCCAGAAATAGTCTTGGTTTTACAATTTACTTTCTCACTCGATCATTTCCATATCGCATACGCTTGCAACACTCCTATTTCTGCTCTATATTAATTTTTATCTCAATTGTTTCGTAGGTGTCTTTATAGTTGCAGCGAAACGCACTCCATTTGGTACAATGGGAGGTGTGTTTAAGAATACTAGTGCAACCGATTTGTCGGTTGTTGCTGCAAAAGCTGCTTTACAGTCTTCGGGATTGAAGCCAGAGAAGGTCGACAGTGTTGTATTTGGTCATGTATTGAGTGTACGTATATATATAAATTGTATACAAACAATCAAAGGTTTCTTTGCCACGCTACATGTATAGTAATTTCATTTAAAGTCGTCGTCCAGTGATGGAGGTTTCCTGGCGAGGCACGTAGCATTAAAATCTGGAATTCCTATTGAAAAACCAGCCTTTGGAATTAACAGGCTGTGTGGTTCTGGATTTCAGTCGATAGCATGTGGAGCACAGGTATAAGCTCGTTTTTCGCTGTGCTATTTAAAAGATGGTAGAGTATCTTTCACATGTATTTCTACCTTTTAGAGTATTCTAACAGGTGAATCTAAAATAGTTCTGACGGGAGGTGCGGATAACATGAGCCAAGCACCTTATGTCGTGAGGAATGTTCGCTTTGGTACAATGATGGGACAGAAATATGAATTCGAAGATTCCCTGTGGCTCGGACTATTAGATACTTATTGCAATTTACCTATGGGAATGACTGCGGAGAAACTTGGAGCCCAGTATGGTTTGAAAAGACAAGAAGTCGATCAATTTGCACTGAGAAGTCAACAGACGTGGAAAGCTGGTTAATATCTACGCGTATCATTATTCTCCGTTGATTGATCAAATTAATAACGAATTTAAAATGTTTTAGCAAACGACGCCGGTCGTTTCAAGGAAGAAATGGCACCTGTAACGGTGAAAGTTAAGAAACAGGATGTCGTCGTTGATATCGACGAACATCCACGACCTAAGACGACTACCGAAAGTCTCGCTAAGTTGGCTCCAGTTTTTCAGAAGGATGGTCTGGTTACAGCCGGTTCTGCATCAGTATGTTAAATATGATACTTTGCATCAACAAGCAGCAGTCCTACCATTTGAGCAAATTCCATCCTGCGCCATTTGTACGGCTAATCCTGAATCACAGGACATTGATTCCAATGTCTGTAATCCTGATAGTTTCTCTTCAACATCCGCCACATAGCACTCCCTGCTCTTCCAAGTACATTACTATCAACTTAAATATGTTACATAAGGTGTATCATTTACAGTTCTACGATCAATTATTTTCTGAACTCTCAAGGGGAAGCTTGTAGAACTGTGCGAGAACCGAAAAATGTCAGGAATCTCGAAACTCTCAGAAGTCTCGAATAAGATGCTCGGGAATTTCGAATATTCTCAGGGATAATCTCAAAAATGTTCGAGAACCCGAACGTTCAGAAATTATTTCTGGCCTCCCTCTCCTTGAAACAAGTTATGAATAACAAATATAGTTCAGAAAATAATTGGTGGTAAAACACATGTAATTATTGTGTTTATCATCGTTTTAACATGTAAATGCTTGTTACAGGGTATTTGCGACGGTGCAGGAGCTGTTATCTTGGCTAGCGAAGAAGCCGTAAAAGCGGAAGGACTTACTCCACTGGCACGATTAGTAGGCTACACGGTTGTAGGTGTAGAGCCCAGCATTATGGGAATTGGGCCTGCACCAGCCATCAAACAGCTTCTTAAAGTCACAAACAAAACGCTGGACGATGTGGAGCTCGTCGAAGTAATAATTATAAAATATGCTATATGTAATTCATCCGTCGGACTACAACAAGATGTTGATTAATTCTTATTCGTTACTAGATCAACGAAGCTTTCGCGGCTCAAACGCTATCCTGTGCGAAAGATCTTAACATAGATATGAATAAATTAAATGTGGACGGCGGTGCTATCGCTCTGGGACATCCTCTGGCTGCATCTGGCGCAAGAATTACTGCTCACTTGATACACGAGCTCAGGTACATTCATATTTAATATTAGCTTTAACGATATTGTATATTATCTATAACATTAACCGTAAAAACGATCTTTATAGACGAAGGAAAGCTGGTAAGCTCGGGATTGGCTCCGCATGCATTGGCGGAGGCCAAGGAATTGCTGTGATGGTGGAAACTCTTTAATCATAAAAGATCGAACCGGAAAATACGAATTGTTGCAATAAACGTAATTCACTTGAACGAATAAGATATATACAATGAAGAACACGATCAGGTTTTATATTTTTTATACACAATATACAAGAGGAAACATGTTAAAAAATATAATTCTATATATTTTATATACAATGTTGAAAGGAATGTGATGTTGCTAATTTTTACAAAAAAAAATATATACTTTATAACAACTTTCTACAGGGAATGTTTATTACAAGCTACGGACTCAATCGCTCGTCGAAGTTTGTAGGACCGTAAAAATGGAGTAGGACATGCGGAGAATCTGTAAAATTATGGTGACGCGTTTAGGCCCGCTACACCCACCCGTCTTTCTAACGTGCTGCGACCGTGCGGTACCGGAATTGCGGTCTGAAATACTATCGACTCAATTGGGCGCTGCAAATTTGTTTGAGCCGTAGCTACGGCGCCACGATCAGCCGCGATTCAATATTTACCGCAATTCCGTTATCGTACGATCGCCGCATATTAGAAAAACGGATGTGTATATAGTTAGAAACGTTCGTGTAGGATACTCACGCGAACAAAATTCTGCAACGATAGCTCCATGATGCTCCCGACAGATAGAATGAGGGGTCGTTGAGCTCTCGTAATTATAATTTGTATAGCCTGTTTGAAGCTCTCAGTTTTCTGCCACCATTTGTTCGTGTACGCGGCGAGACTAATATCTAAGCTCTGCGAAGGCAGTGTTTTAGTAGAACCGGATCGTCTTTTCCAAACGGACCAATTTCCAATGATTACGTACGTGGAGATACAGCTCGTTGCCGTGCCAACAAAATATAAAGATCTGATATATCATACAGCACAGATACATCAGCATACCGAACAGAATGTGCGGAACGTAAACTTTCATCTGCAATAAATGCAGAGCATGCTTGTACAGTTAGAACAACGGGCAATTTAAATTACAAAATATACATTATATACCTGTGCTATATTGAAAGCTACTAAACAGATAATATTACAATTTACTAGAAACTGGAAGAATATCGACGTGCCAAAAACATTCTGCACCTCTTTCGAGAAGCTGCAAATGTTAAATAATTGTACCATATTAATTTCATGTTAAACGATAGTGTGTGCGCACCTGAAAGTGTACCACATGCCGAAGATACGCCCCATAAATCATCGGAGACTCATTTATATCTTCAACCAAATTAAACGAACTTATCTGTACACGAAGTTCGATCGTAATTATATGAATAGCCTCGTTCGAAGAAGTTATGGATGTAGTCCCCCTTTCATTCCCTACAAGGAATAATCTTGAGAACGAGGCGAATGAAATATAATGGTAATCAAAAAATACAAACTTCCAGCTTGATTTGATTAGATATAGCTGTATATATAGTTGTACGATAATATTTCAATGCAAAATCAAGTCGTAACAAATTTTTCGAAATTAGGCGGTGAAATTTTTGTGCGTGCGCCTCAGTGCGCCTGGACAGCGCGCCATATCTCATCACTGGCTGTGATGTGACGATGTTTTCATGTTAGCAAGCGAGAAGGCCAACTAGTGACCTTGATTAGACCAATCGCAAGTCAGATCGCATCGATGCTCTCATGACCGCGACGTTGAAGTGTCGCCAAATCGAAAAAATCCATTGAGTATACAATTTATCTCTTTTCTGATGACGAGAGTAATATGTGACCAGTCTACGGTTTTAGTGGGGGACGTTGGAGTGTGTTTACGGTACTGGAATGGAATAGTGGAAGGGGAAAAGGAGGAGAGGTAAAACACTGCGATAAATGTAAAAACAAATTATTCTGTTTTCACATAGGTGATTCTCCGTGTAGACCGCGATGTATCGCAGTGAAATATCTTTCAACATGTGCGTTCTCATTTAGATACACGCATTTGTTTTGAGTGGGAGGTGACATCAACGCAGCAAGGTATCTTTCTTCGGCATGTCGTACCCTTCGATTTATCTTTACCTGACTTGATAGTTCATTTGGAAACTTACTTGAATATCATATTGCTGTGTTCAACGCAGACCTTTAAATTTTCATACTGTTTGTTAGAAGCTTTAATATCGTTATCAAAATCTATATTAATTGATTGTCGATCCTCGCTGTTCAACGAAGCAATGTTCCGGTTCAGAATAGTTAGCTGACAACAAGCAATCGTAATAAGTCCTGTCACCAAAGTATCAATCGCTATATTGTTGAAGCAACAAAGAATAATCGCTACAGCTTGATACAGAGACGTAATCTCGAAAGCTGGCGATTCTGTTGTGTTATAAGGATACCAGCCCAACAAAGGTAGCTCCTTCGATCTTTTACTGAGTAGATCGATCACGGGCTTAGCTCCCCAAGAGACTACAGCCATCGTTCCGAAGAACTGATACGTGATATGATGAAAAATACCTTGCCAAGTGTAATGCGTTACAACACGTTCGTATTTCACATTGTCCCGAGTAAACATTTCGCATTCCGTGACGTCGATCAGCTGTTGAATCCGGTTATGACGAAGCAGGATAAAAATGATCTAATCGTGAAAATGAATTCGCTGGTTCGATTAATGTCAATTAACATGAAATTGGAGATGTTATCTTGATTTAATGAGGAAAAAAAGAAATGTGCGATGGCCGGGAATCGAACCCGGATCAACTGCTTGGAAGGCAACTATGCTAACCATTACACCACCATCGCACTGTGATAGACTACTTCCATTTTCGGGATAATTGGATTTCGAACGGAGAACTTAGCCAACTACGCGGTTGTTCACCTAAATATCTGCTTTATTTCCGATGGCTAGACTGCGGAAGTTTATGCGATTTAGAATTTTTAAGAAGAGGGAACCAAAGAAAATATTATTTTCAGTGGTAGTAGCCTTTGCAGATCTGAAATATATCAAAATTGACTGAATTCTGTCCAAAGGATATGTTCTGGCATTTTTTCAAAATTTACAGAAGCCATAAATGTATAAAGATCCATAGTCTAGTCATAAAGAAGTTGCAAAATATGAAAGAATACCCTATATTCATTGTTATAATAATATTATTAATCCTGCATTAGTAGGCTTTTGTCTAATTCTATACAATCAAATTTTGCAAGAACTTGAACATCTTATATCTCAATAACTATTTTTTTGCAACATCTGACCCCTTTCAAACTTCTTCTCTTCTGGATGAGTAGAAGGTGTTAATGTAAAAACAAACTTTAACAACAATTGTCTTTGTTATAAACAATTTTGCGGAAAGTTTCTTTCACAAATGTTCACTGATCCAGAGGTGTAGATTCACCCCTATGATGGATGATCATTACTTTTTATGTACATTAATTTACAAGAAGAAAAATATCGATCGCCTTGAAAACTTCTGCACAAGTGACCTCGAGAGAAAAAAAAATGAAGTTTGCATATCTTTAAAAATGATATTACTAGATAGCGGAAAGATGTTTTTACCCGAATTATAATAAACACTGGAGTGAATAAATAGAAATTTATTTTCCTTGTCAATATGGATAAAAGGCTGAAAATAGTGCAACAGAATTTTTAAATTCTTCAAATGTTTTCACTGTTTTAAATTACACCTACTCAGTTTTCTCATAAACGCATAAAGATCCGCTGTCTTGATATTACTCGTTCGTGTTTATAATAATGTTGCACAGTTTCAGCTGGCGAATTTAGTATTTAGCCATTTATGTTCATGTAAATCTCTTTATTGTGTATAATTAATTGATTAGCAAATGATCTTGTACGAACCTTGTAAGCGTGGGTAGCATTAGTCATGAGAACAGTCGCCCCAGCAACAACTTCGTCCATGTTGTGCCGTTTCACGACAATATGTGCGATTTCAGTGGTGAGAAAAACTCCCAACAGAAAACTGAAACTGCAAACTGTGTACACGAGGTACAAACACCGATATCTGCCACGAGTAGGCCACATTCCCATGTAATAAATCATCGACAGACTGATACGCAAATGCTTATTCGGCGATATATGCCTGTGTTTCGTTCGGTCCAGTGCGAACACGTCCATCGCTTCCAGGGAAATCTCTTGATAATGCTGTACTTAGAAATTGTTTGATAACAGGACAGTCGTGTATTTTCAATACGTTAAGTATTAGCCTACTGCTTCCGCGTAGGGTTGCAAGTCCTTAGTTAGAGGACCTCAAGATCACAGAACGATCCTCTACTAAACTACAATTGCGCTGTTTCCATGCGTTTCTATTTTATCGAGTAATATTTAATGGATCCAGTTATATAGCGCGCCTCTCTTTGATTACAGAGGAGACGTATGAAAACGTAATAGCGAATCGATGCGCGATATCTAGCCGCAGATTAATTTTGCAAATGCAGATTCAGTATCACGAATTCTGCGGGCCGGACGTCGTAGTTCCCGGTTTCCATTGTCCGACGAATATCATCTAGCATTTATTAACTTCCCGATTTATAGGGAAGTTATTGTTTTATAGATTCTGCGTTGACTATCGAGTGGATTTATCAGTTAGTAGGTGGAAATCTTCAGTGACAAAAATTTGATCGATTAAACAAATGTTACTAATTGTGCGTAAAAGCGTTACAGCTCACCGATTTCGATGATTTTTTAATATGTCGTCAGGGCGACAATTCTGAACTTTGTCCCATACATGTAACCGCCGCTCAGCCTTAGTTTTTGAAATAATTACGAAAAACTGTTTATTGGTAGGCAACGGTTCGACTTGGTCATATCATTTCTGCGAAAGACTGACCTATGCTCTAGTCGGCTTTGTTTATTCGAATCGAACGATCTCTCGGTGTAATATGCGAAAATATCACTGATAAAGTGATCCAATTGATCCGTCGTCGTGATCTACAGCTTGATAAAGCGTCAACGAATATTGCTGTAGAAAAAGCAGCGATCTTTCGACAGATAAATTTATTCTGATATTAAGAATCAGTTCGGTAACCCGAGTACATATACAAAAAACACGAGCATCTATCTATTCGTTAATGTTTTATATTGTTCCAAGCGTCCTCTTATTTCGTGTGAAGTTCTATCGAACGCATTCATTGAGAACGAATCAATTAAACTTTCAGGACGACCGAACAGATAACTTACAAAGCAAACGTTGGCAGAAGATGGGGAAGTGGTAGATGATTAAACAATCTCCCACCACGGGATACTTTAAAATGTACAAGTGTTAGATTACACGTATTGCAGAATTATATATATATATATATATATATATAATATATACATAGATCTCGTCCGCTTATCAAATCTCTCGGCTGACTAAGTCAAGCTAGTGTAGTCGGAGTTTCGTCGTTGACAGGTAGCTCGAAGTAAGTTGCTTCAGTTACAAAGTTTACGAATATTGTCCAACGGCTGTTATTTACACGAGAACCTGATCAGCTGTGTCAATTTCATCGTCGCTGAGAGATCATGGCAGCCTCCGTAGCGGTCAGCAGAGACGTGGCTGACATCGAGGCAAGTCAGAATTCGAGCGATTCTCACGAACTGTCGTTTATATTGTACATTGTCTTCCCGCAGAATCTTCTTAGCCTGAATCCGACGATAAAGCCGTTCGCGAATTTGGTCCCGTCGGCGCAGACGAAGGAGAACAAAAAGAAGTGGAAGAGGAACATAAACGAAAAATGCAGCGTACGTGCAAGAATATAATACTGGAGTACGATAATATATTAGTGCGGTGGCATTTACAGGTTTTGCACTAAAAATTCAGCCTTTTGCAAATCAATTTCAACCTTTCACAAACAAAGTATTTTTAAGTAAATTTTAAAAGTAATTATCAATTCATTCACTTATAATGTACGAAAACACTGTGTGTAGGTATATGTATATATTTATCGTAGCCATTTTCTGATTAATAAATTTAAAAAGTGAAATGTATTTATTCAAGTATATGTCTATAAATATAGTTTAATCTAAATAAATAATTAATTTGAAATGTGATTAATAGGCGAGATTGATTTGCAAAAGGGTGAATATAGTTGTATAGTGAAGCGGTACGGTGATTTTTCTTTCTATGTGTACCGTTATCCACGATCTTCGCCGCTCCCCTAAATCTGTACCTTAGGTCTTCTTGATTCCTTGTCTGTTAGTCGTCGATCGCTATCTTCTCGACTCTCAACCGCGATTGTAAGACCACTGTTATCACGGTTACCAGCGGTAATCAGTTTGTAGAAAAATTATGTAAGAGGAAAGTCGGACAATCTCGATCGACATCTATACCGATTTATAATACGCGATAACGAACTGGTTACAGAAATGTCCACCGTTGACGAAGAATTTCGACGACATCAAGCACACTACGCTGAGCGAACGTGGTGCTCTCAAGGAAGCTGCGCGATGCTTGAAATGCACCGATGCACCCTGCCAGAAGTCTTGCCCGACGCAGCTCGACATCAAGTCCTTTATCACCTCGATATCCAACAAGAATTATTATGGAGCCGCGAAGGCGATCCTTTCCGACAATCCTCTAGGATTGACGTGCGGCATGGTCTGCCCTACCAGCGACCTTTGCGTGGGAGGATGCAACCTGCACGCGTCCGAAGAGGGGCCCATCAATATCGGTGGCCTTCAGCAGTTCGCTACAGATGTAAGATTACTCGGAAAAAAAGGGTACATCCAGTGGCGGATCTAATGATAAGCGGACTCAGCGGCCGCGTGGAGCCCCGGGATACCATAGGACCCCGAATTTCGAAGAAATTTATTTCATGTGTAACGCTATGAAAATTTTCATTACTTTTCTTTTTTGTTAATAAGTTTAGAAGAGTTTTCTTGCAACTTCTATTTCTAACTTGAGTCCGAGGGCCCCAAAATTTGTACCACTTGGGGCCTCCACTTGACTTGAGCCGCCACTGGGTACAGCTAAAACAAAGCTGGACCATGCTATTTCAGATTTATTCCACAAAAAGTTAAGCTACGCTATGTCACAGTTCTCAATCATACAATTTTGAATTTCATCTACTCAATTTGAGCAGTAACTTGTCTCACTTCCCAGAATCACCCGGAAGAGATTTCTAATAGTAATTGGACAATTTGTCGACAGATCTTCAAGCAGATGAACATCCCGCAAACGCGGATCCCAGGTCAAAGGGTAGCACACGCGAACACAAAAATTGCGTTGCTCGGCTGCGGTCCTGCTTCGCTGTCTTGCGCCACGTTCCTCGCGCGATTGGGTTACGACGACATCACGATTTTTGAAAAGCAGCCCTACATCGGTGGTCTAAGTTCATCGGAAATTCCGCAGTATCGTTTGCCGTACGAGGTCGTCAACTTCGAGGTTGACCTCGTCAAGGATTTAGGCGTGAAGATAGAGCTGAACAGATCCCTGTCTGAAAAGGATTTAACGATACAGGTGTCTGCACGGTTTCCTGACAGTATGCGACTTCAAGCAATGATGTTCATACAATTATCATGATTTTAGGGTCTCCAAGATAACGGATTCAAAGCCATTTTCCTGGGAATCGGCCTACCGGAAGCGAAAACTAGTTCGATTTTCGCGAGCCTCACTGCGGAAATGGGATTCTACACGTCGAAGAGCTTTCTACCGAAAGTGGCAACGGGTAGCAAGCCAGGATTATGTCAATGCAAGAGTTATCAGCTGCCCTCCCTTCATGGGAACGTTGTGGTCCTCGGAGCTGGCGATACGGCTTTCGATTGTGCCACTTCCGCTCTGAGATGCGGCGCTAGGAAGGTCTATGTGGTGTTTAGGAAAGGGTTCACGAATGTTCGAGCAGTTCCTGAAGAGGTATGACGGTTGTTTGCCACGTTAGTAATTAGATCAATCGAAAGATGAATATTTCTACGTACGTTCAGCTCGAGCTAGCGAGGATAGAGAAATGCGAGTTCATCCCCTTCCAATCACCGAGGCAAGTGATCACTCGCAACGGGAAAATAGTCGCGATAGAATTTTGTCGAACAGAAGAAACGGAGAATGGTGACTGGCTGGAGGACGAGGACCAAGTGTGCAGGCTGAAAGCGGACTTCGTCATATCGGCTTTTGGATCTGGACTGCAGAACACCAGCGGTGAGGACACTCGTCACAGTGATCTGTTGACCCGTGATCGTTGTAGAGAAAATACAAGCGT
This sequence comes from Lasioglossum morio, assembly GCA_916610235.2. Classification (NCBI taxonomy): domain Eukaryota; kingdom Metazoa; phylum Arthropoda; class Insecta; order Hymenoptera; family Halictidae; genus Lasioglossum; species Lasioglossum morio. Next base: position 26,274,943 of record OU744326.1, read on the forward strand.
TTACATTGTACGATAACAGTTCTATTAGTTAATTATGTGGTCACCACGATTTTTGATAACTCCTTTCTCGTGGTTTTTCTTCAGCAGCAGTCATTCAGTTCATAGTCCTTGTGAGAGAACTACAAAAAAAAATTATTTTTCAGTGATGAAAGCGATGGCGCCGGTTAAGCTGAACAAGTGGAACCTCCCGGAAATGAACGAAGAGACTATGAGCACCTCGGTGCCAGGGGTCTTCTGCGGCGGAGATCTCGCCGGCGTTGCAAACACAACCGTGGAATCTGTGAACGATGGGAAAGCAGCAGCATGGTACATGCATAAATTCATTCAGGTCACTTTTCCGGCGATTTTAATTGTATTTCCATTCTCCAAGATATCGTTACGATATTCATTGTTTATCCATAGAATTCTCACGGTTTGGAGGTACCCGAAGTTCCCCAGTTACCCAAGTTTCACACTCCAATCGATGACGTTGATGTATCGGTGAAAATGTGCGGTATGAAGTTCGAGAATCCATTTGGCCTTGCTTCTGCACCGCCTTGCACCTCCAGCGCTATGATCAGGCGAGCCTTTGAAGCAGGCTGGGCCTTCACTGTCACGAAGACGTTCTCCCTGGACAAGGTATACTTTGTGACGATTGTTACAATGTCTTCAATCTATATAAATATTTTCAATCTCGTTTTTCAGGATCTGGTCACGAACGTGTCACCAAGAATAATTAAAGGCACCACCTCTCGCCACCATTATGGTCCTGAACAAGGCAGCTTCCTCAACATTGAGCTGATATCTGAGAAAACGGAGGCCTACTGGTGCCAAAGCATCACGGAGTTGAAGAAAGACTTCCCGAGCAAGGTTTCTGATTATAATCCTTTGCGCTCAGAGCTATTTTCATTTTAAAACCAAATTTCTTCTTATTTCTCGATAATGCATGCGATGGGGTTCTTCAGCAGTCAAAAGAATCTATCGAGAAATGAGAAGGCGTATCCCGCAGCCTTACAATCCTCGAAACGAGACCCTTAACATAGAAAAGTTCTCGATCAAGTGCCAATGCTGATGTTAACGAAATCTTGTTCGTCTTTAGATCATCATAGCTAGCATCATGTGCAGTTACAACAAGGCAGATTGGACGGAACTCGCTCAGAAGGCTGAAGCTGCTGGATCCGACGCGTTGGAATTGAATCTGTCTTGTCCACACGGGATGGGAGAGTCTGGTATGGGACTGGCTTGCGGACAAGTACGGTTATTGTAATATTCATCTATTATATTCCCGTTTTGCGGATCACTATAGCTACTGTTGCATTTCAGGATCCTGTGTTGGTGAGGAACATCTCGGAGTGGGTGCGAGAGGCGGTGAAAATACCGTTCTTCATCAAATTGACTCCAAACATTACCGATATAGTCTCCATCGCGAAAGCAGCCTACGAAGGTGGGTCCTTAGACAACTATTAGATCCTTAAGTCATCGTATCTAATGATTCGTACCCTTAAAGTCATAGTATATACTGTATAATATTTAAAGACTCCGCGATTTGAATATGTTCCCTGTTAAAACTAAACCTACCGAGCACTAAAAGTGACAGTACGAAAGTACACATTTTGTCTAATAAAAACAACAAAAATAAATTTATTTAAATATACAAAATGAAAATCTTGTACCTGAATTGCAACAAACTAAAGTAAAACAGAAGTTTATGTTGAAAAGAATATGATTGTATTTGAAAATTCTTCTAATTATTTTACTGTTTTAAATTGCTCCTACTTATTTTCGTCATAAATACATAAAAACAGCTAATGGAACGTTTTACTTCAGGCCAAGCTGACGGAGTGTCTGCTATAAACACGGTGCAAGGTTTGATGGGTTTGTACGCGGATGGAACCCCTTGGCCAGCCGTCGGTGTCCAAAAAGCCACCACCTATGGGGGTATGTCAGGGAATTCGACGAGACCTCAGGCCTTGAGGGCAGTGTCCTCCATAGCTGAGGCTCTTCCCGGGTTTCCCATACTCGGCATAGGCGGTATAGATTCCGCGGACGTTGCTCTTCAGTTTCTTCACTGTGGTGCCTCCGTCCTGCAGGTGAATCGATTACCTAACTAATCTCTCTTTGGAGATACAGTTTTTATCATACCGATTGTTGAACCAGGTCTGCAGCGCCATACAAAATCAAGACTTCACTCTAATCGACGATTACGTGACCGGTTTGAAGGCGTTGCTTTACTTGAAGAGCCTGGAACAGGTGAAAGACTGGGATGGCCAGAGTCCACCGACTTTTAAACACCAAAAGGGGAAACGGGTTTCCCTGCAACATGCTCTCGGCAAAGTAAGCATATTTTCTCAAAGGTAAAACGCGAAAATTTATGTACAGGCGTGTCTCAGTACACTACAGAAATTTATAGATTAAATTTTATCCGTGCGAGACTTTTCTGTCGCAGAAAATCGAGATTTTACCACAGGTTGTCAAGATTATATTTCCTAATTTTTGAAAGTCTATGGTGGGTAATTTTTTAACATCTTTCCAACAACCATCTATCTACAACAGTATTTATAAATTTTTCTAATTTGCTGTTTTAAATTACACTTACTCCATTTTGCCATAAATACATCAAATCCGCTGTCTAGCCATAACATTTAATCTGCATTTTAGAATATACCTTACTTCGGAGCGTACCAAGAGCTTCGGGAGCAGAAAATCGCCGAGATCAAAGCGAATTCGAGTCCATTAGATGAGCCTGTCGCGACCACGAGGCCCGCTCCACTTCCGGTTGCACCTGTACCGTCTATAAAAGACGTTATTGGCAAAGCTGTGAGTCATATCGGACCGTACAAACAGTTAGACAACAAACAGCAAGTTGTGGCGTTGATAGACGATGTATGTTACCATCAAGTTGCGCTATTATCTCTTTATTCTTCTTCGTTGATAACATAGCCATTTGTAATGCTAATATTTTTAATTGGCAGGATATGTGTATAAACTGTGGGAAATGTTACATGGCCTGCGCCGATTCTGGCTACCAAGCGATCCACTTCGATCCGGACACTCACATTCCGAAAGTGACTGACGATTGCACCGGCTGCAATCTCTGTCTCTCCGTATGCCCCATCATCGATTGCATAACGTAAGCTTCTTTTCTGGTTTTTTACGATGTTTTTCCCAGCACGACTACTTAGAAATCTTTTTACCGGGAATCGAAAGAGTCGTAAAACTTGATAAGTTTTACATGAAACATGGATGGAGAGAACATCTTATTTAAGAAACGATCTCTGATTATACGTTCCTCATTGTACGGACGTTAAAGTATTAGTTTGAATAGAATTAAGATACCGAAATTGTTGTATAACAAGAACTCATCTATTTATTAATGCTAAGAACATCTGAATCATTGTAAGCACGCGAGGCCTAATGTTAAATTATTATTCTGAATAATTTGCGTGTTACTTACGCGTAATGTACGTATATACGTTTCAGCAATTAACTGTTTCTTACAGTGACTATGTCATATTTTTCAGAATGGTGCCTAAAACAATACCGCACGTAATTAAACGGGGAATTCCACCGAAGAACGCGTTCGAGATCCCGATTTAAGTAGCATATGCTCGCGCATTATGCTTTCCGTAAGTGATAATGATTGGTATCGTACCAATTCTGATATAAAACTTTATTTATTGGAGCATTAAATAACGGTGAATGTTATCGCGTATTTTTGTTGTTATTACATATTGTGACATTATACTTAATGTAATATCACACGGTAGTACATTCAAATTTTTTAGGGCAGAGTTCGGAGATAAAGAAACATTCAGTAATCTGGATTATCGAACCACTCGTACTCTTCAGGCGCGCTAGTGTTGAAAATGTATTGCGTGCATTTGTTCTCCGTGAAAATCTTCCTGAAATTAACACATTCTTGAAAACTCAATATCTTTGCGAGTGATATGTGTATAAGTAAACTGCGGATCTTTATGCAAAATTAAAATTGTTCCAATTAATTACAAAGAACAGCTGTTCTCCTAGGAGCCAAATGAATGAATGTTCTCAAATTCTTTCGTTACTCGTTACACCTACTCATTTTTCTCATAAATGCATAAAATCCGCAGTCTAGATATAAGATTAAGTAGTGTGAATTGTATTACCTTGAGTATTCTTGGCAACCAATGATGGGATAATACTCGTCGAAGCATTGGGGCCTCAAAATGTCAAAGTAGGTGGTTCCAATTTCCTTAGATGTGATCGACGAGACGTTCTTCAGGCAGCTGTAGAACTCGTGGTCGCAATCGCAGAACGATCTATACATCAAATCAAAATACGTTTAACCACGGATCTTCATGACGAATTGAAAAATTTTCAAGGAAACAGAAGCCATATAAACGTTTCTTTCTTTTCGTTAGTAATAATTCACACAGTGTTTTCAATTTACAAATGCCGTTGAAATGTCTCGAAAGACCTCTACGAATGCATCTTAGAATGAGCTACACATCCTGTATTGCTATACTTTGATTTTTCTAAATGTTTTTTGTTATTGTTTCGTAATCTAATCTCCCACTTAACTTAATAATCACCTTGTGAAAATACCGTTGTTAATAAGTCCATGTGCTTGTGATTGCGCTGCAATGGTATTACCGCAATGATCGTGATTCCTGCAGCAGGCATCCGTTTTCTTGAAAAGTCCAAGATCGTCTTTACTCTTTGCTATGTCACCGTCGCCACACCAGCGAGTTCCTAAAGTTACACGTACCACTTTGATCAATTGCAACAGTATTGTTGAATACCTTAGCTTCATCTCCAATGTTTCCGATCGTATAATGTAATTTTAGATTTGAGGTCCACAGAGAATAATTAAATAATATCGGTTAAAGAAAAAGATCAAACCTGCAGACCATCGATTTAACAGAGTATTGTATCCTTAACAATCGCGACGAAATAGAAAACAGTGTCAGAAAAAATCCAATTATGAAATTATAATTTAACTACCCAGTATAAAATCAGCAACCTAAAAATGAAACAAACGTTTTTTATCGTACTTATGGTCACGTTTGTTATGAACGCATAAAGTACGCAGTGTTTCACGAACAAGCACGTCCGCATTAAATAACAAACTACAAACGACCAGTCCTACAATTACATAAATTGCATTACATCCGTCGGAAATTAGCGAATGAACAAATATCTCTCTCGAGATCTCAAGGAACGCGTGCTCATCGTATTTTTATAAAACATTAGTCACATACCTGGGAATATCAGTCTAATTTGATCTTTGTACTGGTTCAAAACGTTGCTGAGGGTACTATCCTTCCCTATACTGCTGGATAAGAATGGAATTTTCGTGATCGCTTGCTCGAGCTTTCGTCCAGAATTTGAGAGCGTGATCAAGAGTTTCTCCAAGGTACTGACGTAAGTGGTCTTGGGCTGGGTAAACTGATCACATCTTCCGCTACCGATCACGAAGAGGATCGAGAAGAGTAGCAAATACCGGTACATCGTTGCACAGCTGCATATTCAATTTTCGAGTAATTTCCGATCAGAGATCTCGCGATTGTAACACTGTACCTACCATCGAGCTTGATCAGTTTCTCAACGCAATAGCAATTAGAAATCCCTATTTCGCATACACGTACTTCGGTACGTGTCATTTTAAGTACACGGGTACTATTGAGTTAGCAAGAAAATAGTTTCGGTATTTTAAGGTGAAATGATGATGACCTGAAATTGCACTCGGATCAGTTTTTTATCGATTAGGGTTCTTAGCCATTGGAAAACACTTGTTTAAATATTTTCTTGCAGTTTCAGACTTCGAATTGTAATTAAATCTCAAATGTCTGCTGAAAGATACGGCAATTCCATTCAATCCCGTTACTAAAAATTTTGTTTAAATTTATTGCTGTACGGATAACCGCGGAAATTGTGAAACCATGTACATACTTTAATATCAATGTTCTAAAAATTATACAAATTAAAATGAGAATGCATTAAAGCACGTGTGTTATTAATACACGTTTAAACCCCCAATCGCCAATCGCAAATTCCAATCGTTTCTTTGAGACTGTTGTTTAGAATACAATTATTCAATATTGGTTCGTAATTGTAAAGATGCATCCATGAAGACAGATTTATTTACAAGCACGTTCTCGTTATTTTGATAAAGTAATGTAAAATAGCCACTTTCAATGTTCCGTAAACCTTTCGTTAATTTCTAAAGAAACTAATCAATAGACTTCCAGTAGGTAAAGTGTTAATACAGTCTTAGTGCGCGTACCTGAATGTTTTGACAGCTCCGATACTATGTTATATCAAGCGGATCGACGACTGCCGTTCCGCCACTGTTCCGCGAACTTTTATTTGCCAGCTTATGCCACAAAACTCACAACACGACAGACGTTATATATACACATTAGTTATTAAGTATCCATTAAATGAAATTCAAAAACATTCGTATGATACATCGACTGGTGGTGCAGTCATGCAAGCCGCAAAATAAAGTTTCGCATAATGTAGCAGATAATAAATCACATTGCACGTCAAAGTCGGAGAAAATGCATTTGAAACTATGAAACGCTCAGCTGGCTTTATTTTACAAAACAATCTCAAACTTGCACATGCCCATTGCACAATAACGTTACGATTGTAATCGATTTGAAGTAGTCCAATCGAAGGGCAAATAGTTTCAAGAACTGTACACATGGTTTTAGAACCGATATTTACATGATATTTTACTTAGAAAATAATTCATGCGTGACTCGATAGCAGAGTACTACGTCAATTGCAAATAAGTGATTAGAAAAATTGTTCCGGTATACGGTCATTATCTATACGTGATACTTCTGGTAGAAGTATAATTATGTTTAACTGTTTTCTAATTTCAAGGTAGCCTCTTCATTGTTTAGGAAATCGTCCGTGTCCGAAGCTTGCTGATCTAGCATACTGCGCCGTGTTTGTATTCTCGTACACCGTGGACAGCAATGATTTCGTTTCGACCAGCAAGCACGATGGTGAACAGCCGCGCACTGATGGCAAGTGATAGAATTCGCGTCCCATGGGTATATGATCTCATCGTTGCCGCATAGTTCGCACAAGTGACCTCTAAAACAATTAATGAAATTTATCGACTTACAGGAGAACATCGCTCACCTGGAAATGCAAAGAATTATCAAAGTCAGTCGTTATGACTGGACAGCTGATCTTTATGCGAAATAAACATTACTTGCGCGATACTCAACAAACTGGAGTGATATAGAAATTTATATTCTTTCTTAGTACGTTTAATATTGCGTTGACAAGAAAATAATTTCGGTATTTTAAGGGAGTAGTCTCTCTCACGTTTCTTCTCATTTCTCGATAATGTCAAAGATGAAGTTTTTCAGTAGTCAAAAGCGCTAAATAAATTTAATATTCAATCCTTGAAGATTCTATATAAATATTATACGGTATACATACTATGACTTTAAGGAGGTTTCTCAATAATGCAAAGATCAGGTTTTCGATCAGTTAAATTCGCTAAATAAAAGACCAATCTGAGCCGCAATCGCCCTCAAAAGTCCTATTTTTATGTTTACGAGGCGTAATTTGCATTATTCGAAAGCATACAGCAGACATGCAGCTAAACAATGCAAATCACACCTCGTAAACGTAAAAATAGGATTTTTGAGGGCGACTGCGACCTAGATTAATCTTTTATCTAGCGTTTTTGACCACTGAAAAGTCCCATCTTTGCTAACCGAATAGATTGAAAAATAATATAACAATATTTTAAAATTCTTCTAATGTATTGACTGTTTTGAATTAAGTCTATCCATTTTTGCCACTTCTATGCCATCTTTTCTGTCCAAACGAAGATAAAAATTGACAATAAATCTCTTACAGTTACGAAATAAAATCAGAAGGTGGCTCAATTCTTATTCAGACTGTTTACGACGAATGTGGACGGCAAAAACAAATTGCACACCATACCATAAAATGAATCGCAAGTTCTTAATCTTGGTAAATTACCGAGCTTTGCACAATTCACATTGTTCCGTAATGTGAGCGTGCATAGTGTCATACGCAGCGCGAACCTCTTCCAGAAGAATTCCATTGTTGAAATCGATGAGATCTTTGATCGAATAGTTGCCCGAGTTCTCGATCATATGGGTACGTATTCTAATTTTCCATGGTAATCCATGGTTGTTCGCGTCGGTGCACAGAACCAAGTAGCGCTTCATCATCTGCATTTCTTCCCGGAATTTCTATTAACAATCAATTATGCCGTTTATCTCCTGTTACCTGGATCTTCGATCGCTAGACTGTTGATCTTGATGCAAAATCAATATTTTGTGCGTTGATTACAAAATTTTGGAGCTAAGTAAACATTTGTTTACCTTGCTAAGAATTTGAACATATTGAAAATAATATGTCGACATTCTTGAATTTTTTTAAACTCTTCGCTACACAACGGATCTTCATGCAAAATCAAAATTACCTGAATCCATTGCAAGAAACCGAAACTAAATCGAATACTATTTCTTCCCTTACTGATTTGAATAGAGGAGAAATCATATATATATTGACGTCTTCAATTCTGAAAATTTTCCAACAATTTTGGACTTCATCCACTCGATTTTGCTGTCAATGCATAAAGATCTGCAGTCTACTGTTGATATATATCCTTTACCTTTACTAACAATAAATCTGGAAGCAACGTGAATAACTTCGGATTTAATTCCTCGAGAGGTAGAACAGGTCGATCTTCTAAAAGAGTCAATAATTGTGTGGCGACGCGAGATATTAAACGCGGTTCCATGTCCCAGTTTCTGATAACTCTTGCAGGTATTACCATTGCGGTATTCCAATGGCACCTCTGACAGTAATACAATCCAGTGTAGTCACAAAGTCGTGGCTCTACCCACGCCGAGTCTATATTTATAAACGACATATTTTAATTTCTCTCTAGTACAACAGCATTGTTTCTAATTAATAATCTAAGATCAAATCTGTTTCTATTTATCGTTCGTTACCTGAACCCTTTGATGGACTGCCAAAACAAGATAAGGATAATCCTTTTGGGAAAGCTTGTAAGGGAATCATTGTTTAATCATGTGGTAAATAAGATATCTTGTATGCGAACAAGTTGTAAAGTGAATCGTTAGCAAACAAGGGAAACATGCGTAGCTCTGTTAGGAAATATTCAGCGTATTTCTTACTGATACTTACTGAATGTTATTTTCACTTTGCATTCTGCGCATCGGTAGCCTTGACTCGCCAGTCCCTGTTCAGGACAAATGTCTTTGGTGTACGTGTATCCACCTGCCTCGCTGGCAACTACGTGTACACAGACTCTGCATATGTTGTTTAAGCATTTCCAGTGACAGCAAAACTTGCAATCTGTACAAATACGAGACACGTCAATGTAACAACTGTGCCAGAAAGATTTCATAGCGGGTTCGTATAATTTAATACTTTCGGGACATAGGACTACCTTTCATATTTTTGTACCGTCTCTGTTCCAACTGTCGAGCTCTCGATAATAAGCCTGTATAATACGAAGATATGCTACAAAAGTATCTTACCGCTGCACAAGTACCACGATTGGAGCATAGTCCAGATTGTTCCGCTGCAATGATCACAGTATACAGGTCCGTAAGTTGTTATATAGTATTTTTGTGGTACCAAGTGGTGTCCTAAGATTACTTGAGTTTCTAGTAACTTGTCTTGGGACGCCTCTCTCAATTCTTGCACCCTCAAACGCAACTCGATCAAGCGTCTGACTAGCCATTTCCTCTCGTCCGAGCACTCAGCACTTTCCAATACCATTTGCTTACATTTTTGTACCATCTCTTTCAGATCCTCTTCGCATATCGCCTAAATCGAAATACAAAATGTGAGTACATAAATTTTGGAAACGTCAGAGAAAAGTAATTTTCTACCTTGGTTAACGATAATATAGTTTCCACGGACTTTAAACTGAAAGGAATGGCAGCTTTACTATCTGAACTGTCATCTGCTTCTCCTGTCATGTAATCCGACGATGATGATGGTGTTGATGGTACCGTTCCAGTACTGTCACTTCGCACTCTTGTTTCGTGATTATTAACATCTTGTGTGTCATTAACGATGACTTTAACATCTACCATTTTATAAAAACTCCACGCTTTCCGAAATACTATGGAATGTTGTATTCCGTCCGTAGAATTCGGACACTTGAAATTTTCACGTTGATAGTCGATAAGATAAGCTCTTGATGTGTGGAGAAAACTGTAAATTTATATTTATCACCATCGTTTGCGTTGTTTCCCTTTGAGAAATGTCGACCTAGATGTCGACTAAATAGATTACCTTAGAAATTTGTAAACCACTGATCATGGATAGTTACAGTTACAGAACAAGTAAAAACATTGACAGATGACTCATCCTATAGAATTTTCACTGCACGGTTCTACGCTAACAGTGGTGGGATATTGTGCAATATTTCTCGCGCAAGCGCGGCGATTTTAACCTCAGTAAGGTAAAATTCTCGATAAAATGGGGTACCTTCAACACCCCGTAACATATAACTGCCCCAGGGCTTCGCTATCTTGTCATTATAATAAATATAGATATGTTACTATTTTGGACGTGTATGCACGAGAAATCTTGCACAATATCTCACCACTGGTCGTCTCTTGTCGTATACCTACACTCTATGGACGAGGTTCTCGTTTGTGCTGCCCCCTAGTCTAATTTTTAGAAAAACAGAAGGCCACCGACGTCGTCTCGTCGATGCTGAAGACCACTGAGAAGATTCTCCTAACACTACTCTAATAGTGTAACTGTTAGCGATGTGGTATTTCAGATCACTGTAACTACCACGTTATCCTTGCGCCCGACGAGATACTATAAATTTTATTATGTTCACGTATGTATATTCGTTAGAATATAAGTTATGTACATGTACAATAGCAACATTTTATGTACGCAAATACAATGAATAAATAAAGACAATGTCATAAAGAACCGCATATATTTATTGCACCACCTATTCTTCCTGAACGTCTGACTCGACTGAGTTGCACTTCTGAATTTTGGAAATTTTTCAAGCGTCCGACTTGCCATTGACTTCTACTACTGATTTTCGAAAATTTTCGGGCACCTGACTTATCGTTGATTTTACTACTTTTACAAAATTTTCACCAATTTTCGACCGTCTGACTTGCCGTTGAATTGTACTACTGATTTTCGAAAAGTTTCGGTAGCCTGACTCATTATTGACTTTACTACTTTTACAAAATTTTCACCAATGTTCGACCGTCTGACTTCTGGCAGGGTGCGGTGACGTAGGTACGAATGTTCATGCTAATACAAATGTGGATGGCTGCTCTCGAGAGACAAGTGCAATTTACTGCGTATCGAATTGCAAGGAACAGAAAGGAACAAAATTAGCACACGATGGTTACATAGAGATTGGGGAAAGCGATAGAAGGATAGTAGCTCAAGGCTCGAAGCAATATTATTCACGTTGATACAAAAATTAAATGTACAAGTTTGAATAATACATTATGTTCTGAGTGAACGCGACATTGCAAAGTGTAATGGAAAGTAATAGATTTAAAATAATCGTGGATCTAATTTACACTCCAGTATGCAATACTAAGAAATGTTTATGAAATACTTTGAAGGACAAACTGAGATATGTAATATGAAATTTAAAGTCGGAATCGTTGATTTTATTAAAATTATGCTTCATTACTTTCTTAATATTTCTAGGAATCTTTTGTGCTTGAGTTTTGCTTTTAATATTGTTAAACCTTAAATAACCAACACTAAAACATTCGGTGCAGAATGTAACAATTCATGATAATCGATTTCACTGAGGTAATACTAACAGTCTCTCGTTGGTGTCAAGATGGTTGCGTGACAATTTGCCTTCTGACCGACGAGAATCTGATCAGTGGCCTTCTGTACCGATGAGATCACGTCGATGGCCTTCTGTTTTTTTCTCCGGTCAGAATACATCCTAGAGGGCGTAAGAAAACACTGGATTATTCGAGTGACACGATCTCCCATAAGGCTGGCAATTTTTGATTATTTTTCGAGATTATACTCCTTAATTATTTCGCAGCACATGGCAGCACTATAGTTGTAATTGGGTAACGTAAATTAAACAATGATAAATTGGATAAAATTGAATTTATTAATCTCTGAGGACGTATTCATTCCTTAAATTTCTATTTCATTAATCTATTTCCTCCTATCGATGTCGTCCTATATTTACATATATCAGAATGAATGAATGAATCCTGTATATATATATAGAACAAAGTTGCAGTACTCGAAATGATCCTACCGAAATATGCACGGGAGCCAAAAAAGGACAAAGGCGGGTTGTGTGAATAGATTTCAACGCAAAGGATCTTTTACCGTTCGTTTTTATTAACTTGCAAAATTACCTTACTCGTCTACTCATGCACAGATAAAATATATAAATAAAAATGTAGGTAAATGGTGAACGTGAAGTTTATTAAATCGAGAACTGCGAAAGCAATGCGTGTGCAATTTCAAGCCACGAATCTTCGATATCTCGGGTTACGAGCTTTATGGTGACTCATTGCAAAAATTACTCGTTTCCCATTTTGTTTTTCTTTTCCCCCTCCCCATTGGAAATATATTAGACAGAGGAGACACACGAAAATCGTGGCGCGAACACGCTCGACTTGTTTCGTCACGTAACAGATTGCTAGAACAGTGATAAACCTATCATAGAGTAATGAATAAATATATAACAATCGAAAAAACATGGCCAAATGCAATGACGAATAACCAGACACGTTCTTTCCTCGTCCCGTCGTCACAACGTCTATGACCGAACGAACACGTCACGACGAGAACTTCTACGAAGAGATATGCACATATACATATATGCACATAGAGATATATATACATATACGTATGTATATAGTAAAAAAAAAAGATATCGTAACGTACTATATAAAAGATATGATTGTAAAGTGTTAATTGTAGTTTTACATCTTTGGACAGTCAACAAAAGCGATCGACTCGCGGATCGCTACGTTACAAGAAAGAAAAAGAAAAAAAAATGAAATTCACGAAATCCGATTCTGCACAATAATTTATACTTTCCGATCAGAACCGACTGAAAGATCTCCTCTTCCTTATCCGATGATCGATTCCGCCGACGTTCAAACAGCGCCGAGATATTGGCCAAGATTTCTCGCGCACGTGTGTCCAAAACAGTAACGTATCCATCAGAGGTGTGCGAGAACCAGAAAATAGCGAGTTCACGAAAATTTCAGGTTTTTAGATATTTGAGGCGTTCCCGAAAATCACATTATAGAATTTATTCATTAAATCTTCTTTTTTTAATCCCCATACTTTCGAGAATCCCGATACCTTTAAGAATCTCGACATAATTGAAAATCCATCTCGATGTATTTTCGGGTTCTCGCACACTCTTACGTATCTATATTATAACGAAAAGGGACAGCGTCATACAAGTTTCAAAATATATACAAATAAATAAATAAATGATAAGAATTTTCAAAAATTTCGCAGATTGACCAAGGTACCCTATTTTATCAAGAACCTTATTCAGAAGAATACGCGAGAAAAGTTGGCCAATATTTCAGCATTTCGTTTAAAAGCAGCACGTGGGTTTCGTTGTAGGCCTCGATGCTTGGCAAACATCGTTTCTCGATAAACGATTCAAACGAACGATTTATAAAACAACAGCTGGGCTCATGCAATCAACTAAACAGGTACGCAAACAGTAACAAGAACAACACCGGCCTCGATGTTTGCCGAGCATCGATTCTCAGCACCGTTTTGGATCTAATATTTCGTTCTGGAACACCAATTGCTTATGATAGTATTCGTGTACAATGTATCGAAACTAAAGGAAGACTTGGAACACAAGTTTAATAATCGAAGCGTCTGAATCGATTTTCCAACAACGATAGCATAGTTAAGTATTTAATGTTTGATGTACCCTAGGAACTTAAACTATACTGCTACATGTTCCTAGCAGTCAGTTTAAATAATAATTTAATATGTCCATTAGGTCTAATATCGATTTGAGTGGATCCAGCCAAGGCAGTCGTCTTCCAGAACGAAATACGCTTAACGACAAGGAAGTTTCGCTGACGATTCGTCGTCGTTAATCAACAAACAACACGAAACGGACATCTAAACTAAGCTCCCCCCCCCTCCCCAGTCTCGTGGTCATTTTTTACGTGAATTATAGCACACATTTCGACTAGAGTAATATCATATACGCAGTTTAAAATGAAATCTCGAAGACTGAAAGTAATATTTATATATATAATATGTGTGTGTGTGTGTGTATGTATATATATACAGGGATTCCAGCAGTCTTGGCGGCTCAAATAGATCGATATACATAATGATTCGTACCGCGGCAGTCATCCGAATGAAGTGCACACTCTTTACCGAGCCGGAAATGACGGTCATCGTTCGAGCGAAATTCATATTATTTAATATAACAACAAGACATAGAATTCACGCAGAAATAAAATCTCACGAGCAATCAATTTAACAGTCAACAATCAAGGGCTTGTCACGAGATGCTTTTCTTCAAATTAACAAGACTACCAAACACCGGTGATTATTCATTCAACGTTCAATCGTTTTGTTGAACTACGTTCAAGAGTTCCTTTCACCTCGAACGCAAATCACAGTGTTCCCGTAACAGCGAAAAAGTAATATAAAATCAGTAGATCCGTTTGGAAACAAGATTCTCCGTAATTTTCTCATTCACGATTCAACATCCAACTGTTACATATACAAAACCTTCTCCCGACTCGCCGTAGTAAATACAAAAAAGAAAAGAATTTAACAAACTGTTCAGAAAACGTATCGCTTACAAAAGACTTCATCGTCGGTCGAATCCGTTCCGATGTTTCACGCTACAACTACCGAGTAGGAGAAATTAGACGTGTATCGAAACAAATCAATCGTGTAGAATAATAGTTTTGATGAAATTAGCTTCGGGGTTTCAGTGGTTCTGGCGTCGATGAAACCGGAATCTAGTTTAGTCGAGGGAATCTCGAGGGAAGCTTCCCCATTTCATATGATACGAATTCGAACGAAGAAAAAAGGAGCGCTTGGAAATTCCCCGATCTTTCCTTCTCTTCTTGTACACCTCCGCTCTTCGGACAACGGAACACGTTACATCTTTGGCTTGTTTATCGTAAACGTCACCCGTTTCCAGGCCCGCAGAAATGAAACGGCGAAAGCTCGCGAAATACATAGTTTGCATCATCAGAAAAAAAGGAGACAGCCCACGTACGAGTAGTCCCTACACTGCCTCCATCAGTCATGGTGAAATCAATACAACCATTCGAGATCGTTCGTCGCACCATCAAATCATTTTCACTACTCTTCAAATAAAAATAATCTCAGAGATGTCGAAAATCGATGAATTTGGTATCATAATTAGTAGACTACGGATTGGATGATTTCAAACAACAAAAAGATTACAAGAATTTAAGGGTACCGATACGATACGTACTAAAAGAATGTTTATCTTGCAGAAAGATCCGCAGTCTACTAATTACGGTACTGATCCGACGAACATCCCGAAACAGTCGTTCGAATTTACCTGAACAGTGGACGAATACTTTGACTCTGTACGATCCTCTCGTCAGTTTCTCGCAATACGGTCGCGGTGTAATACTATGGTTTACAAGATCGATTACAGAGGGCAAGAGATTCCCTGATATCTTCGATCAGCGTTCACTTCCGGTTGCTGCAGCCTCGAGAGTCCCTGAATCATACTTTTCTCCATCCTCTCTGTCTTCCACGAAACATACTGTGTTTCGGCGATTCGTTCTTCGTTTCCTCTAAAAAATAACATCCTTTGGGCTAGAAAAAGGTACGCGTGCGAATACACGGAAGACACACAGAGAGAGGATCTCCCACGCATTCAGTTCACGATAAAGTTTAACGTTCTCGGGGAACAGCTGCAGCAATCGAGAGGTGTGTCGCTTCTCGAAGTGGCTCTTACGTTAAGTAAAAATAAGGGTCCGGTGATTTGCTGTCTATTTACAACGTGAAGTACACAGCGCGTACATGAAGTGAACATCGTGTACGGGATTGGACAACGACACTTATCACATGAGTCGTGGCGGCCTGGTTTCTTCGTCGGTTCTTTAGCTGCGGATCGATTCGGTGACACGTTGAACCCTCTCCAGATTTAGCAAAGGATCACTGAACGTTTCCGGAACGATCTATCTTTAGATACACGCCCCTTGTCGCGTCCGAACACTCGGAAACCATCTTTGTCCCCCCCGGTACTTTTGTACTTCGTCACGGCGATTCTAATCATCACCGAATTGATCCGATTCGACACAGTTCCACGAATCCAGGAATCGTTTCACTGTCACTGACAAACTCCATTGCTTCGCAGAAGAACTACGTTTCAATTCAAGATTTATCTTTCACCTCGATCATTTCAATCTTAAGCTGTTTCTTCCTTGTCCTGCTTAAGTTCAGCTATCATCGACATTTGTCGTTCGCTGTCTTTCACTGGATCCCCCGATCGTTTATGTTTGACTCAAATTCTTGACTTGCTTTTCAGCGAGTTTGCTACGTCTTCAAGATATTTCATGTTGAAACGATTGTTTTCGCTTCTTTCATCCCGGTCCAGTTCAGCTTCCCATCGCATTCGAGTTCCTGGAGTCGTCAAAGGACGATCAGTTGTCGCTCTCGGCGTAGTCGTCGCTGTCCCCGCTGTCGTAGTACTGGTTCCTGGACTGATGAACGGAATCCTGCGGATTCACAGCCGATTGATCGTCGAGGTAGCTCTGGTGCTCGGCGTTTTGCAGCTGATCCACCGATTCCCCGTCCATATTCTGCGAGAACGCGTCCTCCGACATGGAATCATAAGACCTGCGAATCGACAGAAGCGTATTTAAGCGCTAATCCATCTTTTCTCTGGCTTTGTTTCAGCTTCTCTATAGACCAAGCTCTGTTGGGTTATAGACAAGCGTTCTACAATCCAAAACACTTGCAACTTCAACGAATTACGGTTCGGTGCGAGGATGACAAATGTTTCGATCGTCGGGGACTCTGTTAGGGTGTTGATAGATCAGCGAGTAAAACTTGTGACATTAACCCTTCGCTGCATAGTGTATCATATCTGATACGGTTAACAGATCTGGTACATAGTAAACTAAGAATGAGTTTTCTTAATATGTTGTTTTAATTTTTATTAATATTATTCCCCTAACCCTCATACGTACCACAGGGTGAAAATTCACCCATTCAATATTTTCATATATCGTAAAATTATTCATCCTTTTATGTCTACGTCGTGAGATGTATTAAAATTCTTTAAAATGTGATGCTATAAATGAAACATAATGTGTTGATTTAATGTATAAAATACAAAAGGATGAATTGTTATCCTAGTCTCTTTTATGCAGCTATTTTTGAGGAGCGTATGAGGGTTAAATAAAACACAAAAACTGACCTTCTTTCAATTGTTTTCATCGCAATTAAACAAAATCACGCAGTGAAGGGTTAAATAAATATGCGTTTTCTCTTCTAGTGATTTGAGCAAGTCGCATTGTCGCAGATTGCTCGCTAGGGTATCGGCACCTTAACGTCGTGTCATTTTGTGCGGCTGAACCATACTTGGTTGAAACTAACGATTTGCAGCAACAAAAAGGATAAAAATGGAAGCAAAGGAGAATGATGGCCCGTATTCCATTGAAGGTTCAACTCTCGGACCTGTTGAGAACGTCAGAGCATCAGTGTTGGATCAAAATGATCTTCTGTGTCCGAGGGTTAAAGATTAATTTTGAAATTCCATCGGGAAAGTGCATTCGAGGACAAGACTGTAGTAAAACGAAGAATTCCTATAGCTGACGCGATTCGCTGTCCGGTTAGGATTCGCATAAACTTTGTCCGCGGGTAAACAAAGAAAAATAAATCGAACAGAAGAGTAAGAAGCGGTTAGCTGACTCTCTATCGATGCATTACGCATTCACGTGCATCATACCCATGCAGTTCGGTTTTCTTTACTTACTGAGCTGCAGATGATGATTACATTTCATCATCACACAGCCTGCAACAAACGCATAGATCGCACCATTGTCATTACGGTCGTAGTACAGGGTTGAAATTGTGTTAGAATTCCGCGGGAAAAAATCGGATGGGTTCAAAAAATACTCTTCTATCTAAACGGCAAAGCATGCCAGAAATTCAGATGCTATGAGTTTCGTTTCATAGCTCGGGTTAAGCAAGAAATTCCCTACGGTGATCGATTCATCTATCGCTCATCGACGCTTCCTCTCATCACGTTTCTTTTGACATTCCCGCAGCATTGTCGACTCGAAAATTATCATTGGAATAATGCTCGATGGATGGATGAAGATAGATGACATCACGAGATTAGGGAAAATGCACAGATGAACCGCGATTAGGACACCGGTACTCACTTCTGCTCGTTTTGTTCGTTACCACTCTCCTCGGCCACCAACATCTCGTACTCCTCGGCTGCGAACCGGTCCCAGTCTGACAGCTGTTTCGCAGAACATGACGATAATCAATCAACAACGAATTGCTCATACATTTCATTAGCTAGTTGTGAATTTAATCGAAATGAATTACTAACAGTAATATAGTGGCTGAAATAATGTTAGCTTCACTGAGCGAACTAGCTGGTTCAGTGTTTTCATTTGTATCGACGTTGAGTTGAGTAGTAATTACAATCTACTAGTTACATTATACAGAATAACTTGCTGATAACTAAAAACATATTCATGTTAAAAAAAAATAAAGTGAATCTGACATTATTCCGGTCACTGTAGCTATTGCAATGGCTATCTTTGTTTGTTTAACAATGTGATTCTAGATATGCCTGAATAATCCATCATCAATAAATGCACGAACAATTGTAGTAAACAGGAATGTTTGGATTTTTACCTCGTGGCCGTCAGGATCATGCTCCCTCGCAGACGCGAATGGATCCCTCTGTTCATGATCCAGGTACTTCTCGAGGTTGAAGAAGGTGTCGAAGAATATCGAAGTCATCTTGCACTTCTTCAAATCGCTCAGAGATATCTTGCCTGGCGTGGCTGGCTTGATCATGTCCAACATCTGCGCCAAATATACATCAGTTCGTACAATCACGTGTTACGATTTGAATTTTAACAGTGAATTGTTTTAGTACCTGACAGAGACAGTCCTCGAACGGCAAGGTCTCCAATCCGATCGCCTCCATGCGGTGCAACTGCTCGTCGTAGAAGTATTCTAACTCGTACATCGACAAGTAGCCGTCGCCGTCGAGATCCATGCATCTATCAACGAGATCGAAAAGTTTATTTACGGTTCATATATTTTCTGAATTTCATTGTAGTAGAATGATTTTACCTGAACCAATACTCGATCGCGGTGGGATGATTCTTGTCCTCCTCGCTCAGCAAGAACCACACGAATTCAGTGTAGCTCATCTTGTCTTGGGGCTGTTGCACACCGTTCGCACTTTTCACACCTCCTCTTGTCACCGCGCCGCTGAATATTCTCGCGATCATGCGCTTCGATAGTGCTGCAATATCGAATTAACAATTTCCTAACTTATTTCTTTGTGTCTACATTCTTTGGTTCGTGAGAGCTACTAACAAGGTAATCTGTGGATTTTATGCGTCTACGCAGTGCGTAAAGCGAAGTACAAGAGAAAATTGATATCAAGGCGGTAAACTCTCGTTTCTAGGATTATAAGGGTGCGGGATTCGCCTTCTCATTTCTTGATAATTCAATCGATGTGATTTTTCAGTAGTTAAAAGCGCTAGATGAAAGATCAATCTAGGCCGCAATCGCTCTCAAAAGTTCTATTTTTACGTTTACTAGGCATAATTTGCACTGCTAGTGGCGATGAGCTGAGGGTGCACTCAGCTGAATGCGGAGAGCGGGCCAACGGAGTGTTTAGGCCTCAACTGAAGGAAGGAGTGTAAACGTCCTATTCAGGTTCTGGGCGGTGGGGTTTTACTGGGTACGGCGGAGGTATAATTGAGCATATAATCCCCCCAAATTCCATCGGAGGGGGAGCCGAGCCCCACACACCCTCTCCGACCACCATCGGAGGAGAGGGTGTGCTATTTTCATAAATCGCAAATTAATAATGCAAATTACGCCTCTTACTACCGCTTTTGACTATTAAAAAACCCTATGTTTGCATTATCGAGAAACGAGAAGGCGCATCCCGCACCCTTGCAATCCTGGAAACGACTCTACTCCCTTAAGAATTCCTAGTACCCCTTCTATTTTATTTTTACCACAAATAACCGAGAGAATCTCGACGAAGATGATCTCGAAAGAAGTATTCAGCTCATATTGCTCAATACAATGTACCGCTTCGTGAACACAATTGCTATAGGTGTCGAACAATTTATTTATAGATTCTAAATTATTTATTTTTAATTTTGAAGGACTGTTGAGTAACAGTGCTCCGTAGTAGACTGGTAAGGTAGGTAACGTTTACTCAATAATCTTTCAAAACCGAGGATAAATAATCGAGGGTCTTTAAATAAATCGGTTGATAGCCACAGGAATTTTGTTCGTAAATCAACCAATCGCTGTTACCACAATAAGCGATTTCGTACCGTAGGTAAAGTGCTAACAGGAAAATAGCTGGAATAGTTTGCCGAGAAGTTTGCTCTCACCGTGGTCGTTGTGCTTGGTGAGGTCCTTCTTGTCGATGAAGAGATCGTGATCCCGATCGAGCTCCCAGAACTTGCAGTAAATAACGTAGAAGTGTTCATAGCTGAAGTATGCGGTGACTAGATTGATGTCCTCTTTGTGCTCGAGGATCGCGATCACCGACAACAAGTTGCTCCTCCTTAACTCAGCCACGGAGATCCTTCCGCTCCAGCTTCGATTCACGCAGTAAAATATCCTGGCGATCACCTGGTGGAATATCGTGAATGTAAAGCAACATCGATAACTAGACTGTGGATCTTCGTGCAAAATCAAAACGGTTTCTGTAAATTGCAAACCACAGGAACGATATTCTCAAATTCCGTTAACCCTTAACACTCGAATGGTGACTCCGAGGCGCCAATAACAATTACTGTACCATTATTCAAAATATTTGTTACATTATTAGATATGTTGGAATCTAATCAATTACTACACGTTTAGGTATTATACCAATTTCATATTCTTAAAATTTAAAAGATCATCGGGAATGGAACTATTCTAGGTCGGAAGAAATGTTTAATTTTCGAGTTAAAATAGTTCCGAGTGCGAACGGTTAATCTTTGCGTTGTTTCAAGTCAGAACCAGTGGCGGATCCAACGGTCAGCGGACTAAGCGGTCGCTTAGGGCCCCGAATGTCAAAGAAATTTATGTACTGTGTAACAGTATGAAATACTTTCATTACTTTTCTTTTTTTTTTTAATAAGTTTAGGAGAGTTTTCTTGCAACTTCTATTTCTAACTTGAGTTCGTAGGCCCTAAAATTTTTACCGCTTGGGGCCTCCACTTGACTTGAGCTGCCACTGGTCACAACCACCCATTTTTGCCATAATTGCATGAAATACGCAGTCTATCGATAACAGGTACTCGGATATTGGACGCAACCGTGTTCAAAGGGAACGAGGCAGCCGGCTACTGCGAGGGGAACAAATATAAATATTAATCTTCCGAGAAGTCTTCGCTATGGTTGGCCATGCATGCTGTTCCTCTCAGAGAAAATTTAATACTTTAACTGCGTGGGCTGATGGATGGTAAAGCATCTTTTGTTGCCCTTTCGAGTATACAATTTCCAAGCTGGATCATTAGGAACATTATTATGAATGCGTGGGATGGCATAACATTGACTGTTGTTAAATATAGACTGGAAAAATACAAGACTTTCGTTGTTCACTGCTGCGTATGGTGTACTGGTGAAATCAAAATGTTAAAGCACCATAGTGTTGCAAAAATAGCATGGCGAATGGGCTCTGCTGACAGTGGAGAATATCTTCCAGCAGAGATATGTACATCTTTTCAACAACGTCTTCCATCGGGTCTAAATAAATTGTATCCCAGGAATGACCAAAGCAATGAATAATTGTAAGAGTTTATAATATAACTGGACTGTTTCTTTATTAAAAAAACTTGTCTATTAAATGTCCGTGTTTCTCGGTTTATAGATTATAAACTATTACAGTTCGGCCATATAAGTTTATCTCAAGCTAATTCTTTTAGCACATTACTTTTCATATTTAAATTGAGGAAAATGTTCAGAATAATATTTCGAAAATACAGAGAAATTCTTATAATAAGTTAATTCCAATTTAATCTTCATAATCGTTCAGTTAATTATTATAAAAATCAAACCGCCTATAATTCTGGTATATTAAGAGACGAGCAACACGCGCATTTAATAAAAATCTTCTATAAAGAAACAGTTCAATCATATATTACAAACAATTCCAATTGTTCATCGCTTCAAAACTACTTTTACAAACAGCCCTAATAGCGAAATCCAGATTGCAAAGAATCGCGACAGGATCGTGTTCTGGCATTAGAATCGATCGCGGCTGATATAATTGCTAACTGCGATCGTCTTGAATAATTCAAGCTCGCGATTTCCCGATGCGTAAGTCACAGCTGCGTCGTTCGGATCGAATATTTTCCTTCTGTTTCCCCGCGTTTCGTCGGTCGAGAGCGTGCGCCTCGCAAATATTTATCGTGCTGGTACGGACCGTGTGTACGTAGCGCGAATGGAACTCAGTAGCCTCTTTCAGGAAAATTAAACCGGGATGAGTCTCGACCAGGTCCTGCACCAGCGGGATGAGATCTTCGGGCAGTATGCTGTTCCTCTGGCCCCGAGTCGTGATTCTGATAAACTTGCTGGCAGCGTCGTGGTTGGCGTTCGACATTCTGTAAACGATACAGCGATTTATTCTCGGCCTGCATCCATCGAGAAGACACGGGGACCACCAGTCGGTTTTATTTAATTGTTTACCAGTCGCTGAACCCGTTCACGGTACAGATATAGTGGACCGGCGAAGATCAAACCAATATAATTAACATGTTTGTCGCCACGTCAGCCATATCTGGGTGACGGGTATGCTTCCGTGGGGGCCCCCGTCACCCAAATATGGGTGACGCTCTTCTTGTTCGAGTTAATTAAATATAGGTTATTATACATTATATAGGATATACAACATAAGAATATTAAAAACTTAACCGAATTACGCTGGGCGACGAACGTGTTGAATGCGACCATTTATAATGGAGCGGTGACGAAAGGATGGCGAAGCACATAGAAGCAAAAATCACCGCATCTTTCTCCTCATTTACAGTAAATCCTTTGTAAACGCATAAAAGCTGTAACGCATACATCTCTTTACACGCGCTGTCCTTCTCTATGTTCGGCTCGGCCTTTGATGCTCAAAAAGAATAGCTACCCGTCTCAGATATACGCATACAAATCCCCCCGAAGATTATGCGTTTATATATATTTCTATTCCTAGTCGCTTTTCATTATATTCCCGTACTCATGTTCTTTATCGAACTGCTCGTTCACCCCCTCAAGGATTATATCTATGGCTGTGAGCAAGAATGCCGCATGTCACACATGTACTTTCACTTTCGAGATAGGGTAAACTGTACAATGATTGGCACCCTAAGCCAAAATCATAGTAAAAATCTTTTTATCTTTTTTTGAAATTTTTAAACGAGCTTTAAACCCGCTCACCAATTACTAATTAGTAGACTGTGTACGTTGACAAAGATTTTTAGAAGATGAAAGGTTCTATCGAAGTACCAATTTTAGCTATAAATTCATGAAATCTAGCATTTCACCAATGAATTATAGTAAAAATATCTAATTTTGCCAAGGAATACCGTCGTCCATATATGACCGATGTGGGGGATCAACGTGTTAACGCGTTGAATCGATGAAAGAAGAGATGAAGAAAGAGGCGAGAACTATCGTAGGTTTTTGTTATTTATATCTCTGTGTTTCGTCGAAGCTAAACAAAGTAACAAATGGAGGAGCCAATCAGTGTAAATCCTCGAGCCGATCGAGTCTTTTGTAACTCACTATCGAACAGCGACACGGGTGTGTTGGAATAAGCGTCCTTGAGGAAGTTAACGTCTTTATTACGCCATATAAACGAATGGTACGGGAAAGCAATAAATTTTAGTAAAAATGGTGGAGGTTATTTATGCGTCGGTGCGATAGATAGAATGGGAGACACGTTCGTTTCACCAAGGTCCCACCGCCTTGAATCTCATCTGCCTCTCTTCCTCTCTTTCCCCGTGTCTTCTATCGTAAATATCACAAGTCTCCTCCTGTTCTTCTTAATGAATATCACTAAATACATACTCTTTCCAGAAATCAAGGAAGGCGTTCATCTCGACGTAGCCGGTCTGATCGCCCCCTGCTGCCAGGAAGAGCGGCACTTTCCAATAAAGCGGCAGGTCGCATGCCTGTAATCAGAAATCGTTCGAATTGATCTAAAAGATCTTCTGGAGAATCGTCGACTAACAACGGCAAATAATTCTCTCTTCGAAATAGAAATGTCGCGAATTCCGGAACAGGGGTTGCAACGATTAAATACACTATCCAACACCAAAAATGTTTCCATATAACTGTTGGATAGATATTATAGAGTTTTTTGCGCTGATTCCGAATCTGTCCTTAATTTTTCTCCTACGTGCACAGTTTTTGAGAAACACGACTTAAAAAAAAACGTATTTTTCATCTTTAAATAAATATTGTGATGTTATTATAACATATATTGAATTGTTCTTTGCAGCAAAAGATTCTGTAAACTTTCTTCGAATACAGTGATATCCAATACAAATACATTATGATTGTTTAAACATGTTTCGTCTCAAATTGAAAATTTATATTCTTTCTATGGCTACATTTATTTGAATGCTTAAATATCGATTAGAAACGAATATAATTTTCTTTCATCTAAAAAAGAAACACATAATATTTATATTTGTTGGGCTCTGTTAAAATCTTCATGACGAGTCTGATTCGTTTAACACTAGATTGCCCAAGGAAGTCATTTTGATTGCTTGAGAAATTTTAAAGAATCAAATGACTCTTATTATTGAATTAAGTAAATTTCTTATATGACCAGTTCGGCTCTGTATTGAAATAACAGTTTTCATTTGTTTTTCGATTACCGTCACATGATAACATACAAGTACATGATAAATTGTCGATTTGGCCGTATACTTGATAAGTTGCAGTTGCTCAATAAGTTAAAGTAGTACTTACTTGTTATTCGAATCTTTATGCAGCGATACTTGATCTAACAAGTTGTTCTAACAAATTTTTTTATTGTTAATATTTACTAATAACTTGTTATATAACTGTAAATAATATAAAAAATATTAAAAATTAATTTTAAACAAATTTCTTTACACATTAGTTGTTCTTTCACAATGCAGTCATTTTGACTGCGTTTGGGCAATATAGGTATATACTAAGTTTCAGTGTTTCTAGTGTTAAGTACGGCAAGGGGTTGAAGTAAGGAATCGAGTGACTGGGTGTGGAAAATTGAAAGCTCCCCGTAGATCTCGGGGCTCACGTACGGAAACAATGCTTCTGGATAAGCATAAACGCACCGTGGGATGGTGAATCTGTCTCTCGAACGAGTCTCCCTACCTTCCCTTGCTCCTTACCTTCGTGATCGTGTGAAATTGGGCGCGAGAGGCGCGATGGCCCGGCAGAGACTGGAATGCCGCGGTAATTTTGGCGACGGTAGCCTCCACTTGCGACAATGGCAACGGCTTCCCCCCGGGGAAATAAAATCTGCAAGCGTAAAGGTGGGTTCGTGATCAGCATTGCGCTTTGCTCAACGATCAGCTTCCCAAACACCCTCCGGCCCAACCCCCGCAATTTTCGCGCAAACTCTATTGCCTCGTCCTCTCTGTTCCAATTGAAAAGCTCTCAATTTTTGCAGACCTCGTCCGAACTCGTAACTTTTGTTCCGGACCAATGAATGCCTATTTTCTTCGCTTACAAATAATTTGAGTATAGTACGATTACTAGATGTAACCACGAATTTACAACAGACTCGTTTAAAAACTTGTTTAACACTAGAACTACCGAGCACTAAACGCAGTTGTCGTACATTGCCTTCTAATAATGACAATATGGCATTTATTTAGATTTCGTACAGGGGATATTTAAATATGTACTTCAGTAGAGAAGTTTATTAAAAAAGTTTCTAAAAAAAGTCATTTTGACTGGTCCGGTAGTTCTAGTGTTAAAAAGACTGTACCGATGTATCCATAATTATGGAAGTGGTCTAAGTGAACATTGACACATTGTCTTCAACTAAATCAATTCGGAACTCATTCAGTGTTAACACATCCAATTTCTTGAAATATCTTGAAACAAGAAATATATTATTCAAATCACTTTTATAATTATGGGCAAATATACTGTTCAAGCATCGATGTAAAACGAAAAACTTAAGTGGTTACGATTTAGACTGATTCAGTTTATGTCGCAATTCCGGTGGAAAATTTCTATTTTACATCAAATATCCGCTGTGTACAAATCGCAGATAGCATTCTTAGAAAATCTTTGGAAATTTTCGTATTTGTCAACTTTCTATTTCCGTTTTTATCAGCCTGGGATGCATTTGCACTCCACACATTATTTTCGACACTATTGAATTTTGATTGAACCATGTATCTTGTATAAAATAAAAATCGATAGTGTCGCTGCTGGCGTAGATTAACCACGATTTGAAAATTAGGTCTAATTTCGGTTCAAATTCGGCAGGTCTTCCCTCTGTATTACTGACGTGCAATTTAATTATCGCGTAGTAAGAACTGTTTCTAACTTTTGAACCTGTTTGCGAAACAAGGTTCTCCAGGGTCTCGTGGAGCAGTTTTCAGGAAATTTTTTCGACTGTACGGTGAACGGAGATTGAAGTGTTCATTTACCTCGGTATGTGTACGTTTCTGTTCGCTTTCACGTGCCTCTGTAACGTGGTGTGTGGCGGTAGGTTCTTCTGCTGGGCCTTGTCTTTCGCGTACGTCTGTAACCAAGAAGAGACGTTCAAGAGAAATTGCATCATCCAGGTCTACGCATCGCACATAACCAGAGACCGATTAACTCGTCAACTGGATAATCTCTCGATCACGAATGATCGCGCGGGCTGCGACAATTGAAACGATCATAAAAATAACTTGCGTCTGTGTGTCACGTCGACGATCAAACATCGTAGGCTAATCGAATGCCAACGCAATCGACTCCTAGAGCTTTCTCCGTGTAACTGCTGAAAGGTTTTATGCGAACCGTGAGCAATTATCTAAAATGTTGTGTCATTCATAACTTATTGCATAACGAAATGCAACGCGAGTGCTCAGTCATCGGACTGTGAATCTTCGTGCGAGTTGCACGGGTCATGATTGCGGATTTTATGAATTTGTGATAAACATTTTTATCTCCAAAACGCACAGTTTAAAAAAAAAAAATTTTTTAATTTTGCATTGACATCCTGAAAATGTCGTAGGAGAGAAAAGAAAATTTATATTTCTTCTATGTTTATATTTATTTCAATAATAAGAAAAATTTTATTCGAGCGTGATTCAAGTTCATAAAGAACTGCATCTTTTCGGCGACCGCCAGCGTGCGTCAGATCTATTCTTTTGAAAAAAAAAACCGCAAAGTTGCTAATGTCGTTGGTCTTATCTTATCAGGTAGGAAACTATTAATGTGTTTCCTTATGCTTTATACTATTGTCGGAACGTTAGACAATTTCAGCAATGACTAAAAGAACGGACAAAGAAAAATGACTAAAAGAACGAAACTATTCACGGGTCTCTCATCAATAGACTGCGGATGTTTATGTAATTTTCAATTTTTCTAGGCAAATAATAGAAAAGCCTAATTAGATAAAATCTCATTTTCAGCGGTAGTAGCCTTTCTAAATCTGAAATAAATATAAAATCTTGGCAAATTCTATCGAATATTACATTCCAGGCTTTGTTGAAAACTTTCAGCTGCCATAAATGCATAAAGATCCAACGAACATTCCTTTATTCTTAACAAATGTTTAATATTCTCGACGCTACGGTTCGATCAATTACTACTGAGAAATCAAAGAACAATTTTGCAGATTATCAAATAATCATAAACGTTTCGATTCTAGTTTGAATCCTTTTCAAGATGTGATCGAACCGTAGCGCCGAGAACATTAAACATTTGTCATTAACAATAATACGATCGATATAAGAGACATATTTATTCCTTTATTCTGCAATTCGTAACATTTCAGAATTAAGGACAACAGAGCATCTCAAGGGTGTGTCCGATTCTTTCGGAAAGTAGTTTATAAAATGCAAAGTTGTTAAAATTGAGAGTCTCACCCTAACAAGTAGCGGAACGCTCGGTTATCATCTCGATGTAACGTCACACAATTTCACCAAAGGATAAAGGAATGAAGGATCCGGGGATATTAGGTTCGTGAGGGATCGACGGGGGTTTTCGCGTTGAAGGGAGGATCGATCTCGGTGTGCTCGAGAGCTGGTTGCGCTGCTCGCATAATCGCAGGCTCTGTTACGAGGCCGGCGTTCCTTGTTCTAGGTGTCGGCGCGCCAAGGACACGGCATCCTGTTACGCGACGCAGCCGCGAAGGATCCGAAGAATGCAAAGGGGCCGGCCGAGCGCGGCTAATGCATCGCCGCGCCTTTTGCCCATGTGACTCTGGTTACATCATAACCAACTATGCTCGCTGTACTCGCTGTAACGCGAGGAAATCTATCCACGTGTTAATTGTCGCCGCTCGACGCGCAACGATACCTGGCCGAGCGAAAACGATCTTTGCTCGTGTCCCGCGCCGATCAACGAGCGTCGCTCTTCGCGTGAATCGTTCACGACCGATAAAACTGCAGACGATCCACAGTATTCTGTGGACAAAAATCTAAAAATTCATTGTCTAATATCCACTGGACTCTATGTTGAAACTATATTTCAACATCTAAATTATCATGCTTATCAATAGAAAATTCAAATAATCCAGTAGGGGATTAGTTACAAGCGTTTTTTTTCTCAAGAAAATTATATATCAAGCAATTTATTGATTCAAAGCGCCACTTACTTTCATGGTACCAGGAAAAAGAATTTTATAAAATATGTCCCATGGGATATGGTAGCTTAACACTAGAACTACCGGTCCAGTCAAAATGACTGATGCGAATTCTTTTCGATTAGAAATATTAAAAGTAAAAATATGTGTTTTTGAGAATTTTTTTTAGTAAACTTCTCTATTGAAGTACATATTTAAATATCGCCTGTACGAAATCTAAATAAATGCCATATTGTCATTATTAGAAGGCAATGTATGCCAACTGCGTTTAGTGCTCGGTAGTTATAGTGTTAAAGTACAGCTAATGTGACTGAAATTTCAAAATTTGGAAGTCTCTTATGTGGAGTATACTAGTAAATAATGCATTCACCTGTTTTTTGTTTTAAGAAACTTTTTAACCATTCCTTTCAGTTTCACACGTTTCTCCTGAGGAATTTCAATGAAGCGTCGAATGGAATCTATAGTGGACCCCAAGTATTATATCTAGGGTATCCATTAAATTATAATTATAATAGCTGAACTGACAAATCTATTTATTTAGATTCTGTGCAATTTTCATAACAATATGCGCTTGGATGAAGAAATTTATCGAATCAACTCCGTTGTAACTTTATAATTTCAACAAGTATAAAATGAAACATATAAAACCGGACATTTAACCGGCAAAGGGCAGGAATTTCTGGAGAAGATTGCAAAACGAGCTAAAACTCGATTCGTTCATTGATCTGATCAACCGGCATTCTGTTGCAACGCGATAAGAATAAATGGTAGAATAAATGCAGTGAGTTGTCGAATGTTCATGGCAACCGAAACGAATCTGTCGCTGGCCGTGCATACTAATCAACATCGAGTGGTTGAATGATTAAGAAGACAATCTACCGGTGGAGTGCTTATTCGGGAACGATCGATAGCGTTGGATTCGAAGATGCTCCGTGAGAATGTTGTTTCGTTGTTTCTAGACAAAAGAGACTGTTCGGCGGTCTGAATCTTTGGGCTGTCCGTTAAAAGACAGCAATTTCTGGAGAAAGGTGTATACGTATACCGAGGATTCCAATCTCTTGCCAGAAACGAGCCACGGTGAAAACGGGTATACCAGTACGAGTCTCGAGCGACAGGAATAGAAACCGCGCGGCGCGGGTAAAACGCGGGTAGCCGATATTAAGA
Source organism: Lasioglossum morio (assembly GCA_916610235.2). NCBI lineage: Eukaryota > Metazoa > Arthropoda > Insecta > Hymenoptera > Halictidae > Lasioglossum > Lasioglossum morio. The sequence goes on from OU744326.1 coordinate 26,305,142, forward strand.
GGAGAAACGCCTGGGCGATAATAAAAATAGCGTCGCGACTACTTCGAGAGCTTCCATTTCGGGAGGAAAATCAATAATGCATTCCATTCTGCCGGCTGCGAAATAAGCCAATGCCCCGCACCGAAGCCATTGACCGACCGACCAACGCGGAAAAACCGGGGATCGAACAGATCAAACTTAAACTCGCTAAACGAATCGCCAGGGCCACTAGCCAATATCGAGATTTATCGAGCGAGGAATTTTCTTACGGATAACGACGAGAACAGCCACGACTTCCTATCGTGATCCGGAAGTCGCTGGTTTAACGATCGATTACTCCGGTAAAATTACCTTCGCTCGCGATCCACCTTTTTCACTGCGAGTTTTATGGAAACGGTGGATTCGTGGCGATTCTTTTTGCTGTGGTTTATTATGGCGATTCTTATTGCACATTATAATGTACCGATGTACATTAAAACGGCTTAGTGTCTGGACGATTTTCTAAATTTTTTGAACTATGTTCGAGAGGAGTTAGAGGACAATAATGAACGAGAGGAGTCACACGGAAGCTCGGCGAACCTCGTTTCCGAGGAACTGTAAAATATTTTTCAAGCTTTCATCTCTGATCAAGCGAAATTATACTGGAAGTCGGGATTCAATTAAATGGAAAAAACTTCCCTGTTACTTGACTTGAATCTGTGTACACACTGTTTGCGCGAAGGTATAGGGTGTCCACAAATATCCTCGGTGATTATAAATAGGTGTGGAGTCACTGTCTATGGTCGTACGAAGATGAAATTTCTGTCGTTGGAAAGAGGAACTCGAAAAATTCACCTCGCTACCTCTAGATATCCATTCTACGATTTTCAAATTGAAGAAAAATGAAACATTCAGATTCAAACTAAAAATGAACCGTTACATAGTGCTTGTTATATCAACATTACATGAAATTCTTTTAGTATTAATATATCCGTTTCCTTGAAATATCTCGAAACAAGAAATACATGACTTAGCCCACTGTCATAATTATAGGCACAATTAATGTATACATTTCGGCAAGAGAAATTCCAACTAAAATCAGAGATCTGTTTCGGAATAAAATTGAGCAGCGCGCAAGGATTAATAAATAAAATAAATTGCGATTAATTACTGACAGCAAGTCGCACGATTCTAAGAACATGATCGGCTAAGGTTTCGCTCAACAGTTGCGGAACCGCGTTGGCGAACGGGAAAATCGATGCGATCGCGAAACAATGGAGATTGAGAAGAGGTGGCTCTCCTTATCGATCGGAATTATCGCGCGGATTACGAAACCGCGGATCGGATCGGCTCGTATCGAATTTGCGCGGCGTGACATTGGAATAGATTGCAGGCGAGCAGCGAGGACCAGGCCTTGCAATTATTGTGGCCTCTGTTTGGCACGGTCCGCTGCGTGGCACACGGGATACCGTCAATCAGCGTTCCAATTGACATTGCGAATTCGGCTGCGCCTCTGATCGGATTCGCTCTGCCAACCGGCCAAGGGCCGGCTTCTCGCGATCGTACGAAATTCTTGACCTTTCGTCGGTACTTCCGCGTCTTCTCTCTCGTTCCGGATCGTGACGAACACCTCCGGGATCCGACGATTTCGCAAAGCTTGCTAATTAATAGACTAAGGATCATCGAACGAGAGACGTATGTGCTCATAATTACGAATAGACATGACTAAATATGGTCACACCTAAATTGCAACAAACTGCAGTTAAATAGAAATTTATTTTCTTTCTTAATGCGTTTAATAGATTGAGAATAATATAATAGTATTTTTAAATTCTTCTAATACTTTTACTGTCTTAAATTGCACCTATTCATTTTTCTTGTAAATACATAAAATCCGCTGTCTAATTATGAAAGTGGTCTAAGTGAAAATTAAAAAGAAGACTGTGGATCTTTACGCATTTATGGGTTCTAAAAATGTTTAAGAACTATCAGAATAGAAAATTCCACAGAATTTAATACGATTCTGATTTATTTCATACTATTTGTATCTGCTGGATTTTGCCTACCAAAATCTCAAATATCATAAACATCCGCAGTCTATTAAATACAACGATGCCTTGAGATGCTTCGACAATGTATTATTTTCTATGTATTTCGCGGGGTTTACCGCGGTCCGGAGCATAGGCAATAAAACAGAGAATAATCCAGCCCCCGTAAAGGAGTAATAGAATTTCGCGCAGAGTGTGCGAGCTGAGTAACGAGCGTAGGTTCGGCAGCGAGAAGGCAGCGTAAAACGCGAATGGAACAATTGAAACAACAGAATTCCCCTGGATAGGAGGACGGGCCCGGCCACCGGGAACCGAGAAACTCGCGGATATTTATGGATGCAACGAGTGCAGATGCAGAAGCTGCATCGATTCCTACGTTCGAGACCACCTCTCGCGTTGCCGATGAAACGTGAATAAAACTGAGCACGCTCGACGCACGAGGGTTCACCACCGCGAACGTTTACCAATGAAAAATTACGCGTCTCGTACGAGAGTCTCGATGACTGTCATCGCACGTTTTCCTCGTTTTAAGCATTGCCAATGCCGGTCGCGCGTTCGACGACTTTGTCGACCGTCAACCGATCCTCGAGAACCTCCTCCGATTCTTGATCTTCCTCCGTCGACGCTCTCGATCAATTATATTTCATCCAACTACAAATATCTTCGTTCCTTCTTGCTTCCCTTGCGTGCTCCAGTTTTCTTCTTCGACAAAAGCTTCAATGGCCTTCGCCTTTTGTTGGTTCGCGCGTCAAGGCCTTCGACATTTTTTTTTTTTTCATTTGCTACCCTCTTCAGTTTTTACGCTCGTTCCGCGATAAAAGCTTCGACGACGTTCGTTCTTCGCACTTTTTAGCCGTCTCAGCCGTTTTTCCATTTGCCGTACTCTTCGGCCAGATTCGTTCTCTCCAGTCTTCAACTATCAAATTTTTCGGTATTTTACCGTTGTTATCCTCTTTGTCATTTTTAGATACATTGTTCATCAAGGTTTTAGATATACTGTATATTGCTGTATATTCGAAACAAGGAAATGTATATTTTGCACGTTCTCGAGAGATGGCACACAACACATGGAATGTACAAAATGCAGATTTTCTTGTATCGAATATACGAAATATACAAACATGCACAGTGTCGCATCGTTTTGTCCAGCACTCTATTCCTGATTTACTCTTCATCGTTTTCACTAGAGCTTCTTCAGCAAAAGTTTTAGGGATCATAATCCAAACAGACCGAATTACATATTTCTCGTGAGATACCCTCTTCAGAATGTTTACTGCAATATCTTTAACAAGGGCTTTGCTATCTCCATTCTTTCTAGTTACTTCTCGTCTGCGAGCCTATTCATAACTTTCGCTGCCTTGACAAAAGCTTCGACGGTCCTCATTCTCCGTAGCTTCTAGCTACCAAATTCATATACTCTTCTGATATTTCTAATTTCTTATCGTCCCTTCTCCGACCGAAGTTTCAACGACCCTTTCTTCTCATTCTTCCGTATCTTTTGGCTCATCCGCAGCCTTTGGATACCAAGTCCTCCGACATTTCTCTGCTTGTTGTGATAAAGAGAAGAATAGACAGAGACTTGCAGAAAGAGAAGAGACGCAGTTCCGCGTGAAAGGAGACCGAGCATCAATTAAGTTAATCGAGGGGGATAAAATGGAGGAGCAGAGACAGTGTTGTTGCTTGCAGGCCGCTGACTCACGCTCGGTTTTCGTCGCGATTAATGTTATTCGACCTCGAGGAGAGATATAAAGGGACCCCGAGGACCACCGTGACCATAAGTGGAACGATCTACGGGGTTCGCTCTATCGTCACACTCGGATTAAACGACACGCGATCCCGTGGCGTAACATTATACCAAATTTAAAAACATCGTGCCTGAACCTGCATCACAGGATAAATTCAAACGCGTGCCTAAACCTGCATCAAACGATAAATTCAAACGCGTACACTGAACTTTGCGATCGGAAATCTGCTGTTCGTAACATTAGGTTTACGGAGCTGAAGAAATACCTATTTCACGTTATTTTATAAACACAACAAGCACGCGTCTATACAAATTTTTGCCCATTTTTCCAATAACATATACCCAAAGAAATAAATTTGGTAAATAATTCCTCAGAGAAGCATCTTTACAATCTCAAAAGAAGCAATTCTCAATCTAAAACACTAATATCCAGAGACGTATGTGCAAATGTTATACAGGGTGATTCTGTTACTGCTCTTTTTTCAGTAATCATAGAAAAAGAAATGATAGTTCTACCTTTCTATGAACTATCTTTTACAAGTAACAACTAGACACGTACAATTTAAAGCAGTGGACGAATTAAAAAGATCTAAGGACATTAGTGTATTCATTTCAGCATAATAAGACAATTAAAGGAAAAAACAAATTTCTATGTGGCTCCTATAGCTTGCAATCGATACAAACATTTATTATTTCGCATAAAGATCCGTAGTCTAGTAATAAAATTCCTTTTTCGAACGACCTAATATGTTTATCTTAAAATTCTTCTAATATTTTTACTGTTTTAAAAGATGCCTACTAATTTTTCTGATAAATGCATAAAATCTGCTGCCTAGTCATAAGTTAGAATATTTTCGAAAAATCGACGTATGCAGATCTTCTGTAGCTCGCTCGTATTCAAATGGCGAATTCGCGGATGGCTAGCGGCGATCGGCGCAGCGCAGCTCAGCGTCATCCACGTTCTTAGTATCGTTAATTAAGATTCCCGTTCGAAGCGAAGCTGTCGATTCCCATAACGGAGATCGTGTTCGATCGGGGGACGTGAGATCGGTTCGGATCCCGCGCCGGGAAAATAGGAAAATGTGTTTCGTGGCGCCCTTGGGGTTAACGGCGAGAAACCGTTCTCGCGGCATATCTGCGTCGACTGACTCATTGTGGTCGTTCCATATTGGACACCGTGCTAGATTTTAAAAGGCCGTCGACTGTGTCGCCTTGGAACGCGGCTCTGTCACCGCTTATGGTTGAAAAAGCGGATCGAGGAGGAAAGTTCGCGACGTGCCGCACCGCGCCGATAGAACCAGGAAGACGACAAGAACTCACGGTAAATTACTTGAAAACAACGGGGAAACCGTCGGTGCTCCCGGGAAAACTTTCGATTGCGATCGCATAATGACGAGCACGCTTTCGAATCTAACAAAAGCCGGCGAACAACATCGTTAAATACAACAGAACAATTGATCGGTTTCAAATCTTTTGGCTCGTCTCGTCGAAATTATAACCAGTTCGAAATAAACGCAATTTTGTCATTTTTATCAGCAAACAGGAGCTGTTTATTTTCGATACACTGTAGATTTTGTACGAACAAGTTGTAGATATTCAAAGTGGACAACGATCTAAAGTCCCGTCCATAAATCACCGAACACTTACTTATCCTCAACAAAATGGTAATTAAAGTATACGAGCTTCCAGCTTGATTTTATTGTACATTTACTGTTTGTATAAATGTTGGGAGAAAGAGATTTAGAGATTGTGGGATGATTCTGGACAGCTCTAGAAGCTAAATCGGATCCAAATTGATTGATCGTCTCGTTAAAATTATAACCAGTTCTAAATAAACGCGATCTTGTCATTTTTATAAGCAAACAGGAGCTGTTTATTTTCGATACACTGTAGATTTTGTGCGAACAAGTTGTAGATATTCAAAGTGGACAACGATCTAAAGTCCCGTCCATAAATCACCGAACACTTACTTATCCTCAATAAAATGGTAATTAAAGCATACGTTTATAAAATCTTTAAAGCTTAATTTTAAAGCATTCCAGCTTAAAGCATCCGTTCTGTACATGTACTGTTTGTATAAATGTTGGGAGAAAGAGATTTAGAGATTGTGGGATGATTCTGGACAGCTCTAGAAGCTAAATCGGATCCAAATTGATTGATCGTCTCGTTAAAATTATAACCAGTTCTAAATAAACGCGATCTTGTCATTTTTATCAGCAAACAGGAGCTGTTCACTTTCGATACACTGTAAACGATTGAACAATGATCTACCTAAACTTATTTTACAGCCCAAATCTTCTATTTATATTACTGTAAATTATTTTTCGAAAGCCTGGCTTCCCGAAAAGTATTTTTGAAGTACGAGCTCTAGTAGATTTCTGTTGAATTCTTTTGTCACGAACTTACAACGCATCGAATGTTAAAAGGTTCTTTATCCAACTGACTCGTTAAACTCGATTGTCGGTACGGTGAAATTCAATATGAAACTGAGAACCGTTCGTGTATGAAACAGTGTATCGATCAAACTTTCGGTAGACCGAACCCTGTTTAGCCGCAGAACCTCATTAACAAGTTCAAAGCAGCTCTCAGTTTTACTATTTAATTAATAGACTTTCATGTGCCGAATTATAGAAACTGGAGCTCGACAATTTCTTTGACCTTTAACCCTTTCGTCTGTAAAGGTGACTATGGTCGCCGGAACGTCCGGTGCTCGTGCCCTAAACGCGACTCTAATCGCCCGTCGACATTTCGCTTTAATTAACTGACCTGCTCCAGTATACTACTAAAATGCGGTTATTCCGACATTTATTTTCTCGTACATTAATCCGGAACAGCTTGGATAAAACTTAGTTCTGAACACGCCAATTGGATGCATTTGCAACAAAAATTAATTAATGAAATCTGCAGTAATTAAATTTAAAATTACATTATTTTCAAGTTACTATCTTGCAATTAATGCGGACAACAAATTGCGATCTTCAATACGCGAATCTGGCCACTAGACACCGAATTGTATGCATTTATGACAAAAACGATTTTTATTAATTCCAGAACCACAAAGACTATCACTAAAAATAAGATTTTACGTGATTCTGCTTTCTTAATACATTACCGACCGTTATTATTCTATAATTTTTAAATATCTATGGTACATGGCTAAACACTTTTTAATGAAACCTTCAATAGCAACAGCAATTTTCGTTGTGAACCAACAAGTCACCCTTATTAACCTCATATAATAGTTTCATTTAAGATTGTAATGTAAAAGAAAATTTCTGTGCATTTTTTTTGTGCAGCACAATTATTGAAAATCCTATTAATAGGCTTTCGGTAAGTAATGTGTTAAAATTTGCCTACAAACGTTACGAGTAAGTACAGTAAGTTTCATTATTCCCAAGTTACTGAAATTATATGAGAAAGAATTAACGTCGACGTACATCTTGCATCTTACAATTAATGCGTAGAACAAATTCTCATACGGGAATCTGATCACGCTGCAAGTATGAAGACGTAAGCAAGTTTCCCAAAGCGTGAGAGAGCAAGCGGAAACCGAGCGCGCGATTCCGAGCAGAAGAACCCGATTTTGTCCGATCGAATTGGGAGGCAAACGACGGAACAAATCGATGGCAAACGTAGACAGTACATAATCTGGAGTTGGAAGGACCGGTGGATGCACTCGGCGGAACACCCGCAGCTATGTCCGTCGAGGAGAAACGTGGCGCGATAATGCCTTTTGGCAGCCACGCGTCCCCCGGTATATTCTTCTACTTTCTGGCCGGGGTCCAGAGCCACTTCGAAACTAGCCACGAAGTTCCTTTCTTAAACGGTCGATCGCCGAATCCGCTATTCCTGCTATTCATGAGAACGGACCCTGCTAGCGAGTTGCATGACGCGACACTTCCTCGAGAGCGTCTCCGCGCTCACTGTTTTCCACAATTTAGTCTGAGGGCAAGTAGGCCAGCGAGCGCCCTTTGCCCTGCAAAACCTCCGGATTGTCCTAAAGGACAGCCGGTGCTCTTTGCTTTTGCCACATGATAACCAGAGACTGCAAATCTTCATGCAAAATAAAAATGTTGTGCGTGATTAGAACATTTATGTAGATCGTAATTTACTAAAAGAGGAGAGAATTTATATAAATTGTGTGCCTATATGTTCTCTAATTGCTGTATACATAACGAAACCAAAATAGAATTTTATTTCGGTTTGAGAGAAATTATTAAAATATATTTTTATCAGAATCTGTTCAGATGTTGTAAGGCAAGGGGTTAATTTTAAGAAGAAGAACTTTAATCGTTTGAATACGTTGCAAATAGTAGATTTACGTATCTAAATTCTCTTAATCTTTATTCTATTTGACATCGTACCCACCCATCTCTCCCATAATTGCATCAAAGCGTTGTACCTTGACGTTTCTATTTTATTCTACCGACACCGTTTCTCCACGTTTCTACTTTTTCTTTTGAAGATTTTATTAGAAAAAGAATTTGCTTTATTTCAACCTTACAGCTAAGAAATGTGACTTGGTTTACATTAACCTGTCTGTACAAATCTATCTTATTTCACGCATTCGGTCCATTCTTTTCTTTGTCTCATTCACTCCTACCCTGTTGAACTCTTTTACTATCTTAATTATCACTAATTTACTTATTTACTAACTTATTGCATCTTTCCCCATTCCCTAACCTTTGTATTTTTGTTAGTTTGGTATGTTCTTTGGTATATTTATGGTTTGAAGATTCTATTATGTACCTCTTCTGAGTGATTCTAGTATTTCCAAGTTTGTCAACCGTCCATATTCGATGTATTGAATTTTTAACATAAATCCATAAAATCCACAGTCTAATCGTAACAATCATGGTATCTGGATAGATCGCGAAACCATCAGAGTGTTTAGACGCTAGACGATTGGAGGAAAATTTCTGTCACTCGTCGCTGCGACAGCCTGTCCTCATTGACACGCTGAAGAGTGTTTTACAGCCGCTGCGTTAAATAGCGATAAATTAATCGCGCTCGGTGACTCAGTACATATTTCGATTGACAAAACGGAATTGATACAGATTGGCGCTAATGAGTACACATTGACTCGTTCTCTATTTGGAAGCGGCTGATGGGAAGAGAGGAGGAACGACAAAAAGAGCGAAGATTCGAGGAAGATCGTCCCCGGATGCCGTTCGAGTAGGTACCGAAGAGGGCGAGGAAGCTGAAACGACCTCTACGCGAGAAGATCTTGAACTCGTTTCGGGACAAAAGTACAGGAGTCCGACCGGTCGAAACATCCTCCCTGGGAAGAGGAATTTGGACGTGGCCCAAGAAGGCCCGACATAAGCCACCCAGCGAGGCAAGAACACACGCGAGAGGCAAGAACATGCGAGGCGACACGTCTCCTTCCCGATCATGCTCGAGAGAGCCACGTCCCCGGCCGAATTAGACGCCCCTTCTCCATGAAAAGCGCGAAGTCCGCTTCGATTTTCCTCTCGCACACGCGTACTGTCCCTCGATTTTCCCGCTAGACGCCGCCGGCAACCCTAAACGAATCCTGGGAGACTCCGGACGAACGCCACAGCCTCCCACCTAAGCGTCTATTCAACCAACTTCGATTTTTAATAACGAGCCTGACTTGTCATCAAGATTTCGAACACGGTCAGCTAAATAACAATCGGTAATGCCAATTAAAATCGAAATGCAATCGTATTAACTCTGCTAATTACCATTCTTTCGCTCTATTCAACGTTCTTTATGCGGTGCAAATTTTAATTCAAACAACTCAATTGTTTGCTAATAAGAAACAGAAATTCTACGAGCATGAGATTTTCAAGTTGCCTGGTAAAATCGTTAAAGATCATACTACACAATATCATAAAACTTATTCTCAATGGTAAAAAATTGGCTTTCTGAATGTACTCCTCCTTAAATTGAATATCCATGGCTACAATCGTTAATAGATACCATGATCACTCAGATATACGTTTTTTCCTCATTTTTACTTTGTTTAAACACTTCCAATAGCTTTTCACAAATTCACAAAACGACGACAAACAAATTGATTGAAATTTGGACAGGACAACGTCTGTCGGGTCAGTTTAATATAATTTTCAATTTTTGTAGACCAACTTTACGAAGTTCGAGTTTGTGGATCCAAAATAAAACGATCGAACCTCAAGCTTTACTATTTTCCGAGAATGTTCATCAGTTATAAATGCATAAAGATTCGTTGTCCATTAATAAGCGGTTTCACAATGTCCGGTTTTCACCGTGCATTTGACGAACGAACGTTCCCGGCCGGTATAATGCCAGTATTCTACTCTGTCGCGTTAATTACGCGTATAATCGAGCAGCGTCGAAGATGTATAGAGCAATCTCCCTTTTTCCTAAGATGTTCAAGTACTCGGTGTGTAGCTACACCTGGCAGAGATCCTAGTCGGAGGATAATTGAGGCTTCCTTCTCTCGGCATATATAATTAGGAACCGTGGCTGCGTTTAATTGCCACTCGGGCCGGACTTGTCATTGGACACTGTACACCGATCGATAATGCGATTACCTCGAATCGAACCTGCAATTTAAAGCTGCGACGAGCAGTTTCTCCTGGCGACAGAGGAAACGCGTCTCCCAAAGAAAATGAAAGAAAACGTTGGGCTATGATACTGAAATGACAGTGGACGGTGAAGAATTTTTTAGATTGCACCGGGAACAATCGATCTTCCACTTACACTTTATAAAATTCGTTTTAGAAACCTTACACCTTATGCTCCTAACTAAATAGCTTAACCCTCATACGTTCCTCAGGGTGAAAATTCACCCATTCAATATTTCCACATACTGTAAAATTATTCATCCTTTTACGTCTACCTCGTGAGATGTATTTCTTTAAAATGTGAAGCCATAAGTCAAACATAATGTATTGATTTAACGTGTAAAATAAAAATCGGTGAATTGTTATCCTAGTCTCTTTTATGCAGTTATTTTTGAGGAGCGTATGAAGGTTAATTACATAAACGATCAGTACAGATTTCTCTGTTCAAGTAAAGTTAATAAGAAATTAATGAAAGACTAGGTTCAATAAGAACGATGATCTCGTGGTGCACGAGAAGCTAAGTATGAATGTATAGTCTTTTCGGATGCCCGCAATGAAGTGATAGAACAGTGGTATGGCAAATTATCAACAAATTACGAAGAATTAAAATATTTTCCTGTTCTTCCAGTGTGTAACACATCGATACATGATTCGGCTTCTTGATGACAGAATATCCTGCACAGCAGAGGGGTTAGAGAACAAGATCTAGAGAAGTCAGAGATGTCAAGAGGATTGAGAGAAAGTCTTAACAGCTCGGCACGTTCAAGAATCTTGATCGATTCAATCATTCAACTCCACCACCTCGAGTACAAATCACCGAATTTACCTGAGCCTTGTTCTGAACTTCGTGACCGGTCCTCCACGTGTTGATAGCGGGCTGTCTGGGTCCCCTTTTGTCCAGCAGCAATTCGCTGGGGCACTTCTCGAAGATGAGCACTCTCTCGGCGACCGAACCTCTAGTCAAAAACGGTCTGATAGGATTGTTCCCGGTCCCGGTCGCCGCTGCTGCTCTGATATGTTGTTTCTGTTGCGTGGTCAACTCCGGATGAGGCACTTGCTCGATCCTGGGCCTGGGTGTGTTGATCCTGGGCCCCCACCTAGATGTGACTGGATCCTTGTCCTCTTTCCCAGGCTCCTTGTCTTTTTTAATCTCCGTCTCGAACTTTGACCTGGTGGTCGAGACCAGTTGCTCGGTCGCGTTGAACGAAGGCGCGTTGTTGTTCTTCTGCTCCTCAAGCCTCTGCTGAGTCGCAGGATTCTGTTGTGCAGCTCTGTACCTTACTTTCGCGTAATGCACCACGGACATGTTCGACAGCTCGTCCTTGCTCAGAGTCTTGGCGTCGGTAGCAACGGACGAGTTGGCTCCGGGCGATGCCGAGACCACATTGTTCACCATCGCCGCGGAAGCAGGCACCAGACCGCTCCCGTGATGATTGTGTCCGATTATAATCGGCTTCACCGGCTCCACCTTCGGCTTCTCCCGTTTGATCGCCGGCTTCTGCCTCGTCAGAGGCACGGTCCTCTCCGCGGGCTCTTCGGTGATCACCGAACCAGTCTTCAACGCGTTGATCAACCTCTCCTCCTCCCTAGCTACCTCGTCCAGGTACACGCTGGAATTAGACCCGCTGCTACTCCTCTTCTCCTCCTTCGCCAACGGCTTCACCTCCAACTGAGTCCTTCCCGCCGACACATCCGTCGCTCTCTTACTCTCGTTCAACTTGTTCTTCAACGGCCACGTGGTCAGACCCGAGTTCACCGTGTTCGAAGCGTTCTCCAAGCTCGGAGAGGTCGGCGACGTGATCACCGTGCTCGCCGGCCTCTTCTGTTGAACGATCTTCGTCGGCGTCAGATCCGCGGGGAACGTGGTCTCGATAGTCTCTAGAAACACTTCCCGATGATGAGATCCGGGCGGTGTCTTCGTAGACACCTGCGGCTTCACGATCTGCGAGGGTTTGTTCGCGAACGGCGAAGTCGGCGAGAGCAGAGCGTTCGGTTTCCCTTTCGTTTGACCAGCAACGTTGCTGTTCTTCAACGGGGAGGTCTGCTGATGCTGTTGATTCTGTTGCGTGGAGTTTCGCTCGAACTTCTGCAACGCGAATTGTATGGAAGAGGGCAGGGACTTCGACGGGGATCTCTGTCGCGACGCGGCTATCCTAGCCTTGTCCTCCACCACGAAGTTGTTCACTAGTTTCTCCAGGTTACCGTTGTCCAGGTTCGGCGATTGCGCTAGGATGTCGACCGTCGTGTTAGCCGCGGACATTGCCGTGGGGGATGTTTTCCCGGGACTGATGGCGGGATTGGTCGGGGTGAGCGCGGTCCCGAACTTGTCCGCGGCGGTCGCATTGCTATGGCAGTTCAGGATCTCGGTGGGGGCTAGGCCCCGGCTCTTCCAGGTCTGATAGATCGCTTCGGCGTGGTCGCTGATCTGTTTCGCGATCGCCGCGATGTCCTCGTCGCCGGAGCTGGACGTGTCCGAGGCGGTCGTCGGGTATTTCCGGCGTAGATCGTGTTTCGCGGTAGCTGCCATCTCCGGCTCCGATCGCAGCCGCTGCTCCCGCAGCTGGGGATGATGGTCCAGCAGGAAGCTGGCCACTCGGCTGCTCAACTCTGTCGTATGGTCCAGCACCAGCTGCACCAGCTCCGGGCTACCCTCAACTGGAACCACGTTCACCGGGATCGCGTAACCGAAGTGCACTGCCCGGCAATCGACTTGCTCCTCTTCGGGCCGGCTCTCGTTGATCAGACACGCGTTCAGATCTGGACAGTGGACCGCCCGAGCCGGCCGAGGATCGACAGTCACCGGCACGAACAGGTCGCGTCGGGTCGCGCAGACCCGGCGCTCGATCGTCTCGATCTCTAACCCCAGAACACCCGTAACCGACAGACCGCCGACCGACCTCGACGACGACAACACCACCGGCCTCCTCGACGACGTTGCTTCCGTTATCAACGGACTCGCCACTCCTGGCATATCTCAGGCCAATCGGCCCAAGAAACGCGTCCCCCTAGACCCACACACGGACACGGCTTCCGTCCACGCGACCCTACTGGCGGACCGTCCTGCCTGTCTCCCCATTCTTCCGTTTGGTAGACTCTTCGAGGTTGATCAAGTCTCCTCCTGGTTGCTCCTAGAGGCCATTCGATCCTCGAGAAGACATTGATCTTTTCGAGAAGAGATTGTCTTAGTAGATTGTTCACTTGGTTTTACACTGGCTTGCACACTGGCTTCTACGAATTTGTAGAGATTTGTTTTCTACTGGTTTCTACTGGCGAACCGTCCTGCCTGTATCCCCATTATTCTGTTTGGTAGACTCTTCGAGGTTGATCAAGTCTCCTCCTGATTGCTCCTAGAGGCCATTCGATCCTCGAGAAGACATTGATCTTTTCGAGAAGAGATTGTCTTAGTTGATTGTTCACTTGTTTTTACACTAGCTTGCACACTGGCGTCTACGAATTTGTAGAGATTTGTTTTCTACTGGTCTCTGCAGTATTTAGATGTTTCCTGATGACGCTGAGAAAGTAGCTGATCTGTTGCTAGACATTGTGTTCGAGGTTGGAGGGTTTTACAGACGATGATCGAGAGCTACATCTCTGACGTTCAGCTGCCAAGGATCAAGAGTGATCTGAAAGAAGATAAATATAAATTAGTATTTGTCCCGGCCAGGCTGACCTGTGGTCGTGTATTTTCGGACCGTGATACGTGCTCTGAGCTGGTCGGCGCGCTAGTGCGAAGCTTGCGTTAGGGATTGTTGATCTTTTGCTTTTTTTGCCCTTCGTCACCGGGATTGGCCTACGCGATTCTCTATGCCATAGCTTACCAACCTTTCACGTTTGCTTGCCGTGTTCTTTAGAAAGTTCTCTTGTTCGGTTTCGTACACTTTGCGAAATTTCCATGAGCCGTTGCACGTGCGATTTTTCAATCTTGGAAAGTTCGGTCGAATGTAAGAATGGAAAGCGAAATTTTAACATCGCCCAGATCACCGCGATGCATACTGTTCCGAGAGAAACAATGACAATTTAGCTGTTCAGGGTTTAACTGAGAGTAACCCTTGGACCAACGAATTTCGTTGTCTTGCAATTGATAGAATATATCGAGAATATATTATTAATTCTTTCGAGAGTGATACTGTTTCGTAATTCGTTTGATCGAACACGAGTTTACTGGTTTATTGAAAGTTGTGTACCACATTTTAGAACGTTAGTTACAGGTTCGATCGCAGATACAAAAATTAGCAATTTTGAAGTATTATAATTTCAACGTTTCGGTTCGGTTTTGAACCATTATTTAAAGAAAATTAAAGTAATCGTTATTCATTAACCTGACTATTTAATAGCTGTGATTTCACAGACGCGGACTTTTCTTGATAATGGTTCAAATCCGAACCGAAACGTTGAAATTATAATACTGCAAAATTGCTAATTTTTGTATCTGTGATCGAACCTGTAGCGCCGATATCATATAGTGCATATACAAAATGTACGATCGTTAAAATTGGAGAATGTTAGTTAGGTCGTTGGTTGCATATTATTTTTTGTGAAATTACGAACAGTAATTTTAGATTCAAGGTCGGTCAATTTTGATTTCGTACCACAGTGCGACGACTACATTAGGAAACTATGATCTACAATCTACGGCAATATGGCGTACCAGAGTCCAAAACTAGCAACTTTGTCCCCTGCTGTAAAGTCTGCAGGGAACTGCGAGGAATCTCTATATCGACAAGCTGCAAGTGACTATAGTACGTACAAAAACTTCCAAAGTTGTGCGAAAGTGGATGCCAAAGTTGTATCAATATAGACGCCTAAGTTGTACAAGAACGACAGCCTATGTGAAGGGTATTAATAATTATACGTGACGTAGCGATATATCTCACTTATCACTTTTGTCATTGATAACATATCACTAATTAATTGATACATGTTTCGAGTAATCTGCAGAATTACCGGAAGCAAAAGTAAGCACTGTTTATTGTATTCTAGTCTAGAATAGAGTCACTATCGTAATAGTGTAAGTAGAATGTTATTTCTTCCCTTGATCACTTACAAAGTAGGATTTTGCGACAAATGACTTAAATTTTGTTGATCTTTCTACGACGTACAAATTTTACCTACTCGGTTTGCATAATTGCGTGGGCATTATTTAGCAAAACAAATATTTCGAATACCATTTGATATTTCAGATTTCATTTTGCTTCACGAAAATAGTATTTCAAATAATATATTTCTATGTTAATAATCTATACATCAAAATAAAATATTTCCATTCCAACAATTCGATCCACCAAAAAATAATATTTCTATATTAACAATCTGAAAGACGAAATAAAATATTTTACTTTTTGCATTGATATAATACTCTGAGCAATACTCTCATAAATGTATTGAATTCGAACCATTATTTTCAGCAATAATAATCACAATTGAAATTGAAAATAAAAAGACAAAATACAAATATTTCCAATATTCTTCAAATAAAACACTATTTACAAATATTACTTCATCAAATCCTACGCATACTTTAAAATAAATAGGATTTTCAAATGAAATACTATTTTCCCCAGCTCTGCAATCAATGAACTGCCAATTCGTTATTCTCATTCGAAGAAAATGTCATGGCAAATGATTCGCGATGAAGAAACGGGAAGGTTGTCTTTCGGTATCTCGTTCTAGACTGGAATACCCCTCGAGTAGTGTCTAATAGGCTTTGTCCGAGCGAAAAAGCGACACGGTACCGGTACTTTCACCCTGCATTGCAGCGCGTATGCAAATGCACGCATGCGAGCGCAGACGTGCGTGCGCCGCGCGCCGCTTCGATCGTGTTCGAATCGCTGGAAGCCGCGCACGTTTCACGTTCCTCACGTTTCTCTCCTTCCGTTCTCTTGCTCTCCTTCTCTTTGTTTCGGCTTCTCTCCTTCTCGAGGGGGGGACCCACGGAAAAAATTCGTATGCCGAGACGGTCGAGCTTTCTTTGTCTTTGGACGAGGATCGTTTGGCAAACGCCAAGCACTTGTCCCGACGATTCTTCAAATCCCGTGCATTCTGACTTTCAAAGTCACTGACTCTCCTCGCATAAATAATCCCAGATTGTTGATCCATCGGCTCGGCGATCCACCGATAAATATCTCGATTTGTATGTACCAGGAACTGCATTTAGAATGCTGCACGAAGAGCTGCACTCTAGCGACACTTTTGCACTAGGAGCCGGCCTCAACGCTGTCCATTAAGCCGCCAACTAGGCCATCGATTAATTACTTTGGAAACAGGGCGATTGAAAAAAGGCAGTTTCAGGATCGGTTCAGCTAAATGTAATTTGATTGCGCCGCTAGTGATTATGTGGGCTTTTTAACGCACCCGGCTTTTAATAGACAAATGCGGTCACGGAGATTTTAACGAACGATCCGCTGGAAAAAGTGTGAATAAATATTTCACAGAGCATTTACTTATATTCAACAAAATGGTCATTTAAGGATACAAGCTTTCAGCTTGATTTTATTGTTTCGTTTGATTAGATATACAATATCAAGGAAATGAAAATTTAAAGTTATAGAAGTTGTTTTAATAATCATCATCGTCGTGGAAAGTGATCCGAAATTTTGTACATAAAAGTTTGTTGTACGAGAATACACATGAAAGCGAATGTGTTATCGTATAATAAAAATGAACGATAAAATCCACAGTGCAGGGAATACAATTCTCGTTTGATTTTCCTTCTGATCAAATAGCAGCTAACAGTCTCGATGAGAGTCAATGATTATGACAGTGATTAAAATTTAATCTAGAGTAATATCGTTCTACAAAGCTTCTATAACAATTGTGTTTGTTGTTTAAAATTCTGACCGAGATAATTCTACAGAGCTGCAACCAAAGATTACGGTCAGCTGCGTTTAATTGACCGAATAGTTACACCGCGTTGAATCGGTCTCCAACAACACAGCTAATAAATTCGACAGTGACTCTGCTCCCTATCTGATTCCCAGAGACATTACCAACGAGTTGCAACGACGAATTGCAACAGTTTGCCGAAGCCGTTTCTCCTAGACACATAACTGTCTGTCGTAAGATAAATTTTATTGGGAGATCTGATACGATTGCGTGGCTGTATAAACGTAGAACGAAATAAGGTCGAAAAGATTAACTATATTTTGTTGCGGTTTGTGTCGGTTCGAAACTGACGTAGACACTGTGAGTCAGGAAAACTATTTATAATTCTAGAGAGATCTACAGAAAGGGGGGGGACTATTCTACGAGCGTTTTGTCGTCGATTCTGACGATTTATGAATCACTTCCACCATAGAAAACATCAATAACGTTCTCGAACTTCCTGGGTCGATTGTTCACCGGAAAATGTCTCTCATTGTCCCCGCACAAAATTCGTTTTGTCAATCGCGAACAGAGAATAAAGACTTACACAGACACCGTAGCGTTTGTTCGGATAACAATCTTTACAATTATGTATTTTACAATTACTTATGTTCTTCACAGTTACTCACAGAATGTTTTACATAATAGAAATTCTTCTGCGAAAAATTCGAATGAAAATATCTTCATCTGCAGATCAGGGATCGGCAAACTACGTCGGCCGTTTGTTTTGAATCCGATCTGCGAGGTTAATATTGTTCTTTACGTGAACAAATTAACCCTTAGCACTCGAGTGGCGCCTCTGAGGCGCCACTAAAAATTGCTGTACTATTATTTAAATAATTGTTTACACTATCAGATATGTCGGTATCTAACCAATTACTACACATTTAAGTATTGGATGAGGTATTATATCAATTTCATATTTATCAAATTTAAAAAATCATAGAGAATGGAAATATTGTAGGTCAGAAGAAACGTTTAATTTTCGAGTTAAAATACCTCCGAGTGCAAAGGGTTAAATATAAATCAAACTACGTGAAATAACAAATTTATGTAAAAATATCACTTTTTATTAAAAAAATATTTGGAATCCCTGATTTTTTGTTGCTCTATGGCGCAGCAGCTCTACAAATTTTACGATCCAGCCCTTTCCGAAAAAAGTTTTCCGACCCCTACTGCAGATTAAAGCTGCCTTCATACAACGGCGCTGGCGCTGAGCGCCATCGCCAAAAGTCATAAATTTCGAGCGCGGGTTGACGGGCCCCTGCTGGGCCTGCCTGGGGAAAGGTTTCCATGGGCTCCCCACTCCTGCACAGGAAAACTATCGATAGCTCTCCTTTAAGACATCATGGAAATAGTCAACCTTCCTGCCACTTGGTGTGGATTCTCCTCTTCTTAAATAGTAATTTAAAATAATTATTAGAACATCTTTCTAATTCGATTTGAAATTTAGTTGTTCCCCCATTTTTATTATTATTATTATTATTATTATTATATACGGAACGAGGTCCTTTTATACGAATGTATACAGTTTTTACAGTATAACTGATAAAAACAAAAAAAAAGAAAATCTTAACCTAAGTCTTAACTAAAATTTACAAAAGAATGGACCGCGCGAAACTAAACAAATACAGGTATGATTAACAAATAGTATTGCGCAATTTTGTTTTGAATGCCTGTAACGTGCCATTAAAAAAAATCGATATTATTGTAAAATATGTTCGAGCTAGCAATAATGCGATTTAATGGATTTATTACTCCATACGAGGATTTGGAACATTATTTGCAACAACTTGTTGCCATCTTTTTCAGGTAACCTGGCAATTCCTGTGTGTACATATTATTACACGGTTGCAACGTTGCCATCAACGAAACTTTTAACTTAATATTTAATTTCGTTTAGAAATGCTTATTACAATGACGTGCTGAATATCGTCTATGGGTGCTCTTGTTTCTTCGTTTGCTCCACGTATTATGTTCTAGCTTATTTCCTATCGCTCGCGAATATGATATAATGTGTGATAATTATTTTATTCGTTTTTAACGTTTCCCACGCAACATTATGAGAGAAAATATTGAACAAAAATAAGAAAAATATGTATATATGATTATTCGTATCAATTATTGTCAATGGCTGGACCACCGGACGTGACACTTCATTGAAACGCGGCGAATAGTTTACAAGATATTCGAGAAAAATTATTTTCGACTAATTTCGACATCATATTTTTGACAGGAGTGGATAGAAGAGCTATCCTAGTCCTCATTCCTCTTCCAAATTGTTGAATACTTACTTGCTGGGAGAACACCCAATTTATTTAAAATATTCGGCAAATTAATGGCGGAAAAAACATGTGTTTTTAACTGAAACAACTTAAAGGTGTCCGCATATATGCAGCCGTTGAAATTCAGTGAAAAAAGGTAGACACTTCGGATTGCAGGTATATGCAGGAACAATGAACATCTACAGCAGGGACGACTGAATGTGCTGTTTTTTACAATGCCAGGATTTAGCATTTTTATTTCGCCGGAGAAGTCGGGGCCCGCGCAAATTGCTTTACAGTAAACACGTGCTGTGGATTGTGAGTTGATACATTATTATTTAGTATGAGGAAGTCCCTTCCGCCAAGTGTTGACCCGTGTTTTCCTTCGCGTTTACGTCGGACAGTGGTCATAAAGAAATTAACGCTGGTCAAAGGGACTTATTTCTACAATAGCCTCATTTTTACAGTAGCCCAGTACCTGTCCTTACCTGTTATAAAGCTGATGGGCTTAAGGCTTAAGCTAACGGACGAACGGTACAACGTCTTCTACCTTCATTATTGCCACGAGCACCATAATATTGGAAACTTCTCATCGACGAATTTCTTAACTTCCGATGATGAAGATAAAGGAATAAGGTATCACCGGAAGTTAAAAGTTTCGTTGATGGCAACGTTGCAACCGTGTAATAATATGTACACACAGGAATTGCCAGGTTACCTGAAAAAGATGGCAACAAGTTGTTGCAAATAATGTTCCAAATCCTCGTATGGAGTAATAAATCCATTAAATCGCATTATTGCTAGCTCGAACATATTTTACAATAATATCGATTTTTTTTAATGGCACGTTACAGGCATTCAAAACAAAATTGCGCAATACTATTTGTTAATCATACCTGTATTTGTTTAGTTTCGCGCGGTCCATTCTTTTGTAAATTTTAGTTAAGACTTAGGTTAAGATTTTCTTTTTTTTTGTTTTTATCAGTTATATTGTAAAAACTGTATACATTCGTATAAAAGGACCTCGTTCCGTATATAATAATAATAATAATAATAATAAAAATGGGGGAACAACTAAATTTCAAATCGAATTAGAAAGATGTTCTAATAATTATTTTAAATTACTATTTAAGAAGAGGAGAATCCACACCAAGTGGCAGGAAGGTTGACTATTTCCATGATGTCTTAAAGGAGAGCTATCGATAGTTTTCCTGTGCAGGAGTGGGGAGCCCATGGAAACCTTTTCCCCAGGCAGGCCCAGCAGGGGCCCGTCAACCCGCGCTCGAAATTTATGACTTTTGGCGATGGCGCTCAGCGCCAGCGCCGTTGTATGAAGGCAGCTTAACCCTTCGATAGAAAACTCGAATCAAGTTCCACTGCCGAACAACGAGAAAACGCAACGTTTCCACCCACGAGGGAATATATTCCTCAATTCCACAGAGCTATCAAATCAAGAACAAAAGCGTTCCGCCTCAGACCGTACAATTTATTCCGTGGCTATCATTCGCAAAGATTCCGCCCACGCAATTGTCTTTTTATTCTGTTTCCGCGCGTATTAGGGACTGACTGGGGGCGGGTGCAGCGATACAATTTTCGCGAGATCGTCAATCGTATCCTTCGAATGCACAAAGAAGGTCTCATCACGCTGACACAGAATTTCGCATGCAGTCGATATCTTCCGAGCCGAGGGGAGGAGGTCCGATAACAGGGGAGAGAAGGCGGTTTTCGAGGAAAACTCCGAGTCCCTGGAACAGTTGCATCCGTGGTTCCGGGAGAATCGTCCGACGACGATGCACAGTGGGCCAAGAGGCCGCTTTTTGTGGCGAAAACGAACAATAAACGGACAACCCTTTAAAACTTCCAAATACAAAATATTATTCACTTCGGATGATCCTGTGATAAATAGACAACGGATTTGATGCATTTATGACAAGAATGAATAAGTGCAATTTAAGACAGCAAAAATGTTAGAAGAATTTGAACATTCTATCATTGTTACCGAGCCTTAAAAGTAACTGATACATGTTCCCTTATAAAAATGACAAGACTGATTTTGTTTAGACTTTGTGCAGCTCCTATTGTAATATGTGCTCCACTAAATATATCCATACAATCATTTCTTATAAAATTATTTTTATTATGTCAATTCCGAAATTTAGTGTTTAGCATCTCCATTTTTTAACACGTTCCGTGCCCAGCCAATTTTGCTTGGTAATTGAACAGGCTTATATGTTTTGTTCTGTACTGCATTTTTTACAATGCCTCACTCTCTTTTGGTGGAAATTATTTTTATTATGTCAATTCGGATATTTAATGTTAAGCATCTCAATTTTTTAACACGTTCCGTGACCAGCCGAGTTTGCTCGGTAATTGAACAGGCTTATATGTTATGTTCTGTACTGCATTTTTTACAATGCCTCACTCTTTTGGTGGAAATATATTCTACAGTGTTAGACTTGTAATAAAATATATGTTTTTGAAAGAGGTGGTACACGTGGCACGGAACGTGTTAAATGTTAACATATATATTTTTTACTTGATAATATTCTGACTGGTATCGATACGAATTCAAGGACGTATAATAACGTAATATAAAATCTTGAAATAACGTTAGAACAGTTTTGGCGAGAAAAAAAGCGGGCTGCTGGCCCAGTGTGCGATGGCTGCGTCGTCGATAAGTGCCCGGAATCGGCCGTGTCTCCTGAACCGTGGCCGCGTGTGTACGCTCGCCTCGCATAACTCGGTCACGTTTGCGGTTTGCATCGTTTAGAATACGATACGGCCCACTAAAAATAGCGGCGAGCCAATATCGATACGCCGTGAAACCGTGTCAATCCCCATGGATCGACCGATTACTCGCCAGTGCGAGCAAAGCAGTGCATAGCGCAGCAAGCCGCTGCAAACAACGAGTTTCCACGTGCAGTTTTTTTCCTATCCTCGTGTTTCCTTGTCTTCTTACCGATCTCAAGGATGCCACTCGCGGTTTCTGGTTTCTGCTCGATGGAATCGCGCAATTTCTGCTAACGTTTTTACAAGACCGCAAAAACCATGCTTTCTGGAGCGGACCAGGCGCGGAACGTTAACCTGCATTGGTCGCGGCTTTTTTTTTCTCGTCGATTTTATCGTATTATTCGATTGTGGGATTTCTTTGCAGATTTTTCGAGAGCGTCGATCTTCGTATTCATCGAAAAAATGTATTGGACGAATATAAATCAGTGGAGACTTCGCACAGCGAACCGAACGACAGTTCTAGCGACGAATAATGCAAAAATTAAGGGAGTGTTCTCTTTTCCAGGATTCCAAGGGTGCGGGATGCCCCTTCTCATTCATCACAAAAGTCCTACTTTTACGTTTACGTAATTTGCATTATTCGGCAGCGTGTAGCTATCACAAAGCTGTGAGAGCTACACGCTGCCTACATGCTGCCAAAGGAAATTCTTCGTCCCCGAAGAATATCGTAGAAGAGAGAAGAAAATTTATATTTTTCTATTTTTCTACATTTAATTAACTTCCCGATTTATAGGGAAGTTATTGTTTTGTTTTTATTGTGAGCTTAAATGCAACTCTCCACAGGGGATTATAAAGCTTCACATTAGGATTAATAGGAATACAGCGTATTTGACATATACATAATTTCAAATATGTAGATTACATTGTTTGAAAAAATCTAAAAGAAAATGACACGCTTGAATGTTCGGTTTACAAAGCAACGATCTGACATTTAAGGGTAAGAATAAATTGAGCTTACTGCTACATTTATTTGAATGCTTAAATATTGATTACAAACGAATTAGATTTGGTTTCGTTTAACAAGAAACGCGTAACCATCATGTTTGTTAGACATTGTTTAAAAAGTCTTCAAGGAGTTCAAGAAGAAGAGGTTCAAAAAGAATAATAGGAGTACAGGAGATACAAAGCGTATTTTTCTTCTAGCAAATGGTATTTGGACGCCAATGAATATTTGGATGACAACGATCGTCTAACGAGTTTCAAAGGGACTCCTGATGGAAAAGACAGAATCAAGGAGAGACACCTGCCGGCTCACAACGATTAGTTTATCATCCTCGAAAGTGGAACGACGCTGCGGAAAGAATACTGATCTAAAGGCGTGACACCGTCGCGGCCGGTTTCACAATCCGCGGCGGGAAAGGGTGCCGTTATAAATAGTTCCTCAATGCAACGCGCGAACCAAAAGGAAAAAAAAAAAGAACAGAGCCGTGGATTTCAAGGATGAGCCTTCGTGTTTTCCATAGAGCGAGATACGAGCTCCGATGTCGATATACACCCGAGGACAATAGAATGGGCGTACAAAGTATTCGTACACCTTCTGAAAACACTTTTTCAAAATTGAAACTTCGACGTTAGAATCAATATTTCGCATAAAAATCCCCAGTCGACTCATTAACCCCTTGCCGTATCATTCTCTTTACAGTTACAGTGATTAAAATGTCTGTATCCCGGAAAATGTTGTATAAGAGAAAAGGAAAATTATATTTTTGCACGTCTACGTTCATTTTAATGATTGAATATTCATTTACGAGGCAAAACGGATGGACGTAATTTGAAACAGTACAAGCATTAGGACGATTTTAGGATGTTCATATGTTATTTTCAATTTATTACAATTTTTAAAGGCGAGAAGAAATTTTTATACGATTCCTGCATCTTGTAAGCGACGAAGAAAATTTTTGTTTCGCATCAAGATCCGCAGTCTATTGATTACAAGCGAATCTTTGATTTCATTTAGAAAGAAAGGCGTGACATTCGTATGCGATCGACTTTGTTTGAAATCTTCATGACGAGTGTGACTGATCAGGATGCGGCAAAGGGTTATTTTCTATCTATAATTTGATTTATTTTTCTTTATTATAATTCTAATCATATATATATTTTTAATTTGCTACCTATAAGTGTCTCTCGGTAAGAGATGAAGACTGTTCGATTAAAAAAGATTATAATAAAATGGCGACGTACGCGGACAAGTTATTTAGTCCCTGGGGCCCGATCGTTTCCAGGATTAATCGTCGGCGGGGGAAAAAAAATTTGATCGATCCAGGGGCAGAAGCAGGTTCTCGCGAGGCCCACGAGGGCAACTCGTTCAAAAGGTAATTTCTAGTCGGAATACGTAATCACCGGCCAGGTATTTTCCATACAATCGCGATTCAGCTCGCGCTCGACGCTCTCCGCAGCCGTGAACTCGCGCAACCTTGGAATTCGGTGGAAACAGTTCAAACAAATCCACGAAGCCCCAATAAATCTCTTTCCGTTTCTTGCCGTGCAGGTTTTTCGCAAGCAAATCTCTCGACCAAAGGACCTTCGACATTTCCCAGTGAAACATAATTAGTCTCGGGGATTAAACGTGATCCTAAGAACGAAAACCTCAGAATGCATAAAATAAGTAAGATCGTAAATACGAACGTTCTAAGACTTCCCTTTTAGGTGGTACGAGGAAAATTTATAGCTGATATACTGGAAAATGCAGATTTCAATGGACCTAAACGAAGTCCTGAATATTCTGCCCGTTCCAAGCAGTAGATAAATAAACATCGAAGAGCATAACGCTTCGTGCATGGATGGAAGTAAGAACATTAAAGTGGTAGACTCGTTTTTCCAGGATTGAGGGCTGCGATCGCCCTTAAAAGTCCTATTTTTACGTTTACGAGAGGTGATTTGCATTATTCGACAGCATAAAGCTGCGCACGTAGCCATTTTCATAAAGCTGCGATAGCTATATGCTGTCAAATAATTCAAATTACGGCCTAGATTGATCTTGCGCTACTAATTTCGACTACTAAAAATCTCCATCTTTAATTCTTCGATTGTCCTTAAGGCGGTAGGCTCGTTTTTCCAGGATTGAGGGCCGCGATCGCCCTTAAAAGTCCTATTTTTACGTTTACGAGAGGTGATTTGCATTATTCGAAAGCATAAAGCTGCGCACGTAGCCATTTTCATAAAGCTGCAATAGCTATATGCTGTCAAATAATTCAAATTACGGCCTAGATTGATCTTGCGCTACTGCTTTCGACTACTAAAAATCTCCATCTTTAATTCTTCGATTGTCCTTAAGGCAGTAGACTCGTTTCGAAGCCATGAAGCCTTGGCGTCCATCACGTTGACCAAGTAAAAAGAATTATAGAAAAATTGTAAACCAAAGATTCTAACAACGGAGCTCTCCGTGCTCGTATCCCGAAAGGTAAATCTCGGCTAATTACCGGCCAGGATGATCGAATCGGCCCGATTCCGTCAAATTATCTCGTCCTGGTCGTACCCGTTCTGCCAATCGCGGACTTCCGCTCATCATCTTGTCCAGCCGCAGGACGAATAGAGGAAACAGGGTCCCCGATCGATACGATTATCGATGACAAGGGACACGACACAGCGAGAGAGCAGTTTCGCGAAACTTTCCAATAAGCCCGGGACACAGGTCCACGCCATCGAAGTTTCAGGGACGCGACTTAGGAACGACTTGGAAGCCTGCGGGGCGGACTTAAAAGTTCCGTGTATTTTCGCTCGTATAAATGGCTCGTGGAAACCAGCCGGAATAACAGGGGCGGACTGCAGAGAAGAAGCTGAACACGCGGGGCAGCGTGTGCAGGACTCGGTGAAAGCTTCCCTTTTTTTTATCGGGAACACGCGGTGTCGCGACTTTGCTTTCTTCAACTATTTACAACGATGATAACGATAACAATCGTTCAATCGTTGATATTCTTCCATAAGCAGATTTGTAACATTGTTCCGATTAGAATGAGAACTCTTTGCGCAGTCGGCGCGATAGACGCAGTCATAAAAAAAAATAATTTCGCTACGCGATCAATGTCCGTGCAGAACACAGGCTGTTAGACAAAAAACGCGACTTTACTGTAAAGTATTCAGAATTTGTTTCACGGTTTTAGGGGATCGGTTCTCGCGGTTTGACCGACAGCGAATCCTGAGCCGGTAGTAGATCGATCGCAACCGGAAGCGCGGAAAATAGCGCGTCCCGCTAACGTCGACAGCTGTCGGCGATAACGCCGACCAACGAGCCGCGGTTTAACAAATAAGCAAAAAGTGTCGCGTGTAACGAGCCACGGTAAACGGAGCGCCGTTGTTCAACGCTGGACCTCTTTCCCATGCGGATTGACACGTACACTGTCCGTCAAAACTCTAGCATCCCGTTCATCAATTTATTCGAACACGCGCGAGAATCGTATCCTTTTCAAAAGGACTCGCGCGATTCTGTTCGTACCTTGATTTTCGCAAATTAAGTACTCCGCAACCTCGGCGTCTAATGAGTCTGTTGCAAGACTAATTCCCTATTGAACCGATCACGGTCCCGTCTACGGGACCGTCGGAACCCGAAAATTGCCGGATCAATTTTTCATCCGAACAATACCGGGTTATTTCGGGCTGGAAGTTGTCCAAACGCGATCCTGATTGCCATGAATTATTGGCCTTCGGCAGGCGATCCTTAGGCGTACGTCTTCGACGGTATTTTCAGCGGACGACGTTCCCGTTTCTATTCAGTCGCGGAATAATGATGGAATTGTTTGTCTCAACGTTGAAACGCAATTTTTTCAGTCGACTAAGCCATTAACAAAGTCATTAGAATGGAAGAACTATAGATCGAGCATCCTCGAAGTTAATCCTAGATGTTTGAAATTGTGGGGATGCTACTGTGAACAATTACTGTATTATTGGATACAATTTGCAAATGCAAAAAAACGCAAGGAACATTATCGTTTTATTGTTAATGATCCTAGCTGTGAGTGTAACCACTACTCCGAGGACTTAGACCATGTCCTATGTCAGTGTCGATTAGTATGATTCCTAAAGAATGAAATTAGTAAACAACCTGCGTAAAATGATGTTCTGCCCACCACTAAAAGCGGACATATTCTTTGCACAACACAAACGCCAAAGCCTGCGAATTTATTATCCAGTTTTTAAACGATTGTAAATTCAGCGTCTAGCGATTATTAAAACTGTATTTGTACTTAAACCGTAAACCTATTGTATAATTGTAAAAGCCGAAATAAACCAATGTCAGTGTCGATTGTATAATTCCCAAAGAATCGAATTAGTAAACAATCTGCGTAAAATGATGTTCTACCCACCACTAAAAGCAGACATATTCTTTGCAAAACCAAACGCCAAAGCCTGTGAATTTATTTTCCACTTTTTAAACGATTGTAAATTCAGCGTCTAGCGATTATTAAAACTGTATTTGTACTTAAACTGTAAACCTATTTTATAATTGTAAAAGCCGAAATAAACCAATGTCAGTGTCGATTGTATGATTCCCAAAGAATCGAATTAGTAAACAACCTGCGTAAAATGATGTTCTACCCACCACTAAAAGCAGACATATTCTTTGCAAAACCAAACGCCAAAGCCTGTGAATTTATTTTCCAGTTTTTAAACGACTGTAAATTCAGCGTCAACGATTATTAAAACTGTATTTATACTTAAACTGTAAATTTATTGTAGAATTGTAAAAGCCGAAATAAAAATTCAAAATGTTTCAGTGACTCAATAAAAAAAAGAAATATTGTCGTTCGGTTACTATGACTGCGCGATGTTGAGGGAGATCTGGCGAATCCGATGCGAGAAAGTGAGTCGCGTGTTTCCTCGGTTGAAAAGTAGGAAGATTTTCGAGACGTTCATCGCGCGGTGAATTTCACCGGGGACAAAGAGAACGAGGACCACCCCCCGCGCGCGCGCGCGCTCGCGATGATTTCCGAGGCCATTGAAATTCCCTATTGTCTGCGGCTCTTTTTGTTCGACGCCTAGGTCAAGCTATACCCTCGTGTCAGTGGGTCAAGCTATAGGCCCCTTCCTCTCTCGCGTCTCCTTCCACCGTTTGGTTCTCTCGAGCCTCCTCGTCGACGCGATGAGATTTAATTCGCGACGTGTCTCCTCTGTGACCGTAATTTCCGCGTCTGACTCCCACGCGACGATTAGAACGAAAGATGTGTCGCACTGGCCTCTGACGAGTCAAATTGCCCGACCCGCAAACAGAGAGGAAAACTGCACGATACGAAAGCGACGAGACAATTCGAGAAGGCTGGAGGCGCAGTAGAATCGCTTGTCCATTGGTCAGACAAGCCAACGACTGGTTAATACACGCGTCTAATCAATTCCGTTTGGAATTTTCGTTAGCAGTCTGCATCTACATTGCCCGAGAACAGGTGGATTTAAATTGCATCATTCATAAAATCTCTTTTCAAGGGCCAACAAATTAGAGATCTTCTAGAAATCCTCGTTAGGATCTCGCCTCGACATCGTATTAAATGGACAAATTAATTTGTGACACTTTAAATTAATCATTCGTCACTTGGATTTGGATTATCTTCAATACTTGATCTTCCTTCGATCGTTTGTAAATGTACGAATTTATGAAGACAAGTCACGAATTAGTTTATACACCTAATACACCGAGGAGTCGATATAAATTGCACACAACAAGAAGATCGTCCGATGCCCACGTTCTAAGGACCAACAAACCAGAAATAAATAGTTCCGAGAGCTAACCATAGACAATCTAAATCCGGAAAACGCCGTAAAATCTCGGAAGAAGCGAGACTGGAAGAGACATGTAACCCAGAAGGGTCGGAATTAAGAAACAGAGCGGGATCCGGTAGATAAACAGATCGCGGTAAAGCAGGACCTACTGGCGGCTGAATTTAGGACTATCCTAGAAAGGAAATGTACTCGTGGGTAGAAAAACAGGGAAAGAAAGAGAGAGAGAGAGGAAATACGAGGGGGTAAGCGTGTCGGATTGGAAAAGACGAGGCAGACTCGCGGCATGAGTAAAATACGAGCGGAATGGTGAGGAACAGCTTGGAAAGAGGGAGAGGCCGAGAGTAGAGTAAACGCGCGAGTTCGGCCCGCGATGCGTGCACGAATGTGCGTGCCGTTTTGTTTGGCCTTTTTGCAAATTCCCTGGAGGGTTCCTTGGCCACTCTCCCTCCCTCTCCCTCTCTCTCTCTTTCTCTCTCATCCTCTCTGCGAGCCGATTTAATTATTCCACGAAGGTAGGCGCTTTGAGTTTTCCGGCAGCGAGGCTCGCCAACCAACGGAAGAAGAACCCGAGCCAAAATATATTTCTGGACGGCAGAGGAGCGACTCTCGTCCCCTTTCTTCGCCCCTCTCTTTCCCTTCATTTTCCACAGCGTTTCTTTCCTTTTCTTTCATTTTCTCATCGACGATCCGCTCTTCCTGCTCACCCTTGCTCTTCATACTTATTTCCTTTCTTTCTTTCGTTGGTTCTTTCTTTCAGAGGCTGGCTCTTTCCGCTCGGAACCTGTTAACTCGGTAATTTCTCGAGCCCCGATGCTCGCTCGAGCATAATTCGAGTAAAAACGATTCAACGGTTTTTGTCCCGCGTCGAGAGTTACCCGCTCCGTGGATTTACATTTTTATGGGAATCGATGGGGGAATGGGAATCCATTCATGTTTTGTTTCGCGGATATTGGAATCGTTTAATCGCGGGTGGAATTGTTGGTCCGAGGGGATTGCGCGATCGACGACGAAATTGGCTAAATTGAAAACAGTGATTAGTGGACTGTTTTATTAGATGCACAAATTAAGTCGTACCCGTTCCTCTTTGCATTTACCGATTGATTAATAAAAAATATAAAGGAATTTAGTAATTACTAAAATGTTCCCATTGTAGCATCAGATACGTAATTTCATTGAATATGCACATATATTTCTTCTACATTAATGTCGTATATGTATACTTCATTAAAAATAGCACTGTTGACGAGATCTTAGTATTCGCATACAAAAGTATAATAATATGTAAAATATATCTTCAGTATTTGTTTTTCGCATACCCGTATGTACAACAGGGAGAATACTACCAGAACTATCTCTGGCTGTTCACAAAAATTTACAAAGCAAATATTTCAAGCTATGTGTATTCGAAAACGATGCAAAGTAAGAAAATAATTACACTTAAAGTAATACTTTTTGAGGAAGCATTTGCAAATATTCTTGAACTGTTTGTTTAGCCGTTGCATTATACAGCGTGGAATTTATTGCAAACCATGTGGTCGCCAATGACCTAGCTGTTAACGTGACCAAGTTAAAATAAACCATAAATAACTAAACGGTATGGAATTTTTTGAGGAATGGCGTTCGTATAACTGATAGTTGCTCGCCGAGGAAAAAATTGAACGTGTCCAACTCGCTTTCCAATACCGTGTACAACGAATTTCACTCCCGAGAGTGACTCGCGATGGTTTTACTCGTCAGAGGTGCCCGTATCTTAGCGACGAAAGAATCTCGCCGAATTAAATGGGGAGAATAGCGTCCCGATAAAAAGCTACCTCTTCCTTGGATTCTATTCAGCGTTGCTCGCTATAAATACGCGAAGATCCTCGCGGTGCTGATAAGTAATGGCATCGTGGGTCTACGAGGAAACGAGGGACACGTTGTGGCGCAGGAATTTCCGCCAGGAATAGAAGATATCGTAACGCGGAAGTAGGAAGAAGAAGCCGAGGGTTCCCTTGCCTAAGGATCTCGAACATCGTTGCCGTAGAATGTTAGAATATCCCGAACTCGTTTCGCGCACCCGCGGGACGTACCCGCGGTCTTGAAATCCCTCGGGAGTAATAATAACGAGCGGCAAGTAGATCGCGAGGTCAGGACATTTGCTTCGATTAATAGGGGATTAGCCGGCTAACTTTGTCCGGCAACAAGAACAGCTGGTCGTGAACGACGACGGACCGCAATGAGAATAGACGCCGCGGCCAGCGTCTACTCTTCGTCTCTCTTCTTCTCTCCTCAGCTTCGTACAAGACTGAGGAGAAGGAGGAAGTTAGAACGACAGATGAAAAACTCGAAGGCAGGAAACCACGAGAAAGGAAACATTCCGAGCACAAAGAGAAGAAAACGCTTTGTCGGCCGAAAGAGGGCCGGGCTGAACAATCGAATATTCCAACGAGAAATCGAACGTTACCTCACGGAGACACGCTATGTATTAGCTTTCTCGATTTTTTGTTTCTTTGGTCGGAGGTGTTTATCCCCAATATTTATGTATATTAATATTTCTAAGAAGTTTGATATCGAATTATATCTCTGTTAATCTAGGGCTAATTTTTGTTGCGACATCTTCGCGAAGAATGACTGTTGGTCAACAGTAGAGTCTGTCCGCAATTTTCAAGTTCCGTATAGAAATGTTAAGAGAGTGGTAATAACATTTTTCGGCCCAAGATCAGTGACGGATCTAATGGTAAGCGGACGACTGGGGTCCCGGGATACCATAGGGCCCTGAATTTCAAATTATACGGTTGAATGTATGTATGTATACGTATTAGCAGACAACCCTATATATAGTAAAATTTATAAAAGTAGAAAATCGAAAATAACAACAGAATTGTAAAATTACGATCGCCAACGAATTAGAAAAAGAAGACAGATCGACACGAACGCGCCCGTGACAAACACGTCTGTCAACGATTCCTTATAATAAATACGGCTATTCCTTACAAAATATTGAAATATTTTCATTACTTTTCTTTTTTATCAATAAGTTTAGGAGAGTTTTATTGCAACTTCTTGAGTTCGAGAGCCCCGAAATTTTTACCGCTTGGGACCTCCACTTGAGCTGCCACTGTTCAAAATAAATATCAAAATAATACTAAATTCTGTTGTGTGAACTTGATACTCCAGAATCTTTCCACAATGTTGATAAGCCGTAAATGTATAAAGATCCGCAGTTATTTGATTTTCGAAGGTTTTAATTCGGTAATGAACGTGTTAAAAAACAAGAAAAGCTTCGGAGGATCTTTTGTCGGAAATCCGCGAATTCCGCAACATCCCCGGATAGATCGGCACGCGACTCCCGTCGCTTGATAGTTGTATCGCGTTCCCGGAGCCTGGATCACTCCTCATCCCCGATAAAATTCCCGACTGGCATGGTCTCGGTCGTGATCCACGAATTATATAATGCAACTGTTGCGTCACTGCTCGGTTAAGCTTCGACGAACGAATACGCGCGTGCGCGCCCGAACACGATTCAATCGGCGAGAAGGAGCACGCGATTACCTCGTAAAAAAAAGAGGAGGAAGATAAAAGAGACACGCCGTTCACGTGCCAGGAACTGATTGCTTTCCTGAAAACGAGGGAGCTCGCGAGAGACCGTTCGACGAGAGAGAAACGAGAGAATCGGTATTCAATCCGAATAATTTCATTCCGATTTATTAGTGCTGACTTCAGTGATTTTAGACACGCTGTGTTTCGTCCACCAATTTTTCTTTCCCACTGGCTTCGATTGGATCGATCGTAATTCATTCTGCGCGTTCCATTTATACCGTACAAGCTTATCAATAGACAGCGGATTTTTTTGCGTTTATAACAGAAACGAGTAGATCTAAAAAAACCGGAACAAGTAGTGAGAACGTGCAAACAAATACCGCAGTATACTGAATAAACTATTCGAGTCAGACCACAAGTAAC
Organism: Lasioglossum morio; assembly: GCA_916610235.2. Classification (NCBI taxonomy): domain Eukaryota; kingdom Metazoa; phylum Arthropoda; class Insecta; order Hymenoptera; family Halictidae; genus Lasioglossum; species Lasioglossum morio. The sequence continues at coordinate 26,338,032 of OU744326.1, forward strand.
ATATATTCGATTGTAAATCATGTGGTCGCTAATGATAAATTTAATCTTAAATAAATAAATCTTCGAACTAGAGTACGCAAAATATATTTTTCTTAACCACGCCACCTGCTTAATAGCATTACCTACAGTGCAACAAAATACATCTATAAGTTAGATAAATAAAAATAAATTTTTAAAAAACACCACGTTTTTAAGAACGGACTAAAAAGTATCAAATGATTTTTCCTAGTCCCATACAGATTCCTAACCTCGTACAGACAGTCCTGAAAATTTTTGATTGCGAATTTTGAATAATTATGAAAATACTTGTAAGATTTAAAACGTGGGGCGCAAGATGCATCAAATTATCTATTGCAAAACGTGGTAAAATAACGTTCAAGCTCTCGAGTTTCATTCAGAAGTGAGAAAAACATACTTAGAATCGACAAGCCATCGATCAATTCCTCGATCGAATCGACGTCATTTCCGCCGATCGGCAAACCGAAGTAGGTCTCTGTATCGTTGTTCTTTTCTGCATTCGCTGGGCAATTAGCTCGCGTGATTAGACGTTCCGGTATGTGGGTTAGGCGATCGTCGATCGCGTTCTACGTTCCCTGTAGTAAACGATCGCTATGCCGTTCGGTTTCTTAACGCGTGTCGTCCCGCGAACCTTTGCCCATGATTTACGGCTCGGTTGTAATATACACGCGTCCCGAAAATAGTCGCGCAAATAGCGGACCGGGTATTTTAGCGACGCGACACGCGACCAGCGTGAAACGCTCATGGAAAAATCGATCCCACCACGTTCGTTCGAATCCGATCGATCGATCGAGTCCTCTTCGCCGGATTAGCTTCGAAAACGATCGTTCGATCGCGGTACCTCGACGGAGAAAGTTCGCTTGAAATAAAGTTTTATCGCCGCTCCATAAACGGGCTCCGGGACTTTATGCAAATTTGCACTTTTACCGACGCGCGCTGCCGGGAAATTTCCTGAGAGCGTCCCCCACGTCAGTGGTCCTCTTTCTCATTGATTTACCTGGTCAAAAGTCGATTTCAACAATTTTACTTAAAGTGTACAATTTTTAACGTTTACTATTAGCATGCCAGAATATTAAATATTATTAATCAACTAGCTGACCCGACAGACCTTGTCCTGTCCAAATTTCAATAATCGTGAGTTATAATCTTCAGTTCATACAAAAATCCCATAGAAAAAAGCACTTTCATTTTTTCCCGATTTTTCCATTTTTCCGGACAACTTCTCCAATTTTTTGTTCCCTAAAATCATTATTCAGACTATGTACTACGAACATTTTTTTTTTTAAATTAGCCAAATCGGTCCAGCCGTTCTCAAGTGATGCGTTTACCAACGAACATTTAATTTTTAATTATATAGATTTTCTCCAGCTAAATCAATGGGAAGCAAGTCTAAGAAAAAATTGCAGCAATAATGTCAAAAATAATAATGCTTTACGCTCGAGCAATCGCTGCGAATATTGCGACATTATTGCGCCTGACCGTGCGGGATTATTATTAAAAGAACACCTCGAGGAATTTAGTAGTGCAAGAAAATCTAGTTCGAGAAAATCTATTTTCGAAGGCTGACATAGGTCCCTATTCGTTTTCCGTTGGTGTGCACTAACTTTGACACGTTCATTGCAAAAGGACACGTTTCAGAGGGAAGCTGTAGATCTCCCTTCAAATTCTCGGTTCGAAAGAAATTAATTTTCGAGGTACGATAAGATCAAGATTATTAGGAAAATAGACTACTTTTCTGTAACGGATGGTTTTATTAGACAGAAACTTCTTCAATATTTGCGGAAGCTGATTCGATTCGACGCGAGTCTCGTTTTCCAAGTCCCAGCTGTTGTCTGCTGAATGAGAACGACTTCGGTCCGCTCTCGGATCGTCCTTATCGCCGATCAAACAGAACTATCGAACTCAAATAGCATTTAGGTGCGGCAAATAAACCGACGGTTCTTATCGAGCTTACCGCAAGTCCCTAAATCTTCGAGAAATTATCTGTTGGTTGCATTCTCGTTGTGTTCCGGTCGCGCGACGCGATAAGCAAGCCTAATGCACTCGCCGACTTAGGAATGCGTTTTAAGCCGAGGAAACGAGCCGAGAATTCTCTCTGACCAGTGTAATCCTCAGAAAATGTCCGTTTTAACGGAAAGTTCGTGGATAAACGATCGTTTCTATTCAGGAGAGCGGTAGACGCGATCCTCTTTGAACGTGGGCCGAAGGAATTCGTGGAATCCCGAATTTATGATTTCCATCTTGATTCCCCGAGGCGCCACCTCTTTCGAGTTTACCTAATTGAGAGGCAACGAGGTCGTGGCGGTCGTTAATTAATCCCACGTGGGTGTACGTGTTCGGATATTAGACGGTCTCGAAGAGACCCGGTCTCTGCTCGCTCGTCGTTTATCATCGAGCTGCTGATGACGCTTTAACGACGCACGAGCATAAAAAAATAAAACAGAGTACCCGCCTTGGAAAGTCGGTCGTTTACGTAGGACAGCTTTGGATAAACGCTGGCTGGTTCAACGTGGAACGCAAAACAGTTCTTCTTTTGTAGGTTGAGCTGTTCCTTTTGTCGAAAGTCTGCTGAAGTTGCGCTCTTTAAACGTCTGTTAGAGTGTGTCTGGCTTGGACAGGGTCTTGGAGGACCTGGAAAGCCTTCTACATTAGCCTGGAGGGTCCTTAGAGGATACACTACCGTGCAGATCATTTCCGAGGAGCCTCGAAGGACTAACAGAGCAGTACGATACTCATCAACAACATTGAAAGGGCTACGAGGCAATGTAAAGGTCATTCGATGATTTTTGCGAAACTACAAATCTTAACACTAGAACTACCGAGCACTAAACGCAGTTGGCATACATTGCCTTCTAATAATGACAATATGGCATTTATTTAGATTTCGCATAGGCGATATTTAAATATGTACTTCAATAGAGAAGTTCACTAAAAAAGTTTCTCAAGAAAACATATTTATACTTTTAATATTTCGAATCGACAAAAAATTCGCATTAGTCATTTTGACTTGTCCGGTAGTTCTAGTGTTAAAAATGTCGTAGGAACATTCTAAAGGATCGTTGGAATACTAAATGCCAGCGAGGACCTGGCGAATCCTTTAGCCGAGTCTCGTTTAGAATCGTTAGTGAATAGATTGATCTACAGGTCCTCTACAGATTCTACGGCGAACTTCAGAGGACTACGAGGACATCGGTAAGAATTTGAATGAATCTATCATCCTTTAGCAGTCATTCGCAATCCCTCCAGGACCTCGTAGATCCTTCAGAATCCTTTAATAGACCGCTCCGCATCTCTAAAACACAGTCTACCAGGAAGTTGCTCGTTGAGAGGTATAATCCACGCGAAGGCAAGCACTAATGACAGGAATCTCGGGGCGGAAACTAGCTCCTCGAGCAATTCGTGAAATGGAAACCGACACAATTTTCTACGGAATCTAATTCGCAATCTGGGACAGGGATTACCGCATTCCGGCGACGCCTAATTCATACGGGCCGCATTAAAGTCACGGGGACGCGAGTCGTGTCTACGAATTAATTACGTGTGGCGCGTGGCATCGAGCGAATTCGCAACGTCGGTAAACATCTTCGAAAAAATCGAAATCCTCTGAAAGCCACTGCACCGCCTTGGAAGACTCTCGACAAGTCGGCACCATGTCCATCCAAATACACATTGTATTAATTAGTCAATCACTACCAATCACAGTCAATAATAAAAATGTTGCGCAATAGGCACTGTTGCGCAATATGTTAACTCTTTAGTGCCTAAAGGTACTTAAAAGTCTTGTTGTTATTTGTAGTACTTTTAAAAATAAGGAATTTTATTTAGTTTAAATTTTCAGACTAAACTTTTTTATTTTTTTTTTAATTACTGACGGTGCTTATAAGTACCTTTAAAAAAAAAACACCCGAAAATAACAAAACAAATGTAAAATGTGTTTTCGTGTTTCTTTTGACAATAATATATAATAAATAAATTTTGCGTGTTATCCTTGCGCAGGGGCCATGCTAACCTTCCAATTTTAGTATATATACTGCCGAAGCAAGTACTATATAATAAATGAATTAAATAATTATTAAAATTTGATTTTTTTTTGGTTAAATACAAATTTGGGCACTAAAGGGTTAACTAATTCAATACAGAATTATAAATAGTCTTTTACAAATATATCTCGAAAACCAAAAGATAACCCCCTATACATATATGATAAGAAAAAAGTTATTCAAAATGTCGAAATCTATAACATACTTAAATTTCATAAAAATCGGAGAGGACTGCCTCTCTTTCTAAACAATTATACCATAAGATTAGTTTGAATAATAAAAGGGCCAATACAAGGAGCTGACGGTGCGACACCGTGGAAAAGAGGATCTCGCAAAGTATGCGAACAGAGTGTTGGACAGTTTCGCAGCGAGACCTCGCCTGCGAAGGGAATTTCTCCGAGGCAGACCGGAATCGTAAACGATGATTTACCGTCAGGGATAAATCATGTTTTTAAGGTGGTCGATGGGAGAGGAAACTTTTCTCGCGAGAAACGAGCGATCCTTGTGCTCGCCCGTCGAAGAGCTGTGCGTACGCAGCCAATCAGAGACGAATTCCTTGGACGACGGGTATCGTCGGGTCTGACGGGTGGACGTGGCTCGAAATCGGATCGAAAAATCGGCCGGACAACGCGAGCATTGAGAAACCGCCGCGAGAAGGGAGGCTAATAACCGGGAAGGACTCCAGCCGGAGATTAATTCACCTTCGAACGACACGCCGCGCGCCGCCTTGATTGCAGATGTAATCGCGTGCACAAACCGAACCGGATGTAACGGACCTCTCTCTCTCTTTCTCTCTCTTTCTTTCTCACTCACACATTCTCTCTCTCTCTCTCCTGTCGGGGGTTCGGGATGGGGAACGATTCGAAAATGCAGGCACGTGCAATTGTACGCGTTTCGCAAGCGTAACGTAACGAGTCGTTGCAGTACACGCGCGTGGGTCGTGGGTGAATGCACGGGTTTACGCAACGGTTATCGACGATTTATCGCGCGAAACCTAACCGAGAGCCGCGAACCCGAACGACCAATGACTAACAACGAATTTCGTGATCGACTTCTCATTGGGAGCACCTCGACTTTGACCAATCACGCGCTATCTGCAACGATGCAGAGTGGGACCTTTCGTCCAAATCGCAGACAAAGAACTTCCGATAGAAATGAGATAGAACGCTGAAATTGTTTTTAACACATTACCGACCGGTGATTATTGCATATTTTTGAAAATTGTATGGTACGTGGTTAAATTTTCATTTTGCACTTAGTATGAACTAACTAAGTCACCCTCCATAACGTCGTCTAATAGTTTCAATTAAGATTGCGATGTCAAAGAAAATTTCTATGCTTCTTTTTTGGTACAGCTGAATTTTGGAAAATCCTATTAATAGGCTTCCGGTCGGTAGAGTGTTAATTACAACTGAAACTTGACAAAATATCGGAAAAATAGGGAGATTATGGTACGAACATTTGTTAACCTTGAAAAAATTCCTTAAACTTGCACAATTTCAAGAAAATCTTGGTTTTCCAATACCACGCACGGAACAAATTTTGAGGCATATTTTAATAGTGTATGAAGATCCCCTCGGACGAAGCACAAAATTTTGCGTAAAAAAGTATTGACCTTCGTGTATCGTAAATCTAATAGTTAACGAGATGTTGTCATAAATAATTTTCCATATATACTTATTCAAGTTGTAGAATATCAGTTCGAGCACCAGTTTGCAGGTATGCAATAGCTATTATATGTACATATGGGAAATTCTATCGTTACTATTATATTGCATCGATTATATTATATCTGCAGCTAAAGATCTGGTGAAACGGAGATTTTGAATGAAATTTAATTGAATAGATCGAAACGATTGGCTTCTGTCCGACTTCTATTTTCATTCATGCGCTTCTCAGTCCACGAAACTAAAATTTAAAGGAACACAGCGACGAATTGCAGGGAACGTTGCATTCCGAGGTATCCGGTATTGATTCCAAGGTTCCGTGCTCCTGTACAGAGTAGTTTTCCAGACTTTTATATAGGTTAAGGAAGAAACGAACGAAGAAATACGAAGGAATCCGGTGGAATGCACTCAGCCCGATCTATAGATACGCCAGCTGAACGCGCAAGCTCGTGGAGATTAATTCAGCCGCGGAAAGCGACTCGGTTTAAGCCCAAAACGGGTCGGAAAACCGTTCCTTCGGTGCACCGGTCGCATTGTATGCAAATCGCTCGATAAAAACACGCGTTACTCGCTCGCGTTACGTTCAGAACGGTACGGAAACAACGTTCTCGGGTCTGGGCGCGTTGCAACACGAGTTCGCGTCATACGAACAGCCGGTAAGTCCGAAGAGCTGAACTTATATGGTCCTGGCCGAATCCTTCTTTGGATTCGCGCATCGAACCAGCTGAAAATTCAACTATACTTGCCAATACACTGAGCCAAATCGTCGGATCAACCGGATCTTTTAAATATCCAATATAATATCCCAAATATGTACTCTTCGTGCCTCGCAAGAACTCCCTCGTTCTATCAAAATCAAAGAACTTTCGATTAAAATGAAATAGAGCGATGACTTTTATGCAGAATACGGGAAAAAAGGAATTCTAACTTTGAAAATCTGTGTTAAACTGCGTTAAATAACGAGCACTATCTAACGGTTCATCTTTAACAATATCGTACAAATTACATTGAATTTACTTCTTTGAAATTTTCACAATTATAAGCACATATGTGTGTATGTACACAATTGAATATCGCGCGTTGCAAAACTCCGAGATAAAAGACAGGAGAAACTGTTTAGAGAATGGTTAATTTACATGAAAAAAGACAACTCGCAAAAGGGGAACCGTTGCGAACGAGGAACGATACGTCGATGATTCGCGGCAAACAAAAAGGCGTGAAGAACCTTTTTCGCGAGTCGTCCAGACGCATCGAGACGCTTATGAAACACGTTCTCGGGGATCGTGCGTCGACCGTCGCTCGCTGACCCTAATAACCTCGTTGGCTGTTCCCGACGATCAATTAATTACCGCCTAATTGGCGTCCAAGCGCCGGTATCGTCGCCGGCGAACCTGTAACGCTGTAACTGAGCGGTGACGACGACGAGACGTGGACCCCTGCATCGTTGTTAACGAACGAGCAAAACCGAGCAGAAATTGCACAGAAAAATTCACCGATACACACACGCCTGGAAAAACCACGCTCGGGTTGGCTCGTGTTTGCTCCCACGTTTTGGGGGAGTGAGCAAGGCTGGCCTTGTTACGGGTTCGGTTGACAGGAGACCTTGAGCTGCTCACGGTGGCCTGACGTCGCTTTCCAGCGGATTCAGATCGTACCTTTTGCGTTTCGAATTTTACGAACGACTACAGACACTGTAAACATCTCGACGTCGCAGAATTCATTGCTGACAGTGGCGGATCTAATGGTAAGCGGGCTAAGCGGCCCCGGAATTTTAAAGAAGTTTATTTTATGTGTTACGGTATGAAATATTTTCATTAATTTTCTTTTTTGTTAATAAGTTTAGGAGGCAACTTAAGAAGTAAGTTCTTGCAACTTTTATTTCTAACTAGATTTTGAGCCCCCAAAATTTTTACCGCTTGGGGCCTCCACTTGACTTGACCCGCCACTGATTGATGAATTTGTAGTTGTGTATAATTAGACTGACTTACAATTCCTGATAATTAGACTAGGATATAAATTATGATAGAATTTAGTACGATTTTAATCTATTTCAGATCTGAAAAGGCTACCACCACAGAAAATAAGATTCTATTTTATTCCACTTTCTTCGAATTCATTTAGAAAAATTGAGAATTGCATAAACATCCGTAATCTACTTATATCGACGAGGAACATTTTTATCTTGCATAAAGCTCCGTAGTCTATGAAGAACTTGATGAAACCAGACTTGCTGGTTCCTAAAAAATATGCCTTTGTACGGAGGTTAAGGAAAAATGGTGAAACAGGTCGGACAAGGATAGCGGCAAGGTAAAATTTGTAATCCCATTAGATTATCATTTTAATCAGCCGTCAAGTGCTTGGCTCGAGGAACGCCACGTACTATAGAAGATCCCCAACGACTGCAAGAGGAACATCTTCTACCAAGACGAGGCGCAGCAACGTGTTAGCTATTCCACGCAAGAAACGAGTAACAAGGCCCAGACATGCGCCACGTCGTTTCCCAAGCATCTCTTCCTCGACGCAAGCTCGCGTCTCGCAGAAAAACGGCTCGAAGAAGCGCACCCATTAGCGAAACGGCAACTGTTGCGCCGTGAAACGGTGAGCTTTTAACGTTGACCCTTTCGATACCACCGACGATCACTTTGTCTTTTCAATGAATATTGTTGCAGCAGAAGAATTACACAATTATTAACCCTTTGCACTCGGAGCTATTTCGACTTTGAATTCTATATTGTTTCATTTCAATTCCATGGATATGAAATTGATATAATATATACAATACTCTTAACACTTTACCGACCGGAAGTCTATTAATAGGATTTTCAATAATTCTGCTGTACCAGAAAAAAAGCATAGAAATTTTCTTTGACATTGCAATCTTAAATGAAACTATTAGACGACATTATTGAGGGCGACTTAGTTAGTTCATACTAAATGCTAAATGAAAATTTAGCCATGTACCATACATTTTTCAAAAATATGCAATAATCACGGGTCGGTAATGTGTTAAATGTGTAGAGTCATGGATTAGACATATTTAATAAGATGAAGAGGTTGCTTATAGACTGATTCTTCGCGAGACAATTCAGCTTAATGATCCTGATCTAAACTTTGTATTCTTGATCGGCCATTTTCATTGTTTCCCTTCGACGATCATTCAAATTCCATTTTCACCATTTGCAACATAATTTTACCAGACATATTTAATAATGTAAACAATATTTTGAATAATGGTACAGTAATTTTTAGTGGTGACTGAGTCGTCACTCGGCTGCTTTAAAGAAAGACTCGAGCGAGATTGATTGGTGATTCCCGATTTTTCCACCGATTTCCCTCCGGAAAAAGAGAAGCGGTGTCCCTTTCGTATTACCGCGATCGGCGCGACGCGGCATGGCCACGCGGTCTCATTGCCAAATATGGCTGGCCGCGGTATTCTTAGCACTGCTCGAGCGCGAACGACACTCGCCGGAGCCGGCCGAGCGGACTGCTTCGTTCCTCTCCGCGAGCACGAGGCGAGGATCGAACCTGAAGAAGAGCGAAGAAGACTTCGAGAGGCCTCGAGGAAAGGAACCGAGAGGCCATTGGTCCAGGGAAAAAGAACAAACCGATCGATCGACGATAGGAAAACTTCTAGCCTCGAATCGCTTCGCACAAGCTTCTCTTCTCACGACCAATAAGCATCTCTTAAAAATTACGACAATGAAACACGGGATTCGTTAGATATACAAGATATACATTGCAGATCTGTATGAGACATAGATTAATCATTGAACGACTGAAAAATTACTGATCAATCATTACTAGACTCCGAATTTTATGCATTTATAACAAAAATAAACAAGTGCAGTTAAAAGACTAAGAGTATCAATATATTATTTCCGCCACACATTGAAATTATTAATGTAGAATGTATATTTATATTTAGCTACTGTGTCTTGCAAGTGCAGAAGGTAATTATGATTACCGATTTATTTCAACGGTGATTGTCTGATTATGATACGTATAGCAAAATTGAGTAGACTAAGTTCGAAATTGTTGAAAAATTGTCAAAATTGAAGGTCTTTCTGTTTCTTGCGATCGATGCAAATAATATTTCTTTTGCATACAGATCCGCAGTCTGGTGATTGCAGTGGCTGTGCTTAAACAGTCGATTACAGGAATTGATTAGGCAAGAATGAATTATTAGCCAGCTCTGATCGAATCGAGTCGCGCGACCCGCAAACAAAGCGTTTGCGCGGAGAAGAAACGCGAGAAGTCCCGCGAGAGAGGAGGGTCAACGAACGACACCAATTATTTTCCTCCGAGGGACTCATCCTCGACGGAGCCGATCGCGATTATGTCACAGCACCGGCTGGCTCGCCACGCGAGGCAAATAATCTCGAGCGGTGGAACGAACGAGCTTGTTCGCGAGATAAAGAGTACCGAGAGAAGAGGAGGACTTCTCCACGAGGGTATACCCGGGTAAACAAGACCGTGGACCTCGCCTCGATGGCATCGGGAACCGGAGAATGAACGCCGAAGAAGGGGAAAAGCCGATGGAAAACAGCCAATACTTTCCTTTGCTTCCGAGAGAATCAATATTTTAATTGAAACCTGGAAGCCGGGACGGACCAGTGACTCTTAAACGGTGAAACGTGATGTTTCTCGATCTCTATTTTCATTTGGTACTGTTATGAAACCTGTAATTCGTGGCTTTTAATAAACACGTGGGTTTCGAGAGTTGTTTCCATGAGAATAACAGAACGGCGCAATAACTGAATCCGTTCAGGAGAAATTTTGTTGATCGATGTTCTTCTCTGCGAGCGTCTCGATAACCGACATGTGTTTAACATGTGTATCACAGTATTAAAGAATTGATTTACTTTCATCGCAAAGCAAGTGGGTAATTGTTTCTGAATAACATGTTATAATGAATTTCGTCAAGTGTTTACCAAATTGTATAATATTTTACAGACGCAATTCTAATTAATTGAATTTAGGTAATGCTCTCGGTGCACAGGTTCGATCAAATATTAATGAAAAGCAATTTTGCAATTTAAATAATTCTCAACGTTTCGATCCATTGGGATCCATTATGGACCATTTTCAAGAGAAACTTTGCGTCTGTAAAATGTTGTATACTGTAATGTATGTTCAACATAGTGGGTTAATAGCCAACAAAACTTTACCGTATTTGCTATGTGTAAAAGAATAGTATATATTCAATATTGGAAAATATAGTAAACATAGTTGACTCTATGCTAGTAGGGAACTATTCTATCTAAGGAATTAAGGAACTATCTAATTAATATTGAAAATGATCTAAACGAAGATAGAAACGTCGAGTATTAAACTTGGTAATTTAAAAAATTGCTTCATAGCATAAAGTAACAAACCATTCTATATTAACAAGAAATATGATCGACAGAAGAATATATTTATTCTTCTTCGCTACTGTCACGGAATCCGGCCATGTTTAATAGACGCGTTAGAAAAATATTTCCACAGGAACAAAATTGAACAATAGTTGGATTCGTTTAGAAGAATGCTTCTTGATCGTTCCTTTGCTCCGGAATCTGTAATCCAACATTTTTAATAAACAAATTCACAAAGAGCTTAGAAATATACGAGAAGAACAAGGAGAATTGAATAGACAAGCAATTAAAAAGTCGATGAAGCGATGCTGATTTAACGCGATCTAACATGGGTACTAAATAAAAATGTTCTTTACAATCAAAAAATTATATCCCAACATTGGAACTGATATAAACATTAAGAACCACTATCATACCTCTCGCATAGTACCTCAACGGACCACTGTAACGAGCCCACTGTTTGCAATTTAAATGGACAGGTTCGAGTGGAGGAGAAATAATGGTTATTTTGCAATTGTTGCGAATTACGTAAGCCGCTGTTTTCCCGCGGGGTTCAAGAAACTGCAAGCAAGAAGAGGCTCAAGATAGAAGTCGAAGGAGCGCGGCGATAGTTTTAGCGATCGTTTCGTCGATCGTTTAGATCCCACTCCGCGAGGAAGATTCGGCGGGTTGCGAAACACGAGCGCGAGCAATTCAGAAATTTTCGGGTAGTATTTAATAACGTCGACCGGACACGGATCAACCGCTGAAGAGCCGCCAGAAAGCCGCGTTATTTTCGGATCGGTTCGCGACATTGCAGCCATCCGGCGGCCCTCGTAGATGCACACCGGATTTTGCACGCGGGAACGTTGCACCAGAACGCGACGGGGACACCGTTTCTGGATCGAAAAGGAACCAGCCTTTCTGCCTCTCCCCTGTGTCAATAATCGATAATTTCTGCGACGTTCGATCAGCATCGAGACCTTCGAACCTTCGACGAACAGATGCAGGAGTGTTTGAACAGTCGCGACTCTCGTTTCGCAAGGCGAAACGCTAAGTGGACTTGCGAATTGAATTTTAAGAGTGTGACACAACTCGCTTTCAATGATGAGCACCGGACTTACACGTGGAAATCAATTTTGATTTGCGACAGTAGACGTGCCGTGAGCTAATCGAACTCGCTGAAGACGTCGCTGAAGAGTCTACGTTCGTGAATAATTATTATTGATTTCAAGATGCAATCTGAGAGCTCGAAATACGTACAGCACGGAAGAGCGAGTCGATATAAAAATGTGTAAAGCTTTAGATCAAAGCGACGTTACGATATTTTTTAATACGAGCAGTTGTTTAGCCGATTGTTAACACAAGGGTGGAGGATCAAGCGGAAGCTTAATAGGGTGCGGAGATGAATGGTAATCTGTGGAATACCTAGGGATTTCATCTGTAGTTCCAAATTGGAATGATGAAGGACGAAAGCACTACCAGGCTCGGGTAAATAAGATAAATTGGAACGTCACCTCTGAATCCTTTTGTTATGGCGTAGTTGGCCTCTAGTAGTCGCAACAAAGCACGGTAACGGAACCTGGCAGAGCTACTTTGTCATATTATGGAAATTGTAAGCTTTTTATTCGAGTTATCGCGAACTGACACGCGACGACCTCCAAACAAAGACGCGCAGGAATAATTCCTCTTTATAGGTAAGCTAGGAGTCGTTAAATAATGCAGAAATTCTAACGAGAGGATACGGCAGCTATCCCTATAAATCTGAATCACTATAGGAGCTACAATTCTAATTCTACGAATTCTATGGTAAAACGATGAAAAGTGATAAAATTGCACTCTTCATCGTTTAAAATTAGTAAACCGATTAACCAATGAAATTTTCACTGTGTACATAATTTATACGAGTTTTCAAAACAGATCTTCAAAATTTTCATTATTGGCCCAGCTAAAGGAGTTGTAAAAATTGATTTTTACTATTGTTTTTCACAATTCCAACCCAATACGTTTTTTTTCAACGTATTTATTTGAAGTCATTTACTAAACCAATTCTTCTAGCCTTACAGAGGAATCAAAGGTCCATTTATAAAAAAGTTATTCTGATTTAAAGTGATCAGTTATGTGCTCCTAACTGTATATTAGAGCAGGTTTTCAATTGCCATTGGGCATAGGTTGCTTAATAGCTGAACCTAATATTAGTGCTTGCATATATATGAGAGCCTTTTTAAATATATGTAACCTACGTGCCTAAGGATTTTCGATTTTTATATTGTAACTACTATTTTTGTTATACCATACAATATACCTTGTAATACTCTGTACTAAGCATTATGTTGTAATAAATCTCATGAGATTTCCTAATTAAAAAAAAAACTGTATATTAGATTCAAGAAACAAGTCCTTGGTTCCACTGAAACAATCGTAGTTGTACAAATGGTCGTCGGAGGAGTAAAACGATAGGGTTAGAATCGTTAGGGTTAGAATCGTTTTATCGTAAAACGATAGATTATTTGAAAGAAAATTGGGAGAAAATGTATGTCGAGGTGAAGGATACGCTTCGACTATGCAGCGATGTTTTTCCTCGTTAACCGAATTACCCGAGCCCATCAGCAGGACGAGTCTGTACACGGTTGCGGACAGGTTCGCGTAGGGTTGGCGCGCCCACCTCTCGATTTCTGGGTCAGGTCGGCAAAGGGTGTGGTGAACGCCTTGAGAGCTTGCTGATCGGCCGGATGATTTATAAGACGAGGCTGCTGCAATCTTATTAGACGACGACCGGAGACCTTCGCGGCTGATCGCCCGTTGCGTTGGTCCGATTTCCGTGGAAAAAGGCGCGGCTTTTTTTTTCACCGCAATGTTTGTCTCGTCCTTCGACCAAAACCAGCCGAGTCTCCTTCCCGCCCGATCAATTCAGGAGAATTATGAACGTCGTTCGACCGACAGCAGCTACTTTCCCGAGAATCGAGCGAACTTGCCCGACATGGGTTGGGTCTTCTAGCCATTTCCACGATTACTTATTCATTTATTTATTCAGCCGATTACGGGCCACGGTAATCACATGCAAATGTGATACTATACTCGACGAAATTAAAGGATCGATGATCCTCGGAGGCTGTAACTTCCTTGGGAAAAATTACGACGATGATTTTCTTGGGATTATCGGTTAGGAGATTGAATATATTTCTCAATACTATAAGAATAAACGTTGTTCACGCGTGAATAAATAATGTTTGCGTATAATACATTATAATGGAACTTTATACGAATGTCTGAAATACTTAGTGACTATCTTTTCATGTTATCACTAAAAAAGAAGTTGTTAAATGTCATTTTTAATATTTTCTCTGCAATTCCGACCAATTGCAGTTTATGAAAAAATTTCTTTTCACATCCTGTAAGTAAATTAATTGCTCTGGCTTCACGAAAAAGTTCAGCTCGTGTATATTTAAAAAGTTCCGTTTTCTTTTTAGAACGTCCGAATGTTAATGGGAGTCACTGTACATATTTAGTAGACTCTGTTCAAATTCTTCATGACGTCTTTAAAAGGAATATTTGATAATTCGTTTCCTATTCGCGTTAGTTCAATGAACAGCTACCAACGGTTGGAGTTTTTGCTCTCCGTTCGAAAGGAGCCATTTAATTTATGGACTTTCCCATCCGAAATTGGTATAAACAACGTCCAACACGACGCGTTCCGTATCGAACAGAAAACCTTGCACCGTATCACTGGTTGCTGCTACAAGACTTCTTACTCGGACACGACTAATCTTGTAGAAAAGCTTAGCGGATTGTTCGGGGAAATCGTAGGAGATAGAATCAGGTCAGCAGCGAAAGCGAAAACACCGGTTCTCGGAAAGCTATTTATTCGAATGCACTCCGGGTCTCGGGATAAACCTCTGCCTATTACTATAATGTACTTAATCGTTGCGTAATCATAACCTTTGCGTGTTTTCAATGAAACAGCGTCAAGCATAATCGTCGCATTGTGCGTCCCAGGGTCAACACACTGCGTCGCCTGCTTATACACACAACCACTTACTTTACCCCATTAAACATTCTCAATCTGCAATCTCTTGGTAATTAAAAATCAATTAATACACCAATCGATAAATCTAAATTCATCTATCAATCAATTCAATCACCAATCAATAAATCTAAATTCAAATTATCATCAATATATTTAAATCTAAATTTAAATTGAACCTTCAATCATTATATTTAAATCTATATCCAAATTCAACGCTTTAATCATTATATTTAAATGTTCATTCAAATGCAACTTTCAATCATTATATTTAAATCTTCATTCAAATGCAACTTTCAATCGTTATATTTAAATCTTCATTCAAATTCAACGCTTTAATCATTATATTTAAATCTTCATTCAAATGCAACTTTCAATCATTATATTTAAATCTACATCCAAATTCAACGCTTTAATCATTATATTTAAATCTTCATTCAAATGCAACTTTCAATCATTATATTTAAATCTTCATTCAAATGCAACTTTCAATCATTATATTTAAATCTACATCCAAATTCAACGCTTTAATCATTATATTTAAATCTTCATTCAAATTCAACTTTCAATCATCATATGTGCCCATAATCATGAAAGTGGTCTAAGTGAAAATTAAAAAAGAAAAAGATGAGTTCATACTTTAAACAAAATTAATTCAATGTAATGTTTACGAATTATCAAAAATGCACCGTCCACGCTTGTTATGTCAACGTTACATGAAAATTCGTTTAGAATTTCGAAACGAGAAGCGAATGACTTGGAGCACTTTCAGAATTATGAGCACATATTTCGAAGCCGCAGTCTCCAGGCAATTACCGTGCAGCGCCTCAAATATTCACTCTCGGAAAATAATTCATGTTACCCAATTTTACAACGTGCACCGTCGATGGAATATTCAACGGGTGGGTAGGTGGTAGCAGGATTTTTGAAAAATTCACGATGCAAGGGTTCCATCTAGAAAATTCGCTGTTCCGTTCGGTTTACGAGACGTTTCACAAAAGCGTCGTACGTTGCGCGACCAAAAACGTCTCTCGCGACGAAAGAAAGAGAGTGAGAGGATCCCGGTGACCATACGGGGAAGAAAAACGAACACGGAAATAATGTGTGCATGTGTGTGTGTGCGTGTGTGTGTGTGGGAGGAAAGAGGCGTGAGACAGCAGGTTGCTGAGGGACGAGAGGTAGGAAACAGGAGTGAAAAGGAAGCGAGAGGTCTGGGCCACATGAACGCCGCCGCCGGTGAGAGTGAATGGATCGATGAAACCGTCTCGACGCACCGGGCGCCATCGCCAAAACACCGTCTCGTGGGCCAAAATGTCAGCGTTCATCGATCTTTGGGATTAACGTCGCCGATCTGCCAAACTGCCGACGTCTCTTCGTGCGACGCTTCGCAGTTTCGCTACAATATTCACCGAATTACCTTGGCCCTCCTCTCAACCAACCAAATAAGAAATGACGAGTTAACAGGAGCCACGGTAATGCCTGAATTCGTCAGCAAAATGTGCGTGATTTTCGCTACAATTTTATCCTCGCTATACCCTTCAAACCCCTTGCCGTATTTTAACGAGTCACACTCGCCACGATGATCTTGAACAAAGTCTAACAAATATGAATGTTACTCCTTTCTTTTTAAGTGGAATAAAATTCGACTCTTTTCGCAATCAATGTTTAAGCATTAAAACGAATGTAGTCATACAGAAGATATAAATTTTTCTTCCTCTTCTATGTTTTTTGGGATAAAGACGTTTTAATCACTGTAACTGTACATAAAATGAGTTAAGAAGCCGAGAGAATGGATCATCGAAAAGTGCAACGTCTAAATCCAATTACAACTTTCTTGTTTTTAATTATTTCCTTATGAAACTTTCGTCGGGGTATTCCTGATTAAAATGAGTCTGGACGCGCTGGTTGCATAAAGGTGTAATTGAATGAACATCGAATACTATCGTGTTCGGGCTAATTTTAATCAGAAAATAATGAGAAATGTATCGACAACAGCCACGTAGAAGAATCATCAGAAGCAAACGATCATTGGATCAGCATTGTCTCGCCAGTATAATTTAGTTCGTGCAATTTCGTTGTACATCGGAGTGTCCGTGAAGGAGATAAGACTCCGATTACGAAAAAGCCCGGGGACCAACAGGGGTAAAGAAAAATCGCTGATCGCAGCTGCGAACCTAACACTCTGCTGACTATTTGCCGATCCTGAAGCGTGCTCATTCGCGAGCAAACGTCGAGAGCCATTGACTCTCGATGGCACGTCTTTGGTTAAATAATCGCAAACCAAGTCGAGAGAGCCGCGCCGAAGACCTTAAAAGTCAGCTGCTGCCAGTTGCCGCGATTATCAAACTATGCTCTCGCTGCCAATTTATCTCAGACTGTGATCGCGACACACAGTGTCCACGGGGTTTGTTCACCCAGTCGAATCGCTGGATTTCTAATCGCTGCTTTGCGTGTCCAGGTTTGTCTAATGACCTGACCGTGTGCTCGGAAACGGTATTCCTTTTTGTTGATTATTCTACAAGGTTATGAAATAAAATAATGCCAAGGATTCGTAGTACGGAGAATATGAAAACTCGGTATAGAGTGTTTATTAAGAAAGACAAGAATACAAGTGAAGCTTCTCGCTCAACTGCTTCGGTTCAACTAACTTTAGGGTAGAAAAAACGTGTTCAGCGTATATTTACAAGACGGTCCCCTTTTTTATTGGTGGCCGAGGGGTAGGAGAAACCAGGTATAAGGCATAGCGCTGCAGAGGAAACTTAATTTTTAACAATCCTAAATACCAAATTTAACACTTTTTAACTGTATCTAGCGATTTTTATTAAACGAGAAGCAATATTACTTGTTACTGTAACAAAGATGTAATAGAGAAATGCATTTGCGTGTTGCTAGTGAAAAGAGTTCACGAACAACCTGAAACCTTCATTATCGAGACTGACCTATTTTTTTTCCGCGGTCTGTCCCCTCGCACAATGGACGCATGCGAAACGACTATGATCGCCGTTAACTATTCATACTTAAGTCGTCCCGACGAAAGGGAAATAAGTAGGCAGCTATTGATCCTCGACTATGGACTATAAATCCATTGTAATACCTGCATTACAACACCCGGTTATGCGATAACACAACTGCTCAGAAACTATCAACAAGATTGAAGATACCGAGGCTCATTCTCAGAGGCGAGATACTCTAGTCTAATTTCCTTCGAGTTTGATTATCCCGATCGAGGAAGCGTTCTTCGTGCGCACGCGAGAGAGAAATCTCGCTAGAACGTCGAGGAAAATGAAAATCTGATCGTGTTGGCGATCAGCTTTGCACGCATGCAAAATAGCGCGGATCGGCGGCCCTCTTTGATCTAGAAAGTCCGCGGGAACTCGAGCGGAGCCGTTCACTTTCGCGATTTCTAACCATTCTCATCTTCTCGTCGCGCGGAACGCGTCAATTATCGCCTCGTTGCTTGTCCTTAGTTCTCACCTTGGATCAACGAGTCTCGCCGAAAGGGAAACTTTCCAAATTATTTACACGATGGTTCAAATATAAATAATCCTGGAGAACACACGCTCGGAGCTGTAACGCCAGACGAGTTTTCCGATAGTTTCCGAAGCCAGGTCGAGGAAAAAGTTCAATAATTTACCGAGGTATTGACCTCGCACTGGACAACACGCGTTTCAAACCTTCGGGGTAACTGTAACCAGTTATCGAGGTATCATGCTCGTACATATGATTGCAGACGAGAAAGCATTAATTTAAAGAACGTTACGTAACCACTGTGACCCTATTTTAGTTACATAGTTATATGGTCAAATTGACCCATCAACAGTGGTTACGGTTTAATAAATCCTGAGCAGAGTAAAAATTAATTCTTTTTTATTTTCGATTAATATTAATTATCTTTAGTTCGAGGGTGTTTGAATTTCAGAACCTTGCGAATGGAAGCTCCTGTTTCTTCCTTTTTATTTCTTAAAAAGTCTCCGTTCTTTCGTTGCTTAATGCTTTTTCAAATCCTCCGAGATTACATATAAAAAAATACGAGAATATTTGCGAATCTTGTTTGCCTCTCCGAAACGAGAATACATTCTCATTAAATTGTACTAATTCATTCGGATGAAATATTTATCTTTACGTATTTCAATCTCATTAGGAAATAATAAAGTTATAATAAAATAATATAAATAATATAAATATAATAAAATAATTAGGAAATAAGAAATAATAAAGGTTAGCACACAGTGGGTCAGTGGATAGAACGCGCGACTGCGACCAGGCGGTCTCGAATTCGAATCCCCGCGCCCGGGCACCTCTTGAATTAATTCAATGTGCTTTTTTAAAAAAACTGTGGTGCCCAAGGTGGTTCGGAACCCACCTTAAACTGTAGGTCCCGTCGTTTAATAACCATAGCAGTTGAAAAAGCGACGTAAAATAATCGAAACAAAGGAAATAATAAAGTAGTGATAATTATATATATGCACGAGATAGGCGTCGTTTAGCGTCCAAGAAATGTAACTTCAACTCGGTCATACTCGAGTGGTTACTATTTGTTACAGTTAAGAGGATGCGCCCCGTGCGAAGAACAAAGTTCTCCGATTGCCGAGGAGCTCCCCGAACGATGACATAATCGATGACTGCGTGCATGCAAATCGCCGTTGTTCTCGGCTCATGTTCTGCCCACAGCGGCGTGCCTCGACGTTTCCAGCGAGCCGGCCGCGGCCGTATGATTAATGTCATACACGATTATTGCAAAACCGGGGAAACAGTTACGTCGAAGACGCGTAACAACCGCCGAGAGATTGAACATAATGATGCAACGACCCCTGTGCAACGATCCGACTTCACGCAGGGAATCCAAACAGCAGAAAGATCAAGAAAATGACCGAGTGATGCCTTACAAAATATAATAAGACGAAATACTACTCCCAGTTGTAAGTGTATCTTAACCTCTGAGAACTTGCATCATGTATTACGGCAGTGCTGTTTATATGACTCCCGAAGAATTACACTTGTAAATAATTTACATAAAATTAAGTTTTTCTTACCACTAAAAAAGGACCTCTTCTTTGCAGAACCGAATGTCAAAGCCTGTGAATTTACCTTTCAGTTTTTAAACGACTGTGATCTGCATCTCTAGTGGTTAGTCATATTGTAAATGTACTCAAACTGTAAAACTAGTGTATCTTTGTTAACACTAGAACTACCGGACAAGTCAGAATGACTGGTGCGAACTGTTTTCTATTCGAAATATTAAAAGTATAAATGTGCTTTTCCGAGAAATTTCTTTAGTCAACTTCTCTGTTGGAGTACATATTTAAATAAAACTTGCACGAAATCGAAATAAATGTTATATTGTCGTTATTATATGGCAATGTTTGCCAACTGCGTTTAGTGCTCGGTAGTTCTAGTGTTAAAGCCGAAATAAACCTACAATAGGTTTCAGTGGCTCAATAAAAAAAAAGACGAAATACTAAATTGTAAATACCTTAAGAGAACGTGAGAACATTATTACATAGGAAACGCTTAACCATGTTCTTTGGCAGTGTAACCTATATAAAGATCAGAGGATCTTTGTCCAGAACCTTATTAGAGCAGGCTTCCAATTGCCATTGGACATAGGTTGCTTAATAGCTGAACCCAATATTAGTGCTTGTTTATATATAATAGCCTTTTTAAATTCATGTAATCTACGTGCTTAAGTATTTTTGATTTTTCTATTGCTTATAATATTTTTGTTATACTATACTATATACTCTGTACTTTGTTATGTAATACTCTGTACTAAGCATTATGTTGCAATAAATCTCATATGAGATTTCCAAATTTAAAAAAAAAAACATTATTACATAATCATCGACACACCAAACTGATCAGAACAAGAAATACATTTTTATTTAGCTTCTGCCTCCTACGATCGACTTCGAGAATTTTGATGTTGCATAAAAATTACGAAAAAATTAATTGAGAATTGCAGTCTAATCGTTGCAATCAGTTACGTCGCCGCGGCATTAAAACGCAGTTCGTCAAGAATTCCGGATATTTATGAACGCCGGTGTAGGTCTCGGCAAACGCGTCCGCCCATCGCAGACCGTTTCTACTTATCGTAATCGCGAGTGCAGTCGCGCAGTCGGATGAATTATTAAAATCGAGTTGCCCGGGACACCCTCGGGCGAAAAAATGTTATCCGGCGTGCACTCGATGCATTTTTGTGAGCTGGGAATCCGCTCGCGGCCGCTCTCGCGATCATTAACGGCAACGCGCGACGTTTTCTTTGCGCGGACACGAAAATTGCAGCGCGAGAATAAGGAATAAAAAGAAGTAACGAGGACGACGCTGCGCTTCGTTCGTGCCTACGAGCAGCACGAATATAAAACATTAATTGAACGCAACAACGAATCGAATGGGACTCCTTCGAGGATGAGAGTTCGTTTGTGGCGTTCAGGGACGTTGCAATTTCTCCGTGCGCCAACTTAAGAGGGAACATATTCAGTTGATACAAAACGATTTTGATGAAACTTATGTGAGATATAGTTCTTCGAAAAATATTTGAGACGTGTTTTTTTTTAACGGCAACCACCCACTCTGAAGGGATGAAAACAGCCCTCAAAGTTGGGGGTCAAAACCATATTTTTTAAGACATCTAACATGTAATAATGTAATAAAGATATGTAACATGTATAGGAAAAAGTTGTTCAAAACGTAGAAATCTATAACATATTTAAATTTCATCAAAATCTGAGAGGACGTCCAACTTCTAAATAATTACCGGCAGAATTCCTTCCTCCGCACGCCAGGTGCAAGACTACCTTTTCATTATGCATAATTATTGTTAAATGGCAAAAATAAAGAAAATCCTGAAACCCGTATCCCCTATTTTGGATCAAAGATGACACAGCCAAATTTACATTAAAATTAACTAAGAATAGATACGAGAAACTGCAAAAAACATAATATTTTTAATATATTGTTTACAAAAACAAACGTTTGTTAAAATTTTCTTGCACGACTACATTTTCCATTAAAAACACACACAATTTTAAAAAAATCGAATTTTTTCGACCACTGGTTTCTGAGATATCTCAAAAAATATGGTTGTGACCCCCAATTTTGAGGGTTGTTTTCACCCCTTCAGAGTGGACGGTTGTCGATAAAAAAAACTCGTCTCAAATATTTTTCGAAGAACTATATCTCACATAAGTTTCATCAAAATCGGTTTGCATCAACTGAATATGTTCCCTTGTTAGGCCCGCTACACACATTCGTTTTTTTAACGTGCGGTTCCGGAAGTGCTGTCAGAAAAATATTGAGCAACTTAGGCAAATGCCTCAGGCCCGAAGCAAAAGAGGACCGCGAACACAAACCAAGATCCAAATTCTACGTTTTTCCTCAGGGGCCCCGACATTCTACTTTGCCCAAGGCTCCGACGAGTTACAACGCGCTACTGGTAGGGGGGCTTTAGAAAATTGTGAAGGATTTATTAGCGCGTTCCGGGGATCTAGGATTCTTGTTAAGGATCGCGCGCACGGAATCTTCCGTGATAAGGGATTGTGGTGGATGATCTCAATCCGTAACGGGCCGATCCGACTCGCGGACTGACCTAAAAATTAGCAAACAATTTCGCGAAAGCGGCGAGGCACGTTCCAGGCTTGCAACTCTGTCTTCTGGAGAGGCCTGGCTCAGCGTTTTCGCGACTCGAGTGTCCGCTCGACGCTTTCAGCAGCCTACAGAGTGGTACAGAGTGCGGTCGACCTGTGCAACAGAGAAAAAAGAGAGAATCCGCGAGAAGAGACCTAAGCCAGAGAAGATTCCACGTCGTCTGCCCGATTTCGGGACACTTGGACCGGTAATTGAGTCGACGAGCGACGAACACACATCTGTGATACCCTCGAATCCGGCGGAGTTTAGGTTCGATTCAACTATCAAAAGTCGTAGAGCTAATAATCAAGGGGAAACATCGAAGGGTTCGTTTGCGCTGCGAAACTGCTCTCGCGTTAAAGTAAAGAGACGTCTACCTTGGATCTTGGTACACAGCTAATTGGCACCGATCGAGACAGTCGAGTGAGAAGAGTTCATCAAAGAGTTAACGTGACTGCTAGACTGCAGAATTTTATCTATCTACTAGACGTTTGCATAAGTTCGATTTTCAAATTCTATTCTACAAATTAGAAAATTACTACAATCTACAATTACACTCCGCCGAACGTGTCCCAAACGTAAAAAAAAAATTCGAGACAATTGAAAAAGGAAAGTCGGAAAAATCGGTCAAAATGCAAAAATCATAATTTTTGAAACGATAGAAGTAGCAGGTTGACATGTTTGGCTGTGCATTATTGGTTCCCAATAGTTTGTCGTCGAGCATGTAAAATTTCCCATTGGCGTACTTCTGAATGTACTACCCCTTAACACTACAACTACCGAGCATTGAACGCAGTTGGCATACGTTGCCTTATAATAACGACAATATACCATTTATTTCGATTTCGTGCAAGTTTTATTTAAATATGTACTCCAACGGAGAAGTTGACTAAAGAAATTTCTCGGAAAAACACATTTATACTTTTAATATTTCGAATCAAAAACAGTTCGTACCAGTCATTCTGACTTGCACGGTAGTTCTAGTGTTGAATTGAATATCCATGGCCGCAATCGTTAATAGATACATACAATATACGTGTTTTTCTCATTTTTACTTTGTTTACACACATTCAATAGCTTTTCACAAAATCACAAAACGATCAGAAACAAATTTATTGAAATTTGGACAGGACAACGTCTGTCGGGTCAGCTAGTAATGAATAAATCAATAATAAGAATAGCTCTGATCCATCTACCAAGTCCACAATCAGTCCGAATCGGATCGACTGATCAAACTCCGACGATGCGTTCGTCCGTTGCATAAAGAAAGTCGGTGAACGAGGAAGAGGAACGCCTCGAATTCGGTGCCGAAGATACCAGAACGACATTGATAAATAATTCCCCGGTGAATTATGCAAATTCGTCGGAGGAAGGGCGGAGGTATAGGCGTGCGAAAGCCGGGAGCATCGCGGCAAGAGTCGTTTCGGGCAGCGAAGAGTACACGAATCTGGGACAGTTTGATCGATAATGGCGTAAACCTGGCCGTGCGGCGGAGTCCAGGAACGAACGAACGGCGGCGGCGGCAGCCTAATTGGATCCTCCTTAAATAAGTATTTCAATTTATCCGCAACGCGTCACTCGCGCAGATGAACCGCGCGCGTGAAAATCTGCGCGCAAGAGGAAGAGGGCAAGCCGTCGATTAGCAAAGCCGTTTAACGATCTTCCTCGGCGTTCCGAGAGACGCCTCGCGGCCCGTGTTAATCGGCTTCGAGATTGCTTTTCTGCCGCGCTCGTAAAAATATGTATTACCCCCCGTCCGTCGGCATCGACGACGCCTTTTACAGTCGCCGCCGGCCGTCAAACGACACCGATACACTACCCGTGGACTCGCACGATCTCGAAACAACGAAACGGGTTTTACGAGCGGAAACACGCCTGAAATCCGCGCGGCGCTCACGCAGCACCACTCCGCGCACCGAAGATTACGCTCGCGAAAACGCCGCGGGCTTCGCCACCCGCGCGACCAGCCTTTATTCACATTTCGCGACCTACTCGTTCAAGGTCGTGCGTCGTCTGCTGCATTCATAGTGATGCACCGGCATGCATTCTGCGCCGACGAGAATCGATAAACCACGGCAAAGGGATTAAAGCCTCCTCCGCCACCCGCACAACCCCCGCTCGCCGAATTTTCGTCCGTGAACGAATTCTTCTTCCGCTCTGCACCCTTCCCGAAGATCTCTTGCACGTGGTGTTACTATTCAACCCCCTCCGCGAAACAGCAGCGATAGTGATGAGCACCATCGACTAATTTCAACTATCGACTAATTACTATTCAGTTGCTACATACAAGCTTGTCAAATCTAGCTGTGCGGCTGGATGTCCCCCGCAAGGGGAAATGCACCGTTGCACAGTGGTTAATAGGCGGTACTTCGCAACGATATAGAACTGATCGTTGCCTGTCAAACGATAAACGTGGTGACAGTTCAGTTAAAATATAATTCTTATGTTACGATGGTATTTCATTAAACAAGCTTGAAATAAAATAATTCGTCTGAGTTAATATACTTGTCCCGTCATATAATTCTACTATCATATAAACAGTTGTTTTGTATATTTACTGCTGTAAGAAATAATGGACGGTACACATTTTTGACGAGGTGTGTACATACGCTGCATCCTTCTATCGAGTACGGTCTTTGTTTTCTTCTGCGCATACCTACATTTTGTTCAGTCACACAGCTAGATTTTACAAGCTGTACTATCGAATTATATTTAGTCGACTGGAATTTTGTTTTAATAGTTACGTCTAGATTACGGGTTATAGCCTATGCCTACGGCTATAAGTCTCATCTCTCACATATCATTATTTATCCTTTAACACTTAGCACTTGAGTGCCGCCTCTGAGGCGCCACTAAAAATTGCTGTACTATTATTTAAATAATTGTTTACACTATCAGATATGTCGTTATCTAACCAATTACTACACATTTAAGTATTGTATGAGGTATTATATCAATTTCATATTTATCAAATTTAAAAAATCATAGAGAATGGAAATATTGTAGGTCGGAAGAAACGTTTAATTTTCGAGTTGAAATAGCTCCGAGTGCAAAGGGTTAATAATAATGCAATATAAACGCAGTTGGTATACATTGCCTTCTAATAATGACAATATGGCATTTATTTAGATTTCGTTCAGGGGATATTTAAATATGTACTTCCATAGAGAAGTTCACTAAAATAATTTCTCAAAATAACATATTTATACTTTTAATATTTCTAATCGAAAAAAACTCGCATCAGTCATTTTGACTGGTCCGGTAGTTCTAGTATTAAGCACCGTAACAGAAGTAGCAAATGCTACGGGTCTCGCGCTTTTGCTGTTTGTCTGTTCGGTAGAAATCTTGCAATCGATTTTAAACTAACTTTCCAATGTTAATTGTTAGTTGATTTGTGCTCTACTCTGCCTCGGAATCGCCACTCGAGTGCTAAGGGTTCAAAAGAAAGAATTAAAAGAAAATGTTGTCACGCAGGATCATTCAGTGCCATCGGTTCTCGAGAACCGTCCTCTCTGTACTGTTACCAGGATAACGAGTGCAGCGGTGAACAAAAACATCCAGCAAAAACCGTGAATACACAACGAAGCGTGAACAGAACTCGTCTATTAAACGAACCGCAACTGGTTGTTTTCACTTCTCTATCGATTAATAAACGAGCGCGAGCACCGGTCGAAAAACTTTGGCAACCGTCGATGTGGCCAAGTTTTTTTTTTTTTTGCAACGACAGATCTGAGCAGCATCGACACAGAGGACCGAAACGATTTTCGATAACCGAATCGTCGATATCATCGCGCCAGAAGCGGTGAATTAAATTAGAACTAGTTATCTCGGCGTCGGCTTGCTTATTTCCCCGAGGAAAACCGATTACATTATCTCGGATTCGCGTACTCTCGATCGACTGCGCGCGTTCGCTAAGAATTCTATAAATTCAGAAAAATTGTCCTCTAATAAACAGTGGAAAGAAACTAACCTGCCGAATCTCGGTCGAATATCGCTTGCATAATAACCGAGAAGAGAGATAATGCAATCAGTGATTTATGCAACGCAAATCGAGAAACGAACTTACGCGAACGCTATCTCTCCGTTTCCTGAAGCTAATTATACGCGTAAATAACTTTGAAATTCGAGGCGTGACGTCGTTCTATCAGCGAGATCGTTTGTAATAAAACGAAATGATACCGCTTTGGAAAAATCGAATTATTCAGGATCCTTTCCGGCCACGTGACAGGCGTTAAACCGGTAAACGGGACACGTATATGTAACAACAAATTGGAAGGGACTTGTGTTACGTCACCGTAGGCGTGGGTACGCAATTGCAAAATTGGCTTTGCACTGTAAAGAGACGCCTCTCAGCTGGTGTTACACACGGAGAAACCTTACGTCGACCCCGCTTAAACGTAACCGTCGCGTCGCAGTCAGGCGAATGCGTTTAGATAGAAGAGTTTCAAATAAAAAATAAATTATTCATTACGTGTGGGCAATTAGAAACGGTTGCCTGGTCAACGGGTCGTCCCTCGTAAAAGCAACCGAGAAATTCTGCATATTACAACAAGTATTACCATATTTTCCACAATAATACTTGGAGCTCTGATTAGTACGTTAAACTTCTGAAAGCGCTTCAGAGAGTTCACTATAAAAGTGAATTATTCATCGCGTAGACGATTTCGTAACGATTCGGAAATTCTACAACCAGAGTTCTCGAAACTTCTCCGCAATAACAGCTCCGATCAACTTGTTAACTTTAACTTAAAAAATAGCTCCGCGTGCAAAGGGTTAATAGCTTAACCTAATGTAACGTTAACCTAATTAAAAATAGCTTAACCGTTGCCCTACAATATCGTGTTAGACTCTTAATTAATATTCTACATAGAATCTAATCAATTTGTATGTTATTAATTTCCTTTTTAATCGAAATAAAATTCTATTTTGGTTTTGTTAATGTGCAGCATTGACACAAATTTTCTCCTTTTGTGGAATATTAAGAAGTACAAAACAGCACCAAGCACTAAAACCGTAAAAAAACAAAGATAAAATAAAGATACACTTCGAAAAAATACTCAACATCCCCCATCACAGGGAAATAGTAGAAGTAAATCGAGAACCGGTGTTTTGGGGTATGTTTGGGTACTGCATCCCCGTCGACATGTGCGACAATTGTTATTCGAAAAGCGCTCGTCCAACTCGCAGCAGTCGCTCGAAATTATACGCGGGACCGGAGAGTGCGGCGATTACAATCGCGCCACTCGCGGATAAATCCGAGACGATCTAATTTTAGAGCGACTCTAATCACACGGTCACGACGTCGAATGTGTATACAAAATAAAAAAAGATCGAATCGATTCCCGAACGAGAACGCGATCGTATCTACTTCCGCGGTGGAGAAGATCCGACGCTGTTCTCGTTCAGGTTTTAACCCTTTGGACTCGATGCAATATTCATTCGAAAATCAACACATTTCTTTCAACCCGGATCAGTTTTATTCTATGTAATTTTTTTTTACTTTACATTAAATTGAACCCGTTTTCTTCTATAAAAGTTGAGCTTTTTGCAATTTATAGAATACAGATGAATTTTTACATTGTGCACATCAAATTGAACCTGTTTTCTCATGTTACAGTTGAGCTTCTTGCAATTTATAGAATACAGATGAATTTTTACATTGTGCACATCAAATTGAACCTGTTTTGTTGTATAAAAGTTGAGCTTCTTGCAATTTATAGAATACAGATGAATTTTTACATTGTGAACATCAAATTGAACCTGGTTTCTTGTATAAAAGTTGACCTTTTTGCAATTTATAGAATACAGATGATTTTTTACATTGTGCACATCAAATTGAATCTGTGTTCTTGTATAAAAATTGAGCTTCTTGCAATTAATAGAATACAGATGAATTTTTACATTGTGCACATCAAATTGAACCTGTTTTCTTGTATAAAAGTTGACCTTTCTGCAATTTATAGAATACAGACGAATTTAATAATATTAAAACTGTTTTGAATAATGGTACGACAATGTTTACTGACGCCTCAAAGTCGCCATTCGAGTGCAAAGGGTTAAACGCTAATGTCACCTTAATCTAAATGATGCCACGGCGCGTAACAGTTCGACAAGGGCAGTTTCATTTCTCGGAGATACGCGAATCACCCTCCAAAATACAATAACAATTACTTGAACTTGTTTTATCATTGCAAGAGTGCCATCAATGAATTGGCGATGTTCTCTAGATTAAAACAAACCGAAACACGGTAGAAATTCGATGACAACAACGAGATCGGTTTACCATCGAGACATTTCCCGGTAAACCGAGGACGTCTCGCCGTTGTCCGAATGGTGGCGTGTTTATACTCATTTTTATCCGGAGAACATGTCCGATCGAAAGATGACTTTGTTAGTACGATATTGTTTACTATTGAGCATCTAGGTTTGGTGTACGAATCTGTAATGAATGTGTTGTTACAATTGCTATCGTTTCGACGATGATACTCTTCGAAACAAAGAGAAAAATCGTTCTAGAGCAGACTCGCACTAATCCGGGGTAACCGTTCGCGCTAAAACGGACCGCGCCATAGTTATTTTCGGTATCCGGCACGAGCAACACGTTTCCGTCCGAATAGGAACATTCTCCGACAGGAAAACTGGTCGAACCACGTTGTACGAGCCTTGATACCCGACACTATTCTAATCGATAGCAATAATCGCCTAACATAAATTTCCATACGAAACTAATTATAGACGGTGCCAGCTGGAATTCGCCGAGACATTCTTTAACTGGTCCCAACGAAATAGTGCTGCACTTGAATTTCATCGAGCGTTAATAACATTGATTAACCCTCGTGTAGCCAATCAAAATGTATAGATCATTTAAAACCCGTTGTGTTTAACATATTCGTACAAATTATCATTTTCAGGCTGTAAATTAATATATTAGACGTTCAGAGAAATTTTGTGACATTTTTAGAGGAACATTAATAAGGTAGAGCGGATCTATATGCAAAATAGAAATCCTTTGCATCGATTTTATCCCTTAACGAGTTTGTTATATTAAAAGCAATATGTTACAACATTCTCGAATTTCTTAAAACTTTTACCGTTTTATATTTCAACGAATTTCTCCAAAAATACATAAAGATTCGCTGTCCAGGGTCAATTCTGACCCCACACGTATATGCACAAATACATTTACTATCGCTCGAGCTCCACACCACAATTCACGCAACGCACACAACAACGTAAAAGACTCTTCTTCATGCCCCTGTGCAGTCTGGCATACCTACCAACAACGGCTACGCCACATTTTGTCAATGTGTGCGGCACCACTCTCGAGGAGCGCGCTTCGATGGGTCAAAAATGACTCCAGCACCGTCTTCGGAGGGTTAACCCTTAGCACTCGAGTGGCGACTCAAGAGAGTCACCACTAAAAACTGCTGTACCATTATTCACAATATTATTTACATTATTAAATACCTTGGTATCTAATCGATTACTAAATATTCAAGTATTGTATGAGCTATCGTATCAATTTCGTATTTGTAAAATGAATAAGAATCATATAGCATGGAGTTATTCTAGGTCGAAAGAAATGTTTTATCTCCAAGTGTAAAGGGTTAATAAGTTTTGGAAAGAAACACAGTAAATGGTTAACCGGGCACCTACATAAGGGTTGAAAGAGTATAATAAAATTAGGTGACGAGAGTACGCGGCAACGTAGTGTGGTTATGTTTCTCGTTGGTCGAACGTGAAACGTCAAAGGTGTCGAAAAAACTACCCCAACGTACTCCATTTTCCTCTGCCGTGGATTTCGATGAAGAAGAAGCTACGACTTTCGTGCGGACGTCTGCACGCACGCACGGCACGCACATACCGATCCAGAGCACGATACCAATCAATAACATCCGCGAATTAATCACGAGATAGGGGATGAAAGTGACAGGTGACATACCGTGGTTGGTGGTCCGCGCGATTCGAGCTCCTTCGGCGCAGTTCTCCTCGAGTTTTCTAGCGAATCTCTTCGACACAGGTTGATAGAGCACAACAAACGAGCACACGCGGCACGCACGGATCTCTCCGTTCCTGTCGACACGTTCCCGACGACTGTCTTTGATTCACGAGCAACGAAAAACGGCCAGGCGAAAACACGGAGCGCGAAACCGGCCGACACAGCCAACAACCGCGCCTCTAAAGCTTGCACCAGCAAACTGGCATCTCTCGTGCGGCAAACTTTCGCGCAAGGGCGCAACGCGCGCTCCGATTGGCCACAGCTACAACGGATAAGCCAATCGCGATCGATCGTTCGCCGAACGTTGACCCCCCTCCCCCCTATATCAGTACCATAACAGAACAGTGCTATACGAACTCTTCTCGCGAGTAGATCGGACTTCTCCCGCTTTACCACCGTTGCTATAGAAACCGAGACGCCAAGCCGAACAAAATGTACATCTCGCGACATCTGCACTGAACAGGGTA
Source organism: Lasioglossum morio (assembly GCA_916610235.2). Classification (NCBI taxonomy): domain Eukaryota; kingdom Metazoa; phylum Arthropoda; class Insecta; order Hymenoptera; family Halictidae; genus Lasioglossum; species Lasioglossum morio. The sequence continues at coordinate 26,369,203 of OU744326.1, forward strand.
ACTATCTTTTTTGTTATCTACCCACCTAACTAAAAATTATTTAATTAAACTTGCTCCATTAAGTTCCATTAAATTTCTCATTTCTCAATATGCTTCGATAACTATACATGTGTACTTTCATTTTTAAAATGTATTAATCAGACAATGGCTACGATGAATATATACATATCTACCCTTTTAAATAAGCATTTACAGTTTTAAATAAACAGAAGCCCGCAAATTATGGCGGGTGGATAACAGGAAAGATCCTTATTTCCGGTATGATATGCGCGTTCCGGATTCATTGATTGAAATGTATTTTTTTTTTGTTCTTAAATACGGCATGTGTTGAAATGAATTTCTACTCACCTGGCATAAAATAAATTCCAAATGGGAGAAGTATCGTTGATAATGAAACGCATCCCCACGGTCGTTGTACTTGTGATAGTATTTCACGTAGCCGCTGTTGATGACGAATTTTTCGTATAAGCCGAATCGTTTGCGATAGTAACAGGTCCTCCATAAATAATCCGATAGTAGTATCTCGCCGTAGTAATTTTGCAAATTATAAACGGTGTCCTCCGACTCGTATGGACAGATAACGTGGTTGAAGCACGCGGTTAACTTGACCAGCATTGACATGACAGCTTGTTACCGCTACTTTGTTCTCACCCATTTTATCACCGTACGTCTACGATACCGTTTCGAAATATTTCATCAATGGGCGTTTGCACACTACACCGATAAAAGAAAAATCCAATCAATTATGAATTTTATTTTAAGAATTCGACCCGACGCGAACCGATTTCGATGCAACATTCTATCGCGAAAAACCAGCGGCGAATCGATCGATGTGCCGCGCAATTCAAACGATTGCTCTCGTGCACGAAAGAAGAAAAAAAATTCGTTGTTTCACAACAGACACACACGCGTTTAATTGCTATTTCAAACTTGCTCTCTTTCTATGTATAAAATAAAAACGTTTTTCGTATAACGAATCTTAATCGTGTATTAAACGCTGATGAAGCATAACGATTCAAATACACCGACGAAATTTGAATTGTGTAATTCTTCGTTAAGGAGCGTACATCAAAACTTGTCAATTAATTGTAGTATGTGTTGTTGTTCTGCCTCTCGCCATTCAGAGTCGCCGGCATCCCCAAGATTTCCAGCGTATTCTGATGATAAGAAAACATTCTATGTAGTTTATTCTTATAAATGTCTAGATATTTTACTCTTGTGATAGTTTACCTCTCATGATATGCCTAATAGTTTTAAGGGAAGCTCTTCTCTGCGCTAAAATTCGCGTGACTCTTTGTTTTACCGCGGGCGGACAACCGGTGCAAGCTTCTAACAATACGTAATCTACTAATTGTAAAATGAACAGTCCGCCATCCAGTCTTCTCAGGTACGATTCCTCTTCATCTTCGTCCTCCTGAAGATTTTAGGTAATTTTATTCATGAAAATAGCCACGATAATGCAATCGGTAATGAGTTTGCAAAACTTCTCACACCTTTGTGTTTTTCTCAACCTCTTCCACCTTCTCCAGGTACTTGAAATGAAGCTCCATTAATCGATCTACCTTCTCGTAATCATTTTCAGTGAATTTACTCAATAATCTCTGACGCTGCTGACCTTTACAGTTTCGTAACATACTCGCGATAATCGACACTACATGTTCTGTAATTGAAAAAAAGTGTTTGGCGGACAACTTAGAGATTCGTCGAAGAAATATATAAAATCCTTTATTTTAGATACCCTCGTGTTCTTCAGCTGTAAGCATCTTCTTTCTGTTTTTCGTTGGTGTTTTCATGAACAATGGGAATATAGTCCTCAATCCGAGGATATCCACAAATTTACTACAGTTATCTCTTCCATCTGGACCATTCATCGCATGATCTAATACCTAACACATAATGTTAATATATAGATTTTTTTGTTAATTAAAACGTACTTGTCTATTCAAATAAAAATTTACTTTAAGAGATCCATTTCTGGACATTTTTTTCTCCCTCAACATTAAATTCATAAGCTGCAATCCCTCTCCTCTTAAAAATCGATCTCTGTTCACTGTTGCCATCAGACACGAACACAATACATTGAACAAATTCTCCATCATCTCTTGTTCTTCAGCTGTTTGGGGATCGTGTCTTTTATAATACTAGAAATAATATAGATTAATAACTAGACTGCGTAGATTTTAAGCATTTATGACAAACTTGAATAGACGCAGTTTAGAATAGGGGGAAGATTACAAGAATTTCAAAATATCAATGTATTATTTTCGGTCTATTGAATCGATCGTAAAATGAAAACTGTCCATGTACCGCCAATTGTTGCAGCAGAACATCAATTCCATCGAGTTCACCAAGTAGAAGTCTATTCTCCGGTGTACTCTGCAAAAGAATAGACAGAAGTTCACTGGCATAAAGTTTATTGGCATCGAACGGTGCTTTCGTTTTAATCCTCCGCAATAGCCACTGCATCAATCCTTGTTTCCCTGCGTCAGCGCACAGATCAGGTCTGAATTCCAAAAGGTTCTCGAAGATAGCTGAAAAATAGACACATTAAATTCTCTTATCATATTTCTCAGAGGTAATACAACCACAATTGTATTACCTAATGTGTTATAAACCCCATCGCTCTCTTCCTTCACAGACTCGTCCAATCTCTCCAAATTCTGTACAAGAAGAGCGCAAACTTGTTGCTCTAACAAAGCGTCAATCAGTGTATCAGCTCCCTCTTGGCTTTCGTGCAGAATATCTACGTCCGTTAGCTCTTGCAAAAGATCTACAACGCCGACTGCTATGTCTGTGTTCTCATGAGATAATAATTCGAGCAAAGAAGGTACAGCACCCAATTCTACCATTAACGGATAGAGATCTGGGTTAGTAGCGACAACGTGAAGTTCTTGGAGAGTTTCATGCAGTTCAACCTCAGATTCCATGAATCTGTGAAAACAAATGTAGTATAAATTTCGGAAATTTACGATTGGTAACAGTATCTTATACAACAGGGATTTCCAACTGGTTCCCCTCTAAGGTCCCAACTCTTCCCACTACTATGTACAGCCATAGAGTTAGCGGACAGCATAGCGGCATGGGACTCTTAGGACACATAGGACTCACGAGCTACAAGTTGGAACTCCCTGTTATGCAACATTGAAGTTAATATACTTTTCCGGTTGATCAGGAAACTTCACCCTCATCTCTTGGTTCCTCAGGGCCCTTTTCTCGAACAAAAGCACCATTCTTTTGAGCGTTGCTTCATCCAATGCTTCGACTTCTGGGGCCTCGGTTTCCACGTACTTCAGAATATCCTGCTTCTCCTTCTCCGTCAATTGAGGTTCGACTACATCATTCGCAGGCGAAGGTAAAGCAGCTCTTATAGGCGTAGGTGGTTCGCTACTTCTGACTGGAGTCACTTCAATTTCCCTGGTCTGTCTCTGACGCGGGTGATACGGGGTTTTAATCACCCGTTTTGGTTTCTTAGCATTTTCCCATTCATCTTCGTCATCCTCTTCACCCGCCACTGGCCTCTTCGGTGTATTCGGCGGCTGTGAAAAACAACTTTGTGAGGTTAGTTAGGCTATAACAAACTGTTTCAACAAACAGCCAACTCCTACATTTATCTGACGCACGGAGAACGTACTTTGTACGACAGTAATTCACCGATATCCATATTTCAAGTTCACAAATCTTCCCCGATGTACAACAACTCGCGTGTTTTCTCCAGTTGTTTTTTAGTCGAGCTTGATTGTAGCTTTCATTATTACGAACGAAACATCATCGAAGATTGTGTAAATCGCATACATCATGTTTCGTATTCGGAAAGAATAAAGTAGCAAAGCGAAAAATTGTTTAATTATTTATTTAGACAGCCTGAACCTTGTTTATATATTTAGTTTCGTTACCACAGGACAAATATTATGTATACGCTGAGAAATTACAAAGATGTCAGTAGTTTCTCTTCAATGGGAATAAGAAGTGCGACTTTACATACGGTTCATCGAATTGGTTTGCACAAGAAATTGTGTTTTATATACCCGTAAAATGTGTTGTACAAATATTTATTGACTTTCGTGTGGTCGGTATGCTTCCACGGCTGCTAATCTTGTTTATTGTAAAGAACTATAAATGCATCGACTGAGAACACTTTGATAACCACTGTTGTAGGGGCTCGCTCTGATAACATTGTTTGTACACGTCACAAGTTTCACAGACGTTACAAATTGTAACTTACAATTGCATGGAAAGAATTATTAAACAATATGGAAACGTTGTATCATCAAACAAACAAATTGGTCCAAGAGACTCAGCACCTTTTCTCAGAGCTCGAGAGAAAAACGCCTAACCTGGACATTCGTGAAATCGAGAACAGTATAGAATCAAAAATAAATCTTATCAACAGGTAGTTTTTTTCAGAAATTGCACCTGGCGGGTGCATCAGTGCATCCCACATAAAAAATCAGGAAGTTAGGACGTATCATGACGTATGATTTTGTGCCTCTATCATTTGTGTTTGTTTTTACTTATAAAAACATTAGTAACTTGTTCCAGTTCTCAGAATCACCCTGTACATGGTTTTATTTATATTTATACTATTCTAATATGTATTTATCTTTTTTAGCAATTGCGAAAGATTGGACGTGCTATGCCTGAAAGGTCCCATATATCAAAGACAAAATGCCAAGATGCGAGTAGATCAATTGAAATATGACAGTCGTCACTTGTTGGCTGCTTTGAATTCATGGCGTAATAAAATATTCAGACAGCAAAGGGAAGAGGCTGAGAGAGAGGCATTATTGTCCACTACCTTCACTGCAAATGATCATGTTGATATTATGATTGATCACAATGTTCAACATAATAGCGGTTTACGAAATGCGATCCATGGGATGGATGATCTCCTTCAGAGCGGAAGCGGTATCTTAGACAATTTGAGATCCCAAAGGATAACATTGAAAGGTGCTCATAAACGATTAATAGACATTGGGAACACATTGGGCCTATCCAACACTGTAATGAGGCTAATAGAACGAAGAGCCAGACAAGATGGTTTTGTTCTGGTCGGTGGAATGGTATTCACATGCTTTGTCATAGTTCTAGTTATAATCTACATTGCATAGGAACAATGGCTCGAAATATTTACAAACGATGATAGAATTAATAACGCAACTGAAATATTCCTCTTGTTGTAAAGCATAGCTCTTTCGAGATTGTATAAAATTTCACACGTGTTTTGTTACTTTTACAAAAGCAATATCGGAATTTTTAAATAAATCACGATGCAGCCTTTGGTGCAACATAAATCTGATACTGTTATACATTATATTATAAGTGTTACATGTCGAGATCGATGTATTTGTACATAATAAAATATAAAAATTTATCACATTCTACAGGTGTTCTTCTTTTGTTATTATGCAATTGTTTAAATATTAATAATAATTGTTATTCGTATGTTGGTAACGTCAAACCTGGTTCTCGATTCAACTTAACCTATCGATGATAAACAATAAAAATGATATTTATAATTTTTATGATATTGCAATTACAGAATTATTGTAATTTTTCTTTTTATCAATAATCCATATTTAATACTGAGTATAATACAAATACCCTGCTTGTATGCACATATGTGAGAAAATATAATTTAAAAATACACCCAAGATCATTTTTGAATGATCTTAATCAAATAAATTATAATGCTTAATTATTTTTATTCATTACACATATATGTATAAGAGCTGTAAATATTCTATGAAATTGTATTTTCGTTCGTCGCAGTATTTGATAGGCTTCCTTTCGCGAAGGAAATAAGCAAGATAAATACATAAAGTTCGAGTTCCTTTTACGATATATTTATAATTTATACAATGTAAGTATGTGCATATATTTGTTGAATATAAGTTTATCAAGAGTACATTATGTCACACTTAAATCCATGTATTATTTATGTTGTTAAAACCTATTGCAAAGTGTACGAATTTATTTGTACAATACACGTTCGTACGATTAACCTAAATAATTGATGTTTCACGAATAATGATTGAAAATGTTGTACTTGTCAAATAAGTTTTTCAAAATTATTTAAGATGTATAAATATTCTTTACAAACGTTCACTTTTATTTAGTTTTTCAATCGTTTTCATGTGTAAACAACACAACGCTACCGGATTATGTAACAGTTTTCTCGTTTTATTTTAAGGACCTTATTTTTGATTCTGTAAAAATAAGTGCTTATAAATCATCTTGATTTCATCAGTGAAAATTTGTACATTTACTACAGACTTTCTGTCGCAAACGAGCGGTATACATAGGTAAGTATACGCATCATCCATTTCTACTTTGCGTTTAGTGTTTTTTGTTTGTTTAGGAGAGTATTTATTTATATTTGTAAAAATACAAAACGATTAATACTCAGGGCAATTTGTTTTAGAATGTCTTTCCCAAGTAAAGAGACGCGTGCCAAGTGCTGGAGTTGCAGAGACGAGTATTGGAAATGTCTGGATGATGGTAAAACAGAAACGGAATGTAAAAAATTCAGAGATCAGTATGAAAAGTTTTGCTCTCATATATGGGTAAGTTTCAAACTCTGCACGAGTCTTTTTCTTACAAAATCTAATGAAAAAAAGAAAGCAACAAAGAGTATCCGAGTAGAACGTACTTGAAATTTTTTAATCAAATCTTCATATTTACCACTTTTTACTAGGTAAAACACTTTGATCGTAAACGAGAGTTCATAAAATTCAAAGAGCAAATAGAGCAAGGGGGGTATGTGCCTGAAGAGTCAATGCCAGCTCAAAGCTAATTTAGTGATTGTAATTTATAAGTTAATTTGAACTAATACTGAAGCTGTTCCCGCGTTAAGTTTACTTATTTTTGTTATTGTAATAAAACAAATGCTAAAAAATAACACGAAACTGTTTTATTATACTGTATGAAACTCCTTAATCCATTTTATTAGAAATACTTCTGGTTTTTGTTCTCGGACTGTTTGACACAGAAAGTTTTTCAATGAAAGACTGATTTAATGACTGCAAAATAATCGGCTTATCTGCACTTGAAGCAACGATTAATCATTTCTTTAACTGTTTTCCATTGTATCTGGCTTTGCGGGAATTAATTACATTATAATTAGTTTCATTATCATTTCAAAATCACATATTAAAAGAATAAATTGTTTGTTGATTACAGAATATGTAACAATGATAGTAACAGTACTGGAAAAGTTGGTTCATCTGCACAAACTGCTACCACAGCAACAACTGATTTGCAATCAGCGAGTACACATTAGTATGATTAGAAGAAAGGGAGATAAGCACTAAAGTAAAATATAAAGCGCATTGCAATCAAAAAGATATGGAACCGTCTAGATTAATTAAAGAACTGCAATTATGTAAAGAGGATATCATAATATTCAGAGTCAGTATTTTCTCGTAAAATAGCTTTCCGCTTGTAACAATGATCTTCTATTACTTTTATAAAACATTTTTATTTGTTTGCAGAAATTAATCAACTATGCCTCGTCGCATAAACAATTATGGAATGACGAGAATCTGAAGCAATGGCAACCAGTGCTCAGATATATTTTACAAATCTTTATTCCAAACGTAGCAATAAAGAGGGAACGAACTCTAATAGCTTCCCACACATTTTTTGCTTTACTGTCTATGGATCCTACTTCAGCCTTTTTAAATTATACTCTTGAGAACTTTTTAAATTTTAGTTCGAACGAGCTATACTTTTTGAATGATAAATACGATACTATCGAACCTGAACTGTTTAAGTTAATTAGCGCTTACGGCTACTTACAAGTAAACTCTAAAGAAATATATACTAACGACGTTTGCGCTCTAGTGTTTGATGTTACGTATAAGCACTGTTTAAAGTACACTAAACATTCTTATTTTGCGTACAAAGTATTGCAATTGTGGTTGCACAGAACCATGAGTACACATTTCTGGGACACGTGCAAGTCAATAATAGAGACTAGACTGGAGGTAATTATTTTTTCGAATTGGTGTAACGCAATCAATGAGATAAGCAAGCAGAATTCCGTGTGCATTTTTAACATGTACCTGAGAATCTGGGAGAAGAAGTACGATGGCTACTTGAATTATATATTTAAACATTGTGTCGATCAAATTTCTTGGCAAAATGAGATTAAGTACGATATTCTCGCTGAAATCTGCGAAGTTTGGGATAATATCGAAGCGATGACATCCCGTGAATTTTTACTTCCATTGTCCACTAGCCTGACAAAGTATAATTTACGATCGGCAGGTACAAAAGTTTACACTGCCATTGTAAAGAAATTAAACGATGACGAGTGGAAGAAAGCTTTCGGCTGTACAATCCGCTACCTTTTTCACCATTGGGAAAAAACGGAAGGGTGAGTTTAATCGTAGACCATACGATAGAGTTGATACGATAAATTGAATATACAATTTTCAGTGGAAATTACAATGCTCTCCAATTACTCTATAAACATTGGCTAGAACCAATTGTAAAAAGATATAAAACTATTCTAATATACTTGTGGGATATAGCAGGGGATATTAATGGATATTTCATTCGCTCGTATCTCCAGAGATTAGCCAGCGAAATGAGCATTGATCTTGTGGGAGAACCAAACATTGAATACTATATAAATCACGATAAGGAAACTGTAAGATTGAATGGGTTTGCGATAAATTGTTATCGAGCGAACAACTTGTACAATGCAAATGGAGATCGGTTCTTTACAATAAGAACTTTCCTATGGCACAATGCAAATAGTACATCGGTGTACATGAGAGATGGAATTGTCAAGTACTTTAAAATATTTTATGCGAATGTATTAAAAATGGCCGATAGTAAATCAGAGTGTATAAACGATCTGTATTATATTACACATTGGTTGCATGAATTTTTGTTGGACTGCTTTGAGATTGGATCTTGTTATCAACGGAAAATACTTGGTGTGAATTTATATAAAGCTATGCTGTCTTTCACCACTGCGAGCGCACTGAATAAATCTAGCCGTATCGAAAATGCATCGTGCACTCTGCTACTGAAGAAGTATTTGGTAGAAACAAGCAACTGGAAGTTTACAAATAAAACAAGCTTATTTCATTTGTTGAGACTTGCGTTAGACTGTGCGCTTGATATTAAGCAACTGAGTACTTCTATTATTCTTGATTACTTTGATAAAGATGTATTAACGAATGCAGAGAAACAAGTAAGAGCATCATTTCAAAAATGTTTCTCTTTTCTGGAAAAATTATTGATACATACTATGTTCGTAGGTTTTGTACAGAGTAGCAACGGCGCATTGCAATTCCTACAAGTTTTACGAAATTGAAAGTGGAGCAGCTCTATTCACAATTATAGCAAACTGGCTACCTTTGGATGTTCTGGATGGATATATTAATTCTAGTAACTATTCAACTTATTCGGAATTCTTGCTTAACGAAGCTGCCAGTCAATTAACACAGATGAAAGAAGATGTGCTGAAGGCAATCGTTCAGAATAAACCATTTTATGGAGTGTTGGCCGCTTTACTAAATATTGCCTTTCAAAATGGTCCAGAACAGGATCGTTTAACTCTAGAATTTGTCGAGAGAGTATTGTCTATGTTGAAGGATGCTACTAACTTCTTTCTGTCCATACTCTCTCAGAAATCTGAAAACACAGGTCCGAATTAAAACGAGAAATCTCAGCTTTATAGTTAAATATACAGGAAAACAAAGGTGTAACTAAATTCGCAATTGAACTTGTAGAACATTCGTCTTCTTTCGCGGAAATGGGATTGGCGATTGATACAGTGATTAAAAACAGCGAAATCGATAACACTGATTTTGACGAACTATCTTTAACTCCGGCGCACCAGGTCCTTATTTCCTGCATTTGGATGTCTCTGAAGGTACGCCTGTTTATATTTTACAAAAATAACGAGAATGATGTCTAATCCAATTTTTTTACCATTTTATTAAGAAAGAAATGAATTTGTTGAATAATTCCTTATGGATGTATCTTCACAATCTCAATAATCGTAAATGAAAAATATTAGAATGCCTCCTGTAAACCTAGAGCTAATCGAATACAATAACAAAAAAGACATTTCTAGGTCTCTTGCGAAATAGCCTCTGAAATAGGACTCCGAATGTACACGGAGGAAACTGTGAAGTGTTCTGCTAACATTATCGTGACCGTATTACTCAGATGCAGGCACAAGGGTGTAGTAGAAGCTGCGGGTGCAGCAATAGGTCGTCTAACAAGGTATAAGTTAAGCTAAACAATCGTTCAAGCTATGTAATTATGAATAATTAAAAAATTATAGGTGTTTATGCAACCAAGAGAAATATTACAATTTCACGAAGACACATATGTTACATATTCTGGAGGACGAAGCTATGCACTCTCTGAACATTACCAGAAGGGGTGCAGGATTGTCAATAATGTTCCACAGAATCGTCGTCAGCGACAATCGAAGAGACCGACCCCTCTTGCATTTTGCGGTACAGAAATTGCTACAGTTGCTGGATAATTTCTGCAATGCTTCTTCGAAGAACTCGGAATCCCAACACGATTCTCCTTGGGCTAGACGTTTGCATTTTCTTTGTGCGTTGGTGGCCGACAAGGAAATGCACGCACAGTTGACTCTGTACATGGAGAGGATTACGTTGACTTGTTTTAGATTCTTGGAGTCTGACGTATGGACTATTAGGTAATGCGTAAAATTTTCTTGAAGGCGCAACAATGACTATAGCTGTTCACATATTTCAGAAATGCGAGTCTTCAGCTGTTTGGCGCAATAGTCCCAAGATTGGTGGGTCAAAGTTACGGGGAAACTCTGGACTTTGGAACTGGATATCCCATCAATCATTTTGTTACACATTATCCTGTGCTCGCGAAACACGTTACGATGGAACTCTCCAAATTTTCTGACACTTTCACGGATTTCTCTACCGAGCTGTACTTGCACTCGAACATTGTACACATTCTCATACTTCTCTCCAAGTTCACAAATAGTGATTGCTACTTGATCAATTACTCCTCTGTAGAATTTGTAGCGAAGATTAAGAATTGTTTACAGAAAATGTTTAAAAATCCTGTTTGGTACGTCAGACTTCTGGTTGCAAAGGCTTACGCAGCTTTGACAGCCTTCTCGAGTATCGAGTTCGAGATTACAGAGTTCAAGAAGCTTGTTGCTTCGAGCAACAATGCTAATTTGATCCATGGCTATTTATTAACGATAAAGCATCTGAAGGAAAAGCTGTCGGTTGAAGTTGAACATCTAAGTTTGAAAGCAAATGTTGTTCAATGTACGAATAGTCATGAGAACTGCACAGAATTGTTACGATTTCAAGAGATATTACAAAATTGGCGCAACACACCCGAAAAGGAAAGTGAAATTTGTTATGTATTAGAAACGTTGCGTTTACAATTAGCAACGTCTGCTTCGGATCAAATGAATGCCTCGGATATATTTCTTTCCGACCACGGAAATGTTTCTATATTCCCTTCGGAAAGGACGAAGCCAGGATTCTTTCAGTTTATCGATTATTCTACGAAATTGTACGCTGACTATATTGGAAGAACAAATAACATCGACACTGTCACTTTGTACAAAATTTTATCCTCCCACAGCATCGATCAATGCACTTCTTTCTTAAACAATGTAGGGAATACTATGTCTGTTCTAAACATTGTTCTGAAATGTTTATTATTAAACGAACACGACGATAACGAACTGCGCGTAAACACAATGCTGAATTACGCTCTGAAAACTTTACAAGAATTATCACTGCAAGATATCAACAATTTAGACGTGAAAAAGTCTGCGAAGAATGTATTATCTTTTCAACGAGAAGAAAGCATAAAAAATTTTAAACTGTGGCGCTTGAAGGCTATACTAATATTAATGTATTCCGAAAGCAGTGCAACTATAAATCAGATACTATCTCATGCTTTGAAACTATGTATTCACGAAGAAGAGTACAAGAGACAAACAGCGGTGGAATTTATACAGTTCTCGATGAGACGCTTTGCAGAACTAACAAACGAGAATAAACTAACAATTTTATGCTGTTGTCTGATTTTGTTGAAGGATGAAATTTCAGAGATACGCGAATCTATCGTGGAGAGTCTGAGGACGCAGGTTTTACGTGAGATCGCACACGACGAGTGCATGTATCAATCGTTATTAGACGAAGTGATGTTCGATCGATTAAAACTAGTTACTGATAAAACTGCGATCCTTCGTTTTATCAAATTGTTCACGCACAATGTTAAAAACTTCGACGTCGACGCGGCGATCGAAAATCCGTTTTACCAGGACAACAGTCCAATTTACAAGGAGGAGTCGAAGTTTTTAAATCTTTGTTTTTATTACATACAACGAAATAAGTACAATTCGGACAAACGCTCGACAGAAAATACCGCAAATTACAGTAATGAGAGCGTCACCGACGTTCCAAATAAGATCGAAACAAAGTATCGGCTTCAGCAAAAGTGTTCTCTTGATTTCGCTAATTTAGAAGTGGTCTTAAATACTAAATACGTAGACTATTTATCAAAGAAGCAAAAAATCGTGATGCAGGAGTACATTTAATGATAATCACAAATGTACAATTATCGTAACGGAACACGAACGATAAGCATCGAGGCTTCGATAATTGTTTTTTTCTTTTTTCAAAATTAAGAACTAATTGTACTTGTGAGGAGTCTCAAATAAATCTTTTCTAACCCATCAAAGTACACAAGAAATATTTAATAATCCCGAATAAATACATCTGTACACCTTACGATTATATATACTATGTATATATATATATATATATATATATGCGAATGCGCGGCGCACATTCGCAAAGCATATATAACTCCGTATTTACATTATGCTACATGTAATCGTATCAGAATATTAGAAAACTTTTGAACGATCGTAGAATATATTATACATCGCGAACATTCTCGTTTCTATCTTCTTCGATGTTCCCATCGGAACATATACCTTTCGCTCTCGTATCTACAGCCACGCTTGCACGATACCAAACATGATCAGGCGAAAATCGCTATAATCGTGATTCAAGAAACAACATTTCTTTCATTCGTAGAGCTACACGATGTAAATTAAACCTATATATCCACGCGTTCATAGATTTGTCCGACAAAGTGTCTTTGAAAGGTGTTCGCGTGTCGATATTAAGCATATAAAATTACAAAAATTCATCAACTAATTTTAAACAAACTAGTGTAGTTTGAAGAAGTTATTCGCTAACCGCGCGTCGTCCATCAATTAAATGCATACGTAATTAAATAACAATCAAAGAAAGAAGGTGGCATTTTGACAGTGAATGTAGATGCGTACAATAATAGAGTATAGAAAATTCAAAAAAATACTTCTTTCTTCAATTCTAAATTATTAAAAGTATAAACACACATATGTGTATATGTATATATATACATCTAACGCCATTGAACACTGTATCGTGCTTTGTAATTGAGAGATAATTGCACGTACTAAAACTATATAAATGAAGAAATGTGATGAGAATTGATCCTAAAAGTATAACGTTACAATTTTCTATACAAACTCAATTAAATTCTACATATATCATAGGTACAGTTCATTTAAACGTTCCAACTTTTTTTATAATTATTACGTGAAAATGATATCGATATAATGCATCCAAATAATTCGCTGTACGTTTTTTCCGTTTCGCAAATGCGAACTATATATTTGTTTCAGATCAAATAGTCCTATCGACTATTCGTCTCGTCATCGTGATATGTCGCTAACGATTATTATTAAATTTCTTTGGTGATTCTCTCTATTTACATCAAAGTATGTTTATATAATAATTGCTAGGATGTGCCTAATCTTATAATCATTTCCATGGAGTAACACCTTCCGACAAAGAAAATCGTGCTAACACGCGCTTGCGAGTGTGTATCCCTTCCCGTTTCTCATTTTCTTCGCTATTATTAAGTAGTCAACGCTACCTAGACGAACATTAAACTAACGGCGTGATTACTATTGCTATTAATAGTAAATTTGTGGATGCACGCGTGAGAAAACTATAATCCAAGGGTTACGTGTGATTTCAATGCACTACTGTGTAAAAAAATCATGCAAAGTTAACGGGGATCTTCTCAATACTATCTATAATAACTAGACTGTGTATCTTCATACGTTTATAGCAAAAATTGAGTAGATTTAATTCAAGATTGTTGATAACTCCTCTATTAAAACCATTAAGGGATGAAATAACATTCAATTTTAGTTTATATATTTCCTGCAATCAGCGCAGATAATTTTTATTTCGCATAAAGATCCGCAGTCCACTAATAACAATTATAGAAACAAAGAGAAAATTGCTATCGTTCAACTACGATGCAGTTATTAGTTTGGAATTCGAACCTTTTTCGAACAACTTGATGTGATCGAACTATGTTGAAAATAGATTTATCAAGATCTCCTTATCAATCTAAAATTATATTATCAAGACGTTGAACAGGTTTATGCGTTTTATATTCATTTTCGAAATTGTAACAGTACGTGAACAACTATTTTGAAATTCTTCTTCTTTCCTCTATTTTCTTCATTCGAATCGATCAATATATTTTATTCTTTTCGTAGTCGAGATACTCCTACAAGCTAGAGTACAGAAACGATAGGGTCAATTACGATATTCGGAGAACAAGGTTCTCAGAAACCTGGCAGAAGAAACTATTATGTCGCTCGGAAGGAATTGCTGGCAATAGTGAGGTTTATTGAGCATTTTCACTATCTCTATGGACAAAGATCCCTTCTGAGAACCGAATATATCGTCACACTGTATTACTGCCCTTCAAGAATCCATAACGGCTCCAAGAATATGACTTTATTATGAATCATCGAGAAGGAAGATCCCGTGTCAAAACACGGGCAATCTTCCCGCGAAGATCTTACGAATCCGAGGGCTATAAGCGGCACAAAAGTTTGGAAGTGAAAGAGAAAATTAAAGAAACTGGTGACGTAATTTTTATGAATACTCGAGGAACTTGCAAGAGTGGTAGGAGACACAAAACAAGGACGAAGAAATTGCTTTTATCCTATTCGAGAAGATAAAGACGGTGAGTGGAACATTTCCAGTTTGAAAAATGCCCAATTACAGTGAACAGTCTTCTCTTAATAGTCGTTGAGAACGAAGCCTACTATTTCCAAATACCGTAGTATCTAAGAGAACTGCAGAGTGTAAACAAACAGCTTTGTTATCGTTTATGAGTGACGAGGAAACTGTGGAATAATACCGCGTCGCGCGGAATGCGAGACGAAACGCGCAATAATATATTTATACACGTGCTTTCGTTATATAATTTTGCATAATAGAAATATTCAGGAACCATTATTTGTTTATACAACTGGATCAATGTACGTAGCGGAAAGCCACAAAAATATATTTATTTTCCTTAATTTAATATCTTTTATCTCTTTCTTCTATTTTCATTATCTCCCTTTCCCTCTCATTTTTTTTTTGCAACACGATTTTCAACCCCTCAAATCTGTTATTCTATAAAACTTGTAAAAGAAATTTGCATTACGATGTACCTTGATAAAATATTACGTACTCCTTTGTTAAAATTTGAATGAAACTGTACCTTTCTCGTTGAGCATTGTTCCTCTATCAACAGGACCGTTTAACACGACCGTTGCTAATTTATATTATTAAGTAAAATAACAGAGCAACGAGAGTGTTGAACGTTTCATTGCCGATTTCGTCTCTCTCTCCAATAGTAGTTAGTAATTTGAACAATTTAAAAAATGGAAACACATATAGAGATCTTTTCTTCCTTCCCCGTCGTTTCGTTTCCGCTTCGAGTGGAAGATTGTCAGATTCGCGGTAAATTGTAACGTTATTATAATTTGAGTACACGTTTATGATTCAGCGTATAGTGAAACGGTGAGGATTAAGAAAAGTATCGTTTTGACACACAACCTTGTATTCCTTAAACGTCTTTTGTACGGCCAGAACTGCATAGGCACAAATACAAGAAATCTCATCTGGCATAGAAAATTGTATAATGCTGCCAAAAGTAATATTAAAATGGCTCCGATAACGTTTTTTCTTCATAACCGAAATGTAAAATAAGTGATCACTTCAGTTATACTATTCTCTCTTATCTGTATTTCCCCTTTAATTTAAGCTCAGTAAACATAAATGATTCGAACGTCCTAGCAAGTCTCTATTAAAGAATTGAACATAGAAACTTGGATAAAAATTTCAACTCCATAGAAACGTAAGTGTGTGTGTGTGTGTGTGTGTGTGTGTGTGTGTGTTACAGCGACGAAGAACTTTCAAACAATGGCTAGTTAATTATTTGAGCACGGGTAAAAAATCGTTAGAGTAATGAAATAGTCACAAGATACCTTGATTATCCGCATGTGAAATTGTCATTTTAATTCTCCGGTATATAAAATGTGTTTTTTGTTGTTGTTGTTTATAATTGTTTACCAAGCGATACACGGTTTTCTTTCGTAATAATGCAAACTATATCATTATTTTTTTTTTTAAATATTCTTAACACTCTTATAGATTCCTCATCCGTTATTTTAATTAATCTCCCCTCACTCGCGAAATAAGTAATTCATTTCTTTAAATTACTTTCATTAGTCAAAATGGGACTGTTACGTCCGCTATGCATACCTAGAAATATTATGTGCTACAGAATACAATCAATTTACTTATAAAAGAAGATCTTAAGGTGCGTCCATGATTAAGTGCAATATATATTACTGATAATGCTTACTCCTGCAATTTGGATGCATCAACTTAATCGAAACTTTTAATGTGTTTTTTTTTTGTTTCTTAGTATCGTAATATGCTAAATGTCTTTAATGGAACCATGTATCTTTCAGACTGTTTATGGGGAATCCCATTTCAAACACGCAAAGTATATATAAAGATATATTACACTAGAAATAAGGCTTAGCTGAATAAATTCACATGCTTCTCTTCAGTATTATCTCATCCATATATTCGCTTATACGGACGTGATCGCACCACGCACAAACTCAATGAACATTGTTTGATGTACTTGGTTGTTCCTAACGTAAAATCGCACCACCATAGACTAAAGCGAAACAACTAAGATAGAAATAAATGTAAATTGCAAACTGATTTATGATCAAATACCTCTTTCTTCTATGACATTATCGATTATCAAAGTGCCTGTGATTATTTTTTTCACGCTTAGTACTCAATAATATACTCATTTGTTATTTAGCCGTCTGTCCAAGACCGACGGATGATTTTGTCTTTTGTGATGATTCCGCTGTTTCATTTGGTTGATCGACATCCATCTAAAGAACATATGCAACAATTAAATACCTAATCTAAACTAAACTAAACCTAATCAAAACTCTTTCGAATATTAAATATACACGTTTTTGAATACTATCGGAATTTTCAAATATTAACCCTTACTTGAGTGGTGACTCAGTCGCCACTAAAGATTGCTATTTCAAAATATTGTTTAGATTATTAAATATGTTGACATCTAATCAATTACTAAACATTTAAGTGTTGCATGAGTTATTCTATCAATTTTATATTCGAACAAAGAAAAAGATTAATGTAGAATGGAATTATTCTATATTATATAAATACTTTACCTTTTCTTCTTTTTCATCATCAATTAATATCGGGCCATTCTCAGCTTCGTATTCTTTTAAAACCGCGTCTAAATTATACCTCCGTCGGTAGTTGACGAAGAACGACCGTAGGTGCGCCTCTGTTTTGGTTCCAATGACATCAGCGATCGCGGAGAAATCTTTCCCGTATTTTCTAACACCTTGAACGGCCAATAATAGCTCATCGTTTGTCCAACGAGCGTTTATACGACTCGACACTTCGGGCGGTCGCAGATCATCAATACCATCAGCTGTCTTGCGTTTCAACGCGCTCACTTGCTGTTTGTTTGATTGTATCTGTACATTGAGAAAATAAATACTAGTAAATAACATATTCTACCATAAAAAAGAAAGAACTGAAGCATATAATTTTTTTTTATAGTTTTTAGAAAAAAAATGTATCCACACGTTTCTCGTTGTAGACTGATTTGAGTCTTGTTTTGGAACATACTTGTCGTTTTAAGCTAACAATTTCTGTGTCGATTGCTTGTAAACTGTTGTTCGCTTGATTCGGTTGACCAGCCAATGCTGCTAAATCATCATGATTAACGACCAGGCCGCGAGGTGGTTTTCTTTTATTTGTACGACCCGGCATGGAACTTAATGGCCTTGCTACACCAGTTCGCCTAAATCATTTGAACAAGTTTTGATCGATATTGTACTGGTTGATTTTATAAATAGTAAAGGACAGGTATGCATGAAGTAAAGGTATTCATTGGTTTTTGTATAACATTAGGCTGGTGCACTGATAAGAATGCTCATACATATATAAATATCTGTACAAATGAGATAATAATAGAGGTCATTCTACTGCTGTTTCAATATTGTCAAGTAGAAAAGAATTTTTGTATGAACATTCTTACTTCGAGGAGAGTTCTAATAATTTTCTTTTAATTACAGATGTTTTATTTGACTTGCACTCACTGACCTCCAGTGCAGATAGCAGCTGTGACACGCGTGTCCTTTCGGCGTCGCACGTACACTATGACAAGCAACGCCACAGTTGCTACACGAGCCCTACAACACATAACACCCTTTTTAAGATAAGATCCGATCATCCCCCCACCCTCTCCCTCCACTTGAATTCCTTTACATCTAACTAAACTAATTCTCTAAACAAAATAAAAGCCTTTTCCCTTGTTTTCTTTTCTTTACAAAACAAAAATATTGAAGTATATACACGATAGCATATATTAATTTGTAAAGTCTTTCATATGTCTTTCCATAGAAGAATATTAACAGTGTTGAATATCTATAAACTGTACTTGTGTAGTTTCGTTAATATCATTTAAAAGCAGTTGTGTAAGCCAATCTCTTTCTAAGTTTCTTTCCGAAGATTCTCTATGTATGTTTGTGTCTCCCTATAGTTATTATTCAGTGCCTTTGTGCACTTCAATATTTTTTTCCTCGGTTAGGTTTCAGCCTACCAAATCTCTGCTAATGCGTGAATCAATGTTTTGTATAGAGGGTTCTCTTACTTTTTTGGCTTTCTTGGCTGTTCTCTTGTTAAGGTATAAAGGATTTACACGACAGAGAGAGAGAGAGAGAGAGAGATAAAAATAAATATGATACACAAAATAGCAAAATATAATAAGCATATGCAACTGGGTAAGGTTTAGGCTGAGTACCTGAACCTGAGGGGCGTTTTCCGAGTCGGATGGGGCTTTGGCGTCAGTGCCTTGGCTTCCTGGCACAGCTTGGTTCTTTCCACGACGTATTCCGCGGTGGATCGTCCATTTCTGGAACGTTCCACATTTACGTTTCACAAAACGATACAACGAAAAACGTGAATAAAATTTTTACTTTTGTCTTTCGAATAGTTGAGAAAGATTTATCTTTATTTATTTGCATTGTGTATATAGCACGGGTCTCTTTGATCGGTCTCGAGAGCTCGAATTTGTTTTACAATGGACGAATTCATTTTATATTTAATTTTTTATTTCTTTCCTTTTCTTTCTCGGTACTCTAGCGACTTTCACCAATTCTGTATGGATCAGCTAGCTGCCGTCATTATTCGCTTTTTTTAATCACTGCATGGAATACGTTACCGTGTGGATACATTTTTTAAATGCGTACAAATATATCTCAATGTCACACTCGCGCGTGTTATTATTTTATTTTTTCAAAGCCAGTGCCATGGCATTAAGATGCAACAAAAGGACAGAACTACCACACGCTGTAGCATAAAATGTCAATCGACTCAAAATTAAACTCCATCAGAGAGTTGCAAAACGAAAAAACGGTAAAATATGAAGCTTTAGGTTTATAAAAAATTAAACAAGCAACTAAAACGAATTCGTTATTCTGTCTTGAGTGAATAACACAATTTTTTCGTACGAACGCTCAAAAATTTTTATAAAACTATTGTCGTTCTAAAATACAGAGAGAGAGAGAGAATCGATTTTATGTAGATATCTAGTTGCATGCGTCTGTTAGATACATCGAAAAAATATCTTACTTTTTCCTCGGATTCACTGTCTGTATTGGAACCTAATTCGCTTCCATTCTCGCTTCCATTTTCTCCTTCCTTTCCACCGCTCGTCAATTTTCTAGCTTGTCTATCCATCAACGATGTTCTAGTTCTGGTCTTCTTCCAACTGTAATAGTATTTAACCAGGCTAGCAATAGATTTGTCAGGTAACTAGAAAAAAGAAAACGAGAAACAATGAATTATTATTGAAAGGAACAATTTATGGGAATGTAAAGAAATCTTTATGGGAAACAGGATCCTACCATTTGCCTAATACGATGAAAACTCTTTCCGTGAAATTGGAAAGCTTGTTCGAAAAGAACTTTGTCCTCGACAGTCCATTCGTCTGGGAATGGTGTAAAGTTAGCTAAATCTAATACAGCACGTTCTAAGTTATGTTTGTGCCAAAATAGCATTCCCAATGCTTGTTCTCCGTTGTAGCCATATTTTTCTTTAGCCAATATAATGTATTCATCCACTGTAGCAAAATTATTCCATATGAATCACATATGCTAGAAAAACAATTTGCAATTCAAATGATAGATGCATCGGCTACTTACACTTTTGATCGGGTATGTCTGTTGTAGGGGACCATACGAGTAACGCTCTATCAGGACACTGATCTAATCGTCGTTCTAAAATAAAACAGAAAAATCATTTTCTTTTCTTTCTAAACAATTTCATCTTATTTAGACTTACTGCAGTTAATTTGCTTTCGTAAAATAAACTACGGAGTACAATAATTGCACAAAAGAAACATACCATTTACTGGAACAAACTCTGGAACAATGACCTGATAGTCCCGTCCAACACGTATTTTCTCTGCTGGAACTTAAAAATAATGAGCGTTAAGTATACTCTATTGTTAAATTCACTTAAAAGTGCATAATTACGATACCTAAATATAGAATATATTAAATAGCGATTTTCATTCAGCTATGCTTTATTAACAGGGATTGCTACGATTACAAATAAATTTAGATCTAGAGATACTAAAAAAATATTGCATTACTATCGATATACATTGATTAAACACTAAAATGCACTTCGATATAGAAAGACGAACGTAAATGTGTAATGATTGGCGAAAAATATGTTTGAATTCATTTCAGAAAAATATCGGTACGAATTGGTCGAAAAAGTATGGAACTTAAAAAGAGGAAAAGTGGGGCGCGCTGTTTGAAGATCCTTACGGATTTTCGCATACGATCAATAGAAAAATATACATAAAGTTCCAAAGAAAAATATCACGATGAGAGCTTAGAGCGCATCGATAAACTATCATTCGAAAAGTTTCGATTAATTATGAGGATAATATAGTTGCAATTGAAAATTGGTACCTCCGTCCTCCTCGCTCGAGGATTCCGTCTGTCCATTAGGGCTGGGGCCTCTCGATCTTCGCCCATTTCTAACATTTTCCGAGTTTCTTTCCGCCAAAACCATCTCCTGGCTTTCCTTTGGTGAACGTTTTGTCAAATAATTATAATGATTATATTTCTTCCGCACGAAAAACTCGCGAAACGAACGATGCAAGCGTTAGCTTGCAATTACACGGTGTTTCGTAGAGTCTAGCTCATGCTTCGTACGACCGTAGCGAAAGTAAAATGGCCGCTTATTGAAAGTGATCCGATTGGTCGCCGATTTACCAAGTAAAGATGGCAACGTACGTTTTCAATGTACAATTTCGAAATTAATTGCATCTTTGGAAACCAGTTTTTCGTTCATTGTATCGCACACTTATAAATATATTTTTGTATATCGATTAATATGAATTTCACCGATACACATGTACACGATATTGTATATTTTAAAATAAATACCGTTCATTATTGTGTGTATATATCTGGTATGTATATATATATATATATACACACATACATATTTATATATATACACATATATATAATAAAGTATATGTGTGTATATATATATATATATACATACACATTTTTATATATGTATATACACATATATATATATATATAATAAAGTATATGTTTATGTATATATATATACACATTTATATATATATATATTATATATGTACATATATATGCGATAACACGAAATTTTTCTGCAAAGAATATAGCGATGTTTCTGAATCCAATTAAATATTAATTGTTAATTAAATAAGAGTATTATAATATATTTTAAAAATTCGATTTTCAAGCAAAGAATAAAACGTCCAAGTTATTTATTATTATTGGGATAAGTTGAAATTTCCAACATACACATATTTATTATTCCGAGAATGTATATTATTCTAAACAAGTGACGTTGAAATGATTAAATAAACGACGTGAAGTTATATAATTAGAATGTATCAAGAATTTGAAAACTATTTCGAACCAATTCATTCGGATGCACGCTTTACTCAATGTTCGAAATATCGAAGCGTGTATAGCATTTGGTATTATTAATTAGACATGTATAAAAAGTATAGTACACCTACAGGAAAAAAAAACAATAACGAAAAAAACCTATAATTTATAATTATAATTATTTTCTATTACAATTAGCGAAATGTAGCATTAGAAGTATGTAGATTGAAATAACAAGGCATCGATATATATGTTGCATACACTGATGATGTCACGAGGTAAGGTAGCGCGAGTTTTACTTGTGAATCTCTCGCAAGCGTTTCTGATTCTCCGAAAGTATCGAAAAGTATCTCGATAAAACATCGGCGTAATTGTAAATAGAATTGCTAGTAAAGATAAATTCGTGGTGAGATCTCGTCAATAAATATCGTCAACAATAACGTAGAATCGAAACTAAATCATAACCTAAATTTCGTACAGTTTGTATTGAAAGTCTATCACCGAGAGGCGCCACTATCAAGCAATCGCAGTCTCTGATAGACTTTGCCGTGTAAGGAACTTTCGTCGCCTATTTAATGTAAATATTACATTTGTTGAGAATTTAGAGTTTATTTTAGCGTACGTAAGCTCGAAATTGTTGTTCACGTTCCCCGTGCAATTCGTTGCTCGGCGTCATTCCGTAATATTTTTCGATCTAGCCGTGATCGGCAATAACCAAAAAATCTCTGCCGTAGGTATTCTTTTTTTCCCTCGATAATCGCTGGTCTTTTTTCTAACATTTTGTTCGACTCGAATTTAATGTTCCACCTTGCCCTGTCCCGTGATATCCCGGTGAGAAATCCGGGATTCGTCGACGAACGTTTCCGGGATTCGTGACATTCGCTGTTTAGAATAGTACAGCGATTAATTTTTGTTCACCAGCCAATTGTTACACGTATTAACAAGTTAAATTGAATATCCGGTATATTTTTCGGCTCTGTCTCTTATATCGTTACGCACAGACGAGCCGTACATGATTTTCTCATTTCGAGAATCATTTCTGTAACCAGGGGAGTAACTTGTGGACATGTACTCGTTTTTCTCGAATTTCCTCTGGATAATGTTGTTCCCTCGATTGTCTTATTTATAAGATAAGCTTATACGAGAAACACTTGCGCGTATGTATTTCGTAAATTTAATTTTGGCTTAATGTATACTGGCAGGCAATGTATACATATGTAATCCTAAATATGTCCACATGTTCCTACAATTATAGTGTTTTAATGTTGTGTGCTACCCTTATAGTCTGACATAATTCGTTCGTTAATATTCACGATTTGTTGCCGTGTAAATGTTCAGAATGAAAAATTGGTCTATGTAAATATGTGTCTTTTTTAGTTGTTCACTTTTATGTGTGCATACACACACACATATATACACGCTCATACATGATATAGTCATGTAACTTGTTTATGCGCTTGTATGTACTTGGACGTGTACATTGTATCCGAGAGGATAGTTTATAGCTACAGTTGTTACAATAACTCGAAGATATTTTTCTTTGTCGAGTATAGAATAAAATCATCCTTTTAACTGATATTATTTAATCGTTTTTTTGCAGATGATTGTCTGAAAGAGGTGTATTCAGACTTATCTGCACCCCCAAGATCCTAACAAGTATTTCGAGAGATTTTAAGAGTAAAACAGAAACATGAGAGTTGTTGCACTAGTCAGCGGTGGTAAAGACTCTTGCTTTAATATGATGCAATGTATAGCTGCAGGCCACGAGCTTGTGGCTCTAGCTAACTTATATCCCGTTGGAAAGGGTAAAATAATAAGTACAATATTTTTTATGAAAATCCAGCCTGCTCGTTTAATTACTACAGGCTTGTCCAACTAGATCTATTAATAACAAAGACATTCCACATTTTCCAGATGAACTAGATTCCTTTATGTTTCAAACTGTTGGATATCAGGGTGTCGAGTACATTGCAGAAGCTATAGGCTTGCCAATGTATCGTGAACCGACGTTCGGCAGATCAAAAATGCAAGAGAAATATTATTATCCGACAGAGAACGATGAAGTTGAGGATCTTTTTAGGCTGTTAAGTAAAGTGAAGGTAAATATAAAATATCGATGCACGAGATAATATTGGAAATCGAATTAATATTGGGAACAACAAATTTTTGGATAATTTATTCAATGTGATTACAGGAGAAAGAAAATATAGAAGCTGTTTCGGCAGGAGCTATTCTAAGTGACTATCAACGAATTCGCGTGGAAAATGTGTAATTATTCAATGCGATTCTTTATATATATATATAATGAATTTTATAAATTGCGCAGGACGATCTACGAATCTATGAAAATCAAGATGTCTAATACGAAAAGTCTTACTTTTCAGGTGTAGTCGTTTAGGACTTGTTTCTTTATCGTATTTGTGGAGAAGGGAGCAAGATGAATTGTTGAAAGAAATGATAGAAAGTTCTGTAAACGCAGTTATAATCAAGGTAGCAGCTCTAGGCCTTGAACCAAGACATTTGGGTAAACCAATCTCCGAAATGCAATCTCATCTTGCCAAAATAGTAAGTAAGATGTCCTGGTGATTAATTTGACACAAAACATTAACTGTTTGAGTGGTTCCTTCTATTTAATTTACTGTTGGCTCTTATTCAAGTACAAATAGACCATAAATATATAGACGCGAAACAACTTTCATGTGAATAAAAGCTTAATATACGCTTCTATCAACAATAGAAATAATCAATCGAATGCTGTATCGAATGTTTAACGGTTTTCTGCTTGCAGAAAGAGAAGTATGGTGTAAACGTCTGCGGCGAAGGAGGGGAATACGAAACGTTCACGTTAGATTGTCCATTATTTAGTAAAAGTATTATAATGTAAGTTTTAATATTTTGTCCCCAATGGTTAAACACGGAAATTAATACAAGTCTTCGTTTTCGCATTTTAGAGAGGAATACGAAAGCGTAGTGCATTCGAATGATAATATAGCGCCGGTCGGATATCTGAACTTCAAAAAAATACACGTACAAGACAAGAATGTAAGTGAAGTATCTCGTTTCGTTCTTTAGAGTTGTATGGTAACACCAGGGGAAAAACATTTCAGGATGGCATAGAAAGATTAACGTTACAAGAGAGATTAAAGAATGTTCCTATTAAAGTCCCGTCTGATTACATCGCAGAGATTATCGGTCCAGAATTGCACGACGGATGTAATTTATCAGAAGATGAGAACGACGATCACGATTGTACAGATAGTAGTTTGAAAACGTCGAATTCTGGTAATAATTTTGAAAAAACATTGCGAGAAAAAAAAACAAAACCGTAATCGTCCTGTGTAGGACATTAATATGCGGCTACGATATACAGGTCAATTTAACCCACCGAGTCCTATGGAAATTTTATACGAGGAGGAAGACTATCCCGATGTACCGGTAGTAAATAAGAATCAAACCGGCTGGTACTGGTTTGGCGGTATTGCTGGGAAACAGCCGGACCCGAAATCCGCAATGAGGGAGGCATTGGAGAAATTAAGCAGTAGGTAAACTTTAAGTTTTTCAAGTCACTTTTTCAGTTAATCATACTCTTTCTCTCTCTCTCTCTCTCTCTCTCTCGCTCTCTCTCTCTCTCTCCCTCGCATAAATTTCAACACAAACAGTATACATACGTTGTGCCCCGCTAACTTTGTTACAACACGATATCACCGTTATTTTTTATGCTACGCGAAATGTATCCAAAGAACAATTATTTGGATCAAGGGGATACATATTATCTTTACTTTTTTCCCTCAAGGTTCCTCCCGAAACTTCGAGGTCATCGATGTTTCACCAGTATGCATTTACAAAGAAATTAACTCGGTGAAATATAAAACCAGTGAAAAATATAAAAAATCTAAGAATACTGTCACGTTGTTTTCTATGTAAAAAGACAATTAAGGGGTAAAATGAATTTTTATTTAACTACTGCTTTGAACTTGAGACTTCGAAGAAAAAATTATTCTCACCATAATATGTGTCTGCTTGAATATAATAATTTGTCCGTTTGATATTTGCGTAAAAACTAACGGAGATATCGCGTCGTAATAGAGTTAGTGGGACTCTCTGTACATACATATATATACACTACTGTGCAAAAGAGAGAAGCATCCAGTATAATTATAAGATATAATGACAAACAATATCTTTATGTAGAAATTGTATTTGTACAATGATTGATATATCGCATTAAAAGTATCGGATAATCCGCAACAACACATAATTCTAAGAACTAAATTCAATATTCAATTAAACAGCGGAATCCTTTTTCAAAACTCACTGTGCTCTTATTTTATTTTTCACGCTTTTCTATTTAATATTACAGGGCACTTCTTTTTTTCGCACAGTATTGTATATGTACATATATTCATATATATTGATAAAACGCACATGTATCGACTGTCTAGGTCTAGTCAAGAAGGAGAATCTTCAAATATCAGACATCGTTGCTGTAACATTGTACATAAAAGACATGTCGAATTACGTATCTATAAACGAAGTTTACATCTCGTGTCTGAGCAAAATAAATCCACCGGTCCGTGTATGCGTCGAGTGTCCGTTAAACGTGCACGTTGTGCTCGACGCTATAGCCTATAAAGAAACTCAAGACTGTGGTGATAAGAGAGTTCATAAACGACACACAATGCATGTTCAGAGCATAAGTCACTGGGCACCAGCGAACATTGGTCCTTACTCTCAAGCTGTTCGTGTGAGTGTACTATCGTTACAAACACAAAAAACCAAACAAAATAAAAATAAAAAGAACGAATTTGCGTGCGCGTCTCTGTGTGTATGTGTAGACAGAATGTGTGTATGTGCGCCGGCACTCGTACGCGCACGCACACACATCTTAGTTTACAAAAAAATAAAAAAAAAATATGAAAGAAACATAACAGTGAGGTAAACAAAATCACGTTTCTTTTTCCTATAAAATGTTTGAATAAGTAACATATACATACATAAGTTGAACGTACCGAGGCGATAATGTTTACTAACAAAATCGTATGCACACTTTCTTTTTGATTCTGTGTCTGAAGCGTAGCGAATAAGTAACATCGGCATATAGAGTAATGAATGGCATGACCGAACACGTATGATGATTCGACAGGTGGGTGATATTATCTCGGTTGCTGGACAAATACCCTTGGTGCCTGGTAGTATGACTATACTGGACTTGAACATTAAAAGGCAGTGCCGTCTGACGTTAAGGCATATAAATCGTATTGTTAAAGCTATGGATTCGAATACGCAACTCAGGGACATTGTACAAGGTATCTGTTTTTTGACTCACACTAGTTACATACCAGACGCACGGAAAGAATGGGAGAAACGAACAAATAACGCCATCGTCGACTACATTGTTGTACCGAACCTTCCGCGTGGTGCTCAGGTCGAGTGGTGCGTGTGGGCGCATAGGGATAATAATAGGTTCGAATGTAAGTATATGCACCAAAGGAAAAAAATACTTTTAAAAACGTACTATAGTATATTTTTCTGAAAGGGAGATCTAATTATAAAAATGTTTGCTTGCAGACGAAGAGACTGGCAAATGTGTAGGTAATTTCAAAGTAGCAATAAGGCGTAGGTGGAACTACGAAAATAACGTTTCAGCGATCGTGTGTTACATGTCTACTGGTACATATGTTTCTATTTGTTGTGTAAGAATTTTGCTTTGTTCTCTTTTATACGGATAAATGTAGAAAGGTATATGTATTTCGAACAGGTTCGTCCAATTCGACTGGCAATTTAGCTACAGAAACGAATTTGCCTTCTACAGAACTGACCGTTGGCGAACTAACAGAGGCGTTCGAGTATGTACTGTGCAAATTAACGAAAGGCTCGCAAACCGAAAACCCGGCTTGCAATCTGCGAATCTTCTACAAGGTCGGTAGTTCGCCAGGACCGAATTTTGTTCAGGACGTGCTATCGAAGTTTTCTACGCGAAATTTAGTTACTACTATCGTACCGGCAACGCACTTACATAATTTCAGTACCTTTTTGTCCATATGCGGTATCAGACACGAGTAAACGGCTGACATCGATGTTTACGTTTGTCAATTATTTATAAAAAAGAAACGAAAAAAAAAGAAAGAAAGAAAATTAGAATACTGTGTCGCAGAGAGGGAATCGTAAAATTTATTTGCCTTTTAAATTATTTCGAATCAATGTGTACGCGAAAAAACGCTAGGACAAATCGATTTTTAATATACAAATACAAAACAAGAGAATCATTTAACGGCTATATGAAAGTTGACCACGGTTGTAAAACTTTATACATACACGTATATTCTAAATGATAATTTAAACTGTATCGGTGCTCGAATGTAAACATTATTTTCACGTTTTCTACTGGTCGAGCTTATTGGGTTCGCTCGAGGAAAAGAAATCTTCACTTTGACACTTGTCCATAGTGTATTTATATTCGGCTAGTCAACGGGATATTGGCGTGGATTTTCAATCGTTCTATGTCCCGTTAGTGTAAGTGTTCTACGTAATGCAAAGCACGTAAGTCGTTTCATAACATGTACTGTATATGCTACGCCTCATTTTTTGCTCAAGCTATTTTTTATTTTTCTCATATTTCACGATACGCGCGGAGTGTTATGTGTGTGATTTTATGAAAGAATTTGGAAGCATGCACAGCCATTTTTATAGTAGAGCTCAAAGGATACGAACATGAAATATAACAAAAAAAAAAAAAGAAAAAGGGAAACGATGATGTGGCTATACGTATCGGAGACGTAATATAGGTGAAAATTGCAAAATTTTATTATTCGGTATGAGGAAGAGGAAACAATCTAGTTTATGCCCTTTTTAATCTCAATAAAAAAAAAACATGAAATGACAAGCGGAAATGCGGGATGCGTGCTCTACAGCAAATTGCCCTCCTCCCCCTTTCACTTTTCAAATGCTGCCGACGTTATTCCGCTGTTATTCAAACTTTGTATCGTAATGGCAGACATGTAGCTTTACAAAAATGTTTAAAAAAAAATGAATATCTACTTCGCAAAAGTATTGTATAAGTCCTCGGTAGTTATATTGCATATAACTGGTCTATGCTTTAGGGAGAAGTCTTGTACAAAAAAAAAGAAATGAAGAAAACGACACGCAATATATTAGAATATTTTTGACGGTATAACATTTACGCAACTATATGCCAAAGCTCGTATTTTGCAACTTGGTCACTGTTTTGGAAACGATTTCGAATACTGTCATCCTCCTTTTTGTTTTCTTTCTGTACATATATTGCTAAATAATGTAAAACATTCTTGCAATGTATTATAAAATGTAATTAGTTCGAAAACAAGACAATTGGTTATTGGTGTGGATATTAATGAATGATATGAATTTCTAACGATACGAGAAACAACGGAGCATTACTGATTATGACGTGGAAACTGCGTTACTATAAATATGTAAAAAAAAATGATATTTGCAAACATTCAACTCTCGCAACAAAACACTATTCCGAGGATTATATTGCAAAAGAAAAATAAAGAAAGTGATATATATTTTTAAGAAATTGCAACGCGACGAGTTTTGTATGTTATTATATAATTACCCTGTCGTCTCAAATACTGTCATGTTTTATTATCTTTTCAGTTTTCTTTTTCCCTTTTTTTTTAACAACATGATTTCAACTTACAAACCATAAGATCACCAATCTTTTTCGTAAATTAAAGCAATTCACAAGAATTCACTTACAACTTGTAACAAATATAAATACTTCGGACACTGCACATTTCGTATGTACACTTACAAAAAGAGAACTAAAGGTTACTATAAAATTTGTATAATTCTGTAAAACAGTCTTTCCATTATTTTCTTTTTTACTATTCACAGTATGATTGACTGTATTCCATGTGAAACGAAAATGCCTCCTTAGATCAAAGTTCGTGATAGCAGGATTACAAATTATAAAAATTATTGGAATTTACAAAAGCTCTTACCAACTAGCTCTGATCGAAACCAGAATGAGATTTCTTATATTTATAATTTTATGCGTAATTAACAATAATCATCCATGTAACAAAACGTTGACACTCGAAATTGTTTTTCATCATACAATTATATACATTCACGTTTCTTCCATTCGAATGTTCATAAAAAACATGTCCAGGACAACGATAAATCACTTGGGATCTTCAACGACGCGTCCACTGATCGTACAGATGAACAAAATTCGTCTATTTTATGAAAATTCTTTACACACGCACGTTCACATTTTATACAGTTTTGCGAATTTGGAGAAAGATTCTTGTATAGCACTTTATGTTCTCATGGTTTTCGATACCAATGGTTTCACCATGTGCTGACGATTTGGCGCACAGAAATCACACAGGTAATTTTTCCTGTCTAATGGAACCCCCTTGGTCTCCACGCACCCTGTAAAAAAACATTACACATTGGTAATACCGATTTAATTCATAATCATTTTTACCGATCTACGATCAATCTACGTAATCGTTGAAAATTAATCTTCCATTGTACTTTTCCTACCTGAACACGCGTTCGAGAAATATTTCTCCACAATAAAAACATACTTGATGAGACATGCAAATGCAATGACATGCAATGAAAAGTAAGTAGCTGAATTATATGGAATTTGTGTCAATACCTAAGTGCAGATATTTGTCACATGCGCTGCAATGCACTAGATTCGCTTCCAGGTCGAGCCTTGGGGCAGTATGACACCGACTGCAGTGCGGGCAATAGCGACCCTTTCGCCATAGCCTTGTTATTGCATAAAGATTATATGGTGTTAGTGAATACGGACAAGGACTTGTAATACCAGAATTTACCAAGAGATGACTAACATTTCGACTCCTAGACTGTACGATTTCTAGACCACGAATTTCATACGTTTATAGCACTCGCTATTGTCTCGGAATATTCAACCCTCGTCCGTCCCTCGTATCAATTTCACACAATTTTCCCGAAACAAGTTATACTATTCTGTTTTCTTTGTAGATGAAGTTGCCCGAAACTATGTAACTTTTATTTTTGTTAATGCGAAACGCATCATCGTAAAACCTACCTCAAAGAGTCGCCATTAGAAATTGCTATACCATTATTCAAAATATAATATATTATAAATCTGAATATTAAGTATTTATGAGCCATTAAATAAAAAAAAATCATATAGAATGGAATTAATCTAGCTAGGAAGAAATGTTTAATTTTCTAGTCCAAGTAGCTCCGAGCGGAAACGGTTAATAAAAAAAATATCGAAAAATAACTGTTTACCTTGTTTATCAATTCGTGAAACGAGGGACGAACGACAGTTAATACACAAAACTAATTTTCTTTGATTTCGAGCCTCCGTGCTCCAAGTCGTCAAGATTAATATTCACGTAAACATATCCGCGGTCTAACGATTGCTTTATGTGTGTGTGCATGATTAATCGAATATGAACGAACACAGACAATCGTTTGTTGCATTGCAAGTGATCTTCAACATCCTGGAATTCGGACACTGTAGTACTTGCGAGCATTAGTCAAACAAATCCTTCGGAAGAGGAGTTTATAAAGATTAGGATTAAGGAGATTGTGAAGCAAAGACGAAGCCCCGTGATTATTTGAAGATTTGCATTTTAGTATGTGTTCTGAATTAAACTCTCCAGCTCACCAGAGAGAAGAATAAAAGCTTGGCGTCTACTTACTTCGAGCATGGAACGCACAGCGTTGAAACGTAGACACGAGTATTCTTGTCACCCTTCTTGTATTCGTGCTGCCATTGAGCGACACTGTTTCTGTCGGAATTCGCACCCCCAGGTTCCCTGGACCCGCAGTTCGCACAAACTGCACATTCTTGACAGTGCCATCTTCCTTGTGGCACTCGTCGCAGCCCGACACAATAAATGTGGTATCTAGAAATATATTTTAATATAAATGTTAAGTTTATTTAACGGGTAACACCTATGTAACCGTCGGATATCGAATGCTAATATTAGAATTTTTCTTTGAGGAAAATGAAAAAAAAAATTTTTAATTAAAAAAAAAAGAAACTAATCTCAGCCATTAAACATTGTTTAAGTGGAAAACGTACCCTCTATCACACATGTCGCAAAAGAGCATTTTATCTTCGTCTGCAGGATCGTGGCACTGAGCACAAGTTTTACAGTCTGTGCATTGCCATGCGTAAGATTGAATGTGAGGAACCATGTCTAGCGTTAAATCTATACACGACGGATGTACTGTAAGAAAGATTAATATCATTGTTATTGAACTATTGAAAAACATGTATTCATGAATATATGATTATCAGACTGTGGATCTTTATGCAAAATAAAACCTTTCTACCTAAATAACAACAAACTGGGCTAGCATAAAAATATAACAGTAGCATTAAATTCGTCTAACGTTTTTGCTATTTTAAATCCGCAATCTAATGATTATGCTCGAAAGAATTACCGTGTCCACTACAAGTGCCACACTGTACTAATACTTCATTCTTGCTGTGTTTGTTTAACACTTTCAAACACATTTTACACTTCAGTTTGACTTCATCTTTCGGAGCCACTATCTCCATATCAACATCGTCCATCGTCGACTGAGAACCTTCTGTATCTTGGGTTCCCTCGCTAGAAGATGAACTGTATAAAGAAATAGACAACTATTTTTCCACAAGAAACACCAACATAAAAATACTTTTAAATTATGATACGAACCTTGAATCGTCCGAAGATGAATCGCTGTCGCTGTCGCTTTGAGATCCCTCCGACTGACTGTCGAACTTACGTTCGTTTGGTCTCATTGGACCGTATAAAACAGTATTCAAAGGATAATACCGCAGTTCAGCTGGTGTATATTCACGATAATAATCCGTGTATTGACCTGGTATTAACGCAACAGGATAATGACCGATTTTACGTTCTGCTTCAACTTTCTGCTGTTTCTTTGGCACGTGTATCGTGAAGGTTTGCAGATCTAAACTACACTTTCTATTCTCTCTGCGGGCTTTGTTGAGACTAATGTTCCAAGATAATGCAGACTGTACTGCCATTTCTGCCAAGTCGATCCTATTCTTTTCTGCGTTCGCGGCTGCAGACAATTCCTTCTGTTTTTTTGAATGTTCTTTCACCTGTTTCTCGCGCATATGTTTCCTGTATTCTTCGTACTGGTCAGGGAAGTCGCTGCACATTACATCTAACACTTCCGAACTGCATATAGCTGTTAAACCTGAGATAGTAACAAAAGATTTAACGTACTTAAACTGTTCTTATGCTTAGAATCATTAACCATACAGAATTTCCTTTCCTTTTATGTTCACAACTAATCTTTTACTGTTCTAGGCTTTCAAAAAATCAAAAAAATATTCTGGAATATGTATCGAAGTCCCTATTTTAATATACAGAGTGGTCCACCTAAATTTAGCCACCTAAATATCTATTTTATTCATGATGACTAGCGAAATTGAGTAGACGAAGAAGTACACGATTCTTACCCATATCGCACATGGCTTCGCTGACCAAGCCATTTTCCCTCAAGTAATTTCTTTCTTCCATGTCCACTACTCTGCGCTTCAGATCTGGGTACTTCCTCTTGAAAGACTTTACGCCAAGGTATTGGGATATTTGTTCTTGTATCATGAATGTTTCACCCTTTCGGTCAAGTGGCCATTCGTACTCAGCAATCTTGTCGACTGTAAAAGGTCCTTCGTCTGGATCAAAGTTGATTTCCATCCTTCGATTTTTCACCTTCACTTTTTCTGACTCTGTGGTCGCTGTACTAAGCACACTTCCCTGAGATTCTTCATTCACCATTGTCTCAGAAGCTAGAACATATACCATCGAAACCTAGTTTAGCTATTACGAAAACATAACCAATTAAAATGTTCTAACGTGTATTCTACAATTTCAATGAAAATCTCTACACCGTTTGGGAATAATGCATCGCATACAAAAGTTATTTCTCAACTGTGGTAATCAAGTCGGGAGGATAAGTGTCTATTCATTCAATGTTATACTTAACGATAAACATCAACATTAATCCAGCTTGAAATACAAAGTACGTACATAAGAATTGTATACACATGGAATAAATATTTTGCTAACCGTCATGGTATCAAAATTCTGTATACACGTAACGTCCATTACGACCCAAAGCAATAGCGCATTTTGCCTCTGATTGAAATACAACTATTTCACATTTAGGTACTTGAGAGATGTTAGGACACAAGAAAAGATCTATTTATAGATACCTTGGTTGGAGGTCTACCAATACATTTGTCTTTTGATTTAGTTTAGTCATATGATGAGTAGAATGCATATACTCTCTTATTGCTACTATAAAGATCGTTTGTAGTACCTGTTAATAAGTTAGCAGTTGAAAGAAGCCAAGGAGACGTGCTTCTCGAACAGTGTTGAAGCGACATATAATAATATGTAAATATAAACACCAATGTGTATCATTATATTGTTCCATGTTTTTAAATGTAATGTAAACAGTATGCGTATCGAACACAGTAGAATACAATGTTCAATATGTAAAGAAAAGTCTGACGTGATGGGTACCAATAAATTACGAAGAAAGCGAGATAACGAATAATAAAGAGAATCAATTCAAGTACCTGGTGCAGAAATATTTCTAGCTGGGGTTTGAGATCTTGAGCCGGATTCTGCGCTCATTCTCGTTTCTTCGTCCATCACCTGCACGGTGGATACATTCTCATGTTGTTTCCCAGTCGTTTCCGGTACACGTTTCGATGTCGGCGTCAACCAGTTCTGAGGTCCTGGAGGTACCAGCGTATCTTTATTTTCAGACTTCGCTGTCTCCGTTGTCTTATCGGACTTCTCGTCAGAAGTTTGCTTTGCTGATGCAGTTTTCTGCATTTTTTCAGAAACTACATCTACCGGCTTTTTATCTTTGACATTATCTTTAGACTCGTTTGTTATCGGTTTAGACACAGCATTGCTTGGCTCTAAATCTACTTCTGGTATTTGCTTGCTCGTTTCTGCTATCAAGTTTGTAGAATCCGGAAGCGTTGCGTTCAATGCGATTGGAATTTTCGATGCATCATGTTTCTGCGATGCAGCTTTCTTCTCAGCTCTGGCCGTAGAAGCGATTTTGGTATCTGCTGCAGGCTGTTTCAGAGCTTTGTACAGTTCGGACGGCTTTGCTGGGGACTCCTCTTGAGCGGGAGGACAGTCAATTGTTATTACCGCAGTCGTTGACGCTTCTATCACAGTTAAGTCTTGCTCTATTTTAGGCTTCTTGCCCATCTGCATATCCGTGTTGTCTAATTTTCTTTTCCCACGACCTGGGAAAAACAGAAATAGATAAAATCATTCGCCACATATTTTAACACTGAATTCACGCAGTGCTAATAGTATCCAAGTTGTTTGCCATTTTATTAAATACTATTTACTATGATGTGCATCTTTACAATCTCATTAATCTTAAATTAAAAATATTAGACCCTTTATATAGAAATATTAGAACGCTTTAAAAGCAAAGGAGATATTTAATACCGGGTAAAATACAAACCTCGTCCTCTACCTCTTTTGGGAGGCGCGTAACTCTTTTGATTCCTGCAAGTCCTCTTAGGCCTCTCGTTCTCTCTCGATT
This sequence comes from Lasioglossum morio, assembly GCA_916610235.2. Lineage (NCBI taxonomy): Eukaryota > Metazoa > Arthropoda > Insecta > Hymenoptera > Halictidae > Lasioglossum > Lasioglossum morio. Next base: position 26,405,243 of record OU744326.1, read on the forward strand.
CTACTTGCGGAGCTTGCAAGTGTTGTTGCATCTGTTGAGGATCATTCAACGACAACGGTCCCCCGGACATCAGCATGTGTGGCGGAGGATGAACAGTCGGCTGGGCTAATGGATTTCTCCTTGGCCTGCCTCTGCGTTTAGGCACTTTTACCTCGGGCATCCTCGCAGGCGAGACTTCCTCTATGATCACTACATCTTGGCTGGAATTCGAATTCTCGTTTACTATAATCAATTCCGGCCGGTGCTCGATGATTTCACAGTCAGAGTTCATGGGAGAACTGGTGGAGTTCTTATTTAACATATCCTTAAGTTTGTCAGTCATAGAGGTGTCCTGTGTTTTCGACGGCCTAACTTGGGTGATACTGATCTCTTGACTGATTACGTTCATCTGCTGGAGACTAATCGCGCTAGACTTTGGATCGAACATGAATTGTTTCTGGTTTCTCGATGTAACTGGCTGAATGGTGACCTCGGGCAAAATCTGAGTCAATTGTGTCTCCAATTTCGACTTCTTCGGCTCTATCGGGGACACAGTGATGTCCTTGCGTTTAGAGGATATTTCTATCGTACTGTCCGGCTTCTTCCCTTGCATCTGAACCGGTTCGATCGTCAGTTCCGAACGGTTGCCTTGCAGGATCGTTGGGTGTCCAGTTTTGAGGAACTTCAACGCAGAGTCCTTGTGAGTCTGCACCTGCTCCTTGTACCTCTGACCAAAACTATGCTGGTCTGCGTGTTCTTTGGGCCTGTAGCTAGCTTCTCCATGATTGTCACAGGCGACAATGGTCGGATGTCCAGTCTTGGATAGCTTGATCTTCATTTCTAGTGGCGATTCGGTTTCCCGACGCCTCGGCTGCCTTTCCTTCTTCTCCGGATCAACTATAGAAGCGTCGCCTGTCTTCAAGAGCTTAATCTTCATTCCCAAAGCAGAGTCAGCGCCCTTTGGGTGTTCTGCGTCAGAAGAACGCGACGTCTTGCTCACATCCTCCATGGTTGACACTTCTGGCTGTATAATAGAAGCATCGCCGGTTTTGGATAACTTGATTTTCATCCCGATAGGCGATTCTGTTCTCTTGGGAATCTCTGGGACAAGTTTACTGCTTTCTTCTGGTTGTTCCTGTTTTTCCGAGGGTACTATCGACGGATCGCCAAACTTGGATAGCTTAATCTTCATCCCGATCGGAGATTCAACTTTCTGTAGAGATTCTTGACAGACCTCGGGCTCGTCGGAACATTCCGATGCTATTACTGACGTGTCTCCAGACTTGATCACTTTAATCTTCATGCCCGAAGAGTCCGATACCTTCACAGCATCTTGCGGTGCATCCTGTTGTTTAATGTCCTTACTGTCATCAGACACTTCCGAGTGAACGATGGAAGCGTCTCCGGTCTTAGACAATTTGATCTTCATTCCAAGAGGCGATTCTGTTCGTTTAGGAGCATCTGGAATTTCTAATTTCTGACTCGTATCCTCCAGAGACTCCATTGGAATTATGGACGCGCCACCCTTTGTCTTGGCTAGCTTAATCTTCATGCCAATTGGAGAATCAGTTCTCTTGGGGGTTTCAGGCGAAGATTCCTGCTTATCCTTCACCTTGCTGTCCCTGCCTTCTTCTGGCACGTCGGGAGAGACAATAGAAGCATCACCAGTTTTCGAGAATTTTATTTTCATCCCGATAGGCGAATCTGTCCGTTTAGGAGAATCATAAGCCTCTTTTGGTCTCGCCTGTGGTTCCCTGTGCTCCTCCGGAGCATCCTGTCTCTCGGTTGGTATTATGGAAGCATCTCCACTTTTCGAAAGCTTGATCTTCATTCCAATCGGAGACTCCGTCCTCTTGGGACTTCTTTGAACCATATCCAGCTTGTCCTTGTGCTTCATTTGTATGTCTTTCGAGTCCTGTTGCACTATGGAAGCGTCGCCACTCTTGGACAACTTAATCTTCATCCCAATCGGTGATTCGGTCCTCTTGGCCTCTTCGAATTTATGTTTCCCTTCCTTGGAATCATCGCTAGGCTCGTGTTTATCCGATGAGACAATAGAAGCATCGCCAGTTTTCGATAATTTAATCTTCATGCCGATGGGCGACAAGGATAAAGACCCTTCCGAATACCATTGCCCAACTTCTTCGATGTTCTCGTTGGATATTATAGAAGGATGACCACCTTTCGATAGTTTCAGCTTTATCTTTCCCAATTTCTGACCTGGGCTGTCCTCGGGATTCGGCGAATTGGTCGCAGATCTGATCTTCGGGCTTTTCGGTGACCTAGGTTCCGCGCAGTCAGTAATAGCGGATTTGGCGATCTTTAATATGATTCTCGGAGATCCGACATTCTCGAAGTCATGTTTCTCAGAGTCCTTGCGCGGAGTTTCCACCAGCTTCGGCTCCGTTTTCTCGGACAACTTCGGCGACTCCAGCATCTTCTGAAAAGCAATTAATTTAGCATCCTTTTGGATCAAGAGACTATCCTTCGAAGATGTAGGAGAGACAGCAACTTTTGTTACGTCTGCAATGGGTATTTCTATTTTTGGCGGTTCCTTCAGTCGTTCCTCCAAGATTGATACTTTCGGGATTGTCTCGGACGTTTTCAGAGGCAAGGAGTGCAATGCTGCAGGCATCTTCTTCTCCGTAGGCGCTGCTGTTTGTACCACCATAGTCTCTAACGAAACTGAATCGAACTTAATCTCTGTCTCGGATAATTTAATTTCTTCCGTTACCAGCTTCTCCTCGTTCGACTCGAACTGTTCCCGCGAAGCATCGAGTTTCACCTGCTCTGCTAGCTTTTTCTCGCTCTCCAACTTTGCTGCTTCCGAAATGATCTCAGCCTCAGAGATAGAAATCGAATCTGTTGCGATGCTCTGGAGTTCCTCCACGAGTTCTGTGTCCTCGCACATGTCCTCATCAGGAACGAAAATAGCTGACGCGTCTGTCTGTTTAGAAATATCCTCTACAACGCTCTCCACCATTTTGGGGGAAAGCGTTAACGGAGAATCGATGGCTTGTTCCTCGGACTCCTGGAGGAATTTAACTGCTGATTCAAGCTCAGATATCTCAGAACTGGGCTGCGAGGTTTCCAGGGTTTGCGCGTTGTTCAATGTTTCAGAGTTATCGTCGTTTGCCAGCAACATGTCCGTTGTTAAATCCAGTTTAGTTTCTTCTAATTCGTCTGCAATCTCCAACGGGGCCTCTTCGAAGTCCATGTCTAATTCATTCTCCGGCAAAACCGAGCCTGCTTCCAATTCCTTTTGCAGACTCTGCACTTTTTCTGGATCCACGGATTCAGAAATTGTGCTCTCCTTTACCTTCAATAAATTGTCCATTTCTGAGTCTTCAGGCTTGTCAACTTCTATTAAATCAGTGTTTCCTGTATTTTCTTGTAACACCACAGTGTCCTCCGTTAAACTGTTAATCACATCCGTTATATAAGGTGAAGTTTGTTGCATGTCGGAAGCCTGATTAGATTGTTGTAATAATAGGCTCATGTCCACATCCTTCGATAGCGTTTCCTGTTCCTCGAATGGTTTGTCCGGTTTTATTGTTTTTAACGCAGAATCCTCACCCTCGTGTATTAGATCCAAGCCCAGTAAACCTTCCAGAGAATCTATATTCTGCGTAGACATCGAATCCTCCATTTCTTTGTTCATGATGTTCTCGGAGCTCTCTGGCAACTTTTCTGCCAGCTCTTCGATCGCGGTCCCGATCAGCGGCAAGGATACAGATTCTTCCAGGGCAGTTACCATTTCATTCGACGCATCCGCTTCTGTAGTTAAAATATTTTTAAAGTCAGTTGCGCTTCTGACATCGTCTAATATGCTCGTAACAATATCCTCTGTGTTATCGTTCTGCTCTTCGGAGAGTATTTCTTCCATGGTGCTAGCAGTTTCTAATATTCCTTTAAAATTATTTTCAGTAACATCGCTCTTAGAGTCGTTACTGTCTGTCTGTTCTCTTTGCTGTAATTCCACGTCTCTATTCAGCACTGAATCCTCAGTGTCGTTCAAGTTCATGATATTTTCTGCGTTTTTATCTAAGCCATCTTGTTTTTCTATTTTCACTATTTCTTCTTCTGCGGTAACATCAATTTTTTTTAAACTTGACGAGACTTGTTCCTTTTCTTTGTCATCCTTTATCACGATGTTTTCCTCTACCTTTTGCTCAAAGTTGTCTTGGGACACTTCTGGTTGGGATTCAACGTCCATGTCGTTTATATTTAAATTCATTTCTTCCTCTGTATCTTCACCTCCTACATTTTCTCCGGGTAATACAGGTTCTTTACATTCCGATGGCAGCAACAATAATTCCTCTAAACCAGGTGCTCCATCTTTGTTTTTCACAGTATCTTCAGTCTCGTTATTGTCTACATTTCTGTCAGACTCTACCGATGTTTTTACCTGCCCCGACTTAGACTCTTCCAGACTTTCTACCCGAATTTTGTCGTTGTATTCCGGCGTGACCAATTCGGTTGTTTCGCATTCCATTTTCTCTTCCTCTTGTAAAGAAACTTTGTAAGAAGATGTTTCTTCATCGTTGATTAATATATTTTCATTTTCCGACGAGACTTTTACATCCTCCAATTCCGCACGCATTTCGGAAACATTAATTTCATTTCTCTCGACTGTTGTTTCTTCTGAAATTTCACTTTCGATCGTGCTCCGAGCTTCTGTTAATTCTTGATTTTCTACTTTGGGAATACATTCCTTAATTGGCAATGATTCTGTATCAGCAGGTTCTACTTTGCAACTATCTACCTCTAGAGAATCAACTTTCATCTCAGAACTATCTTCCGTAGTATCAGTGTCCATAGAAATTTTAATAACTGAAATTGCTTCTAGCTCTAGTGGTAGAGCTTCAGGTTCTTCATTTACTTTCATCGTTGTTGGTACTTCAATCTCAGAAGTTGTATCAGACTTTTCAACTGTGTTTACTTCATCTTTCAATTCTTCCTCTGCTTCATTGGATTCACCAGTCGAAGGTTCCTTCATTTGAATTTCTGATAATATCGGATCTAGATTGCTACCAGCTTCAGTTTGTAGATTTGTATTAATTTCGAAACTGTCAACATTCGCAGCATTGTTAATGATATTTGTAGTTTCTACAGTCAACTCTGTAGTAGCTGGTGACTCCGATTCATACGAGGGTAGTTCACCAAGCAATGGCTTCTCTGCATCCTGTTGCATTTCTTTTGCAGTTTCCAATTGCTTAGTATCAGTATCTCCTGTAGTATGTTTAATTTCTTCTGTGGTTTCTGATTGTTTGGTATCTACTTCTTCTGTAGTTTCTGATCGCTCATTATCTATTTCTGTTGGAGCTCCCGACTGCTTAATATCTATTTCTTCTGTAGTTTTTGATTGCTTAATATCCGTTTCTTCTAGAACTTCTGACTGCTTAGTATCCGTTTCTACTGAAACTTCTGATTGCTTAGTATCTATTTCTTCCAATAATTCTGGCTGTTCAGTACCCATTTCTTCTACTGATTCTGATCGCTTAGTTTCTTCTACTGGTTCGGATTGATTGATATCCATTACTTCTGCAGATTCCAGTTTCCTTGTATTCATTTCTTCTGAAAATTCTGATTGTTCAAGATCCACATTTTCTGCATTTTCGGAGCACTTAGTATCCACTTGTTTTACAGCTTCTAACTGCTTGGTTTCTATTTCTTTTGCTGTTTCTGGTTGCTTACTGTCCATATTTTCTACAGTTTCTAATTGCTCAGTGTTCATTTCTTCCACAGACTCGGATTCTTTAGTATCCATTACTTTTGCAAATTCTGATTGTTCAGTATCCGTTTCTTTTGCAGTTTCGAAACGCTTAGTGTCCTCTTTTTCTACAGTTTGAAATTGCACAATCTCTGTGGTATCCATTTTTTCTACAGCTTCTGATTGTTCAGAATCCGTTTCTACCAGAGTTCCTGACTTCACAGTATCCACTTTTTCTGTAGCTTCTGATTGCATAATATCTATTTTTTCTGTACTTTCTGACCGCTCAGTGTCCACTTCTTCTGGAGCTTTTGACTGCTTAGTATCTACTTTTTCTACAATTTCTGACTGCCTGGTATCCGCTTCTGCATTTTCTGATTGCTTGGTATCCACTTCTTCTGCAGTTTCTGACTGCATTGTATCGATTTGTTCCGCAATCTTTGATTGCTTAGTGTCTATCTTGTTTGCATTTTCTTCTGTAGTTTCTAACTGCTTAGTATCTATTTCTTCTGCAGTATCAAACTGTTTCGTGTCCATTTCTTTCGCAGTTTCCAATTGTTCAGTGTTTATTACTTCCATAACTTCTAATTTATTTGTATCTACGTCCTCTGCAGCCTCCAATTTTTCAATAGTCGTTTCTTCTTTATTTTCCAATTTTTCTACGTTCATTTCTCCTTCTTCTGGTGTTTGTACATCGGTCTCGCTTTCTTTTTCTTCCACATTATCTTTACTATGCAGAACATCAGGAGAGTTACTCTCAGTAGTACCTACTATGTTTTCTGATTCAATTTGCACAGATTCTACTGTTTCAGTAATCCCGATGTTCGAAGTATTCGTGTCACCCTTCTCTTCTTGACTTGCTTCCTTTTTGTCTACTTTACATTCTTCGATTTCATGCTCTTCTTCTTCGTCTACATCCATAGGTTCTTCGCTTTTTGGGCTTTCTTTTAATACTTCCACTTCTGGTTCTTCCACCATTGAAGTACTTGGATCATGCTTAGATTGTGCACTCTCTTCTACTTCCATTCTAGCATATTCCTCTGTGATTTCTTCTTTTGTTTCTGCATTATTCTCCTTCTTTTCTTCCGATACTTGCTCTTCCATCTTATCCATTTCTACAGCATCCACTGTTACATCTTCAGCCTTACTTTCTGAAATAACATTTTCAGGATTATCTACTGTAGCTTCTGTATGAATTTCTATCTTTTCTGAAATATTAGACTCTCTCTCTGCGTGGGTGCAATTAGGAGCATTCACATTCGCAGCATCATTACTTATACTCTGAACAGGAGTATCTTTATTTGTACATATCTCTTTTAAAATTTTACTAGATATTTCGGCGACATCATTTGCTGCATATTGGGATTCGCTTGTTTCCTTCTTCTCTTCATCAGACATTGAAACATTCTTACTAACTATCTCCGCATCATCCAGTTTCATATCCTGGGAATCCTCAGAACTGTAAGCCTCGCCGATAAGTTGTAGACTGCCGCAAATACTGCTTTCGGTTTCTACAATTCTATTTATATTCTTCTCACTAGGTATAGTCTGTAAAGTAAATTTATGTTTAGATTGATTGGAATTTTCAACATCTTTAGAACTAACAGCAACTACAGAGTCTATAAATACATTATGTTCACGATTGTCTTTAACATTGTTACTTCCTTGTTGATTCTCTAATTCCATATCCTCCACAACAGTACCATCAACTTTCACTGGTCCAACAGCTTTGTCACTGTCTAACGTTGATTTCATAGTATCGCTGCCTTCGCATGTGTTCTTTTGCTCCGCACCAGGTTTGTTTTCAGCTACGTTCTGTCCACTGTCGGTCTTGGAGTCTGTGATAATCTGAGATAGAGCAGCGATTTCGCTTTCTAATGTAGAATCACTGACAGTTTCCGACTGTACACCGATGATATCATGGATATCCATGATGCTTAGTGTTTCGGTATCGTAGGTTTCACAATCACTGTCAATACAGTAGGGGGCATATCTGTCGGGCGAATCGTCCTTAGCTTCTGTTTTTCCTTCCTGTGTCTTATCTTTGGAGCCAAACAGGCCCATCTTAGCACTCTCGGACATTGTTTTGATATTTCGCGTTGGTTACATCAAACCTATAGTCGCGATCTCGCTTTTTCTTTGGTGTTTCTATAAGGGCATCAAATCCAAGCACACAAACACCAAACTTATTATTCTCGAATACTTGATCCGTATACCTCCTCCGCTGCCATTCTATCATTGTCTCCTACAGTGTTCCCATATCGTAAATAGTGTTCAACCTTCATTTGTTTTCACTTGATACTCGCATACATAACCAAAAGGTCCCTTGGAATCGCGGCCTTGTATCGATCTTTACGAAGCCAGCCCGCAAATATCGCCTCATGGAAGCTCTCGCTTCGCAACAAATGTTGTTCGTGTTCAGCCTAACCTACAGCCTCGCTGGTCTCCCATTGTTTTCAAAATACATTTTGTCAGAATCGTCATTTCCCAAAACGACGCTCAGCCATCTAATACCCAGATACCTCTTGCTTCTCTTTCCACACGTTCCACCCACGCATGTATACTCTTTATGGAAACATGCGTGAACATGTGTGTGTATCAGAATCACCAGCTCGTGTCCCCACCGCCAGTCACGTGACGCGTCTCGTCTCTGTCGTGCAAATTTTAATGTAAATGTTGATAATATGAAATTTGTATTTATTTCCTCACAACTTACTTTATTAAAAAAGAAAGGAATAATAAGAGGAAAGAGTAGGAATACAACAAGAGGCGACATTCTTTGATGTCGGTCGCTCAACTGGTTGTATAGGTACGCGGGAAACTTAAATCAGCTTCGCGGCAATATCTAATGATTACAAGTCTATTTATTTGAATTTTACAAGATTAAAAAGTTGAAAAAACAAGATAAATGTAGAAAATACATTTTGATTTTATATTTCAGTATTTTTCGAATATTTCCAGATTGCCAAATAATGCCTAATAATAAATTTTGAAATGTTTTTCCGACAGGTAAAACGTTGATTTATCTTCTATAGCAGCAGATGCTCGTAACCAGTAATTGATTAATCATTTCGAGTGCCATTCGTGTGTACAAATTTTATTTACATATAGCTCGGGACAATACTTTTCAACAATAATAAATATCTAAACGTTATCTTTCAATGAAAAATCATTTGATTGGTCGCGCAATATTCTTCGCATTTCTCTTCGCGGTTTTAATTAATACTTGCAACTCTGTGTTGGGCTTCGTCTTCTGATGTTTGCTTTCACTTACCTGAAAGATTAAGAAAAACTTGTAATTAGATAAGCATATATGTATACATAGCGTTGTGTGAAATTTCTACTTACATCTATGGGATCGTCGTCTGCTCTCCTTTTCAGTTTCTCTTTAATTAACGCCTCGGTACCCTTGGTTTTCCTGTAATGCGGATCCGCTGGGTCGATATTATAATGATGTGATGTAAACAGTGCATTGAACCTCGGATCCTGTACGTTTACTTCGAAATTATCTTCCTGGATTGGCTGTCCGTTTCTCTTTTTACTAAGTCGTTTTTGTTTCGATTTTGTCATCGTGGCAAGTTCTTCGATCTTCTTCATATTGAAATGCCGTTTATCGTCGTTCCGATCTTCGTCCATTAGAAGAAGTTCCAATTCGGCTTTACGCTTTTCTTCGTTGTCATCGTCTTCGGACACGTCACCATTTTTCATTGTCTTTTTCTTTCCACGGGACTGTTTATTCGTAATTTCTTCATCACTTCCACTAGCATCCAAATCAGACTCTTCAGAATCCGTTGACGCATCTTTGCGTTTCTTTCGCTCTTCTAGTTTAGTTTTCTTTTTCGCTTTACGTTTCTCCAAGTATTGCTCAAACGGTGTCAGATTTTCATCCTTCTTCATCTTCTCCTGTACCAACTTTTCAGCCCTTTTCTTCGTTCCTAGACCCCAGGAAAATTCTAATTCAACCTCTTTCTTTTGCTTTTCTTCCTCCTTCTCTTCGATCTCTTTCAATAGAGCTTTATATTTTTCAACTGAATCAGCATTTGTTTCCAGATCGGAGTCCTCTTTAGCTTCTTGTGATTCTGCTTTCTTTTCTGCATCTTCTGGAATGAAGAAGAAATGTAATTCAGAGATATTATAAATGTAAAGCTATGTCCACAGTGAGGCAAAAAGGACGTAGAAGTAATACCTGCTTCGTCGTCGCTCGAGTCGGTAGCTAAATAAGCATGCAAATCTCTCTCATTAATGTCGTCCAATTTTCCAGAATTCAGTTTCTGTGCGATCTCCATCCTTTCCGGATTTGTCTCGTCCCAAGTCAGCTGCACGTTAACTTGCTGCAGAGCTGTAGTAGTGAACTGTCTCGGTTGATATTTCGAAAGCTCTGGCACCTCGTCGCAAACCTCTTTAGGAGTCTTAAAGCAAGCATCTAAGGTCATATACAATGAATACATTCAACAGACTTTAAGACTAAACAATGTACCTGATCAAACTCTGTGTCATCCGGTATAAATCTCAGGTCCAACTTCGTTGCAGTAGATTCATATTCCGTTCCATCGCACTCTGTGTAAATTTTATTCGCTGTTTCAGGCGAATCAAAGACAACAACAGCATAGTAATACTTTAATCTATTTAACTGATATTGCCTCAATTTTTCCATTTGGTATGTTGACCCCTCTTCATCCTAAAACGTTGTAAAATCGTGAGTACTTTTTTGTATAAATTCTATTCAGACTTTCTCCTAACTTCAATAAATAAGTCGTACTTCGTTTTCATTGTCCTGGTCTTCTTTGTTGCTCATTTCTATCAATTCTTTAGGACCAGTGATTTCTTCTTCCTTCATGCGTTGCAAGCCAAACTCTGATGGATAAATCTGAAATTATTTTGCTATAAGAACTGATACATATCAGAAGTATGCGAGAATCCGAAAATCAAAACTTCTTGCACTTCGAAGTCTTTGAAACATTAGACAGGGTTCTCGCACACTCCTAATAGATATACTTACTGTCTCATTTCTCAAATGTTTGTTACACTTACCGTAACTGAACGAATGATACCACCACTTGGTAAAAATGAGTTAAACAAAACTATTAAATCTACAGCACGTATTCTATCCCAATCCATATTGCACACTGCCAATCTATGTGTGATTTCATCTGTTGTATCAGCTTCCTTGTCTAATTCACCCCAGTTATGGTCAATTTCTTCTTCATCTAATTAAAATATACAGTATTAGCTTTCAACTAGAACCATTAATTTAGTTATTAACAATACTTGTCATATATAGCAATTATATTACCTGAAACCTCCTCGTTATCGTCGTCATCGTCAGAAGAACTGTCTGTCACTAAAACTCCTTCACCTCTTGCATAATTTACGCTTAAATCTCTTAACTTTTCTTTAATTTTGTCTGGGAGTTTGTTAGATTCATTTCCCCTTTTAGTATACAATTTTTTCTTACTCTCCCTTAGATCTATTTGCAATGTATCCGCATCCGATGCACTGCCTGCATCAGATTCTGATTCAGATTCATTCTCAGACTCAGTACGTTCTTGCGGTTTAATCCTAAGCAATTCCCCGTTGCTTGAAAAATCATTATCCGACGAATCGCTATGTTCATCCTCATCTTCATCATCCAAATTATTCTTTGCACAATCCAGATCTTTCAACTTGATTAGATTTTTGTTTTTCTTAGATTTCTCTTGCTTCATGTTCTGTTTACTTTTCGGAGCGACAGTTTTCTTTTTCATTTCCTTTTCTTCTTCTTTATCTTCAACATCATCCTCTTCCTCCTCTTCTTCGCTGCTGGATAAGTCATAATACTTTTTCAGATTCTCCGATGATGATTGACTTACGGGTCTGCCTCTTTTGTCGACGGTATACTGAACAGCAAACCGCTTGTCTTTAAACATACCTTGGAATCGTTTATCTATTTTCACTTTGCGCTCTGCCTTTGGGATCCTTTTAAATTTTGGATCCTTTGCAATGTACGCAAACCGAGCATCGCTTGCTAGTGCATCCATGCTAAAAATATGTAAGTAAACGCGTAAATATTACAGCATTTTTCAGTTGTGCTAAAGAATACAATGAACATACATTTGATTTGATTTTTCTAACAAAAGCTTACTTAAAAATACTTTATTTGTGAAAGGTTGATATTGATTTGCGAAACCTGTATACTCTTGCTATATAGAATGACTAGTATATATTTATTACTTACATGATGTATTTATTTGTAAATAAGTAGGTGCAATATTATTTAAATCCAGCAGATTTAACAATAACAATATACGAAGCAGTGCACGTCTAGTCCATGTGCTTCAATGTGCTTACGATTTACAGTGATTTAGAGCATTATGGGAGATCGTGTCACTCGAATAATTCGATGTTTTCTTACGCCCTCTAGGATGTATTCTGGCTGGAGTAAAAAACAGATGGCCATCGAAGTGATCTCGTCGGTACAGAAGGTCACTGAGAAGATTCTCGTCGGTCAGAAGGAAAATTGTCACGCAACCATCTTGACACCAACGAGAGACTGTTAGTATTACCTCGGTGAAATCGATTATCATAAATTTATATCATATATCATACATTCTGCACCGAACGTATTCCAAGTTAAGCAGATATTTCAGACAATGTTTTAGCGTTGGTTATTTAAGATTTACAATATTAAAAGCAAAATTCAAAGACTAAAGATTCCTAGAAATATTAAGAAAGCGTTGAAGCATAATTTTCGGAAAATCACCGATTCCGACTTTAAATTTTATATGAGATACCTCAATTTGTACTTTCAAAGTATTTCATAAACGAGAATTATTACATTACATTTGTTCTTACATAAATGTTCGAAGAATCGATCTGTGGAAAAGGAAATTTATTGAAGAACAGAGTAAGGGAGAGTTTACTGTATACAATTAAAATGGCAAAAGAATTATTATAGACATTGAACAGATAGAATCAATAAATTTATTGTAGTATTTATGTTGACTAAATTAATGCGAATTATGGTTTAAAAGTTATTCTGCATCTCAAGGTCTATTGCCTATTTTGACTAAAAAATTAGATGGTCAGATAGTCAAGGGAGTGCTGGTTAACATCGTTGGCAAAAAGGAATTGTTATAAACATTGAACAGCGAGAAATAACAAATTTCTCTGTGAATTGTATAGAATAAATTAATGCGCGCGAATATTAATGTTATAAATGTTAATCTATGTCTCGAGTTCTATTGCATATTTTTCGAAAAAAATTAGGTGGTCAGATGGTCAAGGGAGTGGTTGTGGGCATTGTTGGCAAAAGGAATTGTTATAAACATTGAACAGCGAGAAATAACAAATTTATCAATAATTACTAACTTGGCGATCGAATCGATCGATGGGAGAGGAGTGGGGGGAAGACAGCTAAGCCAGAGCGCTGAGTCATTCAGTCAGTTAGTCGGGTCGGCAGAGACGGCAGGAGCGGACGGGTTGCGGTACCGGTGGTGCTAGGATGTCCCGGGAGACCAGGGGTAGACCAGGGGTGGACCAGGAGTGACCAGGGATCCCCTGGTAAGTTTTAATTCAAATATTCTTGCATGCTCGTTGCTTTGTTCCCTTTCAACTGTTTTCACTGAGCAATCATTTTCAATGTTTGCCTCCAATATTCTTATTGCAATTTCCAACGGAAAAGAAACTTTCACAGTTCACTGTTCGAAACATTTTTCTATTTCTGATGTTGTACTTGTGTTTTTATTCCTGCTTTTGATTGTCAAATTCGCACTTCTGCCTATCTAATTTCTCGATAATTACTCGACGTACTTGCGTAACTTTCGCTCGCATTCATTCTGACTTACATCTCGGGTCTCTTGTGCAGCAACCTCCTCGTGGTGAGACCTGGGCAATCGGCATTATCCTTTATTCGTAAGAACTTTCAGTATCTTACGAATAAAGGATAATGTCGAGCTAATAGCTGCACGTATACAATTTTTTATAACAATGTGTAATGGAATTTAAGAACGGCAAAATGTTACAACATATTTCATTGAATTGATTATGAATTTACTTTCAGCTAGCTCGCAGTCGGCCAAGGGTACATACATGCTTTCTTCGTTTACCCTTGGCCACCTTCAGTTCGTTATTTCGAAGTACTTGTTCAGTCAGCGAACATTCCAATTTTAATTTCCGCTTTTCCAACTATTCATTTTGGAACTTTCACAAGTTCCACTTCGAAAAATTTGTACATCTTGTTGAAAATTGGTATTCCTCCGATCGGAGTTCCCTCAGGGGCTCACTCACGGATGGGGACCGTGAGTGAGTACGGGGAGTCGCGTCCCTGGGGCTACCCGAATCGCCTATAGGTCGGTTAGGCTTGCTCACGAGAGTTCGCTTTTTCGTTTGCTCACGAGAGCTCTTTTTCTGGTTTGCTCTCGAGAGCTCGTTTTCTGGTTCCTTCTATCGTCTCGAGTGTGGAATGTTGTTTTGTTCTGGTTTTTATGTTGGGATTCGCACTCGTGTGCGGGGTTTTGTGTTGCGTCTAAATATGATTAGTCTGTTTCAGTTAGGATACAACCGCCGACGTCTTTCAACGTCGACGAAGAGGACACACCAAGAAGAGGAGGTCACACACCGTAGAAGACACCACGTATATTTAAGTTGCGTTATTCGATAAGAATTTATTTGTGCAATAGTAATTAAGATTATATATCGTCGTTGTAAATACGTCGAGTAATTATCGCCGTAAATTCACTTTGTTCGTTTTTTTCTTTTACTCCGACACAGTCTTCTACTGTGAGAGCCTTCTGCTCTGGTTTGCTTAGTTTTTCTTTTTGAAATAATCAGAGCCTTCTGCTCTGGTGTGGTATTTCTTTTTGAAAGAATTTTTCTCTTTGAAAGAATCAGAGCCTTCTGCCTGATTCGCTTTTGTCCCCCGTGAATCGGGGACTTCTTCTCCGATTCACACCCTTTTGCTCCGCGATAATTACTCGACGTACTTGCGTAGTACATTAGTATAAGTCCGACGTTGTAAGAAAGGGAGCCAGAAGGAATATCGCATTCGTTCTGACTCCCTTTCCGGGTCTCTTGTGCAGCAACCTCCTCGTGGTGAGACCTGGGCAATCGACATTATCCTCTATTCGTAAGATCTTCCAGTATCTTACGAATAAAGGATAATGTCGAGCTAATAGCTGCACATATACAATTTTATATAACAATGTGTAATAGAGTTTAAGACATGCAAAATATAGAATCATAATTCATTAAATTGCCTATGTATTTACTTTCCGCTAGCTCGAAGTCGGCCAAGGGTACATCGATGCTTTCTTCGTTTACCCTTGGCCACCTTCAGTTCGTTATTTCAAAGTACTTGTTCAGTCAGAGAACAAGACAATTTTAATTTCGGTTTTCCAACTATTCATTTTAGAACTTTTACAAGTTCCACTTCGAAAAATTTTCATATCTTGTTGAAAATTGGTATTCCTCCGATCGGAGTTCCCTCAGGGGCTCACTCACGGATGGGGCCGTGAGTGAGTACGGGGAGTCGCGTCCCTGGGGCTACCCGAATCGCCTATAGGTCGGTTAGGCTCGCTCACGAGAGTTCGCTTTTTGGTTTGCTCACGAGAGTTCCTTTTCTGGTTTGCTCACGAGAGCTCGTTTTTTGGTTTGCTCACGAGAGTTCGGTTTCTGGTTTCCTCACGAGAGTTCGTTTTCTGGTGTTCTAGTTTGCTGTCGTTAACTGGTTTCTTGTTTGGTTCCGAGTGCAGAATATTGTTTTCTTCTGGTGGTTATGTTGGGTTCGCACTCGTGTGCGGGATTTTGTGTTACGTCTAAATATGATTAGTCTGTTTCAGTTAGGATACAACCGCCGACGTCTTTCAACGTCGACGAAGAGGACACACCAAGAAGAGGAGGTCACACACCGTAGAAGACACCACGTATATTTAAGTTGCGTTATTCGATAAGAATTTATTTGTGCGATAGTAATTAAGATTATATATCGTCGTTGTAAATACGTCGAGTAATTATCGCCGTAAATTCACTTTGTTCGTTTTTTTCTTTTACTCCGACACAGTCTTCTACTGTGTCGGACACTTTGGCTCGCAAGTAGTATGTACCAGATCAATTGGTACGGGAGTTCGCGGTAGTTAGTATATTAATGGGGGGGTCGAGACGCGTTGTGTCCGCTCTTTACCACTCTCCCGTAAAATTTTTCCACCCATGTCCGTCTCTGGCGGCAGGTGGTTGGAGTAGTTGGTATCGGTGTCGGAACTCCTCTCGACCATTGCTCGCGTTACCCTCAAACCAGAGCCTTCTGCTCTGGTTTGCTTAGTTTCTCTTTTTGAAAGAATCAGAGCCTTCTGCTCTGGTTTGGTATTTCTTTTTGAAAGAATTTTTCTCTTTGAAAGAATCAGAGCCTTCTGCTCTGGTTTGGTATTTCTTTTTGAAAGAATTTTTCTCTTTGAAAGAATCAGAGCCTTCTGCTCTGGTTTAGTATTTCTTTTTGAAAGAATTTTTCTCTTTGGAAGAATCAGAGCCTTCTGCCTGATTCGCTTTTGTCCCCCGTGAATCGGGGACTTCTTCTCCGATTCACACCCTTTTGCTCCGCGATAATTACTCGACGTACTTGGGTAGTACATTAGTATAAGTCCGACGTTGTAAGAAAGGGAGCCAGAAGGAATATCGCATTCGTTCTGACTCCCTTTCCGGGTCTCTTGTGCAGCAACCTCCTCGTGGTGAGACCTGGGCAATCGACATTATCCTTTATTCGTAAGAACTTTCAGTATCTTACGAATAAAGGATAATGTCGAGCTAATAGCTGCACGTATACAATTTTATATAACAATGTGTAATAGAGTTTAAGACTTGCATAATGTAAAAACATATTCAATTAAATTGATTATGAATTTACTTCTAGCTAGCTCGCAGTCGGCCAAGGGTACTTCAATGCTTTCTTCGTTTACCCTTGGCCACCTTCAGTTCGTTATTTCGAAGTACTTGTTCAGGCAGTGAACAAGGTAATTCTATTTTCTGATTTTCCAAGTGTTCACTTCTGAACTTTAATAAATTCTACTTCGAAGAATTTTCATATCTTGTTGAAAATTGGTATTCCTCCGATCGGAGTTCCCTCAGGGGCTCACTCACGGATGGGGCCGTGAGTGAGTACGGGGAGTCGCGTCCCTGGGGCTACCCGAATCGCCTATAGGTTGGTCAGGTCGCACTCTTGTGCGGGGTTGGGTTGGCTCTCATGAGCTCTTTTTCTGGTTTGCTCACTAGAGCTCGTTTTCTGGTTTCCTCACGAGAGCTCGTTTTCTGGTTTGCTCACGAGAGCTCGTTTTCTGTTTTTCTGCTTTGCTCTCGTCTGCTGACTTCTCGTTTGGTCTCGTGTGCGAAATGTTGTTTTGTCGTGATGGTTATGTAGGAATTCGCACTCGTGTGCGGGATTTTGTGTTGCGTCTAAATATAATTAGTCTGTTTCAGTTAGGATACAACGACCGACGTCTTTTATCGTCGACGAAGTGGAGACACTAAGAAGAGAAGGACAAATACCGAAGAAGACTCACCAAGAAGAGGAGGACTCATACCGTAGAAGACACACCAAGAAGAGGACACACACCGAAGAAGACCACAGCCTATATATATATAAGTTGCGTTAGTCAGTAATACTTTATGTTGTACAATAGTTATTAAGATTAAATATAGTCTTTATGTACACGTCGAGTAATTATCGCCGTAAATTCACTTTGTTCGTTTTTTTCTTTTACTCCGACACAGTCTTCTACTGTGTCGGACACTTTGGCTCGCAAGTAGTATGTACCAGATCAATTGGTACGGGAGTTCGCGGTAGTTAGTATATTAATGGGGGGGTCGAGACGCGTTGTGTCCGCTCTTTACCACTCTCCCGTAAAATTTTTCCACCCATGTCCGTCTCTGGCGGCAGGTGGTTGGAGTAGTTGGTATCGGTGTCGGAACTCCTCTCGACCATTGCTCGCGTTACCCTCAAACCAGAGCCTTCTGCTCTGGTTTGCTTAATTTTTCTTTTTAAAGAATCAGAGCCTTCTGCTCTGGTTTGCTTAGTTTTTCTTTTTAAAGAATCAGAGCCTTCTGCTCTGTTTTGGTATTTCTTTTTGAAAGAATTTTTCTCTTTGAAAGAATCAGAGCCTTCAGCCTGATTCGCTTTTTGTCCCCCGTGAATCGGGGACTTCTTCTCCGATTCACACCCTTTTGCTCCGCGATAATTACTCGACGTTCTTGCGTAGTACATTAGTATAAGTCCGACGTTGTAAGAAAGGGAGCCAGAAGGAATATCGCATTCGTTCTGACTCCCTTTCCGGGTCTCTTGTGCAGCAACCTCCTCGTGGTGAGACCTGGGCAATCGACATTATCCTCTATTCGTAAGATCTTCCAGTATCTTACGAATAAAGGATAATGTCGAGCTAATAGCTGCACATATACAATTTTATATAACAATGTGTAATAAAGTTTAAGACTTGCGTAATGTAAAAACATAGTCAATTAAATTGATTATGAATTTACTTCCAGCAAGTTCGCAGTCGGCCAAGGGTACATCATTGCTTTCTTCGTTTACCCTTGGCCACCGTCAGTTCGTTATTTCAAAGTACTTGTTCAGTCAGAGAACAAGACAATTTTAATTTCGGTTTTCCAACTATTCATTTTGGAATTTTTACAAGTTCCATTTCGAAAAATTTTTACATCTTGTTGAAAATTGGTATTCCTCTGATCGGAGTTCCCTCAGGGGCTCACTCACGGATGGGGACCGTGAGTGAGTACGGGGAGTCGCGTCCCTGGGGCTACCCGAATCGCCTATAGGTTGGTTAGGCCGCACTCGTGTGCGGGGTTGGTTTTGCTCTCATGAGCTCGTTTTTTGGTTTGGTCACGAGAGTTTCGTTTTCTGGTTTGCTCACGAGAGTTCGTTTTTTGGTTTGCTCACGAAAGCTCGTTTTCTGATTCGTAGGTTGCTGTCGTTAGTTGGTTTCTTGTTTGGTTTTGAGTGCTGAATGTTGTTTTGTTCTGGTGGTTTTGTTGGGTTTGCACTCGTGTGCAGGATTTTGTGTTGCGTCTAAATATGATTAGTCCGTTTCAGTTAGGATACAACAGCCGACGTCTTTCATCGTCGACGAAGAGGACACACCAAGAAGAGGAGGTCACACACCGTAGAAGACAGCACGTATATTTAAGTTGCGTTAGTCGATAAGAATTTGTTTGTGCGATAGTAATTAAGATTATATATCGTCGTTGTAAACACGTCGAGTAATTATCGCCGTAAATTCACTTTGTTCGTTTTTGTCTTTTACTCCGACACAGTCTTCTACTGTGAGAGCCTTCTGCTCTGGTTTGCTTAGTTTCTCTTTTTGAAAGAATCAGAGCCTTCTGCTCTGGTTTGGTATTTCTTTTTGAAAGAATTTTTCTCTTTGAAAGAATCAGAGCCTTCTGCCTGATTCGCTT
This sequence comes from Lasioglossum morio, assembly GCA_916610235.2. Classification (NCBI taxonomy): domain Eukaryota; kingdom Metazoa; phylum Arthropoda; class Insecta; order Hymenoptera; family Halictidae; genus Lasioglossum; species Lasioglossum morio. The sequence continues at coordinate 26,424,363 of OU744326.1, forward strand.
TTGTCCCCCGTGAATCGGGGACTTCTTCTCCGATTCACACCCTTTTGCTCCGCGATAATTACTCGACGTTCTTGCGTAGTACATTAGTATAAGTCCGACGTTGTAAGAAAGGGAGCCAGAAGGAATATCGTATTCGTTCTGACTCCCTTTCCGGGTCTCTTGTGCAGCAACCTCCACGTGGTGAGACCTGGGCAATCGGTATTATCCTCTATTTGTAAGAACTTCAAGTGTCTTATGATTAAAGGATAATACCGAGCTAATAGCTGCACAGTTTGAATTATCGTTAATATTGCATGCTAGAGTGTAAATTAATATCCACGATTATTTCAAACCTATTCCTGTCCATAACATTTTGTAATGGCACGTTCCTTCAGAACAAAATATATTATTCAAGCTTGTTTATTCGATTTTTTTATTAACGCGCATGTTAGTTATTATTAAATGTTGCATTCTCCGCCATATTTCGGACGATGTTTTGGCACTATTTTGATACTATTCTTATCGGTGGTGGAACTTGTAGCGATGTGGTAATTCAGATCACTGTAATTTCCATGTTATCCCCGCACCCTTTTTGCCCACTTACTGTCCCGTGGAATAGCACGGGGGTTGGCAGTCTTTAATAGTATGTCGTCGGTGACAATATCAACGTTTTTACTCGGATGATAAGATTGGATTTAAATAATAACGTCATCTGGCGTCGAATTGCCACTACTTTTGGATTAGACAAATAGTGCCATCTTTGTGCCGTTCAATGTTGACCACGAAAAGCGCGTTCAAGTCGGTGCGTCAGTGTGTGCATACAAATATATCTTCGACAGTCGACAGCGTCTTCCTAAGTTATTGCGAGTATTGACATTTCGTAGTAACTGTCGCGTGGTGGTTGTCGTATTATCAGTGAAACGTAAATAATATCGTTACGTGAAATCGAATTCTGTGATTATACGAACAGTGAGCCCGAAACTAGTACACAATGCTAACATTACGTGGAACAATATTTGTGACAATGAATTTTTGAAGTTTATTTTCTAGATTTATGTACGATACCGCACGATTTTACAACATAGGTAAGCACAAACCCATGTTTTTATTTTGTATTAATGATTTAGTATTAACGAGAAACGTTTCAGGCATTTTTAGTCTCACCGATTCGCTGTGTATATCATTTGTATTGTTTACAACTAAACATGTCAACTCTGGAAGATAAGATTCTTGGAGAGAAATTGCAGTACTATTGCAGTTCGAGCGAAGATGAAGGAAACGATTCGGCGGACTCTGACAAAGAGTCGGACAGTGACAAATATCAGGGAGCAATCACAGAGTCCTTAGAGCCGTCGTTTTCAGAATGGGATGGGACTTCTAGTAATACAGGACCAAAGGGTGTTATAAAAGTGAGCCATTATATCCAATTCACTTTATTAGTTAGTAGGGTAGACTCGTTTCTAATTTCTCGATAATGCAACGATGACAACGTAGGCTATTTTTACATTTACAAGGCGTAATTCGCATTATTCGGAAGCATGAAGCTGCAACTGCTAAATGCTGCTGAATAATGCACTACACTATTTTAATCCAACGAAATGTGTTTAAAGGATTGGCAACGCTACAAACAACTAGAAGCTGAAAAGAGAGGAGAACAAGAAAAGGAAAAACTACAATTAATCAAAAAATTGAGTTTGACTTGTCGCAGCTCTTTGGATGAAGAAAAGGAAAAAATTATGCAAACCGATCCTGATCTTGCCGAGCTACTAACGGATGAATTTCTCTTAGAGTACCAGAGACATAGAATGAAGGAAATGATGGCACAAGCAGAAAAGCTTCGTTTCGGCAAAGTGATTAATCTGGAAACGGCAGATCACTTTTTCGAAGCGATCGACAATGAAAATAAATCTGTAACAGTCGTTGTGCATGTTTACGAAACTAATGTGCCAGGCTGTGAAGCTATGAACGGATGTTTAATATCCGTCGCGGAAGACTATCCTTTTGTAAAATTTTGTAAAATCTTAGGTTTGTGGATCCCGTTTATATTGCATAAGCTGATTGTTGTCTTCGAATGTTCTGTATGAAAACTTGTTAATGCGATGAACTTATGTTACAGGATGCGTGGCTGGTCTCAGTAGACATTTTCAAAGAGAAGGGGTTCCAGCTTTGTTAGTTTACAAAGCAGGTCAAATAATAGGGAATTTCGTTCACGTGACGGACTATTTAGGAGTAGATTTCTATTCGTCTGATGTTGAAGCCTTCCTGATAGAACACGGCATGCTGACTGACAAAAATTGTGTACCTGCCATTATCTCGCGAAACGAGGATACGTTATCGGACAGTGAATAAAAAATGCTGAACAAACGTTTTTTTTTAAATAATTTTTAATATTATCTTCCTAGTACATCCTGTGTATTAGTTCATTATACGAATTAATAATAATCTCATTCATCTTATTACTTCTATTCAACAGCATTCGATAACAGTAATAAACAGACTGTGGATCATTATGCATTTACAACAAAAATAGGTACTTGTAATTTCAAGCAATGGACATTTTAAAAATATTTAAGAAGGATTAGAAGAATACAAATTTTTATTTAAATCCTGTGTCCTGCAATAAATGTGAACATTTTTCATTTTGCATAAAGATCTGCAGTCTGGTAATAAATAATCATGTACTTTACAATATCATTTTGTTCCCAAAAAGAAATTAATTTATATAATCGAACAAAATATCGAAGGAATATGTACATATTTATATCTATCTTGGTAAAAAAATATATAAATCTATAGAAAAATAATTGAAAAAATTCATCTACTTTTTATCAATTATAATTAACTTATAATTTTTCTAAAATCTGTTTCTTCTTTTCAATAGCTTTACTAAGTTCTAAGTAAGATTTCAAGATGCTACTGTACTCTGCACTTTGTAAACTGTCATACTGTTTCTTCAGATTCTTTTTTCGTTTGATCTCATTCATTGTCGTGGACAATTTCTCATCTAGAATCGAATTCAGTGTTTTATAAGCTGTAATGGTGATCGGAGTTTCCTTAAACATCCTCATAATGCAGGACAATTTTGTAATTTTTGCTTGGACTTCTGCAACTTCAGCTTGCATCAACACGTACTCTGCTTTCTCTAGATAAATTCGATTGAGTTTCATGTATTTAAGATTACTCCAGCTGTCCATTAAAGTTTTGTATCTAGCGATGTCAGCTTTGTACTGTTCGCACAGCTCTTCAATCTTATCTTTCCATTGATACATTTCTACTTCATAAGGTTGGAACAATTTTTTACGTGTATTATTATCGTTCGAACTTATTACTTCTTTCATATTTCCTCCCAATGATACGTAGCTGAAATGTTTATAAGATTAGGATAAATTTAGATAGTACAAAGTCTAAAAAATTACAAATTTATCAAACCTTAGTACAAAGTCGTGTATTTTCTCACGAAGTAATGCTTCTACATAACATTTTACATCTAATTTGTCTTCGTAAGTGAGATCGCATTTCGGTAAGTCGGTAATTCCTAATAATGTCATTGTCCCTTGCATCTTAATAGATGTGGATGGCAAGTGCATATATTTATCGGTCTCATGTATCAGGATTAATCCCATCAATTTCTTAACAACGTTTTCGGACAATATTTTCTTTTCGTTTGTGGCTGCTTCTTTTATACATTCTACAATGATTTTACCCTTTACACGATTCCCTGTGCTTTCCTCGAGCAAAGCCAAACGTTTTATAGCCTTCTGAAGATCATTAGATCCTTGATTCTGGGACATACATATAGTATTCCTAAATGTATTTTGCGTTATATTATGATATTCCGATGAATTTTGTAACGAACTTATTCTACCCATTATCCGGCTGCAATTCACACGGGATATCCGTGATATACTGTGCAGATCTGAAATTCGACAAATTACACTTCAATTGTCAATTGTTCATTATCAACTAATTACATACCCGATATTTGACTCAAATCACTGAAATTCATGGTGCTCATTCAAAATGGACACAATTCAGCACTACAGAAGTAAAGATTCATCGAGTTTTTTTATCAGAGAGGAAATATTTTATCCTCTCTGTTTTATATATACATTCGAATTCAAAACGGTTATAAATGTCAGCCTTGTCAACCAAAGAAAAGGTAACCGCACACAGAAATTCCCTACAGTACAAATTCGTTCGAAACTGTTTGAAACTGTTCGAAACCCATTCGAAACCAGACAGAAAAGAAAAAAGGGTGCAAACTTGTTGCGTAAAGAATTGTAAGAAACGACAAAACCGTGATATATACAAATTATATCTTTTCACAAGCAAGCATTTTATATATTCTTCTTACTATTCTTTTTTAAAATAAAACTAGTTGTGAGCAGTGGTGGATCTAATGGTGAGCGGACCAAGCGGCCGCGTGGGGCCCCGAATTTGCAGCATTCATTTTTTTCACAAAAAAATTCAATTTATTTACGAAAAATTAAATTTATGAGAGTTTTTTTGCAACTGTATTTCTAATTTGAATTTGTGGGCCCCAAAATTTTTACCGCTTGGGGCCTCCACTTGACTTGAGTCGTCATTGGTTGCGAGGAAATTGGAGGAAATGAATACAGAAATATATAGTCTATGATCTCGGCACTGGCGCGGTGTAGCGGCAAAAATGATGCACATGGATTTCAGTGAATAGAATTCACAGTCTGTGATCAATTCAGTTTAGTTGATCAGTGTTGATCAGTCGATCAGTGGCAGTGGCATCAGTCTACGATTTCGGCATCTCTGCATCCTGCATCAGTGCATCAGTGGCGTCAACGTGTTCGTAGCGGTTGGCGGTGTTTATTGGAATTTCGATTTTCTCATTTAGCCTGAAAAATGGCGGCCAGCATCAACGGTGTGTTCAGTGATAAATTACAAAATGCGATACTGCAAAGTAAAGTGCTGATCGTGGGCGCCGGTGGGATCGGATGCGAAATATTAAAAAATCTTGTTATGACAGGATTTACCGACATCGAGATTGTAAGCATTGAAAGCCGCCATGATCGTAGCGTTGTTCTTAACCTATATGTTTTTCCCTCCTTTACTTTGGAATGCTTTAAAGCCGGTATTTAACTTATCCTTTTTCTACTTACAGTATATCACGAGTTTCTAATGTATGTTATCGAATACAACGCGATCGATGTTCTTGTTCGAGCTATTACAGATTGGAGTCGCACGAATAATAAATAAACGTATTGTTGTTTTCAGATCGATCTAGATACGATCGACGTTAGTAACTTGAATAGACAGTTCTTGTTCCAAAAGAAACACGTGGGAAAATCAAAAGCGCTCGTTGCAAAAGAGACTGCACAGTCGTTCAATCCTGACGTGAAAATTGTTCATTATCACGATAGTATTACATCGTAAGTATTCTCAAACACAATCTCATAGTGTTAATGTTTTTATAATTATTCGTAATACTTCTTTGTCCCACCAGCTCTGAATATGGAGTATCATTTTTCAAAAAGTTCAGCCTAGTTATGAATGCTCTCGACAATCGAGCAGCTAGGAATCACGTGAATCGCATGTGTTTAGCAGCGGATATACCTTTAATCGAATCCGGTACTGCTGGTTACGAGGGACAAGTAGAACTCATTAAAAAAGGATTGAGTCAGTGCTACGAGTGTACACCTAAAGCTGCGCAAAAAACTTATCCTGGTTGTACAATACGTAATACACCCAGCGAACCTATCCACTGTATAGTATGGGCTAAGCACTTGTTCAAGTAGGTTTTGGAATTAGTCAGTTCTCTTATAAATGTACTGTTCGTGTCTCATAACGTGGTCCTCTGAAAAAATGCAAAAGAAACTTGCAAAGAAACCGTCTTATTGGTCAGGCTCACATAGTTCTTCGTTTTAAAATTTTGCTTCCCTTGCTTCTGTGCTATCCCGAGTACTATGTTATGAGATGCGGCCATAATAGACGAATGCAAGAAAACACTTTTGGATTTTCTGTAGTCAATTATTCGGCGAAGAAGACCCTGACCAAGATGTCTCTCCAGATACTGCTGATCCAGAAGCAGCAGGAGGTAACATGCTCGCAACAATGCCTACTAAAATGTTAACATGTTAATCTATATGCAGGAATTCTTTATTACAGATACAGTGGGCGAAGGTGCATTAAATTCAGAATCAAATGAGAAAGGAAACGTCGACAGAGTATCCACAAGAGCTTGGGCACAGTCATGCAACTACGATCCAGAGAAATTGTTCACAAAACTATTCCACGATGACATCAAATACTTGCTTAGTATGGATAATCTGTGGAAGAAGAGAAGACCTCCTACCCCGTTGAATTGGAAAGAATTACCGGACGGAGGTTTGTCGAATTGATAGTCAGAATTCTCCAGTTAATTAATAAATATAGAGTTTTAAATTTGTGTGTGGTACAGTGCCAGGTTGTAGTAAAGAAGTAAACGAACCTGGACTGAAAGACCAACAACGTTGGAGTATTTCGAAATGTGGAAGCATATTTGCCGAAGCGGTGAAAAACTTGAGTAAATCAGCTTCAAAAGAAAATCTTGTTTGGGACAAGGATGATCAAAGTTCGATGGACTTTGTAGCAGCTTGTGCCAATATAAGAGCTCAAATTTTCGGTATTCCTCAAAAGACAAGATTCGATATAAAGTGTAAGTATCAAACCCGCTCAATATTTTCATGAATTACTAAATTTCTATCGGATAATTTTTATTCCGAAAAATTATGGAATAACAATGAAAGTATTAATTATTCTAATATCTGTGGTTGACACAATTTCAAACAATTCGAGTTTACGCGTTCATTGAACTTCAGAGTATAGGATTTACGTCTTTACCAGAAAAAAGTCACGGAAACAAATTCGAAAGCAAACTCAAAAAGCTTTAACAGCAACATCTCGAAAGTGAAAGTATCGATCAACATATTGAATACCATATTTTTCATTGCTTGTTGGTATCTAAAAATGAAACAAGTAGCGCTAACATTTTATGATTTCTCTTCTAGCAATGGCGGGGAATATAATTCCAGCAATCGCGACTACAAACGCGATAGTAGGTGGTCTAGTTGTTCTTCACGCGTTCTGTATACTGGAGGATAAATTGAAGGCATGCAGATCTGTATATCTGCGTTCGAAAATGAATCACCGCAACCGATTGCTCGTTCCAGAAAAGAATGTAAATCCGCCGAACCCGAAATGTTATGTATGCGCAAAAACACCACAGGTTGTATTAGCGGTTGATACATCGAAGATGACAATCAAAGAGTTGGATGAAGTAGTATTAAAGAATAGGTTGAACATGGTCGCTCCGGATGTTTATATAGATGGTACTGGTACGATTGTGATTAGTAGCGAAGAAGGAGAGACTGAGGAAAACAATGATAAGATTTTAGAACAACTAGGAATTAAAGACGGTACTATTCTTAAAGTCGATGACTTCCATCAAAATTATTCGCTAACTGTGATCGTGGTCTATAGAGAACGACCAAGTGTAAAGGACGATAGTCCAGATTTCCTGATCCTAGCGGATGAGAAAGATCTGAAGCCTGAAGGTGAAAACGATCTGGCGAAACCATCCACTTCGAATGGCATAGTAAGTAACAGTTTGTTGCACGAACCCAGTCACTTTGAACACTTTCAAAATTTCTATAATCCACTATTCTACACAGGCTACGGACTACCAATCCGATGACAATGTCACGATTGTCGAACCTGATGTTGTATCGGAAGCTGCGAAGAAACGGAAGATCGAGATGCCGAGTGTTGCTTCTCCAAAGAAACGAAAAGTACAAGTCAACAATGTGGAGGACAACGATGTGTGTATAATTGAAAACGATGTGAATAACGACACCGCGAATGTTGCTACAGTATCAAAAGCAAAAGCAAAACGCAAATTATCGGAAGACGATGATTGTGTGATCATGCAAGATGATATACAGCCGTCTGTTACCTTGCAGTGAATGAATGGGAAACTAAACCGAACCGTTTCTACTTTGAACGTAAAGCATACAAAATTTTGGAGAAAATGTGAGAATCAGTATATTAATTTTTACGTAAAGTTAAATGTATGTTTACACAAAATACAATTATTCACATGAATTCCAGTAGCCGATTTGCGATTAACGTTTATGAATACGATTCTCCGAAATAACGAAGGAGACGTAATTGTTAGCGGTTGTCAGTCGAAGGTACGCTTGATGAAATGCTATGAGAATGAATGTGGTGTGTACGATAGCGATCTGAACATTTCGGCTGTATTGTATTTCTTGTGAGTATCTATGAGAATACGTAAATACGCTTTTGTTTCTGGTATGTCATTTCACGAGTGTACCTATACATTTTTGTATAAAAAGAAAGAAATAAATACTTTTTTAGTACTGTGAATTATACCGTTAACTCGTAACTAAACTAACAACATATCATTTAATTCTTTTTATTCGTACAATACATATATCGGCTCATATCATAATTGTACATTTCGAAATCGACTTTGTATCTATCGTACAATTTTAAAATCATTTCTCGTGTTAAATTCTGGAAATATCTGCATGTAGTGGCAAAATTGGTATAGCCCCCTCGCGTTTTTTCTAGTCTCGATAAACTTGTTCTTCGTTGATCCAACTTTAATCTTGAGAATATGTAATTGATTTGCGCGTTTGTATAATCGTCCAACTTCAAAATGTAATTGTATTGTATGTTACAAACGCTACAATGTGTATAATAGCTGTCCCAGTGAACATCATCTTGTTCTGAACTTTGAAGAAGCCACCGCACAAATTCATTAAACGTTGGTATCAGTTTTAATCTGAGCAAAACGGAAAAGGAACTGTTCAAACACAATGGTATAGCGGTGACAAGATTTTGAAACAAAAAATAGTACCTTTTGTCTTTCGTAAATACTTTTTCCTGAAAATTACCGGTCGATATATTTGAATGAAAAAGCGCGGGTCTTGTAAGGTGAAAAATCTTTTTGGCATAAATCCAAGCTTGTGCTGAGTACTTTGAATTGTCTTCTATGCGGTCTCTGAAATGTACAAATATTTTTTAATAGAATCGTAACACTTCCCATTTCTTGATAATGCGAAAAATGGGGTTTTTCAGTAGTCAAAAGCGCTAGATAAAAGATCAATCTAGGCCGCAGTCGTTCTCAAAAGTCCTAGAGAAATGAGAATTCTGGAAACGAGTCTATCCCCTTAAAAAAGAAAATATATAATATACCTGTACGACGACACAAGTCGATGAAAAGGGTGTCGTACAACAAAAAGTTTAAATGTCTTTGTATCCTTTATAAGGCGGTGTAGCTCCTCCAGAGTTTGCGGCGCTAGAATATCAACCTCTCTGCAAGAAATTTGCGCGATCAAGTAAGAATTATATTGAAACAATCAATTTATAATTACCTATAATAATCGTGTGTGGCTTCACGATTTCTCATTTCAGAAAACAATTTCGTGAAACTCGTCGAAGCGACTTTGCGGATCCAACAATACATGGATTTTCGTTCAAAGTTATACAAAAAATGTCTTCTTCTCAATGGAGTTCTTAAATTATATTTATCACATATATTTGAAATTTGTTGCAGTAACGATACGCTTTCCTAACGAGACAATAGTTCACCGTCACTATATACGTTCACGATAGTACACTGCATTTCAAAGATTTTATAAATTGGTTTACCTGCAAGTTAATCGGCTTGCTAATACTTATTTCATCATGCCCTAAATGGTTTACGTCAAAGCTGATCGGCTTCGTAATTGCTCGTTGTATAACAATATATTTCTCTTTCGATTGATGAACAGAAACGGGTGAATCGGATCGTACCGTAAAATAAACGCGGTGTTTGATCCGTAATAAAAGGAAGCAAACGATAATATATAAAATAACGCACAAAGTGCATTTTACAAACTGTATTCTGTACGACATAATTAAAACTGAACGTGTGCATTCGAATAAACGGATGAGATACGAGATTGAAACTTCCGCCCGTGAATTGTCTGCGGGGGTTGTGTGGAAGATAAGTTTTATCTTGAAGTTTTTATTGCTTTTTAGTCTTCTTCATTTTTTAAGGAATAGGCAAAAGTTGTTTTCTTTTTTTTAATGTAATCAGGCTGATCAGGAAGGATGTGTAAAAAATAAAACGAAACGAATGTATGCATCTTGCACTTTACTGCGAAATAGCGTCAAAAAACATGTAAATCAATATGATTTCGGTACATAATCACGGCGTTAGGCTGCTTCTGTAAATAAGCAATAGTAATAATTCAATAATTACATGTATGTTGTAAATGATTTGTATTATTAATTATGACAAAAATACTCTTTTCGAAGTAGACGCCTCCTTACGAAACATTCGTTTAGAAAATTTTCATTTGTATTATAACCGAAAAAATAATTTATGGTAACGACACGTTACATGAATTGCTGTGAAAGTGAATTCCCCTATCCACGGCAGTGATCTATGTATGTTAAAACAGTACATCATTCTTATCAAATTTGAGTATCAATAGAAAAATCAATATTATCAATACTCACACTGATTCACAATTGAGTACTACTATTTCCGTTTTTTTTTTCATTTATATAAAACGTATATGTGTCGCATACGACTACGAGAATTACAAAAATATATATAAATAATACCTAAATCGTACAAGAAACTTAACAGTAAACTACGACATACCGCAGTAGACAGTACCTACGATTATTGCTAAATGCAAAACAATCAGATTGGATCAATTGTGAATCACCGTTCAATTCTATAGACAATTTGTTTATCTCTCCACTTAGCTGTCACTTACTTGTACTACTATACGTAATATTATGTGAAAGAGAAACTAAGTATACAATATTTATTCATTATTATACAATTCAAGCATTTAGATATGCCTTTCGATCAATCCATTCGTTATTGAAACACAATAGTGTTTGTATTTATGTTAAAAATTACATGGTGTTTCTGTGTGTGTATATATATTTATATATATAAAAACACAAAACACATTTTTTTGAATCACTACTACATTGATTAAAGTTCCCATTCGATAAAATTCCTTTTGTTATATGATCGTAAGTATTGTGATTCTTTTGAAAGCCCTTATAAGGTGTGCATGAATCGAGAAATGAATTAAATGGATGAAGAGAGACTGTAAATAATTTCTTATCTACGATCCCTATATCTATGATGGTGATCCCGGGAGGATCGATGATCACTGTGCCGACTATGCCGACTCGCTGTTCTCCATAAAAATTCATCTACACTTCTCTCGTAGCTGCGCTTTTCAAGCGCGGATGCGGCCGCGCTATAATCAGGTGGCAATGGCAGACCATCGTAATACCTGGGTGGTGGTGGCGGTGGAGGTAAAGAGTCATAAGGATGAGGTGCAGCGTAAGGAGGTAATGGAGGTAATTGGTGTTGCATGGTACGCATGTAATCCGCGACATATGCTTCTGCCGCCGCAGCTACACCTAATCCAGGACTACCATATCCCCTGTAACGTTGACAACCGTTAAACTTTGAGCGTAAAGCTTCCGTTGACAATGCAGCTTTAAATCGAGTACTGTACTTTGAGTAAGGAGAATCTCCTCGAGTAAACCAGGAAGCATAACGATGATGATGATGATCCCTAGATCCTCTATGATCGTTACCAGCTAAGTGAGATCCTCTGGCTAAAGAAGCTAAACGAGATCGTGAAGTTAAGAAAAGCCTACGTCCCCTACCACCTCTCGACCGTAGAAATCTAGAACTGTTGTTAACAGGTCTGTTGTCTCGGTACGAACGAGACGATTTTGTAACATGCTTCGCTGCTTCCTTCGATTTTCTTAAGATCGGAGTCATTTCGATGCCTAAAACATACATTCTCGTAAAGAATCGTGCTCGAGAAAATCAGGGAGTTTTTCAATTACCTTCGTCCTCTGGAAACAGCCTGCACAATTCCTCCGCGACTCTTGGCTCTATCTCTTGTCCGTCTCGTCCGATTTTTACCTGTTTACCATCGTTCCATGGATTATACAAGTGTAATGTGGCTGTAAATGGTAATTCCTTCCTACATATCCAATCAACTTTAAATACACCCCCTAAAGCTTTCGCCGATAATCCGGGAGGTAACACCTGGAATTTATATTTTATCTGATATGTAACGTAACGTAACAGCTTCGAAAATTGTTTGTATCTAATTGTACGCGTATACAAACCCAAGAAATGGGTGCTCCGTCTCTTCTAGACTCTGTACTAAGTCGTGCGAAGCCTGCGAACTTCCCCGATTCTTTCACAGAAAATACTAAAAGGACATTTCTGGACTCCCTGTAAGCTTGATTCAAATTGGCTTCGTTTTGGGGTAACGTACTCCATACTCCTTTCGCCTTGGACAACGTAACATTCTCGGCATTGTTCGATTTGATGATGAAAAATCTAATAAAAAGAACTTTAAGACATGTTCTTGGCATTTACATTATAGCGTACTTATCTAAACGTTCGCAAGTAGAGAAACCAACGAGTTTACATAAGATTAACAAGAATGCATAATATGTAATAAAAGCAGCAAACCTTGCATCCCTAAACAAGTAATTTAATTTTGTGGCATAATCGTAGCTCTTGACAATCCCTTTACTCTCCTTAGACCTCGCACGCTTTGTTTCAGGGCTGGAGGATTTCGAATCCCTTGACCTAGCACGTTTTCCCCTGTTTTTTCTATTGCGTTTATTGTCTCCACGTGAGGATTTAGTCGAAACCGAGCTTATACTAGGCTGACTAGAATCTGAATTCGAACTGCTAGACGAAACTTCGCTACGTGTGTCGTATGTTTCGTCCGCAGCAATTTTTAATTCGTCTACTATGTCATTCTCTCCGCAACTTAGATTTAAGTTGTCTCCGTCGGTATTATTGTCCATAGTTTCACTATTTATTCGATCACTTTCACTAATGCTCATAAATATATCTCTTCACTTGTCCCGTCATCCAGGCTTTGTACTTCTGGATGTTTCGGGCTCTCTTGCATAAAGCCAATGCAGTTCTGGCGCCTTTAAACCTTTTCTGAAACGCAAATATAAAAAAGGGCTTACTAGACGGATATCCAGCGGGCTGTGATACTTGTCCGAGAACAATATCATATTCGAACGAATCTGGCATGTCATACGGCAATTATACGGTAGAAAGCAATGCGGTAACATTTTTTAGCATACAAGGAGGAAAGTTCAGAAGATCGCACACGAAATCCGATTTAATGTCACTGTGGTAAAAGATTTATAAAAGTCCATTCGCCGAAAACTTTGACTTTAAAACTGTCCTTATGCCGTACGATTAAAACGTTTTACGAGTTTTATAAAATATATATGTATATATATCTACAATGCCAGCAAGTACACCTTGCTTTTGGTAGATATGAATTGTACTGCCTAATGTCGCAAAAGTTTTTTTTGTTTCAACAGAAACAACGTTTAACAAAGGAAAACAACTTTGCTTCTCTCTCTCTTTCTGTCTCTCTCTCTCTCCTTTTTTTTTGTTAAATTCACGAATATAAATGTCCGTTTTATATAAGCAGAAAACTAAATGATATGTTTTGAACTGCAGAAGATTTTCCCTCTGTTTGTAATGAAACGGAGTACACAATTCTCGTTGCTCTACGAAACACAATGAATGTCGCTTTATATTTTTTTCAAACTTTATACGTGAACGTTTCTGGTAAAGTTTATTTAGTAAACAAACAGTTTACAAGATTAAACAATCTTGACTAAAATGTGTTTTTTTTTATATATATATGTATATATATCTGTAGCCTATTTTTAACGTATGGAGGCGAGGAGTTTCGTCGATGGTTTTGTTTTTCTGTGTACGTCAGACAAAACAACACATTGTGCTCGTTTGATGTCTGTATATTTATTATTGCAGTCTTTGGAAACGCGGAGGCTATGCCTAGAAGAAGTCCGTTGCGAATAGTAAATTTGTTACTAGCAACAATCGGCACCACAAAACATACGTAACTCGATACCGACGTTTTGATTTTATCGAAAATAGTTCATGGTTTTACAAACATAAGTCCTTGGACGTTAGAAACCCTTTTAGGCAGCTCGTACACACTTACGTGCACACTCGTTCTTCACTTTAAAACACACTTCGCACCTCACGCAAGAATGCTCAATGATTATCGTATGCGTTCAACAACTATATCTACGACTTCTTCCGCACGAAATACATTGGTGATTCGCACAAGGAATTTCCGCGTCTCTTCATTAAACCACAGTAAACGATCCTTTCTTCACAGAACCGTAAACTACAGCGTCCATTGTGTGACGTGTACATCAGGATCGATAGAAAAGATACTCCCATGATACACGATCAACTTACAGAGGCGAAACTCTCACGTTTTTCGATAGTTCAGTGTTCAATCTAGTCCAGTCTAGTCTGTGAAGTATGTATTTCGTTTTATTTGAAAAATTTATTTATTTTTATCTCTTAGAACGCGAAAATATAGTAATCTATAATCCAATTTCTATCATACATGTGTACTCAAAGCTATACTAATGCGGAAACCAAATTTTTCTTCTGGCCTGTAATATTTCGATTTTATATGGTTTTTTTAATTTTATCGATATAAAACTGATATAATACAGTAATAATTATTGCTACAAAATAACAACTAATAATTATTGAATACAAATTGAATAATGCAACAAATATTTCGAATAATAGTATAAGAATTAGTGGCGCCTCCGAATCATCATTCAAAAATATTTGAACGTATGTTTTCTCAATAATTTTTGAGACGGGAAATTTATTTCTATTTTTTCCATCTTCGTTTTATTAGTATAAATTGTTTATCTCGAGTTTATCGATATAGATATCTTATCCAACGTGAAGACAAGATCTCTTTCTGAAAAATATTTCGAGACGAAAGTCCCTAGAGGCGTGCAAGGGTCGCCATCTTTAAAAAGGAACGACGACCATCTTGGACCATTTTTCACGGGTTGTTGACACGGGCAGATCACAGCCGGTTGTGAAAGTGTTTCGCGATGTAAAATCGTATCGCGATTAACTTGGAAATAAGTAGTGGTTGTTTAGAAAACTAGAATTAAAAGCAATACCGGTTCACGCGTTCGAGATTACTGTGCGGAATACTATTCTAGAACGAAAGTGTGAAAAAATTCGCGGTAACGAGCGTCTGTCACGAATATAAGCGATCTTGACAGAGAGACAAGTGCGAAAGTCTTATTATATTCGTGTAATATTTCCTAAGGAAAGGAGTTTTTCGGTTGTGCTCTCTGCGTGAGTGAAGAAAATTGAGCTGTCGCGTTCAACGAACACGCAGAACCTTCGAAAATACATCGTTGCAAAACGGAAAATGGTTTCGTGCACATGGTGACACCTCTGGTTAGTTTGCGAATCCTATAAACAATTTGACATATTTCGTTTAAATGCGATTTCGCACGATCGTTTGCATTGTTATCGTTGCGGATCAAACGTCGATTATGAAAGTAAATGTCGAACGAGAGATCCTTCGATGCTAAAAGTATTATCCGAAATTTTCTTCCCGAAAATCCGCTGGTCAGCATCTTTATAATGGCGAAACGCTACGTACGTTTACTTGAATTTTTTGTAAACATTCTGAATCATTGATAATAAACGTAGGGTCTCATTATTATGCAATTTCGATTTTCTATTTTCTTCACATGCATGCTGTTCGATAGTAATTCACTGACACGTTTCGTCGAACGAATAACGCCTCTAACGAGATTTATCTGCTTCTGTTTATCGTTCGGACAGAAGATAGACGTATTGTCAAAGTAAATATCGTAAAACGAACTTGACACGACAATATGGGGACTTTTCGTTCTCGAAACGGAAATACGTAATTTTTATCGGACCGCACGCGGAACAGAAGTAAACTTTAAACATTTCTACAATTGATTAACAAGAAAACCATCGAATTATTATTTACACCCGGTACTCGTACATTTCGAATCGGAAGCGATCAACAAAATTAAATATTCGAAGTCTAATGAAATTATTTAGGATATCGAAAAGTATTGCTATATTATCTTATCATCGAATTGTTGCCTTATGAATGTGTCATGCGGATAATACATCTTACTCAAAAGATACGACTGTGTCAGCATGTTATTATACTTTTAAAGAAGCATGTTTATGGAAGGTGTGCATGGCTACTTTATACACCCCATACATCCCCTTTAATGCTAAGTATAAAGCTTTATGTATTACAATCAGTATGTTATTAAATATAAAATTGTAACATTTTCAATCCGGAATATTTAACGTAATCAGTCTGATAAAAAAAAAGAGAAATTTTAATTATTTCGAACAATTATATACGAACGGGACATTTCGAAAACGAAGAAATTTTTCAAAATATACTTTTACCGAAATATATCGTTTCAAACGGTTTGTGGAAAATTTCGCGGAATTTTCGGTGGCACGTTCAAACTGCCGTGAAAAATATAGCAAGTGAAAGTTAGCTGCATTAGCTTGATTATTTATTTTAAGGTACTGGTTTACTTTAGTCTATTATTACAAAGGTTTACATATTATATACAAGGCACATAATACGAGCTCATAACATGTGTATGCTTCCACTTTTCATACTTCCACTACAGAGAAAGGATTCAAGTATTGATTGCAGGAGCATGGTGTGCTATGGCAATGGGAGGAGGGTGAAGCCCAGACAAGACCCCACCTCTGTATACTATGTCCTCCATTTAAGTCTAACTTAAATCATTTCAGACAATCAGAGACAGATATACCTAATGTAATCTCTTAATAAAATGCTTCACTAATGCTATTAAAGAATATGCTTACTATTTCAAAGAAGTATTACAAGTGCCTATCAGATCAATGACCTGCATACATGTTCAATGATGCTTGCACAATACATTCAAGATCATTCAAGATCATTCCACAACATCACAATGTAATTTCAATAGAAATTCTATTTTATTTTTTTTCTTTTCCAGATCATCAACAAAAAAACAATGTTTAACATAAGAAACACATGAATGACAATGGGCTGAAGCATATCGGGCTTTAAAATTCGCATTACTTTTATATAAGCAAGGTCCAGGTACTAATATATCTTTTAAAGTTATTTTATTCTGTAAGATCGAGTTTCATTGAAGTTATACTACTCTCTTTCATGTAACAGAAGAGAAACCATGGCAACAGTGGAGGAAAAGAAACGAGTTGGCGGTTCAAAAGTGTCAGCCATTGCGAACATCTTTCAGTCGAAACCACAACTGGACAATTTAAGCCATAGATCCAATAATATTCTGACCGACGGTTTCAAAGAACCAGCTGTGCCTCTGAAAGAATCTCCTACTCAAGTCACGGTTGTTAGAACCGAAAGTCACGTTGCCCGTTTCAACAATGCGAGAGCACTTTTCGAGAAGCTCGGGGAAGAAAACAAACCGAACAAACAGTAAGTATAAACCATCCGAAACGAACGACAAACGCAGTTAAGATAATGTATCGCGCGTTGCTGATGTATCTTATAAATTCTGTGCAGGGTCGACAGAATTGCGAAGCCCAGCAACCTACACGGTTTAAGATCACGTTCTAGTTCAGCAAATTCTGGATCAGGTTGTACATCCCCGGCAAGATCGCCTCGTCCTCGATCCCCATCGCCTCCAGGAACCAGGGATCATTTGAGCAACTGGAGTGCAAGCGTTCCAGCCTTGAACGCCGAAAGACATTTCGAAAATGGCCACAACCACGGATTCGATCATGTGCCGGACAAACACAAGTCGCGGTCTGGATTTGGTAAATTTGATAAAAATTACGGAAAGGAGAATCGGCTGGACGAACGCCCGGAAAAGCCGGAGAAACCTGAAAGGCGATTGAACTCGAAAGAATTGATCGAGAAGCAGAAAAATTGGACCAGTCATTTCTCGAAAACTAGACCGAGTAGATACAACTCGGATCCGAATAGATCGGTGGTTCAGAGCTCTTTGAACCAGAGCGCGAACAAGGTGAACATCGATGCTGT
Organism: Lasioglossum morio; assembly: GCA_916610235.2. Lineage (NCBI taxonomy): Eukaryota > Metazoa > Arthropoda > Insecta > Hymenoptera > Halictidae > Lasioglossum > Lasioglossum morio. The sequence goes on from OU744326.1 coordinate 26,442,341, forward strand.
TTCCGCGGGACACGCACAAAATTCTGCGAACCTCGATAACGAAGTGAAAAGACCGACCGATATTTCAACTAATCCAGCGACACGATCCGCGAGCTTTTGTTCTGTTAGATCGGCAGCCATATCTCCGCCACCGCCGTTACCGCCGACGAGAAATTCCTCGAACGTGAAGAAAGAAAGGCCGGCTAGCATCGCGGCCGTGTCTCCTTCGGATATTCCTAGTAGTCCCGAGTACGCTACTATAAATAAATATTTTGATACTTCGCCCACTATACCAGAGTACGCGGTTGTACAAAAGAATTCGAACGTACAAAACAAGCATTTCCAAAGAAACCAAGAACAACGGGAAATTTTGAAGAACACCGTCACCACACCGACAGAGAAAACGCAAGACTCTTTCATACCCGAGTATGCGGTTGTACAGAAGAACACTGTAGCCAAAGCACATTTGCGGAATGCAGACATATCAAAAAATACTTCTGCTCAACATCCGAAGGGGTTCAGCAATTCGGAGACTAATCTCAGTTCGAAAAATCCGCACGCAAGCTCAAGTATTGATATTTACACGCAGTCGAAATCGCACGTTTCACCATACGATAGGAACTCTGATATATCTAGTCCAACGCGAAGCATGTCGATAGAGAATATGACTAGTATCTCGTACGAGAACAGGGGAAGGAAAGATGGCGAGTTACTCGACGCTCCAGAGTATTTAAATTATCCTACGAATTCGATTCGTTCGCCGCCGAAGACTTCCGAATGGAGGAACGAGTGGTTAGCCAAGAACGACGAGATCTTGAAGAAAGCGGCTGACCTGAAGAATTCGAGAGAGATGCTAGACACGGACGGCAAGAATGAAGTTGTCAGACCTGATCCAAGACCGGACTGGGCCAGATCCTGCATCAATACGGTCAGAAAAAAAGATAATTCGACGGATGAAAGGAAAATTGAATCTTCGAAATCTCCGGATCCAGAATTAAGACCACCATCTGGAGGTACGGATAGCGCTTCTTCTAGTATGAGCTCCCCTAGCTCCCCTTCCAAGGATAGTAAAGAAGAGAAGGCAGATAAGGAAATGTCTGAAAAAATTCAAGCGGGTATAGTATATGCGAATTATACTCAGTAACATGACTTTAAGTCCACATCTAAACAAACGTACGTAATACATTCTATACACGTTTGAATACTCAATAATTATACCACAAAACATGAAACAAATATAAATGTATACAGAGTGAACCACGAATCGTGATTACGTAGCGATTAGGTTCTCTGTTATTAGCAGATTGAAAACGTTTTTATTTTAAGAGAGCTTTCACTCAATTATAGCAAATTTTTCGTCATCTCTTGTTTTCCCATAGTTTTCCAAGGTCACGTTCAATTTTTTGCAAATACACCTCTAATTTTGTTCACGCCTCTTTGTTGGAGGATTTCAAGGCGAATTCGGTAAGTATCATAACATTCACAAAATTGCAAAAAATTGCTTTCTTTAATTATTTTTTGAAAATATTTTCGATCGGATTGCTAATAACAAAGTAAACTCTACTGGCCACGGTTCGTGGTTCACCCTGTATGTACAAAAGACACGAATTTAATATAAATATGCTATTGGTTGTTTGAAATTAGACGATATATTTTTTTTAATTGCCGGGAAATCATTGTGTAATAACGTATTTACATTTTGATATTTTACCGTGGCAGTCTGCCAAAATACTGAAAAGTAAAAGCCCAGGAGGAAACTCCCCTCCTTCCCCTTTTTCCTCCTCTTCTTGATCTCAGTTCCTCCTACCGGTTTCAACAGTATTATTTATAGAAATCTCTGTGTATTCTGTTCTGCTTCTGTCTGGTGGTACTTTGCAGCATTTTCTTCGGAAAAGTATTTTTCAAATTCCAATCGATTTTTGTCCCGGTCAGTGTGAACAAAAAAAAGAATAGATTTGTTAAAAATTAATCGTTGCCGTCGAGCTGTGTCTGTTTTGTGGAATGTGGGGCTACAAAACAATTCGATATTTCCTGATGTGTTCTTTAAAAAACGTGTTCCCTGAGCAGAATAGTGTGTCAGTAATGTGTAATGATATAGCATAAAAAATTTTTACGCAAAGTATGTGCGGTATTCACGTTTTACCAGATACATTTGCACCAAAGTTTGTTTATATTGTTTGTGTAGTTCGATCTTTAGAATTTATTGTAACAAAACTCTTATAGTTTACTCTTAATTGTGCATTTTTGAGATAAGTTTAATTTAAAGAAAAACTTTACGTTATTTTATACACGAAAGACACAAATATCATGTGTCTACGACTGCTTTGCATCGATTGTCGAGGTACTTCACAACGACCACTTTAAACAATTACGTTTTTCCTTTGACCAGTGCTGTACATTCAACATTGTAATATTATTTTTCAAGGTCGAAACAGCTATGAGCTGGAACCCGAAGATCAAGAGAAGCCCGCGTCCTACACGGAAACTATTTCTGAGAAGGAGGTCTCAGATAAAAATTCAAGATTCAACGAAACGGATACAACCACCGTGATTCGACGTTCTCACGTTCGCGTCGATCTACAAGCAGCTGGTTTAGGACAACGACCACCATCGGTAATTAGCTCGGATCAGGAGTATCCAGCTCTGGAACATAAAGACATACCAATACCCTCGCCATATGCAAAGAAAATGCAACAGAACCAGGACGCGTCTCTGCAGAATAACGAAGTGAAGCCTCAGACGAAAGCGAGCATAGAGGAGAACGCTGTAATAAAAACAGATTCGACTAAAAGTTGCCATAATAAGATGTCCCAGGATAGTAATCACGATCATGGGCGAACCAATTCAGTGATCACAGAAGTAAATCAAAATGTAGTCTTAGATAGTAAGTCAAAGTCGAATATCATTAACGAGAGGCATGCGTTCGCGGAGACGATATGCCAGAAGACCGTGTCGAACGCGAAAAATGATCAAATCAAGATCTCGATGCGGGAGAAAATAGCGAAAAATAAAGAGGAAGTGTCTGGAAAACGATCGAGTTTCGCGGAGGTCGATAACAAGGATCAAACGGACAAAGCCATTTTAAATACGAGTCAAAGCTCGTCAATCTCGAGCGTTCACGGTACCGATAATCTGATTGAGAAGTCTGTTAACAAAGAGGCGGCCGAATCGGACGATGCTGTGTATCACGTGAATACCTCGAAAGTAAATTCCAAGTCTGCCAGCCAAAAGGAATATGTAACGCTAGCAGGTAGTACAACACCGTCATCCAAATCGAATTCCCAGACAGTAAGCACCGTTTTAAATAAAACTGCGGAGGAATCGGATCAACCACAAACCACGTGGGAACAGGAGAAGCTCAAGGCTGAATTAGCAAAATTACGACTACAGGAAAGCAACTCGGTGAATTCGGTCCAACAAACAAATACACCTCCGAGCTCGTCCCCCGTTATTATACCGCCACAGCATACGGATAAAAAGCAAGTTACTGAACACGTCCCATCGGAAAGCAGTCTTCACGAAGACAGCGATTCGAGCGATACAAAAACCATCACAAATTTGGAATATGCGCCGGTGGACACGTTACACGTCAACGAACAGAATACTGTGAAGAGCGCGATCGAGACATCGTCGAAAACTAATCTGAACCAAGCAGTTTCTGTAACACCGGACACCATGACTGCCGACGAAGCAGAAAACCTGCTGAGCTCTCGGTAAGTAGCATAAACCATAAACGTTTCAAATACAGATCATTTTCGAAGACAGTTTGTTCTCGTATTATTAGTAAAAAAGAAGTCCATAGAACGTTTTCACATGAAATCGATCATTCTAGTTACATAGTAAAATGATTTTTTGGCGGCAACTTGCGACAAGCTTACTAGCACTTTGCTTTCTTTCATTTGAATTCTAATATTTTCTTACTATTCGTGTTTATTTCAATGCGATTTCCAACAAACTCGTTACCTACCGGGACCACAGCATCCTAGAGAAAAAGATAAGGTAAGATAAACCTTCTTTTTTTTCTATTTTTTTACGGTTGAACTGTGCTCAGTTCACTGATCATGATATTAGAAAGTATGAGAGAGCAAGATCAATCATATGAATCAATCAATTAGACAAGGATCAGCTTTATTGTCGGATGAGGAAGCGCAGGAAATAGCAAGACTGTTGTCTCCCACCGTGAGCACGGAGGCTGTGAACGATGGAAGTTCTATCGATAAGAACAAAGAGCTGGATAAAGAGAGGGAGAGAGAGGATCAAGATAATACCCCAGATTGGCTCTCCGATGTCTTGTCTGCTCCAGATACCAGTCTTATTAATAGCACCACTAATGATTATAGGTGAATCAGTTTGGTCTCTTATGTTTTTATTTTCACTTTACATCAATATTTTGCGGCTTGCGCTACGACCTTATTTCCATTAATTTGTCACAACGGGAATCGAAGCGTTTCACCGTCGATAATACATACATATGTAAAACCAGAGGAATTATTTATCAACAACGAATTGAACGTCTCTTCGTCGTTTTTTAGTTTATCCCATAGATCACGTAGCGATTTAACCATAGACTCGTTAACGGAGAGTCAAGTGGGTTCTGTAACCGGAAGCGAAAGTGGTCTTCTTGGATCGGTTAGCAGCTTGAACGATACTCATGAGACTAATGACGATACAGAGACTGAACATCAGGATGAGTATATGCCACCCATGCCAGGAAAAATTGTAAGATCATGGTAGTAATTAGACTGCGGAATTTTATGCAAGTTCCTTTTCTTTTCGTAGACTGTTCGGTAATCAAGTATATATTCTCACAGTTAGAATAAAGAAGAAACACGGGCCCTGTGAATGCATAAAGCTCCGCAATCTGTTAACAACGAGAGTGTAATAAATATAATTAACGTGTTAATATCTATTCAGGTGTTGGTGGAGAACGGAGTGCACTATTTCGAGGACGGCCATTTTTGGATGGAGGTTGAAGGAATACCGGAATCGGACGATGAAAAAGATGATTACCCAGGGACTAGTCCAATTAGGAAAACGAATCAAAAAGTCACGTTCGATATGGGGCCAATGAGAGTTTATTCCACTCATTCGGTGAACGAGTACGATCGTCACAATGGAGACGTGGATCCCGTTGCTGCGAGTGCCGAGTATGAACTCGAGAAACGGGTGGAGAAGATGGAGGTGATTATACAATATCAATTTTACATGGAGGGCTGGTCCATCGAAATATCTCCTTTATTTTTTACCATATTTCTCGTACACTAACCGAACCAAATAGTTTTTGTAATAGTCATCACAAATAAAGGAGATACTGAGGCGGAACCTCGCCTGTATACGATTCTGTTAGAAATTCATTCGTGATTTGACATAAATGTATTTTCAGGTATTTCCGGTGGAGCTGATGAAAGGACCAGAGGGTCTCGGTTTAAGTATTATCGGGATGGGTGTCGGCGCGGACGCGGGCCTCGAGAAGTTAGGTATATTCGTAAAAACCATCACCGAGAAGGGGGCAGCCGCACGAGAAGGCAGAATACAAGTAAACGATCAAATTGTTGAAGTGGACGGAAAATCTTTAGTCGGGGTTACACAAGCTTATGCAGCCAGTGTTCTTCGAAATACTTCAGGTCTTGTGCGTTTTGTGATCGGCAGAGAACGCGACCCAAATTCTGAAGTAGCTATGCTAATACAACAGAGTCTACAGGCGGATAAGGAAAGGGAGCAACAGCAACAAGCTAATTCCGCTAGGTACTTATTCGACAGTTCCTCTACATGATCTTCTTTTCAAGGCGGTAGTCTCGTTTCCAGGATTGCAACCCCGCACGCTTGCAATCCTGGAAAAACGAGTCTACTCCGCTACCATAATTTCCCAATGATGGTTTATCCTTGCTCGCCAATGTCTATGACGACAACCTACGGCCACCTCAATGATGACACGATGTCTCTTGAGGTACTGAGGGAAAATAACAAGAGAATACATTCGTGTTTAGACTACGGATCGTTATGGAAAATAAAATCTTGTTCGCGGTAATTTCTATCGTAAAAAATTAATAAAATCCGCAGTCTATTCATGTATCGTTCACGTCGCTTGTGCAACATAAATGTGTTGCCTCGTGATCCGATAAATTATTTATAAACGTGTACAGTGTCTCAACACGATCGCCTCTGTTCTTGCTATAGAAAACTGAATTTCTCGGACGCCTCGCCCGATGGTCAACGATCTGCCGAGGAGATGTGTGTCGGAGGCATGGGTGCGATACCAGGATCTCCAGCGATGTCGTCGTGTTCCGAAGGGGACCCTCCCCACAGTCCTATCGAAAGTTATTTGTCCGCTTCCGGTCGCAGTAGATCTCCTATCATTAGCTCATCGATGCCACCGCACATGCCTACCACGCAAAGCGACGTTGACAGTCTGAGACTACTTTTACAAGAGGTAATTCTCTCTCTCTCTCTCTCTCTCTCTCGAGGAAATGAACGTGTGGTATAGATAGACTATGATGTGCATATCAACTAGATCGCCGGAAAACTTTTAAACCTTTTTACATCAAGGATTAAAAATTTTCTGGGAACCACGATTGAACATTTCGATTGACATATTTTTCATTTGTTCTCCTCGAATGTATAATTAATGAGAAATACATAACTTGGTCTCATTATTTATCAGGAAATAGCATCTCTCGTAGTGTCGGAAAACGTTTGTTTTTTTATTTTGAATTAGTCTTCTTGATAGTCTGTATAGCGCACTTTTGCATTGTTTTATTACTGCACGAAGTATATCTAGTGTTTCGTACATACAGTTTTTACGGTTTCGTATGAACAGCGAAAGAACTATGCACTATAGAATATTGTACATAAATGTATATACGAGTTACATTGAGTTATACCACCATTTTGTGTACACATCTCAGCGCACACCTTTATAGGAGAGTTCATAGGAGTAAATATATTTTTGGTTTTGCTTATGCACTGTGTTCGTTGTTCGCTGCTTGCAGAGTCAGTATAAACTAGCATTAGCAGACGGAGAGGTGGAAAAGCTGAAAGCTAAGGTAAACAAAACCAAATTTTTCGCAAAAGCTATTTTATGTGTTTCGTACATCGCACGCTGTTAATCCATGAAATCATGCATACGCTTCCCATACCGTTCATATACCAAATATCGAGTCGCGTTGGCCTTGCGTTAGGATCAATCTCATTGTATTCTTTTCATTTATAGCTTGTAGACTTGGAAAACAGTGGGGCAGGTAGCGAGGAGTATGCGGCGAAATTACGCGAGTCCGGATTGCGGCTCCACGAATCCGAGAGAGCTTTAGGCACTGCCAGACAGGACTTGGCGACAGCGCGGGAAATGCTGGCTCAGGCAACAGCACAAAATGCTGCTTTGCAACAGAAATATGCGCGAGCAAGAAGAGCAGCACGCGAGCTGCGCGCGGATATTGCAGCTCGAGACGAATTCTATCAACAGCTGCTACAGGAAAAAGATACGGAGTACAATGCTCTTGTGAAGAGTTTAAAGGATAGGGTACGCGAACAACTATTATTATTGTTACATATGAAACATCCGACTTTCGAGAGTAACCCTTATGTAGTCAAACAAAATGTATAGATTATTTAAAACCTTTCTGTATTTAACATGTTTGCACAAATTCTCATTATAAGACTACACTGAGAATATAAAGAGTGGGTATTCAGAGAAATTTTGTAATAGTTTTTAGGAGAACATTGACAAATTGAAAGAAATGCAGTAAACGAGTAGCCGACAAGCATCATTCACTTCTAAATAAATTGATGGATCGAAATAAGTATCATTCTAGTCACTAGATTGCGGATCTCTGTGCAAAGTGAAAATTATCCAAGTCTATTGTAAGAACCAGCAGTGCATTGATAGTACGCTTCTTCTTGTATATTGATTGTAATGAATTACAATCTTTTTTTATCGTTCTTCATTTACAAGATAGTCGTCTCGATTTTGTATTCTTCTTTACCATCGACGAATAGCGTGTTGATTGATCGATAGATATTGACCCAGCATCACGCGATGCATTCTGAAATCGGACATTTCATGTGACAAATTAGAAATAACATTTTGCTAGTAGACCTACGATAAACGAATCGATTTCAGGTAATCACGTTGGAAGTGGAATTAACCGAGACTCAGAGAAGATTCGGATTGCCAGTAAGATTGCCTTACGATGGTACAACGGCTAGAATAGTAACACCGCAATTATCGCGACGGCAATTACCGCCGCCACCATCCTCCACCAGTTGTCAGCTCTCGGACACAGAGACATCGGACCTTAGCAGTCCCGACGACGGAGACAAGACAGCAACGGTGGAAAGAAAATTACCTCTTCCGTTACCAGTGAAAGAGGAACTGGATAGAGCGGTACCTGCTCATCGACTTCTCGACAATTCCGCAGGGAAAAGTAAGGCCGAGCTTGCTAGCAGAGGAGGTTTAGCGAATCGGCAGCTTCCTAAACGATCCGGTGGCCTTAGCAATAGCAGTTCTGTATGTACACGTAATTTACAATGTCTGCCCAACGATGGTAAAAACATGTGCTTGATCAAATTGATTCTTCAGGATTACGGTCTGGACGAGTCGGGAGACAATACCGACGAGGATTCTTCTTCCAAGCTTCTATCTCAAGACACTAGTAGCAGATCGCCAAACGACTTGACGTCGAAGCAATCAAACTTGAGTTCCTATTCCAGTAGTTCTTCGATTAGCTCGCTGAAGAGTAAGCATATGGAACCCACGCATCCCACGGCGATTCGACAGCACAGCACTATTAGCTCGCAAGTCCGAGCTATGACTGAGCAAAGTTGGCCACAGTCCCAGAAAAGTACTTTCTTTTTCTTTATCTTCATACGATTTGTAAAAGGCCGGGGTGAAACGACGAACATTGCAACTGCGTTCGTATTTTAAAAAAAACTATAAACGAAAACAGATAGTACTGTGTTTTATATCAGGAAGTTCCATCTTGTAGCTTCCCCTATTTTTAGGCAACATCGTTGCCGTAGAATGTAGAACTTCGTCCCTGTTCTCGATAATTGTCTAAAACACGGGTCCGGTCAGAGATACTATTCTTTGACGTCTGCCGAACGTAGAAAAGGACCTTGCGGTTGTCGAAGAGGAACAAGTTGGAACTCCCTGTTTTATGCAAGATAAAACCAACATTCGTAAATGACTAGAACTAAGAACGTGCGCGAAAATTCACGTTCGTCGTTTCAACGCTCGCGTGACCCCGGCCTGAAGGCTCGAGTATGAAATGATTGTTAATTATACGTAGATTTAACTGGGCCGCCGGCGTCCTTAGCAGAACAATTGAAACAGGTCCTCGCGGAAAGGGAAAGAAGGCTCGGTGGAAACGACATGTCTTCTTCAAGGGAGAGTTCCGGAGACTTTAGCGATTTAAATAATCCGCACAATAATGATCCGACTTTGGTCACCTACCATTTAGTGGAGGAAATAAGACAGGCGGTAAACGAAGCCAATCAAAGAGGTAAATCTACTTTTTAGTAAACGAGTGAATGGTAGAGGATTCACCTGTCTGATCAATCTTTTATTTGTACAGTGAAGAAAGTTACTGCTCCTTCATCGAATGCAACCGGAAGTGGTGGAACGCCTTGGCATCATCCGGGTAGTTCACCTTCCAGTTTGTCTTCTGGTGGGTCGGTGAGCCCGCCTGCTGTTGATCCTAGTCCATCCAAAACAGGTAATAGAAATAGATCGTAATTCCGGCGCTCAAAACAAAATTTTCATTCGTGTACAGGGTGTTCAGTATATGTACTAGAAATCCCTATTTCACGTGTAGCAAACGAATTCGGATCTCAATCCGTATAATGCAATATTATTCCACGTGTATTTTAGTACACGTTCACTACTATTGGCGAATCGTGTAAAATGTTCCCCAAATTTTTCCGAACACCCTGTCGTCGATCTATTTCCGTGCGTTATAATTCAATGCCTTGCTTGTACGAACGGCGTTGCAAATCTAGATGCGAGTGAAGTTTGGTTGCCTCCTCATCCAAGCGACTTTGGTTTAGGTGACAAGAAATCTCACTTTTGGCAAAATGCCCCAGTTACCGATTGGTCCAAGGAACAAGTAAGTGTTTCGAAGCCTTCCCATTTTTGAACGGTTGTTTCACAATGACCTGTAACTTTGAATGTGATGTTTAGGTATGTCAATGGTTGACTGGAATCGGTTTAGATCGGTACGCACCGCGTTTCCTAGAAACTGGTATCAACGGCGGGAATCTTCTGCGATTAGAGTCTCGCGACCTGAAGGCTTTCGGTATTTACGGTGAAGAGAAGTCTCATCTGAAACGGAAATTAAAGGAGCTCAGAGCACAGGCTGATCGAGAGCGAAAGGAGAGGAAAGAGATTGAACGGATGCGACGAAAAGCGGAGAAAGCTGCCAGAAAGAAATAGTTTGTGCGTATAATTATGTACTTATGCCCATCTGAGATGCAATAGTATTGCCGGAAGGGTCGTACGGTGACATATGGAAAATCTTCTGTACGATATTCCAATGATGTTCGTAGTGTATGTATTCTCGATTCTTCCGTCTTTGTATGTAATTTGTTTTAGCGCGGCTTAGCGGTCGCAGCGGAGTGAACACACTCTGTTCGGATTCCTAGTTATCCGAAGTCTTAATCTTTTGACTAATTTATACACGATTATGAAATTTTCGTCATTGATCCCTTTGCATTTATTTATATAAATATTATACGTCTTTTCGTATTCGTGTTGCTTCATTCGTTTTGTAGTATTTGTATTAATTATTATTTATGAAGCAACAACGAATACGACTCGCGGAGAGGAGAGCATGTACTGTTGGCACACGCATGCTTTACAATGCCAGATGTATACACGTGATATATGTATGTAAAAACAAAAAAAAAAAGTTCAAGCCATTTAGGTAACTTGTAATAAAGCTTCGATTGTCCAGAATTTCTTTTTTTTTGTTTTTAAATAATTTGTAAGTATATTTTTACGTAGCTACACAAGTTTCACGTTATTAGAATATATGTTGTTTTTCTGTATTTATTATCACTATTTCGATCGTTCGACGAACGATCTTTCGTAATCTATTTCTAGAATTCTAATATATAAATATATATCTATATTCCGTGGAAAAGAAAAAGTAAATTTTACTATGTACATCATTGAACTATCAACGAATTTGTAATTTGTCAAATGAGATAACGTGTTACAAAATCACCCATTTGTAGATTCGATCCAACTCGCAAAATAATTCGATATTCATCTGTATTTATTCCATCGATAAATTTCGTTCGACCGATACGTCTCGGATACACGTATCCAGTCAATTGATTGCATTTCTTTCGTTTCTAATCGAACATACTGAATAAAGTATTAGCGAGATCGCACGTTGCCACCCTTTTGAATACTTCGATTAGACGGTCGTTCTACTTTCGAACGCTTGCGAAAAATTTGTACTCCGCGCGAGAACCAAGTACTAGAGAGATATCCGCACAACGTCGATTTTTTTATTGCGACGATAATTTTTAACTTATGTGATGACGAACTTGTTTAGCGTTCTTTTTGTATACTCTAGACATTCCATGCGACATTGTAGTTTTTAATCTTGATCAACACACGATTAGAGGTACGATGTGTACTACGGAAACTTCGATGCTTCAAGCGAGCTCCCTATAATAATATATGCGTGGAATATATACTGTATGTTGATACAAAAAAAAAGAAAAACAGTAACCAAACGAGAAAACACGTAAAACTGAATATTCATTCAGGAATAATAATCACGGGACTCGCTTGGACATTTATGTAGGACGAACGTACCTTATTGTACGTATACTTATTTATGATAATGTTAAAGGTATTGTACAATGTTAACTACTTTGTCTCCTCTTTGTACCGTTTCGAGCATGGTTCATGTTCTCTCATAAGAAATTGAATTTCCTTCACGCGAAATCATCGCAGGAACAAAGTATTTCGCATTGGTACACACTGTACATAGACACAGCCACGTACACACGCGCGCACACACCTATACACACACACACACAAACACACACACACACACAATGGAACGATCAATAATATTGTAATCTACGAAAAAAAAACTGAGTATGTCGTAAGGCGTGTAAGAGGCATAACTATAGTGTCATAATATCTTTATAGAAAATAGTTTTTCATTTCCTAACTTAAGCGTTTATCAAAGGTCCTCCATTTTTTAACGGTAACTTCGTATATCACCGATATATTGAGAAAAAAAAACAATTAATACTTGTTGTTTCTGTTGTTACGTGCAACGAAATGTAGGAACTGAACAAAAGAGAGAGCGACAGAGAGAGAGAGAGAGGGAGAAAATAGAAAACATAAAACATTCATGAAAAAAAGGAAAACAATTTTGCGTCTCAGGGTAATCAAAAAAAAAATTCGTGTTTTGGAAGCGCGTATGTTCGATGAGTGAAATATCCTTCGGGGATCAAGAACGTCCTGCAATTCGTTTTATAAATAGTATTGCAATTTTTCTAGGAGCAGACATTTGATAAAAACCGACTGATTTACAATAAGTTCGTAGTTGATTTTCAACGAATGGCTTAGATAATGCGATTTAACGATGATATAAACAACTGTGTCCAAAAGTAATAGTCTAGCCCAAGAACCAAAATCTATACATCTCTGTGGAGCTGTATAGTATCTGAATGTTCTTTCATACGTTTTATGACGATCATTTTAAATTATTGCTCACGAAAGAGAGAAAGAGAGAGAGGGAAATTCATGGTTCCATGCATAAAGACGGAATGTGGGAGTTGCGTGAACGGCAGCTTTTAATATTGTCTAATGAAAAAAAGTATTGTCAACAAATACTCTTAAACGTTTTAATTAAAAGTAATTCATACAGTATATTCATAGCCTGTTGATTTTTTACCTAATATATTTACGAATTAAGACGAAAATTGTAATGTAAAGTATACATGTGTCTGAAATACAGATCGTAAATAGTATAATCTTGTATACCGTTGTATCTTTTTCCAAACGCGCTGGAACACACACTCCCATACATAAATCAACGGACACTTATTCTAATTTCGATGCAGATCTTTTGATATTAAAGGATCTACATTATTTTTTATTCTTGTATTTTCTAATTTTTTTAATTTTAAGTGGGGCAATTGTCTTCCAATTTCGTTTCTAGAGAACTGTACGTAATCATCCCACAATTTCTCGATCTCTTGTATCCAACATTTATTCAAATATATTGGCTTGGCAAACGTTCGTTCGGTTGTTGTGATTTATTTCACTGTGAAAAACCGAACGAACTTATTCGTTCTTTGTTCGTATTTGCTAACCCAATAGTATATAATAATTGTTTTATTTTTATCAAATCTAGCTATTACACCCACTTTACTGAGAGATACAGTAAATCTGTTTGATCAATAGTTTCTTAGATACCGCGATGACAGTTGTGTAAACGAGAAACTTCACAATTAATTCTCGAATTGAATTCTATTCATAAAGAAGACAATGCCAGCTATAGTTATCAAAAGTTATACATGGAGACAGACGTCAGAATTCGTAATTTTAAATATACCTTTGAGGGGTAATCCAACAAATGTGGACTTGTTCGTGGTTGATAATTACCTGAAGGTATCAATATCGTGTAATTTGTTAATGTGTCAAATAAACTAGCATTGTAAAATAAATTATCACATTTTTGAACAGGTCAGTTTTCCACCGTTTATAGTGGAATTGTTTCTCTGGGCCGAGATTATCGAAAAAGGAAGCAACTGTATCATTGCGGACCAAGAAGCGATCCTCTCGTTACAGAAAACGGAAGCTGGTAAAGAATGGCCTATTCTCGAGATAGAAAATATAGACAAAGATACGAAAAGGAAATATCGGAACCAAGCTTTGGAGCGTGCTCAAGCGAAGGCCGAAGAACTCGAGAAAATTAAAAAGGGTAGCTATACATCGTTGTGTTAGTACATCCACTTAAATGTTAATAAGTCATAATGTATTTATATAAACTATACTCTCCTTCAGAAAAGCGCCAGCATTTGCAAAGAGAGGCAGTCAAGGAACAAATTAATATCAACACAGCTACGCTGAATAAAATCGACGCAATAAGAAATGCTCACCGGAAGGAAGCCATGCTGGACCTCGAAGATTGGAGGTCGAAGGCTGAAGTACCGTTTCTACCGGAAGTTGAGGGCGCAGTGCAGGAGAACAGGAAGGCTTACAAGTAATTAACATACGAAATTAGACGTTTAACATACATTGGGTGTGCAAAGTATTCGTACACCTTTTAAAAACGATTAACTTTTCCAAAATTCGACGCAATAGTTTGAGTTTCTTTCACATGTTAGAGGGATTAAGGTAAAGTGTAAATAATTTCTTTTTTAAATTGTTATTGAAAAAGTAAAGGTCACGATTTCGAAATTTTTTTATCTGTGCCTGTAACAAAAATTTGTTTTCAATTTTCCCACACCCAGTGTATGTATTATTTATCGACGACTACTTCGTAATTTTCTAACATGATCCATGGCTAAGAAATTTTATATAAACCTTCCTATAACATTGCTATTGTAGTTTAATAATTTTGTTTGAAATTATCCCTTAAAAGAAGATCTTTAAAGTTCGTTCTGGTACAGCATAATTATTGGAAAGTCCACTAATTATATTGAAAAGAATAGGCTACTACCGAATATTTCGTAAATATTTACCGAAAGGCCTCCGCTGAATTGGTTCAAAGAGGACAGCGACAGATTAAAACCTCGAGCCGCTACGATCACAGAAATGACTGAAGACGAAACAGCGGAATCGGAAGAAGCGTCGAGTAATTCGAAGGAAAAGAAGAACGCTGACGGTGGGAAGATCGTTGAACGAAAACAGGAAAATGAAAACATTGAAGGGAAGAATAGAAAGGTAACTACGGATGATTCTAGTAGCTCGGAAGACTCTGATGAGAACGATGAATCGAAACCAGTGGAATTGTGGAAGAAGAAAAATCCAAGGCCCGGATGGGAGTCCGTGCAAGCTGCGATAAACGGCAAGCTTATAAAAAGAAACAGCATATTCGACGAGCCATCGAAGTCGGTGCCGTTACCACGGAAGAAGGGCACCATTAGCGTCACTTTCTCGGACCGGAAGTTCCCTACTCCCGCTAGAGAAAGCTCCCATCTCGAGGAACAAGAGGTAAGCCTCGTTTGTGTAGTCTATAACAATGTAAGAATCATTTCTATAGAAATACTGTTAATCTCAGTGGCTGGAAAAGCAAGCAGAGGCGAGGCGAAAGATAGGATTCGACTCTGCGGACTTGCGACCGGAAGAACGGGATCCACAGTGGTTGAAGAATAAAGGAGAGTATGTGTTTCGTTTTTTGTAACTTTCGGTTATACTCGCACTCGATTTTTATCCAACGTAAATAAATTTTTTGATTCGATAAAATAATTACCAGACGGCGGATCTTTATGCAAAATGAAAATTTTCTACCTCAATTAATTTTTTTGTTATTATGTTGAATACGTTAAAAATAGCGTAACAGTATTTTTAAATTCTTCTAACGTTTTGTACCGTTTTAAATTACACCTGCTCATTTTTCTCATAAACGCAAAAAATCCGCTGTGTAATAATCATTTTACTGAAACTAAATAAAGTCTCGACATTGTAAGCACTATATGCGAGTAATTAAAAGTGAATAAACTCGATATGAGATCTAATAAAGTATTAAAACTGATTACTTTGTATCGATAGAGTACGATTTAATTGAGCAACGCGTTATTCACCGATAAGTCTTACATAATCCCTGAATACTGGCCTATAGATAAATTGTCTAATCGATCACGTTTCGTTGCAGCGAGTTCTTCAAAGTCGGAAACCACTTGGCAGCAATTAGTGCTTACACATATGGTATCAAGATCAGCGATAAATTTGCGTCGCTGTACGTAAACCGGTCAGCGGCTCATTATGCGTTGGGAAATTATTGCAGATGCATAGAGGACTGTTCAAAAGTAAAGGATCAGTAAAACTTCGTCGCTAGAAAACAATGAATAATTAATTTACGAGCGATGGTTGCTCCTGTTCGATCAACTCATTCGTTATTGCATTTCTCGTTCGCAGGCACTGGAACTAATGGAGCCGAAATGCGAGAGCAATCTGGAGTCTCGAGTCAGGTGTCACGCTCGACGAGGCGCGGCACTTTGTAAATTGTCCTCGCCGCAGCACGGTATTCCCGAGCTGGAGGCTGCTCTGAAATTGGCACCGGACAATGAGAGCATAAAACGCGACTTGCTGGCTGCGAAACAGTATTTCGACCTGCAGGATTAACCCTTAACTCGAGTAGCGACTCTGAGGCACCAATTGCTATATAATATCAAATGTTTTACTCTCTATTTTTATATTTACGTGAGAAACCCTTTATCTAGCAGGAATTTACTATACAGCATCGCATTCTATAGACATTTATGGTAAAGAAACCATTCAGAAATAGTATTTGTTTCGGTTAGTACATGAACAGGTCAAGAAAATGTTAATTGCAGCCTTTTCAAGCCTCAACGTTTTTCGAAAACGTTGTGTGATAGAGCAATGTTACTTTCGGATTTAGTTTTAGAATGGAAAACTCTATACGTCTCAGAATATAGAATAAAACACAGCATTCTCCAAAGAAACGTTGACCGTTTATTTATATATTAAACAGAAAACAATATAATATATATATATTATGTTAGTAAAATATCACAGTCGGGAGTCCTGAAGGTTGTTAAACCGAGGAACTTGTCTTATATTTAATGCGTCTTGTGGCGGACGTCTTAGAGTCGTCTAGAAAACAGTTTTGTAACACAAGAGGTTCAGGAGATGTGCGGAAGACATTTTAAATGTCTTTAAAACGTCTGAAGTGACGTCTTTGTGCTATCTGGTTTATCTATCGCTCTAACTAGAACTAAAATTTTTGTACAGGCACGACAGACTAATCGCGACTACGTTACAATCTAACCCGGACACCGTTAGCCGATTGGGTTAGTCGAATTTGATCAGCTTCTTGTCGATGCATCCGCACTTCGTGTGCTCCAACGCGTGTATCACTTCGTGGTGTCTGTCCCGTTGTCGGTCAATCGTGTGCTTAACCGTAAACACCAGGCTAACGTTTCTGGTCTCGATCGGCGCGCAGATCTGTTTCGGATCGGGGCAACAACCGGCGCCGTTGCAACGTGTCAGAACCGTTGAGGCTGGATAGAAAACTTCGTCAGGACTTGGACCGACAGTTAGGAGCTCTTCAACTGGTACTGCGCGTGGCTGAGGTGTCGAACATCGAAATTCATGCACTAGCTGTACATGATTCAGAAATCCACCGTCCCTGGAAAGATCAAGAGAAAACTCGTCACATTTCTCTGTCGGAAACTCGCTTGACTGCTGATTTTATACGTTCATAGGAAAAATGGTTAGGTGGAAAAAATCATTCTTATTTATTCTTATTATTCCTATACAGTTTGCTTGAACTGATCTTCGCTAGCCCTTATCAAGATCTAAAAGAATTGAAGAAGCAATTATACTCTGATAAGCTTCAACTTTGCATTTCCGATTACAGTCACCGAATGTTTTGAAGCGATTGTGGGGCAGTGAACGCAAGTGAACAAATTGTATTCTTCAATAGTAATGCAGTCTAAGAGCTTTAGCTTCTCTGGGAAGTAGCACACGGATCATGTTAAAGACCAATTAACTCTTCCGATGTTTCTGTCAAGTCCACTTATCATAAAAAGACGGCAATCTTAATGGATCTTCTAATGCTATAGTATTTTTATAATTCTAGTATTTGATAGGTTTGCGTCTGTATTTCTAACGTAGATACCTGCAGACGTAATAGCTCTCCGTTTGAATGAGCGCGTTTCAGGTGTGCTCTATATTTAAATAACTTTAAACTTAGTGTCACGACGACACTATCAAATATTGATCTTGCAATTAGAGTGGTTATTTTATTGAAAAGAAGTTTATTCATGGTGGAGTCATATTAAGTTCCGTGTAATCAGTTATGTAGAAAGTGGAGTGCGAGTGTAACTGAATGTTAACGAATGTTACGATAATTACCTGTGGTGTCTGGCGACCATCGCAAAGGCAAGGTTCGCGTAAACCATGAATAAGACAAGGCTTCTCATTTTCAGGATTGGTATATCGGCTGCTAAGGCTGGAACTCTTGAATGAATCTCTGCTGAACTGGAGGACCTACTTCCGTTCACACCGACCGACTGTCCGCGATTGACCAGAGCTTGCCACGGGACTACTCTCTTCTGCGATCTGAATTCTTTCTCCTTCTCTCTCTATATATATGTAACTTTCATCCTCGGCCCGGTGCCCCCTGCCTCTTGCTCTCGTGATTTCTCTTTGTCTCTCCTACTGAGGATCTGCCGCAGTTTCGTTTCGTTTCGTCCTGTCCTCGAGGCGTTTCGCAGCGTCGTCGTCTCCCTGTTAGTTCCCGGTAAGCTCGAAGGAGGGGTCGAAGCAAAGCATTCCGAGAACATCGTGGAGATAACTATAATTACAACTAGTGGGACCTGCCTCCCGTTCGAAGCGGGGTCCGCGTTACGTCGCGTGACCACTCGTCCTTTCCTTTTCTCTCTGGTTCTTTCTCCGTTGAGCGACTCTTCTTCCCCTTTTTTGTGCACCGACCGCGGTAAATTTCGACCAGTCATCAGTCAAATGATCAGTCCCTCCGTGCGGTTATCTCTCTGGTGCACCGGCTGCATCCCGATCACCTTTTTTTCTCTCCCCACCGAATTTCGTTCCAGGTAATTTTCTGGTGGCAGTGACAACGATCCTTTTTCTCTCCTCCCAACGCTGCTTTTTGTCGTCAAACATCGAACATTGCCGCAAATACTCGGAAGAACCGATGCAGCCTCTCGTATCTTCGATTTCTCTTACTCGCGTCGCAAGATCATTTCGATCGAATTACACATTATCCTGGAAATCGATTACATCCTCGTTCGTAATCGATTAACCCTTGTGCATGTAGTCAGTATTTAACACATTACCGACCGGTGATTATTGCATATTTTTGAAAAATGTATGGTACATGGCCAAATTTTCATTTAGCATTTAGGATGAACTAACTAAGTCACCCTTAATAACGTCGTCTAATAGTTTCATTTAAGATTGCAATGTCAAAGAAAATTTCTATGCTTTTTTTTGGTACAGCAGAATTATTGAAAATCCTATTAATAGGCTTTCAGTCGTAAAGTGTTAATTATTTGTAATGGCAATTTTTCGGCCTACGACTGCCATTTTTACCAATTTGCTAAAATACCCATTTTTATCGTTTACAATTCGAAATTTTCAGAACGTATATCATTTATACGAGTTTATAAACACACATCTTTGAAATTTTCGCTATTGGCTCAGCTAAAAATGTTGTAAAAATTGATATTTACTATATTATTTTTCACAATTCCAGATGCCATTTACTAGACAATCATTCTAGCCTTACAGAGAAGTTGAAGTCGTTTAGTCGATTGATAAAAAAGTTATTCTGATTTATCGTGTGATCAATTGTATGTGCGTATAACTGTGTAAATATTAACATTTTCGGCTGAATGCGTAAACTGAAGGCATCGGCGCACACCTTTCGGATTTTAATCCTGCGATTAGGCGTCGAACCACAGTTTTGTCTCGTGTGGAGCGTTCTCGATTTCAAAAAGGATGTTTTTTCGATCCGGTCTGATAGCGAGTGCGTTCTCCCTCGGACCGCGGCGTTATATGTGTGATGCGACAGGTTGCAGTGAGTCACCGCGATGCACCCGTCTGCCTAGTGTCTGGTTGCAGCAGGGTTTGTCCGCAACGTTCTCCGTCTTTTTCCTTCGTTTTTTGACGAAGGAGACGGATAACGGCGTGCGTATCGCTGAGAGAAACAGCATGCCTGAACAGAGTGAATTATACATGGGTGACGAATCAGCGTTAGTCGGCGATTTTCGAAATCGGGGGCCCCGGGTTACACGAGTATCCGTTAGCACGGGTTTTACATGGAACTGAGTCATCGGTACGAGATATGTCGTGAATCTATGATCCGAACCACGCACGGCGTCTCTGCCGTGGGTTGTGCTTGACATCAGTCGATGACCTTGGTATTCGCGTCATCAATGGCATCATCATTGTCAAGTTAAAATTCACCAAGTTCGGTTTCTATTTTTACACCGGCCAGAAAGTGGTGTTCGTGAAATTTCGAGTTGCAGAATGGGGATAGTAAGAGTTCGTTGCGACATGACATAGCATACTTTGTATATGTCATTACGAAGAATCGAGAAAGAGAAACTAATACTTGACTGATGGACCTGTTTGAGTAATTAGTAGACTGCGGATCTTTATGCAAAATAAAAATGTTAGCGGGAATTGATTTAAAACTTCTTTCAATCTTCTACTGTTTTATATTCCACTCGACCAATGTTCCAATTATTCTTCTCAACGACTTTGTTACATTCAAAGCAACATTACAACGTTCTTGAATTTTTTTATATCTTTTACTGTTTTGAAACATATAATAATGTTTCGCCCAACCAATTTCTTCACAAATGCATAAAGATCCGCAGTGTAGTAGTTAGCTTCGTGGATAAATAATCCGTTACTGCACATTCTGGTAAACTATATTGATTTTAAAAATAGCAAGCAAGTAGTTTATCTTTTTACACTTGTGAGCAATTATTCATAGAAGTACAAGTACTTGTACTTGAACAAGTAGTTTATCTTTGGATCGGTATTTATAGCAATTTTCTTTTATAATTAAAACCAATCATCGTTTCGCTGGAATAAAGCGGTAGCGTTAAGTCGAAACGAAATAGGAATTCTAATTACTTGTGATCAATTATTCCATCGAGAAGAGGGAGATTCCTCTGACGTCATTGCAGCCATTCGCTACGTGAGTCGGTTTGTGCCAGGTAATTTATCGCAATTCACGCGGTTTGTAACAGTAATGAAAGTGTCGCAACGCCGTGCCGGGAATCCCCGGCGAAGGGCTTGACGGCTTGACGTGGTACCTTACGTTGCATTCGGAAATCACAGTCGCAGAAATAGGTGCGGTGTGACTTTGATCTATGAAAATCAGCATTGGTAATGAACAGTGTGAACTCATTTAACTGTTTGCAAGTATGTTTCCTCTATCATAAAAAAAAATCATAATTATAGCTACGATTCTACCAGGCCTCGTATTTCCCAGAAATCAAATAGGAAAATCAAGTCGGATAAAAACGAAAATGAATATGTTTCACTGGAAAACTGTACTCCAATCGTTTGAAGAACAGTTCTATTTTTAATATAAAATGCAAAAGTAAATTGTCTAGCAGCCTAGCGAAGCTCCTATCGAATCTATCGTGACTAGACTGCGGAAGTTTATGCATTTTCCAATTTTTTGTCGACAAACTTTAGGAAAGTGGAGTGAAATAACATCCTATCTTTAATGGAAGCAGCCTTTGTGGATCGAAAACAAATGAAAATTGCACAAAGCTCTATTGTATTTTATATTCCAGCCTTATTTGAACATTTCCATAAGCCATAAATGCATAAAGATCCGCAGTCTAATCACAACCATATTCTAACAAGTTGAAACGTGAAAGAGAATGATCGCGGTCCAAAAAGCCTTTTTTTGAGCGTTGGTCCGACGGACGACGTCCCGCCATTTTGTCGGCAAGCGACGTTATTTCATCGATGAAGAATCGCTGCGGCTTCCAACGCGATTCTTAGAATAGTTTTTTGGGTCCTTCGACCGTGCTTCATCGGACTCGAAGATGGCCAGATGCGAGTTTATTAATAATTATGGACCGATGCACTGTTCCCCACGTGCGCGAGGTAGGAAGTACACTTACAGGCTCTATTCGTGTACCGGATCGCACTTGTGACCTAAATCGTTCTATGGTAATCGTCGAACATGCTGTACAGATGATAACTGCGATACTGTTAATTAGAGTTGTCGGGAAATTTACAAGGAAACCAGACCCACTCGCGAATATGCATTATTCAACATACCATGATCAATTTCTGTGACTAAAGCGCGTTCCTCCTTAGTCCCTCCTCATGACTAAATAATTTCTAGAATTATTTCGAATTATTGTCTACATTAGAGTGCTAATCCAAAACTAGCTCTGAGACAATTTGTTCCATCCGACATTGAACCCTTAGCACTGGAATTGGTGACTCTGAGGCTCCACTGAAAATTACTGTACCATTATTCAAAATATTCTTTACATTATTAAATATATCGGTGTCTAATCAATTACTAAACATTTATAGGTATTGTATGAGTTTGAATGTTTAATTATCGAGTTAATAGCTCCGAGTGCAAAGGGTTAAATCAATTTCAACCCTCATACGTACCTCAGGGTGAAAATTCACCCATTTACCTTTTTCACATAATGTAAAACGTTTGATAAATAATTTTTAATTTTTTTAAATAATTTTTAGAGCAATTAGTTTGAGTTGCCTGGATCAGGCTGCAACCCTAATGCAAATCACGCTCCTTGCGCAATCTCCTTGAAAGAGACTGGTGTGATTTTGTTTAATTGGTGACTGGTGAAATGTTTGCCAAAGGTAAGAAGTTCGGGTCGAATCCATTGAATGTGTGCTCCGATGAATCATGGGGACGTGAATCAATCTCACCACAGCACAGTGAGACGATACGACCTGACGACGATCAAAAATCTGTAACTTTGCCTCTGCTTATTTATAAATAATATATAGTGTATTCAATTTTCCACAAGTTAATCATTACTAGATTATGGATCTTTTTATAAAGAAATTGGTTGGCTGGAATATAAAACAATGAAAGATTCCAAAAGTTTTAATCCTGTTTCCCACTGATCAACGCAAAACATTTATATTTTCCATAAACATCCGTAGTCTACTAACAATTAACTTGTGAAAAAATTCAATACAATATACAAAGCAGGATCAAAATTACAGACGTTCGATCGGCGTGTTGATCATTTCATCCGACTGTGGCGGTCGAGCCAAGAAAACTGACAACGTCCGCGTTGGTCCATGTGTTCAGGATAGGAGTCGCGATAACGATACCGAACGCTAGAATTCGCTAGAATTTCGATGAGATCAAGAGTTTCGGTTTCCGCGATTAACCCGATCGTAAACAATACCACGCTCGAACCATCATCCGCGATAAAGACCAATTAAGATTCTCACTGAAGCTTTCGCTTGGGAGTAGTGAGCGTTCGTGTGTCGTATCAATAGACGGGAAGTCGAAGTTCGAGTTTGATATAAACGTGTTTCTCGGCTCGTTATCGGAAAGTTAGTCGATCGCGTCGAGGCGAGCGGATGTATGGGAATAAATCGGAACGCAGCGTTGCTGGCAAATTAAGATCATTGTGGGTGTGCGCGGAAGAACACCGTTCGTTAATCATAAAAATGCGACCTTGAACTCTGGAACGAGTCATCGCCGGTGGTGAAAGATCTCGATGGAACTCGGTGAGACGAACAAGCGACCGAGAGTCCGTTGACGTGTTCTTGGCGACCGCAGGAAACGCTGTACGCACGCAGGAGGATATTCCCGATTTTTCAAGGATTGCGCAAGCTTCACCGGTGATTCGTAGGACGCGTGCGATCGTTTTCCTCTCGAGGCGACGTGCATCTCTCTGGTTGTAGCATGTGTGCAGGCTGTTCCACGTATAAATACACTTCTGGCAGCAGGAAAGACTCAGTCGATTACCGCCCGATACGACAGCCTGCTGGTGGTGCGACCGATCCGCGCAGTCCCGGGCGATTGACTCGGTTCGTTGAGACGAGACTGTGTGCGTTAACAGATCCGAGCCATGAGAAGTCGATCGTTGAGAAGCTTCCTGAAGCTGATGATACTGGTCCCGTTGACTCTGGACAGCATGGTCCCGTCAACGGCGTTGATCGACAGCCACCACAATCGTCATCATCATCATCATCAACGTGCCGTCCAAAGGATCCATCTACCACGAGCAGTCGGCGCGTCTCGTAGCTTCCTCTGCAAGGAACCGCAGAGTCGGGCGTACAACTTGAGGGACTTGATGCAGAACGTGAAACAGAATCCTGGCGAAACAGTTGTTCAACCTTTTTACATCGTGGTGAAACGCTGCGATGGACACTCCGGATGTTGCATGAGTACTGACAAAAGCTGCACGCCGGTAGTGTCTTCGATCTTCTACGAGGAGTACGAGATCGAGATTCTCAGCGTGGAGACCAGGGGCATCAAGAGACAGTGGATCAGGGTGGAACAGCATGGAAACTGCTCCTGTGAGAACAGCACCGTCAGCGGTAGACAGATGATGGAGCGACAGCAGCCCAACGTGACCTTCGTCTGAGACAGGACATTTTCAAAACGAGGATATTCCAGGATCTGACGCGCAGGTTCAGGTCCAATCAAGTGGGTGCTGCTCGTCAAGTTTCCAAGAGGAGATCGAGATCCTCTCGTGGAGACCAGGGGCATCAAGAGACAGTGCATCAGGATGGATACCACAATTAAAGGTTCACAGCTGATGGATCGCCAGTAGCCAAACGAAGATATTCCTGGATCTAACGCGCAGGTTCAGGTCCAATCAAGTGGGTGCTGCTCGTCAAGTTTCCAAGAGGAGATCGAGATCCTCTTGTGGAGACCAGGGGCATCAAGAGACAGTGCATCAGGATGGATACCACAATTAAAGGTTCACAGCTGATGGATCGCCAGTAGCCAAGCGAAGATATTCCAGGATCTGACGCGCAGGTTCAGGTCCAATCAAGTGGGTGCTGCTCGTCAATGTACCACAAGGAGTGCGAGATGCTCAGCATGGAGATCAGGATCGTGAAGAAACTGGGCCAAGGTAGACCTACACTTTGGAACACCAGTAACTCAACGTGACAGATAGTTTCATTAAAATGATAAGTCACAGACCTGTAGCCCCAGTGGATCTTCTTTCAGGGTTCCGATGGTCGCTGCGCGGTGATCCTGTGTTCCGGCTTCTAGTTCAACGCATGCATTTAGACTGCAACGCGCAAAGAATATTGGCTCGATGCCCGACAACGCGTCACGGTTGTCTTCCCGGCGCCAAGTGCTCGATGCCGGACACCTGTTTTAGAAGGAAGCAATCTGCCGCTTCTTCCGATAGAACGTCGACGACAGAGTGCAGATTTTGTTCTAAGAAGATCGAGATTTCGTCAGGTGGAATCTCGTTAATGGTCCAAGCACACGATTCAACTAGTCATTATTTATTGCTGTCAGCGAGTTGTTCAGGCAGCGAGCTGAACGGGACCAAAACGTATTAACGCGTTAGGAATTAGGAGGGCGGATAAACTGCGAATTCGATGCGTTTAGGACAAAAATTAGTAGATGGAATGAGAAACAGTAAATACATTAATCCTCTTTGCACTCTGAATTATTTCATTATATACGAAATATATTTAAATGTTTAGTAATCGATTGCGATATCAACTTGTTTCATAATGTATTGTACGAAAATTTCATATATCGACATTTCTTAACTTGCTCAGAACATTTCGATTACTTGGTCTTCAATATTTAATATTTAATTTATATAAAATTTTAGGCAGTTCATGGGACGATACTTTGTATAATCTGACTACACATTATACCACTTGAGGGTTTCATGTAAGAAATACGTTTTTATTCCATTCCTACTTCTCGCAATGAATGCAGAACGTTTTTTACTTTGCATAGAGATCCGCAGTCTACAATACGAGTCTCTCTTTTTAAGAGTCGTCTTTATTCTATTTTCCATTGTGATATTAATTTAATTACGTAATAATAAAATCGTAGGTATGATATTATTGAGAAACTTGTAGATCGTGGAACGTCTATGCGCGCGCTGTGAGACTCAGTATTTAGATATTCTCGTCGGTAATTGAAAATTAGCCCTCTCCACGCGATACTCGAAGAGTTAGAAAGTTAGGTGACAACGTTGTCCGTTGATGTACAGAAGGCAGGTGCTGTTCATAATTCGATTCACTGAGTTATGTGTACCTAGACTGCGGATGTTCATAGAATTTTTAATTCTTTTAGAGAGATTTTAAGAAAGTGTAATCGTGTAAAATCTTATTTTCGATGGTAGTAGTCTTTCTAGTTCTGAAATAAATTAAAATCGTACGGAATTCTGTGGAATTTTATATTCTAGCATTTTTTGAACTTTTTCGAAACAGCATGTATGCATAAAGATCCGCAGTCTACCAATAACCAACCAGATTCGCGTTTCTTACGGCTGCCTTCTATACAGCAATAGCGTGGCAATACTTCGAATGGAATAAGAGACTGATGTACATGTAAAATATTTGTTGTATTCGTACGTGTCTCGATACCTCGTATTTATTTTGATTTTTGCGATCGACGTCGAACCATGATTGGACGTTTGACGAACCATAGGTATTTATTTTGTATGGTATTTATTAATATTTATCACTAACACGTGGAAGTCGAAGTCGTAGTAAGGAATATTTACTTAATAACTGTAAATGAACGCTGCGAAAAATAAAATGTACTTTCGAAGGAAACTAAAGAGAGGCCTTATACACGTCCTAAGAAACCGTGTCCATGAAAATCCTTTCGAGAAATACGTTTGCTCCATGAAAAATTTGATCAAGATTTCGCTCTACAAAAAAGAAACCGACGCAAATTATTCGATACAAATATGCGCCAGATTTGTATGTGATGGTATCGTTAATATTCAACAACACGATAAAACATTACTTTTTACAAGTAAATAAATAGAGGACAGCTTAAACGTTACGTAATTTTTGTATATGCGTTTGTCGCATCAACATCAAAACCAGAGTAGCCGACGGTAGGAATGTCTCTTTTCGATTATCGAGAATAATGTAAACAGAAAATGGGTACCCGTCGTTGCTAATCTCGTGTAAAATTCATTCAGCGAGTTCAGTAAGATGCGCGCAGTCGTCGTCGCAAGAACGACGTTACAGTTTCTCGTTTTCGTATAGAAATAACAAACGTTGTGTCGACCGATCTATCTGTACAACATAATTACCGTTTAACACTGAATTAAAATATTCTAAATTTGAATGTTGATATATATATATATATCAACAGCCAACCAGCCAGTCTGTTACACCGCTTTCGAACGTAAAAAACGGTAAAAATTCTGCGTTCTCTCACGTGTCCACGTATACAGAACCAACTTGATTTAGTCTTAGAAACGCGCGTACGACGGATATTTCGAGCGCATACGGCGTCCTCTGGTTCCACGTCCTCTTCCGGTCTCGTTGGCGCCTCTCGTCGCGTGTCCTCCACGAACCACAGGTTGACCTTCGGAAATATCAATGTCATTCACAGCATTGTACCAGCTTCAAGTATTCAGAGAAATTTACACTGTCCAACGCACATTCTACAGAGAAAATATTCTTAAAGTTGAAAACTTGACTTGACGCCGTTGGAGAAAATATGAAAAAATCGGTAATTCGACTTGGAGATGCAACCATTTTCTATATAATCAAGATCTTTAATATCGCTTGTGTTAGTGCCATAACGACATTCTGATTGATCAATAAACAACTTGGTTTTTTTTGTTTCCGATCAGTGGAAAGACTGGTATCACGACGATCGTCGATCCATACTCTTCAAAACGTACTCTATAAAAAACATATATCTTATAAACTGTTAGATCCTAGCATTTTTTGAACATTTTCAAAAGCCATAATTGCACAAAGATCCGCGGTCTAGTAATAACCAATACATTGTACAATTGTATAGTGATAATACAGAGAATATATGTATGTGGAAATGAATCTCATTGCGTAGTATTCTTCAGATGCGGATCTATCACAAAGGAAAAATACGAGCAATGATCGTAATCTCGAAATATTGAGGACTCGTGTTGTTTTGCCTTATGCGTATGAATTGAACGTAGGACATCGGTCAAATTGTCATTTGTTTTGTTTTTAATTAACGCATAAACCGAAATCTTGTGAAATTGTGACATGCGGTGTTTACCCTTGTAACTACAGAATTATGGGCTGTGACGTCGCAAACTTGCAACATATATTTCAAAGTCATTGAGATCGAGCGTGTCTGTTTGTAAATAGTTAGGGCATTTGATAACCACTTACCTCTGCCAGATTGACTTTCCCAGACGATAGGCGTAGGCCGAGTGCCACGTGCTGCTCTGAACGGGGATCGCGAAGATCTTCTGGCAGTTGCTGTTCTGGGAGTGCCATTCCCAGCGTTTGCCGCAGCAGCAGCAGCAGCAGCAGCCGCCATCGCTCTTTGCCGTGTATTGCTGGATGGGCATGCTTCCGCTTCGCGACTCTCCTCCTCCACTTCATCCTCCACTGTGTCGCTTCCGGGTTCCTCGGTGACTTCTCCAGTGTCTACCGTATCATCCTCTCCAGACATCAAAGGACCAGCTTCCTCTGTACGCTTCTCGCTCTCCGAGCTCATGCCTACACAAGCAACACGATGGGTTTATTACATTCTCCGTTATCTGTACTCAGTCTGTGGTATAAACAGATGATATCGATATACCAAGTATTTATAAACTTTGACCATTTCTCGCGACTACCTCTTAACGAACTCGTAGTAATAAATTATTTAGTGATCGCTACCTTCAGTCGGTGTCATAGATTCTGTGATTATTTCAGTTTGACTATGTTGCTGATCATCGACACCGACTACACGTATACTAGGTATCGCAGGTTCTTCGCTAGTATCACCAACAACAGTGGTACCTGTTACTGACGCGGGCGTCACCGAGACCAACGTTTCCTGCTCCTCGGATGGTCCACTGCTCGTCTGAAAAAGAATACCGTATCGTTATGCGAAAACATTCGAAAAATAGGTAATGATTAAATTGCACGAGAACTCGAACGCCTCAAAACTTTCGCGATTATTCCCGAGAATATTAGAGATTCCCGATACGCTCGGGTTTTCGAATGTTCTCAGGAGTTTCGATACATTGGTGAATCCAGATTAACCAATAAGCGAACTAAGCACGTGCTTCGGATATCAGGAGAAGGGGAGGGGGCTGTAGAAATGTTCTGAATTTGATATAGTAATAATACTGCTAAGTGGTTGTGTCTATGTGTTTGCAAGTGGAATGAACGACAGAACAGTGGAAAGATGAAAATCAGTAGTAGGCGAAAAAAACGTCTAACTTTGCTTAAAAATACTTTTTAATCAAATTCACGAAAACGTCTAAGAAATTGTACAGGTCCAACCTACATTGCGTTCAAGCGATCCTGAGTAAGGGGAGCTCAAAATCTTTTCAATGCTTAGGGCCTTAATCCGGCACTGCGTTCCGACTAGGGATTGGATCAAGTATCAAGTATCAAGTATATGTAAAGATTCGATTCCTTTCAACATCGAAATAATTATCTTCTCGAAACTTGTAAGTCTTTTTATTCTTTTACTTTTAAGTAGTAATCGAAACTCATGAAACGAAACTCGGATTCGTGAGTACATATTGAACTTGATCCAATCCCTAGTCCCGACCATATCGGGTACTCGACAATTTCGGCTTCCCGTACACATTTAACAGTGATTCGATTTTATACCGAGGGTGGTAAATCAGCTGCCGGCGAAACTTGCAAGGGTGTTGTAGGTACGCTACGACCGGTGCCACCGTCTTCCAATTGAACCAGATCCATCCTACTATCGTCCATACTCTCCTGAACCACTTGTGCCGCGCTGGAACTCGACGAACCGAATATCGTTCGGGCTGCTGAACCGGACGGTGTCGACAGAGAAGGCGTTGACGAGGCAGTAGTAGCTGCGGATGAGTCTCCGAAGGTGAAACGTCCTTGAGGAACTTGAGGTGAACTAACAGCTTCTCCGAATCCATCTCCGCGACGTGGAACGAACAGGGTCGGAGTACTGGGCACTATACTGTCGTCGCCACCGTCCTCGTATCCCTGCTGTGGCTGAAAAATAAATGTTTCAGAGGTTCTCGTTACTTTCATAACTATACACTTCAACTATCGAAGAACACTTGATCTGAGCATTGCACTTTAACCCTCATACGTTCCTCAGGGTAAAAATTCACCCAATCAATATTTTCACATACTGTAAAATTATACATCCTTTTATGTCTACATCGTGAGATGTATTTCTTTAAAATATGACGCTGTAAATGAAACATAACGTGTAAAATAAAAATGGGTGGGATTGTTATCTGAGTCTCTTTTATGCAGCTATTTTTGAGGAGCATATGAGGGTTAAATATATTTATTGGACGTATGGGTGAAAATCTTTAAAATTCCTCGAAGTAGGACAAATTTTTATGAAGATCCGCAGTCTAGTCGAAAATAATTCCAATGTCTTTTCAGTTTTCTATCCGATCTATTCATTTTCGTGATAAATTCATCGAATCCGCAGTCTAATAATGTCTTAATAGTTAATGCAGCGTGTATGTCTGAGGTACAAACCAAGAGTAAATGTTGTTGCTGTTGCTGCCTAGGCATCGGCGCAATACCGCGTGATGATCGCGCTGCAAATGACGTGGGTGGTTCTCCGGTTGGGCCAGCGCTGCTTATCGCTTCGGATTGTTGTTGCTGTTGATTCGTAGGTACTGTGACTTGGGCCTGCCTGGGGACTTCCACGCTTGTGGAATCTTCACCCATGATGATCTCAACCTCGTTATTATCTCTTTCCACTTCCCCTTCGACCTCGTAGGGCATCTCTTCTTCCTCTTCCATCTCGTACGGGTCATTATCAAATTCTTCCTCCTCTTGCGCCTGGTGATTGCCTCCTCCCTCGCCTTCGTCGCAGTCTACTACAACCACACAGCCCTCCTCCACTTCTTCATCCTGATCCCGCTGGCTCGACGTTGGTACCTGAGGATTCAATCGACATTTCATTTCTATACTTCCATACTATGACTATCTTCTATACTATGACTTTCATCATTTCTAAACTTCCACAGTGCAAAATCAGCAGGATTTGTGGAATCTGTGAGATGGTGAATTTAGTCTGTTCAAGGATTAATTCGGAACGCAACACCTGTACGAATGATAGATATCAAAGCGAAACCAAAGGAGAAGGAGCAATGAATGCGACAAGAGAGAAGAGTATAATAATGTAGGTTTTTTAGGAGAAAGAGAGAACCAGGTACTACCCGGACTCAAACTCGCGACCAAATTCACCCTTCTGCAGGTCTTATTCACCTCTTTCACAGTTGATTCAGAAGTGAACTAATACAATAATAAGAAAACAAAAAAGTGAGTTTGATTTGCATACGATCTACAAAAGGATTAATTTCGAGTGCAAAACCTGTAGTTAGAAATGTAAATAACGTAAAGAGACAACGTAGAAAGGTATGAGAGTAGGAAATACCGAAAAGTATGAAAATTAGTACGAGGAAAAGAAAGAAAACGAGAGAAAGAAAAGAGAAAGCAGAGTAAGAAAATAGGATATATACAGTCCGAGGCAAAACTAAGTAAATTAACCCTTTGAAAAGGGTGTCCACTTGATTTTGCCGCCGACTGTAAAATTAGAATTATAAAAGAAAGTGTAAAGCCGAAAAGCAAGAATTAAGTACAAATAGATAGTGACAAACATCCTTGCAATCCAACTTCACCTGGTACTCGACCTCTGAAGCGCTGGCGCTGGCAGTGGACGTCATTTCTTGTCTGCTGCGTTTGGCTTTAGGACTGAGCACCTGTTCCTGTCTGCTGTGATCGATACCCTCGATTCCAGATCCTGATGCCGTTGAATCTAGAGTCCTGGGTCGCTTGTGACCTGTGGACGTTTGAGATGTGCTGACCGACTGTGTCGAACTACTGGCTACAGTTTGTTGTTGATCGCTGGCTGCAGGTTGTTGTTGTTGCTGTTGTTGTTCGACCCTTGGACTGACCAAGGCGACGGTTTGCTGTTGTTGTTGTTGCTGCTGCTGCTGTTGACATTGCTGTTGTTGAACGTTAAGGGTCTCCGCGCTCTCTGGATCCTCTCGTTGCGTGGACTCTGCCGACTCGCTCAGTTGGGGTTGCACAACGAGTTGACGCAAATTACTGGGCGCTGTCTGCGACGAGCTGCTGGTACTGGCTGGTTGGAAATCAGGAAGACTACTGGTTGGGGAGCTAGTTTCGGTAGTGTGCACTACTTGTTGCTGCGACTGCTGCTGTTGATGAGGCGCTACCATCACTGGCGCGCTGGCTGTGGTCGGTAAAACCGCGGCTGTTCTAGATTGCACGACGACGCTCATCGGACGAATGCTTGCCAGAGGAGTTTCTGCTCGAGCGGACATCGGTTTGATGTTAGCCGTAGGTGGTTCGGTGGTAGCGCTGACTCCGCTAACTCCAGCCAACTGCCGTTGCAATTGGGTGACCCTTTGCACCAAAGTTTCCTTCTCCGCCTGGATCTCTGCCTTCTCGTGCTCCAAACGGGAGATTCTGCCCTCCATCTGAGACTTCAGAGCTACCACTCGTGCATCGTGCTCGGTGGTGTCCGATTCCGTAGCACCTGTCTCGAGTTTTGCCTTCAAGTCGAGCAATTCCTTCTCGCAAATCTTCTTCGACTCTGTCAGCTGCATGATCTTCGTTCTGGCACCTTTCAACACCTGTTTGGCACGCTCCTCTTTCTCCACGCTGGTCTTGTTCATCGTGTCTATCTCCTTCTTGAGCAACTCGGCTTCGCTTTGCACAGTCTCCATTTGCCGAGACAACTCGTCCACCTTCGTAGTCAATTCTACGTTCGCTTGGCGTAATTCCGCTCGACCTTCCTCTCGCAATTGATCCTCGCGCTCTTGGGATACCTGTGTGCTATCCTCGTTACTCGAAGTGCCAGCCGTCATTCGAGACTCCTCGGTTCTGCTCTTCTCTTCCTCCACGGTCTTCGCGAGATCCTCGTACTGAGTCTTGTATTTCTTCGCTATCTTTCGAATCTGTATCTCCTTGTTCTTGATGTCGTTCAGTGCCGCTTCTTTCTCTCCGAGCTCCTTCTTCATCATCGTCAAATCTTTCGACTTGTTCGAAGACTCAGCGAGAGCCTCGCTCAAGTCCTGACCCAACTTGCGAGTTTCCTCGGAGGTCTTCTGAATTTGTTCTCCTTGGGCTTGTACTTGCTTCTGAAGCTGAAGCAGCTGTTCTTCGAGCTTCGACTTCTCGGTCTTCAGCTGAGCCATTTCTTCCGCACGTTTCGCGTGCGTCTCGCGTTCAGACGTCAGCAGTTTGCTGAGATTCTCGCGTTCCGTTTGCAATCTACGCCAGTCTTCCGGACTCGTTTTGTTGGCTCTCTCCACTAATGCGTTCGCTCTCTGTCTCCATCTAGTTGCCTCTGCTTTCAGGCTCGAGTTCTCCTGCGTCAAAGCTTCGGTCTTCACTTGCAAGTCTCGCGTCGAGTCTCGAAGAGGTCCTACCTCCTCGGAAAGCGCTCCAACCTTCGCAGTAAGCTCTACCACCTTTCCGCTCAAGCTATCTCTCTCCTCTCTTAGGATTCTGTTCGAATCCGTGATCGCATTCAAGGTTTCAACCTTTCTTAACAGCTCTGCATGCTTGGAGGTAGTCACCACGTCGATCTCCGATTTCTCCCTTTCCGAATTCAGAATCGTTTCTGTCTCTTTCAACCTCTTTTCCAACACCTGTGAACAAATGTTTCCTGTTAGCTATGTACTACGAATTTTCTTCTATTATAGGACGCTGTATACAATAAACCTGTATGAATAATTAACTTGTATGTATAGTAAACCTGTATATACTCTAAATATAATAAATAGATTGCGGATGTTTATGCATTCATGAAGAAATTGGTTGAATGAAATATAAAACAGTAAAAGATTTGAGAAATTTCAGAATATTGTAATGTTGTTTTCAATGTAATAAAGCCATTAAATCCTACAATCAATGCAGAACATTTTTATGTTGCATAAAGATCCGCAATCTAGGTGTAAAAAATTCTAAATACTCACTTCCGCTTGGGATTTTATTCTGAGATTCTCCGCCCGAAGAACGTCAAACTTCGTTACAGCCAAGTCCTTTTCACGTCTCAGGTATTTCATGACTCTCAACAATTGTTCGGCAGATTTCGAATCGTCTTCTAGTCCGCTAAAGCTGCGATTCATCGTTTCGAAACTGGTATCGGGACTATCCCGATCGCTGATCTTAGTTTGCTGACTATGCATGATCGCTGCTCTGTCGCTTAACTCCTGGATTTGATTGTGTAAAATGGCATTTTGTGCATCCAAGTCATTTATTCTTTCTTGCATTTCCTGCATCTCCGTGTGGAATTTCTTCTCCCTTTCTTGACAAGCCGTTCTCTCGAGCTCCAGAGCTTCTACAGCACTGTTTCTTTCTTGGGCTAACGTTGTGATCTTCTGGTCTACCAATCGAGCTTCTACTTTCATCTTGGCTAATGCCTAGAACGAAAAAAATATGTTTTATTTAAAACATTTCACATCAGCACAGTAGTTTTTCCACTGACCTAATATCTCATAGCATTTACCTGAAGGTCCGTTGAATGCAGAACCATTTCTCTAGCGTATTTCTCTTCGGCCTCTTTCGCAGTCATGGAAGCAGTTTGTAAGTCATTCTTCACGATTTCTAATTCACCTTTGACTTCGTAGAATTCTTCAAGCTTTCTTTCCGCGTCAGCTAGTTTCTCTCGTAACTCCGAGTCGGTTTCTTGTCTACCGCTAGAAACTTTCGCTAACTCTTCTACTAAGTCCTGCACCCTCTTCTGAAGTCCCATTACTTCTACGCGGGCTTCTTTCAAAGCCGTTTCTAATTCCTCTTTCGACTTATTGTATTGCGTGGTTAGCTCTCGTAATTGCGCTTCTGAGCTCTCAGCTATGTCGCAATACTGTTGGCTCTGCTGTCGTGCGGCTTTCAACTGTTCGGACAATGACTTCGCTTCCGCCTGCGACGCCGCTAGCTGCATCTCGATTTCTTTCAATCTCTTCACGAGATTTTCGTCACCTGCAAAGTTTATGTAGCCAATTTGATATATGTAATCGTCAACTAACTACCAGGAAGATGGCAAAAGATCATCGAACGAAATCGAAAATATTTTATTCATTAAAGTTCATACTTGAATAAAAAAAATTCGGTTTCATTTCACCTTAACACCGACCGGTGATTATTACATAATTTTGAAAAATCTACAGTACATGGCTAAACACTTTTTAATGGAACCTTAACAAGTTACCCTCGATAACGTCATCAGTTTCATTTAAGATTGTAATGTAAACGAAAACTTTTATGCTTTCTTTCGACACAGCACATTTACTTTTGGTAGGTAAAGTGTAAAAATACCGAAATTACTTTCTGGCCAAGTCAATAATTCTAGAAAAATCCAGCCTCGTATTGTGCACGTACCAGTGAAGGGCTTCGAGATAGCATGACTAACAGCTTGTCGAAGTTTGGTGTTGAGTTCTTCGATGCGCTGTGTGTTCTGGGTATCAGATTCTCGGGCTTGCTCCAGCTCGGTTTTGATTTGCTGGGTTATATTGCGTTCCTCCGCTAGTCTATCCTGCGCGGTGGTCAGCTGTCTTTCCAAGTGTCCCGACAATTCTCTGAATCTGTCCTGTTCTTCCTGCAATCGTCGCCTCAACGCTGCGCACTCTCTCGTCGCATCGTCCAGACGTTGTTCTGCGCGCATCTGACCCTCGGCTTGAACACGTTCCAAACTAGCTTTGATAGATTCAACATCCGCTCGCAACAGAGCATGCGTTTGACGTTCACGTTGGAATATTTCACGCTCCTTCAGCAGACGACCCTCGGAATCACGCAGAAGTTGTCTCTCTTGCCGCATGTTCTCTAGCTGCACTTCCGCTCGAGACAACCGCGTCTGAGCCGACAAAGCTTCGTCTTTCAGAATCATCAAACTTTGCTCATGCTTTCCTGTGAACATGAAAAACGATTCCAATAATTATACAGCCTGTAGAATTGTTTTAAATCGAGTACTCCCGGTATCGATAAAATCGCCGTACCGATTGTTACGTTGTAATTGAAGCATTTCTCCTCGAGCACCTTTATCTGGGACTTGTAAGAAGCAACGTTCGCTTGCACGAGATTACACCTATCGTTCGCAGAGTCCAATTGTGCTTTCAACCTGCAACACCGACCCGAACTTGCTTCCGCTTGTTTTCTAAGCCTATCGACTTCTTCGCCCAACATTTTCTCATGCGCTGTTCTCTCTTTTCGGTAAGTGTCGAATTCGTCTGTAACCTGTTTCAATTTCGACTCGCTTTCGGTCAGTTGTTTCTTCAATTCTTTTTCCGCGCTGGCATCGGTTTGTTCGACCTTGGCTGACTTATCAACGACAAGTTTCTCTCCATCCTCTTCCTTCGTGTCTCCTTCGAGTGCTTCAGGGACCTCTTTCTTCTCTGATCCACCCGTCTGCTTCAAACACTGTTGATACATATTTTTGTACATATCCCTTTGCCTTACAAGACCATCTAACATCTTCGCCTGTCTATCCTGAGAAGCTTGCATATCCTCCAATTGTTCCGAATACCTATTATCAATTCAAAGAAATTAATAAATTAAAGTATCCGCAAGAGTACGAACAAGAATACGATAGAAGTCAAACCTGTCCAATTTCTCTTTCATTTCGCCAGAATTGATCTCGTCGGTTGCTCTCTCAATTTCTTCTTGTCTCGACGATAGAGTACGAACTATTGATAATAATTTCTGATTGTTCTCTTGCAGTTCTTCGATGTCTTTGAAAGTAACAAGCTTCTTGCTGATAATCTCTGATGAGGCCAGATTGTTCATGTCTACCGAATTCGAGAAATCGCTTGAATGCATAGTTGCACCGCATCTGCTCTCCTGAACTTCTTTCAAGAGGAAGCATACCTGTAAACGTGACAACAGTTAGTTACAATTCTGTAGACATCGAGAACAACGAGTGCAACTACAATTTCTACGCACCTGACGCGCCAAATCTGATAGCTCTGTCTTTAGCCTTTGATTTTCCTTCGTATGATGTTTGGCTAGACGATTCGCTTCATCCGTTGTTTCCTGCAGTTTATGATTCTCCGCTAGAAGTTCGTCTAGTCTCGACGTAAGCGTCGTAATGTTCGCCATAGCAGTTTCATAATCTTCGCGTTGTTGCTGCAAAATTGGCGCTTTCTCCACCAATTCCTGCAAGATCACGTCCATCTGGGACTTCAAGCGTTCGTTTTCTTCGCGTTCCGACGTCAGTTCATTCGTTACTTCAACTAGCTGTGTGTAGATTTGAGTGAGACTCAATCCTTTCCTCAGCACGCGACTAGCTATGGCTGCAGTTGGCGCAAGTTGCTCGACAGCTTGATCTAATCGTTCTGTAAAACCACGCGTAGTTAGTAAACAAATATATATCATTTAGTTAAAGCAACTAATTATTAAAGGGAATCTATGTATAATTGCCGGTTCCTCTGTTCTCTGTAACGGTAAAAAAAATCTCGAAACACAGAACTAGCCCAAGGGAATGCAGGAATATGCTTTTATCCCGGAAATCTTACAGATTAATTGCTAAAAATAAACTAGTCCCTAATATTCTCAGGAGTCTCGATATTTCGATATCGAGAACCGACATTTCTGTGTTCTCGCGAACCTCTATTAATTACCTTGCTTGATGTTCTTAAGCAGTTCGTTCGCATGTTCCAATTCTTTCGAGAGTTCCTCTATTTTCTGTTCCTTCTCTTCCAATTCCTCTTTGTGCTGGATCTGTAGCTGGGCGTGCGTCGTCTCTAGTGCTCCGTATTGATGAGTGGCGTGTTCCAATAATTCTTGAAGTTCTTTAACTGCATTACTGAATTCTTCGGCCTTCGCATTGGCTTCGTCAGCCATGCCTTTGTAAAGATCCGCTAGTCTGGTTTGGGCACCGATTTCTTCCCTATAAGAGGCGTGCATGGATATTTCCTGTGTACGTTGTTCTTCCAGTTTTTGAGTAAGCTCGTCGCAGCGTCTTTGAAGAGCTGTGTAAGATTCTCGCAATTGCGTTGCCGCATCGTTAGCAATACGTAATTCCTCGTCGCGCTGTGACAATCGAGTATCAGTTAAAAGAGCTCGTGCTGATGTTTCCGATCTGGTTGCTTGCAATTCTGACATCCTCTTCGACAGCTCTTCCTCGAGTCCTGCCATCTGTTGTTGTATCAAAGCTCGCTCTTGCTCTAACCGTTTCTCCCTGAAACATTTCACTGATGATTGCATCTGGGAAACAAGATCGCGTACCGATTCAAACGAAGAGGAGCATACTTAAATTCCAGAGTCATTTCACGACTCCTAATCTCCTCCGTCTCTGCCAGAGCCTGGCATTTAGAAGCGACAGCATTCTGAAGCTGCGAGCCCAGAGAGGATAGTTCGGTGTGCATCCTTTCGATCTCTGTATCTCGTCTCTCGACCTGTAGCTGCAACGCATCCCTTTCGTCCACAACTGTGTCTCGCTGTTTGCGAAGGTCTGCATTTTCTTTCTCCAATCTGTTAACGTTATACATCCAATGAAATATTACAATTGTTACGATAGATGTATTGTTTGAAATACCTTTTAACAGACTCCTGTAATTTTGATATTTCAATCTTGGATCCATCGAAGTTATTTTGCAATTCGGCATTATATTTCTCTGACAATGTCAGCTTTTCCTTGCATTCCTCAAAGTTCGATTTCTCTTCTGTTAAGCTCTTTTGTAGTTTCTCCAATGTTTGATCTATAAACATTTATGTACACATAATTTACATAGACGTAATTTAAAACATTAATAACTAAACTTCGGATCTTATGTGTTTATAGCAAAATTGACTAGATGCAGTTCAAAATTGTTGAAAAATTTTCTAAATTGAAGATGTGAATATACGGTATCTCCTCCATTAAAAATCATTAAAGGAAGAAATAACATTCAATTTGTTTATCATTTTTTGTAATCAACTTACACAACTTTTATTATGCATAAGGATCGGTGGTCTAGTAATAACACTAGAAGAATTATGAAATTACTGTTATATTACTTTCAACCTATTAAACATATTACGAAAGAAAATGAATATCTATTCCATTCAAATTTGTTGCAATTTGTAAAACTGTATTATTTTGCAGCAAGTTATGAATTCGTCCAACAAAATCAACACGTTACTCGACTCGAAAGAAAGTTTAGACAAGATTAATTAAATAAAACGAGAAATTGGAAGAGCAGCGCATTGTCGGCATAGATCAAAATAAGCCGCCTTTTTACGCGCGAGAAGAGGTTATCTTCTCCATGTAAATAAACCGGGCGATCGTTATCACGACAAAAAATGTGAAATTCAGTCGAAGCTTACCGAAGTTCTTTTTGTTTGTTTCGAAAACAGCCTTGGCTGTAATATATCGTTCGAATTTCTCGTTAAAAAACGCATTCAATTTCTTAACGCATCCTTCTGGAATTTGCGTCAATTCCTCGTCAGTTAAAGCCTCTCGCAAAGCGTTATGCTCGTTCTCCTCCGTTTTTTCCATCTTTTCTTCGCTGAACGATCTATCCGTTAACAAGGCGAACCTTTCCTTCAATTAACAATAAACTCGTGCTTCAAGGTTTATTCTGTTCAATTGGAGGCGCATTTGACGGTACATTCAGTATCTTCGGTACCTTCCTCTCCGTAATTCACTGTGGTCTTTATCGAACTGACGCGGCTCACTGGAAACAGTGGAAACTACAACGTTCCGATCAAAACGTATACTTACAGCGCTAGTGCGCCAATTTTCGATCAAGTTCAATGGCAACCAATTCTTACCGGCACCATTCTTATTATTTCTAATTGGTTCCTCCAATCAGTTTTCTTCTAAATTTTCCTTTCTCCCAAAACTACTGTATTCACAATATCTGGCCATACATTACCGGTTTTGTTTTTATAAATGCAACTTTAAAAGTACGCTCCTTTGCTTCACGCAAGTAGGATAATATACTTATATGATGACTTATGATAAATATAACATAATTCAAGTTTATTGAACAGTCAGTAAAAAACTTAGATTTCACTGATTATTTGCGATCATTGTGTCCGTAGACAAAATTTATTTAAATAAGACGTAATCAATCAAAACGGTTGTTTATTTTATTGAAAATAATTAGTAGACTGCGGATGTCTATGCACAGAGAGTAAATCTATGCAATTTCAGAATTTTATTTTCCGTGGTAGTAGCCTGCTTTTTAGATCTGAGATCAATTGAAATCGTACTATAGATTCTGTCATATTTTATACTATAGCATTTCTTCAAAGATCCGCAGTCTAATATATAATTAGTATGAAATATTACTTTTCATTAGAAATGTATATATATAATAATTATTTTTATTTGATACATAATAAATTTGCTTGTGTGATATTTCTTCAATGTTTCTTTAATTATATATTATATATAATATATATATATATATAATATATATATATATATATATATATATATATATATATATATAATATATGTATATAAATAAATATATTTAAATTAGTAATCAGAGAATTTTCGTTCTGTAAGTTGGTTACATTGATTTCCCTTGAGATGGACGTTCTCAATTCACGGTAGAATCACAGATCACAGAGGATTGAGAATACTCTGTGGCAGATCTGTCTGTGGTAGACGAGAGACCTATAGTGACGCTGTGTTCTGTCGGTGGGTGCCGCGACACTCCGCGGTTTGCGTTTGATTCATATCAGTTATTTTCCTATTCACCAGAAAGAAATCGGTTAAAATGTCCACATTACCACACAGCAAGAAGCGTGTTTGCTACTACTACGATAGTGAGTGAAAAAAATAATAAAATTTTCTAGTAGCCCGCGATCCCGCGAAAATATTCTTACACGCACGAAGAGATTGTCAAAATGTGTTTGTGCCTATCCGCGTTTGTGTCGGTTACAATAGATACATTTTCATATCCGTTAATAAAATTTCAAGCATTTTCATATTAATTTAGCCGTACGTTCTTAAAAGTCCACCGTTTACTTCCGTTTCGTTCGTGATACTTGATATTTATGATATTCTTTGTACCTTCCTGTACGGTTTTGGCGACGTTAACGCGACAGATTTACAGGCGTAACTCCGCCTTACCGTACTTGAAAGCGTCGGCTTTTATCTAGCTATCTATGTATTTACACGTTCCACTATCATGCAATATTAACAGATATCTTTTCCCTGTATATTTTTAATACGAATATTAATATGTTTTATTTTATTTTGAAATTTACTATTAACATACCCTGATCTATATGAATTTCCTCGAAAACGATTCAAACTAAATAGCGACCCACCGTTGCGTTTACGCACCCCATGAATTACGTATATTATTTAGCTTGTAACTAAGTACTAATGGAATTGTTTTTGTCATTAGAATTGATTTTATCCGATACTATTTTTGATTTCAATGAAAGGATACTAATAGTTGAAAATGAATCAAAGTAATTATAGGTTATGATAAACTAATCGGTAATTGTATAAAACATTTGAATCATTATAAACGCAAATACAGTAATTTACAAAATCTTCTTGTTTGCGCTGCAAATTCTCTGAAAAGAATGAGTCTTTAATCGTTTGTACTTGAATAATACTCTTTTTTCACTGTTTCGCGAAAAATTCTCAAGTGTATTCCGGATGACCGTACATCCCAAGTAATATAGATATGTGTTACACTTTCCGTGACGAACATTTTTTCATTTATCTTTATATTTGAAGCAGAGTGGTGGATTTTTGTAGATTTTCTTAATAAAGATCGAACAAATGATAATATTAAGTCTTATTTCAGGTGATATTGGCAATTATTATTATGGACAAGGGCATCCCATGAAACCACATCGTATAAGGATGACGCATAACTTACTTCTCAATTATGGTCTTTATAGGAAAATGGAGATCTATGTAAGAATACTTCTTATTTAATCATATGTTACTAACTATTTGAAATGTGTAATATCAAATGTGATTGCCAGACTGCGGATCTTCAAGCATTTGTGGCTTCTGAAAATTTTGTAAAAAGGGTAGAATATATAATTCGACAGAATTTACTACAATTTTGACTTATTTCAGATCTGCAAAGGCTACTACCATTGGAAATAAGATTCTATTTTATTCTACTTTCTTAAGATTCGTCTACAAAAATTAAAAATTGCATAAACATCCGCAGTCGACGATGATTGAAAGTAAATTAATTTCTTTTTCCCTATTTAGAGACCTCATAAAGCTACAGCAGATGAAATGACAAAATTCCATAGTGACGAATATATTAGGTTTCTGAGGTCCATAAGGCCTGATAATATGTCCGAGTATAACAAACAAATGCAAAGATGTAAGATCACTTATTGAGAAAGTTGTTTACTAATAGTACAAACTGTGTTTAAAGAAAAGGAAAGTGTTAAAACGAACTCTATTTTTCTTATAGTTAATGTAGGAGAGGATTGCCCCGTTTTCGATGGTTTATACGAGTTTTGTCAATTATCAGCTGGCGGATCTGTCGCTGCAGCGGTGAAACTTAATAAACAAGCTTCCGAAATTTGTATAAATTGGGGAGGTGGATTACATCATGCCAAGAAGAGCGAAGCATCTGGTTTTTGTTATGTAAACGATATTGTCCTGGGAATCTTAGAGCTACTTAAATATCATCAAAGAGTTTTATATATTGATATTGATGTCCACCATGGAGATGGTGTAGAAGAAGCATTTTATACTACTGATAGAGTGATGACAGTTTCTTTCCATAAATACGGCGAATACTTTCCTGGTACAGGTGATCTCCGTGACATTGGCGCAGGAAAGGTAAAGAGTTTGTGAGAATGTAGATGCAATTATTTGCATGTTACGCAGTGTTATAGTAAACCTTTTCCTTTCTTAAACAGGGAAAATATTACGCGGTCAATATACCATTAAGAGATGGTATGGACGACGAAAGTTACGAGTCCATATTTGTACCTATTATTTCAAAGGTAATGGAAACTTTCCAGCCTTCTGCGGTCGTTCTACAGTGTGGTGCTGATTCGTTAACCGGTATAACTTTTATACATTTATTATAAGATAAGATGTATTATAAGATTCGCATTATAAACATTTTGTTGTGTATTATTTTCAGGAGACAGACTGGGATGTTTTAATCTCACAGTAAGAGGCCACGGCAAATGCGTCGAATTTGTAAAAAAGTACAATTTACCATTCTTAATGGTCGGAGGTGGTGGATATACAATAAGAAACGTATCTAGATGTTGGACGTATGAAACATCGGTAGCTCTCGGTTCTGAAATCGCAAATGAGTTACCTTATAATGATTATTTTGAATACTTTGGACCGGATTTTAAGCTGCACATTAGTCCTTCTAACATGGCGAATCAAAATACTCCCGAATATCTTGAGAAAATTAAGTACGTTCTATTGGAATATTGATGAATATTGACGTCTTTTTTTTACTCGAAGATAATCCTTGTGTTATGCAT
Organism: Lasioglossum morio; assembly: GCA_916610235.2. Taxonomy (NCBI): domain Eukaryota; kingdom Metazoa; phylum Arthropoda; class Insecta; order Hymenoptera; family Halictidae; genus Lasioglossum; species Lasioglossum morio. The sequence goes on from OU744326.1 coordinate 26,485,608, forward strand.
TAACAACGTTACAGAACCAGACTATTTGAGAACCTACGGATGTTACCGCATGCACCGGGTGTACAAGTTCAACCTATCCCAGAAGATGGTGCGGTTATCGAAGATTCTGAGGCTGAAGAGAAAGTGAATCCAGATGAACGGTTACCACAACGAGATTTGGACAAAAGGATACAACATGATAACGAATACAGTGATAGCGAAGAGGAAGGAGAAGGAGGGCGAAGAGATAATAGATCGTTCAAGGTAAAATTTGTTATTTCTTTGAAAATGTATACCTTACTGTTTTAAACTTAATTTGACTTACGTACATTCACATTGAAAGTGTTCTCCTTTTCCAATTAGGGTTCTAGGAAACGACCTCGCCTAGAGAAAGGTCAAGAAGGCATAGAAGGTGATCTCAAAAAGGAAGAAGATATAAAGTCAGAACCAAAAGGTACTTAAATGATGTACGATAATATAAATATTTCTTTGTGTAAGAATGTAGTTTAACTTTATGTTTTCTATAACGAAACTTTTCAACGATCTCTTACAGAAAACGAGAAAGATGAAAAAGCAAATGTCACAAACGAAGAAACGAAAAAAGATGGTGGAGCGAATCCCTGATAAACGGCTGCGGTTGAACATTTAAGAAATTGGAAAAAGTCCTTATTTAAATCAAGTATAGATAAGTATAGGTAACTTAAGTCATGAATGAAAAAATAAAACGATGCACGCTGCCACGAATTCAGGATACGATACGAAATTTCGGTTGAATCACGTACACTTCGATAGTAAAACTTATCGGCTGAATTCGTGGCAAGCGACATTGTTATCGCGAACACGTATGAGCGTGTAATTGACTCCAAACGCTCTGCAATTTTAATTGTTATCTCATTAAATTTACAGACGTTTTCCGGTGTTCTTAAATTGACTGTTCATCGAATGACTTATTCCTAAAATATTTTTCGAATCAATGAGTACCTTTAATTCTATGAAGTCTGTTTAATTCTATGATTTGATCAAATCCATTTTTGTATTTTAGCATACCGAATATTCAATCAGTTAGATGTTAGATGAAGGCACGTCGATTACAGAGACAATTTTGATAACTATGAAAACGATATTTTGTAATGTTTGTTCGATGTTTCCATTCAAAATCATAGAATGCGGGACAGTACATTCTAGAAATCTAAATTTATTAGTTACACGTTTCGATAAATCATGTAGAAATATAACAATTGGAACATTTTTGGGCGCTATATGTCCTGTTTTTTTAAAAAACCATTGATCTTGATAAAACCGTTTACGACGCCTGGTTTAATATCGAATAAGACGATTGCATTTGCAACGGGCAAGTATTATGGGTTAAGAAATCTTTTGCTTACTATTCTTGTACATAACGAAAAATCAGAATTTAAACAAAGTCCTACATGCAATAATACATATACATATATATATATATAACAACATAACGATATTCTTTTTGATATGTAAAGTATTTTATTTTATACAGAAAAATTTGATTGAATGACCGGCAAAGAAGGAAGTTTAAAGGAATTAGTAGTATGGTCAATGAATATATGTATTGAATTCAAAGTGTAGATGTAAAGTTTTCATTGTAACTTAAGCAAAAGTAATTTTTAAGTGTTCAACATTACGTAATGTGGCGTGGTCGATTTATATTTGCGCGTTGAAAATTTGCGAAAGCATTCTTCGTCGAAAAAAGAAACGAAATGGAATAAAAGAAATAGTGTTACCCTCCAAACGCGCGGCTTTAGACATTGGCGCGAGAATAAAAGATACATTAATAACAGTGTGTATATAAAATTGAAATCTTTGAGCCTCAAAAACTATTTCACAATGAAACCAAACTTGTTTAGTTACATACGTTGATGGATAATTCGATCGAAAGAGAAATGTGTCGATTGAGATCTATAGCTGTAATTACTACCACTACTTGTAATTAATTATCCACCACCACACAAAGAGAAATTCGATATAATATTGCGTATATCTAAGTCGATTTCAGATAGATCAATTACGATATACACATATATATATATATATATATATATATATATATATATATATATATATATATATATACATATATAAATATATATATATATATATATACTTATACATATATGTATATATATATATTTATACATATATATACATATATAAATATATATATATATATATATGTCCAGACATGAATAACACGAATGTTTTTAAATATTTATAATAAAAAATAAAGAAATTTACCGCGTGTATTATAGTGTGTTCACTTTTTTTCGCCACACGGCCGGGCCTACGTGGGGCGCGTGTCTTCTTGTGCTTGTTCTATCAAAATGGTGGCAGTCTGCGGAAGTCGACAGACCGCTCGATGCTTTTCTACAACATTAATTATCAAAACTGTATCTTATCAACACCATAACAATCGAAGCGTAACTTCGATACGTTCAATATGATAATAAATTATATCATTCGTTCTACACGTTGTTCTGTCGGTGGTACGAAACCAAATAACGAAACTACAGTTCTAACCTTTAATTCGAGCAAGCTTGTGTGTTAGAATATGAAAACAATGAGTGATTGACTTAAATATCATCTGAATGCATGCATGAAGATTCAACGTTACCACCAATTAGCCAGAAATATTGTTTATTCGAATCAGATAAATTGAACGACAACTGTATATATATATATGTGTATACATGAATGTCCTGAAAAATTTTCAATAATTAATTAATGATAGCTTTATTATAAAACGATAGAAAAGTTATATTTAAATTCGTACGAAACCTGTTAAAATGATTTCCCAGTTGTCACACGTTATGACTCTTGCGAACAGTATCATTGGCGTAAGCGTTCTTGCTATGCCATTCTGTTTCAAACAATGCGGCATTATGTTGGCTACTTTGGTTTTACTATTAAGCAGCCTCTTATCACGACTCGCTTGCCACTTTCTTGTCAAGTCAGCTGTAATGTCGAGACGAAGAAATTTTGAACTTCTGGCGTTTCACGCGTTAGGCCAAATGGGAAAATTTTTGGTGGAGCTGTTTATCATCGGATTTCTTGTGGGAACATGCATCGCATTTTTTGTTATTATGGGTGATCTAGGACCACAGATTGTTGGAAAAGTGATCAATAAAAATCCAGAAAATATCAGGACTAGTTTGCTCGTGACGACAAGCATTTTCATAGTTTTACCTTTGGGATTGCTCCGAAATATTGATAGCTTATCCAGTCTCTGTACTGCTACAATTATATTCTATCTTTGTCTTGTATTGAAGGTAGGCAATTTCTCTGGTTGTCTGTCAAATTTGAAATACATTCAATTATAAATTAATATATGTTATGTTTATTTGTTTAGATTGTGATGGAGTCTATGCAACACATTTTTGCCGGAGATTGGTACGAACATGTATATTATTGGAGACCCTCTGGTATACTACAATGTATACCTATTTTTTCTATGGCTTTATTTTGCCAAACTCAACTATTCGAGATATACGAGAGCATTCCGAATGTTTCATTGGAGAAAATGAACGAAGTTGTACGAGGTGCATTGAATATATGTACTGTTGTTTATTTATGCGTCGGATTTTTCGGATACATTGCATTTTGTACGCAACCTTTTACAGGTACTTGTACATTCCAAAAGAGAAAGACATTGTGCTATTATTTTGAGTACGATTAACTTATATTAACTATCCTTCGATTTACAGGCAATGTGCTAATGAGCTTAGAACCTAGCTTGTCATCTGAAATGATTAAAATGGGATTTGTGTTCTCCATTGCGTTTAGCTTCCCTCTAGTCATTTTTCCGTGTCGTGCAAGTTTAAATTCCCTCTTATTTCGTAGGGTTAGTATAGATGTAGTTAAGCTCGATAGAAATTGTATGATATATTAATCAGTATTTATATATAATTCTTACAGGTGTATGTCCACGAACCATCTGTTAATTATTTACCTGAAACAAGGTTCAGATGCCTTACTATAGCAATTGTAGCAGTTTCACTGATTACTGGCATCTTAATACCAAATATAGAGTTTGTTCTTGGTCTGGTGGGGTCCACGATTGGAGTCATGATATGTTTGATATTCCCAGCGATATTTTTTATATCAATTAGTAGTAAACATACCAACGAAAGACTATTAGCGCAAGTAAGGTCGCTAAGAAAATTTCCGAATTTTAATCCATTTCGTTTCTTTATCATTAATACAGATACATTCATTGTTTAGGCAATTTTATTTATTGGTATCTGCATTATGATTCTGAGCACGTACGCGAACTTGTACGCAATGGAAGAATCTGGTAATACAAAACTATTAATAACAACAACAAAACCTCTTAATCAAATCAATAATCTACCACTAAATTTAAACAAAGAAGATCTCAACGTGGTTGCAAGTATTCCTCATGACCATGAAATTTTGCCGGATATTAAAGGTATTATTAAATTGTCTTGTAATATGATTATTTTTATGTTATACATGCTGATATACATCATGATATAATTTAATATCTAGAGAAAATAGATCAGTTGCCAGACTTGAATGCTCCTGATAAATCGATGAACCTAAAGTCGAAAGATATACGTCAGGAACCACCGATTCCTGTCGAGCGTATCGTTGTCACAGAGAAGCCGGCAGTAGAAACACAAAAGTCTATCGAAAATGTAGTAGCTACAGTTGCTCCAGTAATGGGAAATGCAAATGAAATGAAACCGTTGGACGCCGACTTGCCGAAGGAACCAAAAACTTTTCTAAAAAATCATGTTTTAGAGATTATAGAATCTAGTCCATTGAAAACTGTAGAGAAAAGTTCTGTTCCAGACTTGAAGAAGAATTTTATTGATATACAAAAAACTGATAACCTTATAAACTCCGATGCAATTAAAAAAGAAGAAACAGAATTGGCCGCGGATGCAGAAATTTCGAATATATTGGTAGCAGAGACGAATAAGAAACTTGAGAATTCAGATCTTAAGACGTACAAACAAGAAAGTAAAGAACAAGTCCCCGGAGAAAATGAGAAACGACTAAAAACTTTCAGTAAAAAGTTAATTCTCCAAGAGAATAATGACTCTAGATCTCTAAAGTTTGACCACGACAAAGAATCTTTAAATAAAACAGAAGAAAACGACAAAGTGCAGAAATCGAAATCCAACAATGAACTTAACGAAGCGAAAAGCCACGAGCATGTTGAAGTTAAACAATTGAAAAATGAGGACAATATGCAAATCAATGTTCAGAATGAAAATTCTTTGTCAGTCATAGATGTGAAGGATAAAGCTTCAAGAAACAAAGTGATTAATCAAGAAAAAGTCAACGATGCAGACGCAAAAGATGAACCTACTTATTCAAACGACTTACCGAAAGGTCCTATTTTAAATGCTTTAATAAAACGAAGAATCTATAAATCTATATCCCTGAACGATTTAGCAAGTAATAATGGAAATAATAAAGGTCTGTCCAAAAACGATGAAATGTCTGACAGCATATTGGCGAACTTGCAAGAAAAATCAGTTGTAAATGGTAAAAATCGTAAAGCGCAGTACGAATATTCTGTACCCATTGCTTTGCAAATGCGAAATCAAACGAAGATGGAAAATGTATCTGCTTCGTTAGCAAATAAATCGGAAGAGAATGCTCAAGCGTTTCGAAGGGATATTTTACAAAATCACGAACGCGACAAACGTGAAATTAATTCAAATCAAAAAGAAACTGACACCAAAGCTACAAGTGATATTTTTGGTACAAATACGGAACGATTAGTAAGCAATTCTACCGTAAAAGACGACCGCGATGAATGTTCTAAACAAGACGAAAATAAGAACGATGAAAGCGTAAAAACTAAATCGAAGTCAACCGCGAACCAGTCTAAGGGTGATTTGATAGAGACACCGTTGATTAAAGTTAATATGTACTTGTCAGATCAGAAAATAGCGAATGCGATATCGGTAGAGCCCAACATTGCTATGAATGGAGAATATGTTAAATTAAAGCAAAGAGATTTAAAGTCTGTAGATTCCAGTGAAGATTGCAATATGTAAATATTTGGAGACCTGATTAGGAATAATACATGCGACATAATATATGTGTGAGAACTAGAAGAATTAAGTTAAACTAAGTAGAAATTACGAATTGAATTTTCTTTATTGTTTTTATATTTAGACTGTACTCATATCTTATTACATTGCGTACGGTAAACGAATGACTATAAAAAAAACAAATATTTTTGTTCCAAGCGTGCTCTATATATCAATATACAGATCATTATTCTTTTACGTAACTAGCGTCCGTGAATGAATACAATTAATTAATATATTTTTACAGTGAAAAAGAAATGTGTTATAATTTTGCCTGATACCACATGTTAGTGAATAAGGTCTATTATAATATATTATAGTCCTAAAAACTAATGTTAAGGAGTACTTTTTCAAAAAGTAGTACATGCCATATACCCAAAAATCAATTGTGCTTCCAGAAGCGGATACGCAATTTTTCACTCGGAAAGAATGTGAATCGTCGTTGTGCCTTTACAATTATCACTTGTTATATTCATTCAATGTCACGGAGTTGTGGCGGAACATAAAAATCAATAAAAAAAAGTTAGCACATATATAATATTGTAATACATAAAGCTAACGGTTTGGAATTGAGTATTTCGCACATTTAGTACGAGTCAGTCGTCTGTTAACTGTTACAATTTACAGATTACAGGATTTACAGTCTGAGACGGATATATTTTGCACATTGTGCTTTCAAAAATAGCCGCTCTACGTGTTGAGCACAAATTAATATGGCGGCGCTCTTACCCGCGATTTCCCTTTATTCTGTAGGTACATTTCAGGTTCGTGGTAGTGCAACTTCTCAACAAACTTTGCCCACATCCATTATCTGGTAGATGAAGTAATTTTGAAACACGACATATTATCTGAAGCCGAGTCTATAAGTATTATATAGTCTGAGGTATAAGTAAGAGAGGGCTCTCGTTTTCATAACAATCATTTTCATACATCCTTGATACATCTGTAATCGTCACAATTAAACAATTTTCGCGCGCTTTTATTAGCTTCTATCCACTTCTATCAGTTTCTACACTTTCAAGCTGATTGTTTTTAAATAATTACGCGACTTATTAATTGGATGAGGCGATCATGACTTGTGGTAAGTAAATATTTCAGTTAATTAAAGAAAAGATTATTAAGATTCTGAACAAGTCCATGCGTATACGATCATAGAGAAATAATTTGTTTCAGCACCGCTTAAAATACTGGATTGGACACCTGAACACTTCATTGCTAACACATCAACGTGTAACCATATTTTAAATAATCCTAATGCTGTCATGGAAATTCCTTCTCTGAACTATGCACCGCTACATTATCTTCGAGACCGACAGTTGGTCAGATTTCGAGGGATGATTCAGGATATGCATAATCCTGAATACTATTTTCAACAATATGAAGTTCGAAATAATCAATCCAATGTACAAGAAATCAGATGTGGAATGTATACAGACTTCGCTAGATGCATGGTATTTATACATAAAGAATATTTCTTTTATAGCCCTTTTACATACGATAGAAGGTCAGTGTCCAAATTCTGTGGACATTTTAGATCGATGTTAGGGCTTATAACAAATAAAGATGGTAGTTACAGGTGTGAGATACGAGAAGAACAGTTTATCTCATGTATAATACTGCCAACATTGTTGTATTTAGTCAATGTGTACTTTATACTTGGTATATCTTCTAATATTATTGTTTCAACTAAAGTTTCATTCGATCTCTGATTTGATTAGCCACACGAAGAGATATTGTTGGAGTCTGAAAAAAACTGCAACGCCGAGAGACATACTTGTTTCGTTATATCAATACCTGGTTTGAACGAGTGGGTAAAGGAAAAATATGAAAAACCAAGTTGTACGAGCCCGCATACAGTCACAACATCTAAAAGAAGTTTTGATCAAAACGATCATGAAGCTATGGATTGTTCCGAACCGGTTTACAAAAAAGATAAAGCCTCATCAGATACGGAAAATAAAGAAATGGATACAGCAGAACACAATGAGAATAAACAAACTATAGTTTCGAAAGAATACATATTAAACTTTCCAATTCCAATGAATGATGGTAGAGCGTGCATTGTCAAGGTTGTAACAAATTCTTCTCTGATATTGATAAAGTAGTAGTGAAACTATAATGATGTATACATTTGATAGATATTTGGCTTTTACAATAATATTATGCATGTTTGTTTACAGATATACGAAGATACAGCTTTGAAGTTAAATGAAATTGTCGAGATAATAGGTTTCGTATCTTTAGATCCACTTTTAAGTAATTGTAACATGGATGAGACAATGACAGAAGCTGAATCAAACGTGCATTATCCACCTGCGTCTCTAGTGCCTAGATTACATGCTATTAAGTTGATTCGTTCTTCCGAAGGAGAAATTGAAAGAGCACCAGCTATTGTATCTAAAGCAAAACTGATAAGAAGCAATTTGCATTTAGTGTTAAGTCAGCTTCTTTTCGGAGATCACCTAGCTGCCGATTATTTGATTTGCCATTTACTTTCGTCAATGTAGGTATCTATGGGTAGATGTTAGTGTGAAATCATATAACAAAATCAGATCATTCCTTGCCAAATCGATCTTGTTTTTTACATCGATCACCAAAACTTTGTTTCCAAAAGAGTAAAGTAAAGTATTTAGAAAATACGATTCTTTAAATTTTGCTGTTCACCTATTTTTATGAAAGTGGGCTATAGTTATGAATTTTTATTTGCATATTTTAACCCTTTAGAGATTGTTATCTTAAATTTAATACGCTAATAACCTCTAGAATTAACAAACAATAAGTAAGTACTTGATAAAAAGTGGTATTAGTAAAGGACCACTACAAATATGTTTACAGACGTTCCTGTCATCTTCAAATGGTCCCCGTAGAACAGAATCTTTGAAAGCACAATTTTTTCTTAGAAAAAAATGTATTGCCCCATAAAGAGTGAATCTTTTATCGAAAAAATGGCAAAAAAATTGGTCAAGAATAGTCGATGAATAGTTCCTGAAGGTACGAATGGAACCGTTGAGGAGGAAACAGTTTGTAGATGTAATTTCAAGGCATAGGCTCAAATTTAAAGAAATATTTTGTGTCCGAGACTTTGTAGGTGAAATTTACAAAGAATTATATAAATTAAAGTCATATTTATAAGTTAAACTGTAATCGATTTGCCATGGAATGACGCGATGAAGCAATTAAACAATATTACTGAATTGTTATTCCGTTTTAGTTACATGAGAAGGGACTATTTCTGTCTTGGCACTTATCCGTTAAATTTAACACATTTTTCAATTGGTAAACACAAAGTATTTGCGAAAGATTTGTATAAGTTTTTAACGATGTTCGTAGAGAAAAGTCATTTGTTAGAAATAACTTTGGAAAATTTGAATGATTTGGCGTTATCGCCGAAGTAAGTAGATGTATAAATTATTGGTAGAACGTTTTCTTTGCATGGTAGAATATTTATACACTTTATACAGTTTTATCTTATATCGTCTACAGGAAAGACTACGATTGCAACAGATTGACTAGTGGTGTGTTTCAACTTAGCGACAATACTCATCTTGTGATAGACGAAACGGGATTAACCACAGGTCAAGTGTCACCGGCTGGCCGGGAGAACTACAATACGATCTGTGATTTGATCAATTTCCAGAAAGTGACATACGACTTCAAGTTTTACAAAATGGAATATGAGACGGACATTCCGGTTTTAATATTGTCGGAGGCCAAGTCGTTTATTCCTGTGCGTAAGAATTTTGAACGAGAATAGAGTTATGTATTTTCTGGATTGAATTTCTAAAGCAATAGATCTACATAATATGCACGCTTACTTTAGTGCCAGAATCAAGTGGTGTTAAAGGTAGACGTGGAATCGAATGATGTTTATCCGCATGTAATAGAAATCGCGGAGCAATATCTAAAAGAAGAAAACCGGCTAGCCGATATCCGTCAATATTTAAAAGTTATTAAGAAAACAAAGTTCGAGCTCGACGAAGAGATCGTACAGGTAACTGTAGTGTGCTGTTTTTATTTATACTGTAGCGTTACGCATTTCTTCCATTTGTTTTCTTCAATCTTTTTTCAGGAAGTTCAAAGCGATTTCGTGAACATGAGGCAAACTCATAAAAATGTTAGTATAGATCACTTACACTCGTTAATGATACTGGCCAGACTGTTATCTTTGTCACATGGATCGAACACTTTAACCAGGGAATATTGGAAAATGGCTGTGAAAATGGAAGTAGAAAGAATGGGTAGATTGCCAGAGAAGAAAGAAGTTTAAGTACTATGGAGAATAGATGGTATATTCTTAAATATATACTCTGTTTTAAATATATTTTTATGTATTCCTATGGAATTTATCATTCTTCAAGCACAATTCGAGAATCCGATAGATCGTATCGAATGAGTATATTTGTTTAGCACTCACGTCGAATTAATGAGTCGATGCTAGTCCAGTATAATCCGATAAATCAGAGATTTGCTAAATTTCGCTTCGCTCCGAAGCAAAAGTAGCGAATGGCACGATCCTTACAGATAGTTCTTCAAAAGATATTTCCACTGAGAAATATTTTTAAGAAACTCCAGAATGGAACATTCGCGTTCCATCGTACTTCAGCTTTGATCACGCGATAACATCGAAACAAAATTGAGGTCAATGTGAACGTATGTTTTCATTGTTCACAGAAATCGATTGTCAGATTCGTCTAGTTCGTCAATAGTGAGGAAAATCAAAAATTTACACTGGCGTACGTTCGGAGTGATAATCTTGACCGGGATCGAGAACGTTTAGTGATTTAATTCTCCTTTCCTCGCGTTCCTTTCGAATCAACTCGAGTCCCTTTTTCGCGGCTTGAGCGTATCTTTTTGATAGTGCTACCTCTCCTTTTGCTCCTGGTATGTGACCGGTGTAACCCACGATCGGTGGCCTTTCGGGAGTAATTTCGTAATCTGCAAAGAATATCGTTCGAAATTAGGTTTGCGTTGATCGAAAATCGTCGATCGAAACTAGAGCTGTAAATAAAGCTTAAATTGTGAATTGTACTAGACGTCTGCTGTTACGAATGAGTGTTAAATTTTTGGCCACTGTATTTCTTGAGTTAAACGCGTTAAACTTTGGACTAGTCTAAAGTTTTAGATTACGAGAAACGTACTGAATGTGACTAGAGTTTGATCGTGAGCATGATCGACTTCGTTGAGGGCGGAGATGTTGTCCTCTCTCGTTCTAGACATAAGGTTCCTCGAATCGCGTCTCTCGGCACGCGTCCTTGCAAGGTCCCTGCGAGCTCTTAGCTTGCTTTGATTCTCACGCCATTCTTTACCACCTTCTTCCACAGCTCTCATAAACGACAGGCCGTACCTGCTATTAAATCCAGGAATATATCCTATAATTGAACGATTCAAGATATCTTAATGCGCCCGTGCAACGATGCAACTTCGTCTGGGTACGAGCAAAATCGAGAAATTGTTTAATAGAATATGCCCATCCAGAAAGATACAAAAACTGTGTATTTTCTACAATTGTTTTCTTTTCTCTTTCGTTTTAAAGAGTATTTTCTAAGAACTGTAATCATTTTTCTATTAAAGGAAGGAAATAATATCGATTTGGTGGATTGTTTGTAAAACCTTTCACTAACGAATTTTGAAGAAATGAATATGCCGTAAACGCGCTAGGAATTCATTTCTACACCAAAATCAATAGTTAGAGCGAGAGAGAATTACTCTGTTGATGATGAAATATTTCGAATAAAATGATCGAGCAATTTTTGAGAGATTTTCAATGGGAACTTCCAACAATCAATTTCGAGAAAAGTTTCGTTCAATTTCTTAGCGAGTTGTGTACTTCTGATATGAAGATACGTGATTTTTACGTAGAAAACATCTAATTTCGACATCTCTGAATGGGCATAATCCCTTAGACCATTCGAGTTGTTCGAACGGTTTACCCGTGTATCCCAATATATACGGAGGTGCTTTGAATAGGTGAGTCTCATTTTTCCAATCTCTTCGGATGTCGCTCTTCTCGTATATCGTCAATCCGTTCTGTTCCATTCTTCCAGAGTTCGGTCTGTAAGGCCCGGTTTTCAGGATCTTCTTCTCAAGCAACTCCTGCGTGAATCAAAATACGCGTACACAAACAGGATCCACGTCTTTTTCGAATAGATGTCATATTCCTCTTACCTTCATGATTTCCTCCGTACTCGCGCCAAACCGTTTTCCGACTCGAAACTTGAGAGTCGGGCAATGTCCGGTGTAGCTAAACGAGTCAAATGTTTATTTTATTACATCTGCACTTCAAGACTCGGTACATTATTTTGTGTCGCGCGATAACAAATCAGAATGAATCGACAAACAAATTTGAATTTCGTAGGTATACTGTAAAGTCACGATCTAGTTCCACGAGGATCTCCACGATCACTCTCCCTTCGCTTACCCCTTCCACTGGGGGGCTACCAACGTATTCGTGACATTTATCTGATTAAAACGAGACCAAACAAGATACCATTATATTTACTTGTTTAATAAGCGATGAAAGTTTCGAACGCAAAGACGCTTCTTTTATTTATTTTTTATTTCCAGAACTTTTACTAACACATTCGCAAGATGCTTCTGATTAAAATCAGTCCAAACACGGCATAGTTTGGATTATTATTCTGCTTTCTATTGTTTAATTTTTATACACCGGCTCCTGGGGTCCTCCAATCTCAAGGAAGGGTGAGATTCTCCAGTAAAAGGTGGTAGGTAGCACCGTTCTTTTGAAATCGCGAATGTTGGTCACTTTTTACAAAAACGATTTGCGAACCGAGACCCAGAGGGAATGCTTTGATGGCTGCAGAATATCAACTGGTTGGAAGTGCTCGAATATCGAATCCCGTTCGATGACAAGGAACGATCGCTTTCTAAAACAATGTGTTCGCGGTGCTGTAAACGTGGACTACCGGCGACGGTGACCCAGTAAATCGAAACGTGATACCGATGACGATCAACGGACGTGACGCGTCCGTCGTTGATCATTGGTCATCCGGGACACCCATCATTCCGATCGAGCGGAAAGTCCTTCGCTCGCCTAGATCGGATCAAGTCTGTTTGCGATCGCGTTGCATGGCACAAATTCCCTTTTCGGGTGCAATAACGCGCTTCGATCTTTGTTTCCAAGGGATTCGCGTTTATAACGAGCACGTTGTTATCTCGGAAACGTAACACGTGTTACCTTGACGCAGAACTTTCTGTTCTGTTTCGAATACATAGATTCGCGCACGCAAAACCATCGATCGCGAGCGAGCAAAGGGCGCGCAGAGAAGTCGCTGGACTTTTCGGTGTCAGGACCGGTACCAGTTTCGTTGAAATTCTGCTCACCAGACTAAACACGTTTTTCACGAACGAATCCTCTCGACAAATCTGTGGCCGCAAGGAAAAACGCCGCACGTCACGATTTCAAAAAATTTGAGTTTATGCATTAGTTAAACTTTACAGGCTTCACGTATTTGCTAGAAAAAAAGCCATGGAAAAATGATGCAATTTAACCGATGTCCTATGTCAAAGCATATAACGATCAATATTTTAAACGGCAATATCTCGAAATTGAAAATAAGTGATAAGTACTACTGTGCGAAAGAAAGGAGCTTCCGGCTATATTTAATAGAAAAGCGTAAAGAATCAAATAAGAACACAGTAAGTTTTGAAACAGGATTCCGCTGTTTAATTGAATAGTCCTGATCTTTAAACGCAAAAAATCAATTATTGTATAATACAATACAATTTCTACATAAAGATATTGTTTGTCACATTATATATTATAAATGGACTGCGGATTTTATGAATTTATGAAAATAAATGGATACGTACAACTTAAAGCAGTGGTCGTGTAAAAAATATCAACACCAATCAATGTATTAGTTTCAGCTTAATAGGATAATTAAAAGAAGAATACAATTGTTATGTGGCTCCTGTGTCCTGCAATCAATGCAAACATTTTTTATTTTGCATAAAGATCCGCAGTTTAGTTATAATTATACTGGGTGCTATTTTTGTTTGCACATTATGCGGCATTCTTCCTGATATCCACAGAAATGTCGCCTGCGTGCTCGAGAGAATCGACCAGGAACGATAAATATTGCTAATCCGATTAGATCTCTTAACGCGAGGTAACATGAAAAATTGGAAGCCGTTATCGTCGCGGATAAGTCTTACCCGGGCAGATGAGCTCCATAACTCTGTCCAAAGAAACGTTTCCTTTCTTCCTCTACGACCGGATCGAAAACCATTCTTGCTGGCGAATCCTCGATCGAGCTTTCGCGGTTTTAGCGTCTTCAGCGTCTCATTGCGTACGATTTCGCGAATTCAAGGATTCGCGCGAGTCCGTCCGCCTTGCTCTAGAAATCCAACCCATCTGTGTCTCAATATGTGTACGTATTAAATATGCACGCACGCTATCCTCTATAAATATTTCAACATTTCTCGATTTATAATATCGGTCAACTACATATTACAACAGAATTGAAAAATTAACCGTTCGAATTCTATACAGTTATAACTTCGTTACAAGTGCAGTTACGAAAAAACATCAAAGAAAATGGATGAACGGTTTAAAGAATATATATAAGTATGTGCTAAAGTTATTCGGATAAACCTATGAATATCTTAATTTTATCATATTGAATTTCAATTGCAATAAAAAGCTGACCAATTTTCTTAAAATTTTCATTATACGTCATTTAGTAAACTTGTTCTTTTAATTTGGCAGAAAAACTGAAGTCGTTTGGTCCACGATTATGAAAATTAAAATTAAATTAATAGTATAATGTTTTACTAATATCCTTTGTAAATTAAGGAAGCGCATGAATTCAATATACATGCAGAATCTGAGAACGTACATCAGGTTGAATCAAAGAGTGAATAAATAAATAAATAAATCAATACTTTTATTTTATGTAATATATTATATTTTGCAACTATTTTTTTTACTTTTTTCTCCAACGTTTTTCAAACGGCAAATGTATACGTTAAAGTATGCAAAAAAGTTAATTTTCAAATTTTCAATAAACCTCTAATTAAATGATTTTGCCAAGTTTGAAGCAATATATAAATTTCAAGATTACAATTTAATTCATGTTTTTTTTCAACGGACCTGTATATATATATAATTTTATCACATTTCATATTAAGAAGTATAACAAATATTTGAGTAGCATTTGATGTTTTTGTTTTTCTACGGTTCCTTTAAGATTACTCAAAGTATTGATCCAAAAAGAAGAATACTTTATTATGACACATGAGTTAATATATTCCGTATACGGTCCGTATTCAACTCGTAAGGGATCTTAGGTGAGCAGGAGGTATGATTATAAAAACTGAATATTTCATTAAAAACCAAAAGCGCCTTTTAAATGTTTACTCCGCTTGTAAAAAAGATTCTTGCCACCATGATAGTTCTTCTCTCTTTATCGTGCAACCCCTAGCCGACGATTTTTTCTCCGACTTGTATGCAAGCTAATTAAAACAGCAAAAGTTTGATTCTGTCGAAATGGATACGTACTAGTATCAATAAGATGTACACAGGTATAAGGTTGACTAGCAAATATTCAGTTTCGTGGACGGCAAGACTGTCTCTGTTCTCTTTGTTTCCCTCTTTTTGGATCTTAGACTGTGGTGGGATCTGTCGGATCTCCCGCGGCTCCGAGAAGCGTTCGCCAGTTTCGATCAAACAAACGATTCAGGTCGAATTTCGAGTCCGTATTCCACGCAAGTATTTTAATTTCATTCCAGAGCTGGCGACTGCATTTTCGAACTGTCTTCTTTTTCTTCTTGCTCGTGTTACGCGACTTACGACGAATCACAACACTCTGGACGTATCCTCAATTTTTAGCCGCGCAACGAATCGGAAAATCTCGACACGAATCGTACCGCAATCTCTGTCGGAAATAACATACGATCCGTCTTCTCGAAGTCTTGGATTCCTCTAGTTTTCCTTATTCTCACCCCTGTTCCCGACATCAGCCGTTTTGATTTTCCAGAGAAGAACCTCGTGAAATCGCACCACGCTTCTTGTCTGCCGGTGCATCGGTAACTGAACGCGATTTAGTCCGAGGCGGTTGGTCTCTTAGGAGTAACTCGTCTACTCCGTTACCTGTGAGAAAATCGATATACCTGGGGAGGAGGGGGCGTGTGAATGCATCGTGACCATTCTTTGAGGAATCTCGCGCCTATCGCCCCCCTCTATGCACCTGCTGCGCTTGTCTTCCGATTGTTATTTCAGTAAACAGGTAGAAACGCTTCGAAGTGCGAAGTAGGGCAGACACCGAGGCTGTAACTTCCGATTTTGAAGAAACTTCATCATTTTGTTTAAATCATCAATTATCGTGAACGACGAATTAGTCATTTTGAGTAACTTTGACCGCGACAATCGGGAAAAATTAAAATCTTACATTACTAATGCGATGCTAATTTTTGTATTTTCAATTTCCTTCTTATACACAATCTGAAATTCATTAAGAAATTATTCCTATCTACCTGAAATACCTATAAAATATGTGTTCAAAATCCTAATGGAAAGAGCTCGGTAATTGTCCTGAAAAATTCCTAGAAAACTGGTAAAATGAATAAGTAATGAAATACTGAGAGGAATTTTAATATTAAATTACAGGGAAGTATGGTGTGTGACGTATGTGTTGACTTGCTTCCTACCAGGAATCGTTGTATAAACAAAAAAGTATCGTGTAAACGAAAACCGTTGCGGCGATCACTGGTGAATGTCACGCGGACGAATGTGTTAAAAGAATTTATTAGTGTTCTAAATGAGTGAAAATTGGCTGGATCAAGGTCTAAAAAATATTGTGGCTGAGATAGAACGTATTTTCCATTTAGAATTGAATAAATAAATCGATTTCGAAGTCGAAATGTTACAGATAATATTATCGATAAATAGTGTGGTTTGTTCTTTTTTTAAAAATTTTTTGATGTATAATAACGAAACGATTACATATTGAACGTATGTGTCATACATATGTATAGATATGTACATAAATATATGTGCAACGATTAACGCTTGTAAAAATAGAAGAAGCGGCACGGAATCATTTCAAATTCAAATTAGTTGAAATATTTCGATATCTCGAGAGATGGCGCCATGTACTGGCGCTTAATCAAAATGGCTGCGACCATGGTTTCGCATGTACATACGTAGTTTGCTCCGGCAAATATAATTTCCTGGTAATTAACGAAATGTATCGTTAATATTGTTCCCAAAATTGATTCTGCTATTAAGATACACGTATTACGAAAGTGTGTATAAAAGATTTCTGTGATCCATCGTTTTTGTAGGTTACTTAGCCGACGGTGACGAGATCAACATGTATTTTAAAGCGTACCAAAAACTGTTTTGTGGATACTCGAGACAGATAAATGCCATCGGGAAACGAATTTTGTTCAGTCAATTTCATGATGCTGCTCATGCCAGAAGATTGCGGTCCACGCGTTTATATTGGAGCGGATTCGGTATATTAATCCTTGGGTTCAGTTATGCCGCTGTGCCTTTGTACAGAATTTTTTGTCAGGTAATAAACACGCTGTGTTATATTTCGTTCAGCTCTGTCACATCGTATTACATTATATTCTGGTTTGTTTTTTGAAAGAAGTGACCTGTGGTACACCGATAAAAGCAATTGCACTGCGAGAACTGAAATGTCATCAGTCTAGAGTAATGGTGACAACAATTCAATGACATAATCATCAATTTGGGTAACTTTTTAACTCTTATACCATGATACCAAAGGATTTTCCATGAATTTATCATAGTGTTAGTAAAATTTACAATATCTTGTCAGAAAAATTTGGTTTCTGTTCAGACACATAAATATACAATAGATTCATATGCTATTGTCAATTCGGAAGAATTATTAAAGGATTGTTAAACAACCAGCCTGTTCTAACTTTTGTGAAACTCAAAAGCAATGTAGAACTCAAACAAATATCTGATACATATATATATATATATATATATATACATATATGTTATATATGTATGTATTGTGTATATACAATATTTATATATTGTTTCATATTCGATACATACGAACATAACGATACATACATAACAATATGTATGTATACAATAATACATATATAATATATATATATATATATATATATATATATGTATCAGATATTTGTTTGAGTTCTACATTGCTTTTGAGTTTCACAAAAGTTAGAACAGGCTGGTTGTTTAACAATATATATATATATATATATATATATATTTCAGTTGTCATCATTCGTAATAAAAAATTTGCTGATTATTTCTCCTGTTAAATATGAATGGAAAATATAAATACATACTTCTCGCAAAATTAATTGTAATGGGATAGACACTTAGCAGCAGGTGTCTGGTCTTCTCTTTAAAAAAGCAAATTAAAAGTGACATTACATTTTGCTCCATCGTATTCCATTCTATTGTATTATATTAGGTTACATAACGTTATTAGGGAATATAACGAGTGCATAAAATTCTTTTGACAACAGTCGTATAATTATGGAGGAACGGTGTCGATTGGTCACGATGTCGACAAAGTGAGCACAATGCAGCCGATTAAGGATAGAGTGATTAAAATATCGTTTAACGCAGACACTTCGGCAACGATGCAATGGAACTTTCGGCCTCAGCAAAACTTTATAAATGTCCTCCCTGGTGAAACTGCTTTGGCCTTCTACACAGCGAAAAATCCATTGGATCAGACCGTCACTGGTGTGTCTACCTATAACGTTGTACCATTCGAAGCAGGACAGTATTTCAATAAAATTCAGTGCTTCTGTTTTGAGGAACAACAGCTCAATCCTCACGAAGAAGTAAGCGTGCTTCTCATGAATCGATACATTGTATTCCTAAGAAATTGTTCTATCACGAGCATCGATAATCCTATTGTTACAGGTCGACATGCCCGTTTTCTTCTACATCGATCCACAATTTGCCGATGATCCTAAAATGGAGAACATTGACGAAATCATCCTATCATATACGTTCTTCGAGGCAAAGTCAGGAATGACTATCCCTATACCGAATTTTATAAAGAAGAATTAATTGTAAATATTGAGAATGCGTTAGGTTTTAAATGACAAATAGAATTATATATCGTTGAACGAACGATCCGGTGTATCCTTCATCGGTATACCTTGAAATATCACTTGGCCTAAATCTCTTTAGGAGTGCATTTCAACTATGCAAAGCTATGGCAAAACGTTCGGGAACTGCCATTAGAATCTGAAGAGAACGTTGATCGGATAAGCACGTCGAAGACCAGAAACTTTTTCTCGATCGATGTACATGGCATCGATTTTGAGAGCTAGGTCGTGCTCCAATGTTGAGCGTGTCCGTAATAATTTTTGCTGTTGGTTCTCCAATTCTTTCAACGCTCTTTGCATTCTCTCCACTTGATGATTAATGTCATCGATTTCTTTCTTAAGACTGAAACGATTCAACGAATTGTCGGAGAGCCAAGCTAGAAAACTATCTTTCCTGTAACACGAACAACGCAGAAACGAACCTTACGTGAGCGTAGTCGCGGCATAATTCAATATCTGGCCGATGCATTCTAGCTTCTAGTCTGGTATGCGCTACTTTAACCGCGTAACTTTTATCGGCTATAGCTTTACGCATCAGTTCCAAATTTTTCTCAACCTCGAATATCTCTTGCTGCACCTACAACAGAAACGAAAAGTTCTATCGATGCGTGTATATCCGCCAAGACTGACAAATACGATCGTATTCACTTTCTGTAGATGTTGTTCAAGTTTCGTTCTAGCTTCTAGCAGTTCCGAAGATCTGTGAGACAAAGCATTATTCGTGTTACTCCACGAATCCCACATTTCCTGTGCAACTTTGTTCGTAAGAACTTCCGCGTTTGACCTCAACTGGCAACATTTGTTCCGTTCTATTCGAGACTTCTCAACAATTCGGTTAGCTGCGTCTGACCAGGTTTCTTGCTCTGAAACACTGAGGTGCGCAGATTCATTTAAAAACATATAAATTTGTCAGACTTAGCTGAATCACCCAGTATTGTCCTGTACCACGGATCGTATTCGTTGATTCCGGAGTAGTATTGCAATCCGTGGCTGTAGTTGTTCAAACGATGACACATTGAATCTATCCCCAATGCGTTTTCTTTGTTTCTCAGATCCAGTTCCAATTGGTTTTGAGATGCTCTACAATCTCGGAGCTGCAAGCAACAATCCATTATAGCTTCTATGGTAGAAAACAAGTCCAGATTGTACGTTACCTGTTCTTTACACGTGCTCAAACAAGTCTCCAATTTCTTTCGATTCCGATGTAACATCTCGATCTCTTTCAGCAAACACTTTTCCGAATCGTCGTGTACGAGTTCTATACCTTTATATACAATACACCATAATAAGTAGACTGCGGATGTTTATTCAATTTGCAATTTTCGTGGATGAATTTTTAGAAAATCGGATGAAATGAGATCTTATTTTGTGTGGTAGTAGTCTTTTCAGATCAGAAATAAATTAAAAACGTACTTAATTCCGTTGAATTTTATACTCTAGTATTTTTTGAAAATTTGTAGAAGCCATAATTGCATAAATTGCCATAATTGTCACCTTTTCTAGCTTCTCTGTGGTAAAGACATTCTTCAGCGATGTGCAACGGGGCCTCGATATCTTTAATAGCTTTTTCAAGAATGACACGACAGTCTTGAACTCGCTCAATTTCCTGAAGCAATCTTTCCAACTCGGATGATACTTCGTTCCGCCAAAAACTGATATCGTTGATTCTTTCCCCAAGTCTTCTACCAGAATCGTATTGACCATGTTGCACTTTCTCTTCAGCATCTCTGACACACGTTTATTATTTTACAGGATAACTATCCTGAGATTAAAAACTATAAAATACCTCAGGGGTATTTAAATTTATTCTATAATTTTCATACATGAATTTCTTCATTCAAGCACATACTGTTATAAAAAGTGCGGGGAATATAAATAAATTCAGACTTGGGTTAAACTTCACCTTATGGGCCGAACATTTTCGACTTTTTCGAATATAATCCTGTACATTTTGACGAGAAAATGTCAGAAATACAAATTCTGGAGTTAGGAATTCGCTAGTTTAAAAGTTATGCGTATCTAAAGTTGAGCTAAGATCCATAACTTTTGAATCAGTGAATTTCTACCTTAAAACTTGAATTTTTGGCATTCTCTCGTCAAAATCTACAGGATTATATATAAAAAAATGTAAAAAAATTCTGGTTCCCTCGGGTAAAGTTCAGAATTAGTATACTCAATTCACCTAATAACTCGTAGAGCGTCGTTTCGTATTCTCTCCGAAAAATGTCTGCATGAATCTGCTTCGTTATAGCATTTTACTTGTCTCTCGAACCATTCGTTCGGCGTGTATCGCGTATGAAAAGCAGTTTTCATCGCGTGTGTAGGATTACGGTGATATCCCGTCAGAAGATTCGGAAATTTTAACGAATTTACAGCATTCCCAGCATAACTCGGTATTGTTTTTGTTGTTCTGTAAGCATCAATTTAGAGTAACAGGTATTTAAACAGTAGATTGATCGAACAAAATATCCTAACAAATTGCAATAGACTTACAAAGGATAAACTTCAACGTTTTCATATCCTGCGTTTGGGCGCCAAGGTATCAACTCGTGTCTACCATTGTAATCCCTCGAACAATATTTTGTTACTGGTTCGTTGCAAGACAGTGACATATTATTATTTATACACCACGGTTGCAATTGCTAAGAATTGAATGCATAGACAAGCATTAGTACCCTATCTTTAAACAAATAAAAACATACATAATTATATATATACTTAAATTGAGGCAGCCATTTGAATAATTTTTTTTTTTAAATGTATATAGCAATTATAGCAAACTAAATTTTCTTTTGCATTAAAATTTGAGGAATTAGTCAAAATAATATATAAATTTATATATTTTATATATATCTGCAAGTTTAACTTGCAGAAGTATAAATCGTATAAGTCCACAAGTAAAAACTTCTGTACTGGAATTAGTCTCGAATGTCGTACTTAAAGTATATGAAAGACCTATTATACTTTGTAAAAATAATGTATATATTGAAATAAGAAATTACGTACTTCATTGCAATATTATCTATTCATTGGATTTGTCGCGACTATGATTATTTACATGTTTATGTTAGTGTAATTCAACATGGCAGATGTACCTACAGATGCACCACAACGTAAGTACACGTGCGACCAAGTACTCGTGATATTTTACGTTGTATTCAATGAAGTGTCTATACTGTTTTACGTAAAATGTCAAGTGCCTGTAGATGATTAAATTTACGAAACATCTTTGCACACCTATTAATACATTCAACATTTAATTGTCAAGTATGAGGTTATGCTGTATACGTTACTGCAGTGTTTATGCAAAATAAAAAGTTTGTGCATTAATTGCAAGACGCAGGAGCTAAATCGATATTCTTCATTAATAAGTCGAATGTGGTGAAAATAATATATTCATACTCTTAAAATCTTTCAATATTTTCACCGTTTTAAATTGCGCTTGCTCATTTTTGTCATAAATGCATCAAATCCGGAGTCTAATTATTAATTCGAATAAATTTCATAGTACAATTGCCTAGTCAGGAATTTATTATTTTTACGAATTTATGAATTTCTGTATTTGTGAACTTTCTGTGTATCGCGTGTACACTGATAAAGTTCGTCTCTGTGTATGTGTTTGACATAAAAAACATATATAGTATTTTTTTAGATTGTCCTGGTACAACTAGCCAAGATGCTGGCAAAGCGTCTATGTGTGCTGGATGTCCGAATCAAACATTGTGCGCGTCCGGCGCTACAAAGCAACCAGATCCTGGCATAGCTCTTGTTAAAGAGAGACTTTCCAATGTTAAAAATAAAATACTTGTACTGTCCGGTAAGGGTGGAGTTGGGAAAAGTACTATAACATCGTTGGTATCCAGATCTTTAGCAGCGAATAATTCTCAAACAAATGTTTGTATTTCTTCCTATAAATTTCGCTTTGAAAACAATTATGCTTTTTAATATTCTAATTGTCCAGTGGTACTTTAATACCTGATCGGTTAATACCTAATTGGTGAATTAATATTTAGAATACAATTTAGTAATTAAAGAAAGGCTTACCCTTTTCCCTATACCAAGAATGTCCATATTGTTTTCTATATACATTCATGATACCATAGTTACCTTTAGTAGTAGAGGTTCACTGATAGTACATTCTATATTTACACCGATACTTTGCTATTAGTTACATGATTATTGGTTTAGATTATTCTTGATGATCTTAAACCATCTATTACTTAAAATTATATGATAGTCATAAAGACTAAGAAATAATAATATGCTTTTTAATATACATTCTAATGAATGTACAATTTTTAGCTAATTTTTAATGCATGTCCCATAGATAATTAGCATATTGTATGTTTTCATTGTTAGCAAATATTATTTAATTTATGAGTAATTTTAAATCACCATGTTAGATGATTCACTCTATTTCATATTGATTCGATCTATTCATTTATGCTTGAATAAAACAGTTTATCTGATGCCTCTATTACAAATCCAACAGGTTGCTGTATTGGACATAGATATTTGCGGACCGTCTCAGCCAAGAGTATTGGGGGCGATAGGGGAACAAGTTCATCAAAGTGGATCAGGATGGTCTCCAGTGGTAAGCATTGTTCACAAATATGAAATATTTTGGGTACACTATACATAAGTGAATTTGAAATATCTCTCAGTATATAGAGGACAACTTATCTCTGATGTCCATTGGATTTTTGCTTGCTAGTCCCGAGGAAGCAGTAATATGGAGAGGACCGAAAAAGAATGGTAATCCTTGCTGTATTTTTGTTTGTATATGGTGATTATAGACCATATTTTGTATCATGCATTTTATGAATTTTAGGAATGATCAGACAATTTTTGTCGGAAGTCGATTGGGGCAGTTTGGACTATCTGATTTTAGACACACCGCCGGGAACGTCGGACGAACATTTATCAGTAACATCTTACCTTAAAGACGCTGGTATTACAGGAGCAATAATTGTTACAACTCCGCAACAAGTTGCTTTATTGGACGTAAGGAAGGAGATCGATTTTTGCAGAAAAGTAAACATACCGATTCTAGGCGTTATCGAAAATATGAGTATTTTCGTGTGCCCCAAATGTAAAGCAAGTATCAAGGACAATAATATGTTAACACTAGGTTTACGGAGTTCTAGAACTATTTCACAGTATTTTATAAACATAACAAGAATGTGTCTATCCAAATTTTTCAAAGAAATAAATTTGGTAAATAATTTCTCAGGGAAGCAGTGGCGGCTCGAGGCAAGTGGAGGCCCCAAGCGGTAAAAATTTTGGGGCCCTCAATTTTTACGGGTCCCGTAAACCTAGTGTTAATACGATTAATACGATAATTCATGAAATGATAATTACATGGGAATTATTATAATATTTATTTTATTATATTTACATATAGGAGCCTACCGAGATATTCCCTGCGTCAACAGGCGGTGGCCGTGCGATGGCTAAAGAATTTAATGTTGACTTTTTTGGTTCTTTACCATTAGATCCTTTATTAGCCAGGTGTTGTGACGAAGGTAAAAACTTTCTGACCGAGCTTCCGGAATCGCCAACTGTTCTAGCGCTGCAAACGATTGTACAGAGTGAGTGTACTACACATATTTCTGGTTACTCTAATCCTATGCTCCTATAAGTTTAGCGTGGAACTTTTTATTTCAGAAATCGTGGATAAATGCGAAAATAGGAAAGAAAGTAATGAAATCGATTCAACGTGAAAAAAAATGATGTCTCTTTAAACATTAACGAAATAGCCATGTGTATATTAAAATTCTGTATAAATGTAATAAATAATTGACATCCTTTTTCGTACATATACATGTTTTCGTTTTGTAATTCCAATATATTTGTACTTATTATGGAAGGTAGCGAACAACTCATACGTATCTTGTGATAATTTCTCAATTGGCCAATGTGTACCAGGTTGTAACTTGTGAGCCATCAGATTAATTCGTAATTAGACATAGCGTAGAATATGTATAAATGAAAGATCTACAAAACGTATTTTTTAAATTTTCGATAAAGGCTCACATAAGAAAGTTGTAAGGAATAACTTTTAGTATTCTCTTTGCAATTCCGACCAGTCATAAATTGTTCGAAAATTTTATTTCACATCACGCAGTAATTATTCTAACTTTCCAAAGAAAATCTGAGTCGTATGGTCGAATGTTCAAAAGTTATCGTCTTTTTAAAAGTGTCCGAATATTAATGGAGTCACTGCATATGTATATATATATATATATATATATATATACATATAGGGGACATTCCATATATCATCATAATAAATGATGTATATCATAATAAGTTGTGAACCACTGGAATCGCGAAAATATGAAATATAAAACCAGTAAAACGTTGACAGTCCTGACGTCTTGACAGTATGTATTTCACTAAACAAAGCAGAAATACGTGCAGTTATTTAGATTAGCATGCTAAAAATAAAATCAGAGTAAAGATAATCTTTTTAAGGGGTGTGCAGCTGATAATTACTTTGCATTCTTCGAGGTGGTCACGAGACGCGATGTTATACGGGATATAAATACTCTTAGTCTAACAAAGCATCGTAAGTTGACTTTAGCGGCGAAACAAGCTTAAAGGTTATAAGATGAGCGATCGTGTTACTGTTATTTGAAAACGTAAGTATTTTCTATTTTGTAAACAGAACGAATGAACTGATCATTTAAAAATTAGATTGTTTCTTTACAGCTTAGAAAAACAGTATAATTCATCAAGATGATTGTCAAAAGTGTCAATCATTCGGACGTTAAGGGAAATGCCGAAAAATCAAATTTCTCGGAAAACGATCATCTCGCAGAATTTTCAATGACGAATGTTTTAATTGATAGTACTGTCGAACGAAAGAGACAACATTCAATTAAAAATACAACGTTGTACTCGTATCTGAGATACGTATTACCATTCGATCTTCTAAAACTGGCATTAACTGTGATTTTGTTCTGTGCTTTGTTGTTACTTATTACGCAGACTAAATATGTTCTTATCGAGAAGTACAGCATAGACATAAATTCTGTCGACAATAATGAAAACACTCTAGAAGCAGGATTCGGGACGATCGAAGTTTCTAACGCTGTATTCAGTGACCGAGGATATATACAAGGATACCAGTACGATATAACGTTTATGGAGAAAATATTTAAACCATCTAAAATTATACAAGTACGTTGGAAATGGGGCAAATCATAAACTGCTTGAACTAGCTAATATCGAATACAATAATTTTTTTGGTTGTTTTATAGCAATGTCAAAATATTCCAGAAGATTTGCGTTTCAATTGTCATCCTGAAGAAGGTGCTTCAGAATCCTCGTGTTCGAATAGAGGATGTTGTTGGAAACCACCGGAGAGCCAAATATCAGCTATTAATCGTGATCCTTTGAACATTCCGTACTGTTACTATCCAAGAGATTGGCATTTGTACAAATACAAAAATGTGACTCAACGTGGGAACGATATCTCTGGATTTCTCCAGTTAATAGGGAATTCCTATTACAAGAAAGATCTAGCTCTCCTTAAAGTGGAAGCTAGTAGCGTGGACGATTCAATTTTACGTATAAAAATAAGCGATGCGTTAAAAAAACGGTATGAACCGCCGTGGCCTATTAGGTCTGATTTCAAGCCGTTTTCAAAACAAAATAGTAATGCTCAATATAAATTAGATATCGATGATGTGAAGCCTGGATTCAGAGTACGTAGAGCTTCGGACAACAATGTGCTGTAAGTATATGCATTCCAGACCAAATCTTTATGCATTTATGAAGAAATTGGTTGAGCAAAAATATAAAAGAGTAAAGGATTAGAACAATTTCAGAATATCGTAATGTTTGTTTTTAATGTAACAAAGTGATTAAGGGATGTAATGAATTTTTATTTCATTCCTGCTTCCCGCAATAAATGCAGAACATTTTTATTTTGCATAAAGATCCACAGTCTAGTATTAAAGGAGTAGAGAACCCATAGTTCATTAAATATTAATGTATATTCTTTTCATATTCAGATTCGACTCGATCGGCATCGGAGGTTTCATATTTGCAGATCAATTCTTGCAAATGAGCAGCCTTTTGCCCACGCATAACATTTATGGTATTGGCGAGCACAGGTCGAGTTTAAAATTGAACACAAAGTGGCAGATTTTCTCATTATTCAATAAGGACCAGCCACCAATGGAAAATGTATGTTTAAACGAATTAACATTCATATCGTTTCACTTTTTGTCTTTTGTTTATGTAAAGGGCACACATTTTTGAATTCAGGCAAATTTATACGGATCTCATCCTTTTTATTTGATCGTTGAAAGTTCCGGGAGGGCTCACGGAGTTTTGCTGCTGAATAGTAACGCTATGGGTATCAGGCTTTTGAAAAACATTCCTGTTTATATATTTCGACGATGAGATTACGTATATCGGTTTCATATAATGTAGTTTATTGTTTGCAGATGTAATATTACAGCCATCGCCAGCCATCACATTTCGAACAATCGGCGGTATTTTCGACATGTATTTCTTTTTGGGACCGACTCCAGCGGATGTAATAACACAATATTCTGAAATAGTTGGCAAACCATTTATGCCTCCATATTGGTCGTTAGGGTTTCATTTATGCAGGTTTGTTTAGTAACGAATAATTAGTGAAATGAATCTTGTTAAATGCATTCTATGGTAACGCAGGTATGGCTACCAGAGCTTGGAAGGAACAAAAAAAGTTTGGAAGCGGACCATGGAAGCAGGAATTCCATTTGTAATGTTTACATTTATACATTGAACATGGCGAAACAGTTTCGATCATTTTAACGGGATTACATTTTTTTTAGGACACTCAATGGAACGATTTGGATTACATGGAGAAGAACAATGATTTCACATACAACTTGGAAAAATTCAAAGAATTACCGCAATTTCTAGAGGAACTTCACTCGGTACGATACTAACAGAATTATGACGTTAATACTTTTACATTGAAATTGAACGAAAATCGTATGGTCTTGTATGGTGAAAGACCTGCATATAGTTCATAATTTTGTATATAATATATTGTAGAAAGGAATGCATTATATCCCACTGATCGATGCCGGTATATCCGCCTCGGAAACCAACGGAAGTTATTTACCGTACGACGAAGGCATAAAGGAAGACATATTCGTGAAAGATGAGAAAGGTGAACCATTTGTTGGAAAAGTTTGGAATTACGGTTCTACGGTATGGCCCGACTATACTCATCCGAAAACACCAGACTATTTATTGCGGATGATGAGCAACATGCACAACAACTTTGCATACGACGGAGCATGGATCGTAAGTATAGATACCCAAACATAACTCGTATTATTAGACAGCGTATTTTATGAGAAAAATGAATAGGTGTAATTCGAAAGAGTAAATTCATTGAAAGAAAAAAAAACATAAAAAAACTTCTGTTACACTCCAGTTCGTTGCAGTTCAGCTAGAAAATTGTTATTTTCCATAAAGATCTGCTGTCTCTACTTATTATGGTCTTTTTAAAAGATCTAAATAATCGTGATCTCGCGATTTTGACAAAGCATTGTACGAACACTTACTTTTAGTGATTGGTTCTCTTAATGATCTAATCTCTTGTGACAATTATGATAAAACGATATTTCATTCGTTTTTCACGTTTATCAGGATATGAACGAGCCATCAAATTTCTACGACGGTCATAAAAATGGATGCACGGTTAATAATTTGGATAATCCAGTGTACGTACCCAACGTGATGGGCGGTAAGCTCGCAACGAAAACTCTGTGCATGAATGCAAAGCAGTATTTGGGATCACATTACGATCTTCACAATACGTATGGCACGAGTCACGCAATAGCTACGAATTAGTAAGTATCAAGGGGCTATATATTGTCAATCATGTAAACTCGAATAGTTTGATTAATGTAGATATAAATTCAGCGCTCTGACCAAACTTCGTAAGAAAAGGCCGTTTATAATCTCGCGGTCGACTTGGGTAGGACACGGACATTACGCCGGTCACTGGACAGGAGATGTTTTTTCTACATGGTAAATGAGCGGAACTCGCGTGTAGAATACGAAACCTAACGTCGAACGGTTGAACGTTGTTGTAATAATATTTCTAATTCATCAGGCATGACTTGAAAATGAGTATCCCAGCAATTTTGTCAATAAATTTCTATCAAATACCAATGGTTGGTGCGGACATTTGCGGTTTCAACTGGAACACCACGGCCCCGTTGTGCAATCGTTGGATGCAGCTCGGCGCTTTTTATCCTTTCTCTCGTAATCACAATTCTGACGACACTATAGTTAGTAAACTTCCCATATTGAAAACCAATATGTTACTTATATATCTCCTTCGTTTTTCGTCACTCAAAAAGTGTCCACGGTGCAATTTGAATGTCTTCAACGAAGGAATATACAAGGAATGTACATAATATAAGAATGTAGAATATAACGAAGGAATATTTGTCGACAGGAGCAAGATCCAGTCGCTATGGGTGATTTGGTGGTGAAATCGTCAAAGCGCGCCCTCGAAATACGATACCGGCTTTTACCTTATTTGTACACTTTGTTCTTCCGAGCGCACACGTATGGGGAAACCGTGGCACGTCCGTTATTTTTCGAGTAAGTGTATCGTCGCACGGTGAAGTATACATATATTAATTCGAATACTTGGTTGTCTGTGTGCTTAGTTCAAATAATATACCATTTCTAAAATCGTCATCAGAAAAACTTCCCTACAAATTGTTTCTTTCAGGTTCCCAGATGACCCAGTCACCTTTGACATCGATACTCAGTTCCTGTGGGGAGCTTCTCTAATGATCGCTCCAGTTTTAGATGACGTACGTGTTCCGATAAGTAATAAAGAAAAAGTAGCATCGAATAGATAAATATCTAGTAATGATCGCATGTTTATTTACTGTCAGAACGAGGTGAATGTGTCAGCTTATCTTCCACGGGGAGTGTGGTACGATTATTATACAAAACAAGTTAGGTCCAATGGTCTAGAATGGTGTACGCTGGATGCACCGCTCGACACTATACCGTTGATGATTCGAGGGGGATCCGTTTTACCTACGCAAAAGCCAGCTGCTACCACAACCGCTAGTAGAAAAAACAATTTCGATTTGTTGGTTGCAATGGATCAAAACAAAACTGCGAAAGGAGAATTGTACTGGGATGACGGCGACAGTTTAGGTATTGTAGGAATATTTTACAGAAAGGAAAATCCTAAAAGGATTAGTCCTATTAAAAAAATGTTTGAACAAAACATTTTAAACACAATTTAATTTCTTTTTACGTACCTGAGTTGCCTGTGAAAGGTGTTAACAAAACGTGCTTCCACGATTTTTCCAGATACGTTCGAAAAGGGACAGTTTGTGTGGTTGTCGTTCCACGCAGACGACGACATTCTTTCTTCTCGTAGGCTGGATCGTAATACCTTCAATGAATCAATGATCCTCGGACGGATACAGATATGGGGCATTACTTCGGACGTCACAAATGTTTTATTGAATGATAGCAAGATCAAGTATCAATACAACCGCTCCGAAAACGTGAGTGATTCTCTTCATACTATTTTCCGTTTTCTTCCGTGATCAACAGACAACGGATCTTTATGGAAAATAAAATTTTTCCACCTTAATTCCAACAAACCGTAGCGACATATAAATTGATTTTATAAAATTTTTAGATTCGATGAAAGTATTTTTAAATTCGTGTAATGTGTTGAATGTTTTAAATTACACCTACTGATTTTCTCGTAAATGCATCAAATCCGCTGTTTATTGATCGATGTTCTTCAACTTGAAATTTCAATCGAAAATCGTTCTGGTATTTTTCAGAGCTTGACCGTGGACAACTTGCAGACCGATCTGACGAAAGAATTTAAACTGCAATGGACGTACGATCAATCGGCAACGATCGACGATACTGGGCGTTACATTCGTTCCTGACGCGAGCAATAATCATCCTTTCCACGTACTTTTAATAATCGTATCTCGCGGTATGTAAAACTGTTATTTGTTTCTTTTTTCTACGAGTATAGTATGTATATTATAAGATGTGTTTTCTAACTCGCAAGCGTGTATGTTCGCGAAGGTCCATTGATCCTTTTTGTACTGGTTAAAATATACATTATATAAACACATATTATATATAAAGAAAAAACATTTTTATTTCGAATCACCGTTCTATCGTACAGTACGGTATAGTACAACGCAGGACAGTAATATTTATGGCACTAATGGGAAACAATAAATAGAACTTTGAATCTTTCAGATAATGCGTTTAACGAAAATATAGGAGGAGAAATGCACAACGGTTGTTCGCAATTCCTACGCGGCAACGGTAAAAGATAACAAAACGCGCTTCTTCGCGCACGCGTCATTGACAACTTTTTGTTGATCAACAACGTTATTTTTTCTTTTTCTTTGGCACCGTAACTTAAAAGTAACATCAGAGCGAGACCTTGCCATCGAAACATCGAAATCTGTTCTTCCTTTTCCTCTTCTTTCTCGCTCTCACACACACACACTCTTACATTCTCTCTCTCTCTCTGTCTCTCTCGCCTCTTTCGAATGCGACCACGCATGCCTCTCCTTTGACCTCGATTTATATTCTATATTCAATGTCTCGCGACCCTTGTTTGCATTTCTACGACAAACGGAAAAGTAGATTTCGATCTTTCGAATAAATTTTGGGGTGACGCGGCGTCGTTCCCGACAACGGGTCGTCCATCTTCCATGACAGTGTTCGCCTGATCGAATCTTTCGTCGAATTATCGTTAAACTCGTTCGATTGCCAACGGGAACTGCGTACTCTTTGGATGCTGGCGAATCTCGATCGTGTCTCGCCTACTCGAACATATCCAAGTGCCTTTTGTGTTCAAAGCATTCGTTCGACAACGTTTGTATAGAACGTCTGCTTTTATCACAGAATAGCACCTTTGTCCAAACCAAAAAATATGCACTCGTTACAATACCAATACAATTAGAAAACGCATCAACACATACTCGTCGTTTTTCTTTTCATTCTGAAACACATCGCACAGTTATCTTATAACGTATATATTCATAATATGTGTATAAGCATACATGTATATGTATATATATATATATCTTCTTTTCAATGACTAATATATATCAATCTTGTAACCCTCTTCATTATTGTCTGCTCACATTTACTTACATCGCTATCTAAACGACGTCGAGCTTCTTTCGAGCAACGCGCGGCAAACAGTTGAAACGACAAGTGTGAACCAGCAACGATATCAATTACTGGTCGTTCAGCCTCTTCGGCATCGAAGTCACCGTGTACCCGTGGTGATGGTGCGCCATTTTTTCACCTCTTTCACCACGGTATCATTACGGTACCGTTCCAATTTGGAAATTTTTACCCCTTACCCTACAATATCGTGTCGGACTCGAAGACGGCGAAGATTCTGAACAGTCTTAATAAATATTGGGTTGGCAAGAAAAGCAATTTGATATAGAGAGCCCAATTTTTTTATCCAAGCAATGAACTAACGAATAAGATATTTTCCCTTCTGTTCGATGATCTTTTGCCGAAAAGAATAAATAAGAAAATATTTTATTGATTAAAGCTCATCGTTTCAACGAAGAAATTCGGTTCTATTTCACCTTAAAATATCGAAATTACTTTCTTGCCAATCCAATAGGTACGTTATTAATAGACTGCGAATCTTTATGCATTTATATATGTCTTCTGAGAATTTACAAAAGAATTCTGGAATTTAGTAAGATTTTATTTTACTTTGGATCTACGAATGCTGTTCTCATTAAAAATAGGATTCCACTGTCTTAAAATTTCTCTAGAAAAATTGAAAAATGCATAAACATCCGCAATCTAGTTATCAATTCTCCTTTCAAACGAAATGAAATTCTTTCTTGATTTTGTTAATGTACAGCTATTGCAGAACATACAGGACGTACAATAGATATGAATTTTCTCCTTCTTTTATGAATGTACGATCTACGTAAAATAAATCATAGAGCAAGGGGTTAATTGAAAAGTATCGTTTACGACCGTGTCATGTTGCCTCGAAGAAACCGACTAACTATCGGTGATAATGATACGCGTACAAATTTTAATATACGCGTCGTGTATATCTGTGAATACAAATATATAGGACAATCACGTCCAGCCGAAAGAATATACAGGATTTGCGAAGAAATGTTATAGTTCCTTGAAAAGAGGTGTTTCCTCAGGTGATTTCAAGTCACTTCTTTTTTTAGAGAATCTTCTCCGTAGCTTTGTTAAGGAGTTATTAACGAATAAACACCGTATCCTGATTAGTCCGCGTTTTTCTTTAATAACTCTTCAACGAAGCCGCGAAAAAGTGACTTCAAATCAGCTCCGGAATCACCTTCTTGAAGAAAGTACAACATTCTTTCGGACAGCCTGTATACGTGCATATATTTCCGTGTGTCCGTGTATGTATATATACTACCGCGATAGACGAAACGTCATAGAATATAAGATAGCCTCTTTGATTTTGATAAAGGATAGCTCGTGAACCTAAGTGAGTGTACGCTAAAACGTGCAGTTACACCGACGTTCCAAGGACATCGTAAAAGTGCGTGCACACTCTCATGCATTCTACATACACAATATGATTAACAAATATGGCAAGAAATTTGCGACAGCTTTCCGTACATTGAAACCCTTTCTCTTGATCTCCGCAACGCCTATCATTCGATTCTCGCAACTTGATAATAGAACAACGATACAATCGCGCATGGCACTGTGAAGAAAAGAAGTTTCACTTGAATAATACGCTGACCGCGTTCATCACGCGTTCGCTAACGAAATTCGATCGGTTAAAAAGATCCACGCGCACCGAATCGAACAAAGGAGATAAATTATTCGCGTTTGCACTTTGGACTAGCATGCTGCAAGGTTAACGTAAAACGAATCGACAGCCTCGAGTTTGGGGGTATGCCCGAAGAAGAAGAAGAAGAAGAAGCAGGGACGACTCGAACAAAAGGAACCGAATGGAAATTGTGATCAGTCCGGCTCGACGACAATCGCCGCCGAACCGATTCTCGTTTAGGTGGCGGTAAGTGTTTCCAAGATATCTTCGGGGGATTTGTTCAACTTGCAAAAATTTTCCCAATGTTCCTTGGGCACAGTCCACTTCAGGAATATTTCCAGGTTCTTCGTGAGTGTCTCGAGTTCGGTGAGACCGTCGCGTGGCACCGGGTTCTTCCCTGCGGACAGCAGAGAGTCCCGTAGCACTTCGTCGATCAGTCGTTTGCCGAATCCGAGTTCGTCCAGCCTCTCCTGTTTGCTGATCCTCTTGAGCAGAACCGCCAGCAACAGTCTCATCCTCTCGACGGACATGGTTCTATACTTGGAAGGTGTCGCCGGCGTGGGCGGCGGCGGCGGCAGTGGAGGTTTCTCGACAATTTCGTGAAAAAATGTATCCGCGTTGGCCGAATCGTTTGCGGTTGCGTTGCTCGAGACCAGCTCGGGATGGCAAGTCTTCTCGTGGAACTCGAGATCGTTCTTGATCCGGAAGAAGCTCTTGCACCGTTTGCAAGCGTACGGCTCGGTCCGTCCGTGGATGCACTTCATGTGCTTTTTCCAATGGGGCAGCTGAGTGAAGCCGGCGTTGCATTCGGCGCACTTGAACGGTCTCTCGCCGGTGTGCCTTCTGGTGTGTAGCTTGAGCGCCGTCGAGTGCGCGAACGCCTGCCAGCAGACCAAACACCTGAACGGTCTCTGACCGGAGTGCGTGCGCTGGTGCACGGTCAGCTGTGATTTTTGCGCGAATCTTTGGCCGCAAGTGGCGCATCCGTGTGGACGGTCGCGCGCGTGCGTCCTCATGTGCTGCGGCAGATGACCCTTGAACGTTTTGTTGCAGATCACGCAGAGGAACGACTTGACGTCTCTGTGCAGACACTCCAGATGTTTCTTGAGGGCGTCCCGTCGCACGAACGCTCTGCCGCAGATCTCGCACTTGTGATCCTTCTGGCCGTTGTGCCGTTTCACGTGGAGCGCCAGATTCGCGGCGCAGGTGAACGTGCCGGAGCACAGACCGCAACGGTACGGCTTCACCTGGCTGTGGCTCCGTCGATGCTGCACCAGCTGGCCGCCTCTCGCGAAACTCTTGTCGCACTCCGAGCATTTGTACGGCTTGAAACCCG
The DNA here is from genome assembly GCA_916610235.2 of Lasioglossum morio. Classification (NCBI taxonomy): domain Eukaryota; kingdom Metazoa; phylum Arthropoda; class Insecta; order Hymenoptera; family Halictidae; genus Lasioglossum; species Lasioglossum morio. Next base: position 26,520,961 of record OU744326.1, read on the forward strand.
TGTGCGTTCTCACGTGAAGCTTCAATCGTTCTTTCAACGGGAACTCCTTGCCGCACTCGTCGCATTTGAAGATCGGCCCCGTACCGTGCACTATCTTGTAATGGTTCCTCAAACCCCCGCTGCCTTTGAATCGCGCCTCGCACACCACGCAACAGTATTTCTTCTCCTCGTTTCCGGCGACGGTGCCGCTTTCTCTCCTCTTCTCGTTACCCGCATCGTTCGTCGACGACGTACCGTCACCGCCCACTACTTTCTCCCCTATAACATCTCGATCCACGCTGTTATCATCGTCGTCGTCGTCGTCATCGTCCTCGACGTCGTCGTCGTTGTACTCGTTTTTGCCCGGCGAAGATCTACCGATACCAATCTTATCGGCCAGTATCAACGAGCTCTCGCAAATCCCTTGTACTTTGTCCGGGCTCGATCGCAGTACGTTGTTATTCTCGCTCTCGAGAAAGTAATTCGCCGCTATGATAGCCTCGATGTTGAAACCCGAGGATTTGCCATCCGGATCGCAGCCGTGATCGAAGCCGCGATCGAACAACGAGCCGTCGGTGCCCGGCGAGTAGATACGGTTCGCAGGTTTGCCGCGTATCGGATCGAGCGCCACGTTCAAATCCAATGCATCCCGTCGGAACGCGTAGATTTCATCGCCGAAATCCCTGCTCTCGTCGAACGTTGGATACGCGTCCTCGTCTTGCCCGTACACCGAAAACACAAACGATTTCTCGTTCCCGTCGTGGTCCGCAGTTCGACGTCTCGCCGACACCTCGTCCTCTCCACCCTCGAAACCCTCGACCGCCGTTCCCTTCTTCGACGAATTCGCGAGAACCGAATCGTTCTTTCTCGCGACGTCCTTGTTCCTTTTACGCGACGCGACCACCGCATCTTTCCCTTTCCCATCGATCGACGATTTTCCTACCCGACCGGACCTCTTCTCGCTCTCCTGTTTCCGTCGATGATCTATCCTCTCGCAAGGCGAGAACTCGTTAAAGCTCCGAAGCACTTTCAAAGCATCCGTCGTCGCGTCCCCGTCCCCGTTCAAATGATCGTCGCCGCTCGTTTTCGCGTCAGCCTCGCAGCCGCCACCGTCAGCTTCGCCGCCATCGCCGCCTCTAACACCACCGATCGCTGGGTTCCCGAAGAATCCGTTCTGCCTGATCCGCGACTGTTTCACCGGCAACAGTTCCGTCAATTGAACCTCCTCCTGCACCGGTCCGGGCCCAGTTGCTCGGATCGTTACGTTCTCCTGCATATCGACGATCGCCATTCGCCTATCGCTCGGCCATTATCCCCGCGAAATATCCATGGAATCTTTCACACGAGACGCGCATCGATCGACGGAAACCCGTGGAGCGACCAACAGGAGAGCCGGTCGTCGGCAAAAGCGCGTACAGCCCGCCGTCCCGTAACTCGACCACGGTTCGCTTATCAGCTCCCGCTTATCTCTTCAACAGAAAAGCCGCCTCGCTCTTTTTCTCTCCTTCCATCTACTGTAACGCTGTTGGGCACCTTCTATCGCTCTCGATGCTTACAGAACACACGGCTTTACGATATCGATTTCTTATTTACCGCTCCCGGCAGATTTATCGCGACTTTAACGATTCGATTGGTCGCGCCTTTCTTCCGTACGGGATGCTAAGAAATTCGGTGACACGGCTCTCCGGTGGACTGACCGTAAGGTAGAGTAATCGAGTCGATCCGTCTTCGGCTTTTGATAGACTTTCTATAGAGGTACGTCTACGCCTTACGCGGCAACGATGTCGACTCGCGTTCATCGAAAACCATTTATATTCCCTTCGAGCGTGGCGCTCCGATTCCCAGACGGTTCGTGCACGCGTTTGAATCACCGGGAAATGGAAGATGGAAGGTACCGGAAGTTGAGTATCGGCGTCGGCTGCGAACGCGTCTCGGTAGGTTAGGACGTGACGTCTCTTTCACCAGGGTCGGCTCTGCTCGTCCTCGTCGGAGGTGACGATCGCGGATGCGAGGGTGGTGGTCGCGCGTGATCGCTCGCTAGAAGAATCGGTTCGTCGAACAACGGCACGGGGCTCGGTTCAGCTCGGCTCGATCGTCGTCGAAACGAAACGAAACCTAATGGAACGGAAACTGAACCGAACGAAGTTTCTCGACGCTCGGAGCTCGGCGCTCGTCGCCGCGACGATCGACCGACTGCGAGAGCTTCTTCCTCGCGACGGTATGTCGCTTCCTCGACGGCGATTGCGCGCCTTTTTCCACGCAAGCGCAATTCGCGGTCGATATCGGTCTGATTTTCTACCCTTCTCGTCAACCCCTCTCGCCGTACCGTCTCGCCACCCCCGCGCGTATCCTCTTGGTGCACCCCTTCCGTTCTATCGCAGGTTCGTCCCGGTCTCTCGTCTTTCTCTTCCGATGGTCTCACGCTGGCCCCGTGCTCCTATCCCGTCCACCGTCATTGTTTCTCCTTCTTCTCCCTTCGCTGGTCCTAACAACTACTTTTCATCCCGTTTTCCCGATATCTACGACGACCGAGCCCCTCTCGCCGGTACTCGTATCCGCCACGATCGTTTTACTCTCGCACCAAGATATGCCCAACGTTCGTCGCGTCGCGCGACAATTCGATTGAAAACGCCGACGCAGACCGGCAGCACGCATCGATGTTACCAGCCGCAGCAGCGACTCGAACAACCACGTCGCACGGCACGGCGTCTCGTTTCATGCGATCCAATGCGACTCGACGAACTGTATTCCTCGCGAGCTTCGACGTCGCTTCTCGTAATTTCGGCTCCTAAATCATTTTCCGAATATTTCGAATCGGGAAGAACGTCGTACCCAACCACCAGGAACGGGGAAATTTTCTCAATTATTTCGCTCGCGGCTCGAACAATGGATTCTTCTTTGGCAATGCATTCGCTTTGGTAATTTCGATGCGGTGGAAACGCGATCTCCGTAGTTTACGCGGAGAGGAGATGGTTTCTTCGGGAACGCGATTGTCTCGTCTCAGAATGCGACGGACGGAACGCGACGCAGTCAGATTCGTCAGACGATTCGCTCGCTTATCGCGCCTCTATGTCTACGCTTCCAGACGAGCATCGAGTCGATCGTACAATCTCCTCTTATCTTGACCGCGTCATGATTTCCGCTTTGGAAAGATTCTCTTTCTTTCCTGACTAGATTATTGCGTACGGGGACGAGAACGCGAACGAAACCGAGACCGAGGACGCATTCTGGTCGTTCGCGGTCTCATAGCCTAGTCCCCTCGCGGATATCGTACGCGGCCAGCACGGGTTCGAGCTCTCGCCTGAATTAGTAAGCTGTGTTAGTTGCTTTAGCCTTTTCCCCCTCTGCGAATCGCCCTCTCGATTAGTGAAAAGCCAAGAACCCGCCACCATCTGAAAGAAACGAGAAACACCGATGGCATTTCTTTCAAGATCTCTTATCGTATGCTCCTACGACAATGTGCGCCACTCGCTCGCGATCATTTTCGGTTTTTCAGCGGACGACGTCGCGAATTTGCGAACGTCTCGACGACGTTTCCTCTGAAAGGAAAGAAAGTGTGGGTGACGAGCCGAGCGCCATGCTCTCCTCGTTTCATCGATCAATTAACCCCTCGTTCGGCCGCGTTCACCGCGAAACAAACCCCCGGGAATTGTATCGGTACGAGGCAATAATTTTCTCGAGGCCACAACCCAACCCGCTCCCGACTCTCAGCTCCGCGCTAGTCGGCCCAGACATCGATCGTTTCCAAGCATTTTCGCAGCGCACAGTGGGCCGGATTTCATTTTTTTCATCGTCTACGTGCTTTTCGCAAATTAGTTTGATGTTACACGAAGGAGAAGGTGCTGAAACGTTTCTCTAAACCAAATTGAGGTTTGGTCTAGCCTCTGCGACAAGTTTCGAGTCGGTACCTCTACCACAAGGGTAGTTATAGGGTGAGCTCGGTTTAATGAATTATCCTATATTTCTTTTGTTCTGTTTGACAAAAAGTTACGAAAAAATTCATGATTATTGTACCTAACAGCAGAACGTGGCAGTGTTTTTTCAGAATTTTCCGTTGCGAAATCGATTTTATAAAAAATGAAGAAGCATAATTGCCGATATTGTATTGAAGTTTTCAGAGTACTACTGTAGTTTTTTATTTCTCTAATAGATTGAAGAAAACCCTTTAACAATTTAGTTGACATTTCTAAGAATACGAACATGAGCTGCTGTAAAAAGATTGAATATTTTACAAATGGTGACACTTTAAGCAATTAACCATGATTTATTCAAGTAATTCGCGCTTTGTTTGTTTAAACAATGGTATTGAAATGGTTGGTAAAACTTTAGGTTCATATTCTTAGAAATATCAACTAAATTAAAAAAATTTAATTTTTCGTCTCGGAGATGCTACAACCAGCGCTTTAAATAAAATAACTGCAAAGATTCGAAAGGATTCCGCATTATTATTTGTTGAAAAAATTGCTAAAGATTGACGAAAATATAAGCCGTTTACAGATCCCGCTTCCCTTAAAGTGTGTGTGATCAATAGACTGCGGATGTTTATGTAATTTTAAATTTTTGTAGGCAAATTTGAAGAAAGTGGAATTAAATGAAATCTTATTTTCAGTAGTAGTAGCCTTTGTAGATCTGGAATAAGTAAAAATCGTACGAAATTCTATCGTATTTTAAACGCATGAAGATCAGCAGTCTAATGATCGAGAGACTGCGGATCTTCCTGCAAAATAAAAATTGTCTGTATCGATTGCAGGAAATAGAAACCGAATTGGATGTTACTTCTTCCCTTAATGATTTTAAAATCATATTAATTAAGACGGGAGAAACGATATGATTTTTAAAATTTTCCAACAATTTTGAATTTCATCTACTCAATATATTGCCATAAACGCATGAAGATCCGCAGTCTAATGATCGAGAGACTGCGGATCTTCCTGCAAAATAAAAATTGTCTGTATCGATTGCAGGAAATAGAAACCGAATTGGATGTTACTTCTTCCCTTAATGATTTTAAAATCATATTAATTAATACGGGAAAAACGATATGATTTTTAAAATTTTCCAACAATTTTGAATTTCATCTACTCAATATATTGCCATAAACGCATAAAGATCCGCAGTCTAGTGATCAATTACGTGCGTAACTGTACGCCGCACACACTCTCTGTGACGCTTGTAATCGGGTTTTATCGCGACGAGACACGACGGAACACGACGAGACGAGACGAGACGAGTCGAGTCGAGACGAAAGGAGAAACGACACACGACATGTGCGCATTGAACTTCCCAGTCTCTAAAGAGATGGCTCGTGGAGTATCGCGAGATTTCATCGGTCGGGTAACTGCAAATTTCCCGCCAGTCCGAGAATCCTTGTCCGGCTCGGGCACCGAACGAGGACGTGTTTTTCTGTGGAGTTGCGCACATCGACGATACTTCTACTCACCAGAAACGAAATGGCTCGGGATTTCAGCTATCACGACGAGGAAGAAGCTTGCTCGCGAAGCGTCCACTCAACCCTATCCCCGTATCGCCATCTTCGAACCATGTTTCACTCCGCCAATGAAACCGCTGACTCGACTAGAGAGCCGAATCGCAATCCAAACAAATCATCGTGTCATCCGATTCCGCCAGATGGCGTCAAACACGACTCGAACAACAAATATTTTCCAAAGTTTACAGATGAACTTACAACTTATATTTTAAAGTGTATTTTGTTCGTAAGTTTGTACTTTACATATCTTTTAAATTCTCCATCGCGACGAGTGCTTCGCTTGTCGCAATTTACGGCAAATATTCTTCTATATTTGAGAAATTCCTATCAATACCCTTAGTCGGTAATGCAGATCCCTTTGTGAACCGATCTCAGCCACGCCCTAATAGTTGCTTCGCCCTGGCAGTCAACGGAACCGTATCTATCAATTATGTATTTACGGTGGATACGCGTTCAAGAAAAGAGTTAATGAGTTAACGCGTGCGCATACTACATCGGCTGTATACTACCGGAAAATGCGTATTCTTCCGGTTATATATCAGCCCAAATGAACTCTACGGAATATTCACTGTTGACCGAGAAGATTGAGGTAAGATTCGAAGGAACGATTTCTTTCTTGTTATTTGCCACGATTGATGCGTACCAGATATTCCAGAGATTTCAATGCCATAAAATCTATTTGCGATCACGTTCACTTACCGACGCTTCATGTGTCGCTGATATTATTCCGAATTGTCGTTAAATCGTTTGCTGACCGGACACGGCAAGTCAGTGATTTCGATGCTATTTTGATAGTGCAATACTCGCGGTGGTAGAATTTTCAACGCTCGTATGAATTAGTGTTGTATATCCAAGATTTAATTAACAACCTTTCCAAACGACCGTTCCGCTTCTGTTAATCGTTAATCGTAATTTAACACATTACTGGTGATTATTCGATCATTTTGAAAAATGTACATGGCTAAATACTTTTTAATGGAACCTTCAATAACGTCATCTAATAGTTTCATTTAAAATTGCAATGTAAAAGAGAATTTCCTTCTTTTGCTACAACATAATCATTGACAATCCTATTAACAGTTAGGTAAAGTGTTAACATGCCTTTAACACTAAACCTACCGCTGCCGGTCAAACGACCGGTCTTTCATTTTCAATTTTGTAATCATTGAAATGACGACGTCGCTTGCATGGAAATTGATACGACAAATTTCATTATCCAAACAAATATCGCAATAAAAATTGTACGAATTCCAACTAAATAGAACCTTGCCAGTTCTATCTACTGAAACAATTTAATCGTTTTCAGTGTTCGGTAGTTTCAGTGTTAACTTGTTTCGATTAATTACGAGATAGAGAGAGAGAAACATGTAAACGCGGGAACGTAGTAAGTGCCTGGAAAGATTTCGAAACGCGAGGGAAGGCGACGCCATATTGCCGCGCGAACCGAGCAGCGGCGGAAACGCACGAAGTTGGAATCGAGGAGCCGACGAGGTCAAGCTTGGAACCGAGTGTCAGTGTGGAGTGTGGACGGTACGGAGAACGCGATCGAGTCCAAGCGTGTTCGTACGGGTTCAGCCGATCGCGGTAAAGTTTTCCTCGGCTGTCATTCGGCGCAGCTGTCTTTTCCCTTCTGTCTATCTGTCTGTCTATCTCCCTCTCTCTCTCTCTCTGAATCTTTATTTGGACCGTGACAACGTGGTTGGTGGTCGATGATCGTTCGATTCACAGTTTGAGAGTGACGCGGTTGCCAATATATACAATCGCGTCTCCTCTTCTCGCATACGGTTTTTCTCTGGCTGTGGTTAGTTTTCGTCCGTGTTTATCTCCGTAACTGGCGAGTCTCTCCATTGGAAACCGTCCGTTCCGTTCGGGTGTGCGGTACGCTCGATACTGGCGCGCGTTCTCGACCGCGTACAACCACGTCGACGTCGACGTCGACGAACACCGCCAACGCTGACCGCTGACGTTTTGTTTTCGATCGGTCCGTGCCGTGTGTGTTTGCCACCAGTTGCGTGTTGCGTAACTACGATTTTACGACGACCAGCTCCTCTCGTGCCGGCCTGCTGTACGGGTTCGATAATCGACAACTGGACATCGCATCGTTTTTCCCAACCTAACCGTTCTTTCGATTATTACGATCGACTCGACGACGCGGGTGAGTACGCTCTGTTATTCTTGGCTCGCGTGGAAGTCGATGTCGATGTTTGCCCTCGCAATTATCTTCGATGTATCGAATCACCATAGCTACACGCTGCTCGCGGCAACGTTTAAACGATATCGCGAATTCGAACACCGTTTTCTGAAACGTTTCGCCACTGTTTTTATTCGCGATTTATTCATCCGTCGGTTGATCTACGGATTTATACCGTCGTCGTCTTTCTGTATTCTAGATTATCGGTGTCTCTCGATCTCGTATGGGTGACATGTTTCAATGTTTCTCGGTTTTATTACGGAGTCTGGAAGGAAAATTCTATACGCACGTGTATCTCGGTGTGTGCAAAAAAGGATCAAAGTCGCGTCCGTTGTACAACTTGCAGAATTTACTGCGACGCGCACGACCCGATCCGAATCGGAGTAAAGAGAACCGTCGCGTCCCGTCGCCTTGCATCGTACCGCCCGCGCCCCTCTACGACTTGCCTCGCCTTGCCTCGCCGTGCCTCGCGTCGCCTTCTATCACCTCCCATTGCATCGTATTTCGTTCCATCGTTCGCGTCACTCTATACATATAGTATAATATCAATGCTGCTTGAATATGTATCGCGTTCCCTCATCGACACGAAATTATTCGCCGCATAACCTTTCGCTTTTCCTACTGCTCCGCGCGGCACGTTATCGACGTTTAATCTACCGCTGTAAAAATTCAAATGTGTTCGAACACATCCAAAAGCACGACGCCTTTGAACTTCCTATTATATTCGAGTCTCTCGTAACGGCTCGCACCGCCGCGATCAGATGCTCGGAGCAATCTGACGAAAAATAAATAGTTATTACACATGCACATCACTTTAAATGGTCAATGGTAATTGTGGTTTTCCATTCGTTTGGTGGACACTGGGCCATCTTGCCTTGACCTCCGTATACCTGGCTATATGGAACTAGGTGCACATATTAGTGTTACATGTTTTGCGAACACAAGTTAATCACTCTTTCTAACGGTTAAAAATATTTTGTTTTAAAAAAGACGATAACTATTTTAATGTACCATTCGATTTGAACATGTTTGGGAAGCTAGAGCAATTGGTTTACTACAGGGTGTCGAAAGAAATTTTTTTTAAAATTGCAATTGATCGGGATTGTTGAAAAAAATACTAAAAGTTGAATTTTCAACTTCTTTATGTGGGCCTATATTGAAAATTTAAGAAGTACGTTTTGTAGATCTGTGTCAATTAAACATATTCTGAAAATTCTTACATCTTTCAATGTCTATCGTTTTAAAAACAACAACAATTCCGATCAATTGCAATTTTTGAACAAATTTCTTTTTACATCCTGTGGAAAACTAATTGTTCTAGCTTCCCAAATATGTTCAAATCGAATAGTACAATATTCAAATATTGATTGTCTTTTTTAGAGCGCACTTACACTTTTGTCCACTACTCTAAGTTGCTTCGTATTTTAATATAATAGTGTCAAAATGATATTTAAGTTCTATGCATGTTTCGATCAATTTATCACTTTCGAACAATTAATTTCCGCGTTTACATTTAATGAATTACATATACACTTTCTATCAACTCCAAAGCAGTAGGGTATTGCACCCTTGATTTGTTCTTCTCTGAATTTTGAAAAGTGTGACTGTAGCTTCGAATACAATATTTTGTTTTGTGAAAAATCAAGGTTGTGTAACGAAAGAGAAGTAACTAATCGTACGTGCTCGCTCCTGCACCCTCTCCAGATCAAAAATACTTTAGATCGAGCTAAAACTCTGAAAATTTTCACGTAGGCTAATACGATAATACTTAACCCAGGAGAAGTAATATTTTTCATCTGAGATGCCCCTGAGAATATATTGCTTAGGTTTAATTATACAATGCACTGATAATATTCTATTACTGTGTGTTCACGTTTAAGTTCCGACAGTTGTATAAGAATTCGTGTGACGAAATATACGTAGTAACCATGTTTATGCACTGTCGTGAAAATGAACATTATTTCTATTTGTTTACTCTTGCGATCAACAACTATGCACATCAATCAAACAAGTAATAATTATGTCTTACGGCTACGGAAAGTTGCAGCCAGTAGTACCGACTATAAAAGTGGTAGACTAATATTTGCAGTACGGTATTAACACTTACGATCAGAGTCGCCAGATTAAGACTTGTATCCTCACTCTACCTTCCCCTTTTACAATTCCACTCCCTATTATTCTTGGTCTCTGATAATAGTCGTGATAATAGCAATAATAATTTAACCAACATAAAATGTATGTGCGCGGCTAGGTTCCGCGATGCGCGAACCAAACGTAACGGACCTAGTTAAACGGAGCCGGTTCTCTCTCTCTCCTTTTCTCTCTACCCCCTTCTCTACACCCTCTTGTTCTTTATTTTCTCGCGCAGCGGTAACTCGTAGTAGTTTGACAGTTAATTAACGTATATTACCTATAGCGTAATTGAGTTCTTTTGCACGACAAAAAATTCACGCGATACATCCCGGAGAAGTTTCCTTAGCTTTTCGAAGCTTATTCAGTATCGACGAACGTCGAACGAATCCAAGACTACTAATTTTGGTTTTTGGAACTTGTCTACAAATTTGAAATGCCTTTTGTGGTATGTTCGTACTTAATCTTCAATTATACAGGGTTTAGATCAAAAATTATTTAATATGTACAACCTATCTTCCATTTATGAAGAACAGTTGTTATATATATATTACATATTTGCGTATCTATTAAATTTTTCGAGGGAAAGGGGGACCCCCAATATTTGTTCAAATGTGGAGATTTTATTGATTTTTTATTCAACCTGTAGACGAGATAATAGTATTATTTCTTGATTAAAACACTTCGGAAGACATTCATTCTGCGATCGGTAATTTTATATGCAACTAAAGGGTATCGTTGGTTTTCAAAATAAAAATTTGGTCCAGCTAATTGTGGATCTGTGTATCGGCCAGTGGTTGAGAGTCACTGTTTTCCCAAGAGTTTCATTAATCTGACCGCGCCTGGAGCCGTGTCCTGTATCTTGGCAACGTGTGCACCGTATCGCGCGTTTCGTTGCACCGTGTGTACGTGCATTTAGATAGGCGCACGGGGTATACCTATCTACAAGCGCGTTCCTCCGATGCGCAAAACGTAGGGCTCGCCTTCCCTCGCGCGTATCGTGCGCGAGATCGTACGGGCGTCTTTGATTTCCTCGCGTTTCTTTTTGTTGCGGCCTCTGCTTCTTCGCCGCGCCTTTTTTTCTCCCGCGAACTCCGATCCTTTGATCCAGTATTCACGGTTGCATACAGTTTTCTTTCGATGCGAGACGATGATGATTCTTTGGCAAAGAGCAAATCTCTATCCCTGCTTCCTATTTTAAAGTTGACCTTTCGACAGTGCTTAGCTTTCCATTTTTTTATTTGATAATTATTGAAATTGTAAAGGCGTTTTCATGGGAATTTATTGAATATATTTGTTGACTCCAGTATATATATATATATATATATATATATATATATATATAAGACAATTGACTGAGGATTTTCGATAATCAACCAGAATTTGTTTCTCTGTAAAACAAAGTTTTCCGTTATTTATTTATGTACATTTAACTATTATTTGCACTATATACACGCTCACCTGTAAACCAAAGAAACGATAATTAAAGTTAATTAATTTATCCTTTTTCTATCAGCACTATTAACTTCTTCTCTAACAATTACTATTAACTTCTTTTCTATCTACTCTACTTCGATTTTTCAGATTCCCTCTTTATCTACTCTACTGAGACATATATTACAATAAAAATCGCTCAAAATATAAATAAATTTGATCTTATTATTTTTATAATACTATACACATCAGTTACTTTTGATGGTCGATAGGACCAGTGTTAGTTCTAAAGGTTTAAAGATGGACCGCAAAGGAGATCCCACCTTTACATGCGCAGCCTAGATTGATCTTTTATCTAGCGGTTTTGCCGATTGAAAACCCCTATCGCAGGTATTATCGAGAAATGTGAGAAGGCGCATCCCCCACCCTCGCAATCCTAGAAAAACCCCTTAATCTGGCGACTCTGTACCCTCATCCGCAGTACGTCGAAAATTGTCCCTAACCATCGTCTTATATCGAAAGAAAACTGTATTTTCGCTGTGTCATACGAGCTTCGCCAGGACTTTTTGTTCCGTGAAACGCGAGCATCGAGTTTCCCAAACAGAAGTGATTGTCTAATGCATAGTTTTCTAATCGATACGTTCTTGAAATCCCACGACTAGTACACGATTCGTAGACGGAAAGCAAGCCCGATCGAGCCTCGAGATGAAAAGCGAAATCGAGGTTCGATCGGCAATCCGGATGGATCTCGAATCGGTTCGAAAGGGTTCTTTAACGAACGATGAGAGGAGGAACGAAGTGGGAGTAAGGAGGAACGGGATGAGGAAGGTCGGTACACGGGCTCCCTCGACGCTCGGAACTCTTTCGAGTCACGGACTTAACCGAGTTAAGACGCTCTTAAGGCTAGCAGAGGGTGTTAACCTTTTGCTCTGCCGTTGGCTCACCTGCGATAACCACTCGCCAATCAACGATACACCATCATTTTTCGTAATGTTTCGATTTCCTACGCTTGTCAGCTCCGTTCTCTGCTTCACAGCTACCATTCGATTTCTAGCTTGGTCTCTTTGATCAGGATTCACATCAGTTCGGTGAACACAAAACGGCATATTAACCAAGCACTGAAAATGTCCAAAGTTACCTAGTTCTTACAATCATGCGGCGATATAATCTAGCAAATTAATACAGCTCCATTTAGAAAAAGAGTTGTGTTCATTAAAAGTGTGCGCCATTGTTACCTATGCGTCCGTGACCATTGCTGACTTTTGGCCCTTCTGGAAATAAGCATCGAGACGGATGGTCTCTTCAAAAAACTGACGGTTTTCCGAGTGTCAATGGCGATAAGGGCTTGCAGGTGCTGCAGCAGATTTTGACAGTATATAAGGGCATAGATTCCCTGCATAGTCGGGCTTCCATTTCTAGAGTTTCACGTTGTGCGCGTCCATCCACGTCGTGATTTATTTTAAACAAGATCAGGTATAAATTCCCCATCGTTATACTTCTTCCGGTACGAATCCCATCACGGGATTCTGTAGAAGCATAGCCCCCGCATTCCTCGGTGCGTTAACACAGAGAGACTTAGTCCGCGACATCTTACACTAAACATTTGTATTGACAATTGTTAAGATTATATCATTGTGTGTGATTTCACTTGTAGTTCATTTCAACCACGCTATTCCTTATTCTATTTCCAGTCGTTAGTATCTTACGACGATACAACATTGCCGCTCGAGGTGTATCAGATTCTTTTAAACAAGTTACAAGTCAGCGAATACACGTCCCTTTACCCTTAATAATGGCGCCTCGGTGTTGAAAGACACACCGGCTAGTTCACTCCTGTGTTCCACACAAGGCGCCACGTTGGTGAAAGAAACAACGGCTAGCCCTACGTGAACACTTCCTACCTTGACTCAAAATCTCGTAAACCTAAACTTCCCTCGGTTTCCGCTAGCTGCCAAAACCTTGGCTCGTAACACCATCATGTATCAGACATCAGATTGATTGTATTCATTCTCATTACAATATATTACAATATATATTATTTCTTCCACAGCAGAGCATTAAAAAGAAAAATAAAATTAGTGATGTAGTTTCCACTTACAAGTCGTGTTAGATATACTAGTTGCAAGGCTGAATAAACAAAAATTATTATTATTTCTTCCACTATTACAATATATATATTCTCATTACGCATAAAATAATTGTTTTGTTTATTTTCTGGGTATAGTTTTCATACACATCACCACTCACTGCTGAAATGCATACTGTTTTATGTTTCCACCGAGCGAATGCATGTTATCGCTTCGTAAAAAGTCAAAGTAACGTGAGCGACGTTCGCCGTTTGTAAACACGCGTAACGTTTGGACCCTGTAACTGTTCAACGAAGTTTACGATTAGACAAAACATACTTCAGTACAATTCGAATATACAGTGCGAAGCAAAACTGAACACCTGCTGCTTCACGAGTTCATAAATCAGAGAAAACATATTAACCCCTTGTCGTATTCTATCGAGTGAGACTCGCGATGAAGATCCCAAACAAAGTCCAACAAATATAAATGTTACGCGTCTCATTTTAGATGAAATCAAATTCGATTCGTTTGTATAATCAATATTTAAGCAGTAAGATACATGTAGTCATAGAAAACATATAAATTGTCTTTTATCTTCTACATTTTTCGAGATAAAAACATATTAATCGCTGTAACTGTAAAGAAAATGATACGGCACGGGGTTAATTAATGGTTCCTCATATGTACACTCCATAGATCTCAGATAATTTCGCGCGAGACGTAAAATTAGTTGAATTGACTTTACTACGCGACCCAGCATTAGGTGTTTTATGCATGTTCCTCTGGATATGTGAGTAGCGATACGATGGTTTTTCCGCGTGCATGTATACACATATCCGAAGCGGTGTGTATCATGAGCGCGCGAGCTCTCGAGAGCGCAAGGGCGACCCCACGTGCACGGAGAAGGTAAGAGACGCGGCTCCGTCTGGCAACTGGACTCCCCTCGGGGCCCGTATAAATCACAAACTCTGATACAAGCTCGGCCCGAAGCGGCGCAATAGAAATTTAGATGCACTCGGTGTTCCCGAAATAGTGTTTCCTCTCGAAGAAGTTCACGGAGTCGGTAATCGTTCAGCTGGATATTCGCGAACAAGTTCCGGGGCATCGTTCCTAATCTCGCCGATCTCCGCCAATAATCGTACCAACCCCGGGCGTCGGGTTGCACCAGAAGCAGAGCGTCGTCCGCTGCACCGTTGGAGACGCGTTCACCGGTATTTTTTCTTTTCGTCATTTCGCGACGACTTTCGATTTCAATCTCAACGGCGAGCGTGCGCGTGCGTTCGCGCGAAAGTGGTCGCGCGAGCGAAATCGGAAGAGTGGAGGAGGGAGCGGCCGTGGTTGGCTCGGGGGGACAGCGAAAGGGGTAGAGAAAGAGAGAGAGAGAGAGAAGCAGAAGTGAAGAAAAAGGGAAAAGGAAAGGGGACCCGGAAGGGCGACTCATCTTCCGCGAATCGACCGGGCCACTGACTGCTCGCGCGTTGCATAACGATTCCGTCTTCTCGGACCGCCACGCCGCCGCTCCGGAGAATCGTCGTTTGAGAACCACTGGTCCATGTACCGGTTGTTCCACTCGTGGAATGCGGACTAGCACGTCGCGTACGTGTACGTGCACGGGGAACGGATACAAAGTACGTGCATGTGCACGTGGTGCGCCGCGCGTCCTATTCTCGTGTTCCTTCCACCTATACGAGCGCATCCTGCAAGCTTTTACGCGTGTGCGAGACGCGGCACCCGTTCTCGGCCACACGCGCGCGCGGATCCTCTCTTCCCTGGAGCAGTGCGCCGCGAATTCGTGATTACGCCCCGTTATCGTTCGCGATATGTCGTGCCGGAAAATTCTCGGTCGCTCCTGCCGATAATACGATCGCCATACTTCCACGAGAGGTGACGATCGTTTCGAAATTTACGAGTTCCCGCTCTCGCGCGGCGACCGCGTATCAGGCTCGGCTAAAACGGCTCGCGTGATTACGCTCATAAACAATCGAAGGAAGTTGTAGCGCATAAATATGCAGAGAGACCCGTCGCTTGGCTGCAAGCTTCGCGGAGCCACTGTATGCAAATTCGGCTCGCCGATTGTGTAGTTATTTTGCATGAGAGTACCTGCGGTATATTTGTTTTTCTTTTCCTTCTTCCCTCGGAACGGAACGGGACGGGACGCGAAACGTCGGTATCGAATATTTAATAGAGGAACGCGGCGGAGGGAAGGTTCGAAAGAGAGAAGCTACGTATGAAGCCAAGTGCCGCTTGCAGGCCGTGTGGGCGGAGCGTAAAGCGACAAATCGCGTTATCGCTTCGTTTCGTATTTAGCAGGTTGGATATAGCGGATTTTTACGGATCGAGCGAATCACTCGAATCGGCGTTATCGTTTCACGAAATGTTATGCGTGCACCTGGCTGATCGCGGCTGCAGCTGCGCGTCGCGATCGTTTCATCGATTCAACGAATTTTAACACGGAGGCTTTGCGCTCGGAACGGGTCGAAAGTAGTCGGGCTCCGAAATCGTTTCGACGACAATGCACGCCGGGTGCGATCGTGATCTTCGTACGTTTTCGTAACATGTTCGGACGTTCTTTTTGTTTGTAGAAAGCTGCCGGCTCGCGGTGGAGCAAGGTGGTCCCGACAGGAGGAATCGTTTGAAAATGGCGGCGGGAACGTGTCGATCGGCCTGAAGAGACAATCGTAAGGACGCAAGGTAAGTTGCTGATCTCCCTCGATTGTATTCGGACGAGACGGGGAACGTGCTCGCAGCCCGGCAAGAATAGCGACGTACCCTTAAAAATGAAGTAATCTTGCAATAACGATTTTAAAAAAATTATCAAAACGTTTTTCAAAGTAAATTCGATGAAGCTCTATGAAACGATATCGGAGTTCGGCAAAAATTTCATCAACAATTTCATCAATAAATTTCTGCTTGAATATTGGGTGAATTATTATCCTAGTTTCTTTTATGCAGCCATTTTTGAGGAGCGTATGAGGGTTAATGCCCAACTTCGAATGATATCATGGATTGTTACCGCAAATATGAATTGGCTCAAAAAGAAAATCGATATAACTGCTCTTTAGCGGTTCAATTAGCACTCAGAGACACGTGACATTTTTCTAGTACGTACAGGTGAACTAAAAGCATCCGTAAATATCCGTTCCAACATCAAAATCGTTATTTTTTATATTGCAACACTGTTCTTGCCAGGGTGCGGTATCCCTTCGAGATACGGTCTCGATCCGCGAATGGCGGAATAAACGCGTTAAATAGAGACACCGTAACGGTGCTTGCCACCGTACTTGACGAAGCACCGTTCTCCGAACTTTGTGGCTCGTAACTTTCGAACTGGCGGCGATCATCGGTAACCCCTTCGCGATCAACGCGGGCTCGGTTTATCGGACTGCGGTAACTTACGCGTCACCCGTTATCTGACCGTGCTTATTATGCGCGTTATCGTCTCCCTCTCTTCCTCCCATTCGTTTCGACGAGAGAGGAAAAGTCATAAATTTAATAGCCCTCGCTTCGGCCCCGATTCTCAGCCCTGTACCCTCTTCGGTCCCGCCCCCCTTGCCCTATTTATCCATGAAAATTTTAACCTGCATTTCAAACACAGCTTGCATTTGCTTGCCGTAATCTTCTATGTTACTACTTCTGTAACTATAGTGGTGGTTAAAAGCATAAGACGCTTCATATATTTGTAGAATTAGTGTCCAAGATGGTTCGGAACCCACTTGAATAAACTGTAGGTCCCGTCGTGAAATAATCTTAAATAAAAGAGATGAAAGCGACGCAACATAATAAATAAAATTACAGTAACTTCCCTATGAATCGGGAAGTTAACAAAGGATTAGAAACTTTAGGAAGTAATGCAGCGGGAAACGCGCAAAATAATATATCGTTTAATTAGAAAACACAATAAATACAATTGATTAAACTTTCACGTCCGAGATTTACGTCTCGGATCACGAAACAATATCTTTCCCTGTTCACACGCCGCACTCGAATAAATCAACATCGTATTTTGTAAAACATGAAAACCGCAGTCAATAACGTTGTTAACCGATCGTTGCGTCGTTACCGTTACTGACGTCGTAACATTCGGCGGAATTCCCGCTCGGAAACGGCACCACCCTACATATTTCTGTGGTAATACCCATCCTTTATTATGGAATAGAACCTTCCCCTATAAGTACACTAGGTACGAACGACGAAAAATAGAAAGGGATACGGATGACTACCCTGAAGATGTCTCATGCAGGGTGCGTAAGTTTTCATGTTTGATTGTGGACAATGGGACAACCCCTGTCTCATTTTCCTATGTAGAGAAAACGTGAAAATTTACAATAGCGAAACAATCATTTTTTAAATTAATTCTTTTAATTTCGTTGTCTCCAATTTTTGTTCTTCGTTTCAAGATTTAGTTTCATAATATATATTTCTTCTTCTTCCTCGCAATGAATATTGTATTAAATCCTAAAAGATTTGTTATTTTTTTGCTGCGCGTGTATTGCATTATTACCTGTTTGTTTTTGTTCTTCACTAATTCCCAAAGCTTTCACATACAGGGTGTCCCAGTTTTCTCCGGCAAAACTTCGTCAGCGTATTCTACACGCAAAAGTAAGAATAAAATATGAACATAAGCTCTTAGAACTGGCATTTCGTCGACACACCGCACGAACGTATTATGAATATCACTATTTGCGTTTACATAAACTCTTATGTTTTACATAATTACATAAACATAAAAATTACATAAACTCTTATGTTTTACATAATTACACAAACACAAATAGAGATATTCATAATACGTTCGTACGCTGCGTCGACGAAATGCCAGTTCATTATCATTTTGTATTACTAGTTATAACTCATTAATAAAACATTTAAGAGCATATGTTCATATAGCATTTTATTTTTGCGTTTGCGTGTAGAACACGCTGACAAAGTTTGGCTGGAAAAAACTGGGACACCCTGTATGTATATCGAGCCGTTACTGTATCTCCTCTCGAAATCCAAGCGAGGAGGAAGATCTCTGTCGTTCGAACGATTATATGAGCAATTCTGTATTCTCCCCGATTTCCGCGATACTCTTCGCGTCTTTACCCAACGTTTATCTTATCTGCTAGAACGGTCCGACCATTAATCCGTCGTAGATCGTTACGGGCCTGAAAGAAAAAGCGGAGCACAGTATCCGTTTGCGTGGCGAGCAATTATTCACGCGCATCGCGTTTTCGTTAGATAAAGAACCGGCAAGATCGTTACGCCGTCGGAACGTCCGTTGCTCGCTTTCCACCGAGAGATAACCTTTTCGATAAATTCACGCCGTCTCGGATTATACGTTCTACCCGTGGAGCATTTAAGGAGGGGCGTTCAGCGGAAAATTAACTACATGTTAGTTATTTTTCAGATCGAACGTTCAAATCACGTGATCCTGTATCATTTTTCACGCTGGCGTAAAACAATGCTAAAATTCATTTCATATTTCAACATTTCTCAATGTGAAAAATATGAATAATCATTTTTGAAATTTATTTTAACATCGTAATAAACCACGTAATTTAAAAATTTTATCTCAAAAAATAACTAGTTAGTGATTTTCAGCTGAATATGTTTCTCCTTATCTCTTTTAGTAACGACCGGACCCATATCGGTTCGAATATCAAGGATATATCGTTGTCCAGCAGTAAAAAAGTTGAAACCGTTGCTGGAGACGCAGCGCGGCGTCGTAAACGATAAGACATGCGCATTCGCGGCCGTCCAGAATAGACCGAATTCAAATAACCGAGTGGAAAAACTTGTTGCGCACGGGGCGTGCCGACGCTGTGCACCGCTTCTGAGCTCTGGATTCTGGATAAAGACTGCCCCGAGGGGGACTGTCCCGGCTCCGTCAAACTCGAGAATCAAGAGTGACGAAACTCGACACAGAGAAACACAGATAGAAAGTTCTCTATCTATTTTTCTGCCGTAATTTTTTTTCGTGATTCAAATCAGGAGTAAATTTAACATTAACCGTACCACGACCGGTGTCGCATTTTTAACTATGTAATTAGACTGCGGATTTTATCTGACGAGTATGTGCAATTTAAAGCAGTAGATTAAAAGATTCAAAAATATCGATGTACTCGTATCAGCTAATTAATATCACAAGAGAAAAATTACATTTCTATTTGCCTTCTATGTTGTACAATTTATGAAAACAATTTTGATTTTGCGTAAAGATTCGCAGTCTATTTATAATCATTCAAGTTTCAAGGATAATTCTATTAGTTCTTTCGTATCTCGGTGATTCCTGGTTCGGGACAGAAGACGGTGCGTATTTCCGTGGATCGGTCACTTGTCGGCACATCGTGTTCTCGGAACGATTCCGTTTCTCAATCTCTCCCTTCGCTTCCTACTTATTCCGAGTAAACAATCATGCGCTGGTAATAACAGCTTATCTTTTCTCCCGTGACAGTCGCGTTCCGTTTCGTTCCGTTCCGTTCTGTTGCGATGCGATCCGATGCGACGTACACGACGTGAAAATTTCCATTGGCATGTCGCGTGGTCACACTCCGTGCTCGTTGTTTCGATCGACGCACACAGTTGGGCCAAATCCCCAGAAGCTGGTCGAAACCCCCAAACGTACGTCGATTTAACCAAAAATTGGCGTTCTAAGATGTTTCAGATCACTGATTACAGATCTGAATTAAGCATTTAAAAAAATTGTTCGTTCTGTTAACACAATTATAAATATTTGAAACATCTTGTTTAAGTATTAACCTCTTGCCATATTTTATCGAGTGAGAACTCGTGATGACGATTCTAAACAAAGTCTAACAAATATGAATGTTACGCCTTTCTTTTTACATGAAATCTTTGATTCGTTTGTATAATCAATATTTAAGCATTAAAATGAATGTAGCCGTACAAGAAATATAAATTTTCTTTTCTCTACTACGACATTTTTGTGCATAAGGATGTTTTAACCACTGTAATTGTAATGAAAATGGTGCGACAAGGGGTAAACGATATTATCCAATATGTTACTGATTCATTTTTTGATTTTTGCTTATAAATCTTTATTTTACCTATAAATGTAAAGATATAAAATATATGAAAGTTTTGATTACTGTAGCTGTAGTGAAAATGGTACGGCAAGGGGTTAATGCGAAAGCAAAATGTGTAAAAATCGTTAGCTGCTAATATAAATTGCACACTTTGCACTAATAATTTGTAGCTAGCTCTGGTTCTAGAGTGTGTCCCGAAAGAAATTCTCAAATTTCTATTCGCCCAGAGTAACTGAGGTCGATCCTAACGTATACATATACGCGTGAATCCAACTAGCACTCGCGTAACTGTGCGCCTCAGAAGATACGCGCCGCCCTTATGATCGTGGTCTTGGCCATGGTCGTGGCCGTGGCCGTGGCCGTGGTGCCTAGCCGACAATGAGATTTACGCGTACAGGTATATCAGGGACACCGTAAGGATCGTTATCTCGAGTCTCCGAGGCTTTTAAACGATTATCCGATCACTATCCACGATGACGTCCAGCTAATTCCATTAATTAATCGCTGCTTCTCGAATCTCGATCCATTGAATAGCAAATCGCAATTAGTAGCCTAGAGGAAGTCCAGCATATTTCGAATTCTGCTGGTAATTTGGAATAACGAAGCATCTATCTATCTACACCGAAGTACATATATTTTTGCGTTACTACTTCTTACATATTATACTATTACATATTATATTTCTATATCTTACATATTATATTTCTGTTTATATAAGAAAAATAGATTCATTTTTATGGAAAACATTATTACTGATCATGTTTGACACGATCCAAAACATATCAGTTAATATCCCACCTTAATAAACTGTAGGTCAGAACATTTAACAAGGGAATGCAGGATAATGTGGGAAATGATCAGGATCGAGGATGTAGTGAGCGGGAATAAAAGACAGAAATGTTAAAGAGTGGTTGGAGAAGTTGAGGAAAAAGAGAGAAAAGAAAGAAAAGAGAGCATAAATACACCAAAAAACATACCAAACTAACAAAACTGCAAAAGTTAGGGAATGGGGAAGGATGCGATAAGTAAATAAACAAGTAGGTTACTGATAATTAGGATACTAAAAGAGTAGGACAGGGTAGGAACGAGTGCGACAAAGAAAAGAATGAGAGAAGGTATGGACCGAACGCGTGAAATAAGAATTAGCTGTAAGGCTGAAATAAAGCAAATTCTATTCTTCTAATCTGTTCTAATAAACTGTAGGTCCCGAAATAACCTTAGCAAAGAGTTGAAAGCGACGTTAAATAAATGTATAAAAAAATATATCAGCTAATAAATGCATCAAAGTATACATATACCGTGGATACTTTGGCAGTGCAACCTATATAATGATCAGAGGATCAAACTTGTCCAGAACCTTATTAGAGCAGGTTTCCAATTGCCATTGGACATAGGTTGCCTAATAGCTGAACCCAATATTAGTGCTTGTTTATATATAATAGCCTTTTTAAATACATGTAACCTACGTGCTTAAGTATTTTTGATTTTTCTATTGCTTATAATATTTTTGTTATACTATACTATATACTCTGTACTTTGATATGTAATACTCTGTACTAAGCATTATGTTGCAATAAATCTCATATGAGATTTCCCAATTAAAAAAAGAAAAAAATACCGTGGATACTTAACGCCGGATTTTGTCCACGTAGCTTGGCCATCGGTGACAGAGCGCGTCGGTCAAAGCTGTTGTCAATGAAATCAGTTGTTCGAGTCATGGTTCATGAAATCTGCAGTCGATGGAATCCATCGTCGGTGATTTGAATGGCGTAGTAGGATTGCCGAGCACGATTCTGGGTACAGGGAGTCGGGCGATAACGGTTGATTCACGCGTGTCGCAGCTATTTGGAGCAGCGATAACGACGTTTCTTCATGTCGAAATCGGAAGATAAGCGTCGCGGTTCGGGTGGTGGAAACGTTTTTCGAACCGGCGCCGCCGGCCGCCTCCTTCGAAGATCATGGCAACAGACAGCAGACGACCCGATTCCGTGAGCCAATCACGAAAAGAAAGCACGCGTGCTCGCCATTTCTTTTTGCTATCGGAATTATCGAGGATAACGATCGACGCTCGAGAGCAGTCGAGCTACATACAATTATTGAGGATGGGAGAGGTACGGGGGTGAACCAGTACAGCGCAGCGGCTGAATCGAAACGGAAGGAGACGAAGAGGTGTGGGAGCAATGAAGGGGGTGAGGGGGCGTTGCGGGGCGGAGAGAGAGAGAGAGAGAGAGAGAGTGGGAAGGATGGGCCAGACCAGAAACGAGCAGATCGGCGAGCGCCCTTCGTGACCATAATCGGTGGAGAGGTAGACCGGCGCGGCGGCTGGCTGGCTACGAGAACCAAGCCACACGGAAATCCACTTGAAAAGTAGCCATTACCTTAATTATCGGTCTCAAACGCTCTAGGAAGGCTACGTGTATACGCTGGCCGAGAATCGTCCTCGGTTCCATCGGTTCACCTGGTCGATTCGACATCCCGATTCCGCTCGGGTCATTTCTTTCCGTAACGCGTTTCTCGCGACGACGCGACGGCCCACACTGGGCGAGAAAGCAATCTTCGTGGTCAAAAATCTGCCTACAACTCAGTTTTCCACCGATGCAATTGGAATTTTTTTTTTAAATGTTCGTGAAGGTCTATATTTTTGATGACGTGCTGCGCAAAAATCGTTATCACGTTGCCACAAGAGGCAAATAATAAAGTCTTCAGGAAATCACCAGCTGAAAACTCCCGAATGTGTTGCCGCAAAAAGACAAATATAGACATTATGCGGCATATGTTATTATTATCCGAAAACGCTGCTGTTGGATCAATAAATTAATGGTAAGTCTTATAAGTGCCGAATGTAATTTTATTCAATTGGTAATTCTCAGGGCCAGATTTACAGTTTAAAATTTTACGGTTTAGGGTTAAGAAGCGTCGGCAACTCAGCTGGGACATGCAAATTCATGGTATGGACGGATGAAGTATCGGAGTTATTGAGTTTTGTAGATAAGGATTCTTGATAACGATTTTTGCGCAGCACGTCATCAAAATATAGACCTTCACGAACATTTAAAAAAAAATTCCAATAGAATCGGCCCAGGAAACAACCACCGACAACGAATCTAAAATCGTTGCCGGTCGAAATCGTTGTCGATCAAATTCCTTATCGGTGAAATTCGTTGTCGATCAAACTCATTTTCGGTTAACCCTCACATCCTCCTCAAAAATAGCTGCATAAATCAGACTTGGATAACAATTCACCCATGTTTATTTTACACGTTAAATCAACACACTATGTTTTATTCGTAGCGTCACATTTTAAAGAAATACATCTCGCGACGTAGACATAAAAGGATGAACAATTTTACAGTTTGTAAAAATTTTTAGTGGGTGAATTTTCACCCTGAGGAACGTATGTGGGTTAAAGGCGTTGTCCAAAGCTATTGTCGGTCAAATATGCAGTTGGTGAAAACCGTGTCGTCGAAATTTGTGTCGGTGCATTTCCATGGGATCCTCTTTCAACACGGATTACTTATCGATCCACCCTCTTACATCGAAAGAAAACTGTATCTATCCCTTGGTCGATCCGAGTCCAGTCGAGTCGAGTAGATTCGCGGTCGAGTCTTTCTCGTTCCCGCGAGCCTCGATCTTTTCGAGGCTATAATTTCGAAAGAACGGCATGCCGTAGCCGTAGACCCCTTATCCACCGCCTCTTCTTTCCCCTTTTTTCTACCTTCTTTCTATACCGATTACTCGTAGAATGCACGGCAGAGCAGCCCGGGTATATACCTTCGCGGGGCTGCATGTATAGCGTGTACGTACACGCGCGCGTAATTACACAGCGGAGATGCGGCGATGCAGTTATTTATTTAAGCGTGCAAGAGCTCCGTAGCCATTAACGCGTGCCTTTCCTCGAATCAGCCTGTTCTTCGTGGCCGCGCGGTATTCTAATGGCCGGTGATTCTACCGGGAATCTGAGAGACCGAACCGTTCACCGATCTTCACCACATCGCAGCACGCCGAACGAAATTCTCTTACCGATGATACTTTCAACTGTGTATCCTCTACCTTCAGCGCGAACAGCGTGATTCGTTTCCGCGGAATTCGGCGGGACCTATGAAAATCGAAAATACTGTTGCGCACCCGCTGTGTTTCGTACCGTCGCGTCGCCGGGTTAGTACAGTAAATCCCTAAATACTGTCCAACAGGCGTATTCTGGGCAGACAGCGTTTCCAACGATGACTTGTTTTTGATGAAACATTAGTTACCTGTATCTGCTCAGCGAAGGTGAAACAGTTATTTTGTTTTGAATAGATAGACATACATTTTATCACGTTTTTTTTTCCTGTTGCGATAACATCGAGAATTGATTTGTACTGTTATTAACCGAGTTATTTTCGATCTCGATTCTCGGTCGGGAAGGACTCGATCGCATCAAACGCTCTGCTAGAAATTCCCACGATGCACGGAAAATTAGAGCCGGAGGCCGACTGTAAGATTATACGGCGCGCTTACGGCCATTGTTGCCAACGAAAATTACACTCTTGAAAATTCATTGTACCAGATTGCCGGTCGCCGCGGTACGTTTTCTTACCCGTGTATCCCATCCTCTCCGTGATTCCCCATCTCTTCCACTCCCCACTACTTTTGCAACTCCATAGAACATTTACCAAGTGCCTCGGTAAAAATATTGTCAGCGTTTAATTAATTATTTTAATGTTTAACCCTCACACGCTGCCTGAGGAGATGTCTGAACATAGTTGCATAAAAGATTGTACAATAATATTTCACCCCCCTTCTTACTTCATATTTTGAATCTACGAATTTTCCTTCAATTATAGTGTGACATTTCAAAGAAATACATTTTGCAATACAGACAAAAGGAAATCAATATTTTACAATATGTGAAAACGGTAAATGATTGAATTATCACTCTGAGGAACGTATGAGGGTTAAGAGCATTATTAGGGGCACGTTTTCCCGTTATATCCGCTCGAACTCAAACTTTGCACAGATTTTCTTATCAACCCTAATCGAACCACGACCGGTTTCATATTTTTATTCTTCAATTATTGAAATGATAGAGATGTTTCCATTAGAAATGATTACATAAAGTTTATTAAAGCACATATTCTTATCAAAATTATGAGAAATCTAAATAGGTTCAGTCTTTGAACTGAAAGAAAAGAATTTGAAAAATCGTAAATAACCACCCTGGTGTACACTGTTTCGAAGAAGTTCAATTTTCTCGTGTCAATTATGCATCGAAGGTCCTATCATTTTGTCCGGCACTCTGTAATCGTGTTACGAATCGCAAGCGAACGCGCTACGAAAAAAAAAATCTTATCAGAATTAACTATTTAAATGTTTAAGGACATGTTGAGGCACGTTTTCCCGTTAAATCCTATCGAGCTCAAACCTTGCACTGATTTTCATATTATTAATTGGAACAATCTTGAGGGGTGCCGTAAAAGAAATTGAAAAATCGAAAATAACCACCCTGGTGTACACTGTTTCGAAGAATGTCAATTTTCTCGTGTCAATAATACGACATAATGAAATACATCGAAGACCCTATCATTTTGTCCGTCACTCTGTAATCGTGTTACGAATCGAAAGCGAACGCGCTACGAAAAAAAAATCTTATCAGAATTAACTATTTAAATGTTTAAGGACATGTTGAGGCACGTTGTCCCGTCAAATCCTATCGAGCTCAAACCTTGCACTGATTTTCATATTATTAATTGGAACAATCTTGAGGGGTGCCGTAAAAGAAATTGAAAAATCGAAAATAACCACCCTGGTGTACACTGTTTCGAAGAATGTCAATTTTCTCGTGTCAATAATACGACATAATGAAATACATCGAAGACCCTATCATTTTGTCCGGCACTCTGTAATCGTGTTACGAATCGAAAGCGAACGCGCCACGGTTTTTCCTGCAGCGGCGAATAGGTATTTACATCAACGATGACGGTGACAGCGGCGGCGACGATGATGGTTCGCTATCTGATCGGTAGCAGCGGTTTCGATTGGTCCCCGGCGGATTCGAATCCGTCCCACTAGCGGAGCGTCGATCACACCAGGCGACCAATCGACGCCTCGACCGATAACGGAAGCCATAATTAGCGGGACTCGTTAATGAATCGAAGAACGGCGACAACGCTTGAATGAAACTGGTCGTGAATTTAGTCGTGGTCGCGCTTGATGACGGATCGATCGACATCCGCGATCGACTCGCGATCGATTTCTCGCGTCAACAGACCTTGAGATACATCATCGTGCGACACGTACGCGTACACGTACGCCACTCTCCGGGTTCGTAGTTCTAACAGATGCGTTTCGACAGACTAATTCGTCTGTTCCGCTGAAAGATCGCGATTACCAGTCGCGTTATGTGACCGGTTTTGCACTCGTACGATCCAGAGGATCGCGATCACGTTTAGCCGATAGCCGAGCGACATTAATGGCAGAACGGTTGCAATTTCTTGTCGCGTATGCTTTCGTGTTGCCGACTGGAGACGCGGCACATCTGGTTTCTGGCTTGAAAGATCTATTTTAAAACCCGCGATCGAACGAGACGCGGAACGTCGCGCGAATCTTTTTCGCCAGCTGAAAGCAACAAGTTTTTCTTCCTGCTCCAAGAGAGTTTGCGATCCGTTTCCTGTAATCAAGTCGTTTCACGCTTTATCGACGCGCGAAGGAATAAAAAAACGGAGCAAGATAAACCGCGACCAATCTGACATCTTTTTTCCTTGTTGTCGCGCCGACGCACAGTGGGACGTTGCTACGAAATAGGTGGAACTAATTGAAACGTTTTCTTGTCGTCAACTAGCCGGAAACTACTAGTCTTTTCGTAAGCTGTAATAATACAGTCAACAGATATCTGAGCACTTTGGAAATTACATGACTAGACTGCGGATTTTATGCATGGATGAGAATAATGAGTAGGTGTAATTCAGAATAATGAAATGATTATAAGAGTTTAATAATGTCGATATACTATTTTCACCATATCAAAATTATTAATGAGCAAAATTGATTTTTACTTAGCTTCTGTGGATTGCAATTGACGTATAACAATTTGATTTTTTATAAAGATCCGCTGTCTAGACGTTACGGTAGAGTCTCAATTATCCGAACCAGTAAATGAGAGATTCACTTGAATTTTTGACATTTTCTTGTTGAAATCTACGGAATTATACAGTAAAGAAAGGTCCAACATTTTGTACTGTTGTCGTCCCTAAAGGGTTAAACAATAAATTGGCATAGTTTCACGACGAGTGCTCTTGATGACAGAGCACGATTGCTTGAAGGATGTCGGGCAGAATCGATACAGTTCCGCTTCTGCGTTTGATAGTAATCGCATTACCAAAATGAAAGGTTAAACGCGGACTGTCGTTCGAGGCAAACGAACTTAACCTTCGGGGTAAGCCGTGGAGTAGAGGCTAGCTGGTTGACGGGCAAGTAGGAGAGAAAATAAGAAAGCAGACAGGCAAATCGACCGTTTGACTGGCACGTTTGTCTCGAGGTTTCATAGTTAACCCCTTGCCGTATTTTGCCTTTTTCGATGAAATCAAATTTGATTCGTTTGTAATCGTTATTTAAGCATTAAATTAAATGTAGCCATACAAAAAGATATACTTTTTCTCTTCGCTTCTACGATATTTTTCGGGATAAAGACGTTCCAATCATTGTAACTGTAAAGAAATTGATACAGCTAGGGGTTCACGCAATTAACGTAACACAACAAAGTAGACTGCGGATGTTTATGCAATTTTCAATTTTTGTAAATGAGTTTTAAGAAACTGGAATAAAATAGAATCTTATTTTCCGTGGTAGTAGCTTTTTACCACGTTTTTCTTAGGTCTGAAATAAATTAAAATCGTACTAAATTCTGTTATATTTTATATCCCAGCAATCTTGAAAATTTTCAAGAACCATAATTGCATGAAGATCTGCAGTGTACTGATCAGCAATCTCTCGAACTTGCGAGAGCGTTGCCAAAACTTCGAAAATGAACTTATCGGTGGGGACACGGTAAATCTAGTTTAGATTCTTTAGTAATGTGCCTGTGGAAAACCGATAATTGTTTCATTATACCTAGAAAACGGTGAGAACTCGCTGTTTTCGTTCATTAGTCGTGTAGTTATCGTGTTGTGAGAAACTGTGAACGCGAGAAGTGAGAACTGCGTAATTCGAAAACGGTATATTTCCTTTCGATTCTGTAAAGTGGATGCTGTACCTGGAAGTAAGTAGAATGTCCGCCCTATTGGATTCTCTATTTTGTTTTTTAAACTTTCAAGTTCAGATAGCGACCCCAAAAACCCTCGTGTACCAATTTGTGTCGAAATTTCTGTGGTTGCCAGGAATTCGAGATACATATTACCGTTTAAAGTGATGAAAACATCACTAATGCCTTGACATAGAACATCGTTTAAATCGCATTATTTTTTAGAGCCCTTCGAACTTGTTTTCATGACTTTTTCTGGTAAATACGAAACTCTTATAGTACAAAGCTCAATTAATACATAAACTAAAATTTTTGAAATTCTGACGGGTAGTTTTTCCATACAACCACAGATTTGTCCACGTTGAAGTGCGTTTTGATGTTTTGACCACTATTTCGCCGTTTGGATACACTGTGCTGCGCTGCGCGACGCCTCATAAAACGTGTATTCAGATACATAACATAGGCACAAGGTAAACAGTAATCTCATAGCGTCCACAATTTTGACAGAGCGTCCTCGATCGCTTTCGTTTCCTGCGATCGAGGAAAACCACACTTCACAACGTTTTTCTAACTCGTAAATCTAAACCCAATCCGCATTATACTGGAATATCCATGGATCTACAAAACATTTTTTTTCGAATACCTCGTAAACTAAAGCCGACTGCGAAACCATTAAAGGGAACCGTCGTTCAGAATGGTGAGCTTGACACAATACATTTCAGGGTGATTTAAATCTTAAGGGTAGAAGGACCCATTCCTGCAAGCTCACTGAAAAGGTTATTTATCATGTATACTTCGTAGAATTTTTTTCTTTAAATACCGTGTTTTTGTTCGGTAAAAGGAAACCATAATAAATTTATTAAATGGGGTATTTCCCTTCTCGGCACCACTGTGCGACGTCTCCGTTCTTTCTCTCCGCCTGAATTTTTTTTGCGTCGCGTTTCGCGGATCTGGTCGAGTATCGATTGCGCGGTTACGAGCCGAGCTGGCGTAATATCGGTATTATCGCGGGGCCAGTCGTGTCGGTTTATCTCCCATTTTTAAGTTCGTACGGTAGACGATAAACTGTTTTGTTGTTGCAGTTCGAACGGATCGAACGATATCGAACCGCGCGCGAATTTGGCCGAGCCGATTCTGTATCTGTGTTTTTGCCGGTTGCGCAGGATGGTGTTGGTGGTGAACGGGGTCCTCCAGGAGGACATTCCGACGGATAGCAGGTCCTTGTACGGAGCACACCCGGTCTATCGC
Source organism: Lasioglossum morio (assembly GCA_916610235.2). Classification (NCBI taxonomy): domain Eukaryota; kingdom Metazoa; phylum Arthropoda; class Insecta; order Hymenoptera; family Halictidae; genus Lasioglossum; species Lasioglossum morio. The sequence goes on from OU744326.1 coordinate 26,550,743, forward strand.
GAAACCGCGGCGCAGCTTCACTCGATGCCTGCGAAATTGGTCGGACCGATGGGCCTTCTCTACGTTCAACAGCGAGAGATGGCCGCGACGTTGCCCCACGACAGTAAGTACATTCCAGCCGATCCGATTCGACTTGGTCGTCTTGCGTTCGAGCATACACCGGTGATTACGTTGCGCTGCCTATTTCTCTTCAATCTTCTTCTTTCTTTCAGAAAACGTGAGCATCATCGGCTCCGACGACATGACTACCTGCATAATCGTCGTGGTGAGACATTCCGGTAAGCATAGAAGGGTTGTTACAACAGTAACCGGGATTACCCCTTTTTTTTAATTCGGGGAAATCCGATTAAGGATAACCATTCTTGCCGCCGAAGGCAAGGATGACCAATGTCGGTCTCGGTATAATCGTTACCGACTAAAAACCCCAATAGCCGTCCCTAGACATTTACTGCAGGGACCCAGGATCACGAAGTACTCAACTGGGCCCAACCGGGATTACCCCTAACGAGGGAATGATACAGTGAAACCTTGATCTAAGAAAAACCCTGGGGTCCGTGCTGTTTCTTAGATCCTCTGGTTCTACTATTTGTTTGAGACCTTGCCAAGCATAGAAAAAGGCAGCGCGCGGCCGAAGGCGCACTACATACCGCCAATTAAACTACTTAATACAGATCGAATTATATTGTATTTAATAACTAAGATTTTTAATTTCTTCTCGGCGCCACGGTTCGATCATTATGTTACATTACTGTAATTTTTATACAAATGCTTATTCCTCGAGGAAGAAACGTTCCTTTCCTTTTATGGGTGACACCACATAAGTTAGAAATAACCCGCTAACTATATGCAACAGGATATTTATCATCAACACCGGACACATTTGGTGAACCACCGATGTATATCGCTGAGGAATAAGCATTTGTATAAAAATTACAGTAATGTAACATAATGATCGAACCGTGGCGCCGAGAAGAAATTAAAAATCTTAGTTCTTAAAAAACATTTACGATCGAGAATTGAATATCTATATATTGTATTTAGTATGATTTCAATCAGAGTAAAATGTCGAAGATATAAGTTGGTAAAAGTCCCATAGAAGGATAATGAAAACTAAAGAAGTTTTGTAAATAGATTAGTAGTGGTTCACACCGATACACTCGGCAGGTAGGCAATTTTCTTCGATCATAAAAATCTCGCTCTCTCAAATCAAAACTTTACAGATTGCTGTATATGTACATAAACAATATTAGCTGTAGTTATTTGATAGTTTTAAAGATATAATTAATTAAAGTTGCAAGCCTGGTTATGTATTGTGAGGAGGCTCATGGGCGTAGAATCCCGGTTAACGCGAAGTTCCTTTTTTTCAAGGATAGTGATTATTGTACATACAAGAAAAACAAAAATATTTGGCACTAGGAATACTAAGAGGTATTATATGTGAGCGCAGGTTCGGGTGCGGCAGCGTTGGCGCACTTGGACGGAGCTGGAACCGAGGAAGCCGCAGGGGCGATGGTCCAAAGGGTGACCGAACTGGCCCTTGGTTTCCCGGAGGGTCGTCTGGAGCTGCAACTGGTCGGCGGCTATTCCGATCCGAGGAACTATTCCGAGGAATTGTTCTGCAATATCCTTTGTAAGTTGCGGAAAGAGATGTTACGACCGGAATTACTTGTTTAACGAGCAATTAAACTTTTCGACTTGACATTCGCAAAGATAACGAACAAGCAATTAGAATCGTAATTATACCGTGTTTTTGCTGTCATTTTAATTAGAAAAAAAAACGAGACGAATACGACAGCAAAGGTTTCATAAAAAGGAAATAAAAAATTAGTAAAGTTGTCGACTCCTCGCTGGTTTGGTCGTCGAGCGTGTTTACCACTCGACTGACTCCAAAGGGATCCCCCAGTGGTGGGGAAAAAATGTTGACAGTTACACAGAATTTTGATGGTTCTTATACCGTATATCCTGTTTGAACAAGTGAATCGCGTAAACGAAATTAATAAAACTAAGTATATGTATTTCATCGGTCTCTTTTTAGCGTGACTTTAATCAATGTTAAAGATCGTATGGAAGTTATAAAAGGATATTCGCTAAAATAAATATATAAATATACGTTTCTATAGTGATTCGGATATATTACATCCACTTTTCGCACGTGTTACAATTCTGACGCGTACACGTGTCGGCTAAAATTAATAGCGTAAGAAAACAGACGCCTCCACTAAAAAGTTCGCTCTCCTTTTCCACGGAATTTCCAATAAACACTTTTTTATATCTGCAACAGTTTCGACAATAATTAATTGTACACGTTTATACCAAACAGGCTGCGGTGTAGTTACAAATTCGAAATTCTCTCGACCTTTAAAGCTTAAAAAACAAGTTAATTTATATCTTTTTGAAGCATATAAATTATTATGAAGATAGTACAAAGTGTACATTAGCTAGAGTAATAATAACACATCCTTGGTAAAGAAAGTCATTCTCATTGGAAAAGATTTCAAGGTGGTCCGGAACCAATAATAAAATAAATAAAAGGAATAAATAGTCAGGAATTGATGCGACGTCAAAACAAATAAAAAAAACCCGGGTATGCTGAGGGTTGAAGCAGCACGAAGGTGAAAAACATGGGACGTGAAAACGGTTGTTGTTTTCTTTTGCAGCGGCGTTTCACAAGCAACCGGTGGAAATCGATCTGACTCTGTGCTGCGTAGGCGAGCTGAATACCACCGTAAGAGGCGGGATTCACTGGCCGGTGATCTACGGTATCGGGTTGAATGTAAAAACCGGCGAAATATTCCCTGCCACCTTCCCCGACAAAGGTCCGGATCAAGCGTTGCGATCTGCCAGGCAGTTGACTGGAGGCCAACAGGTGTGTGCTCGAATAGTGGTCGACTCTCAAGCCGATAGAAACTCCAATGGGGAGAGCAAGTTGAAAAGTTTGTTCATTTCCACACAGGTTCTGGACGTATACGATTGTACGCTTGGATTGTTGCGAATCGGTCCGTTCAACTACGACCCTCTGCGGGGTGTCGACCTTTGGTTGGCTCAATCCGATCAATTTATCCTGCAGCACCTCTCGACTGCGCCGGAGGTAGAACCGCCACACTTTGTGTCGCAGGTACGCTAAAACCTTTTTCGATCCGCGTTTCTACCGACCAGCAACCAAATAACTAAATGTACGTTTAATTCGTATCAGGTGCGTGCGACGCTCAAATACATCCAGGACAATCAGTTTCCAGCCGTGACCGTTTTCCGGGACAACAGACCCCACTACTATCGTCGGGACGAGACCACCGGTGTTTGGCAGCCTATAAGATATTAACGCTGTCCGCCGTCTTGCTCCCTCTCGTCGTCTTTCGCCGAATAAAAGACAAAGGGCAGTTTCCGGAATTGACCTTGGTGATAGAAAATCCGAAAATAGTAATCGTGAGCCGAGAAAGAATTCAGCACTCTCTCGCAAACTAAGAAAAACGCGCCCGGTACCTTTTGCGTTTCGTCTTTCCGATATTATCGACAATTTATTGTTCGTGAAATGATTTTGCTTTTCTTCTTCTCCGATTATTTATTATTCCCGAAGGAACATGCAAACGGCTCGCTACACGAACCACTTTTTTCCTGTTCTTCGCTTTCTACCCACGGCGTGTACGATTTTCGCCCTTGTTACATACTCGCATGCACGCGCAACGATTACGAGAACGACGCGGCCGACGCACAGCGGTCGGAAATCGCAGAAATGTGACCAAAACAGGAAGGAATACTTCAATTCAGTTTAAAATTTATACTCTGAGGTTTTTACGGGCTCGCGGATTATGAATCTTATGTCAGAACTACAAGAAACAAAATGACTGATTCAATGTGGCTGATGGGTAACTCAAAAAATTATTGGACTCTCTTGAAAGTTGGTATTTCTTGCATCGTTGAAAATTAATCTGAGGTGAGAATTTCAAGAAAAAAAAATGGCGAATCCCCTTGTTATGAATCCGAAATTTTGTTATATCTTCTAAATTTCTCGAGAAAGAAACATGTTCGTATTTTGATTGCATAACTGAAGTGGCAGCTACTTTTTTTTTTAAGTATCTGCTACAAGTGTAAACAAGAATATTTGAAGAATATTGAGGAATATATACAACCTTTCGTATACATTTTTTAAAAATCTGTTAAAAATACACGAAACAAGAGCCGTACGCCTAACAGAAAATTGGTTCGTGGTATTTCGAGGACGTTTTAGCGCTTTCCGATCACCGTGCCACGAATACGATCGTACTCGTTTTTCGCCGATCGACTTAAGCGGTTGCCTGGAAATAACAGGAAACAGCCGTTCGAACGATCGCATCGTTACTGTTTAGAATCACTTCGAACGGTCATTGTTAGGTGTCACGGTAGAATAAGGGATAACGATCGCCGGTTGTTAAGTTTCATTTCCTCTTCTTCTGTTCTACTACCTTTACTTTCCTTCTATCAGTTATTATATTTAACGATAAGTACGTACACGCGAATTACATTGCGATTCCTCTTCTTTTTGTTGTTGCCTGATTCCCGTTCGAGAAAGAACGCGATTATCAACCCCTCGACGCGCCAGCGAGATCATCAGCGAACTTTCGAACTTTCGAGCGAGCGAAAAATCGTTGGTGAATTTACGATGTAACCTGTTCTTTTCCTTCCTACTCCACCTATGTGGTTCGATCAGGGACGTTCGCGCGACGAACATTCCGTACTTGCCATAAACGAGAAGAAAAACCGAAGAAATTAGAGAACGATGTAAATATTATCGCGGAATTTACACACGTAATCAACGGGGTAACGAATGAAGCGTGTTTCAGAACGACATACACACACCGTTCTCGACTCGTATCGATTTCTCCTCGGAACATCGCTTCGAAATGCGTCGGTACGCCTCGAAGAAGCGAGAAAACCCTTCCTCGAGGCAACGTAGCACGTAGGCTTTCATTCAAATGTTTCTATCGTCCTCTCCGCGTAACTCTGTTACGAAGAAATGCTTCGACGAAAGTGAGTTTCAATCAAATATACAAAAGGTTGAGGAAAACACACGTCCACACAACACAGAGACACACACACAAACGCGCGAGCGCGCGCGAAAGATCATGTTACGCGATGTTATTTCTTATGCGGATAGAAGTTACGAGAGACCGATCGGCAGGAGCAGCGTTCGTTTTTATACGCGCACAAGCAACACGCTGTTTCCGATCGTGCCACCCACGCTATTACATGAACTGATTAAACTTGATACTAGTTGTAACAATTCTATTACATAGAAATTTGATACAGATTTATCTATATATACATATACGTGTATATTTTTCATATGTTATGAAAAACAGCGAAAAGCATTCGTAACGATCGCGACAACGATAACGACGATGATGACGATGACGGTGACAGGATAAAATACATGTTTCATTTTTTTCTTTTGCGGTCAAACCTTGAAAAAATTTCTGTTTTCACCTGATAGCTTCGACGAGATTCGCGGGAACGTTGTGAGCAGAACGAGACCGGGAGGAACGGATTTGTTGAATTCAAACCTTATCTAGAGCGTTTTGTCGTCCTCTCGTCACGTTTTCCGTTCGACTCGTTACGCTCTCTTTTCCTTGTTATGCGGAGACGATGTTTTCGCATTAATGGTGATATATATATATATATATACATATATTTATGCAATAAACGATGGAAGACAAATATTAGCGCCCTGGTTCTTTGAGCAGTCCAACGAGAAATTGGCGCATGTAAATATCATATAAAAATATTTACATGGTCGTTGTTGGTTTCGATAATTGCGTGTGTCTCTGTATATCCCTTGGTCAAATGAGCCTCGCGCCCTTGTAGATACTATTTCTGGAAGAACTTTTCTGGAATACAATGGTGCACACTTAAGGGGTGTAGACTCGTTTCCAGGAGTGCAAGGGTGCGGGATGCGCCTTCTCATTTCTCGATAATGCCTGCGATGGGCTTTTTCAATAGTCAAAAGCGCCAGATAAAGATCAATCCAGACCGCGATCGACCTCAAAAGTCCTACATTTACGTTCACGAGGCGTAATTTGCATTACTCTTATTCATAAAGCTGCGACAGCTACATGCTGTCGAATGATGTAAACGTAAACGTAAAAAAATCAATTGCAAGACTTCCACCGAAGAGACAGACAGACAAGAAAGCGAGCTAATAAAAACGTGGTAAAATAGGAGTTTTTTTAGATTGATCTTTTATCAAGCGCTTTTCACTAATGAAACTTCATTTTCACTACTGATATCCTGGAAACGAGTTTACCCCCTTAACACTAAACAACTGCCACGATATTAGATTTTTTATTCGACAAGTATTGAAATTGTTAAGGTGTGTTCGTGGGAATTTATTGAATATATTTGTTGACTCCAGTATATATTATAAATAAATTTAATCTTGTTGTTTTTATAATACTATACAGTCACTTTTAATGGTCGGTAGATTTAGTGTAAATCGTCTACCGCTGTCTGAAAATTCCAAAAATATTGAAGAGCATCTACTTGCAGACACCCTGTATCCTTTCTTCAACAAAAACCGCTGAAACCAGCGATTTCCCAATCGGGATCGAATGTGGTCACTAAAGTGTGCCCTAGTGTCTCCGTTACCGACGACATAAACCGCCGGAGCACGAATGACATTCTTGTGAGTATCGAATGTAAAAGTAAACCGCAGGTTGCCGTGTGTACAGGTGCTGTCCAAGATGGCCGTTGCGTATAAACGAGGGCAAACGTTTCATCGGATGTCCTGCGAGAGAGCGGAAGAGGAAAGGCGACGATGCTGGTACACCTTTTGTTTGGTAAGGTGGAAGAGAGGGTGAAACCGTTCCGTGATCATCCGAGAAGCTTCTATTGGTGGCCGCGGCTTCGTGAGACGGTACGAGGTTATGCAGGTTACGGGTAAAGAAAGGTATCGTCGCGAAATAGAAAGTTACCGTTCCTTTCTAGCCGCGATCGACCGTATTATCAGAAAATAAATAATGTTGCGCACGCTCGTTGAGGGTGGGTTGACGTTCGTTGTACGCGCGGCTGTCGGACTGGGTGGTTAGGGTGAATCGGGTGGTTGGGGTGGTTGGGGCGGTTCGAAGCGTTCGGGGTTGCGCTCACTTGGCCAGCAGGAATCGTGAAGGAGATTCAGTGGCGACTAGGCAGCGGCCGGAGTGAAATCTGTTCGCGTTCTGTTCGCGCTTCGTGCTTCCACGTTGTTGAAACCGCTCGAACGCTTTAGGGGGCATCGACCAACGCTATCTGTCTGTCTGTCTGTCTCTCTCTCGTTGGTCACTGGTTTGTCGGTGAGTCGTTTTGATCTTCAAAATTTTTCCTCGAAAGCTTCGAAAGGTTCGATCCTGCAACGCGATTCGGTTTCGGTTTGATTGCTCTCTCTCTCTATGTTTCTCTGTGTCTCTCGCGCTCTCAGATTTACATGGATTTAATCGTCCGCTTAATAACTCTCATATTCTCTCTCTCTCTCCCATACACGCGCGCGCGAGGGAATCAACTGTTGCTCCGGATCTCGGAAAGGAGCTTGCTCCGCGATCCAGAGATCTGAAATTGCGTGTCTATTTAAACCCCGAGTGCAGTCCGTGTGGAAAGTAAATGAAACGCGTGGTAAATGTTGAAAGTTGAGGATCTGCGAATTGTTGCACGCGGGGGATGAGTGATCGGTGGTGTGTCGTAGCGAGGTATCAATTCAGAGGAATCGGCTGGCATCGATTCGACGGGTTTATCGCGATATCTCGATGCCTTGAATGCTATGCGACTACTCCTCGGTGTTTAAGGTCAAACACGTTTCGTAGAGAAGACGTTCCTTTCCTTTCGTCCGGAGAATCCGCGGCCTTCCGAGATATTGCGTTTTCCCTCGTAAATAACTCGTTTCGACGAGAGAGCACCCACTTCTCCGGCGATCCTTGCGGTCGTTCGCCTCTCCTTCTTCTTCTTCTTCTTCTCCTTTCGACCGAGTCTTCGCGTCCTGTCTTCCTTCCTCGACTTGGCCACCCTTACGGTCTTCCCTATTCGCGTGTACGACAAGTCTATCCGCGCCTTTCCTGAAACTCTCGTGAAACTTTCTACCACAATTCGGCCGATACAACCGCGCCGGTGGATTTGCATGTTTCTCGGATATTCGCGCGCGCGTGTCTTTCGTTAACCCTTCCGACCCGAGGGACGTACGCTATACGTTTTCACGATCTATCGTACGCGGACGAACGACGTACGGTGTACGTCCTGATGCAACATGATTATTTTCGTCTTTTTATGATTCTACGATACATATTCTTAATAGAAACGGTGTTATTATTATCAACCCCTTGCCGTGTTTTGACGAGCCAGTCTCTTGATGAAGGTACTTAACAAATGTTTCCTTATATCGATCGTAGAGTTGTTAATAACAAATATATTAATGCTAACGGTGCACTGGTTTCCTCAATCTAGTTTAACATGTATAATATTATAACGTATAATAATTTATAGACGCAATTATTTCTTGTAAATGATCGAAAGTAAGATCGAAATGTTGAAGTTAGTATGGCGATTTGCAAGAGTGTTTTTAAGTAACAATCGATCGAACCAGTGCGCCGATAGCATAAATATATTTGTTCTTAACAAAGTCTAATAAATATGAATGTTACGCGTTCCATTTTCGATGAAATCAAATTTGATTCGTTCGTGATCAATATTTAAGTATTCAAATAAATGTAACCGTACAAAAAATGTACATTGTTTTTTCTCTTCTACGACATTTTTGGGGATAGAGACGTTTTAGTCACTGTAACTGTAAAGAAAATGGTGCAGCAGGAGGTTAATGGTTTTATTCAATATGTTACTGAATCATTTTTTTGATTTTTGCTTATAAATCTTTATTTTACTTATAAAAGTAACGATACAAAATATATAAAAGTTTTTATTACTGTAGCTGTACAGAAAAGGTACAGCAAGGGGCTAATGGAATTATTCAATATGTTACTGAATCATTTTTTATTTTTGTATGTAAACCTTTATTTTATCTACAAATGCAAAGTCAATGAAATCAAATTTGATTCGTTTGTGATCAATATTTAAGTATTCAAATAAATGTAGCCGTACAAAAAATGTACATTATTTTTTCTCTTCTACATTTTTGGGGTTAGAAACGTTTTAGTCACTGTAACTGTAAAGAAATTGATACGACAAGGGGTTAATGGTATTATTTAATATATTACTGAATCATTTCTTAATTTGTGTATATAAATCTTTATTTTATCTATAAATGTGAAGATATAAAATGCGAGGGGACAGACGGCATACCTCCGTCGGGTCGGAAAGGGTTAAAACAGAAGCGTGAAAGCAAACGGCAACGAAACGAGCGTCGTTCGCCTCTTCTTGGTCTTCTCTCGACTCAGTCTTCGCCTCCTTCGGCTCCTGTCTTCCACCCCAAGTTTGTACAACACTTTAAGTCCACCCGCGTCTTTCCTGAAACTCATGAAACTTTCTACTACGAATTGATACAATCGCGCCGGTGGATTTGCATGTTTGTGGGATATCCGCGCGCGCGTGTCTCTCGTGAGAACGGGAAGCGTGAAAACGGAACGGCAACGAAACGAGCGTCATTCGAACCGTCTCTACCCCCTCGCCCGCCCTTTTCCTCTTATGAAAGAAAATAATGTTTCCCGACTCTACTTCATTTAAAAGGAAAACTCGGCGCACCACCCACCCGACGTTAATAGCAAAACGCTTTTCCAATTAATTCCTGTGACTTTCAAAACACGAACGCCGCAAACTCCGACGAATAAGCGGACCGGTATGCGTATACAGTTCGTCGGTGTAAAGCGACACTTGCCATTCGAAAGGACTCTGCGTTCGACAGGTCGCGCCCTGTGTTCGATCCAGTGGTCAAAAGTCAAAAATTCGAATTGTAAGATCCGATAGGTCTTGAAAGCTCTCAAATTAATTTTAACACTAAACCTACCGAGCCCAAAAATCGAGTAAATTGTCTGAAGTTACAAAAATGATGGCTCTATTTATTTAGAGGTTGTGCAATTTTTATTACAACGTGTGCTTCGATAAAGAAATTTATCGAACTAATTTCCAAGTAACTAACTTTATAATTTCAATAATTGGAAGATGAAAAATATAAAACCGGTCATTTGACCGGCAGTGGTAGGTTTAGTGTTAAGAATTGCCCAAAATTTTTGCTGAATATACCAATTATTTGTATTGGTGATATTCCAGCTTAAAGTTGAATGCAAAAATTGCCAGCATATTTGTTTTTTAGTACTATATGTACTGTATAGAAACTTTAAAACGTGTATATAATTTTATTATACTTACTGTGATTTTTTTCTATAATACTTCTGGACACGTTAAACTTTATAATACGATTAGCTTCACTTTAGCGGATTATTTCGGAATGAAAATATTTACGAAAATCGTCGTTAAGAATGTTCTATGTCGCTTGATTACCAGGATTACTTTTCGTAATTCATTACAGAAGTGGTCAGAAAATAATCGATTACTGATCAACTCTGACTATCAGATTACATCACAATGTTTGTTATACTTTGTATATAATGCAGTATAGCTCATCGAATGATCGGTAAACGTGATTCAATAGTAGCAGCGGCGCGGTCTGACCAAAACGGGACAGTACTACTGAGAGGCTTCGTTGCATGCAGTGACGTGCCTAGTAGCATTTATGGTTGACTAACGGTGGCGAACGGTTCGGAGTTTATTAAGCCCAACACAAAGCCTACAATTATTATAGTTGGTTAATTAACAAAACATTTACGTATAATAATACTGTTCTACATTGACCAAACCACTGTTTACCAACATTTAAATATCGTACGTTTTACAGACGTTAGAAACGTTGTTACAACTAATTACTTGTTAATTTTATATTTGAAATTGATTGAATTTCAATGTGAAAATTTATTGCATCGTATTCTACTCATCACAAGGATAAATATTGATTAAGGAAAGATCGGGGAAACTCGATCGTTCTCTGAATGAGTATGATGAAGATATGAATATTATCAAATTGATTTTATTTATATTATATTTTCATTGCTCGGTCGGGCGGAGTTTACATGTGTAGCGTGCGTGCTATTAACGGAGCGCTTGGAAATTATTTCTTCGCCCGTGAAATTCTATATCGAAAATATACTATAAATAAAGTCGGTTTGATAATGAACAAACTTTATTAGAGCTTTTTTAAGAGAACGGTTGAGTTTCGATCCATGCTTTCTTTTGCGCTTTTTACCCTTGTGACGAGTAGCATAAGACGGAATACAAAAGTAACAAAAATTGTTGACGCTTTGTCACCTGGAAATCAATTTTGCGGTAGCTTTCGTTACATCGAATTTCTACCGAACTCAGGCGAGGTATAATTTCTTTACACCCTGTACATCCAAAGTGAAACATCCGAAAAATTATGTGAATTCGGAATGGTGTTTCAAATTAGTAAATGGTACGATTAAATAAATAGAAACTGGTGTGTGGGAAACAATCAGACGTTAACAGGAAAAAGATTCTGCAACAATTTAATAATGTCCTTCCCAACGTAGAATATTTCGAAGTACATTTTTAATTAAAAAAATCATTCTACCCCCTTAAGACGGTAGACTCGTTTCTAGAATTGCAAGGGAGCGGGATTCTCGTTCTCATTTCTGGATAATACAAAAATGGGATTTTCCAATAGTCAAAAACGATAGATAAAACATCGATCTAGGAAAAGCTCTATTTTTTCGTTCACAAGGCGTAATTTGCATTATTCGGCAGCGTAAACTATTTTCACAACTACTTGCTATCGAATAGTGTAAATTACGCCTCGTAAACGAAAAAATAGGAGTTTTGAGGGTGATCGCGGTCTAGAAATGATCTTTATCTAGCGTTTTTTGACTACTGAAGAACTTCATTTTCGTATCATCTAGAAATGCGAGAAGGTGCATCCCGCATCCTTGGAATCCTGGAAAAAAGGAATCTACTCCCTTAATCTACTCCCTTAATCTACTCCCTTATTCGATTGTGAGAAAGCAAAGACGATCGGCCGAAATCAAGTGGGAGAAATTTTGTAATAATTCAGGTTGAAAATGTTTTGCGAATGAGAGAACGGCAAAGGGAAGGGAGAACGATGCAAAAGAGGATAGCACGGGTTGAGATGACACTAGGCGAGGCGAGGCGAGGCGTCCACGCGAATGCAGAACAGAGGAGGGAAGTCGGCTCGACCGACGTAGAAATAGATCGGGCAACGGCACGTGTCTCGTCTTTGATCGTTTTACGGTAGATCGGCCATCCGATACGGCCTCGCGTTCACGAATATCCGATCGGGTTCGATCGTCTGCCCCTCAACCTATACAGAAACCGCGCCGTACGTTCGAACCGCGACCTTTTCGCTTCTGCTTCTTTCTGGCCTGTACTCCTACCGAGTCCCTTCGTCTATTCGCCGCCCTTCCGATACAACGAAAGCGAAACGCATTCAATTCCCTCTAAACGGAGCCGACGATCGGCAACGTTCAACGCGCAGGACAATCGAGGCCGTCGCATACTGCGCCAGAAACCTAAATAATAGTGTCTCTTACCCTTTGCATATTCGAGAACAACAAAATACACAGGATTTGCAACAATAAGCTTTGTTACACTACCGATAAACAAATCAGTTTTAAATTAACCCCTTGACGTATCATTTTCTTCACAGTTACAGAGATTAAAACGTGTTCATCCATATAATTTCGTAGAAGAGAAAAGAAAATTTAATTGCAATTTGTTTCCATTTAAAAAGAAAGACTTAACATTCGTATTTGTTAGACTTTGTTTCATGGCTTCCTCGTGAGTCTTCACAGTTACAGTAATTAAAAGGTCTTCATCCCGAAAATTTGGTAGAATAGGAAACAAAATTTCATTCCAATTTGAATTCATTTAAAAAGAAAGACTAAACATTTATATTTATTAGACTTTGTTTAATGTCTTTGTCGCGAGTCTTCACAATTACAGTGATTAAAACGTCTTCATCCCGAAAATTTCGTAGAAGAGAAAAGAAAATTCCATTTAAAAAGAAAGACTTAACATTCGTATTTGTTAGACTTTGTTTCATGTCTTCGTCGCCAGTCTTCACAGTTACAGTGATTAAAACGTCTTCATCCCGAAAATTTCGTAGACGAGAAAACAAAATCTCATTTCAATTTGTTTCCATTTAAAAAGAAAGACTTAACATTCGTATTCGTTAGACATTGTTTCATATCTTCATCGCGAGATTGACTCGTTAAAATACTGCTAAGGGTTAACTCAAATCGCGTATCGCAGCATAATAAAACGATAACAAGTTCAGAGAAATCAGCCGATGACAACCGTACTATAGAACGGAAAGGGACAGATAAATAAATTACATCGATCTCGTGGAATCCCCAAGGTCGTCCGAGACTCTACAGTAAGCGTGCGAAAAAAAAACGGACCGCTTCACGCGATTCTACGCGCGAACGTAATAGTTCGTGTGGAAATGAGGTGCTCGTCGTCCCGTCGATGTTTCGTCGTCGGTCCGTGAAATCGTGCTGTCCAGTAAAAAAAAAAAAAGATGTCCGGATATTCATTATAAAGCAGACTTTGCTCGCCGATCAATGTCTCCTCCGTTTCTCCTCTGTTCAAGGTTCGATCGAGAAACATGTGCGATCGTCGAAAGCGTCGCACAGTGGCGAACGCTAGGATCTCCATTTCGCTAGAATCATCAAGATGACCTTAATTTTTAATAGTACAAGGATCTTCTTGCACATTTTTATTGTTTATTGCAATTCACCACCGTGAAATTATTGACCAACTTTTGTTGAAGGTTTTTGTTTGATCAATTTATTGAAAATGGGAGAAAAATCGAAACGATCATATAGGAAAATGATAAGAAAAGTTTTTTCTTGTATTATAAGGTACTGTTTAATGAAAATTGCGTCTTGTTATATTCCTGATAAGTGGACTGCCGATTTCATGAATTTTAGCAAACGTGGTGCGTATACTTTAAAGCAGTGGACATGTAAAAAATATTTAACAACGTCAACGGAGTATTTTCAGCATAAAAGAGTAATTAAAAGAAGAACACAATTTTTATTTGGCTCCTGTGCCCTGCAATCAATGTGAACATTTTTTGTTTTGCATAAAAATCTGCAGTCTACTGATAAGTGAGCAGTGTCGTCAGATCTCAACTTGTGTCCCCATTCTACTCGAGTTAATTTGGGTTAATTAGGTAGACCCCGAGACGGTGTTAGCCCAGGGCCCAGTAATTAAGGCGGTAGACTCGTTTCCAGGATTGCAAGGATGCTGGATTCGCGGTATGATTTCTCGATAATAGGAAATTGGGGTTTTTCAGTAGTCGAAAACGCTATTTTCTCGTTTACGAGGCGTAATTTGCATTAGTCGGCAGCATGCGGCTATGAAGATAGCTACATGCGCAGTTGTATGTTTCCGAATAATGCAAATTACGCTTCGTAAACGGGAAAATAGGAGTTTCGATGGCGATATCGCCCTAGATCAATCTTCTATCCAGCGTTTTTGACTACAGACAAAACCCAATTTTCATATTATCGTGCAACGAGAACGCGAATTCCGCACCCAAGCAATTCCTGGGAAAAGGAGTCTACTCACATTACGGTGCGCCGCTGCATGAAACACGTTCGTGAAATTACGTAATTCTTTTTTCCAGTGTTTCAAAAAAAGTTCCGGAACTTTTTCATCAGCTACGTTGGAATTTCTAACGTAAACGTTGCGTTGTCCATCACTTCGAATCGTTTTACCAATCGCGATCGATCTGCTCTGCTTTCCTCTCGTTTCGTTTTCCCTCTGTTTTGCTTCTTCTTATTGGTTTCTACTCGACGTTAGATTACATCTCGGAAAGAGAAACCTTGATGGCGCGCAACCCTCGGCTCGCTAGAAAAAGGGAGAGAGAGAGGGAGAGAGAGAGAGAAATAGAAACAGAGAGCCGTGATTGCGATCTAGTAAACGCAGTGGGTATTCAGTTTCTTCGTTCTCGATGAATCGTTCGATGGGAGGAGTCGAATATTCCATAAAAAAAGAAACGCGACAGTTCAGAAGAAACGAACGACGAGGGAGTCCGTCGTATCACGTTCGCTATTCTTCAGTATTTTCTTTGGAACCGAGGCTGCCTGCTGTGTAGAGATTTGTTCGTCCTCTTTGTCCCGTTCTTAGATAGAGGCGTGTCGAAGAGCACACACATTCTCTAACCCACACTCAGCTGTGAACCTGCGAACACCTTTCCACG
Source organism: Lasioglossum morio (assembly GCA_916610235.2). Lineage (NCBI taxonomy): Eukaryota > Metazoa > Arthropoda > Insecta > Hymenoptera > Halictidae > Lasioglossum > Lasioglossum morio. The sequence continues at coordinate 26,565,984 of OU744326.1, forward strand.
TTTTTATTGACAATTCTTGTGCCACTGGATAGTCTAATTTTTCGTATTACAGTGAAATCTTCGTTATATCAACAGTAACCGGTATCCATATTTTTTGTTTTATAATTATTGAGATTATAATTATGTTCCTATTAGAAATAATTAACCCTCGTCAGTGGTAAAAGATCGAATAACAAGGTACACAGTTATTTTTCGATGTTTCTTTATTCAAATTGATGAGCTAACATTTTTACATCTTAGGTTTTTCTTTTATACAAAAATAAAAGTGAAAAAGTCTCAGGCAAATTTGACTAGAAATAACAGAACAGTATAACTTATTTGAGTGTGTAACTGTATTATAATATTTAGATGATTTTCTGATTTATCCATGCGCACCCTCTTGAATTTAACAATTCCATTATTTCAAAATTACAATCCTTATAAGTTTTACTTTTACCGTAAGATCAATGAACATATAATTAAATTTTATTACGTAAGCAGGTATTGTAAAGTAAGTAAATAGAATTTTCGAGGGTATCGAATCACTTGGTCAAAAATTATTTGAGTTTTATTTGAAATTCATTTGAAATGAATAAGTAACGTTTAAAAAATTATTTGATTGTTCAAATATACTAATATATAATTATTTCAAGTGGTATATAGCCAAATGATCTTAACGGTGATTTTTCGATAATGCCCAAGGTTGGAACGAGGATGACGGATGGTTTCGCGACGGAGAAATGATTAACTTGGTCTTAGCCGGTCTTATCGGTTGGAATTCCACGAGAGTTGGTTGCGCGGATTGATTCGCATTCGGAAATGCAGTGGATCTGACCTGTAAAGTTGCCGGCTTCGCGTGAACAATTCGCGAACAGGGTCGCGGAATCGGATCTTCGAAAAGTAGCGGCGGCGCGACTTACATCGAGGATTTCTCCGATTTTCTACGAGTCCCCGATAAACACGAAACGAACGGCTTTCGATATCCGCCGCGGCGATCGGCTTTTGGAGTCGACATCCGCGCGTCGTCGTCTCGTTTCAGTTTTTCGCGGAACACGAAGTATAAAGACTTCGGGTCCTCGAGGTAGAAAGACTGACAATTCGAAAATACATACAGTGACTCCCACTCATATTCGGACACTCTTAAAAACACGATAACTTTTTAAATATTGTACTATACAATTTAAACTTTTTAGGGAAGCTAGAGCAATTAGTCTGCTACAGAATGTGAAAAAATATTTTGTCAAAAATTGCAATTGATCGGAATTGTAGAAAAAAAACTAAAAGTTACATTTTACAACTTTTTTATATGTATACAGGGTATTTCGCCTAACTTTATTTCTAACGATACGGAAAACGATCAAAGGAAAAGAGTTGAAGGAGCAAATGTGGTGACAGGCACACAAAATATTCTCAAGATCACTTTTTCCGAGATCTCAAGCTCATCGAAGTGTCTTTTAACCCTCATACGTTCCTCAGAGTGAAAATTCACCCATTCAATAGCTTTACATACTGTAAAATTATTCATGCTTTCATGTACTACGTCGTGAGATGTATTTCTTTAAAATGCGCCGCTATAAACGAAACATGATGTGTTGATCTAACGTGTAAAATAAAAATATTTTTGAGGAGCTTATGGGGGTTAAATGGAACCACATATTTTCATTAGAACAGTCTGACAGCCAATAAGAAAGGAAATTCAACAATGAGCAATATGTCTCTTCAACGAGCGAATGAAATTTTTCTTATTACTTTCGATACTCGTATATACAATTGTAATCGATACAATAAATTATCATCGCATACGATATTTCTCATGAATGCCATTCTTTGTTTGTATTCTCGGTACGTGGCTGACATTTTTCCACTTGTTTACTGATTAGCGAGGTATGTAGCGAGTTACCTTGTCAACCATTCTATTGTTCATATTTGTCTCAGTTGCGAAGACGCAAGAATTCATGAGAATGAACGAATTCGCGAGGCTACCTGAAAAATTCCGTATTTATCTCGACGGAGGACGAGGAGGGCAGCTCGCGTTTACAGCTGCTCGGCAGAGTCTCTTTTGTTGTGTCTACTCGCGGTTTCTCATAACATGGCAGACGTATTGCGAGTTGCGAGTGCGCTAGCATTTCTTCGAGCTGCAGTTCAAAACGCAATATTCTGGCTGCCTGTTTCGAACATCCGCACACATGTTTCGCTGACCTGGTATGCTTTCTTCCTGGCTCTCGAATCGAATCTTCTCTGGCCCCCTGCAAGGTAGTAAGTATTCGAATGCAACGCTATCGAAAAATTGAAACAATAAAACTATAGTTAGTGAAGAAGGTCTCCATACACCCTTTACTAAATGTTTACCTTCACTTAATGAGTTATATGTCATTTTTAAGTTTGTTTTACTCTCTGTTTAATTATGCTTTTGATATTTAATTGTATTCAAATTTTTATTTAATTATTTGCTTTTAGTTGCCAGCGCGGATCTTCTGATACAAAAAATAATGGTAATCGTGTTTTGACATCCTAAAATAAAAGCCAAATAATTTAATAAAAATTTGAATAAAATTAAATATCAAAAACATAATTAAATAGAGCGTAAAACAAACTTTAAAATGATGTACAACTCGTTTAATTAAGGGAAATATTTATTGGTATAAAATTGCAATTAAAACAAAGGAACAAAAATCCTGCATCTCTTTCATTACAACGTAATACATATACAAACATCGCTGCAAATGCTGTTCGAATAACAGAACGCTCTGATATTAGGCTGTTCGGATACGGGAGGCACTACTGCATCTTCTTCTGTGATCTTTGAATCCCAATTCGATTAGAACTCGATGTCGAACTAACATTTCTATCTACTATATTATGCGCAACAGTCGTCTCTTAAGGGGATACAGTAGTATTGGATATCTAGAACCAATGATTCCTTTTTCTTAAGAGTTCGATTGCTTTGATGCGGTTCAATGAACATACTGATGCTTCTTACACTTAATTATGAATTCATTTACAAGTGGTTTAAAAAGGTTCAATGAACATACTGATACTTTTTATTACACTTAATTATGAATACATTTACGAGTGGTTTAAAAAGGTTCAATAAAAATACTGATGCTTCTTACACTTAATTATGAATTCATTTACAAGTGGTTTAAAAAGGTTCAATGAACATACTGATACTTTTTACACTTAATTATGAATACATTTACGAGTGGTTTAAAAAGGTTCAATGAAAATACTGATACTTTTTCCACTTAATCCTGAATACATTTACGAATAGTTTAAAAAACGAAATTGTCAGACTGTTAGAAATTGTTAGAATTTTGTAGAGAGACGAAGGATGACACTACGGAACGCTCAGGTATTAGGTATGGTCGGTATACATAGTTTCGGGAGAACTATAATAATTGTTCGAAAGCAAAATTCTTTACATCCTAGAAGTTAGTCTCTCCTTTCTACTTTAGTATACTGTTATGTTTTACCGTCGCAGATTCGCATTTTGATATCGCAGGGAGGGTGACTAAGAGCTCGTTATATCCGGTAAAACTAAATTGGACCATTAAAAAATGAAAGAATTAATTATATACACTGTTGTGCAAAAGAAAGAAGCACTCGGTCATATTTTAATAGGAAAGCGTAAAAAATAAAATTGATACTTGAAGTAACATTTCAAATAATAATATTTGAAAAGTGTCCAGGTCTGATTGAAGAGAACCGTATAAAATTGGCTACTCGATCATCCATTTAAATTTAAAACGTTAGAATAGCCTGGTTTGAGAGAACTCGATAGACAGTATCTCGGCACATTTGAACGTGAAGTTGGCAAATGAATATAATAACGCTCCTCTATCATCATTAATGGACTTGTGGCACTTGTCAAAGGACTCGTGAACGGTAATAGAGTATTATACTAAAATATTGTGAAAATCTAGTATTTAATACGCGAAAGCGTGCTCGAAGCCATTAAGCCCAAAACCTTGTGGGCCAAACATTAATTCTGGAAAAAGCTCATCGTTTATTGAAAATCGATTGCGGTGCTAAATTGATTCCATGAAAAGAATTCGATTAGAGAAAATAATAATAGTAGCACAGATTTAACGTTATTTATTATGGTAAGGCAATTCATTGTTTTTCATATTTTATGTATATGGCTAATAGGATTGCTACTTCCTAAAACAATTTGGTAATGATAAAAGAATCGTATAGAAACAGGAGATTCAAGCATACGTATAATATGTTGATCTTTAAATAAGTTATTTTTACAAAAACCATAACAAAAACGTTACATAAAAGATTGATCTAGGCTGTGATTGCCTATTCATTATTTCACAGCGTACTTTACATTATTCGGAAGCCTACAGCTGCCCGTGTAGCTATTTTTATAAACTTTAAGACTCTCTAAAAGCGACGATAACTATTTTAATATTGTACTATACAATTTGAAATTTTTGGGAAGTTAAAGCAATTAGTTTACAACAGGACGTGAAAAGAAATTTTTTCAAAAAATGCAATTGATTAGAATTGTAGAAAAAATACTAAAAGATGCATTTTCAACTTTATATGTGAGTCTATATTGAAAATTTTTAAAATACGTTTTGTCGATATAGTGCAAACTACGCCTCGGAGACGTAATAATAGAATTTTTCAGAGCGATTACGGCCTAGATTGATCTTTTATCAACATTTTTTTTTTATTATTGAGCTTAAATGTAACTCCCCATAGAAGATTATGAAGCTTTACATTAGAATTAATAGGTATACAGCGTATTTGATATATACATAATTTCAAATTCGTAGATTACATTGTTTGAAAAAAATTCAAAAGAAAAAATGACACGCTTGAATGTTCGGTTTACAAGGCAACGATCCGACATTTAAGGGTGGGATCAAATTGAGTTTATTCAATCCTTTCTTTAGATCATTTTACCAACAATTTTGACTGCTGAAAAACCCCATCGATTGCATTATCGAGAAATGAGAAGGCGCATTCTGCACCCTTGCAATCCTCGAAGTACGATAACCGTGTTTATCCTTATCGTACTCTGACAGGGTTCCATTAATGAAGTAAGACCGGCCGCATCCTTGATTGTCATACGCTACACCTGGCAGATTATGATGCACTCGATCAGAATGATATTTCTCAAAATATAAAACTATAACGAGACCGCATAGAGTATTCTCCGAAAATGTCCAACATGATTTCCCTGTTTCCCGGTGTCGGTGAACAAAGTTTGCGGAGAATTACTGATCGGAGTAAGTGGTAATTAAAAACACCACGCAGCAGGTGTTACGGAATCGGTGATTTTTCGTGGAAAAAAAACCTTTAATTGGGCCGGAATTATACGGCATGATTCCGCGACCGAATCGAATTGGGTTACTCGTGGATCGAACCGTGTGGAACTGCAGGCCGGAAAGTAAGTATACGGCATACGGTATAGCAGCGTGACACATCGCACAGCGTAGCATGCATCGCCTCGTCGCGTGCAATTTCTGCAGGCGATGATGGTCATCGACCGGTACAGCACAAACGACGCCGATCTATTCTAGTGTGCACGATTCGTAGCATCGACTACCGAGGTGCTAATTAGTTTCGTGCGCGGTCGTCCTGCCGGATAACGCCCACCTAATTCGTTAACTTAACGAACGTTAGCTTCTCGCTCATAATAGCAGAAAGCTGACCATCTGAACTGGCCACTTAATTCGTACCTCGCCAATTAATTTCTCACCGTTTATTCGGCGCAAAAGAAGTCGAATTTTCGGGTAACCATATAAAGTATCGATTAGACGTTATTTCTCAGGTGCTGACACTGTTTCGATTAACTCGAGCTACTAATTTCACGATCAATATTTCTTTTTTTTTATTGAGCCACTGAAACCTATTGTAGGTTTATTTCGATTTTAACAAAGATACACTAGTTTACAGTTGAATTACATTTACAATATGACTAACCACTAGAGATGCAGATCACAATCATTTAAAAACCGAAAGATAAATTCACAGGCTTTGACATTTGGTTCTGCAAACGATCAATATTTCTTTTGATTGCAAGTGTATTCTACTTTTATCTCTCCATGATGCATAGAATACAATGCAATAAGAACAAATCTGTCATTTTAGATTTCTTAGTTGACAAGTATTGCGATTGCAAAGGTGTTTCCATGGGAATTGATACAGCATATATTATACTAAAAATCGCACAAAATATAAATAAATTTAACTATGCACTCCGTTGTCGCCGATAATGCGACGTTACTACAACAGATTGCAAAATATAGAATTTTCATTTTGTTGAAGATTTATAAACTCAAAGTTGTTTTATTGCAGCAACTGTATTTTTTTATTATATATATACTATACATTTGTAACTACCGTAGTGATGGAGTTGTTGGTGTACTATTGTATAAGTCACCATGCTGGAGTGCAAAATGTTGGTCTTGTTACTTTTATAATACCATACAGATTAGTCACTTTTGATGATCGGTAAATTCAAGATTAACCCCTTGCCTTGCAATATCATGTCCGACACGTGACGAAGATTCTGAACACTTTCCGACAAAAATGTATGTTAATAATTTCCTTTAAACCGAAATAAAATTCTATTTTGATTTCGTTAACCCTTCGCTGCATAGTGTGTCGTATCTGATACAGTTAACAAATCTGGTATTATAGTAAACTAAGAATGTGTTTCCTTACTATGTTTATTTTTCTGTAAATGTTGTTTCAATGTCGGGAAGTCGTGCCTCATCGAGCGCGACGTTTCGAAATAGAAGTAACTGCTTGCTAAATGTGAAGAGTATTGAAAATTCAAGTTAAATATTTTATACCTCCAAAAATATCATAATTTCTTACGTGCATTCAAGTACAAGTGTACTTTGCACGAATTCAGATTATTTCACATTAATTAGCCTGTCTAATTGCTGTCCGCCACCTTCCCGCTAACAAGTCCGTTTTCGCTCAAATCTCGTGTTTCGGGTTAACAGTTTAAAAATCCTATCACAATCCCTCATGAATACTGCAGACGGTTAGAGGCCCCTGCAGCAATACTAAAAACTTCTAAAAAAAAAAATGTTTCTTCTTTTTTTTTCCTATAAAATTTCTCATGTTTTTGTCAACTTCAACGTCAATGAGGCACGCCTTCCCTTCTTTTGCAGGAATTTATTTATTTATTTATTAATGGTTTATTTGCCAACAACCGTAGTCCCGTTGAAAGCACCGGTTCTCGTTAGATCACCGAAGTTAAACAATGTGGAACGTGAACGGCACTAGGATGGGTGACCGTCTGGTAAAAAACCGGAAAGTGACCCACCCGGGGTGTTTTTCACGTGTTGTTGGCAAAAGGTGGTTCGGAACCCACCATAAACAGTAGGTCCCGCTGAAAAGGCGATGTGAGAGTGGAAAGAGGAAGAGGATTGGTAAATGAATTTGAAACCCTGAGGGGACCAAATATCATGTTACTATTAATGGTTTATTTTTTTTAATGTGGTCGCATTAACATCTAGGTCATTAGCGACCACATGGTTTATCTTTCGCAGGAATTCTTTTCTTACCAAATGGCACAATTTTTGGGGGAGGCGTGAAAAAAATGTCGCAAAAAAATTTTCACCAAGTATAACTATAAGGACCACCCTAGTGTACATTGGTCCTCGCGGTAAACCGGCAGTACAAGGTTGAAAAGGGAAGAAAAGGGACTTCGTGACTAGCGGCTTGTGCACCAGAATAGATCGAAACGCGTTTCACCGGAATCGACATCGGAGAATCGCGGCGGTCTACCCCAGGTAGCCAGGATCTGGGTCAAGACGCAGGAACTTCGGTGCGTTGCGGCTGCAATTGAGCGCGAAACGTTCGGCAAACTGTTGCGAGGAACTTTTCAACGTTGCTTCCCTATTCGGGACGATTTTACCTCGGGACTAAAAACATTTGTGTTGTGCCTACGAAATTACGACAGAATTATTTGGCGCATTAGCGTAACCGGTTCGACTGGCTATCGCTGCTAAATGTTTTGGTGGTTCGCGGTTTGCGGTCAGTTGGCCGCGAGATACGCGCCGCCGCGGCGTATCGAACGCGGAACCGATATTGTAGCTGCGTTTATCGGCCAAGTGCCAATGCGAGGTGTACTAACTGAGAAACGATTTTCCCATTTCGAAGCAATACGCGCATTTCGATCGGCATCGCCGTGATTAAACAGAAAAATTTCACGAGAGCAACATTATTCTTAACTCTCATACGTTCCTCAGGGTGAAAGTTCATCCATTTCGTATTTTCACCTACTGTAAAATTATTCGTCCTTTTACGTCTACGTCGCGTGACGTATTTCTTTAACACTAGATTGCCCAAGGAAGTTATTTCGACTGCTTTATAATTTTAATTAGAAAAACACAGTTATTGTGTTGAACATAATGTATACTAATTTAATAATTTTTACAGGCGCAGTTATACGAAAAATCGTTTTTCTTGAAAATGGTCTAAATAGTTGACCAAAACGTTGAAAATTTTTGTGTTAATTTGCAATATTGCTTAAGTAGTAGTATTTGATCGAACCAGTGTGCTGAAAACATGAATATATGTTTTCAAATACATAATTCGAATTTCGTGAATTTTCAAATGTAGGATACGAGTTTGTATTAATGTTTGTATTAATTATATGTTTTCAAATACATAATTCGAATTTCGTGAATTTTCAAATGTAGGATACGAGTTTGTCAGTAAATTGCAACATTTGGGAAGCCACGATTGACAAGAATATTTTATATTCTGGACGCAGTTCTGATGAAGTCCGACGAATTGAGTGTAAAAGGGGATGGGGATAACAAAACGCTGCGTCCAGACGCGCAAAGAAGGTCCACCTTTAAACTGCACGGAACGAATTAGGAAACTTTTAGCCGCTTTATAATACGTTTAATACGTAACGTCGAAATGAATATTAATGTACTCGGCAAAGAATGCGCAAGTAATATAAAATATAGAAGATGCAATTAGTGTTCAAGGGAATGCAATCTAGCCATTTTTCAAAGTAATAATGTCTATTCAATTATTAAATTACTTTTTGTTCGTCTGCTTCGCTGGCACCGCACAGTACTTAACGAATATTGAACGATTTTCTTATTAATTGTTGAAACATAACCGCAAGATTTAATCAGTGGAACAATACAAGGGAAAATGAATAGGAACAAAAGCAATGCAAAAAGAAAATAAACAAATCATTTCAGTAGCTTCAACAGCTGATTTCCTAAGCTGGAATGCAAAGAGATATCGCTTGAAAGTCATTCAAGATTATTTCTAGCAACCTATAAAAGAATACAAATTAATTTATTAGAATGTAAATAATAATTCAAATCGTATTTGTAAAGAAGAATAACCTTTATCATTTCGACCATTATCATTCGCCATTTATCATTTAAACTTGCTCAAATAATAAATACTTAGTTCTGCTTTTCATTTGAATATCCAAATAACAAATAAATTGTTATTGAAATATATATTTAAATAATTATCTATTTGGTGGAAGAATGGATGGATAGATGGATGGAGAGATGAGTGGTATAGCAGATCTGTAAAAACAAGTCCAATTTGCTGACCGCGAGGCCTAAATTAGATAAATTATTAATTATCTATTTAAATATTGCCCAGCAGTGGCGGATCTAATTGTAAGCGGACTAAGCAGCCGCGTGGGGCCCCAGCGATACCATAGGGCCCCGATGTTTCAGAGATATTTATTTAATGTGTAATGGTGTGAAATTTTTCGTTACCTTTCTTTTTTGTTAATAAATTTAGGAGAGTTTTCTCGCAACTTTTATTTCTAACTTGACGTTGAGGGCTCCAAAATTTTTACCGCTTGGGGCCTCCACTTGACTTGAACCGCCGCCACTGGGTCCCGAATTCATAGCATTCATTATTTTTTTACATAGAAATTCAATTTATTTACGAAAAATTAAGTTTCGGAGATATTCTCGCAACTTCTATTTCTAACTTGACTTTGAGGGCCCCATAATTTTTACCACTTGGGGCCTCCACTTGACTTCAACCGTCACTGGGCCCCGAATTCGCAGCATTCATTATTTTTTTACAAAAAATTAAGTTTCGGAGAGTATTCTCGAAACTTCTATTTCTAACTTGACTTTGAGGGCCCCTTAATTTTTACTGCTTGGGACCTCCACTTGACTTGAGCCGCCACTGTTGCCCAGCACTGAGGGGAGGGAACTGATTCGCATCTAATTTTAATTCGAACCCAATAGAAACAGAAAAAATTCAGAGATGGGTATTCCTGTTACAGTAACGAGGGTGTGTAGTATCGTCCTCGAAGTATTGGCGTCATCAAGCATCGAAACAGCGAAAGAAACGATTGAACCCGATACTCGGTACCTTTAGACAAGGGAGGCACAAAAGCGCGCGTCGAGAACTGTAGTAACGCAAGGCCTTTCCGTTTCGTTTCAGTCCATTGTACTCGCGTCTGTCGTCTTGCCGACTGGTTTAATCGGCGGGCAAACGCGTACTCTCATAGTCAAGCGCAAGTGCGACCGTGCAGACAATCCAGTTTCGCAAGCGTGCACCTACCCCCGGTTTCACCGAGATCGCGTTCAACTCGAATTCAATCTGTTACCCGATACTCGTCGAGTTACCGGAACGGAGAGGAACATGTTCCCGAGAAACCAGAAGCGCAGAGAGAGAAAGAGAGAGAGAGAGAGCGAAATATATATATATATATATATATATATATATATATATATATATATACCGATCGATATCCTGGAAAAAAGATAATTCTCGAATATCTGATCGATGCGAAATTTCCTTCGGTTGCAGAAACTCGGACACCGCGGCGGCCCCGGGAAAACAAGGCGTGCTCGATAGTAGCGATCGAAGGCTGCTAAGAAAGTACACCGCGGGGAGTCTAAGGAAAATCGAGTTAACGTCGAGGAATCGAGTCCAATCAGCCGAGGTGGAGAGGAACGAGGAAGAATCTTGGCCGTGGAAAAAAAAAGAAGAAGGGGAAAATAGCGGAGGTGATATTAGATTTGTAGACGAGATTGGTTATCTAATTCGACTATCCGGATTGGTGGTGGAACGAGTGGCCTGTAGGTTTCAGGTGCTCGAACGGCCGAGACAACCGGCGAACCCCTCGGCTAATGCCTTCTTGAGTTGATCGGTTCGCGATCGCGGTTCTGTTCGCGTTCGCGTCTACGTTTCGTTGCAAACCGTAGTCGAAAGTAGTCGGGAAAGAGCGAGACATACTACGCAGGGATCATGGCCGATCTCGAGAGAATCAGATTGGTGGTGTTGGGTGGTGCCGGAGTTGGTAAAAGCTCGATCGTACGTCGTCTGCTTGGTCAGGGATTCAGCGAAAGGTACAGACCCACCGTGGAGGATCTCTATTCGAGGGAATGTGCGGTGGGCACGCTCACGTTGAAGGTGGATCTGTTGGACACGGCGGGTAAGCAAAACCGACTGTGGATCAGCTATCTTTAGACCAATTCTAGGCACGTTAATTAGTCTACCCACATAATTTCAGGTGACCTGCAGTTTCCGGCTATGAGAAGACTCAGCATCGCCACGGCACACGCGTTCCTACTGGTCTATGCTACCACCTCGAAGCCCAGCTTCGAGTGCGTCAAACAATGCTTTAATGAAGTCAGGGAGAATCGGTCGGACTTTCAGGTATGTATTGCGATACGCTCTGTAACAAGACTCTGTAACAAGAACATCTCTATTATATAATACTAGGGGGCTCCGCCCCCTACTCGTTTCGCTCGCCAACCCCCGCGGCGCCTCGCTCTCTCTCGCTCTCTCTTTCTCTAAAAAATACACACTGTCACGCCGCTCAATTTTCGGTTCTCCTTCGGAAGACAACCCGCTCTTCAATTTTCGGTTCCCCTTCAGAAGGCAACCCGCTCGTCAATTTCAGTTCCCCTTCGAAAGGCAACCCGCTCTTCACTTTTCGGTTCCCCTTATGAAGGCAACCCGCTTTTCAATTTTCAGTTCCCCTTCGGAAGGCAACCCACTCTTCAATTTTCGGCTCCCCTTCGGAAGGCAACCCACTTTTCAATTTTCGGTTCCCCTTCAGAAGGCAACCCGCTCGTCAATTTTCGGTTCCCCTTCTGAAGGCAACCCGCTCGTCAATTTCAGTTCCCCTTCGAAAGGCAACCCGCTCTTCAATTTTCGGTTCCCCTTCGGAAGGCAACCCGCTCTTCAATTTTCGGTTCCCCTTCGGAAGGCAACCCGCTCTTCAATTTTCAGTTCCCCTTAGACAGGCAACCCGCTCTTCAATTTTCAGTTCCCCTTAGAAAGGCAACCCACTTGTCAATTTTCGATTCCCCTTCGGAAGGCAACCCGCTCGTCAATTTTCGGTTCCCCTTCTGAAGGCAACCCGCTCGTCAATTTCAGTTCCCCTTCGAAAGGCAACCCGCTCTTCACTTTTCGGTTCCCCCTCGGAAGGCAACCCGCTCTTCAATTTTCGGTTCTCCTTCGGAAGACAACCCGCTCTTCAATTTTCGGTTCCCCTTCGGAAGGCAACCCGCTCTTCACTTTTCGGTTCCCCTTCGGAAGGCAACCCGCTCTTCAATTTTCAGTTCCCCTTAGAAAGGCAACCCGCTTGTCAATTTTCGATTCGCCTTCGGAAGGCAACCCGCTCTTCACTTTTCGGTTCCCCTTCGGAAGGCAACCCGCTCTTCAATTTTCAGTTCCCCTTAGACAGGCAACCCGCTTGTCAATTTTCGGTTTCCCTTCGGATGGCAACCCGCTCGGCGTTTTAGCGTGACAGAACTATTTTATATAATAGAGAAAGAAAGAAAGAAAGATAATCTCTATCTTTATCGCTATCTGTCTATCCATCTATCTTCTATCTTTTATCTCTATATTTAAAAATGATGTCCTGAAATTTGGACAGGACAATGTCTGTCGGGTCAGCTAGTATATATTAAAATCGTGTTTGTCTGTATGTCTGTTTATGACCGCATCAATTGAGAACGACAAAACGTAGAAATCTGGGCTTTGCAAAATAAAAATAGTCTGAATTGCAACAAACTGGAAGGAAATAGAAATTTATTTTCTTTCCCAATATATTTAATCGTTTGAAAATAATACAACAGTGTTTTAAAATTCTTCTGATGGTTTCGATGTTTCAAATTACACTTGCTCATTTCTGCCATAAATGCATAAAATCCGCTGTCCAATGATCAACGATATTATTCGTCTTAATATCGTGTCGTAATGTCGTATATTTTTGATGGAGGACCACCACTGAAATCCACCTTATATATGGGTTGTCGTGAATTTTTCAGGATCCGAAATTCTTATTTCATTTGATATAGGACGCAGAAGCGTAACAATGAATAACCGAAATCAATGTTACCACAGCTATCAAGGCCCTGTTAAGGACAAGCTCTGTAGCGCCGGTTTTGATCGATTTATCGTGCCTGTTCTCGACAGGAAGTGCCGATAGTCGTCGCCGGAAACAAGCTGGATCTTGCGACCACGCGCAGGGAAGTGACCATCGAGGACGTGAGCGAATGGTTGTACTGCAAGCTGCCGAAGCTCCGCGCGAAAGCGATGGAATGCTCCGCCAAGGACGATTACAACATCAAAGACGTTTTCCGATGTTTCGTAACCCTGTCGAAAATAGTGCCGAAGAGCCATCCCGGAGAAACGGACGAGTCGGGCCTCAGACGAAGATGTTCTGCCTACGGTTCACGCAGGTAAACATCAAGTCTTCATCTATGAAACTTGACAAATAAAACATACATTTCAAACACATTTGTCAAGTTTCATACTTAATGACCTGATACAGTGGCGCACCCAGGATTTAATTTTGGGGGGGGGGACGAGTTGAACAAAATGACCTTTTCTCTTTTTTAGCAAAAATATCTGTCAACGGTAGCCACAAATATTTACTTACATATTTAGGGAAAAGTTGTTCCAAATGTTTAGTTTTATATTCTCTATTTTTAACAATCGTAAATTTTGTATATGCACTATATGATATCGGCGCTACAGGTTCGATCACAAATACAAACATTAGCAATTTTGCAGAATTATAATTTCGACGTTTCGGTTCTGTTTTGAACCATTATCAAGAAAAGTCCGCGTCTGTGAAAATTCAAGTAATAAAACTTGTTATTCATTAAACTGACTATTGAATAGTTATGAAAATTAGGTTTTATACATACATGCTAATTGTGACAAAAAAAACAGAATGAAATCAAATTTAGTGGAATGTTACTTTAGTTTTATATGTAACATATCCAAATATCATCGAAATCGGAGAGGAAGCAGCTATTCTACGGTTTAGCTAATTTTCCAGTGATTTGTTTCCTTTTTCTTGGGGGGGACTTGGCCCCCTGCCCCCGCCCCCTGGGCGCACCACTGACCTGATACATAGGGTCCGTTCCGTTTCACAGAATTCCCCAGATTCCCACCACTTCTCGCACAATTAATCGTTCATCAGCTACCACATCTCAGAAGTGAAGCGTGTTTAAGATGCATAATCTTCGGTACATTTGAAAAAAGTAGATGCAAGTAATGCACTTACTTAACACTAGAACTACCGGACCAGTCAGAAATATTAAAAGTACAAATGTGTTTTTCCGAGAAATTTCTTTAGTCAACTTCTCTGTTGGAGTACATATTTAAATAAAACTTGCACGAAATCGAAATAAATGGTATATTGTCGTTATTAGAAGGCAATGTACGCCAACTGCGTTTAGTGCTCGGTAGTTCTAGTGTTAATGAATAAATATAAAAAAAAAAAGAAAAATCTTGAGAGTTTCAAGATCTCGTGCCGATCTCGAAAATCGTTCCCGCGTCGACCTGGTCTCAAATACCACTAGCGAGATGACAAGAAGGGCAAGACTCGTAGTGCTCTTTGTCCGACATTGGCAGAAAGGGGGCAAGTTCTCCCCTGATCCGGCGACAGACACTTCGCTGCCAGAGATCTTCTCGTCATCTCGCCACAATCCATACATAAATATGTGCATGCATATCGCGATACACTTTGATCGCGTGAATCCATCGTTCAATGTCACGCAAATTTTCTCGCAGAATCGATTCATATTTTCTCCCGGAGTTTAAATTGCTTCTCGACGCGCGACACGACGCGACGCCAGAGTTCTGCGCGAAAATTAATTTCCGTTGGCCGACCGCCCCGCTTCGGTAAAAGGCGACTGAAAAACGCTCGACAATGAGTCGATTAACCGAGCGATCGATCGGCTAGTGTTCGCGGTAACCGTTGGCAACGTTGATAACGTCGGTTTGCGTTCCCTAGCGTCGCTTCGCGTTGCATTCTGTCGTCGCGTCGTGTCCAATCGCAACAGTGATCGATCTGAGAAAAGAATCGCGTTGTTAGGTCCGGCAGTCCACACGGTAGAACGGCGGTGACCGGCGGACCTGGAGGGAACTCTCATCAAACGGGCACGCCGCAGTCTTCGAACGCTGGCAACGAAGAAGTGGTCAAGAGTAAACCGCGGAGCCGTAGCCTGATCAGGCGCGCCTCGCGAAAAACGAAGCAACAGATCAGAGATACCCATACCGATGACTGCAACATCTCCTAACTCGATCGTGTCTCGCAAGCCAATCCTCTGTATCCCGCAAGCTCCCCCGATCCGTACTCACGTTCAACGACTTTTAGCAACCTCGACCGGATGTCAAGACGCTTCCGTCGGCGGTACGTTTGCCCGTGAGAACGCACGGTGCTAGCTGGATCGCAAAAGAAAGTCGGTATACGCACAGTGGAATCGATTTCACAGATCTCGCGCCGATCTCCAAACACGAAATACAACCGAAACGTTCCTACCGGTCTCAAACCGTTTGCAAGGAGTTTTGTTGTTCTCCGAAGAACATTTCTACACCCGAAAATCGATTTTACAGATCTTGCGCTGATCTCCAAACACGAAATCCAACCGAAACGTTCCTACCGGTCTCAAAACGTTTGCAAGCAGTTCTGTTGTTCTCTGAAGAACGTTTCTACACCCCAAAAATCGATTTTACAGATCTTGCGACGATCTCCAAACACGAAATCCAACCGAAACGTTCCTACCGGTCTCAAACCGTTTGCAAGCAGTTCTGTTGTTCTCCGACGAACGTTTCTACAC
This sequence comes from Lasioglossum morio, assembly GCA_916610235.2. Classification (NCBI taxonomy): domain Eukaryota; kingdom Metazoa; phylum Arthropoda; class Insecta; order Hymenoptera; family Halictidae; genus Lasioglossum; species Lasioglossum morio. The sequence goes on from OU744326.1 coordinate 26,582,033, forward strand.
CCCAAAAATCGATTTTACAGATCTTGCGCCGATCTCGAAAGACGAAATCCAATCAAAACGTTCCTACCGGTCCCAAACCGTTTGCAAGGAGTTTTGTTGTTCTCCGAAGAACGTTTCTACACCCGAAAATCGATTTTACAGATCTTGCGCCGATCTCCAAAGACGAAATCCAATCAAAACGTTCCTACCGGTCCCAAACCGTTTGCAAACAATTCTGTTGTTCTCCGAAGAACGTTTCTACACCCCAATAATCGATTTTACAGATCTTGCGCCGATCTCGAAAGACGAAATCCAACCAAAACGTTCCTACCGGTCTCAAACCGTTTGCAAGGAGTTTTGTTGTTCTCCGAAGAACGTTTCTACACCCGAAAATCGATTTTACAGATCTTGCGCCGATCTCCAAAGACGAAATCCAACCGAAACGTTCCTACCGGTCTCAAACCGTTTACAAGCAGTTCTGTTGTACCCCGAAGAACTTTTGTCCACCCGAAAATCGATTTCACAGATCTTGCGCCGATCTCGAAAGACGAAATCCAATCGAAACGTTCCTACCGGTCCCAAACCGTTCGCAAGCAGTTCTGTTGTTCCCCGAAGAACGTTTCTACAGTATTCTACACCCGACCGAAGAGATTACGCCGGACCCCTGTTTCGAAGCGTTCTCACGAATCAAGTTTAATTGTTTTATAGTTAGATACGACTTGAATCAAAGTTATTAATACATTTCGATCGAAACTGATCAACAGCTTCGGTGAAAATCACGTCGGAAACGTAAAAACAAAATACATGCACGCATAATCAAATGAGATTCACAGGTTTCAACTTGAAAACAAATGAGGGATGACTCGTCACTGGAACGATAAAGTTTGACTGGATGAAACTTTTCTTGATCCACTAAAAAGTTGATCGAGACTCTGTTGAAAGAAAGGTCCTCGCTAAAGATTTCATTAGAAGTTCACATGTTTCGAGTTGAAAGCAAATTGGGGATAACTCGTCACTTGAACGATAAATAAGTGTGATTGATCCATTAAAAAATTGATAGAGTCTCTGTTGAAACAAAAGTTATTCGCTAAAAATTTCATTCAGTAGTTCGCATGTTTCAAGTTGAAAGCAAATGACAAACGACTCGTCACTTGAACGATAAATAAATTTGATAAATCCACTAAAAAGTTGATCGAGACTCTATTGAAAAAAAAGTCCTCGCTAAAGATTTCATTCAGAAGTTCACATGTTTTACGTTGAAAGCAAATGACGAATGACTGGTCACTTGAACGATAAATAAATTTGATAAATCCACTAAAAAGTTGATCGACTCTGTTGAAACAAAGATTCTCGCGCTGCAGATTTCACTCAACTCTCGTCGATCAACTACAATCGGTGATTTAAACTTGATTCGTGAGAACGCGCCAGTAACTCCAACAATTTTACGAACGTTATCTCGCGCGACTTCGTTGAAATCGTTCGATCGAGCCAGGTAGTTTATCAACAAGTTCCAACGACTGTCAGAGATATTGATAGATTTCAAAGTCGGGGAAAGAAGAGACGGTTGCGTCAAGCACTGTAACAGTTCCGTTCAGCAGCGAATCCTCAAAAAAAAAAAAAAAAACAGCAAAACGGTCGCGCGACTCGTAGGTGACAGCGATTTGGACCGAACGTGTCCCGACAAATATCCTCTCCGTCCTCTTGTTGTATGTACATAGACATAGCCCGTTCGTGTCTGCGTTTTTTGTGGCACGTTGCCTTTTTCAGCGACAACCAGCTGAAAAAGGCTAAGCTAAAAAACATCGCAACCACCGAGATCCGGGAATAGAGCGAGCTGTGTACACACGTAAAACAGGAATCATCGTATCGAGCGTATCGGAATTTGAATTTTACACGAGAAGCTTAGGGTTGAAATCCGTCGCCTTTAAACACACATTGTATATCCCGGCGAACAAAAGACCGAGGTTCCTTGAACTTCGCGCGCCACTTCCGCCCGTCATCTTCTGATATTTATCCTTTAACAACATGACATTATTTATGTTATTAATGTTATCGAACGTAAGGTTATTAAAACAGATAAAGTATTAATGATTTCGGCGCAACGAAATATCAACGTAATAGCATGTGTCACAAAACCAAATATCTATGTTAAAATTTTCATAAAGCAAACGCAGTTTTTCTCCTTTCTTGAAAATGATCCACATAAGGATCGAAACGTTGAAAATTTAAATTAATTTGTAAAATTGCTTTATCGTGTTTAATTGATCGAACCGTTGCGCCGAAATCACTAATACTTTATCTGTTATAACATTATTTAATTGTGAGCACTTCCGAGATAACATATTATTTGTTATTTTAAATTTTTCTTCAAAATTCTATTCACCCTTTGTGGCATATTACTTCGAGGATTATTTCTTTTGACAAACTTGAAACAAAGAAATATCGAAATTAATGTACTATTTGAGATTGGTATTATGTTAAATAGATCAATATTATTTTCAATTTGCTCAGGTCTGAGCTGCGTATATATGCTTTTGGCATGAAACGTTTTCATATATACGGGGTGTTCCGTCTGCAAGTGGAAGATTTAAGGGTGGCTCTCCACAACTATAAAAGACGAAAATGGATAATTAAAAATTGCGATAGAGCGGTTATATCCTTTTGGATTTGAACGAGTACGGTAGATCAATGTCGTCTAACGATTCAATTTAAGTAAAGAGGTATCAATTAATTGATGAAACGTATAAACAAAGTTAAAATGCATTGAACAGTACCCAAGTATAATAAATGGATGAATCCTGTAACGCTGGTGGAAGCGGTGCGCGATGCGCCTCCCGTTGTATCGCTATTTGCACGGATCTTGCAAACAAAACCTTACCATACGGAAGACAATGCCGAAGCATTCCCTTTTAGAAGCTCAGCCGTGTAGGTCGATTCCGAGCCGCTGCAGATACAAATATCAATTATTGCCCTTGAACGTATAATACGTATTGATACGCTGAAATACGTGCACGTGTATTGGCAACGTGTATGTACGCGATGCGATTGCATTTCTCCCTTTCTCGTACAAACACACCAGACCAATTTTACCAAATATATATTTTGTGACTGTCTGTTCGTCTAAAGTGTAAGCACAAAGCAATTTTTGGTAATTATCGCGAAAGGGTTACTGTACTCCGATTTCGATGAAATTTAAATATATTAATCAGCAACACATTTTGAACAACTTTTTTTCTGTAAAAGGTAAGAGTTGTTTAAAATGTCGAAATCTATAACATATTTAAATTTCATCGAAATCAGAGTACAGCAACCCTTTCGCAATAATTACCCAATTTTTCTGTATTCATTGAGAATGCAACGTTCTTCTTCGTTGCGCGTTACGTGAATTCGGTGCGTTCATCGAACAACTTCGAGCGCGCTATGCGCAAGGAAGCTATAAGAGAGCAAAAGGGAAAATAGTAGAAAAAAAAAGATATTTTTATTACTAAACGTTAATATCTTTGTTTTTATCCTATCTTAATCTAGCGATGCTTCCACGCTCGAAACCGTACTCGAATTTATCGACGCGCCAATTGTTTTATCCTAGTACAGTCTTTTGTATTGTAATTAGCATTCCACTATTAATACCTACGTAAATATTTCGAAGAAGGAATGCTGTATCGATATATCAAAGAAAAATTGTATTGGTAAATACAATGAGTGTAAATAAACGATGAAAAAATATGCTACGCATATGTATATCGCAAAAAGGAAAGAGCGAATAAATATTTCAACGCGACCAAATTAGCTATTGCTTCTATTCCGTATTACAAGTGTGAAACTGCACCAACCGATCGTAGTCTTTCTCTGCTGTTTGCTATTGTTGTCGATGTTCGTAGCCTGTAGTGGTTGTAATCGTGGTGCGCGCGCGCGTCGCCGTTTACATTACAATGAAATAAGGCGACAACGAAGAAAACCCGTGAAAAATATATAAAGAGATTTCTCAAGAAGAGATGGTAGTGATATTGGAATTGGTATCAGAGTTACATCCGTTATCAGTGCCGTGAAATAAATTTTTGAAATGTTGAACGTAAGCTTGACAGTGATCTCCCTTCGCGAAGGCTGTCGTATTGTGCAGCCTTAAATTACGCTGTTCGAAAAACTTGAAAACCGAGAAGAATAACGTAGGGTCCTCCGTGGCTTTCGCTGCTTCCAGGATTTTCCTGGCGGAAACTTGATCCGCCATTCCCACTGATCGAACATATCTGAAACGGAATGCAAAATATAATACGTAATCGAGGAGCAAGGAGAGATTCCATAGTAGACATTCGATAAGTGGCTGCGCTAGGAGTTCCAGAACTCATTAGGTTACAATGTAATTAAGGTATAACATGTGCCCATAATTATGAAAGTGGTCCAAGTCTTTTAAACATCTCGAAACAAGAAATTGTACATGACTTAGACCTCTTTTATAATTAAGGGCAGATATGTATTAACCCTCGGCCGACGGACCCTTTTCGCACTTTTACGATCGAGGCTCTTAATATCATTCACAGTTATATTATAAATTTTATTAAAACACAGTTTTTAATGTACTTCTTGTAGATACATTAATCTTTCTATCGTTTTCAATGCGGCAGCTATTCGTTCAAGTGACTCAACAGAAATTGACTAATTACATTACGATTTCAATACTCTGTCAGAATAGACTCGGGCACCGTCGTCGAAGAGTTAAGAATATTTACAGTTTGCGAGATATTCTGTACGGGGTATCTCGCCTAGTTTGAGTACCTTAAATACCTCATTTGTTATTCATAACGAGAAAGGATTATCAGAGGGAAACGTGATTAGATTAGAAAATGTCTAGATTAAGACCTGAAGCTATGCACCTACGAGAAAATTAGTACTGCTATGTTACAGTCGCCTTGATATATCCTACAATTTTTAAATAAAGCACATTTCGTAACAAAAAATATGAAAATATCTCAATAGAACGATATTATATGCGTATGGAAATTCGATGATCAGAAAGACGAAAGTTAGACCGTGAGACAAGTGTGCGTTCTTGCTAAGCGACAGAGTAGTAAGTAATCATTATTTATTAGACAGCTACTTATCAAATGCTTACTGTATAAGGGAAGCGATAATACAACGTACCGCAATGCTTGTAAAATATGACCTTTCGAAAGAAGGACTTCGATTATTTCTTCGTGAGCGTTCCCCAATCTTTTCAGCATGTCCAAGGCAAGTTGATGGGCAGCTGGATAAAGGTTCTCTAAAGAAAGCAATAGACACGCCAGAGGTTTCGAATCTGCTACCACATGATACTGCAGCAACTGATGAAGCTGGTAGTATGCTTTCCGTTGCACTAATGTCGTGATCACTAACTCATGTAAGTAATGTTGCACGGGTATTCCGTGTTCCGCCAACGATCTAGGATAGCAGAAACGTTAGAGACATTGTTCGGCGAGCAATAAACGACGCCGAGAGTACACAACTTACCTGATGTACTCCAGAAGAACCCACACAATCATTTTTGGTTCGATCGTATTTTCTGGGGACAATATGTAGCTGTAAGTGTCGCTCTGGTCGAGTAGAAGTTTATATTTATAGTTCTCGGGCGGTGCGCCGATGCTTTTCACATTGTTTTGCAAAGGAGTTGCCATCTAAGGAATGAGAAAACAATATCGAGTAAAGAATGGTTCCGATACAGGAAACAATTAACAAAATATAATTACCTGACTTTGAATTTCGCTTTCCAAATAATTCCTATATACGGAATTCAGTTTATCGAATATAATCGGCATGTCCATCAAACTAACGGGTAGCTGCATCATAAAATTCTGCAGCTCTTGCACCAACACCTTCTTCGCGTTCGACCGTTGCATTAGAAATTCTACCAACAATACTTTGTCCGTAATCAGTTTCACCAACGCTTCCAGTTTCAGTTCCACGTACCTAACGAACAATTATTATTCTATTCGTTCTACGTCTGCTCCTTTCGATTATTATAATACGCTATATTCGAATTTTAAAGGACTTACCTACCATAGGCAACCTAGCTTTACATCTATCACGATATTTGGCTGAAAAACAACCCAGTTCGGTGAATCTATGAATCGTTCAGGAAAACCAACAACTCTTTTATGCGCGATTCGGTATTATAAGTTAGAAATGAAATATTGTACACGTTCTCTTTGTCAAGGATACACAATTGGCAAGGTTGATACGCTTGCTCTGATAAAGTTGCCCCTGGCACCTTCAAATTGTACGGTTTAATGGGTTTCGCTGGTGCTACGCTGCTGTGATGCATTACAGTTCCATCGCTCACTCCCGGCAGCATAATGTCAAAAATCATTGAGGTCTGTAAACCGATGATTCCATCGTTTTAGTCTCCACTTCTGTCCCCTGTTTTTAATATTAGTCGTGTGCTAGTTTACTAACTTTTGAAGCTTGATGATGGACGATGATAAGATTGTCTACGACGTTGATAGCAAATCTACCGTTGACATCGAGTTGTAAAATATGACTTCGCTTGATCGTTGTCATCCTGCGATAAATAAAAGATCAGCTAGAACACGAATAGACTAACCACTGTGAAACATGCGAATGTTGTATTTACTTGTGGACAGTGTATACATAAACGGACGCAGTTCCCGTTGAACGATTTGCTCCTGGTTGATGTCGCAATAAGATAATACAAGGTGTTCCATACAAAACTGCCAACGCCACGTCCCGCTCGCAAACCGCCAGCTTTCCAGGCTTCGTTGCACCAGGCTCCACTAAAGCAATTCATTATAATTTTCTTCTTTTCTATTTTGCCACATTGTCTGCGATTATTAATTACCAGACTGCGGATGTTTATGCAATTTTTAATCTTTCTAGACGAATTCTAAGGAAGTGGAATAAAATACAATCTTATCTCCAGTGGTAGTAGTCTTTGTAGATTTCGAGAAAATAAAAATTCTACTAAATTCCGTCGAATTTTGTATACTTTCTTTCTGTAAATATTTTAGAAGTCATAAATGCATAAAGATCCGCAGTCTATTAATTACTCTGCCTGATCTCACTTTCAAATTTTGTCAATTTATGAAGATTTCCAGGTGTTACATGTAATGCCTGCATCTGGTTGCCCATTGTGCCAGACGATAATAGTACCAAGTAGCTTTGTGGGCAATAGACAAACCAATTTATACCTAGAATCAGGCATTTTAGTGCCCGAACATTTCGTTTCTCTGGGTTTACCTGAAATATTATCAAATACATGAAACATTCAATCCTTTGCATCATCGGGTCAGTGGAAATTAGTCAATCATATAAAATGCTTTCTTTCCTACTTGAAATAACTCGACTCCGTAATCAGTGACAAATAGTATCTCATTTCCATGTGTCCAAACAAATCCCAATATAGTTGCGTTTTTTCCTTTACATGGTTGCGAATATTCGATGTTATCTAATCCTGTGACGGGGGAATAATTAACAAATTCTACCGACGCATTGCTACGTTGTATGGCTAATATATTCATGTCAGGAGAAAACTTGATAGAAATCACAGGTCCTTTGTCTTCCATTCGAAAGTTTAAGTTTTGATTCGGTCCTTTGACCAATACGCTTGCAACTCCTCCCGATCGAACAGCAAACACCTAAACGCAGTATATTTTATTTAACATCTTCGTAATACGGTAATAATTGATAGTCTTCGCTTTGTTTACTTACTTGTTGTTTTGAATCATCGAAAAATACATTTGTAAGACAACTGACCGATTCAAATTTAATTGGATCAGAAGACAGCTCCAAGTAATGATCGCTGTTTGTATCTTGCTCCTCAACTGCCATGTCACACTCTTTACCAATATTAATCGAAAATTTTAATCGTCACTACAACAAAATTTGTCCTGAAAATATAAGATTTTTTTAAATAAAACCCTTTTCTTTTAATAGCGCACAGAAAAGGTTTTAATCGTCCGATCATGAAGCAGCAAATGCAAAATATTGATAACAATCATTTCTATTTACCATAAAAACGCAACTTGCAATTTGCAGCTGATGACACCAATTGGTACCATCCGTGACGTGACACTGATACTGATTATACCAAAGAGGTTTGGTTAGGTTTTGACCAGTTTTGACAGAGATGATACTGGCCATAAACCATGTAGATTTATAGACCTGGCATAAGTACAGGATACACATACAACGCAGGGTTCCAAGATAATGGAATATCCGGTGCCCACAAGTCACGTCGTAAGATAATTCAAGATAGTCGATTGCATTATGTAAATACATGTACATATTGTATAATGTATACCATGCAAACATTTTATGTATGAATCTACAATGAATAAATAAAGACAATGTAATAACAAAGCATATCTGCGTATATATTTATTGAACCACAACTACTTAATTTTCGTACCATTTCCTTCCCTATCATATTCCTATTATACAAAACTAAATTCACGTGATTTTTCAAATTTTTCGAGCGTCTGGCTTGCCGTAGCCTTGTACTACTGAATCTCAAAATCCTCCTTCGATATTCATGTTCTCTTAATACAAAGTTCAATTTTCGAGGTTTTCGAAAAATTTTCGACCGTCTGACTTGTCGTTTAGTTGTACTACTGAATTTCGAAAATTTTCGGCCGTCTGACTTATGGTTGATTTGTACTACTTTTCGGAAATTTTCAAGAATTCTCGAAAATTTCCGAAAAGTAGTATAAGTCAACCATAAGTCGGACGGCCGAAAATTTTCGAAATTCAGTAGTACAACTAAACGACAAGTCAGACGCTCGAAAATTTTCGGCCGTCTGATTTATGGTTGACTTGTACTACTTTTCAATTTGCAAAAATTTTCGAAAATTTTCGAAAACTGAAAAGTAGTACAAGTCAACCATAAATCAGACGGCCGAAAATTTTCGAAATTCAGTAGTATAACTCAACGACAAGTCAGACGTTCGAAAATTCTTGAAAATTTCCGAAAAGTAGTACAATTCAACCATAAGTCAGACCGCCGAAAGTTTTCGAAATCCAGTAGCACAAGTCAACGACATGTCAGAAGGCCAAAACTTAAGTTCATCTAATTCTATTATCGATTATTCGTGTATAGGGTAGGGGAGAAAAAACACATTAATTGTTGTAACTAATACTTTTTATTTATCACCAAAAGATTACAATATTACTATTATTATATTAAATGTGTGTCTGGCAGGGTGCGGTGACGTATGTACGAATGTCCATGCTAATACGAATGTGGATTGCAGCTCTCGTGAGACAAGTGTAACTTACTGCATACTGAATTGCTAGGAACAGAAAGGAACACAATTAGCACATGATGATTACATAGGCATTGGTGAAACCGATAGAACGAAAGTAGCTCAAGGCTCGAAGCAATATTATTCGCGTTGATAGGAAAAACAAATGTACAAGCTTGAATTGAATACATTTTGTTCTGAGGGAACGTGAGATTGCAGTGTTATGGAAAGTAATAGATTTAAAATACTCGTGGATATTAATTTACACTCTAGTATGCGATATTAACGAAAACTCAATACTTACTCCATATTTCTAGGAATCTTTTGTCGTTGAGTTGTGCTTTTAATATTGTAAACCTTAAATAACCAACACTAGAACATCGCCTGAAATATCTGCTTCACTTGGAATACTTTCGGTGCAGAATGTAACAATTTATGATAATCGATTTCACCGAGGAGACACTAACCAGTCTCTCGTTGGTGTCAAGATGGTTGCGTGACAATTTGCCTTGTCACCGAGGAGATACTAACAGTCTCTCGTTGGTGTCCAGATGGTTGCGTGACAATTTCCCTTCTGACCGACGAGAATTTCCTCGGAGACCTCCTGTACCGACGAGATCACGTCGATAGCCTTTTGTTTTTTACTCCAGCCAAAACACATTCTAGAGGACGTAAGAAAGCAACGAATTATTCGAGTAACACAATCTCCCATAAGGCTGGCAGTTTTAACAGTATCTCGTCGGTGCTATAAGTACATATATATGGGTCTAAGTACTCGCACGTTTATGACTGTGTAGAAAAAGTTATGTCGGTGAGGTAGAAAACGACATGAAAATGAAAAAGTTATGTCGGTGAGGTAGAAAACGACATGAAAATGAAATTTTTCCGAGTCGTCAAAAATCTTTTTGAAAAATATGTTCTTTACGCGAAATTATAATGATATTATAATGAGGCTTTAGCCGAAATTAAATATTGTAGAGGCATATATATGCTTGTATAGATATTTGGTTGTGTTGCAATACAATGAAATCATATCGGAAAATCATTATATCAGGACCTTGTCCCGATTTCGAAGAAATATGACATTAAATTCCCGGTTTGTACATTGATGATATGCAAACTTTATTGTATATTGCTGAAGTCGTTCTTTTATTGCGTTTTTACACATTTCAATATGGTACGAAAGCGTAAATTCCATAATTTAATAGTAAAAATAGTCGAGATCGTTATTCAACATTATAAAAAGAAATAAAAGCTTCCTTCAATCACTGCGTCACCTTTGGAATTTCACAAACGAACAGAATAATTATTCTTACTTTAATATTACCTAAATAGGAGTAACTTATTTCTTTCATCGTGAGTGAAAAAATATATATTTTTTCATTTTCATTAGGCACGTATTTAGTTATCCTCTGAAGACACAAGACGGAGCCAAGTCGAATTCATTTATAGAATAAAATTCTTCGAGCTTAACCGTCAATTAACCTTTTTATAGAACAAAAAACAAGAATTTCGTCTGATTTTTACATAGTTGAATACTTCTTATATATTTTAAATATTACTATAATAATATTAAAGGAAAATATAACTTCGGAATATATGTTATCATCTTCTCGGCTATTTTCTATCGATAGAAAAACCTCTAATAATCATCGAAAGCATTGCATGGCAGATATATCGGAGCTAACACAGCCAGAGTCGCCAGACTTGTGTCCCCACGCTACCTTCCCCTTCTACGACGTTATTCCCCACGCATCCGCCGCGGGCCGACCACGTGACGCGTCCGGTACTGGCAAAGAAAGAGGGTAACTTTTCCCCCTGAATCCGTTTTCCCTCCTCTGATCTGGCGACTCTGAACACAGCAAGATCGCGACCGACACGAGGAATAATCGGCCGCAAAGCATCGACTGCCGCAAAGCCTCTTTATTTCGCTACGAATTACGTTTACAAAAAAAGTGAGCTAAAATGGGTAGGTGTATCGAACTAAAACGAAAATTCTCATAGAATTTCACTTTTTCTATATTATATCTTTAAACTTATCGAAGCTATTCGTACACAGAAGATAAAGTTCTACTTTATTTAAATTTTGCAAATTTCACCTACAAAAATATATAAATTTTCTAGATTCCTTTTAAAGATCCGCAATTCGTTACTAATGCACCAATGAGCTTTCTTTATCAACAATGGAAACGGGGAAAACGTTGGTAAATAATACGGATCAATGTCGATCGATCGTCTAGTTGACATTTCTAGCCACTTAGCTGTCAAGTCTAATCCATGTGGAACCAGGAACCATCATGAAAACGATATGACAATGATTAACGAAAGTGCGATGCAAGGGACAATATTCGTAATCCTTTCTACCAGTGCGTAGCTAGAGCTAATATCACATTTTTTCAGACACAAAACGTATTGCATACCGAATTGTCAACGATGGCTGAACTGAAAATGTATAGTTAGAGAGTCTCGGCAGCGTATCGAAGTAATAATTGCGAAGGTTGTACGAAATTCCGATAAAAAGTAATGTTCTCGCGAAAGTATTTGATCGAGAGACAGCGACCATGTTGAACGCGAGACAGTCAAAACAGTCACTGATCACAAAGTGTATTCAGTATTCAGACTTCAGAGAACACGTGTCAGTTTTCCCGACGAAAAGACAAACGTTATAATGCTAGATCGATGAGACGGAAAGTATAATCACTGATCAGTAAGGTTTCAACAAATATGTGTCTTGGTAATTATTTGATGAATACGCGAATTGTAAGATTGATATAATGCAAATGCAATAAACGTGGAGTCTCCTACACGCTGCTTCAAGTATTCTATTGAACAGACTTCTCGACACCGTTTTCGCGTCAATGGAACACAAATAGGTAAAACAGTCGGTACAAAATGTTTCGAGTTAGCTACGATCACGTAGAATCTTATACGCCGTCCGAAGTTGATGATCAAGGTAGCGAGAACACGAGAAACCGTTTCAACAAAGACGTCCTAGCCGATTTTCGACGATCTAGCGTCAGTCTTCGGTTTCACGAGCTCGCTGTATTTTGCCTATCGTACAGTGCAATCGAGAATGTGACGAGGTGCCCACATAATCGATTACCGCGAGAAAAATATCATAGTTTGCTTCGGGAAACGTTTTCCTCGAAGCGATTCGAACACGCTAGGTAGGAATGTATATGAAAATAGAATTTCTCGCAATGGGGCGCGTTACGAATGAACGCGTGTCGCGTTAGGTGTCACCGGATGATCTCACGGCGGAAGAACGTTGCACAGTAAACGGTGTTTCTACTCTAAGATCCGTTCGATCGAGAATTCCAGTGTTGCGATGATGACACGGTGACTCGGCGTCCGCCGAGTTTTCTTTTGAGCAATTACTTCCTCGACAGAGACGAACGCAGCTTCACTTTCGGGGAAGGACGACGACCGCTAATCGGGAGTAGAACGATCCTCGGTTTTGCAAACCGTTGGAAACGTCAACACGCGTACAGAGATCGTTAGAGTGGTCGGTTGCGCGGTATTAGAGCGTCATCGCGTGTCTGCAACACGTTCTCTATCAGTCGTGCGCAGCGATCGCGGCGATTCTCATTCAACTCGGCTGGAAAAAGAAGTATACTCGGTGCGAGCCGGTTGCAGAATTGCGCGATGGCTTTCTACGGGGATATGGTTCCTATCGATACTCTCGTCACGTCCTCGACGAGCCGAGGCAGAGAGCGAGCGGGACAGAGAGAGAGAGAGAGAGAGAGAGTGAGAGAGAGAGGAAAAGAGAGAAAGGAAGTGGTGAGAGGAAGGACGACGAGTCTCGCGATGGCTCTCGTCGGTGTCTGTTTAATTAAGCGGAGACCACCGAGTGCGTGTCGCTCATCTTCTTAGTCAGTTCTTGCAAGAAATCCCTGTAGATCAGCGAATCGATATTCGAAGATAGTACGTAGAGGATCCACCAATCGCCCAGCTCGATCTTGTTGCTGATACTGTGACAGGTCTCGATGGACAGGAGTCGCGAGGAAAGATGAAGCAGCCGGGGTCTGACGACTGGGGCAAAGATGATTGCAGCTCTGTACACCATCAGACCCAGCAGCAATATGGAGAGGATCGAGAACCAGAACCAGATGAAGATGTAGGTCTTCTCGTTGACGATGTTCAGAGGTAACACGCAGAGGGAGTCGTGCTGCTGTATCGTTCCCGAAGAACCGTATTTGTAGAAGAGGCACTTGGTTACACGTGGGAACACGTAGACCATTGGGTCGACGCGTTGCTCCTGAGGCTCATCGGAGAACTGCAACACGCGTAGTCCGTAGCTGAGGAACTCGCCGTCGAAGAACCGATTCATCAGGTACATTTGAAAGAAAATGTTCACCAAGCAGAGGGCCTCGCAGGCGAAGTATCGGTACGCGTACATGTTGTGACTCTGAAAGAAGAAGCAGTGGGTGAATTGACACGAATTGGTCTTAATGAAGGCAAATTGAATCTAACCCGGTCGTCTCATTCTACATCCCCGGCTAGTTTCCCCTGTTTCTTCTGCTCGATCTTTATCGTATGCCAGTGCACCCATATTTCGTCGCCGTTACTACTCACAACAGCTACTTAGAGAATGTTGAGAAATTGTAATGGTTGCGCTGATCGTCTCGCGATCAAAACAAATTCGTAAATGATACCAGTCGGTTTGCAAACATTCGTGTTTCGAATGGTTCAACTGAAACCAGATGGAGCTATAATCTTCGACTGGTCTTGCCTCCAATACTTCTATCAGAAATAGATATAAGAAAGTATCTAAGAAACAGCACGGAGCCGAGAGCTTTTCTTAGATCAAGAATTTACTGTGTCGCTAAATTGTCTTCCCACAAGATTTAAGAATTGACATTGATCCTATAACTCGTCTTTCACTTTCAATACATCTAACCCTTAGCTTGAACGTAATTGGAACAATCTTGCACCGTTTTTTGTACATATCCGTTTACTCATACATAGCCGTTATTCGCAGAATCCTCGACTGCCAATGGTGCAATAATACTGCAATTATGCTGTAATTGGAACACCCATACTAAATGCACGTAACTCCTTTGCCTAACAAAGTATCAGAATTCAAGAATTCAAGGTACTCATTACATACACGAGACAGCCACGATAATCATATTTCTTTTTGTCACTTCGATTGCGATGTATAATTTAACCCACTGCTCTACGATTTATTTTACATTTTTACGAATTTCATCCGAATTCAAAGGAAATTAACACTTTACCGACCGGAAGCCTATTAATAGGATTTTCAATAATTCTGCTGTACCAAAAAAAAGCATAGAAATTTTCTTTGACATTGCAATCTTAAATGAAACTATTAGACGAAGTTATTGAGGGTGACTAAGTTAGTTCATACTAAATGCTAAATGAAAATTTAGCCATGTACCACACATTTTTCAAAAATATGCAATAATCACCGGTCGGTAATGTGTTAATAACATGCACATTTATCAGACTCTGTTCTGAATCTTTATCGAGTGTCCGACACGATATTGTAGAGCAATGAGTTAACTACAAGTTACCCATGACTTTCGTAATTACCGTGGCACAGTTACGTAATTTTGTAGTGTGCAACGCCTCTGGAAATTGAAGGAAAAAAAGATTAATGAATTGAAGGAAAAAAGACAAAAGCCCTACAGGCCGGAACCCGTGAAGTGGCAACGCCGCGTACAGACAGAGCATCAGTCCGATCAGCTGGTCCGATCAAACCACTGCATATATGCGCAGTAGCATATATGTAGTGGACTGCTGTGATATAACGCGAACGATTTCAAGTTACTTGAAATCGGACTGAGACAGCGTTGCCGAAACGATTCTTCGGCCTGTACTAGAGACTAGTACAATCCAATTGAAATTCGTACGACTATGTTTCTCTTACCTTTATGTGAGTCATTAGATAATCCATCAACGCGGACTTCTTCTTCTGAATGTTCTCGTCTCGATCGAGGCCGTGATTCATACCCATGACCAACGCGTTGATCAAACCGCCCTCCCACATGTTCCACAGCCATTGCGGTACGTAGCACATTACCGCCTGTTCAAATAGACACGTTCCAATCAGTACAATCATTGAAACTCTACATATGTATATATGGGTAAAAAGTACACGCAAACATTGCAGGAAAAGGAATTAATGAATTGTTCCTCGCTAGACCTACCGAGCAAGGTCCTAACGAACCTGTAGACTATAATAGTACAGTAGAACTTCGATTATCCGTGCTAATTAGTGGAACATGATTGTTCAGATAGTACAATTACATTGTTTCAATGCTGAACTTCACCCTTCGCTGCATAGTGTATCATATCTGATACAGTTAACAAATTTGGTATATAGTAAACTAAGAATGTGTTTTCTTACTATGTTTATTTATATTCATTTTTCTGAAAATATTGTTTTAATTTTTTTAGATATTTCTCCATTAAATAAAACATAAAAACTGACCTTCTTTCAATCTCTTCATCTAAATTTAAAAAAATCATGCAGTGAAGAGTTAATCCTTATTGAAGCAAACTACTTCTTTGTGGAAAGTATTCAGAGGATAAGGATCTACTGTGTTTTGTAATTAAAACACTTCATAATATTTGCATTATAAAATCAGACATTTCACTTGCAACGATCTAATAAATCTTAATGAAATGATAGATGGTGAAATTGTGTGAGTGTAATCATTGTCTGAATTGTAGTGATAAACCGAATTAATGTCTACACGTAATAATTGAAAATTACAATTCATTCGAATCCTGAAGACGATTGTTTATTTCAAGCCCAGCTGGAAGTTTTAGATAATTAAAATTTGCCACCGAACAGACAAACAAAGCGTGCTAATAAAAACGTGGTAAAATCGGAGTGGATGTTCGGATGAAAATGACGAGAATCGAGGTCTGCGGGGAGGCGTATTCTATGAAGGACTGTATCGAGAGCGTTGGTCTTACGAGGTGGTACAATCGCTCCTCGACCAGAGTCGGATATTCAATACGAAAGGTGAGAATGGGTAGCCGGTGAAACAAAACCTAAACCAAAAGCGCAGCTGGCCAAGGTTTATCTGTCGCGCGTGCAAGATTACCGATAAACCAGCCCTTACCTGGAAGAACAGCACAAAGCACACCCACTGGTAGTAAGTGTAGTATTTCCTCGCGTCGACATCGCCGAAATCGTTCGCCACTCCTGGATGCGCGACTTCCAGGCCAACCTACGACAAATTCGCTTGACAATTAATCAGGAAACGATGCAGGTGTACTCGATCAATCTAGTGAAAATTAAAGAGTAGTATTTCTCGAAATCACGGATATTTTTAACATTAAACCCAGTGGCAGATCTAATGGTAAACGAACTAAGCGGCCACGTGGGGTCCCGAATTTCAAAACAATTTATTTAATGTGTAACGGTATGAAATTTTTCATTACTTTTCTTTATTGTTAATAAGTTTAGGAGAGTTTTATTTCTAACTTGAGTTTGAGGGCCCCAACATTTTTATCGTTTAGGGCCTCCACTTGACTTGAGCCACCACTGACTACACCTATCGACCATTAAAAGTGACCAATGTGTATAGTATTATAAAAATAACAATTATTAAAATAACTATTGTAACTAATAATATTATAAAAATAAATATATTGTCAACTAAGAAATCTAAAATCGGTCATTTCCCCCCTCGAATTAGGTTTAGAGTTAACACTAACCGTACCGGTTATTAATGTACCTGATTGTTTTATAAAAATGACAAGACTGAACTTATGTATAATTTTTCTTTTACAATTTTTATAATAATACGTGATTAAATAAAGAAATTTATCGAATAATTTCCGATGGAAGCAGTGTTATAGTTTCAATAATTACCGGTCATTTAGCCGGTCGTGGTATATTATAAAACATAAAACGTTAATGCAATATAATGAAATTTTTGTTACTCTACTTATTCTACTATTACAGCTTTACAATTAAGAAATGCAAAGGAATTGTACCACTTAATGTTAGTGCATAGTAATAATGTGCAATATGCGAATAGTCATGCCTTGCATTGTCTATCTCACAGTGAATGAATCGTTTCGTTGCGCTAAGAAGGTTTCTCCGTCATTTTTTTCCAACAAATCCGGCGCTAATTGAGTTCTTCAAAATCAAACCGATAAAATCTCGCAGAAGAACGTGTTGAGCGCTGCACGATGTTGTCACGTATGCTGATGCGAAAATAAACGAGCGTGAATCCGTATTTGCAAGGAAACACGTAATTAGAGTGCAAATTTTTTGATGATGACATACACGACGTTTCGAAAATTAACGTAACCATTTTTGAAGTGTTTCTATGGATTTCGAAATCATTCAGAATCAAATAAAATTGTTAATCATGTACAAAAATGTTGTTATCCCTCTTATTATTATAAATCTACAGTCTTATTATAATTTTCTAATAAAACTTAACATATGTCAGTATTTGTACAGTGGCAGCAATTAACCTCGAGATAAGACTATTTCATTGTCACTTATCTGAACCTTGTATCGGTGGCCTTAGGTCATTTTGTATGTAGTATCATCATTAAGATTAATTTTATTTGAAAAAAACCGTCGACTCTTTATTCTTCTTATTTTTCTTTCCTAATAACTAGAATTTTTATATAGATGTTACGTAAACACCTTTGAACAGACGTCAACAATTAAAATGTTATGCAAATGGTCCACAAAAAGCAATCCTACCCACATGGAAAAATCGTATAACAAAATTTCAGCATATAAAATAAATTAATGCAAATATGTGGAGTAAGTTAACCTTCTTCAAACAAAAAAAAAATTAAGATTCTTAACCTCTATTTTGATAGAAATAGCAACATCATAAATAGACAGTAGATATTTATGCAAACTAAAAATTCCCTTCATCAATTGTAACAAACAGAAATATTACTGCTGTAACTTCGATTAAAATATTAAATCCATAAAAAAATTAAGATTCTCAAACTGCATCTTGATGAAAGACCGTATCAAGTAAGTAAGCAAGGGGATTCTTCGATAAAAAGAGAGTAAATATCGATATTTCCTACCACTTTGCAATCCGTAGCCGCCGATAATGCGACATTTGAAATATGAACTTTAAATTACTCCAAAACATAAAATTTTCATTTTATTGAAGATCTATAAAGTCGAACTTGTTTTATATAACGTAGCTAAGGAATAAATATTTAGTTCTATTGCAGCAACCGTATTCTCCTATTATATATATATTGTAACTAATCTAGTGTTGCAGTTGTTGGTGTACTATACGAGTCACTAGGCTAGAGTGCAAAGAGCTAACAAAATGTTTGAGATTCCGGCGAGTATTACACGCGAACCAGCTCTTTACGAAAAATGCACGATCGTGAACGTGACACACGTGTGCGATGTTGTCAGCAAGCCGCGCGAAACAAACGAAACAAAGCCGCCGCAAAGGCTCTCGATTCGTTGAACTTGACGAGCACGGAAGCTAGATATAATCAGCTTAGAACACTCGCGGCGTCATGGTCAACAGGTGGCTCGAAAAACCGATGATCGCGAAGCCGGGCGCGAGACTAAATTTGAAATTACAGTCGATTACCCACCTGTCGATTGAACGCGTCTGGCATGGTGAACGTAGACGTGATCCAGCAAAATGTGTTGATAGGGTGCGGGGGTAAACCCTGAACGATACAGGAGATCGGATTACCGACGTATTGGGTGGCGGTGATCACCATCGAACACGTGAACAGTAGCACCGTGGTGAAATGGTTGTGCAACCGGAACACCATCGAGTCGGTCGTGATCTCCTGCCATTTCAGATAATGTGCGAGACCCCCTAGTAGCTTGTACATGATTGTTCAGCGGCGTGACCAGCTTTCCCGGGTTTCCAATTCCGACGTTCAAGCAAATCTGTCGTTTCTTTCCCCCGTTCGATCACCCGCGACGATCACCGGGCCTCTCGAGTTTACAATCACGGGACCCACAAACAAAGGGGAGAACGGTGCAAAGAACAACAACAACTTCCGCAGGATCTCTCATCTACCGCGGGATCCGCCAACGAAAATCGGTAAAACGAAACGAAACGAAACGAAACGAATCCAAACGAAACGGACACACGGACCGTACGGCTGTGTCCACGCGGCGTTGCCTCCCTCTTTTCCTTTTCTCCAGTTTCTCCTTCTCCTTCGGCCTTTCGTCCTTCTTCCTTCTTTCTTCTGCCCTACTACCGCTCCTCCTTCTCTTCCTCCTCCTCCTTCTCCTACCGGGTCACAGTTACATACACCGGGGCCTCTCTTCCTCGAATGGTGATCGCTCGGTCTCGCTCGCTCGACGAGCGCTCTGCAGATCGGTCACCGAACCACGTACTCAACGAGATCTTTCTAGTTTAGTCTGTTGCGACCGAGGAATTGAACGCAGCCGACAGTCGTCGTTGACAAAACACACGTACCACGAGATCTTTTCTCTCTCTCTCTCTCTCGCTCTTCTATTCCTTCCCCCTCCCTTTCTCTCTCTTTCTCTCACGCACGCACGCATACGCACACGCTACCACACGCTCTCTCTCTCTCGTTCTCTCTCCCTCTCGACGATCGATCGTATACAATGTACGCGCGGAACACGTTCGGACGCCGTAAACAAATGCCGGCCCACCTGGCGGTGCTACAGCGTGCCCTTTTTATTTTCCATGTGATTCTACACGCGCGCGTACGCTACATGTGATCCTCTCTGTTTTCCCTCTCGATCGTTCGAACCGCCAACAAACGTGTCCATCACGGCACTCACTGTCAATCCTTGACGATGATCGCAGACAGTCGGGTCGAAAAGGATCGTCGTTGTCGTTGCCGAGAAATGAAATTGTGTAAGAATCTTAGCCCGCTACTCCTCTCTCTTATTTATCTTTTTTTTCTTCGTCTTCTTCTTCTTCTTCTTCTTCTTCTTCTTCCTCCCTTCTGTCTCCCTACTCAGACCGTTTCAACCCCCGTGTTCCGGTCGACCGCGGCACTCTTTCCTTCTCGGTTAGGTGTTTCCGGATCGCGCGCGCAGGTAGGATCGTAGGGAACGAACGATTTACGAATCCGGTGTCGGCAATATACACCTATGTGGTACGCGCGTAGCAGTCTCTTCAACGTCGACTGACGAGAAGTCAGTGGCTTGTTGTTCAGTCGGGGGGCGAGAGGGAAACTCTTTCGATGTGCTAGGGGGACTGCTGTGGAGTAGAAACGAGTAGGAGAGGGCCCTGGGAGGTGGGGATCTGAAACGGTGGGGGTCCGACGGCTGCTTCAAACTCCCCCCTAAACTTGAGCCCGCATTGTACACTCTATACTCTATACCCTGCTTCCATAGTCCATGCTCAGGACGCAGACCGATCCGCTCCAGCTACCGTGCAATGTGCCACTACGCTCTCCCTCTAACCAGCGTTTTTCAACGATTTCTTTCTGGGAAAATCGAAACTCCCGACAATTTCCGGTCGCTGTTCTGTTCTCTTATTTACACAGGATTTTTTTTCGACTCAAAGCTTCTGGTTTTTATTAACTCTCCTCCTTGCTTGTCTGTTCAGTATAAATTCTGAAATTGGTTTTAATTAGGGACTCCATTCACTTGATAATATTGGCTAGAACAATGCAATCCTAGCTCTGTCCTCGATAAACAAATACAATTGGATAATACTGGAATTAGAGTTAGGTATAAATTGATTCATATTTAACATTTAGTGTGATTTCGTTCAGAGAATATCGAAACTCCCGACAATTTCCGGACGCTGTTCTGTTCTCTTATGTATACACAGGATTTTTTTTCGACTCGAAGATTCTGGTTTTTATCATGTTTTTATTAACTCCCTTTCTTGCTTGTCTGTTAAATACAAATTTTGAAATTGGTTTTAATTAGGGACTCTATTCACTTGGTAATATTGGAAATTTTTAAGCTGAAACAATGCAATTCTAGTTCTGTCCTCAATAAAGAATTACAATAATACTAGATTTAGAGTTAGGTATAAATTGATTTATATTGAACATTTACTGGCAGGAGGTATTCAAAGCATTTCTTGTCATTATATATTTTACACGAATTAAATTGCTTGTAGAAAATACATCGCATTCACTTTTAAAATAAAACAATACAGATTAAAAAAAATAACCATTATCTTGCTTGCATGGAAACAGTGTAACTTCTTCCTCTTTCATTTTTTTCGAAAAGAAAACGCAGGCTAGTGAATGACGCGCACACCTTGTATATATTTCTTAAAAACTGTAAAAGATTTAAAATCCTTGTCATATGACACTAAAAAAAATTTTAATGGGTTTTGTATTTGAAAGGAAGATATTATTAAACGTGCCTTTTCTTTTTCATTCGTGAAGAAACTTCAAACGAGTTAAAGTCGGTATGTATACTTGAAATGCTTGAACATGGCCGACACGGCATGCACTTGCTGCTTCTTCCCTTCCTTCTTGTTATCTTCTCTATCTGCCCCACCCTACGTCGTCGGTAACATCGTAATGAAAGTAAATCACTTTAATTCGATCGTTATATTCAATTGGACCCCGCAGTCACCTCGAGAATAATACGTAGGGCCTCGGCGTTCCTCATGTCACTGTGCAAAATGCAACAGTTCCTCGATTTTTCATCACTCTAGTCTAGATAAAAAAAAAACTAGTTCATAAGAGGAGCAGTCTCATTTAGATGAGTCAGAGTCGAATTTTTTAAATTGTGCACTTGTATTAAATATATTATTATGAATATTATTATTGCTTTATTTCAACCTTACAGCTAAAAAGTTTCACTTGGTTTACAATATCCTATTCTTCATTATTAATTCAACCCCTGCATTACAATATCGTGTCTGACTCTGATTCTATTTTACCACGTTTTTATTGGTTTTGTTAATATACAGCTATTGGAGAACATATAGGCATATAACTTATATCGATATTACCTTCTTTTTAGGAAATTACGATCTACAAACAAAGATCTAGTCACTAAAACCGTAAAATAAATCGTAAGGTAAAGAGTTAATATCAATAACCATATTTAAGTATTCACTACCTTGTCAATTTTCATGATAAATTATTTATTTTTGTACCTGTGAGAACAATAAACATACTAATTAGTAATTATCTTGACTTTTTAGTTTTATTTAGTCCACCTTGAGATTTCGAATCATTTAGTTCACAAAGATCACAAAGATCTAGTCACTAAAATCGTAATATAAATCGTAAGGTAAAGAGTTAATATCAATAGCCATATTTAAGTATTCACTACCTTGTCAATTTTCATGATAAATTATTTATTTTTGTACCTGTGAGAACAGTAAACATACTGGTTAGTAATCATCTTGACTTTTTAGTTTCATTTAGTCCACCCTGAGATTTCGAATCATCTACGCCAAAATATACGACTTTTAAATATACTCTTACCGAGTAACTAAACCAATTAAATGTTGCAGCGTTTACACGAGAGACTGACCCCTTACAGAATACTGTCCAGACACAGTGCAGTCTAATGAAGAATTCGAAGGACTGCAAGCTCCCCAGGGTTAATCGATACACAACAATTTCGTGGTAGGTATTCCGTCCTCCAGTCGTCTCGCACCAGCCTTTATTCCATTTTACGAAGGGTGACGGATGCGACTGTGTGCGTGACCAGATGCACGATGCACGATGCACAATGTACAGGGTTCTGAAAGGACCGCGTCTCGCCTCTAACCGGAAATACCAGAAGCTCTCTCGTCCCGCAGCGATCCGTTTAGGATATTCGAATATGTACTTCAAACTCACAAGTACAGAAATCGGTTCGTCATTCAACTTAGGGGGTATTCTATTTTTTGTTTTCAAGTTTTCCGCGTTAAAATATATTGGGGAGGAACGAAAACGTGTTTCAAACTCACATGTATGGAAATCGTTTAGTCATTCAACTTAGGGGGTATTCTGATTTTCTGTTTTAAAGTTTTGCAAGTTAAAAAATATTGGGGAGGCACGAAAACGTATTTCAAACTCACAAATATGGAAATCAGTTCGTCATTCAACTTAGGGGGTATTCTGATTTTCTGTTTTAACCCTCATACGATCCTCAGGGTGAAAATTCACCCATTTATTATTTTTACATAGTATAAAATGATTGGTTCCTCTTTATCTGTATTGTGACACGTATTTCTCTAAAATGTGACGTGATAAATGAAGCAAAATTTATTAGTTTAAAGTGCGAAGAAAAAATGGGTGAGAAAGTATCATAGAATCTTTTATGCTACTATTTCTGAAGAGCGTATGAGGGTTAAAGTTTTCTGAGTTAAAAAGCGTTGGGGAGGCGCGAAGACGTTGTGTATTATAGAAATCGGTTCGTCATTCAACTTAGGGGGTATTCTGATTTTCTGTTTTAAAGTTTTCCAAGTTAAAAAATGGTGGGGACGCACGAAAACGACGTTGTGTATCGCGAATAATATGGGTTCGTATAACAGAGATTACGGCGCGGATCGAAATAAAGCAATCGGAGCGGTCCGTTGGAGAACATCGTTGGTGAATATTTATACGAATAGCGTTATCGATTGCCATTGATACGGTGGCATAGAACATTAGACGTTTCTATATCAGTTTACTTCAGATTAAAGCCGCTCGACTTTCGTTCGTGGAATATTATTTTAACAGGCACGTTGGTGGGTGGGTTCGTCGCTGGTTGTCAAATGGCATGTAGCCGGAACTTACTAGCCGTATCTCGTCGCCGGGAGACTTTTCTCCACGATGTCGTAAACATATGTGTGACATGTGTCACCGTCGATTTTACGCGCCTAAATATTTGTACATCAGCTGCCGTTACTGCTTTTATTTTTAAGCCGAAGCCTCGTGCGTTTCTTCTGCATATACAGTAGGACCTCGATTAATGTTCTTGATCGGCAGAAACAGCCTGGATAAATTAAGGCACGATGGATAATCGAGACCCGAGGGACATAATTAAAATGTATATTATATTAGACAATAAATTGTCTATTTTTGATCATTTATTTCCCTTCAAAATATGATTATATTTAATCGCGTACTTGTTTATAATCGGGTCGGGTCATCTAGTTATTAAATATATGTTGATATCTACACTGTGAATTTATGGATTTGTGGAATGAATTAATTACACGTGTATAAATCGTTCGAGGAATTGGAATTCTCCAGATCGTTCAGTAGATAAGATAATTGAGCCCAGTACCTTGTACAACCGTGTAATCACCGCATATTTGAACTATACTTTCCCAACTTCGAGTTTTCACATTCTTCTAATGCTCGTTACATGAGTCACAATAAAAATTTCACTCGTTCGAACCGGTCAATCAGGAGCGATTACATGATAAATGGTACTCGCCGGCAGAAAAAGGGAATGCTTCATAATAATAGTACTTACTCTACTTCCAGTCGAGAAATTGAAAACTGAAATTTTCACTTTTCCGAACCCGCTTCTAACACTGAAATTATCTATATTTGTACATTTTTGTATTTTATATAAATACAAATATAGTATCACTCTGTGAAGAATTTTATACATTAGGATTCTCATCCTAACAGAAGTCACGAGTGATTATTATTATTTGTTTAAGTATTTATGTTTGAGTGTTCGCATGAATGGTAATGCAAACAGCGATCGCTATCTTCCAACAGTTTACATAATCTTGTACAGTTTATATAAGTTACTTTCTAAGAACACGATGAATCAAATATTTCAATAGTTTTAGAAAAACTGTAGCACAGATTTTAAATATTCGTTCACTCGTTTAAATTGATTTTCAAATTCTCTTTTATGGACTGTCGATCTCTTTCTCTTGCCAATCAGAGCATTGTAGCAGTGTATGTTACATATTAGCGTTGCGCAACGATATTTGCAAATTTTCGAAATCCGAAATTGATGGGCGAAGGTGTGACCACGATGCGATAGGCTGATCAGGTTCGACTACTTAGCGTAATTTGTTTTCTCCCGTTAAGTGGTGGGTGGTTTATGTTCTCCATGGACCTTGGTCCTCAAATTATGTAATTTTGTCTGGACACCTTTCATCCATCCAGTACTTCAAAATTCGACAATAATTTTAAAATGAATAATCTAGCCTTTTCTTTTGAAAACGTTACACATGGCTAATATATTTTAAAAATATTCAATTATTTCTAATGTACTCAAATTATTTTAAACAAAATTACTTTGAAGTACATTTTCTACAGTTTTATCATTCCTGTATTATATTTCTACACGTTTCCATTTTTAATATTACCAAATTAACGTAAATACTTAAAATCTAAACTAATCCTAAGAAATATTATATTCTAAATTCAAATAAATAGATTTCTAATTTCTAGACATTCGCAAGAAATAAGAATATTAAGTCCAGCGGATTCAAACTTCCCGCTTGCCTATGCAATCAATGTAAAGGGACAGATAAACGAGCAACATCAAAGCTGCCGCCCGCAGTGTACCGCCTCTTGTTCTATCCCTACTCTTTGTCAATACATACAGGTGGTAGTGGTACTCAACCTCTGTTACACCGAAACTCACAGAGTTGACTATCACTGCCCGATGTCGTAATTTCTACCGAACAATACTTTATTTACATAATAAAAACAAAGCATGATTTGTAAAACATTTTTCAAATGGAAAATCTACAGTCTACGTAAACATTGAATTTTTCAACATAATTAGTACCATTGACTTTCTGCCTATAGTTGTGTGTAGTTCTATAAATAATATCTGTGATACTGTGTTCACGGTTCTTTTTTTTTTAAGTAACCTCGACATGGTCAGTTATTGGTATTCCAAACCGTGCGTTTCAGCTTCTCCACTTAAAAGGCCGTCTGGCAATTAACGCAATAGTGGCATTTTCTTCTTTTAGCAGCAATTCAATCAGTCTTGGCCCACTTACATTATTTATTACTCTGAAATATTCGATCGAATTATAGAAACCTCACCAGCAATGAATACCTAAAAAAAAAAAACGATTTCTATATGAAATTTTTGAATTAGAATGGTTTTTAATTTGTAGTTAATTTTGTATTAAAATTATTAACAAAATTGGCAATATATTTCTATATTAACACTAAACCTACCGAGCCTTAGAAGTAATTGGTACATGTTCCCTTATAAAAATAACAAGATTCATTTTGTTTAGACTTTGTGCAGCTCCTATTGTAATATGTGCTTCACTAAAGATATCTATACAATCATTTCTTATGAAATTATTTTTATCATGTCAATAATCGTAAAATAAACAATCTGGAACCGGTCATTTTAACAGGTGATGGTAGTTTTAGTGTTAAACATTTTAATCAGATGATATTGACAATTTCGTTGATATCAATGTCGATTAATAAGGAGCGCGTTGATATTTCTTTCAGTAAAAAGTGAAAGGGGAAGAAGAGCAATTCGTTATTGGTGGAGGCTTAACAATAATCGGCTTCAGGTTGCTAATCGCTCGTTCTAAGAAGCTCATTCAATGGTGTATAGTAGGCATTCGAAGAAATATTCGAACGTTGTAATAAAACATTTCCAAGAGTGTACTGTAATTCTAAAGCATTGTTCGTAAACCGAGTCGAGGCTGAAAATGAGAGAATGGAGCCGCGAGAACAGCATCCCTTAGTGATTTCAAGGTTCTCGCTCTCTCGGAACAGCTTTCTCTCGTATCCTTGACTTTTTAACTACACGTCGAAGAGTAGGGATACGACAAGAGGCTACACTTACAATTTTACAAAGAGAACGACTTTTTAGAAAGAGACAATTGTCTAGACCACTGCATACAACAAAGTTAAAAGTCCATTTAACTTTACCAAGGATCGGTAAATTTCGACAATGTTTGTATATCTTTTATAATATACATTTTAATATATTTAAATTATATATATATATATATATATATATATATATATATATATATATTATTAGTTATATAAGTTATATTAAGATTATGAATATGTGTATACATTCGTATTGTTTGTAGCTACGATAATTTTGACAAAAAAGAATCCTCTCTATGTACCAAGTTTCAGCCTTATACCTCGACCATAAGGGTAGTTATGGGGAGCAAAGGAAACCCCATCATTCTTTGCTCCATTTTTCTAATTTAATCGCACCTAAAATTCAATTAGATTTTTTTTGAAGTCGTTAACCCCTCATTTAAGGATCATATGAGGGTAAACACCCTTGACTAACGCTAAACCTACCACGAGGGTTGCCAAACGAACCACTTTACATTTCATATTTGTCAATTATTGAGATCGTAAAAGTGTTTTCATGGGAATTGATTGAATACATTTTCTGACTCCAGCATATATTACGTTTTAAATATAAAACTTGACAAATATCAAGAGGTTTGCGTTTTCGTTGTGAAGTTAATTACCGACCTGATATATTATAGTAAAAATCACACACAATATAAATAAATATAATCTCATTACTTTTATAATACCATACACATTAGTCATTACTTTTCTTATTATGTTTATTTTTCTAAAAATGTTGTTTTAATTTGTTTAAATACTTTTCCCTTAAATAAAACACAAAAACTGACCTTCTTCCAATTCTTTCAACCCAATTAAAGAAACAAAGTTGATGTTCTTGGCGCACCGGTTTGATCAATTTAATTGAAAGCAATTTTGCAATATATTAATTTCGACGTTTCGGTCTTTGTTTAGACCCTTTTCAAGAAAAATAATTTTTGAAATATGTCAACTTCCTCGCTTAATAAACTAACTTAAGAATTATAGAAGAACAACACCACGTACTGCGCTCATGTCTTACTTGTAATCTACTGAAACAAACAGTCTTCTATTACAAAATTGCTTTCAACTAAATTGATCGAACCGGTGCGCCAAGAACATCAACTTTGTTTAAACATACGATCGACAAAAAGAAAACCCAATTAAAAAAATCATACAGTGAAGGGTTAATTATTTAACTATGTTCCACCAACACGATCATCTTGAAGCTTCCATATAACGCAGATTAGATAGGTAACAGAATATTATTCTCATCGCTGAAGGGTGTCACTAAAAAGGTTTGGTTTTCTCTGATTTGCTGATGTTTCTTCGGACCGATAGTGTTTCCAGTTTCCACGCGACACGCGCGGACGTCGCGGCTTGGTCTCATTTTCAGTGCAACCGGTGGTCGCTCCAAATGTGCAACGTGATGTAACCCAAGCTTTTGTGCAGACGCGCCGCAACACGATATCGCCGCGGCCCAGTCGACATCTCGGTTTCTAGAGTAACGACTTCGCTCCTAGCGTCTTGCCGTGGCTGTTATGCCGCATGTCGGTCAGAAAAATTGGGGAAGTATACGTGCCAGCAGGGCTTCGTTTCATTTCAGCCGCGGCTCCGTTTCTGCTCGTCTGGAATCGCGTCTCTCTATCTTATCGCGACAAGCAAAAACTGACCTCTCGGCAGACCACCTATTGAATAATATCACCCCGTGTTACCAGAGTAACGCGGTCAAGGTATTAGGTTGCGTCCAAGAATGATACGAGTACATACGAGACTCTTTCCTCGCGTTATTATCATTATTCACGTCAATCAATTCTGATCGAACATCGATTTTCGCGTAAATCTTCCTCAACCCTTTCGTTGCGCAACAATTCTTCGCAATAAGAACAAAGTTACTTGAATTAAGATTCAGAGATTTTAAAAAGGACCATAACTTTTTTCACCCTCATACGTTCCTCAAAAATAGCTGCATAAAAGAAACTAGAATAACAATTCACCGTTTCATTTACAGCGTCACATTTTAAAGAAATACATCGCACAACGTAGACATAAAGGGATGAATAATTTTATAGTATGTGAAAATATTGAATGGGCGAATTTCCACCCTGAGGAACGTATGAGGGTTGATATTGTACTATCTGAACTTTTTTGAGAAGCTAGAACAATTAGTTCGACAAGATTTTTTTGAAAAATAGCAATTTATCGGAATTGTAGAAAAAAATACTAAAAGTTAACCCTTAGCACTCGAGTGGTGACTCTAAGTCTACACTAAAAATTGCTGTACCATTATTCAAAATATTGTTTATTATTCAAAGTAGTGTATGAGGTATTATACTAATTTCTATTCATAAAATTTGAAAAATCATAGGAAATGCAAATATTCTAGCTGGGAAGAAATCTTTAATTTTCCAGGTAAAATAGCTCCGAGTGCAAAGGGTTAAATTTTACAAGTTTTTTTTACGTGGGCGTGTATTGAAAATTTAAACAGTACGTTTCGTAGGTCTGTGTCGATGGAATGAAGTGAAACGGAACGAAAAGTTTGTTTATAAAGTTGAGCACCATGACGTTGGTATTTCCAGTACGCTAATGCGAAAGAAAAGCACTGTCCCTACCTGTACGACAATCCCTTACATTTCTTAGGTCCGAAATGGATTAGTTTAAAAGATATGAATTTTGTCCCTAACGCCTATACACCTTGCACGCCACACTGTGTGTCGGTGTTATCTATCCTAAAACGTTTTTCATCTTCCGTAAAAGGGCCTGCAGCTTGCCGAGCGCGGTTTCTGTCCCACGATGAGATAGAAAATTCTAAAAATACTCATTCACCCGGTGAGATTACTTGGAAATGCAGTGGTTTTTTTTTATCAAACGTCTGGCTGTTACCTCGTGTTGCCTCCTCTGCTTATCATCGTTTACCTCAAGGTATGTACTCGTTTTTTTGGCTGCATGGCGGTTTTTACAATTCTATTGGACTGGCAAGAAAGTAATTTCGGTATTTTAAGGTGAAATAGAGCCCAATTCTTTTATTCAAGCAATGAATTTTAACGAATAAGATATTTTCCCTTTTATGGATGATTTTTTGCCAAAAAGAATAAATAAGAATATCTTTTATTGATTGAAGTTCGTCGCTTGAATAAAGAAATTCGGTTTTATTTCACCTTAAATTCATCTTAAAATCTTATTTACACTGATTTAAAATGAACCGAGTATTTTTTGGGAGAAATAAATATACTTTTTATTAAAATATTATTAGAATAAGGGAAAGTATCTTAGGAGAAGATTAGCAGTGTTCTTCGAAATGAGACGTTCCGCTTGAAAATCGGTCCAAATGTATTTCTACACCATTATTTTTAACGAAGTCAGAACAGACTCTGAATATAGACAATTTTTCCGTCTTCGAAAATTGAGCGATACGTTTTGGTTCCCCTGTAGGTATTACCTGACGTGAAAGGTGAACAACGTCCCTACGTACTACTCTTAGGCGGGAGTGTACATATTCAACAAGCGATAAGAAAGACGCCACCCACGAAAGCTATCGAAATATCCTCGACATTGCTTAGGTCGTCTAACATTTTATTTATTAAGGCCGCGCGATAATGTTGACAATATTTACAGAAACCCGTTCGTCGGGCGAGACTGTTCAAGGATATCTAAACTCTTTATCAGATAGCTGTTATCGTCTAACAGCTGATGCGCTTCCCCTCTACGTCACTGACGTCCGAGCTTCCGTTTTCTAACTATGGTTTAATGCAGGGTCCACACTAGGGTGTCTCTTATTTACTCTTGACTAAAATTGTTTTTTCAAAATTTATTGTATGGCACCCTCCAGGTATTGTTCCAATTAATAAAAAAATAATCTGTGTAAAGTTTCAGCTCGACCGGATAACGGGAAAACGTGCTCAAGGTCTCTTTAAATATTAATAAAAACATTTAATTAATTGCTTTATGGACTATCAGAACTTAATTAATTGTTTTAACACTAAACACTTACCCCGACGAGTCAAATCACACATTTTCGATTTCTTATTTGTCAATTATTGAAATTGTAAAGGTATTTCCATGGGAATTTATTGAATATATTTCCTGACTCCGATATATATTATAGTAAAAATTGCTCAAAATAAAAATAAATATAATCTGGTTGTTTTAATAATTAAACTGCGGGTCTTTATACATCTTCCAATGTTTGTACACAAATTTTAAGAAAGTGGAATGAAATGAAATCCTATTTTTAATGGGAATAACATTTGTAGTACTCAAACAACTAAAAATTGTACAAAATTCTATCGAATTGTACATTCGAGACTTTTTTGAACATTTTCACAAGCCATAAATGCATAAAGGTCCACAGTATATTTATACTACTATACAAACCAGTCACTTTTGATGGTTCGGTAGGTTCAGTGTCAACGTTTAGAAGCCTCAAATCTTCGCACAGATCATTACTATTAATCGGAACAATGCTGGGGGTGCGATAAAAGGAATTCAAAGGTTGAAAATAGGAGCCACCCTAGTCCACGCTGCTGTTCTCGAGCAGCTCGTTAGCAGGTGTACCCAGTGTGGACCCGGCATAACAGTGACAACCGCAGATGAATCGTACAGAGGGAAAATTGTTCGGAGAGCCTTCGAAATGTTGCATAATGCCAGGCGTTCTGTTATTCATTGTCTGTAAGCGTTCATTTGAACTCCGTTGCGTCGCGCGACTTAAACGACGCTTCCTGGCGTCTTCCATAAATCAAGTGGTCGCGAGCACGTTTTCTCAGGGTGGTTACGTAAATTTCGTTTGAAATCCGAATGGGTCGGCTCCCGTTTCCAACGTGGAAGTTGGCGGGGCGTTTCTGGTGAAGGCGGATACTCGAAAAACTCTCGGTTTTCACGTCTGGAACGTCTTTGTGGCTGTTTCGTGGCCTCTGTACGGCGACGTGGCTGCTGAGAGCCCGAACCGAGTGAACCGACCACCGCGCGCTGCTCTTTGGAATGTACTCCCGAACCCTGTCAAACCGGTTTCCACCATGGGCGACCGGTTGAGAACCGCTGTAGGTCAATCGTGTCAATTGTGACGAATGTATGTCGACTCTGCCAGCGTCTGGTCCTTCTGGCTCTTCCAATTGAACTGTGTTTCGTCTTGAGAAGATGTCTCTCCTACACCATGTGACGAGAGCATAACACATCTTGCGTGTTTTCAAGTTTTCTAGTATAAAAACTGGTAAACAGGAGACTCCATTGGGATCTCCAGGATTGTTCGAATTAATAACAAAAAGCCTGTAAAAATTCGGTCTCTTTAACATTAATATGATTCATACTAGGTTTATGGAGCTCTAGAAATAACTTTTTCATATTAGGAGTCTCCATTAGGATCTCTAGGATTGTTTAAATTAATAGAAAAAAGCATGTGCAAATTTGGTTCCTTCAACATTAACACATCTTGCGTGTTTTCAAGTTTTCTAGTATAAAAACTGGTAAACAGGAGACTCCATTTGGGATCTCCAGGATTGTTCGAATTAATAACAAAAAACCTGTAAAAATTCGGTCTCTTTAACATTAACATGATTCACACTAGGTTTACGGAGCTCTAGAAATAACTATTTCACATTAGGAGTCTCCATTAGGATCTCTAGGATTGTTCGAATTAATAGAAAAAAAGCCTGTGCAAATTTGGTCCTTTCAACATTAACACATCTTGCGTGTTTTCAAGTTTTCTAGTATAAAAACTGGTAAACAGGAGTCTCCATTTGGGATCTCCAGGATTGTTCGAATTAATAACAAAAAACCTGTAAAAATTCGGTCTCTTTAACATTAACATGATTCACACTAGGTTTACGGAGCTCTAGAAATAACTATTTCACATTAGGAGTGTCCATTAGGATCTCTAGGATTGTTTAAATTAATAGAAAAAAGCATGTGCAAATTTGGTTCCTTCAACATTAACACATCTTGCGTGTTTTCAAGTTTTCTAGTATAAAAACTGGTAAACAGGAATCTCCATTGGGATCTCCAGGATTGTTCGAATTAATAGAAAAACGCCTGTGCACATTTGGTCCCTTCAACATTAATGATAATTATGATTCATTCTAGGTTTACGAAGCTCTAGAAATAACTATTTCACATTATTTTGTAAATATAACAAGAATATGTTTTTCCCAAATTTTTGCCCATTTTTACAATAATATATACCCAAAGAGATTTGGTCAATAATTCCTCAGGGAAGCATTTTACGATCTTAATAACCGCAAATTAAAGTTATTAGAACTCGTCAGTTTGAACCCTCATACGTTCCTCAGGATGAAAATTCACCCATTTACTATTGTTACACACTATAAAATGATTGGTCCCTCTTTATCTATATTGTGAGACGTATTTCTCTAAAATGTGACGTGATAAATGAAGCAAAGTTTATTAGTTTAATATGTGAAGCAAAAACGGGCGAGAAAGTATCATAGAATCTTTTATGTAACTATTTCTGAGGAACGTATGAGAGTTAAGCGACGTTCCTTGTTAGAAAATTTGTATTTTCCGTAAAGATTCTCGGTGTGGCCATTAATCGACAAGCCGCAGTCTTCCTTGTTCGTATGTTGAAGTGGAATCGCAGCTTGCTCTCGAATTAGAGAAACTTCGATGAAAATAAAAATGTCCCGCGGACAAAATGGCCGAGAGCAGGTCGGTCAACTTTCGAGCGCGTCCATAGATAGAAGGAAAGGCTAGGGCATATAAGGGAAGAGTTGGTTGGCGGAGTTGGCCCCAGCAACACGGTGTGTAAATACCTTACACGATGGCTGCACGTTAACCTCATTATCCATGCATATGTGGTCTCCGGCCGACGACGCCACCGCGAAAGACATACACTGAATAACCGAGGCTTAATATAAGGCTGTCGTTGTTTGCTCGCCGTTTGAAGGAACCCGGGGAATACGTGGAGATTGTACGGACGACGAGCAAGCATTCGATGAAACCAGGACTGTGTTTCGGGCGCAGACAACTTGTTGCTCCCGAGGCTCTTCCCGAAGTCTCTCTCGGAAAGAGTGCTCGCTCCCTATATGTACTCCTACCTCTATTTACCGAGGAACTATCGCGAACATACAATTCTGTAGACAATTTTACAATGACCTTATTTAGGATTATGACGAAACTCTTTTTACATGAACTAATTTGTAGCAATGATTATAGTGGAACTCTTTTTACATGAACTAATTTGTAGCAATGATTGTAGTGGAACTCTTTTTATATGAACTTTGTAGTAATGTCTGGTTGACTGGATTCTAATTGAACTCAGTCTAGCTGAATTCAGATAGAGTTCAGTTAGAACTAGATCTCTAGGATTGTTTGAATTAATAATAAAATAATAAAAAATGATTTCATTTAAATAAAAATTTTTGCCCAACTCCTAGTGTTTACATTTCTATCTGAATGGATCAGAAGCCAACCAGTGCGAGACCTTCGGCATGAAAACTGAAGTAATTAAGGGGCTATTCTGGTTTCCGAGGCCGCTGCTTTCACCAACTTTTAGCAATTTTTACAACTTGCCTTTCTGCAACGAGGATGTAACTTCTTTTTGGGTCAGATTTCTTTGGACAGATCGAGGACTCCAGTGCACTTCGACAAACTGTGAAATATGTGACTTCTGTCACTCCTTTACCACTACTTCATTATTTCTGCAAACTCTCCTTTTCTTTTTTTTTTAGACATGCATTTACTTGCGAAGGCATTACGGCGAAGCTCCTGCTGCTTATCCAAGAGATATATCTCGCATCAAGATTCCTGTCACGAAAAATACAATGTAGGTACGGATCGAAATACGGAATGCATTTTTATTCGATGGCCCCTTTGCCCCTCGAACGCATCCAGAATACTTTGCACGTTGTCATCAATAAAGATCGTCAATCGAGGAATGCTTTCTCAGACAATACTCTCGATTATACATATTGTATAAATTATTTGAAAAATAATCGTTAATCCTCGTACGTTCTTCAGGATGAAAATTCACCCATTCGATATTTTCACATACTGTAAAATTATTCTTCCTTTATTTTATTTTTTCATTTCTTCTTATTATTTTTTCTACGTCGTGCGATATATTTCTTTAAATTGTAACGCTACAAGTGAAACACAATGCGTTGATTTAACGTGTAAAATAAAAATGGGTGAATCGTTATCCTAGTCTCTTTTATGCTTTTATTTTTGAGAAACGTATGGGGGTTAAGATAATAGATTATTCTGTTTGACTAAGCTTAATAATTTTCTCAAAATTCTTTCATTAGTTTCGATTGATTATAAACTGACATGTTATTTGAAATAACGTTCCCATTAATGTAATGTCAGAAGTGCTCTGGTTGTGCGTGCGCGGCAGTTTTGCAGTTGATCATGTAAATGTCGTCGGATCCTGTATCGATTACAGAATGTTGCAATAATCAGAATAAGTGATGATTGTGTTGATGCAAGGTCGGGTGAATGCAACGGATGAGGTATGCATAAGTGGAGAAAAACAATTATCATTAGTGATTCTGTGACGCTGCTTGTATCACGCAACAAAGGCATCTTTCGAAAAAAATTCAACTTCGTCATTGAGATCTCGTATCTACTCTAACTATCCATGTGTTTCCCTTTAACTCTTGAATGTGGGACTCTTCTGACGATCACAAATCATTCACGATGCTTGGAACAATAAATTCGATTCAATGGTAACAGTAAACTTATGCCCCATTGTGAGAACAACTTGCCCCACAATGGAGCAAGAAGTTCCGCTTTGCCCAGCGACAAATAAATGAAAAATTATTTAAAAAAGACCTACTACAATACTTTACGATTAGAATTTTTAAGTATACTTTTAACACATTAAATTACTCATTGACTCATTATATATTATATAATAAATTACTCATCTTTATGGAATTATGGCTTCCGAAAATTTTAAAAATCATTTCATATTTGTAAAGGCAACTATCACGGTAAATAAAATTTTGTTTGATTTTCGAGATTCTCAACACATTACCGATTTTTGAATAATTTCGAGAAAATCTAGGGTAGATGACTAAACACTTTTCAATGGAACATTCAACAGCAATTTTCATTGTGAAGTAACCAGTCACTTCCAATAACGTCATCTAATAGTTTCATTTAAGATTGCAATGTAAAAGCAAATCTCCATGCTTTCTTTTGGTATAGCAGAATTGCTAATTGCATAAACATCCGCAGCCTACTCATTAAATATGAGAATATCCAGAGTTGGGCAAACATTTTATTTAAATAAAAATTTCGAATAAAGTGGGTGTAAAACCCACTTTGAAAGAACTTGGAAAGACCCACTTTATTCAAAATGTTTATGTAAATACGATGTTTGCCCAACTCTGAGAATATCTATACTATCTCTACGTAATTTTATATGTTTGTTGAAAATCGAAACTTTTAGCTCCGGTCTCTCCACTTGTTTGTCGGTGAGCTTGGTAACGAGTACGTTCGCCTAACTTTTGCTCCCTCTTGAGCGACCAAGATGTCGGCTACTGGTCGACAATGCGTATCGGCTCTAATCGTTTCACAGAGTTCGAACCAGGAGTCAGCGACCTTGCCGAGGAATTTATTTCCTATTAAGTGCAAATTAGGTCAATTTGCTTGGGACAGTGTTTCGTTGTACACCATGGACGTAGCGAAATCTAGAATTATTAAGTCCAGGGCTATGGAAAGCTTGCCCGGAGGCCCTTCCGTCTGCTCAGGCTCGCGTTCTTCGCTCGTTGCATCATGCATTTTAGAGCAGATAAAGATAAATCGACGGTCGAGAAGGGGGATGATGACGAGACGAATGAATAGGTTTCACTTTTGCGGACGGATTCCAGCGAATCTCGGGGCGAAAACGCGATCGCGGATCGCGGCTCCGGTGCGGCACGGCGTTTTGCGTTCGATCATCTGAACCATAAAGTCGAAAGCAAGGCGAGACGATGTGGTAAGCGGCGAACCACCGCACCCCGTCGTCCCATGACTTTTTCCTTTTAGACTGTACAAAGGAGTAGCAAGAACCAGAATTCCTCGAACCCATGACTCGGCAATTATCTCGCCGCTCGATCACGATCCCGCTCGGTTACTTCGAGGCGAATTTGATGGAGATGTCTGGGAAGAAGCTAGTACGAACTGGAGACAATTCTCATGATAATCAGCGGACTGCACGGTTTTTAATTTTTAAACCAGCGCATCCGTTTCAACGTCTTCAAGCGTCTTTCTGATGGTCTGATAG
The DNA here is from genome assembly GCA_916610235.2 of Lasioglossum morio. Taxonomy (NCBI): domain Eukaryota; kingdom Metazoa; phylum Arthropoda; class Insecta; order Hymenoptera; family Halictidae; genus Lasioglossum; species Lasioglossum morio. The sequence continues at coordinate 26,619,143 of OU744326.1, forward strand.
AGGATCCGCGGTGACTGGAAAAAATTAAGATATACAGTGAACCACGAAAGTATTTCGAAAGCACTTTAAAACAAGTATTTCAAACTTTAAATCTTTAAAACTTTTTTATAACTGTACCAAACTACTTGATGTTTTGCAAGCGATTAGAAGCATTGGTGTATTAAATGATCTATAAAAAAGATTTCTGAAAGTGTTCAAAAAAGGTACAGTATAAAATTCGATAGAATTTATAACGGTTTTTCTTGATTTTAAATCTGCAAAGGTTAGTACCATTGGAAATAATATTCTATTATATTTTACGTTCTTAAAATTCGACAGAAGTTAGAACAGTTTTTGTTTATTTCAGATCTGCCAAGGCTACTGCTATTGGAAATAAGATTCTATTATGTTCCACTTTCTTAAAATTTACCTAGGAAAATTGACAATTGCGTAAACGTCTGCAGTCTTATAACGACTATTATCAATAACGCTGCAATAGGGGGTTGGTTAATTATTTTTGCTCTAGATTCACCGGACCTTTATGCATTTATCAAGAAATTAGTTTGGTGAAATGTAAAACAGTAAAGGATTAGAAAATTTCAAGAATGTTGTAATATTGCTTTTAACACATTACCAACCGGTGATTATTGCATATTTTTGAAAAAATGTATAGTACATGGCTAAATTTTCATTTAGCATTTAGTATGAACTAACTAAGTCACCCTCAATAACGTCATCTAATAGTTTCATTTAAGATTGCAATGTCAAAGAAAATTTCTATGCTTTTTTTGGTACAGCAGAATTCTTGAAAATCCTATTAATAGGCTTCCAGTCGGTAAAGTATTAACATAACAAACTCGTTAAGGGATGAAATCAATTTTCATGTTGTTCCTGCTTTCCACAATCAATGGAAAACCTTTTTATTTTACATAAGGATCCGCAGTCTAGGTAAAATAGATCGTTTTTAAACTTTCGTGTTCGCCACTGTAAATACACCATAAACCCCGCACGCTATTTATAACACGGCCTAATAATTGAAAACGAGCAAGCCTCCGTATACGGTACGCACCTAATTTCTGCGAGTTTGCAATTGTCATTTCCCGGTTGTGAGAGAGAACATAATGAAACGTATTCCGGCTGCGATGACTCCTCCTCCCACTTAAAAAGAAGCGAACAAAGATCACGTAATCAGATTTCACAGCTTATCGCTCGATTCACTGTTTGCGTACTGCTCCGTTCTTCCTGCTGTTCAATTTTAATCCAAATAACCTTCCTATTGGATTGAATATGATCAAAGACATTTTAAATCGTCTTATCAATTTCACATCACTGAATTAATTCGTAGATCAATCTGCAACAAATCTCACACGAAAATCAAAACGAAAGTTTTGTCATAAACTAATTTTTCCCCATTCTTTTACAAGAATCCTAACCCTTTTCCATAAACTAATTCTTCACCTTCCTTTTACAAGAATTTAAAATAAACGAGCGCCACCTTTTCGCGATGATAAATCAATTTGTATTTGATTATTATTCGATATTTCGTTATTGTTCCGTTCTTTAATTGAATAATAGACACACACGGTCATAAAAAAAGTGTCTGATGTGTATAGTATTATAAAAATAACGAGATTTTATTTATATTTTATGCGATTCTTACTATAATATATACTGGAGTGAATACACCTTGTGGATACGCCTTTACAATTTCAATGATTGTCAAATAAAAAATCTGAAATGGGTCGTTCGACCCCTCGCGGTAGGTTTAATGTTAACAATGAAGGTACAACACCTCCAATGATCTCATCGAACGTAAATGGATAATAAAAAGTGATCGCGACTATGTTCCTACGCTGACCTATTTAAATGCGATGGCGTGATTTTTTTATTATACCGTCTGGCGATATCGAAGGTCGACCAATAACCTACCGGTCTTTTTTTTTCATCGTTTTCCTGACACGATATCTGTCATTGCGGACGATCTCAATTGCCATACATTCGACGAGTGATATTAAATATTTCTTAAACAACCGCCACCGATAACGAGCTCTCGGTTGAGTAATCAGGTTCTTCTGCTAACGTTAACGCTATTAACTGTTCAGTGAAGCGTGGTCGCACTCACTTTCGGTAATTTTCCGGTATTGCCTCCAATCCACGAATTTAGGTCGCAACTAAACGTTCACAATTGAAGGGACTGTTGCAAAGAAAAAGACAGCTCCGGTTTCAGATAAGAGCACACAAACTAAAAGCAATAAAAGCAATTAACACTCGAGATTACTGTACCAAACGTGTTATCGTTATAGACAGCGGATTTTATGGTTTTATGACGAAAACGAGTAGGTGTAATTTAAAACACTAACAAGATTAGACGAATTGCAAAATACTGTCAAGATATTTCCAACCCATCGAACATATATCAACCCCTCACCGTACTTAGACGAGTCAGATTAAATGTAATTCGATTATATAGTTTGTAATCAACAGACTGCGGATGTTTATGCAATTTTCAATTGTTTGTAGAGAAATTTTATGAAAATGGTACTAAACGAAATCCTACTTGCATTGGCAATAACATTTGAAGATGCAAAATAAATAGAAATCGTAAGAAATTCTGTCAAATTCGATACTCCATTCTTTTTTTAATTTTTACAAACTATAAATGCATAAAGATCCGCAGTCTAGTCAGTGCCTGATTAAGCCAGCAAATGTTACCAGGAGGCTCTAGGTTTTGCACGATAATATAATAAAACATAATGAATAAATTTCCCTTCTACTCTAAAGACGTTCTAATCACTGTAACTGTAAAAGTAAAGGTACAGCAAGGTGCTAAGAGAAAAAACAAAGTTCTCTGTCGCTCCGGTTTGTTACAAATCGGATGGAAAACTTTGTAACTGTTTCCATGATCTCCATCGACAACTTGTTAATAACATATATTCATGTTTTCAGTGCACTAGTTCGATCAAATACTACTACATAAGCAATTTTGCAAATTAACACAAAAAAATGTTCAACGTTTCGGTCAACTATTTAGACCATTTTCAAGAAAAAAGGTTTCTCCTATAATCGCGTCTGTAAAAACGATTAAATTAGTATAAATTATGTTCAACATGATAACTAATAATTCAAAATGTTTTAAGTACAAAAGACCACATACTTGCTAAGTGAATTAACTATTTTAAACATATTAAAACTTTAACACAAAAACTAAGAAAAATTTTGTATACTGCGTAAAGATTCTCTGTCTAATTATAAAGTCAGATGAAATGTGAACATTCGTTAAGAAAGATAGTGTGTACACGTGGCAAAGGAAGCTGTCTAACGAATACCGATTTCGCAGCATAGGCCAGAGAACAGCGGTGGCTGATTGTCAGACGAGGACCGGATCAGTTAGCCGAGCGAATGCTCTAATTCGAGGGCGAACCATGTCGCAAAGCCAATCAACCTTCCGAACGATTTAATAATCCCGACTATTGTCGAGCAGCTGGGGAGGTCAGTTCAATATAACGTTACCTGCACAGCGAACACGCGTATTGGTACAAGCGAGCGCGAGTGGTCCGCACGAGCGAACGTGCAGCGGATGAGGGAGGCGGTTGATCGCCAACAATCGTGTACCGCATGTGAAATACAATTATTTATAAACGAAATCGCAAGCCAAGCACTTTGCGTTCCAACAGACACTTACCTTACGATAGATTACTGCAGTGTAAAGTCGCGATCTTGCTCCCTCTGAGGAATCTCCACGATCACTGTCCCTTCGCCTGCCCCTTCCACTGGGGGGTAAGCATCCCTGCAGGGTGCCATGGAAATCACCGACAGAAATTTCCCAGACACGACTTGCGCCCTTGGCGTGCTTTTTCTAAACACGAGGGGCGGTCCAACAAATTTGGCACTTTTCTTTTTGTTTAAGGGCGGTGGGGGAATGTTCTTACGCACACCCTCCCCTTCGATGTAAGTTGGGGAAGGTAGTGTGGAGCTCGACTCCTTCCTCTGATATAATTGGGGGGATTATCCTTTTTATTGTTTTTGTTTAAGGGACGGTGGGGGAATCCTCTTATGGACACCTTCTCTCCGAGGGTGGTTGAGAAGGTAGTGCCGGACTCGGCTCCCCCCTCAGATGTTATTGGGGTGATTGTCATGGGCTCAGACCTTAGACCATATATACTTATAGACACGGTATAGGTATAGTATGTGTATAGGAAAGCCGAGAGTTGAGCGTGGCAAAGATCGTTGTAAAATGCAGTAAAATGTGACGTCACAAGATAGTTCTTAAGATAATTTCAAAATGGCTGACACGGCAGTGTCAACTTTCTATGTAACGTTTATTCAAACTAAAAATTGTCTACACCGATTGCAAGAAATAGAAACTAAATTGAATGTTATTTCTTCCCTTAATGATTGTAATAGAGCAGAAATCGGTAAATATTTACAACAGGTCCACGTCTTCCGATTTTGATGAAATTTAAATATGTTATAGATTTCGACATTTTGAACAACTTTTACCTTTTTCAATATTTCATTTAAAACTAAATCCTTTTTCAATATTTACTGTGTTCTTATTTGATTTTGTACGCTTTTCTGTTAAATATGACCGGGTACTTCTTTGTTTTGCACAGCAGTATGTCGCAGATACTATAGAGCGATACTACACCCTCGATTTAGTAAAAAAATGACATAAGGAACTGCCCGCAAAATTGACCTTGAACGTGAAGAACAAGGTAAACAAATTTTCGTTCTTTTTTCGCTCTAGAATTATCGGACCGTCAAAATAATGTTTTCATGTTTTCATGTGGACACTTATTCGACAAATTTATTTAATTCGACATTATTTCGTAAAAAAAAGACACGCAATGTCTTTTGTCTGTGAATATATATACACACTTATCTTCTCTCTCTCTTTCTCTCTCTCTGTCTCTCTCTGCCAGTACCGAATCAGTTCTGTGGCATTGCGACACGTGTACGTCGGGCCCCGAGATACATTTCTTTTTTTCTTAACACTAGAACTACCGGACAAGTCAAAATGACTCATGCAACTGTTTTTAGATTAGAAATATTAAAAGTATAAATATGTTTTTTTGAGAAATTTTTTTAGTAAACTTCTCTATTGAAGTACATATTCATTATTAGAAGGCAATGTATGCCAACTGTGTTTAGTGCTCGGTAGTTCTAGTGTTAATAAATTTATGAGAGTTTTCTTGCAACTTCTATTCCTAACTTGAGTTTGAGGACTCCAAATTTTTTACTACTGGGGTCCTCCACTTGAGTTGAGCTGCCACTGGTGAGGAATAACGTTATAGAAGGGGGAAGTACAGTAGGAACTCTGTACGCGACGTCCTCTCTTTCGCGCAGAGAGTTGCAGAAGGTGAATCTGATGGACGGGTCCCATGGAAATCACCGATACAAATTTCCCCAATATTTCGACTCCAGATTTTGACGTGACCGACAACGAATCTAAAATCGTTGTCAATCAAATTCGTTGTCGATCAAAGTCGTTTTCGGTTGAAGGCGTTGTCGAATCTGTAGTCAGTGAAATGTTGGCGGTGAAAACCGTGCCGCGGAATGTGTCGGTGATTTCCATGGGACCCCTTGATGGACATACCCGATTACATTCCAATATTTATGAAAAAACATCGGCTTTGATTTATCAGAACTCCGGTACGCCACAAAAAGGCGACTTGGAGACGAACGAAGAAGGGAAATGAACAGAGCAATCACGCGGTTTCGATCGAACCTAAGTTTCCTTAGATTTATGTGGTTCACCGAACACATCGATCGTGATCGGATCTGGATCCTTCCTCAAAGGTTCCTCTTCGGGGCTAGATGGTTGACCCCGAGTCCTCCGCTTGGCTTGCATGTCCTCCGCTAGCTGCTGAATAAGATCCTTGAACACGTAGTTGTCCAGGTTCTTCGCGATGTAATAGAGGAACAGCCAGTCCCCGAAATGATACTCGTGCGTGACAGTCAGCACGCTCCATGGGTTGTACTTTCCAGGACAGGCAAACTTGAAAACGTACTTGTTGAACATCGTGCTCCTACGAATGCAACAAACAACGGTTCCAGCTTTGATTCAAATGTGATTCTCGGCAATGGGCGAAAAAAAACATTTAAAGAAATATTCGAATGAGAAGTACATTATCCACGTGTAATGCATTTTTTACGAATGCGAAATGCATTGGGTTGGCAAGAAAATAATTTCGGTATTTTAAGGTGACATAAAACCGAATTTCTTTATTTCAGCGATGAACTTTAATTGATAAAATATTTTCTATTTTTTTTTGGCAAAAGATCTTTGAACAAAAGGGAAAACATCTGGTTCATTAAAGTTCAGTGCTTGAATAAAAAAATTGGGCTCTCTATTTCAACTTAAAATACCGAAATTACTTTCTTGCCAGCCCAATATTTGGATATTGTGTTCGATTGTTATGACATTTTATGTAAAATACTTCTATTGAGCAAGGTTCTATCTATTTAACTAAGAATTCCTCCGGTGGTGGGGATAAACTTTGGACAGTTACTGTAGAGATCTTTACGGAGAGAACACTGTACAGCAAATAACATATATTCGTGTTTTCTGCGCACTTGGTTCAATCAAATACTACTACTTAAGCAATTTTGCAAATTAACACAAAAATGTTCAACGTTTCGGTCAAATATTTAGACCATTTTCAAGAAAAACGATTTTTCGTATAATTGCGTCTGTAAAAATGATTAAATTAGTATACATTATGTTCAACATAATAACTAATAATTCAAAATGTTTTAAGTACAAAAGACCACATACTTGTTAAGTGAATAAACTATTTTAAACATATTAAAACTTTAAGACACATGTTGATTCCATGCTTGCAACGTATAGAATGAGGACACAGAGGTTAGAGTTTGAAGAACACAGAATCAGAAAGCATCGATCGTGCCATTGGCCGATCAATATAGCCAATCAATATTTGCCGGTCTAAATATATAATGGTCTAAATATTTGACTGAAACGTTGAAAAATTTTGTGTTAATTTGCAACATTGCTTAAGTAGTAGTATTTGATCGTACCAGTGCGCTGAAAACACGAATATATGTTATTAACAATTTGTCGATCGAGATCATGGAAACAGTTACTGTACAGTAAAGTTACGATCTAGCTCTCATGGCCTGTTCCGATCAGGGACAGAAATCATGTAGGTAAACTATTTTTTACGACTGCGTCGCCGCATCGAAAGTACAAAAGGATGTCCATGTTCTCCAGTGGAAGGGGTAAACGAAGAGACTGTGATCGTGGAGATCCTCATGGAGCTAGATCGCGACTTTACTGTATATACACATAATCGACGCAAATATGGAGACACATGGCGTATAAACAGTATTAACCTGGCGTGAAGCAGCATCGTCAATATCCTCCATACCAATCCCAAACCGGTTATCACGGACAGAATGATAAACCAGTACCAGAGGAACACGTAGATCTTTTCGTTGACAATGTTCAACGCCATGATGCAGAGGGCGTCAATATCCTGCACAGTCCCGGAAGGACCGTATTTGTAGAATCTGCACTTGGTAACCTGAAACATCCACGAACAGGATTATCCGCAGGATGTCCCACAAATGTTGTGCCTCCTTGAAAGGTTCCTAAAACAACTTTCCATTTGCGAAACTGTTCTCCGTGACTATTCATCAAGCAGTTATGAACGAAGAACACGGAACGAAGCCGTGGAGGAGATCTTCGCAAACTAAAAAGTTGCTTAAAATGGACACAGGAATTGCCTCTTTCAAGGAAGTACGTATGTACAATGTTTGCGGGGGGGGGGGGTCCCATGGAAATCACCGATACAAATTTCCCCGACAACATTTCACCGACTCCAGAGTTAACTGACAACGATTTTGACCGACAACGAATTTGTCCGACAACAGTTTTACATTCGTTGTCGGTCAAATCTGGAGACGGTAAAATGTTGTCGGTGAAAACCGTGTCGGAGAAAGTGTCGGTGATCTCCATGGGACCCGTTTGCGGAACACCCTGTGTAGATCACGCGGAGCGTTTTCCGATGCTTTGAATCGTTCCATTCGAGTTAACACAGCTCCGTTGACATTCGACATTTCTACAGTCGAAACTGGTTCCGCGATGTTTTAACGTTTCAATACGGAAGGCATTTCCGACCTTGTCTAGGCGTGACTACGCTTGCAACGTGTCCAGCGATTGAAACGCTACGTATGTAGCACTGATAACCACGAGATATCCTCGATTCACTTGAACGATATCAGCAATCACCGGGCGGAATTTTTTTTTTTTTAAATAACCGACGCTCATTTCCACCAATCTCTAAACAATTTCCGCGAAGATAAGTATTGCACAGCGATATATCACAGCGGCTGGTTCCAGAAAATCGAGCGTTTCAACACTCGTGTCAATTCATCCTTGGATCACGGATGCAAAGTTTGTTTTGACTCAGATTCAACATCCGACTGCTCGCTTCACGGTGATCTGCCGGAGGCTGACAGTTACTCACGATACTCGTAATCGTCTTTCGAGTTGGATAGCAATTCAACGAGTAGCCAGATGAAGAAATTACACCATCGCGTTACAATGCAGTCCGTTTTGATCTGAAGCAGCTAAGGTATCGAAGGCTGGAGAGCTGTGTCATTTCGAAGAGCGCTGTTTCAAAGCGTGTACGCCAGGGGTGGCCTTTTTCTCACAATTGAAACAGTACCGATGAATTCTGTGTCAAAGTTAAAGAACTTTCGATAGAAATGAGATAGAGCCATGAAATGTTTTTAAAACGAAAGCTGAAACTTTGTAGAATATGAAATAGTTATGTAGATTGTGGTACGAACGTTTTTTAATCTTGAAAAAATTCGTTGAACTTACATAATCTCCAGAAAATTGTGGTTTTTCCAATACCACAGTTTTTCTATAGATTTTTTCACGCTGATTTCAAGTCTAGCCTCAAAATTTGTCTACGACCTCCGGATCTTCCAAAAAATAGAATTATTGTTGATAATTAGAATTTTTATTTTTTCAAGGTTAAAAAACGTTCGAACCATAATCTTCATAATTATCCCATATTCTGCAAAGTTCCAGCTTACATTTAAAAAAAATTTCATCGCTCTATCTCATTTCTATCGAAAGTTCTTTGATTTTGATACAGAATTGATCGGTTTGGCCCATAGTGCGGCGCACAGTGGGCAATTCAGACAAAATCAAAGAACTTTCGATAGAAATGAGATACAACGATGAATTTTTTTTTAAATTAAAGCTGAAACTTTGTAGAATATGGGAAAATAGGGAGATTATGGTATGAATGACACAAATTTCTCCGACACGGTTTTCACCGACAACATTTTACCGCCTCCAGTATTGACCCACAATAACTTTGGCCGACAACGCTTTTAACCGACAACGATTTCGACAGACAATGAATTTGATCGACAATGAATTTGACCGACAACGATTTTAGATTCGTTAAGGGCCAAAGTAGTTTTCGGTCAAATCTGGAGTCGGTGAAAACCGTGTCGGGGAAAGTGTCGGTGATTTCCATGGGACCTGTGAATTAATGGTCCCCCTCTGGCCCATATTCAGAGGGGGATTACTTCGCGCTTATCACCATGAGCCTGTTTTTTTGCTTTTATTAAATGTCCAGGCCTGATGTAACGGTTTCCTCTATAAACTAATAGCGGTGTGTGTCGTCGAATGTACCTTAGGAAAGACAACGTCAAGGATATCCATCTCTCCGTGGGACTTGTCGCCACCCCCCGAGTGGCCTAGACCGAGGAAAGCACCACCCAGGAACCGATCGGTTACGTATATCTGTACTAGAACGTTGATGAAGTTGAGAACCTCGCAGAGGCCTAGGTAGTAAGCCCATGGTCGGTTCAAGTGGATGCGATTCACGAAAGCGATGCGAATCTGTCGGATCTTATCGTTCCGATCATTCTTTGAGGGAACGGTTACATTATTGGAGAGCTTCATTGGCTCGTCGCGCAGAGCCAGATTCGATAATTGCAACCCGGATACCATGAACTTCAGACGACCACCTGGACTGGCAAAAATGATTTATTTCACACGGGTCACCGGTCTACATATAAAAATAATTTTTTCAAACAAACTTATTCAGAGCTCTAAGAACTAGAACTTTTATTTCAACTATTTCTTTGATAATTTTCCGGTGTTCACGACTTCAAAGTTCGTATAGATAAACGGAGGTTCGGATAAAAGGGTTGATCGAGTAACAAATGATCGAACCTTTGCGCTGAGAGCATTAGTAATTTAATGTTAACAACAACCACGATCGATATAAGGATACAATTAAAAGTATTGATGAAAAACAGGCACGAATAAATTACAGCTGCCTTCGTGGATGGGTCTAATAAATGTTTATGAAAAGTTTCATCAGAATCGTCGAGTATAAAACAACGTTTCTATTAGCTCGCTTTCTTGTCTGTGTGTCTGTCTGTTCGGTACAAATCTTGATTTTAAACCAACTTCCCGATGAGCTAGATACTTGAAAGTTTTCCATAATTTTTTTATCTCACGTAATTTGATTTATGTTTAATTTTTTCAGGTAAAGAACAATATTAATTAGTAGTTAGCCGACCCCTGTTCTACAGCTCAACGAATGCATAAATTGAAATTTTTTTGAAATCGTGATACACGCCGTTTTTTTCTGGCAACCACAGATACATTGAAAGAAAAACTGTATATCGGCACATTTGGAGAAACTGACCTTCAGCATGTCGCCACAGGTAGTGAGGCACGTAGAAGAAGATTGCCTGGAAAAACAGAACGAAAGGAACCCACTGATAGTAGGCATGGTGAACGATGGAGTCGTCATTCCCAGCTGGACCTACTCCTGGATGTGGCAACTGGCCCGAATCGACCAACGTCATGTTCATGTGCTTCGCCTGAAACATTTACTCGTTCGTTTTCGTCATAGTTACGCTCCGTATTCCTAGCGGAACAAATATAGCAACTTCGTGGACGTTTCTCTACCTTAATAGTCGATAGTAGATTATTTTATCGACCGTCATTTTTGTTTTTAAACAGAAATTAATTTTTCGCGGCGCCCAGGTTCGATCATTAATACTATACTTTGGCTCTACTGTAGCGGATATGTCAAAGTGACATAAATTTGCTATAATGAATATGTTTAAGTGATATACACTTGTTATTCTAAAAATAGTAGAGGAAAAGGAAAGGACGAAACACCCACCACCTTTCCTTTTCCTCTACTATTTTTAGAATAACAAGTGTATATCACTTATAGCAAATTTATGTCACTTTGACATATCCGCTACAGTAGAGCCAAAGTATAGTATTAATGATCGAACCTGGACGCCGCGAAAAATTAATTTCTGCTTAATAGTCGATATAATAATTTTTTTGTTTAATAATTTACAGACGCACTTATTAATTTTCTAGAAGATGATCTGAACATAGATTGAAACACGTCGACATTTGAGTTTGATAAATTGCAGAATTGCTTCTAAGTAAAAATTTATTTTGATTGAACCAGTGCGCCGAGAGCATTAGTGCATCTTTTATAAACAAATATACGATCGATAGAAAGGAACATTTTTCTAACTTAACACTGAAACTACCGAGCACTGAAATCGATCAAAATGTCCCAGCAGATAGAACTGACAAAACTGTATTCATTTAGAATTCGTGCAATTTTTATTGCAATATGTGTTTGGATAAAGAAATTTGACGAATTCCATGGAAGCAACGTCGTTATTTCAATAATTATAAAATTAATAATAATGTAAGACGCAACGGTAGGTTTAGTGTTAAAACGATTTCACTGTTCAACTTGAACTTGTTTCGTTCATAGTGAACTGTTCCCGACAGGTTTTATATTTATATTCTTTTTGATATTCAACTTTCTGACAGCTTTTATATTTATATATTTAACTTTCTGACAGCTTTTCGTGGGTGGTACGCGATTTTGCAACTTTACGCAAAATTCAATGTTTCTGCATGAATTGTAAGACACAGAAGCTAAATGGACGTTGACATCTTTCAGAAATAATTTAATGGATACTCTTAAAGTCTTTTAATCGTCTCAATGTTTTAAGTATTTCACCACACTAGAAAGAAAGAAATACATTAAACAAATGTAAGAGATTAAGTCTTGCGGACACACGTGCACGACCTCTCCGCTACGCTGAAGATATGGGTCACAAATGACCCGGTGCTAGCCTGACGAAGATTAAAGAATGCAACTAGTAATTTTGCAGTGGTCGAAGTAATAACTCTATTATATGAGATTATTATTCATTTCGGAAAATATAAGGATACCCGGTAACTTGTGTCGTTAGTTAATGTTCGAACTATCAATATGTTAGTGTGTGTGTGTGTGTGTAAAATTCACAGTAATTTAAAACAGTGAAGACTTTTAACAAATTTTAAAAATACTGTTGTATATTACTCTTATAATTAGTTCATTAAAATAACTGGATTATGTTCCTTAAAAATTTCGAAATTATGCGATTCCTAAGCTGCATGTAACAATTTGCTACATAAACCATTTGGTATAAAACACCAATAAATTAAAGTGAAAAAAACGTTTGCATTCCTTGTATAATCCGCATGTCTTGCACATTTACATCGCTTACATTACTAGCATAATAATGCGCAAGTAGATATATTACTTACAAGAATATATAACTTACGTTGTGCTTGTATGGTATACTTATCTCGTTAAATTGAGTCAATTTGTTAATTAGTAAACTCTCGGAATGATAAGCATTGACTCATAACGCGTGAATCACGATCGCGTAGAGTGTGAATAACAATAATGCGTAGACATTGTCCAAACAGTCAGAATTCGAGAGCGTCATTCTAATATTAGTAATTGATGCAGTAATTCGTGGTAATATTTATTGCCTGTACTTTTGTAAAAGCTGTCAGAATTTGAATCGATTGTACTCTCGTTCTCTTCATAAATTTTGCAAACATTTTACAGTACAATTCATTCTCATTCTTGCACCGTAGGAACTCGACGCGCAACAGTTACCAACGTTCAAGAGCCACTATATTTGTTCCATCCAGTAACTTTGGTATTCACTATTTACCACTGTGTATGTGGAGTTGAAGAAACAAAAAGTGTTGATCACATGTTCCGGTACCCCCGAACCGCTGATGCATCTTATCATGAAAGAAAAACCGACGATTACAGTGCTTTCTTATTGTTCACTTTTAATGGGAACGATCTGATATGATTTCAATCAATCAATTCTCTCGACTTTATCGGAAACCCATTTGTTTTACGGAAAAAAGTAATACGACGAAATATTGTGTACTATATAAGGGGTGGTCTATCTTGTAAATAAATCGGTCTTTTCATGGGAAAATTAATAATCGAATTAACCGTCTAATCAACAATTAGTTTAAACGACACAACGTAGAGAGCGGTTTATTGTATTGCAATTATTTGTAAATCACGTAATGAAATATCAATACAGTGAATCAATGGACGCTTCGCTATAAACCATAAAACAGTTAATGATCGCTAACTGTGTAAAATGAGGCGAATAATAATTTGACGTCTGACATATCTGAGAACCTATAATACAGTTGTAACACGAGAGCGGTAATTGGCAACTCATTCACCATTTTCATATTCGCGATAGCGGACAATGTTAACACGATATATGTATTTAGCAGACAAAGATAATAAAGATAAGATAAAATAGCATTTGCATTCTAGCGATCCAAACAGTTTTCACATATTCTTGACATGTATTTTGGGTCATTATCATTATATTTAAATTATATAGTTAAAACAGTTCAAGGTTCGTAATCTGTACGAAATGTCAGAGTTTTGCTAAAAACCAAAGGTGTCCCAAGACTTATTCCACTGAATTTCAGCGAATTGACCATGGTCCAGTGGTGCACCCAGAATTTAGTTTTTGGGGGTGGGGGCGAATTGAACAGAATCACCTTCTTTTTGTAAAAATATTTGTTAACGATAGTCAGGGCTATTAGTACACAATTTTAAATGCTAAACATTTTCTGATCCAAGCGTGGGGCCTGTAGCATTTGCTACTTCTGCTATACAGGGTGTCCCACGTAACAGTTTTCACGTTTTTTTAAGTACTTGCGATAATCTGACAAAAAATGTTTTCAACAAAAGTTGATCAGTTTTTGATATAACTATATATTGCGATAAAAAAAGTTCTAGACACATTTTCGAAACCTTGATTAAATGAACGCATACGATTTCGTAAAAATGTCACATCAAATGTTCGATTCGTAGTAAATTTGCATTGCAGAACAAATCGTAGCGAAGTTCTTCGCATGCTGTACAGATTTGCTGCTCTCTACGAACTGTCGACAATTCACAACAAAGAAAAACATGTCAACATACATATGATGGCTTAGTTATTTAGGTAGTTCGTGGCTAGACCTGAAGACAGTTCTTCTGCTTATTCTCGACTTGTCACAAGTTACTATCACCCATTCAAGCAGACTGTCATGTTTTGTTGAAATTTTCATTTCTTCGCCTTCAAGGTCATCCCAAGGCCATGATATACTAGGTCAGTAAATTTGTTTGACACGGGCTATAATACTGTTAAGTCAAAAATACAAAGAGACGTTTGAAAAAAATGAAGGTGACCTCGATTCCTCTTGCGTTTTTCATCCCTGTGATGAATAGAATACAGGTGGTATTCTATTGCAAAAATATTGTTGACCTATTGACCTCAAGATTCAAGGTCAAAGTTAATTTCGCGATAGCTTACGCCCATTGGTTTCTGTGTAGAATTCTTGCTATATCTAAACACTATACCCTGTATAGCATATTTCAACAGACCGCATCAAAGATTCTATGCCACTCGAAACTTAAAGAACCTCTGACCGATAGAAGTAAATGGCCTATTGGGTCACATTTGCATGACTATCCGCTGTATAATTGTTAATGTATTGTACCTTACATTTCGTTGCGTCACTCGTGATTACTCCCGACTAGACAGCGGATCTTTATGCAAGATAAAAATGTTTTACCTGAATTATACCAAACTAGAGTGAAATAGAAATTTATTTTCGTTGTCTATATATCGATGAAAGGTTGAAAATAATATATATTACAGAATTTTAACCCTCGACGGACGAGGGTTAAAATTCTTCTGATATTTTCACTGTTTCAAATTGGGTTCCATGGAAATCACCGACACAAATTTCCTCGAAACGGTTTTCACCGACTCCAGATTTGACCGACAACTATTTTGGCCGACGTCATTAACCAACAACGTCTTTAACTGAAAACGAATTTGACGACAACGAATTTGATCTACAACGATTTTAGATTCGTTGTGGGTCAAATTCGTTGTCGATCAAAGTCGTTTTCGGTTAAAGACGTTGTCGGCCAAAGTAGTTGTCGGTGAAAACCGTGTCGGGGAAATTTTTGTCGGTGATTTCCATGGGACCTTCAAATCACGCCTACTAGTTCTTGTTATAAATGCATAAAGATGTCCGCTGTGTAGTTGCGACCTTCGAAATGTTTGCTTCTCTACCTGATGTGCTCCCCGAAGAACTGCCTAGACGTGACGAGGACCGAGCCGACCAGCAGGATGAGGAACGTGGCTCGATAGTGTAGCTTGAAAACTGATCACAGAAAAACAGATATAAATTATGTTCGTCGAACGGAAAAAATTAAGAGAAGTAACTGATGCACTAGGTGAATGGTTTTCGTTACCGATATTGTCGATAGCCACGGCATCTTGGGTAACTTTCAACTTCACGTGGTCCTTGAGGGCCGCAAACGTGGCTAGCACGGTAGCCATGTCTGCTAGACTTCCTTCGGTTCTATCAGAGCAACAATACCCTCATTCGTTCCCACAGGATAGTCCCGATTCCAGCCGTACGTATTTCAAAACGACAACTTCCGGTGCTATACGAACCGTGCGAATTCACCCCGTCACGGTTTTGACAAGCGAGACTTTCCACAACACCAATTGAATGTTGATCGAATCCGCACTGAACTCTTCGAGCTAGAAGAATTCTCATTTCTTGTTATCACCAGCCACGATTGCGCAGTAGCTTAAGACTGAC
Organism: Lasioglossum morio; assembly: GCA_916610235.2. NCBI lineage: Eukaryota > Metazoa > Arthropoda > Insecta > Hymenoptera > Halictidae > Lasioglossum > Lasioglossum morio. The sequence continues at coordinate 26,635,155 of OU744326.1, forward strand.
AACGCTTCACGAAACTAGAAAGAGTCAGCGTTATTATTGTGAAGGCACTTATTCGCGCTGATAACGTCAGATAACATCAAAAACTGGAGTGAAGAATGTAATACCATCACGACGAGAGACACACCGTGACTCCACCTCGAGAATCATTCCCTCTGTGAATTACTCTATCAATCTAGGCAGTGTATGGAACCGAGTCCAGAAATTAACTGACCCTAGACTATATCGAAGATTATACAAATCTATGTATTATGCGGATTCAGATTCGGTAAATAATCTTCCGTTTTAGTATTTAAACATTTCAAAAATTCGCCGAACAATTTCTTTTCTTTCTGTTTATCAGAATCAATTCGATAATAATTAACCAACTGATAAATACATCTGTGATCATTCAACAATTGACAGATCACTTCAATAAACAATCGCAGTACAGTAGCGGTTAGATACTCCTTCATGTTAGTATGGTATTTAAACATTTCATAAATTCACTGAACAGTTTCTTTTTTTTACTGCTTATCAGAATCAATTTGATAATAATTAAGCAATCGATAAATACATCTGATCATTCAACAATTGACGGATAAAGAACGTCAGATCGTGTGTTCCGCTCGATATCAAACAACTTTTATTCGAAACTTTTTTACCACGTTTTTTCTATAGAGCAAAAAAGATAATTTACATTTTAAATGAACAAATAGTTTTATTATCTGCAATTATGCATAAAATATTCTTGTTATTTAAGTATCACATCAATCATTGATTTAATTTTAGAATTGTGATAAGAATTTAGCAATATTGGATACCGGAAGATATATCTTTTTCATCAAAAATTAACAAGTTAGACTTTGTTAATTCAATTCAGAACTTGTGGATTTAATTAGGCGAAAAAAGGAACGCGTAAGTACATACTACATTGTATTGATGCATAACTGAATAGAAGTGTAGGACATTTCTTTTATTTATAGCGGATAGAGGTATATTTAGAACTATTCAAATGAGCATTCAAGGATAACCAGCGGTAATTGTTTTTAGGTCTTGACAAAAAGCACTAAAAAACCTTGTGCGAGTACGCACCGTGCTAACAGTATTGCAAACACCATGCAAATAAAAAATTTCAGTAACTGGGAATTAGAATAACAATATTCTCTAACAATAAGTGATGATTATCATACTATTGTGATAAAATTTATTTTTAATATTGTTTTATATGGAAAAGTTTGAGAAATTCTAATCGAATGACCAAGGACTGTACGATGCATTTCGTCATTTTACACGTTTACTGTTATTTTTCTTACTTATACGATAAACCTAGTTTATTATCATTATTATTGACTTTTGGCTTATGTAGGCTATGGATTCCATGAGTTAACGAACACATTTCATCTATTGGTACAATAAAACACAGACCACGATAACATTAAATTACATTATTACTTTGCTTTCAGGAACTATATTTTATAACTTGATCTAACAAGAATTTTTACAGGAAACGTTAATTTCTCCGTAGCTATCATAAATACATGTCTTAAGGAATAAACTTATGGAATGAACTCCCCACAAATGCATCTTTAGAAACTCAACAATGGAAGATTAAATAATTTGAAGCCTGTTAAAATAACGAGGTTCCAGTGTTCAATTAAAATTGAATAAAATTTCTGTTCGAAATTTCGTTTCTAATTCAACCTGAAATGCCACACTTCTCGAAGATTTTATACTTGACTCAGCAATAACGAGGGAAAGGATCGATCTACATTATTCTACGTGGTAAGAGTAATTTCATACGGCGAGGGTACGTGGGTGTTCCACGTTCATCGATGATATACGTGATCGTCGTATCTAGCACACCGGCCTAAGTTACGAAACAATCCTTCGACAATCTATATCAACCCGATGATTTCACTTAATCACATCGATAGCAAGACAAATACGATGATTAACTTGATTGACGATCACTCTCCGACAGCAGCTTTATTCTATTCAAAAATACATCCGTCAGATAAGGAACTTATATTATCAAACAACGAGGAACTACCATTCCAGTGATTTAACGGAATCTATAGATACAAAAGATAAAAAATACATGTTTTCTGTCCGGCAAACAGGATCGAAACTTTCAATTAATACTTCTTTAATATTTCTTTCGAGGAAATTTCTTTCAACGAAATGTTTCACTACCAAAAGAAAGCCTACAAATTTTCTTCTACACTGCATTCTTATATGAAAGTATTATTAAGTAAGTCGTGAAGTATGAAACTTGACAAATGTGTTCGAAATTTGTGTTTTATTTGTCAAGATTCATACGATGACGTTATCGAGGGTGACTTGTAAGTTCGCAATGAAACTTGCTATCACTGTTGAACGCTCAACTAAAAAGTGTTCAGTCACGGACCATAGATTTTTCAAAATTATGCAATAATCACCGGTCGAAATGTGTAAAGATTTCCCTGTAAAGATGGAAAATTGCATAAGCATCCGCGGTCTAATCAGACATTTTTTCAAAGCCGAATCCACGGCTGCAGAACGAGCGAGTAATGAAAAGAATTAAGGAACTCGGGACGGCTGGAGAGAGAGTGGGGGAGGAAGAAGGTACGCGAGCGAGGGGACAAGAAGATAAACAGGTACGAAACCAAGGTGGAAAAGGAGTAAGGTCACGAAGAAAGAAGGAACGGTGATCAAGAAGGACAGGAACAAAGGAGTAAGAGGGGATAGAATGTCGAAGGTAGGACTTTGACCGGCCGTTGCCCCTGATGCGGTTGCCTCCGGCTCGCAAACCGAACAGATCCTCCAAAGAAAACTCTGTCCTCTGGTTTCTCCATTCCTGTAGCACGTATACACAGCGGGTTTCATCATCCTCAGGTACGCCGGTACACCTACCTGTCTATTTACGGTTTTGCCAGCACCCATTGTGGACTCGCTAGAACGAAACATTCGCTCGCAGACTTCTTTTCTCCTTTATCACTTGGAAAACCAGTTCCTGAAATAAGGGAATAAACTGCGTTTCTCTTTTCATTTCCACGTGATCGATAACAAAAAAAAAAAGAAATTAGTATCGATGCGTTATCGTCCGATTCGATAGTATGCAACGTGCTAGCTGTTGATTCAGACGCTGCTTCGAGGCTTGTAGCAAGTCTCTTGTAGGTTTGAAACGCGTTGTTCCTGCACGAGAAAGAGAAGTTTGGAGTATGCTTCGAATAGATGGGACTGGGTAGAACCGTTATTATCTGCATTTTAGAACGGACCATAAATGCCAGAAGATCTATCCCTTCTCCTTCGTTTTACTCTCGCCGAGTTCGTTTACCTGGAACGTGTCATTTCGGGCCCTCTGGGAGCAACCGTTTTACGCAACCCGTGATGTTGGTTACGTGGCAACCAGCATACTGCAGGCCCTTAAACAAAGTAGTATTTAACAACGTAGCTTATATTTACTTGTAGGATTAACACTAAACCTACCACGAGATGTCAAATGATCCATTTTAGATTTTTTTATTTGACAATTATGGAGATTGTAAAGGTAGTTTTACTACCTAGGTAACCTAAGGTAAGCTGAGGTAACTTCAGAGTAACCTGAACTGGCCTCCTATACAGATAAAAATATAAAAATTCGCTCATATTGTACGATTCTTCCTCTTTAAAATTCCGTTTTTGTTATACATATAAAAATATAATATTTCGGCTGTATTCAACGATTTAAATTTCCGTTTTTGAGGTAATAAAGTAATTCTGTCTTTGACTTCAGTAAATATATTATAGTAAAAATAGCACAAAATTTAAATTTAAATAGTCACTTTTGATTTTCGGTAGGTTTAGAGTTAAGTAAATTGTGTATTTCATATGTGCCTTGTTTCAACTCTGTCCAACAGTCTTCCTAAAAATAAGTTGCTTAACATTATTAAGTCTACCGAGCACTACATGTGTCACTAGTTTCTATTACTTTATACAAAATAATGTGAACGTATATCTATCCAAATTTGTAGTCATTTTTTAAATAATGTATACCCAATAAATATATTGTTTGTTATCTACATTATCAATTAAAATATGACATTTACATTAAGAGTGTATATACATCAAATGTAAAACATATTTGAAAATGTTTCTACAATTTCATTTGTGACTTTCTTAAATTAGTTAACGTACAAATGCGTGGTCTGTCAATAAATTGCAGTGAGAGGGTTTAATCCACTTACCAAAGTGTCGCTTCCATCAATTCTTATTACGCTGGGAACTATAAATGTGATTTATGCTTCGAACGGGGGACAGGAATATCAAAATTGATTTCGTAAAATTACTCTGGAATATGATAGAAAAAACGAATATGTTAAAGATAAAGAATATGAACGTTTAGAATTATTTTTCATCTCTTTATGAATATGCATACTTGGTGTGAATCGCACATCTATAAATATTTCTCCGAACGAGTTTGATCGAAGACTTTCCAAGTAAGACAAGATGTTATCAATCAATTACCAGAAAAAATACACTCGATAAATTGCAAATAAAGAGAATATTAATTGTTAGGTTAAAAGCTAGAACTAATCACTGCAGAACTTGGATAAAACGTTAACGAAGGATCATTAAGCCTCGATAGTTTCTATAAATGGTGTTCTCGCCGTATTATCCCGTTAGATAAAGTAAGTAGCTCTTGTTTTTAAGCTCGTTAAATTCGTCCTGACGTCTACTAACGAGCAAAAGAAATTATATATTACCATACAAAGTGTCTCAAAAATGTTATACGTCAAACAACGTTAGAACAACATAACTTTCGAATATATTAGAAAAGTGAGTGCTAACAACTGTATTATATGTAGTAATAACTCCTGTACTCATTTCATTCGAATCATAATAGAATATTAATAAATTATTTAGACAAATAATTTAGATGGCCCGGTCAGCTGAATCGTCCTGTACAAACAATAGTGTATTCCTCAAAAAAAAAGAATTGCACTGCTGATTCAGATAATTCACGAGCAGGATAATAGTACGATTTCACGGCACATTGACGTTAAGACTGCACGGTCGGGTTACTAATCAGCAAAATGAGAATAATTTTGTTCGTGTCCCCCAGCGGCAGCGCTGATCGAGGGATATGAAATTGGTTGGACCTCGAATATCCTCGAACAAGCGCGTCGAGGTTCGTTTTACTGATCATTAATCTCTAATCGGAGCACACACATGCACGTGCAAAGAGCCCCTGCGCGGTCGTTAGGCTATTTAATAAATTCCATCGCTGTGTGTTAGTCGCTATTGCGCAGGGTCATCGGTATAAAGTTGAACGAAAGGTCGGGATTAAGCGGAAATTTAATTTCGCACGGGTACACGCGGACATCTAGAATTTTTCGTACCCCAAATCAATTATCTATTTCGTCTAATAAGCTTGATAAAATTAGTGTAAACCACGTGGTCGCTAATGACCTAGCTGTTAATGTGACCAGATTCAAATAAACCATAAATAAATAAATAGAACCTTATAGAGTTGAGAGCGACGTGAAATAAATGAAATTAGTAAAATTCTGATGAAACTCTGCGTTAAAGTAAATTTCATATCTGCCGCGAGTACAGTGACAGTTAGTCTTTTGCAATCGTTCGGAAATCAGAAATTAAAAAAAAAAACCGTGTCTGTCTTATCGGAACACTTGGCAGAAGATTCTTTTTAGATGTGAGAGATACAGTATCTATCTCGTTTTCAGTGCCAGCACGTCATAGAGGATGACGGGTGAGATTTTGCGTGTTACAGGTGTTGCAACTTTCCGATCGACGCGAAATTTCACGTTTTGGCCCGTCAGTAATTCACAGTCGAGACGTGCGACTGTGTTACACATACACAGAATGAATTAAACGATGTAGATTACAACGGTATGCTCGGACGCGTGCTGCATTTCAATGTCACGCAACAGGTCAGATAAACCATCCGCAATTTATTTGCAATTAGTCTAATAATAAAACAGCATTGTCGACGTCTAAAACCGGACAACAATTATTATTAGTAATGCCAAGTGAAATCAAAGGACAATAGGACGTTTCACGAATGACACAGACATTTTTGTTTTTTCTTTCCGGGAAATGCTAAGAGTACAACAATAATTAAGTCGCTGTTTGTAAAAAATCAGACTGTGCAGATTTTTATGCATTTATGCCATATGAAAATTTTATGGTGTTAATTATGTATAAAGAAAATTCTTTTTATTTATTTTACGTCGCTTTCAACTCTTTGATAAAGACAAATTTGTCAACCGAGATTCTCCCGATTAGAATAAGTTCAAACACGATTGCAATTGCCATTACTTATAGTTTTCAATACAAAACAACATCTAATAATGTTCACAATCTAAAGAGTAATGGAAAATCTGTTAAGACAGTGAGAAAGACTGAGCCAAGAGGATGAATGCAAGTGCAACCTCGCTGCTGCACTCGATACTCAATGTTCGCACTATAATCAATGGATTAAAAGTTATCCGACATCGATTGAACGAGATTAATGCACAAATCTCATTGTTATTGTTGGAGTTTCAGAAAATTCTATACGCGATTAAACTAACACAATATGCTCGTTGAAAATTGATCTTCGTGTACTTCATAAAAATTGCTGATCCCCCCTCCAAACGTGAAAGCGTTTCATTTAATATTCTTAGCCCGTGAGTCTGATAGACGTGTATTGTTATTAATTTCCTTTAAACCAAAATTAAATTCTATTTCATTGTAGTCGATGTAAACGTATAAGCCTTATGGTGAGAACATAGGAACAGGCCCAGAAAAGAAGGAAACCAGATCTGAAAGAAGTGATTGGAACGATCGATTACTCGCTGACGTTTATTTGTTCAGTTTAACAATAGAACATTCGTACGAAAATATAGGATACTCGGGGCAGTATTTGTCAGTCCTCGGAAAGCGTGTTTTTTAAAGGCGTATGAACGGCCAGCCCTGCAATATAACGCTGGCTGCTGCCTTTCTCAATAGTTCTCTCGCGCGAGCGACTCATTATACATACGTGAACTTGAAAATTTCGTTAGCGACGTTCGATCGCAGAAATTACGAATCCCTCGTTCGTAAAGAACAGCTAGGAGTATCAACGAGTAAAGAAAACAGTATTATTGATAGAGCAGTAGAATAACGCATAAATTGTCATTACTAATCGATTATCACTCGTTCGTCCAGCAATTCTCATCTAGCTGGGTCGTTAATATAACTATATATATATATATATATATATATATATATATATATATATATATATATATATATATATATATATATATATAGTTATATATATAACTCTACACGAAGCGGGGCACAAAAATGAAAAGAGCCGAGTGTCCTCAGGCGTTCATGCCTACATGGAAAAACTGTTGAAAGTAAAATCAAACTGTCTGTAATAGGAAAAGCGAGAAAAAAAAGGAAACTAAAAAGAATTTATATACTCAGCTTCGCTTTGCTTTGAACAGCTTTATCGTACGACACTGAAGTAATCCAGGTGTTTCCATTTGTGTGCTCCGCCCTGCATACGGTATGCATATATTTAATATATATTTCATATATACATACATAAAATATAAATATATAAAATATATCTATATTTTATATATATGTGTGTATATATATATATCGCATCTAAAGGCGCGAGGAAGCACGTACGTCGTGGCGCGTGCATGGTATGAGTTCGTATGTATATTAAAATATATGTTGCTCCTAGTCAGCATGGAAATTCATCGGACCGATGCACTAACAGTACACTATCACTATCTACGAATACATAGATTTCGTAGCTCCCATTCATTGGACGTAACATGCTCGCAGAATCGGCACTTCTAACAATCAGTTACAGTATTCTGTCTTTCTTTTTCACTCATTCTCTCTTTCTCTCTCACTCTTGATTTATCTCTGACGGATTTGCCATTTCACATGATGTAAGACACTACAGCGATAGAACCAACACGGCGCCCCCATCAACTCTGTGCATCTTGTTCGACGCGATCTATTAATCGTTATAAATACGTATCGACTACAAATCACTAACGGATGCAACGTTGGAAGAAAACGAGAGAAAACACAAGAGAAAATGGGGATGAAGAATAGTAAGAATAATGTAAAAATATATATATATTTTCCAAGTGGCTCGCAGAGGATCGAACGGGAACGAAACTTGCGTGAAACCGGCATGGAATGAGAGGGAGAATAAAACGCGACAAAGTCGTTGGGGGAGAAGGTGTTGAAAATTCTATTCACTTGGAACGACGATCCTAAATAACAATACAAAATACAAGAATCACGATGATATGGAGTGTCTCGGTTATACTTGGCAGTCTTACTTTGAGCATGGACTTTTCTCGCTAATCGTTGCAGATACTATCTGTCTATCGTCAGACTGCGGATGTCACGCGCTTCTGTGGAATTGTTCGAAATAACAATAACACACGAGTCGCCCTCGAAAAAAGCCACGAGATTAAATGTTGATTTCGCTTGGAATGTTTCTACGCGGTTTGAAATCCCTTCGGTCAGAGCCATGGCTGGATCTATCTGTTCCTTCTACGCTTTACAAGCCTCATCGAACTATTGGCAAAAAGATTTATAAAATCCGAAATATCGATTGAACAGAGATCCGAACGGACCCGGAGACAAACTCTTCCGTCGAGGCTGCTAGAGATATTACTACCTACCGAAGGTGAAATCGTTGTTGCTAAGGGAATATCTATTTTTCCACAAACATCTGCAGTCTACTTATCACTAGGCGCTTTATTGTCTTTTTTTTTTTAGTAGCCACTACGCGAACTTTCTCGTCGAATTACATTTCTTACGTCGATTACAGAAAACGGCGGAACGACGTGGAAATTCGAGTCTGCGGAGAAATCGGCAAAACATTTTCAACGCTAACAAGACCTTTTTCTCGTCCATTTTCGTCTACTTTTTCTATTTATATTTATTTCGTGATCCCCCGATGAAATATTATAGTAGATGATCGAAATACAATGCTTACTCAGCAAAGACATAATTCAGAAAATTTAGTAGTCTGAATGGTTTACCTGCCTTTTCTGTCTTTTCCTTTTCTTTTTCTCTTGCTCTCAACACTCATTCGTTTCACCTCTGACACACGCACACACATATACACACACTATTTTCTCTTTTATTCTCATTTATTTCGTTCTATATATCCGTGTTTATATATATATATATATAAAATATGTATATATACACATATATGTATATGTATATATATACATATACATATATATATATGCATATATATATATGATAAATTTATATTTTCGATTTAATAAGACTGTCTACAATATACAGATGTAATTCCTACGTCTACGATATGAAATGTAACTGGTAAGACAGTGAAATTACGATTCTGGGAGAACGACGAAGTTTCGATAATAAGGATACGTTCATTATTCGATTATCACGAATAATACAATTGGAAATCCTACAGTAACTAAATCTAAGTGTCCACGTGAAAAACATAGAGTAATTTTTTCGAAGCCATCATTATTTTTAACAAAAAAAAAAATAAGAAACGAATCACGTCCATTTACAGAAACAATCTGTCCAGACCGGAGCACCTGTTCTCAGTAATATTTTACTTTGATCGTAAAATGTCTAAACATAGTTTCAAATGTCTAAACATTTTGTCTATGGCAGGATTGGCAGTGTAAATTACAAATACAGCTGACGAAGGACAGAACGATCTTTCTCATGCGTAACTCGATAAAAGGAATTCTAAACGATCGGAAAATCGGCTAACAAAGTTTCTCTTTGTTCTTCAGTGGATGCATACAGCTCGGCGAGGAGAACGAAAGAGAAGGGTAATGCGTTAGAAGAGAAAGAAAGAGTAAAAAATAACTAACGTCGTCCCCCATTTTATCACATAATCAGAGTCTACGAAGACCTCCAAAGTCACTTCGGAGGAATTTAATACTAATCTCTTTCACGAATGTTTCCTCGTCATTGCTGCCTGATGCTTCGATGAACGTATCTGGAGATATCAGCCGGAGAAGGTGGGTCGTTCTCTTATCTAACCACTTGTTACCCTCGGATTAAAACAGTTACACGGCCTAACAAAAAGTAGAGTCAACCAAACATCGGTGCCCCGCCTGTTATCTCCAGACAAATCGTGGTCGTGCATTTGTTTTTTTGGCACTGTCACTCGCCGCGTCCACGTCGAAATTTCATACTCGCCCACGAAAGAAGCAAAGGCATTCCCCGCTTCTTAACGCGTCGACGATCGATCACCGTTCGCTAGATCGCGGATTTCTATGCAGAATAAAAATTGTCTACATTCGTTGCGAGATACAGAATCTGCATTTATTTATCTTCTATCAATCTTTCCAATTAGATGAGTGCAATACACAACAGGATTTTTAAGTGCATCGAATCCGCTGTCTAGATAACGGTCGCGTAATCTGTCGTGGCAATCGACGAGTTAACAAACGAACAAAAAAAGAAATAGATACACACGGATATCTAAAGTAAGAAAATTTCTAATGATCGCAAGATGGTGGGGGAGTGGGGGTGGTTCAAAGATCTCCAGCGATCTTCACCCGTCGACAAAATCGGCGAGGTACGAAAAGGAATGAATGTGTGGCTCGACTAAACAAACGAAAGAAAAAAATGATAATATAAGTAGAATTTGAATGTTCGAATCGGTTCTAGTTGGGCACCCTTCCACAGATCCGCCGAGAAACGAGCGTGTCCGCGAGCGATCGAGGGGACGGATTGTTCGTCGCGAACGTAAACACGAGAAAACCGGAATAAATTTGTTTTTTACGGAAAGACGACGATGGAATGCTTGCATGCGGCAGTGTCTAGATCGCGGCGGTAGGCAAACGCAAGGCCCCTCGATGTCGGTCGCGAACGTCGGACGTTTGGAATGGTTCGGTTTGATCGAAGGTAAAAGTTCGGGGCAAACAAGCGGGAAAAAAGTAGAATAGATGAAAACGAATTGTCATATATCGGGGGTGATACTAGACGTGTTGTTTGCCCTGAAACTTTATAGCGAGATCGGCGACCAGCTGCTGGTAGACCAACGGATCTATGTTCTTGCCGAGCTGATAGAGAACGAACCAGTCGCCGATCTGGCATTTCTCCGCGATCAGTTCGATGTGGTCGGAAGGCGAGAGACGCGAGCGAGCGCGCAACAGCACCAGGCGAAGCTTTGGTCCGGCAATGACCGCGGCACGGTAGGCTAGCGTCAATCCGCTCAACACCGATAGAATGATAAACCAGAACCAGAGAAATACGTAGATCTTCTCGTTGACGATGTTCAACGGTAGCACGCATAGACCGTCGAACTTCTGCACGGTACCGGACGCACCATATTTGTGGAAGGTGCACTTGGTCACCTTCGGGAACACCCTGGACATCGGGTCCGTCCTCTCTTCCGGCTCCATTTCCGTGAACTTGACCACGTCCGATCCGTATGTGGTGAACTCCCCGTCGAGGAAGAAGTCCATGAAATAGATCTGACCGACCACGTTGACGAAGTTTAGCAACTCGCAGAAGAAGAACCGAAACGCGTAGAAGTTCTGCATGTGCAAGTTCCCGGCCAGATATTCGACCAACAGTGTCCTCCTTTCAGTCTTGCAGTCCTCGGTCATGACGGGGCAGTTCAGGTCCAACACCAGCATCTTAATCCTACCGCCCTCCCATGTCTTCCAAAGGTAACGCGGTACGTAGAACAGTATCGCCTGGAAGAACAGCGTGAAGCACACCCACTGATAATATTTATGATATTTGACCTCGTCCTCGCCCTCAACGTAGGCCGCAACGCCGGGGTGCACCAGATCCTTGCCGATGGTACCGACCAGGTTCGGGATCGTGAACGTCGAGTATATCCAACAATAGGTATCCATCACATGAAGCGGTATCTCATCCACGATACAGTCTATAGGATCCCCTATGTACTGTCTGGAGGTGACCAGCAACGAAAACGCGATTAATATGATCACGGTGGCTTTGTAATGCAGCCGGAACACATTGTTGTCGATGCAGACGGCATCGAGCTTCAGCAGCCCCTTCACCGAGCCGAATACGTCAAACATCGTGGATCGTTAGTTCTTTTTGTTCGATTGAAAATTAGAAAAGTAATATTTTTTTAAAATTCTATCCAGCTTTCGTGGACGAGTAGATTAGTCGTCGGAGTCGTTGGGGTTGTCGGGTAGAACAGCAGGGTGGCGATGAAGGTATGCGCGACGCGACGCCGCGCGTCAAAAGGCGTCTCTCTCTCTCTCCCTTTCTCGACCTCCGTACACGCACTAAAACAAAACAGGTACGTTGAGAGACCGGTGATCGAACAATAGGGACGCGACCAAACGTAGAGACAGTTTTCTCCTCTTTTATTTCTCGATTCACCTTACACAGATATGCGCTTCCGTCACCGAAATCCTCGCTTGAAATTCCGGCGAGACACGTGTGCGTCCCGTTTCGATCGTTCCGCGATCACTGCGCGCGTGAGCACCGCTCTACCGAGAGCAGCAAAGCGTCACCGAGAGCGGTTCTGTCGTAATGGCTGCGTTCAGAAACGTTGTACGACACGAGCACGCGAGGACATGCCGTTCGTTCCACGAGCCAACTCGTCGTCCCTTTTCACCACCTCTCGTTCTAGCCTGTTCAACCGACGCTCGTTCCCTCTCTCTTTCGACCCACCGCGGTGCGCTTCGTCTCGCTCTGACCAACACTCGTACACACAGCTCGCTCGGGAACCGAGAAACTATACGTTTGCTTCTGGCTGCACACACCAAGAGAACCGAGAACCGAGATTCTATCCCCACTACACCGCCCTGAGAAAAACTCGTCCTCTCTCGCGTCCCTCTACCAAAGACCTAACCCCACTTTCCGTCGCCGGCAACGGATCGCAAAGGCAACTCGGCCCGGTGTCGGCTCTCCTCGTCCAGGATCGGACACCGTCGGTTCAAGTCCCCTCGTTCGGTACGCATGCGTACCACCCCTCTCACGGAAATCCCCGATCCTCTTACGCTCGCGAACAATGCTCCACGATTTTCGGCAAATAACCAGCAAATATGTATTACGTCTCGATTCAACTCTTCGACTCTCGAATTTCGAACTTTTTCCCCCCGGTTCACCAGACGGATTTCTCTCTTCCTCTTTCCTGAACGAGTCTCGATGTTTCCCTGGGACTTGAGGATGTATCTCGGAGATTTCAGATTTTGCGAATTTAACCTTCCCGTTCAACGAACCGTTTCGCGTTCGTTCGAGCACGCTCGTGCAGTTCGGACAGGACAACGACTTTTCAGAATGGTAACTATAATTCACTATCTCTCTCTCTTTTACTGGTATGTATGTAGAAACCGTGCGAGCGGTCTGTCATTTTGGGTCGTTCAACGTGCGATTATGGAATTTTGAGAGTTTCGATGAATTTCTGGTAACGCCATCTTTCATTCCATTCATACAAAATGTTGAACGATGATTTCTTTGTATATCCAATGTAGTTTTACCGTGCGTTTTATGTGTACACTGTTGGATGAATGATACGTAAACATATTTTGACATTTAGGGTACGTGTAGATTTTTTGTTCGTACGTCCGTGAAATCACATTAAGTGGGAAATTTCATCAGTTGATTCGTGCGTTACTCTGATTTTGATACAGTTTGATGTTTGACACATAAAAAAGATTATAAACAACAACTTTGATAATTTTCTCTGTAATTCGGACTAATTAGGACAATGTAGTAAATTAATTGTTCTAACTTCTCGGAAAAATCGTATGATCTGATATGAAAAAAAGTTTCCGAATATTGCTGTGGTTTACTGTGCGTTAGTTATACGCGCGCTGAAAATTGCAAAGTCTACATTGCGTTTCGCATTACAAATACCGAGCTTTACGTATCGTTTTACGTTTGAAATTCGATGCGATCTCCAGATTGATGTTGCGGTGAGTAGCAATGATCGTTGATAAATAATTGCTACCTCTTATCGATCTTGCTGTTGGTTAATACGGTCGAATACTTGACCAAACGTTTAAACTCTTGAACAATTCTTACGTGATCATCACGAATTCTGAAACGCGATACGTCCCCGAGTGTGGGATTACCGAGCAAGTATTACATAGGAGTATCGCGACACATCTGCCAAGCTAGATATATCACGAGCACCGTCATTTAAATCCTTTCCTTAACACGTCCATTATCAATAGATACTCATCTGACGTTGCATTCTATTTAAAACGTCTCGCACCTTAATTTCATTTGGATCGTCTTCTTATCTGTAATCTGGCGATAGATTACTTACAGTTCGCTTGAATAGAATCGCCTTCTTTCTTCAGTTTCATTCAACGTGAAAAGATAACGTTTCTGATTTTTTTATTTATATCACTGTACCCGTAATGTGTTACCGCTTACGGTAGTTACGCACATTTACCTGGAGATTGATTGAACCGGGTTATTTCCTTACACATAGTGTAAGAGTCAGAGAAAGTGTTCCGCCAAAATGTCAAAATCGATGGAAATCTAAAACGGTTGAAATTTTCGAGCTTGGTTTTTCAACATTCACGAATATTAAGACAGATAAATGTGGAAGGCTGACTAATATTGAAGAGGAAATGAGAGTTTCCTCTTTATTCATTTACTAAAGTTCTGTAAACTTACTTATTTATATTGTCATTCGATATAATAAAATCTAGTAGCAAGAAAAATTAATTCTTGTTTCGTTAGCGTTTGGAAGTTCCAATAGAAGAACGTAAATTTACGTGAAGATTCGTGAAACCAAATTCAGCTGAATCAGTTTACAGCATGAGTCACGTGGGTTGCCTCATTCTATCGCATGAACGATAATGCGCTTTTAAGTTGAAGGTTTGATTCACTAATTGCGAATCTATTAAAGCGAATCATTGTGTAAGAAAAACAGGTATAATTACTCGATACTCATCTCTGCTGCCGTGCGGGCACAAACAAGATTGAAATTACTTTTCATTACTATTTTGTATAGAAAACGAAGTCTATTAATTTTTTATGATAGTTAGATTAGAAGATTGCGCCAATAATTAAATAATTAAACCTAACCCAGACCATAAAGCAAGCTTTAACATTTTTTTTACAAAGCTATTATTTCACTACAGCGGCGAATCTAGGAATGGACTTTATGGTATTGGACATATTTATGTGTCCTTCGCGACCCCCGAATAATAAAATCAATTTAAATTCAAAACTTAAGAGAAAGTAAATCCTACAAAAATGTTTGGTACTTGAATTCATTTGGTTTAATTGGGTAGGCCCCTAAACAGTATTAGCCCAGGGCTCCACTCTGACTATCCACCCTGACAAAAAATTGTTCTATAAAAGATTCCTCGAAAATTATAAAAATTTTCCATGGGTAACTGAAGCACAAGAAAGTTACCATTTGTTGGACAGTGTTATTAAATCGATAAAGGGGAGCAGCACCGACCGAACCTAGTCTTCGTTTCCATTATTAGCTAAGGAAACATCGGGGACAGACACGCTACGATTTTGATGAAACTTTGCATAAATATTTATTAGACCTATCTAAGAAGGTAGCTGTAGCAAAGAGTTGAAAGCAACGTAAAATAAATAAATAAAAAAAAGATAGCTGTAATTCGTTCGTGCCTGATTTTCATTTTGAGGGAGATATCAACCCTTTCATCCGAATAGCTCTTTCTATGTACATGCTTCTTTGTCGTAAATAACAGACGATCTAAAAAAAATAGTTTAAAGAAAAGTTTATACCGTTTCTTTGGATAATTGAATTGAAAAATGATTTTTGAAAAAAAAATGTACACGCAGCTTTATTTTTTGCTGTATGTGTGTTGTATTAATACCTACTTTTTGTTGTTGTTGTCCCCTATTTAACTCTTAAGCGTATAGTCACCGTATGCGTAGCCGTCTTATAGAATATTAGAAAATACTACCCCTAGTTCGGTCCTGTGGCGCAACGGATAACGCGTCTGACTACGGATCAGAAGATTCCAGGTTCGAATCCTGGCAGGATCGTGAACAATTTTTTTCTAAAATTTTCCAATTTGTTGAATAACGTTATTGCTTATACACGACTCTGGCCAATAAAATTAACGAGAATTGTTAGTCCGCCAGATATATTAGAAAAATTGTGACCCACATATTTTCTACTAACCTATGATTTGACTTTTTGAATTTGTTGATGTCTATTTATGCAAAATAAAAGGTTTAGTTGCAAGACACACGAACTATATAGAAAATGTCAGTCACGACGGATAATATTAACATGATAAAAATATCACGACTATATTTATATTATACCCTTAAAGTATTTTAATCTTTCCACTGTTTCAAATTGCACCTACTCACTTTTGCTACGAATCTTTATGCATTTATAAAGAAATTGATTAGGTGAAATATAAAACAGTAAAAGATTTTTAAAAATTCAAGAATGTTGTATTGTTCCTTTTAATATAACAAAGTTTTTAAGAAATTAAATCAATGTTCATGTTATTTCTGCTTCTCACAATCAATGCAAAACATTTTTATTTTGCATAAAGATCCACAGTCTACTTATATTGATTTTCAAAAAATCTGAAATTAAAAAATTTGCTATTCGCACCGGAAATGAGATTTTATGCGATTCCACTTTCTTGAAATCTGTCTAGAAAAATTGAAAATTCCATTTACGCGTTACATAACGCGGCTTAGAAGTGTAGAACAGTTGTGATAAGTGAAATTGTACAATCGTTGCAATTGCAACTACCGATTTCATTGCGTTCGAGTATCCGTATCTAGCTATAATCGGACGCGTATCTACTATGATACTTGGCATTTCCAGTACTGTACTTATTGTGAAGAAAAGACGCTGACTAACACTGTCGTTTACTCACGTTTCTCATGAGAAACATATTCACGGCACAGGTATGCATACCTTTAGGGATTGTTCACACCGTTCGAAGACAAGACCGAACAGGTAGAAGCAAACAGGTTCGACAGCCAGGATATTTCGTCCAACGAAAATAGTAAGACCATACTCTTGCGAGTGTGTCCACTCCGGAGGATCTGAAGAACCAATAGAAAAATCTTCTCCGTTCTGAGCTTCGGGTGACTTGGGCTCCCAGTTCGGCAGGGATATTTTCTTGTAGGAGGAATTTCTTTCTTCTTTTTCCGTGAAAAATATTTTCACATTTTCCTCGTTAATCAGAAAAGCATAATTAACATTCTCATTTTAAACTCCAGTCGTTGATTACACTTTCATTAAAAAGTTGGTTAAACTTTTCAAGCTCGGTTTACTTGTAAACACAGTTTTTTATCTACAGACACATTAAAATAATCACTAGCGTTAATTTCTTCATTGGCGGTTCACATGGTATCTGCTTCGCAGTTTATCTAAAGCCAAAAATTCCATTGAGGAATTTAAGAATGTAGTACAGCTTATATGATAACTAACACTGTGGATTTGATGGATTTATCAAAAAAAAAATTGACGTAAATTCACCTATTCGAATGTTCAAACTAAGGCATACATTTTTATTTAATCTTTGTTTCTTATCATTCATTTAGAAAGATTTCGTAAAAACTATGCAACTTACCTTCACAAACAGCATTCATAATACACAATTAAAATCCAATTTACACACTGTGCACTTAGAACTCGCACTGAGACTAGAAAGAGTATGAAAGCACTGTCTAATGAAACCGAAGTTTGGTTTGCAACTGTTGGTCAGGTAATAAAATGCGACCTTTTTGCCGTTTACCCGCAAGCATTATAGAAACACTCTTAGAGTAACCAACCCCATGATTAAAAATTAGCTGAAAGGTCGTTTTGTAGATTTTAGCCACGGTTTCGGGCTTTGGGACCACTGTGCAAAGTGGTAGTGTGCAGCAACCCATTTCGAGTTAAACCAGCCCCTTGTTAATTAACCCTTTGCCGTACTTTGACGAGCCAGAATCGTGATGAAGGTTTTCAACAAATTCTAACGAACATGAATGTTCCGCGTTTCATTTTAATCAATATTTAAGAAAATGTAGCCACACAGAAAATATGCATTTTCTTTTCCCTTCTACTACAATTTTTTGCATAAATACGCTCTAATCACTGTAACTGTAAAAGACAATGTACGTAAAGTGGTTATCCGACTGAAAATTGATTTTACTTCAGCTTATAATCATTTTATCTTATCTGAAAATTGTTTTTTTAAGGTAACGTTAACGGAGTAGCTGAAGAGGCGTAGGTGAACGCAGGTCGAAATGTTTCCACCGAAAAAGTCAGCCTTCCTGTGAAAAGTTCGAGTTAAAGGTACGGATGGCTTTTGGCAGCACTTTCTCTAGCACCGGCTACTTGGCCAGCCGAAAGATCGAAGGTTTAAACTTGGTTTAAACGGGTTGGGAAAGGAATGCGAATACGCGTGGGAATCTCTCCCTCTCCCTCCCCCTCTCTCTCTCTCTCTCTCTCTCTCTCTCTCTCTCTCTCTCTCTCTCTCTCTCTCTCTCTCTCTCTCTTTCTCGCCAGATTAAATAGTAATGCGTTTCACGCCTACCATGCAGGATGACTCGATAGAAAATCGCCGACCATCTGTGGGGGAATCATTGTGCTATTAATAGCGGCGATATTCGAGTGCGCGATCCTGAATTTTGCCGAGGGCAGTACGTGCATAAAAGGATACGTATTTAATGCCCGTGGTAACTAATTGGAGGCAAGCGTAGTCGGTGGGTCAAATAAATTAACCCAGTATGCACTCTGGAAACCGGTTGCGAGATGCGTAAACTGAGAAGGGCCATCAAGGCGAGAGCGTCGGGATGTTCGCGTAGAGAAAAACACGGCGAAATCGGCGAAATCTCGTCCGGTCCTGCCGCCGGGTACCGAGCCGTTGCGGTTTCATTAGCGGCATAATTGAGTCTTTAGACGTCCAAGCGGAAACCACCGTAGGAACAGGCCGAGTGATCATCCGTCAACCCTCGGATAGCAATGTCCGAGCGTTACTTGACCCGGCTCTCCAAGAGGTGTCCGGCTGACTCTTCAATTTCTACGAAAAACTACCATTGCATTCAGGCCGGCACTTTTATTTGTATAAAAAGTTTTGACATTTCACCTGAAATTTTTTCCAATTATACCGACCTGTCTTATTTAACCGAATGAATATTCTAAAATATATTGACAATGATATTAACGAATTTGTGAATTCTGCTTCGTTGAAGATATATAGAATTTTTTAAATACTTTTCCGATTCAATTTTTCCCAGTTCTCTTGAATAATTGAATATAGTTCTCGGACCATACTATTACAATGTTCGTATTCTTGTACAGCATGTGTACCTTATCCAACGAGACGAGGCAATAAACGTAAACATAAATATAGCCGCTCAGGTAGGCAGTAAAGGACACATGCTGGTACTTTACTGCCTCGTCCCTTAAAATTAGAATTGGAATTCCGATAACCTTTATTATAATCTTCTTTTGGTTTATTAATAAAAAAGAAATTAAGCTGCTCTACCTGCAAGAATACCATTTATATTATATTATGTACTTTCGTAAACCCTACAACTTTTGCACGTAACATTTTCTCGCATTGTTTGAAATTGCTGTTCATCTATTAAAATGATCGAGAGAAAAAAAATAATATTCTATTTAGTAGTTCTGTATATCTTGCAGTCGATGCAGACAATTTTTATATCACAATAAAGATCCGGAAATCTAATTATTACGAAACCGATAGGGCAGATGGAATAGAAAAGTAGTGTTTCTATTACATTATTGCTTTTTATAAAGTTTTGTCCGGTACTGTAGCTGCTGGATGGTTTCGCAGTAAACTTGCGCGTGGTTGATGGTTCCGCTCGAATTTGACTCTGGATCGCTCGATTTCTGTGGAAGAAATCTCCGTTGAACCGACGACGAATTTTTGACTGGGAAAGGTTCCTCTTACCTGTGGTCTGCGGGTAGGCGTCGACGTGGCACGATACTCGATACATCAGCTGCTACGGGGGCCTACCTGTGACTTCTCCATAGAGAGAATGGCGAGCGTTACGGAAGAGTGGGGCCAAAAGGAAGGGACCGGTTTTTCAGGTTTTCAATCTCTCCGACCCTTGTAGCCTATTCTCGCTACGTTCTCCGTGAACATGCAATAGCCTCTGTATATTTTTAACAGATATATTTCACCTTTTGCTCCGCGTTCGGAACCTGACTTCACCTTGTCCGCCTTTATTTCGATCGACTCGTAAAAATTTCCTTCAGACGTTCAGTAACCCTACCAAAAGCGAAGAACAGGCTCCACGAGCCCGAACAGTTTTCAAATATTACAAATATACCGATTCGCTCGACTACATTTATGTATATATAGAATTATGTATATATAGAAATATTCTTTATTATCGTTTGTTTTCGATACACTAATCACGAACGAAACGGTTCAATTTTTTAATTACTAACAAAGTAACTGTCGTTTTATGACATTCTGTGCCAGGATAAATGTTACATATAAAACATAACGGATCAAATGGAAGAAAGAACTTTCACTTTCACTATATAAAATTTTATAAACTATTCTCATAAAATGTTTGTTATTAATTAACATTCTAGTACTACAGAAAGTTTCACAATTCAAACGTTTTAATAATTAATCTATTCGATCCATTAAATTGATATCGAATCATTTGTTCTACTAATTTTTAAATTTACAAAAGTTTGAATCGTTTCGTTACAAATGCTTCTGTATGGTTGGTTCGCGAATAAAGTTACCTTGTTTACCGAGTTTAAAGAACCCATCCCAGGGTTAATTGTTTACAGAAACATTCAACGCACGGTATCGCTAAACGATTATACAGCGTTACATAAGCGTAGTTACGTAATTTTACACGTTGTGTATTTGTAACGGCAATATACAGTGTTTTAACTGTTGATGATGTGAGCATAACGATTTGCCTAAGATAATAAACGGTTCGTACGCACAGAGACAAAATTATCTAAGCCTTGGTAAACAGATTCGGCACAGATAATAACTATTTTAACTCAAGTACTCATTGAGTGCTTTATTTGATTAAATTCGGTTAGTAGATACATGCAGCGATAATAAACCTATATTAGTTCTGCAATTCGGATAGAGGCGGATGAGAGGAAGAAGGGAGGTTTGGAAATATATTTGTAACCCCGAAGGGATCGAATAAAGAGTTATTTATATAGTTATGCAATTATTCATTTGTAAAACAACATTTCATTAACAAATTCTCATTTCATCAAATTTCATGGTGCAGAACACATTGAAGCATACAAGGAGATCTTATAAACATTTATAGATGGTTTCACTTTTGAGTGACGAAATTTGTTTTCATTCGAATTACTATAAATTGATTTAAGTGTAATAATAAATTACCTTGGACTTTAATATATAGACATTGACGAGGTCACGCGCGTTGTAAAAACATTTGAGATAAGCGATTAAAGTTCCTAATAAAGATTAAAGGCAGAGAGTCGAAGCGACGAAATACACTCCCCCTTTCTTTTTCAATCGCTATCTTTTTCTACGTTCGTCGTACTACAAAAACAAAAAAATAGTAGCACCACTATGCTACAACTGTCGCTCGGCAGACTCGCGCAATGCGACAGTTGCGGAGATATTTATACATGCTGTAGTTGTCTCTCTCATCTCCCACTCAAAACGTTTAATATTTGTAAGTATGTAATAGATATAATGATGACGCCAAGTTTGTAGCAACATCTTACCATATTTTAAAA
Source organism: Lasioglossum morio (assembly GCA_916610235.2). NCBI lineage: Eukaryota > Metazoa > Arthropoda > Insecta > Hymenoptera > Halictidae > Lasioglossum > Lasioglossum morio. The sequence goes on from OU744326.1 coordinate 26,656,804, forward strand.
ATGTAGTTAATGTTCTCTCTCTCTTTCTAATTCTCTCTTCAATCTGAAAATTATAATTTACCCCTTACGACAAAGAAACTTACGGTGACTTATATCTCGACAATACTCTTGAAACTATACAACTTTCATATATCAAATATACATATATTAACTTCCCATGTAATTTATGTGGCACACTTAGCTAAATCACCGTGCATGCAACAACTTTACATATCTCTAAACGTATCGACAGTCTTTATGTGCCAATTCAGTCTGCGAAACAAGAAAATGTATACTGCCATGTAATCTCGTTGCCATAAGAAAAAATGTCTGGCTGCGTGACGAGAGTGTCGAGTACCTCCGCGGACTTACTTGTAGTTACTCGCGTGCGCTGAAGGTACGTAACAGTGGCTCGATCTATAGCTGAGAAATACTCTGTGAATGTCATAGGATTTAATTGCACGATCCGTGGAAAACGGGGACAATATAAGGTAAATGAATACCCGGTCATACTTGTCATTAATATTGCTTTGAACTTCCAGGTGGAAATCCTGCAGACGAGTTTCAAAGTGTTCCGAAGTTTCGCAGAAACCGCAACTTTGAATCGTGATTTGACAGTGACAACGTCGAGTGAACAATTGCGTCTCATTGAAATAGCAATCGCGCTTCAAAGGCTTTACACTTTGCAGACGTTGTCTATAAACTGGTGGCAACTATATTGATCGAAGATGTCTATCTCGGTGCGTGCATATTATCCATCCATTCGTTAAACTGTTCGCTATTTTGAATAAATTCAAAAATGATCTACGAGGATCTTTGCAGGATCATGAGGTGAGATATACGCCAAGCAGATGGAGCAAGAGATTCGGACATGAGGAGATATTGATGCACTACTACAAATTCGCTACGACAGGTAACCAGAAATCGTGAGACTGGTATAATTTGTAGAAATAGAAATGTGTAAAATGAAAAATAAAAATCTGATCATTAAGTACTTGAATGGAGAGGTACCATCAGATTTTTACTCGTATTTCACTTCATTCTAACGTTTGGTCAGCTTTAGTCTTTATTCAAACTCTTTCAACCGGGTGGAACGTTTCTTACCACATTTAATTTCGACGATGTATCCAAACGAAACCCTTACCTCTATCATGATAAGAAATACAACATATAATTATGCAGAATTGTATACAATATATAACATTATATAAAGATGATCGAATTGAAATAAAATTGTGGATGACATTCGAAATTAAGATTACTGGTATTATTTAAAAATGGTTGTAATACTGTGTATCACCTAATTATAAAAATTATTCTAATTATTTTAATCGTCGTGTACGGTCTGCTTAAGAAAATTTCATTAAAGATGAGCATGGTATCTCCCATAACTGCTTACAATTTACATCTTTAGTTATAAAATAGCACAATTCCCATTTTTTCGACGTAGATAAAATTTAACTTCTAAAGGTAACAATTTGTTACAGTTACGAAGAAGGCGCGTAGTACCGTGAATTGCGAACTGGATATTCCATACGGAGACTCAGACGCCGCTAAATACGATGTATATGGAACCGATTTACCAAAAAGTACGTAAACGCAGTCCTTTTCAGTTTCCATTAGTTTCATTTTCGTTTTAATACGTTATGCTCACTTTAGATGCTCCAATATTCGTGTACATACACGGTGGATACTGGCAGGAAGGTAGCAGAGATGTGGCAACATTCGCAGTACCCGTTTTCGTCGCTCGAGGAATCAAAGTTATAACTGTTGGCTACGATTTATGTCCCCGTGGTAATTCCATATTCCTCCCTTCCTCATTGTTTTACAGTTAATAATACCATTAACAAATACAATTGTTTATTTCAGTCAGGCTTGGAGACATAGTGACGGAAATAAAATTGGCAATTGAGAAGATATTAAAATTAGCTTCAAACGACGGAAGCGGGTGCGTATAAAACTGGTTAGTTAAATGAAATATAAATCTCAGAAGCATAACTAAATATCAATGTATACCGATTTCTGATTTTTAAACGCGAATTGAAATATTTCTAAACAAATGATATATTTAGTTGCGTTTGGGTGGCTGGCCACAGTGCAGGCGCACATTTGGCAGCAAGTCTTTTATTCGACGAATCATGGTTGGATAGAATGACAAAACAAGGATACATGAATCTGTTGAAAGGTCTTGTCTTAATAGGGGGAATTTATGATCTGAATCCTTTGCTCAATGCGACTATCAATGACAACTTAAACCTCACAAAGTAAGTTTCTCATTGGTCCTGTGAATTCTACGATGAATGCAACGTCCACATGGCTTATCTCAAAACCAAAGAAACGTTTTTCAAATGTTATCATTAAAATCAACTCCATAACTACACAGATGCTTTTATAAAAATAGATGAGCATATTTTCATGAGATACTATTACTGTATTTCATTTTCATTTTAACTTTTCTAAAGCTTCCTTCTAGAAATACGAATTTTTATTAACAAAAGATCAAAGTTCGGTACAATCTAGGGTGTCAAATAAATCATGATGTATGCATATATATATATATGCATACATATATATATATAGGGTTAATTATAATTGCATGTAATACTTTTCTTGAGTACACGTTTTCAAATTACAAACACACACACATTTACGCTTAGTTCTGAATCCGTGAAATCCACAGACTAAGGAATACTTTTGAGACAAACCATGTTACATTCAAATTATTATTGAAACGTATTATTCCAGAGATGAAGTCGCGGCATATAGTTTCACCAGTCTCGACACTTCAAAGAACAAATCCATTAAAGGATTGAAAGTTATTGTGACTGACGGAGAATGCGATACTCCAGAGTTTATAAACGAATCACGCAAATGTGTTCAGGTATTTCGTTAGCGATGTTCTCTACACTTATTCATTTCATAGAAAGAGATTATTTTCATATTTCTTTCTTTTTATTTTAGAAACTCGTCACGATGGTGGATGACATCCAGTATCTGTTGCTTCGCGAACACGTCGATCACTTCGACATCGTGGAAAAACTCACAGAGCCAGAATTTCTTCTAACAAAAACTATATTGGCTAACATGTCTTGCGCATAACAAGTTGTCGCATTGACATTTAAATTAAGATGTACTATCCACCATACGGAAATCATGCACCGATATTCGTGAAAAATTTATTAAGTGTAACATATCCTTGTACTTGTACAGTTTCTTCTGTTTGTAAATTACAAAATTTCCGTAGAAAATTATTAAGTTTACCTAATGTAGTCCATTTGGTCATCTGTCGTTAGTGAATGTTTTTCGTGTAACAATGATCTAAACGAATCACGTTGCGTTTCCGGTTTAGATACACGTGTTCTGATACGGACGTATCCTTTCCCTGTAGTTGCTAGATAGGTTGATCGTGTTGAACTGCCGACGTGTTTTTAGATTGAATTTGTACATTCCTTTCACTGTTCTGTCTTACTTGAAATTTTAAAACTGCGTTTTGCGTTTTATTGACGGGTTGTCCTATGGATGAGAGTACTGTGGGGTGTTTGGTTGAAACCAATACATTTTGCATTGGTACGATCTTTTGTCCTTTTTGTAATTTCACTGTACTAACTGGGCCTGCGAATCGAGGGTTCAATACTCTGTAATATTTCTGGAGCTCTTGCGCTTTGATTATGTTTGAACCTGATCGCTTCGTCCCGCTTGCCGCAGCTACTGTCGGTATAAATATCGCCTTTAATTTCTGTGGTAACATTTTCGATTCGGTTCCAGTATTCGCACAACTGATGTTCTCATCCGACACATCCAACGTGAGATCTACCAAACTGTTGGAAAGCGACGAAGCTGGCGTGTTTTTATGCAATTTTATCTCTACCCTTGATTCCTTCCCTTTCTCGGATCCGTCTTTCCACGTGGTCGGATGTCTCGCAAATGAACGCACTCGTAGCAATGGTTTTTCCTGCTCTAACGGTTTACTATCCGTCGATTCTTCGGTTATATTAGCTTCATCCTCTACAACATACACAGATAATAAAACCTAATTGTTTCCTTTATTTTCTTTGTCAAATTATTTCGTTCTCATTGATATTAGGATGTGGTAACACTAACCTTTTGCTCTATCAACTGGGACATCTACCTTCATAGATGACACTTCGTCAACCAAGGAGTTGTACAACGTCGTTCCATTATTTCCTTCTATAGCTTCTGCTTCCAACGTATTTGTACAGTTAGGAATATTCGCAATGTCTTTCAATTTTCTATCAGCGACAGTGTTCTTCAATTTATTCGCATTCGTTTGACACACGCCATCAACATCTACTATATCAGAATTTTTAATAACGACTTTCACATTCGTGTCTATTTCTATCGTTGATACTTTGTTGTCATCTCTATCTATTTCTTCATCAGCTTTCTTGGTTTCCTCTTCCTTCTTCCCTTGCTCCTTCTCCTTCTCCTGCTCCTCCTCTTTCTCTTTCTCTTTCTCCTGCTCCTTCTCCTTCTCCTCTTTCTTCTGCTCCTTCTCCTTCTCCTCCTCCTCCTCCTCCTTTTCTTCCTTTTCCTCCTCTACATTGCTCTCTGAACTACTTTTATCTTTTTCTGTACTTAAACTTCCTTCTGCCACGCTAATATTATCATCTTCGTCGTTGTTACTATCTCCTTCCTCATTCTCTATATTCTCCTCTTCATCCTCTTCAGTTGACGACGTGTTACTGTCTACTAAACCGCTTTTAACATTTTCTTGTTTCTTTGCGTACTCTTCGAATACACTTGCCAAACGTTGTTCACCTTTCCTTTTGTTCTGCGCCAATTTCTGAGCCAGTTCAACATCCTTCAAAGCTGGATCGTCTTCTTTTTTCTCAAGAAACAAGGAAAATGTATCCCAGTAATCGTTTCGACGAGAACGTTGTAGATATTCTCCCAACTCGATGAACGCCTTCTTAGCTGTAGAAGGAATACAATTACAACTGGACAAAAATCGAAAATTATAGTTCTAAAAAAATTCTAAATAACTTATTATTTACCCATACGTTGCTGTTCTTTCGTGTCTAGTCCTAAATTATTTAGGGTGTTACACCTGTCGACACAATCCAAAATATCTTTGTAATCTGGGAAAATCACTGCATCTGTGAATGTACCGATTTTTTTAAGCTTATGCAGTTTAGATAATTTAGAGTTAATGAAGTTTGTAATAGCGTGGTCTACAGTTATAATTCCAGTTGTACTCAAGTGTTTCGGCCTCAGGTATTGTCGTCCTGCATCAATATTCTCACCAGTGTACTGACAGTACTTATTATAAAGTTCTACCATTCGATGCTTGTATCTTTCTAAACTAATATAAGTGCTATTATCTTCGTCGTCAAAGTTTACCTCTGATTCTTCGAGCTTTTTTATATGCATTTCACATTTCCTCATAGTCTGTAGTATTAATTTAATTTTCTTCCGTGTAGCTTTATCTTTCGATATATTTTCTTCATTTGTAACATTACTTTCATTAATACCTGTGCCGTCATCGTGATTTCTATGTGCTTCATTGATAGAACTAGATAACTCAGAACTTTTACTAGGCAGTTTATGTAATAGTAATGTTGACTTGCCGTTACACCTGCTCTTCATTTCATTATTCACGTCGGCTATGTGCGTATACAACTGATTCTTACTATTCATGATGTGATTTCTTTTCTCATTTATGAAACCAATGAAAGCTTCCGATTTAATATAGTCTAGGTCTAACTGCTCGTATCGTCTTTTCAATTTGTTAATAATAACTTTCATATCGTTCGAGCGATCCTTGTGTAAGCATAAACTAATGAACATTGGAAATATATCCTGTTCTACAGGTGAAAATGGTTTAGTCTCTTTAATCACTAATTTTGGTTTTAATAAAACTGTTTCTGTGCTGTCGCATCCACTCGTCATTCCAGTAGACGAAGAACCCTCTTCCGGGTCAGGTTCTTTAACATTCTTTTCTTCTCGCAAAACTTTTGGTTGACTTTTAAAAATATTATCATCGATTTCAGATGCTTTCCTTTTCTGTCCACAGACTGGTATCTCTCCGCTCTCGTGCAAAGTGGTTTCTGTTTTTATGGAAGTGATACAATTATTTTTAGATTGTTTAATAACAGGTTGCCTTCCATTCGATGCAACCTATAATAATAATAATAGCTAAAATACACTTTCTTCGAGGAAAAAGAAAACTTTACTTTTTAAATAGTTGAGAATTGATAAGTTACAAATATTTAACAACATATTAAAACATTATAAGTCACACAAACCTGTCCAGTGTCTTCATCATCCGATGAAATACAGATGACCTCACTATTCTCCATATTTGTTATCCTAAACACAATGAACAAGTTAAAATTACATTATAAATTATACTTCGTTGTAATGTATACTGCCATTAAACACCGGCTTCGTTACATCACAGTCGTGTTGTCAACATTTGCGATTTCATATTCACACTAATGATTGTTTAAAAATAATTCTTATATTCTTTGTTACACATTAGTGTATTTGTAGGTTACAAGATTCACCACTTGACTACATAAATATACAAGCTGTAAAGTTAGCCAAATATATACAACAATTTGTTCTTATAACTGGTTACATTGGTGGGAATTTTTATTTTTAAAAGATGTAGAAAACAGAATACAAAAACAACTGTAGATAATACTCGAAGAAACAATTATTTATCTTATTGTATTTGAAAGACCTACTCATAAAAATACTCAATCAACAAATAATATTAATAACTACAGATACTTTACCTATATTATCTCCTACATATAGTCCATAGCAAATACAGCTGTTACATTATGAAACGCCCGTGAATCAATCTATATGAAGAGGAGTAATTTATGTATAATAGATTTACTCTCTGATAATAGATAAAATCATAATTATATATATATATATATCGACCGAATGTAATCTCTGAATGCAAAATTTATGTCAACTGTAAGCAGACGAACATAAGTTTTAGTATCTGTTATCTCTATCTTATCTACAATTTCTTTGAGATGTATATATATATATACAGAGAGTAATATACAAACAGAGAATAAAGAGAGTGCTCACGCAGGGATTTTAGCTGTGCCACTTTTGGCTGCGCATCAGGCATCAGGGCAGTGTTCCGATTGAACCCACAGTTTTTCGCGCATGCGCGGCAATTTCAGCCTCAGTAACGTAACCTTTTCGATAAAATCGGGTAGCTTGAGCACCCCGCAGACTTTTAAAAAATTATTAGTGTATACATATATGAACAGAGAGGATAAACTGGAGTTTGAACCATTAGACGCGGCGTATATCCGGGAAGGTTTTAGAGCAAACCGTATTCGAAAAAGTCCATTCGTTCAAAAGTTATAAGCAGAAACGTGCCCAAAAGAGGGTGAAAAAGTTGTCTTTGTTCACTAATGACGTTACAACTTTTGAACGAATGGACTTTTTCGAATACGGTTTGCTAATACGATTAACTAGTTTTAATACGAATAACTATATTTTGAATTTTTTTATAGAAATATTGATTTTAAATATTAATGTCACAAATATGTTTAGAAACAGAATATGTGATATTTATTAATATTTGAAATACATTTTAAAACACGACATTTAAATGAATTTTAATTATATTTAACACTAGAACTACCTGATAAGTCAAATGTACCAGATATATTATTCTTACTATTCTTTTTTTTAAATAAAGTCAGTTGTGTGGAGATTAATACAGATTTCATATATTATCAACGTCTAATTTGAAATTGAATCTTTTCCAAATTATAATCGACAAAATGAGTTAGCCATATTTAAATATTATAATGTCGATGCGCCAATCTTCCCGCTTCATTGCGATTCTGAGTCGATCGTTTCATGCGGACTGCGGAGTACTGCGGACTGGATCAGTGGAGTGAAGACACGAGACGCACGAGATACTGAACAACACTGAACTATAGACCTATGTAATCTTCTTAGTTGATCACAGTGAAATACCGAAATCTTCGATTTATCCTATTTAGTAACCGTTAATACAATGAACAATTTTGCAAAATTAATCGGGGATTATATATTGTACGAAATTTTGGCACTAATATGGCTACTTTATCTGTGGAATATTTATTTAAACTTTCGGCAGGTGAGTTGTCTTTAACCTAAATTTCCACCGTTTCTAAATTATTATTGGATAATAGGCATATGTTACTTACTTATTTTATATTAATTAAATATAATTATTAGGTAGGTTATCTCGTTAACCTACATTTTCTATTGATTCTGTTATTATTAATTTATAGCATCTGTACACGTACCATGTCTTTGACTTATCTATAAAATTTGCTATTTACTTTTTAAAAAATCTAGTATCGTTCGAAAATATCTTATTTTACAACTTGTTTAACACGTTCGCGACCAGCCTCGCATTCTCTTGTAAAATGTGAAAGAAAATATTATCACAGGCAAATGATAAGTTCTTCGAATATCATGCCGTGTATTAGAATTATAAATAACAACATGCTCAAGATTAATTTAATTTTCAATATGTCGATAATGTTTCTAATATGTCGATTGATTGACAAAATTTTTATACTGTATTTACAAAAAGGTACATGTTGTACAATATAATACTATGTCACGTAATGTAGATGTATCTTATATAATATGAATTTTTTAACGTGTTATCTCTTTTTTTAGCGAAATTTGATGAAGAAGTTGGTCGAACTGCCTACGTCTGTTGAAAGCTTTATGACTAAAGATGTATACGATAAAGCTCGATTCTATTACTTAGATAGATTAAATTTCAGTGATTTTAATAATACCTATATGAATCTTTTTACGACGGTACGTACACATTCATATAATATACACAAAGCTTTGATACTGTAGTATGCTATAAAAATAAACTTAACAATGATACATGGATTTCTACGTTTATAGGCATTTCTGTTACTTTCTGGATATTATTACTTTTGGGAGTGGAGCGTCGATATAGGAAACTATGTTGGTCTCAGTCGTGAGAATGACATTCTAATAAGCGGTATATGTATGTTTCTAACGTACGTCGGTGGTACCATTATTTCTTTACCATTGGAGGTGTACGAAAAGTTTGTTATAGAACACAAACATGGGTTCAACAAAGAGGTATTGAAATTTCGCATTCTTCTGCGATATAAACAAAATTTATAAACTGTTTGTCATTCATTTGTTTTATTGTATATATTACTTTCAGACTCCACTGTTTTTCATCAAAGATCAACTTCTGAAGTTTCTCGTGCTACAAATTATTTCCATCCCCCTTTTGTGCGCAGTAATATGGATTATACAAAACGGAGGAGACTATTTCTTCGTTTATCTTTGGGTCTTCTCGATCATTGTTATTTTGTTCATGATGATTATTTATCCAGAAGTTATTGCACCGATTTTTGATAAATACACGCCCCTTCCCGATGGAGAATTGAAAACGAAGATCGAAGAACTGGCAGCTTCGATCGATTATCCACTTTATAAGTTATTTATTGTTGAAGGATCTAAAAGATCTTCGCACAGCAATGCATACTTATACGGCTTTCATAAACATAAGAGAATTGTGCTATTCGACACTTTAGTGAAAGAATATTATAAACCAGCAGAAGGTGAAACTGAAGAAAAAGGATGTGACACGGATGAAGTATTAGCAGTATTAGCTCATGAATTAGGACATTGGAAATATAATCATACGCTAAAAGGATTCTTACTTACCCAGGTAAGCTTTGTACCCACCTAATCTTTTCATTTTGTTACTGTATACTTATTTCGGAATTTTACAGGTGACCTTCCTGATCAAATTTCTTGTGTACGCTAAACTTTTAGACTACACACCGATGTATGTTGCTTTTGGCTTTACGGACTCGCAACCTACATTCATAGGAATTATTATTCTCACTATGTATATTTTAATACCATTCACAACAGTAAGTAGCAAGTTTTTTCGTTATGAGAAAAACTTCATTTAGAATGTTTGTTTTAAGCTACATTTGATTATATTTCTGTTTCAGTTAATAGACTTTGTAGCAGGGGTAATAGGAAGAAAGTTTGAATTCGAAGCAGACAATTTTGCAAAAACTTTGGGATATGGAGATATGTTAAAGAGATCTCTAATTAAACTGCAAAAAGACAATCTTGGTTACCCTCTTTTTGACAAATTATATTCTTGTTGGTCGCACAGCCATCCTCCATTACTGGAAAGACTGGAAGCTATCGATAAAGATGATTAATTTGATAACTAATCAAAAAGTTAATGTTACTTATCTTGTATGATTGATCACAACATATTGTGTAATCACAGTTTAAAAAAAGTAAAATCGGCATCGATGTCATTCGATTAGTCCACTAATATTTTAGTTTTCAAAGAATACAAAATTTGTTTCTTAAATATGCTTTTAACTTCACAAATTACAATGTATTTACTATAGAAGAAATTTCGATTACTATCTTGGTAATAACATGTAAAAACATGGAACACGTCTTGTTCCATGGTTCCAATACGTTGTGTTCAAACAGGATAGCCGATTTCGATTATTGCACGATAGTTTTCGTATATTTATTTAAACTAACTACATAAATATTATCTTAAACTATGTAAGAAAAAATTACTTTTTGTTAAACTTGTACTGTGAGATGTGCTTTGATCTTCGTGTGCGAATGTGTATTGAATGTCTCGATGTTGCATTTGTGAATATCGCTCATAAATATAATTTTTGTAAAAGTGGGCGGTAGTGTCACTGTCCAACGATCTCATGTGCCACTCCGGAGGCAGTGCCCTTGGCAGTATGACTACTACTCACTATGAATGCATGTGTGGGCGAAGATTTCTACGAACAAGCGTACTATAGAGCTATTCCGCAATTCTGATAATTTGACTAAAAAACTATTTCTAACAAAAGCTAATTAGTTTTCAATCAGCAATTTTCTTTCCTCTCGAAGTCCTCGTGCGTAACTGTAATTTTTCGCGGAAATCAATCGTTTCCCAGATATTAGCGAGAAACTACTGCTACAGTAAAGTCACGATCTAGCTCCCTGAGGATCTCCACGATCCCTTCGCCTACCCCTTCCATTGGGGGGCATCCCCCGAGGGATTATATACATATATATATAATATGTTTTGCATTCTGTGATGATGAGTTGTACACAATTGTTGATATTCTAAATACATTTTCATCTTTTTTAGACCAAAAGTATAGGCTATTATACTTGTTTGTATATTCTACAAATTAGAAAAAGTACATGTCAAGTGGCTAATCTTTTTTATAAAACAGCTATACATTTTTGAATAAAATTATATAAAAGGAATTTTGAAGAGTTATTGTGTCCAAGTTCTATTTTATAGCATTGTTTTGTGAAAATATGTACTAATAGTCACTCTTCTGTCCCCACTCTACCTTCCCCCTCTACAACGCTATCCTCCACGCTTCCGCCGCAGTCACGTGACGGAAGCGTAGAGGAATGGGGGACTCACGCGCGTCCTTGCCTTAGGGAACAGCTGTATCTTTGCATCGAACACAAAACTATGTACCACAAAGCGATTCCTGTGGACTATTGTGCAGGGTGTCGTAAGATTATGTCGTGGACACCATAGCGTGATTCTACACCCCCGATTTTGTCGAAAATGACATAAGGAACCTCCCGCAAAATTGACCTTGAACGTGAAAAACGAGGTCAAGGAAAACCAAAATCTTTTTCAAGCTTTAAAATTTTTCTCTAAATAAAAGTGTGAATTGAATGTTCCTTATACGATTACCAAATTGTAGTATATATTCATATCTCAATTTTATTAAAATGCTCATGTTTACAATAAATACACAGAAATGAGGAAAAATCTCGCAATAGATCCGTGCGTCGTTCCAAGACGTAAAGTGCCTGAAACAGATAAAAATACACATGTTTAGCGTTAGAGTGACGTGTTACCGGTAAACGTTTGATCAATTTCTATTCGTTTCTTTCGAAAAACAAAAACGTGATTCTTCACCGTTTAAAATATGTTTCTTGATTACGCTGATTAGCTAAACAAATATCTCTCTTAACAATTTGTGAATATTTTATTTATATATCTTCAAGATAATACAATTGTTCTCCGAATAAACAGTACGCGAACCGTGAATGTTAGTTTGGATTCTCGAGGGCATGGGAGCTCAAAAATGAAATTTAAATGGCTCGATGATTAATTATTTTAAGCGTGTGTAATTAAAACTTATAGCAATGATTCTTTTCACTTATATAATCAATTCATTAATACATCAAATTCTGTTTCGTACAATTTCATCGTGTCTAATTTGTTTTAATTGGTAAATGAATCTACCAATGTAAAACTGCCAAATGATGTTTCAGATAGTTATATATATAATCAAAATTAGTTAAGCATCTACGCTTGAATAGTTTACAATGCGCTATCACCGTACAAGTATTCATATCATTTACTGTAATTTTTTACAAATAAGATACACATGATATTCTTGAAACGGCAATAAATTTTAACAGAAAATCGTTGCTATCTAACCGCGTGATATTATAATATATATATATATATATTTATATGTAACTTTTAATACGTTTGTAATGCATGAAGGTGGTAGACAATGGCCATGAAAAATATCGGCAACTATTTATATAACTGTCGGCAGTAATCCTTATTTTTTAGTTATACTTCAATCATATAATGATAAAATATTCGATGTTTCGATGCTACATATACAAGAATGCCTGACCATTCGACGTCACCATTATATTTCGGTTGGGCTGTATAAAATATTGCAGACTATTTCCTCAGAATCGTGTAGCGATAAATTTGTATATATAGCAAATATAACACTATATAGAACTAATCATTTTTCTCTCATTGTTCAGTATAATACTTTTACAGGCATTTTTCTCTGTTGTTTGCACAGTTAAGGAAATAAAACAATATAAATTGACTTGAAGATTATCAAACGGGGCAAATAATATGAAAATTAAAGTTCTGTCAAATCTACTTTATTCAAAATGATGTACACTGATTTTCAAATAACGAAACAGTGTTTTCACCATATATTATTCGTACAACGAATTATCAGATGTTCGAAACAATTAGAACGAAAATATAGTTATACTGTATATGTACATCATTTTAAATATTCATATTTAGCTGTGGCTTTTAATTCATTTGTTGGTCCGTTTGCCACACCCCGCCTTACAACTCTGCTACTGTATATATTTCATTAACTATACAACACGCGAAAAGAAAAATATCTCAAGTGAACGATGCTCATTTTGGATCAACCGATAAAATGAAAACGGTTTCTTCTATAACTTCGCTTCAACACACGGGGTACGTTTATTACTTTCACCCTTCGAGGAGTAATTCGACGATATAATCTGTAAAATAGCTTTATATAAGGGAAACAAAACGAATGCTGATTCTATATTTATAGTGATAGCTCCACGTTGTATTTAAACACGAACACTCACTAAAAATTCCGATGTCTGCACAATCAGGACTTTGAACTGTACGAAATAGTTTTAATTATCCGAATGCAAGCTGTTGAACCGAGTTTAAATCGGAGCGGTGTTCCAGCGATATAAAGATCGATATAGATTTTTATGCAGAAATCGATTTTCTATCTATAGTTGTATTTGAACTGAGAAATACAAATATTTCCAAATACTATTTCTCATAACTGTGTTAAATATATGTTTCGTTTGAAACAGTAATTTAGTATTAATTTCAAATGGAACATATGTTTCATTTGAAACCATAATTTAGTATTAGTTTCAAATGGAACGTATGTAACAGTTGTGAGAAATAGTACTTGCAAATATTTGTATTACTTAGTTGAAATATTTTTTACACAGCTTTGGATTCGCGATGCAGAAGGTAGGTCGTTGCATTTAAAGAAGTCAAGGTGACCTTAAAATCTCCGAAATACCTTCGTCCTTATAAAAACTGTTTGCATCACAGTATTTCGTAATCCGATTTGTTAACATTCGTTCATTTTAGCCGGTTGCGATAATTTTGTATGCTTTCGCAATAAACTTTGAATATTCGATTTCAGTTCAAATATTATAAATAGTGACGTGCTTGCAAGCTTTCGCACGTGTTCGATTCTGTTTGCTCGTGAACCTATCGCTGTATATATACTCAACAATTTTTGAAAATTCTGTAACGCATCACGCAAATCATCCTATATATATGCAACAATCTTAATTCCGTTATTGATCACGAACTTCTGCGCATGAGCGTATCAAGTTTTATCCAGCGATCAAATCGACACCAATAACAGGCTATAAAATATACACGCACTCGTCGCACAATTCGAAAAACGGATTTGAAAAAGAAACAATGAAACAAGATGAATCACATTGGAATTAATTTGATTTTTAATTCAATGACAATTAGGACAAGTATATATATATATATATATTGGTTAGATAAAAGAATAAAAATGATAACTCTTATTTGCAATCTATCGCGTATAGATTGATCGAAAATGATTTTCGGTGGTTTTGTCAATTTGTCGATCCTGTTATTGCTCGTCACTTGTATATATAAATTCGTAAACGAAACATCGCACAAACAACAATTTGTTCATGTAAATGAATTAATAGTGCCTCTTTCTACTTATCTCTTGCTCGTTAAACTATTTTCTTAAAATTGAAAAAAAATGGAACTCTTTTTTTTTTCTTAAACTCTGCTCCGGAGTGGTGCACGGGCTCTTTATACTACTTCCTGTTATAATGTTGTTTTCCTAACTTCTTTTGTCGTATCTTCAAAGGAAATTTATAATATTTGGTAGAAAAATATTATTGCATTCTGGACGAACATGTTCACACAAATCTATCGTCGTAAGAGACTTCGATATTTTTTTCATTTCATAATCGTTTAAAAATCATATCAGCCCGAGAAATCAAATTACAAGTATAGTACCGATAATTAAACTAGATTCGAATTTTTTAATGATTTATCAAACACTTAATAAAATCAGACTATCCGAACTAACTATTAATTGTACATTATTGATCAACGGAATAAAACATATCTTCTTTTCCTTGTACTTGACAATTGATTTTTGCTCGTTAAAGAATAATTATCCTATGTGCAATCAGCGCTTCTACCGTCAATTATTGCACAATGATTACGAGATAAAATGTACAAAATTATAAACGATACAAATCGTTTCATATAGCAATTCGTAATATTAAATTCTATACGTTAACTCTGTAACGTATACTAATATTGCTACTGCTTAAAATCGAATTAATCTTCCAATTATCCAGACAAATAAATTTTGTTGAGATCTAAATGATTCACTTGAGCACGGTTGATTAAGTGAACAGTTAAAAGAAATTCGAGATTATATCGTTTCAGACGATTCGCCGCGTTTCGATGTGCAAATCGTTTGTACAACACCAATTCAACAACAAGAATAATGATAATAATAATAATAACAACGAATCAATGCATTTCAGTATGATTTCGTTGTGGTTCGTCCAGAAAGAAATATAGCATTCAGTATATAAATATAATGAGTTATAAACACAACAGTACCTTGCACTTGTCACTCTGTTTGAGCGCAAGCGACCTGGTGGCTGGTGTTCCATCGTCGTGTGGCGACAGAGAGAGAGACTCACGCATGTGAACACACGAGTACGAGTATGAACAAGTATCCAAAGCTGCTCTGAAAAGATTTCATTCCATTCCGAATATCGTTCACAACGTATCTTTTTTTTTCTTTTCTTGATAATGAACACCTCTGTGTCTCATAATTGAACGTTTAAATTGGACTACAGAATTCGCACCACGAAATGTTGATCTCAATATACAACTCGATATTCGGAGGAAAAATTTTCCAGATAAAATATGCATAGTTAGAACGCAAATAGAATCCGATGATAATGCTCTTCAAATGAAGTTCAAATTAAATTTCGAATATACAGAAAGTATAAGATGAAGTATATACAAGTACATTATTGAACCAGAATTCTAAAACTGCACTCGACAGAAGAGAAACTAAGAACAATATTAATGCATACATTCTAACTGCAACAAGTATCATCGATGAATATGCCGATTAGGCCTCGAATTCATTACGAAACAACAAATCACACGTAAAGTCAAGATATTATTATGCGAATAACATAATTAAGAACGATTTTGTAACACTTGAACTACGCAACCTTTCTCTGGAACCTTTTTCCCTGTTCAGTCAAGAACTTTCCCGTTTTAATGCGAACAAAAGTAAAACTAAACAAAATAAGTGTTAGCGAATAATTTGAAATTTTTAATTTTCCTACGAAGACTCCCAGACGAAGTTATTTAAAGTTAATTTCAAGACGTCTTTTTATAATTAGGTGCATTTCAGTGAATTGTTTGATCTGAAGTATATTCAATGCCAGGAGTTCTCTTAAAAGTAAAAAAACGAACGTAAGACAATTCCGGGAGCCAAGCGGAATGAAAGGCTATGATTCTGCTTATGAAAAAAGATGTTATATAGAAAATATTTATTTTTCGTTCGTTTGATTGAGCTACGCCGAACAAGGGCGCTATATATACTCTCGCTCTCTATTTCACTTTCTCTCGTTCCTTCTCTCTCTCTCACTCACTCACCCACTCACTCTCTCGATCATTCTCTCCATCTCTCTCTCCCCCTCTCATTCATTCTCTTCCACTCTTTGTAGTTTACATTCATTCTCATACATATATATATATTTATATATATATAATTACACATATATACATATATATTTATATATATATTTATATATAATCTCTCTCTCTATCTATTTAAATATTTGCGATGGTAGAATCTTGCTTATCCGAATTAGCGCTCACATATTTTATTTCTGACTCTCTCTGTTGATCGAACGTTCAATTCTGTATAAATGTAACGTCATTCTTGATGAAGTTCAAATCACTTTTAAATGTGTAATTAACTGTTAATAAAACATTCGTTTAAGATGCAGTTAAAAATTGAATTAAATATGCACTATTAAATCCATGTATATATATATACACATATCTATAAAATCGTTGTTATAAGACTTATAATGAATGTGGAGTTCAATCAACAAAAATGTCCATATGAAAATACTAGTAGTTTGTAAGATATACGGTTAATCAAGATCCTACTTTTAAGATTCATCTATCTATACAGTAATTACGGTTTGAATGTGTACAATCAATTATTTCTTAGGCCATAAAAAAAATGAGAAAAGATGTTTATGTAGAAGTTGCATCATTGGAGAGAATATTTGAGAATGAATTTGAATTGTTTCTCCATTGATGTTTACTAGATTTCAAGATTGCCCACTTACTTTCCAAATGAAACTAAATATGTTTATATTGTGCGTTCCGAGATGAATTCAACGAGCTAGGAATTAGTTTAATAAACGTAGATAGTTGCACTTAGAAATTTATAGGCAAACTTGAAATCATTGCAGGTATTGACTTGTAAGTATTTCAGTCCGGCATTACTTATTTTCTCATTCGACAGAAAGGAAATTCTGTGTAAACAATAATGTAATATGACTAGCTGAAGAAATGATTGAATTTACGCGTTCAAACATGATGCACTGTATAATTGTTTACTACGAAAATACAAAAGTATTTACAATTTAATAAATAAGTCGCCACTTGGTTTATCCACGGGTATACATGGGCCCTGTGTTTTCAAGTCACAGCACCTCACACGTGTAGCCGATTAAAAAATTGATTTCTTTGAAATTTGAAACGCTTACTTTTCGAGAAATATCTGCTTTTCGTCAAGCACTCAAATTCTCCCGACTACTTTCATTTCGCGCGTCGTACAATGATATAAAAAACAATTTTAATATAACATTTTATTTTTGTTCATTCAATTTTCAATACTATGTCTCTCAAAATGATTAATTTTAAGCGAGATTTAGGTCTCCTCAATTACTATTCCTATAATTCCTTCCATCTATTCAGTTTTTAGTAGGTAGGAGTACCTTCATCATCAATTCAATACCATTAATCAAACATAATGATTAGTCTAATACCTAGCGTTTCATTTTCCAAAGAAGTTATTTCGTTCCGACCTAATTCGGCTCAATATAATGAGTCCCCTTCACACCACTCCACAGAGTAAGAAAAAATCTTAAAGAGAAAAATCGCTCTTTACTTTGGTCTAAGAATCCCTGCGGTCCTCTTCCTCCTTCTTCGTTTCAATGCCTTCTTCTTCTTGTTTTGTCTCAACCGTTGTTTGTTCCAAATCCTCCTTCTGTTCACTAGGGATCACTTCCATTCTTTCAGTTTTTTGTTCTTCAGATTTCACAACAGGTTCCTCTTCGTTGGCAGGTTCTTCTTTCACATCAGCAGTAACAGAAGATGGTTCCTGTTCCTTGGAATCTTCCGTTTCCTCACCGGATGGACTTACGTTGGCCCACCTAGACTTGCGTCCCCTGTTGTTCCGACTGTCCCCCCTTTCCACGTTTTGGTTAGTTGGATGTTTACCAGCTTTTTTGTCTCTTTGCGAGTGGTTTTCAGAGTCAGAAGGCCATGAGCCAGGAGGATGTTCTTGATTCCTCCATGGAGCAGCAGACTCTGGAGGAAGAATCGATGGAGGACCCATAGGCCCAAATGGTGGTCTCACATGGGGGCGAATGTCATCGAAGGGAGGTCTGAAAAAGGCGTCTGGCTTACGGGGATCAAACGGTGGACCACGTGGACCAAAAGGTCTCATACCAGGGCGAAGAGGACGAGGCCCTAGCCCTCTCGGATGGAACATTAAAGGTCCTAGAAAAGAAAGAGACATTCAGTCAAATTTTATTTATCTTTTCTTTACTTAGGCTTAAGATAAGGTATTTCATACAATGAAACTTTTAAATGATCGTAATATTGAACAGTTACGTTTCTCTTTTAAAACATTTTTATTATTACTAGACAGCGGATTTTATGTATTCATGAGAAAAATCGATCGATAACGTTTCAGTAGTCGAAAGAATTATGTCTTAAAAAAAAATGATTAGATGTGAATTTAAAATTGAGTATGAAATTGATGTTACATTATAAAAATTAACAAATCATTATATTTGGACGAATTTTTCTTAGCGAATACAAAGAGCATTCTTACCAGGACCACGAGCACCTAAAGAAGCTGGATGAGGTCCATACCCATCAGGATGCCCAGGTCTAGGACCTCTGGGTCCTATAATAGGTGGCATTCCAAACATGGATTCAATTCCAAAAAATTCTCGTCTTCTGGGTTCAAATTCACCGCGATCGAGATGTCCTCTTGGATCAAAACCGTCCTGAAGCCGTGGATCGAATCCGTCTCGCCTAATTTCATAGTCAAATCGATCTCGATCGTCGAGCGGTCTTCTTCCTCGCACTTCAGACCTATCAAATTCCTCCCTATGGCAGACAAGAACATTCAATGACTAATTTATTTAAATTTATTTATATGTCTATGCATATTTGATGTTAAATAAACGTCGATTATTATTCATCACAAGTTTTAGAAACACGTATTATTCAATGCAAAGTGAAAAGTTCAAATTATAAAATAAAGAGTTTCATAATGTCTTTCTTTTAAAAACAAAAGATACGTTAAAGTATTAGTGATAATGATAACTCTCTCATATGATCGTAACTGAGCACTGTGAACTGACCTTTGTTCTCTGGGTGGTCCAAGTCGTCCAAATTCTTCTATTCTTTGCTGGCCATGTATTCTATTATCGAATTCCTCTTGAAACATACCACCCTGTATCCTCGGTGCATCCAAAAATTCTTCATGCATTTGTGATCCTCTGGGCCCCCTTCCAAAATTCTGTCTGTCTCTCTGTTGTTGGAAGTCCCTTGGATCTTGGGGATTTCGGAAATCTGGCGGTCGAGCAGGAAAATCACTTCTTTCTTGAGGTAAACCGAATTTCGGTAAGTCCATTAGCGACGAAAGAGGCTCGCCGCGTGCTACTCGTGTGTCATCGAAGCTCCTATCCGATCTCTCTCGATCCTGCCGGTTCCGAGGAAGTACTCGGTCGCCTCGGTCTTCTAGAGGAAGTGTACCGTCAGCCAATTGACGGAGACGATCAGCTAAGCTCGGTTTAGCGTCCTTTTTCGGAGTCGAATCATTTTCCTGAAATCAAACATTTCATTAATGGAAATGCATCTGACTTTTGACTATTATCACTATTCCAACATAGTATTCTAGATTAAAAGAATTAGTACTTGAAGGCTTTGATTTTGTGGATTGCCTTCGCGATTTTCTCTGTTCTCCCTTTCTCTTCTGTCGTCCCTATCTCTGTCTCTGATATCTCTCCTACGGTCGCGTCCCCGATCTCTTCCTCTACCCCTTTCCCTTCCACGATCCATTCTGGAATCATTGTTGTCTCTATCTCTATGAGACAAATGTGTTTCTCTATCTCTTCTCTCTCTGTTCTCTCGTTCCCTGTCCCTTTCTTTGTAATCCCGATGCTGTTGCTAAATTTAAATTAGATTTATATAAATTTATTATAATACACATTATCATTAAAAAAGTATTGAAAGCTGTCTGGAATTATAATGAATACGTTAGTCCAATTTTGTGAAATACACAGGAAGCCATACACACAGTTTATTAGTAAAATGCTTACCTCTGATTGTTGATCACCGTCTGATCTGTCCTCGTTTTGTGATAACTGATCAGTTAAGTTGCCCTTATTCTTAGCCCCATTTGAACTTTGAGGCATCGCGTCTTCCATTTCTACATCCATATCATCCGCAGAATGTTGTTGTTGAGGTAGTTGCATTTGTAAAGGAGCAGAAGGCCCTACACCGTAAGGCTGACGTAACATTGGCAGATTTGGCATTCCCGTTTCTGTAGTTGGTGGCGGAACTCCAATTGGAGGAACATTATGTGGCATACCTGGAAATGTTACGAAATTTTCGTTTTACCACTCCGTTTCTTTTATTCCATTGTTTCTGATATTATAATACTGGGAGACAAGATTGATTTCAATGGAACCATACGCACCAGTAGAGTTGGGTTTATCAGAAGGTGCGGCAGGCGCTGGCAGAGGTATTTGCGTCAATAAACCAACCCCTACACCGGCTCCAAACGGTGAATTAACTTGTGATGTAAGCATAGTTTGCATCATTCCTGGCGGTCCTAACAAACTTTGCATGTTTGGCGGTGGTACACCTATCGGAACATTCGGCATCAGACTATGCGCCATTGGTAATCCCATTGGCCCGAGCATACCTAAACAATAAGAATAGCAATTTAACGTTTCAATCCGCCATGAAGATCTAGAATACGATACAACAAAAATATTAATTACGGGGGACTCCAGGCATTGTGAAAGCAGGTGGCATCATTTGTAGCTGGGTATTTGGTGGTGGCAGAAGTGCAGCTGATGTAGGAGGTCTAATCGGAGGTGGTTGACTTGTATCGATCACTTGCTGTTGTTGACCTTGTTGTTGACTCTGTTGAGACTGTTGTTGCTGAGTGGCGGTTGTAGGTTGCATTACGTTCACAATACCATCAGTTAAACTTGGCATCGCGGCAGCTGCAACCAAAGCTTGTTGCTGTAATTGCAATTGCTGCTGAAGTATGTCTGCATTTGTTCCGGAATGCTTTAGTTTACCTGTAGATCGTATTAAATGACAGTTACAAGACGCAATTGAATCTATAAGATATAATAACAATAAATAATTGTATTTACCTTTCAAATTAGGCGGCAGAGTGTCCTCATCAATCATTCCACCTTCCTCAAGTAATTCTAAATCCTGATCAGTAACATTAATCAGCTTATTCCAAGGGATATAACTAACTCCCAATTCAACTTCCCAATAATCTTTCCATTCTTTTCCCTTCACACCTTTCCCAGGAGCCCAGGCTAACTAAAATCCAGAGAAATTTCTATTACTTTAAAAGTACATTTTCTTACACGGTCTCAACGTGAAATTGATTGAGAGTTATACACAACTTACAGTGATTGCTTTTCCCTGCATTTTGTGATTTTTTAGCTTGGTAAGAGCTCTATATGCATCCTGTCTTCTATTCATACATATAAAAGCACAACCTCGCGGTGAAATTAAATCTATACTGACGATATCACCAAATTCTCCAAAAGTGTCAGAGAGCTCCTCTTGATGCACCAGTTTAGATAAATGTCCTACCCAAAGCGTTGTACTGCAAACTGTAAAAAATTTTAAGCCTTAAATTCAAGAATATCACATTCCATAATTGGCTTTCGATAAGTACAATTCGCGTTATTATTTTAATCGCGAATATAATCAATAAATATAATAATATGAAAACTACCGCTTAATTTATCTCTCACAATTGGTGGCAGGCCTCGTTTACGCCTTTCTCTTTCTTTCTCTCGCTCTTCCTCAGTCATTTTTTCTCGACTATCGTCACGTTTTCTGTCACGTCCTCTATCCCTCGAGCGAGACCTGCAACGTAACGTTTCATAATAAAGTAAAGGACAAGTGTAAATTTCGTAATCAAATTGATCTCGAATATATCAATATTACCTCCTTCTTCTAGACCTGCTTCTCGATCGGGATTTTCTATCTCTGTCTCGATCTCGATCTCTATCCCTGTCCCTATCTCTGTCCCTATGCCGTGGCGATCTAGATCGACTGTGATGCCTGTATCGATCGGGTGATCTACTTTGTGATCTTGCACTATCACAATTTACAATTTCTACGCTGCTACTGTCTCGTCTTGCACCATTTCTGCAATTAAATGTGACAACAAAATAAACTTAACAAACCAGGGGACTTGGAATTAAGTTTCCATGAAAATTACGTTAATTCTCAATGAAAAACAAAGCGTAAAGTTAAACGTTTTTACCCTGAATAATCTTGCGCGTCTTGTCGTTCATCGAGAAGCGGACTTTTTTGATTCTGATGGCCCTGTTGATTAATTTGCCTAATATTTGACAAAGGTTGAGAGGCATACGGTAGAGCCGGTGGATAACCAGGGGGCGGTTGACTCATATCTTGTATGACTCCGCTACTTACATTTGATGTGTACGTGTTTTGTTGATTTGGTTTTAAAACGTCCGACGGTTTTAATTCGCATTCCGACGCAAATGGTAAATTCTATAGAAATAATCAGATTTGTTCGATACAAGTGTTCATATTAATCCAGTGTATATGTACGTATACTATAGAAAATGTTATCTCTCGTATAACTTACAGGAACGGTTTGAGCTAGATGTTTATCAAACTCTTCCTCCTGCTGCTTCATTTGTTGCAGCTTTCTCATCTTTTCTTCCATTTCATGTTGCGATGAAGAAGCATTTCCTTGCATTGTCTGTTGCAACGTTTGAAGCTGCCTCAATACCTATCACGTATTAGACAATTTATTTTATTAGAATCACAAATAAAACAGATATTTCTATAAAATTCTGTCTCAAGAAACGGCATCATCGTTTGTTTAGAGAATAGAATATTTTCTATCCCCTATACTTCTTTCGAAGTTATTCTTTCGACGCCACTTAGTGTCAGAACGAGAGAGGGTATGTCATATTTCCACCCTATCCCAACAAAAGGTGTTGTTCTCGATCCGCTGCCGTTTCTCTAGACAAAACTGCAATGCTTTCTATAATATGTAAAACTTATTGTCTAGACTTCTTTGAATATACACCTCTGGATTTGTTAGGAGAAATCCAAGACTTTCTAAACTATTTCCTGTAGGAACGTTATGTTGGCCAGAATTCGACGCTGTCGTTGCCACTGGTGAATTCGCAACGACAACGTCATCGTCTTCTTCCTCGCCGTAATCAAAATCAAGCAGCTTTTTATCAAATTTCACGGAAGTTTTTTGATCATTCGCTGCTTCTTGTTTTTTCAGCAGTAATTGTTGTAAATGTTGCAGTTGATCAAGAAAAGAAGCATCCATTTGACCTGCGTTCGACTGGCCCTGAAAACAATTGAAACCAATGAATTTAGTAAAATCAACTGAATAAAGTTTCACGCGCGAACGTATATTTAAAAAGAAGCTATACGTACCAAGAGCTTATTAGCATTAACTATATTTGCTGTTTCCATTTTCGTTTGTGCAAGCCAAACAGGATCAATTGTCTTTGCAGAAGAAAACAGCTTCTGATCTTTTACCGCGTTCTTTGCAGTTAAAGGGGGTGTTTTAACAGCAGTACCCGTATTGCTTGTATTATTTGTTGAAGAAGTATTCAATGTACCTGTAAAATCGTAACAGGAAATTCAGTTTCATTTAAAATCTTATTGAGCGTAAATTTTCATTCTCCGGATATTATTATACCGATTCTCGGTAGAAGTAAAATTCCTTTTACCATTTGCATTAACGGCTTGCTCTTTGTGGATCGGATGATTTGGGTCCGCGAGGTCGAATAAAGGCTGTATTACCTCAGACGGGAAAACTGCATTCTTCTGCCAAAGATTTAAAACTCTAATCACCTTACTCTTGTCTTCCTGAGGACATTTCAGAAGATTCAAGAAGGTGTTTTGCATATTCTTAGCAAAACGTGGAGCAAAAACATCTTTCTCTACTCCGAATTGATGTCTAGACTGACGTACAATTGAATCTATAACGTACAGTCCAGGCACTTTGTACTCTGGCTTACACTGTAACATATAAATAAATTGTTAAATCATCGTTCTATGCATAACAAAGTAAGAAACTAATAATATAAATATTTAAGTAACGTACTTTTTGAATGAATTTCTCAACGCTTTGCACAACATGCTTATAGAATTTGATTGCCTTAATTGCGCCCCTGGTTAAAGAGTTCATCTTTGCCTTGGAAATTGGTGGTTTGACATCGTAAAGAGCTGAAAGCTGAAACATTAACTTTGTATTATTATCGTGCCACATCATGCGACCATCTCAAACTTGTGCCAATCATATAACCCTTATAATATTGTCATGAAAATTGAACCATGGGCCTTGTGATGTTTACGTTTGGCCAAAATTTCTTACCGCGAGGTAGGCAAACAGGTTAAAATGCATTTCCCATTCCATTCACTCGAACCATAAACATTGACTTACAAATAGAAAATTGAAAAGAATGACAGTGTAAATAATTTCTCGAAACTATAAATTATATAATTTCGTTTTTATACTTTGAAATATCATAGCATATATATATTAACAATAATATTATTGATATAAGCCATATTAACTACTTAAGTTTTTACTACCCCTCGTACTCTGTGATTCTCATCCCTCCCCCTGTTGTCACCTTCTCCTTTAGACACACGAATGCTAACATATTTGTTTCTTCCCACGATCTTAGTAACAATATAAATCTCGGTTAATAACAATTATCTATCGCGTGATACATCACAAAAACACTCTAAATCACAATAAAGATTCTTGTTCACTGCTCTCCCTCTTGCCTGTGTATATGTAGAGATAGTTTCTCCCCCTCTCTTGCATAGGGACTAGAAACCAAAGCATTCGTCGAGCACAGAATCACTCGAATCCTAATATCACGATCACTAAAGAACGTTCAGAGGAGCATTTCTTCTAGGAGTCTACCTCACTGGAGTGTTGCTTGCGATTCCGAAATCGAAAGATCGTAAAGGAAAAACGGGAAGAGGTGAAACGAGAGAAAAAAGGAGTAAGAGGGAGAGTCGGCGGGCTAGAAGAAGAATCGAGGGTAAGAGTGAGCTCACCTCCGCGTTAAATGCCTTAACCGCCTCCATTTCGATGAAGGTGCGAAGCACCAAGGATCTGCTATGATTCACAGGAATCCGTGATTCTCGGGACGTTCAATGTTTTCGCGATAAATCGCATGTCTTTGCTCAGGGCGCACTGTCTAGCTGGGCCATGCCACTCAAGATGGCGACGCTATTTCCCGAAAGGCATCGCGGGGCGGTGATGCGTGACGTCACATGCCGCCGCGATGCGCAATCGGTAACAAGTTATGCTTCAATACCGATTCTCTTCTTCACCAATTAAAATCTACCAAGATCAATGAATCTTTAACTAAACTTCAGATCGTTTATCTATATGTAATATATCTCGTAATAATTTTATTAGAAAATGAGAAGATTTTTTATTAGAAGAAGAAAATTACAAGCAACGAATAACGACTCTCCCGATTTAATCTCGTCATTAGACTGTGGATCTTTATGCATTTATGCAGGGTTCTGAAAATTTTCGAAAACAGGTGGAGTATAAAATTCGATAGAATTTAGTAGAATTTTGATTTTGATCAGATCTGCAAAGGCTACTGGAAATAAGATTGTATTTTATTCCACTGTCTTAAAGTTCGTCTACTCATTATATTATAAATTAGAATTGAATTTCCTTCGGCAACAATTTGTTGATAATTCGATTTTTTTTTATAATTCATTGAATTCATACAAGCAGAGAACTGCAGAGAACTGTAAATTACAAACCAGAAGTACCAACTTTATCTCGTCTTTCGGAGTGTCTTTCGGAGTTGTTCGGAGTGTCGCCCGTGTCGCCTTTTGTCCTTTTGTTGTATCCCTGCTCTATGTCGGAGCCGCAGTTGCTAAACAATTCGTAAGTGTCAATACACGCATGAATTTCTTTCAGCTATAGCAATTTTATTTTTCGATGGTAATTTTAAGTGTTTGAATTCACATGAAAGTCGAGTGCAGAGTTCAAGCGTATAACCAAAACTGTATGACAACCAATATTTATAATAATCATTTTGTTTCAGTGACTTGCAATTTTCAAATTCGTATACCTATATTCGCAAACAAAGTTTTCACCGGAACGTTTATTTCGTTTAAATCTTCTTTTAAAGTAGTACATACATTTACGTCGTAGGTTTGTATAAATCAACTTGATATAAATATATATATAATAAATAATACAGGCATTTATTTTCTTCTTGTTATACAGAAATGATAAAAATACCAGAAGAAATTGATCTCGAAGATTACACACTGATACTTCCCTCGGTGGCAGTTGGAAATGTTGGACAATTATGTATTGATCTTCTGATCTCCAGTTTAAATCTACGGAAAATTGGATCGATGTGGAGTTCGATGTTCCTTCCAATTATCGGTCATGATCCATACAATAAAAAATCTAACTCTCTGTGCACCGCTGCTGATTTTTATCTAGGAGCTACATGTAAAATAATTCTTCTACAATTAAGATCTCCTTATGTTGGGAATTCGACTGATTTTTATGAAGAATTGTTGCAATTCATTCAACTGAAGAAATTTAGCAAGGTATGTAGTATTTTAATAGACGCCTAATGTTTTACTTTGTCACACGTTCTATACTAAGAAATAATTTTTGTTTTATAGATAATCATTTTAACTAGTAGTTACGATTACGAACAATCAGACAGATCGGATTCAAGGTTGAGGTATCTTTCTTCAGATAATTCATTATTAAATAATATTCAATCGCTTCATTGGAAGGAGCATGTAAGGAATACCTTAGTAGGGTCAGTGGAAAACAATCACATTCCTGGTGGAGGGTTTGCAAATGGACTTTTCAATTACCTGAAATCAGCAGATGTTCCTTGTACTGTTCTCTTTTGCTATTGTTCCGAAGGAGACAACGTTTCCGATGCACTAATGTTAGTTAAAGGTTTGAATCAGTGGTTAAATGTATTAGAAACGAATTCTGATAGTGGTGTTAATGTCATATATCCACCATCTTGGGAATATCTGTTTGGTAATCCACCTGCACCAGAAATATTCTAAACTTTCTCATCTGACCATTGCCTATAAATAACTATTGTAATAAAGTTCGAATTGTATACTAAACTTGACTGTAATTTATATTCCGATGAGCTAAAATCTTTTTAAGAGAGCAGCTAATTAAAATTTCGGGGTTTAATTAATATATTAAATAAAATTATTATATTATAAAAGTGTATTTAAAAGAATACCTAACTCTGACAATAAACCATAATAATGTAATCACATTACTACATTAATAATTCCTTAGATTTAATTTTTATAATAATTTATTTTAAGAATTGTATCATGAAAATATATTTAAGCTAACAGCTTGAATTTAGCCGAGAAGGCAGAATAGGTGACTAAAGCTGCTAATAATGCAGCAAGGAGTTCTGAATTAACCCATGGTCCCAGGTAAACTCCTGGATTATTGAGTACTACGACGACTAAAGGTTTCACTGTGCTAGGGTCTTCTCCATTCCTGATAGCTTTGCGTATAGCTGCGTATCTTTCTTCGTCGTACAAGTTTATTCTATAATCACCAGAACGTGCTTTTTTCACATCTTCCGTCCAAGAAACCTATAAAAATTTAACATTATCTTATTATAATTTGAGCCAACTAGAACGGTGTGTATGTGACCTTTAATTGAATCAATTGAATTAATATAAGTTTTCAAACACAGTTTCCATACCTGATATTTATTATCGGAGCTTAACCTAGCAGCCGGTAATGATTTTCCTTCAACCTCTGCGTATAACGTAATACCTTTCACGCCATTGCTACATTTAAGCACAAATTGTGTCGTAAATGCAACGTTTGTTAAAATCGTAGCATCTTCTGTGACATACGCAGATGCAACAACTTCGGGCTTCTGGCAAGTTTCACAAGAAACTCTGGAAATCGCACAAACTAATAAAGTACAAATAGCTATGTATAGATTCATTTTGATTGTATGTATCACTTTTAATTGATAAATTGTCTACTACACTTGGGAAACGAATTATACTGTCGATTCTGAAGCTGTGAAATACTAACGACCGGTAGCTTAAATCATGTTAGGTTAGGAGATCACAACCACAATGGATTCGTGGCAGCCTCCCCCTAAACGCACAGGTTGCGTGGTTACACGTGGTAAATAGTTGGAAACAATGGTACCAACTTTTTACTCCTCTTTCAAACATCTACAGAGCATGGTAACCACTACAAAGTAAACACATATATAGAAGGAATTTCTTACAGAATATTCTTATATAGAATTAATTTTCTGTTTTCAATCAAGAGAAACTCTTAAAAAATCAATTTATGTTCGAATAACATAGGTTTCGATAATGACATGTTTATTTGAATATATCATATAAGATAGATTGCATAAATGCTTGCAAGGGTGTCCAATAAACGCGTTGAATACATTACTTAAAAAAATAGGTTTTATTTGTCACAATATTACAAATACGTTTTCAATATATTATAAATTATAGAGAGTATTTGGTATATGAATACTTAATAAATTTGCGTACAGGTAAAATAGAGACAAGAACCGTACGATTGCATACTTCTTTTTCATTGATATAAAATTCTTTGAAACGTACAAATATTGTTTTGCTATTGTCCGTGTATCGCACAATATTTACTTACACAATGTCGAGTTTTTCACAAGTCGAAAATTTTCTAACAGTTATTTCAAGTTCGATAGAAAATCTTCATTATGTCAATAAATAATAAAACTCGCAGTACAAATTTTATACAATATTAGATTGTATAAATTATGTATTAGCTAGAATAAATAAATTTGTAAACTCATTGCAGTTTCAGCAATGATTTTCGTTCTACTTGTATGTCCAATAAAATTCTAGTTTCACGAATATGATAAAAAGATCAGCATAAATCTAATCGTTTATAGTTAAAATTCAATTAAATTCACTTCTCTCGTCACTGTATTTATAGCTGTTGACGTTACAACCGAAGTTGTAAAGGAACGTACATGAGATCGGAAAGTTGACGCGGTTTCCCATGCCTCGTCTCTAACGGTACCTTGATTCCTTGGATACATAAGCAAGGGATCTTTTCCCGTTTTCTTGCACAATGTTTCTTGAAGCACTATCAACCGTGATCTCCAGTATTCGTAGCTGGCTTGCTTCAACGCGTTCACCCATTGTTCTACTTGAGACTCTGAACGTCCGCTCAAGACATGCCTTTTGTCATGCTCGTCGCGAAATGCTATACTAAATGCGAATACTCCTCCCGATGTGCTATCAATATTAATAGTATAGTTTTCTAAAACAATTACCCCAGCAGGTTGTCTGGTGTCGATTTGTCCTAGTTCGTTGATATTAAAATAGAATAGTAGATTGCACCTTAATTTAAACCATTTCTCTTTGAATCCTAGAAAACAGATAATATCTAAGATAGAAAAAATTCAGAAAACATTAGAACCAACGTTTCTTGAACAGTTATAAGTAGACAGCGGATCTTTATGCAAAATGAAAATGTTTCACCTGTCTTTGTCGATATGGATAAAAGGTTGAAAATAATCTAATTTTTGTTATAAACGTATAAAGATATCCTCTGTCTAGTTATAGGTTAACGAGCCCATCAAATTAACTTTAATCGATTGATGAGAGCCATTAAGTAAACTAACCTGATTTGTGCGCTCGTTTATGATTTAAACGACCTTCTAGATCAGCTGGACCACTACTTGCCTCCGCAAGTTCTTTCTCATTAAATTTCATGATAGTATAGAGAATTATTTACACATTCCTGCGTAATAGAAATGCTATCGCACGGTCATCAAATCTATATAATTCATTGTTGGTCGTGTCCACTATATTCGTTATAAAAGTTCCGCTATAATCTTGGAACTCACTGGCAACATCGAACGCTCCAATCCACTGTTACATGCTTCATTTCTACCTGCTTCGATAATATCAACATTGTCTTTGTAATCTATCTTCAATAAAGATTTTTCGTTACGCTTTCGTTTTGCAATTACACATGCTGATACGACGAATACTTGTGCGCAACATAAACATCAACTACAAAGCTTACAGAACATAGCAGTGAAATTTTGAAACAGCGCGTTTCGCGTACAGCAGTCTGTGAAACACGCACATTCGTCTAATTTTAAAAAAGTTCATGATTATAGCTAATCAATATTATTTTCATGTGTATAAAAACACTCCTCGCTTTGTAAAGACTCTCGTGGATCAAGTATAATTAAATGTTACATCTATTAGATTTAATTACCGTAGATTTACAGAAATAAAGAACAATACGGTTTTATGCAAACAAGATTGGTCAGCCTGCGAGATGGATATGTATTCTATTTCATGCTGTTCATTCACATATACAAAGGATTGCAAGTGTCAACTAGACAAATTGTCTGTCAAAATTTAATGAACTTGTAAAATCATTTGTTTACGAATGGGTGGTGTATCTTGGTGTTTACTATTTACGAATTTGATTTAACAGATAAGTACATGCTGAGTTACATACGTCAGCAAAGTTCACTTTACAGTGGCGATCTACAATTGTTTTTCAAATAATTAAGTAATGGGATCGTTAACCAGTCGACAAAACGCTGGCGTAGAGGAAGTTGATATCGTTTCAAATCATGCATACAAATATCCTCCTCGTTCGGGTTTGTATTCAAGCTACAAACATTATCGTTGAAAAGTTTATAGGAAATAATCAATTATGAAAATAAATGAATTTGTACTTTAATTAATTGTCAAGTATTCATTTTATACATTTCTATCTGAAAGTACACATTTTATTGGATATACTTTTTTATTAGGAAGCTACTTTGGTAGCCATTTCATCATGGGTGGCGAGAGGTTCGATACACCTCAACCAGAAGCATATTTGTTCGGAGAAAATGCTGACTTGAACTTTCTAGGAAGCAGACCTACACCTGTAAGATATATAATATTCAATCGTTATAGCAAACCATATAGAAAATAATGTCTCGATATATAATATTTGTTTTAGTTTCCGTATCCTCCTCCGCAAGCGAACGATCCCACTAAAACATTAAAAAGTTTAGTAAATATAAGAAGGGAATCGTTGAGACTAGTTCGTAATGTTGATCAAACATCTGCTTCGCCACAGTGTCACAATTTAAAGCACTACAGTGATGGTGATGTTGATAAAAAATCAAGTCGTTATAATATTGAATTCACATTTGATTGTGATGTACGATGTGCAATTACATTATATTATTTCTGCACCGAAGAAGTCACGACAAAGGGCGTTACGTATGTATTATTTTTATATTATATATATATAGACAACAGATTTGATGCATTTAAAACATGAATGGATAAGCATAATTTAAAGCAGTAAAAATATTATTAGTATTAACTCGTTCATAACACCTTTTGATTATTTATAGCTATACACCAAGAGATCCTTCAATGAATTCTGAAACATTCTATTACAAAAAAGGTGCGAATCAATTATTTTCAAAAACATCGCATGTTTTTGATCCATTAGCTTACAATGAAGAGGATTTATTATACAATGCTGATAGGGAAGTATGTAGCTTCAAAAAATACGTTTATTCTATGTTCTTATATCTCTTGAATTATCGTATAACAATAGTTTGTAATTATCTATAGATAATACCAATAGCAATCCATTGTGTGGCAGAAGAGGGTTCAGATGAACCGAAACAATCTCATACAACGATTGCTGTTGTTGAAAAACATTCAGATGGAACGTACGTATTAAAAGCACTGAAACAAAAGCTGTACGTTGATGGTCTTTGTTACTTGCTTCAAGAAATATATGGCATAGAAAATAAAAATGCTGAAAATGCAAAGGTATATATCGTATAAATACAAAGTCATTTTTCTATTGAATTTCATTTACTTTCTTTAATTATTATTATTATCAAGTCGATATTTATTTTGTAGCAGCAAGGTAGCGACGAAGATACAGATGATAATGGCTCGGAATGTGTTATTTGTATGTATGATGTGCGAGACACATTAATATTACCATGTAGACATTTGTGCCTGTGTTATGGTTGTGCTGATTCACTTCGATACCAAGCCAACAATTGTCCTATATGTCGTGCTCCTTTCAGAGCTCTTTTACAGATCAAAGCTCTACAGAGGGCAACTGGAGCTGTCACATCAAATCCTCCATTACCAGAGGTTGATATTTGTTATTAAAAATTTTAATGAATCCCGTTATGTTAAACTAATGAAATGATAAATGTTTAGGGAAGCTGCGAAAATATTCCATCTGGTTACGAGGCTGTATCATTAATAGAAGCTTTAAACGGTCCATATATTCAAAGAACTGCTGTTCTTGCTCCAGAATCTCCAGATACACCTGATACAGATACAGCTAGTGCAATTCAAGCAGCTGAAGCATTAAACAGGTAAAACTCCTGATAAACTATATATTTTCTTTAGTGATTTATTATTATTTAATAGATCTGTTGAACGTACGCCTGTATTGAAACATGCGTCTTCAAAGGAAGTAGATACATCTGCTAGATCAAGCAGTACTACATGTCCTACTCCAGAATTTCGAATGTCAGTTTTATTGGCTAGAGATGAGCATTCTGGTTCACAAAAAGACCTTCACGCTCGATCACCTGCGATGAGAATGAAATCTTCTGGACACATACGCGAAAAGTCTTCCTTAAGATCTCGGGATACTCTTAGACTTGTTAACGAAAAACAACCTGTTTCGCTTTACGAGGTAATTTTTTCATGTTATAAATTAATACTTTTCTTTATTTAATTCTTATGTCCATGTATCAATATAAATCAATATTCACAGGGGCAAGGACAAGATGAAGATAGCGAAGCAGAGAAACTATCTCCTTTATTGGATGCAACAACTAGTACGGAAGCACTTGATACTCATAGTCATAGAATATGTGACATAGATGGTGACGACGAGATTCAAAACACAGAAAATGAGAATGATACTGATGCTACATGCCATTCTCATTAAAGAAACATTGAATATGTAAAAACATTTAATCGTATCTCTTTTAACATATATATATATTTAATTTAATTGCTTTTTGTAATATAAAATTGCCTATATTTCCATCAAATATAATTTTACATTGTAAATAATACATTGTTACTTATAAATTGGATAAGATTGAAACTTGTTTTTGGTTTCTTTGATACAATAATAAAAATTACTATTTATTATATTATGCGTATACTTTCTTAATTTTATTGATCTGCATAGTGACACAAACTATAAATTACTATGAAGTATTAATTTGAAATCTCGTGTCAGGGATATCATAAATATAGAAGAAATGAATAAACTCGAAGGATCACAATGGAAGTAATACAATGTGAGAGTACACAACCACAATCAGAACAGCCTCGTGATTTCGAACCGAGTTTAAAGATAAAGAAAGTTGTAAATATTTCTAGTTCTTGTTCTCAGTTTTTCGATGTATAGGGACTTCTAGGGAAAAGTGATCTTCACATTGAAAATGTTAAGCATAGAACAAAATGAATACCATAGTCATGTTTATGTATAATTTCTTTAATGAAATTGAAATCCAAAAGTTTATTTGTCCATTAAACAACAGCAAGTAATTTTCTGAATTTCTTCCATTCTTCCAAAGGTCCATGCTCAGGCAAATACTTGACATTGCAACCATCTGGAGCAAGACGACCAGCTGTTTTAAGGTCTTCGTATTCGGCACGATCGTATTTTGTAAATCCCCATTTCTTTGAGACATAAATTTTCTGACGACCAGGGAACTTGAATTTGGCACGACGTAGAGCTTCCACAACAGCAGCCTTATGACGATCCGATGAACGTACGCTCATTATAGGTTGTCCAATGTGTACTCTAGCTACTGTACCTTGAGGTTTTCCAAAAGCTCCTCTCATTCCAGTTTGGAGCCTGAGGAAATTCGATTAAAATTGGTTACCACACAACAAACAACAATTGTTTCATTTCTCTAATATTGGTTCTTCAATTATAAGGCAAATCATGTAGTTTAATGGATTTCTCATGACATACATACCTATCAGCTCCAGCACACGATAACATTTTGTTGATGCGAATAACATGAAACGGATGAAGTCTCATTCGTATATGGAACTGATCTTTTCCAGCATTCTTCACCATGTATTTGTTCGCACAGATACGTCCTGCTTCAAGTGCTTCCGAACTAAGTTGTTCATACTCGTCTGACACTAAATGTACACATAATGGAAAATCTTCCACAGAGGCTTTCTTTTTTCCAAGATCAAAGATACGAATCTTTGGGTCAGGCACACCACGACAGAATCTTGACTTTGGATACGGTTTGTTTTTACAATACCGATAACTGTAATAAAAATAATAAACATTTTAGGTATAAAAAAGAAACAGAGTCTCGTGACCATTTCTAACCTAGTCTACCGTTTACCAAATAGTACATGTATTGAAGTTTCTGACGAAATATTAAATCAGAAAAAAAATTGGAAAATATTTTAATCTATTATGTTTTACTAATTTTTTATTAAAATTCGTTAATTATACATTTGATTACATACCATCTGGCTGGACGGCGCCCCATGTTGGCTGTTAATAATAAATAAAAAATGTTAGTTCAATATTTCATAGAGCAGTTGTAAAAATTTGGATAATAAGTTAGATGAATGTGGAATATGTAGATGTAAAATATATATTTGGATATTTTCGGATTTCAATGATGTAAAGAAAGATTACCTCGTGGTGCGACACAATGAAAACAGGAACGAAACTACTGCTCTGAAGTGAGAAGCGAGACACAAAGTTGTCTGAAGAGACCTCTGTGACTGAAATACAAGTTACAATCTGATCCCAAATATGAAGTACAACAACTATGTAGGACGTTACCATTGATACTCACAGAGAGCCATTTCATGTGATTTGGCAACATCGCGTACAAGAAAAACATCAGTCCAATCAGCTGTTCCGATCAAAATATTCCATATTTGACTTTTATAAGATATTATATATAATATTTAATAAGGTCTAGTTGACTCATTTACGTGAAAATTTACGTAAGAGATAACTTAATAATGATATTCACTGTTGTGTATAGACAGTAATTTTAATTTACTGTTTAGAATAGGATTATTCGCTAAATGAATTTACTCCTCTGGATCAATCAGTTTTATAAAAGGATTAGGATTAATTCAATACATATTTTGGACTTATATATTTTATTAAAATTTAAAAATAAAGTAGTATCATAAATTTTACAAAACGAGAAACGATATGATGAAGTATATATATACATATGTGATACAATATCTGGAAATTAAAACATAAATAAACATATGTGTGCATACAGAAAACAGTCGAATTATTTCTGTGATGTCTAAAATTTTCTTTTTTTGGTTGAGGAATTAAATTTTTAGTTACTTTTTTTAATGTTGTCTTTCTTGTAACAGGCCAAAATGATTTCTATTTGAGACCAATGCGTAATTTTTAAATTCTGTGGTAGAATCCACTTTAACTGTGACTTTGACAATATACTATTGTTTACAACTACGCTGCATGTCATATCGTTTAATATCTTTATACTACTAACTATCTGTGGTATTATGCCATTAAAATCACAGCTATAAAATACAACGAAATTAATATCTCTATGTAACTTCCAGGATGTGTATATATGTTGTTTCTTTAGTAGTTTGTTACAAAAGTCTGTGAAGTTCTTTATTGAATCGCTTTGTACCCAACCATCATTTTTCGCTTCCCCTAAATCGAAAAGCTTTTCTCTGTGAAGCAATGGGTCGTTAGGTTCTTCTATTTTTGGAATGGAATTAGATGGGAATATCTGAGGCACAGCACCGGTTCTTAATTTTATCTTACTTTTAAATAATTTTCTGCAAGTTCCATTACTCTCTTTTATTATTGTTTGAGATGAAATCATATCTTCCGGAAAATGTTTTGCACAAACAACAGACCATTTACTCGGTATCCAATCCACTCTATTTATATTCTGTATCCACTTTCTTTTCAAGTTTTCATCCTGAGGAAAGCGAAAAACTGGAGTATATTTTGCACTGCAAGTTGCATAATTACTATTGCACTTGGGTACACAACACTTATCTGGCATCTGTAACAAAAAATATCAAAGGAATACTCTGTATAGGCCGTACTGATCCATTACAGTTTCATATTTATTAACATGTAAATAGTGAAAATGTTTAATACGAAATGAAGGTTATGATGTTTTTATACGTACCGTACTGTTCTATTTCTGCAATTCTAACGCTAATATATTAAATGTAACAATAAAAAAAATAATTTCACTTATACACTACACACATAAATAACATTTTATATTCGCAGTAAATCTATATTATATCTACATATTACGTTCATAGCATATAATATAGAGACGGCCATGATATAACGCGAACGATTTTCGAATCACTTCAAATCGGACTGATGACAGCGTTGTCAAATGTACCATATTCCGGCCTGTATATAATATAGTAAAGAAGCACAGCTGGTTGAAGGTACCGTTTCCAAGCCTGAAATCTCGGACAATTATGTCTTATTGTTCTGATCAGCCGCTAGACGGATTTCTGTTGTAAAGGAAAAATTGCATCGTCACAGTGCACCTTAGACTATATATACTTATATCAGGGTTCAGATAATACGCATTGTTCCAAGATTACATCGTCTACCAGATGACGGATGTGGGCAAATTGCTATAGTTTGTTGAGAATGTACCGCGAAGCTGAAGTGTACCTACAGAGGAAAAGGCAATCGTCGTTGTATCTCATTCTGTATAAATATTTTATTGCTTGTTTATTCTTATTTTATATAGTGCCAACCACCATTTCGAATTATCTTGTAATGTTAATTGTGGGCACTTTTTTTCGTTATCTTGGTTTCACTGCACTGTTGGGGAGGTGTAATCCATAAAATGAATACCATAGAGATGTTTATGTATAATTTCTTTAATGAAATTGAAATCCAAAAGTTTATTTATCCTTTAAACAACAGCAAGTAATTTTCTGAATTTCTTCCATTCTTCCAAAGGTCCATGCTCAGGCAAATACTTGACATTGCAACCATCTGGAGCAAGACGACCAGCTGTTTTAAGGTTTTCGTATTCGTCACGATCGTATTTTGTAAATCCCCATTTCTTTGAGACATAAATTTTCTGACGACCAGGGAACTTGAATTTGGCACGACGTAGAGCTTCCACAACGGCAGCCTTATAACGATCCGATGAACGTACGCTCATTATAGGTTGTCCAATGTGTACTCTAGCTACTGTACCTTGAGGTTTTCCAAAAGCTCCTCTCATTCCAGTTTGGAGCCTGAGGAAATTCGATTAAAATTGGTTACCACACAACAAACAACAATTGTTTCATTTCTCTAATATTGGTTCTTCAATTATAAGGCAAATCATGTAGTTTAATGGATTTCTCATGACATACATACCTATCAGCTCCAGCACACGATAACATTTTGTTGATGCGAATAACATGGAACGGATGAAGTCTCATTCGTATATGGAACTGATCTTTTCCAGCATTCTTCACCATGTATTTGTTCGCACAGATACGTCCTGCTTCAAGTGCTTCCGAACTAAGTTGTTCATACTCGTCTGACACTAAATGTACACATAATGGAAAATCTTCCACAGAGGCTTTCTTTTTTCCAAGATCAAAGATACGAATCTTTGGGTCAGGCACACCACGACAGAATCTTGACTTTGGATACGGTTTGTTTTTACAATACCGATAACTGTAATAAAAATAATAAACATTTTAGGTATAAAAGAGAAACAGAGTCTCGTGACCATTTCTAACCTAGTCTACCGTTTACCAAATAGTACATGTATTGAAGTTTCTGACGAAACATCAAATCAGAAAAAAAATTGGAAAATATTTTAATCTATTATGTTTTACTAATTTTTTATTAAAATTCGTTAATTATACATTTGATTACATACCATCTGGCTGGACGGCGCCCCATGTTGGCTGTTAGTAATGTGCGGTCATAGAATACATAGTTTTGAGACAACAATTCAGGAGGGACCCACTTATGGGGGTACTGTACCCATGGATTCTTTTGTATTAAATCAGGGTAACCAACCCCGTAAGCTAGAATCTGAGGGTGGTATCTCGATTTTTTCTCTCGATTTTTCCCCTACTTTGGACGCTGATATTATTAGATATAAACATAATATCATTAAATCATGAGCTCAGGGCGCTGCACTGAACCTTCCTCTTTAGAATGGGCCTTCACACACCTCAAAACATTCTCGTATAAGGAAAAACAATTGAATCCCGCAAACTCTGTTTTTTTGTGTTGTGTGTGCGCCATCTAGTCTACATAGCTGAACTAAAATTGGCTCAAAACTTGTTCTCTAAATCACTCTACGTCCTTTGATTTGTTCTAATCTCTGCCTGTATGAACGAAATATTGGACATCACGGGAAACCAGTTTTTGTCCTCATATGAGCATATTTTGAGCTGCACAAAGGTTCATTTGATAGAGGAAGGTTGATCGTAGGTCGCTCTGCTCATGATTTCAGTCGGAAAAATCGTTTTGTATTAGAAAAATACATTAGAATCTGCGGAATTTTTCTTCATTTTTCCCCCCTACTTTGGACACTCATATTATTAGATATAAACATAATCAATCTAAATCAATAGCAGAGCGACCTGCGATGAACCTTCCTCTTTACAATGAGCTCTCACACAGCTCGTAATATGCTCATATGAGGACAAAAACTGGTTTCCCGCAAACACTGATTTCATCAACAAAACAGTGTTTGCGGGAAACCAGTTTTTGTCCTCATATTTGCATGTTACGAGCTGTGTGAGGGCTCATTGTAAAGAGGAAGGTTCATCGCAGGTCGCTCTGCTAATGATTTAGATTGATTATGTTTATATCTAATAATATGAGTGTCCAAAGTAGGGGGGAAAAATTGAAAAAAATTCCGCAGATTCTAATGTATTTTTCTAATAGAAAACGATTTTTCCGACTGAAATCATGAGCAGAGCGACCTACGATCAACCTTCCTCTATCAAATGAACCTTTGTGCAGCTCAAAATATGCTCATATGAAGACAAAAACTGGTTTCCCGTGATTGCATTCAACTTCCCCATACTTTCGTTCATACAGGCAGAGTCTAGAGCAAGTCTAGAACCAATTTTAGTTCAGCTACTTGGACGAGATGGCGCTTGTCAGGAGAATTGTCAGCGTAGATTCGTAACAACAAAAGTGTAAAGGGCACGAAGCCACTCGGATCCATTAATAGCAATAAAAATATTGATGAAAATAAAAAAACCTGTAATGATAGCGAAATTGAAGCGTTAGATTGATACAAATGTTGTTCATCACTGTTGCCAAACTGTGTTTCAGCGTGTAGATTGGTTACCCTGATAAATACTCTAGAATCCATGGGTACAGTACCCCCTTATGTACGCATGCGTATTGGTAATTGGCTGTCGGAGAATTCTCGCGGAATCTTGTATTCGTAGTTCGTTGTCGCAGTATTCTGTGAAACGTCTTTGAACGCCTTTGTAAGA
The DNA here is from genome assembly GCA_916610235.2 of Lasioglossum morio. Classification (NCBI taxonomy): domain Eukaryota; kingdom Metazoa; phylum Arthropoda; class Insecta; order Hymenoptera; family Halictidae; genus Lasioglossum; species Lasioglossum morio. The sequence goes on from OU744326.1 coordinate 26,696,909, forward strand.
ATGCGAGAATGCTCTGTGGCTGAACGATGACAGTAATCTTCAGAGAATTTGTATACTCGTAATTCATACGAAATGCAAACGAAGTTTCTTTCGCGTTTGTAGAGGGGTTATGAACTTTGTACAGGACATCTGATTAAAAACAACTAATATAGAAGACCTCATATACAATGGCACCAGAAAGATCAATTGATATTACTGGAAATCAGTTAAGAAATATCCCACAAATTACATCCAGGTATTAGAACTGTTTTATATAATTTCTAATAAAATAACAATTTAGTAAAATGCAACAAAGAATGAAAGTAGTCGTACAATACTCGAGAGAAAAATTTATACGGGGACTGATATACTATCAATGAATTATAATAAAGACGACATTTGTATTCATAAATAATGAGTTTCTAACAAATATAATTATCGTTTGTAAATTATTTTAATAATGATTCGCTTCATAAGTAATGGTTTTTTTTATAATTCTGTTACTCTTTAGGCTATTATTATAGATAATCCCAATATTATTTACAGTTTATCGAGTACCTCAGCACCATATCCTATTATAAACAATCCATCAGGAAATCCACCGCCGATACCCCCACGTCAACCAGCTCAAAATTATTCCAGTTTCAATGATTATAGAATGTATGGGTCCAATTGCTATAGTGGATATGGATACGGGTTCGGAAGTCAATATAGGGGACCTAGTACATATGGAGGATACAATTCATACGGTTATAGTCCATATTCTAGTTATAATAATTATGGATCTTTTGGTAATCCCAGTGGTGATGTTGAAAACAGGTAAATAATGATTTCAAACTAACTTAAAATGATGATTAGCAGTTACAATTATTTATATGTGTATTAAAATAGTATATTTACTTAATTATTTAGATTCTCTTTATCTACTATATTTACTTTTATTTATAGTAGAATTCTTAGAAGAATGTAAATGACTATAAACTATGTAACTATGCACAAACCATAGAACTATTTTAACAAAACAAGAATTTGTAACTTGAGAAATCTATTTGTTTATGCTTACAGATTTTTTCAGTACTTTGAAGAAAGCACCAGACCAACCTTTCAATTAATTGAAACAGTACTGCAAACATTTTCGTCCATGACAATGCTGTTGGAATCAACATATTTTACTTTAACAAATTCGTTCAGGGCAATTATAAGCGTTGCGGATAATGTTGGAAAGTTACGTTCAACTATAGGACAATTGTTTCATACTTTTGCTTTGATTCGATTTGTAAAATGGTTGTACAAAAAAATTATACGCAACACTGGTGAGAGATTAATTAGAATTACTTGTATAGTATGTCCCATTTAAATGTATGCACGCGATTATTTCCCTACATAATATCAGAGGCTATCTCGTAGTAAAATTTCCTTGTTAGAAAAATAATCGCGTGTATACATTTAAACCAGATACACTGTATGCATTAAAATACTTTATATTGCATATACATGTACATTGTAATCTCTTTCCTTAAGGTTTTCAGGGTGAAAGTCTCCTGAACGATGAATTATGGGAAAAAGCAAAGACTGGAAATGATAATGTTAATAATAATACTTCTTCTTTGTGGTCTGGATTTTTTCTCTTCAGTGTATTCTTTGTAATACCTTATATGATTCATAAAATAACAAATAGCATTAGAAATGTCCAAGTAAAAGGTATAACGATGGGAATTTACTTTGTGTTATAAAAAAAAATTCAAAATTTAATTTTATGTATACGATATTAATTAAATCTCTGTGTATATATATTGTAGGTAAGGATCCAAAGGATTGGCATCAGTATGATCAACCAGTATTTGTTGCATCGGTGCTGTACGACTTCACTGCATCGAACAATGAGGAATTGAGTGTAAAAGTTGGTCAAAAAGTCTATCTAGCACCTCAAGCTTTACAACCAAAAAATTTGCCAGGATGGTGCAGAGCTACTGACAGTGCAAACGTTGGCCTAATTCCTTACAACTATGTTAAAGTGATAGGACAATTGAAAAAACGAAAGGAAACTGAAGTAATTTCTTTGAACGAAGATAAATCTTCCTCCGATGAAAGTCGTGATAAGACTGCTACTGAAAATTCGGAGATTTTAAAAACAAATGAAAATCTTACAAACGATGTGAAGAAACAATCCACTTAAAAAAAAACTGATACACAACATTTGTGGAATTTGTCATATGTATATGGGAATATGAAACATACAATAAGAAAGAATTATAATCTGTACAATTCTTAATTATGTGTTTCAACTATGTTTAATACTTCATAAGTATTACTATAAGTAATACTCTTTTTTATATATTTACTATTACCAAGAAGAGAAAAATTATGGTCGAATTCAGTGTTTAAGCAACAATACAAAAGATAGACGATGTTGACTTTAAATGTTTAAGGAAAACGAACATTCTATAAAAATATTTTACAGATTTTATATAAAGGGAAATTTGTGAAAGAGGGAAAACTATTTGAACGAAAATGTTTGAAGCAAATACAAAGGGAAAAGATTAAATTGTAATTTCAAGTGACTGAAATCATATATTTACCATAACGTTAACAAAATAATAAAGTAAATAATTAAAATAATGGCGTATTAACCATTTTACGGGGATCTTGCGAAGAAAGTTTTTAATTTTATTTACATGCGGTAATTAGATTTATACTGCATCCTGTGATAGATTATTTTAATAATTATAATAGTCTCTGCATTGTATTGTTAAAATTGTATACAAATCTCAATGTTAAATTTATTTTTTGTTTAGAATGAACTGGTCATGTACATAAATACTTTAAAAAGAAAGAAATTACATTAAACAATTTATAATGATCAATGGTGTTATTTACTATTTTATAAGAATATATAAAGAAATATTGATTCTTTCAATATAGCATCTGTCTGAAGAAAGAAAACCATAAAATGACGACTTGATGTACTTCCATATATTTTTTTATAAGATTAAACTTTCTCGAGGAACAATTATACTCACCACAACAATTAACAATGGCTACATTTATATAACTTATAAAAATAAAATTAACTGAAGTAAAGGAAAGCTTTTCCAGAGGAAAATCTTAAAAAAAATTTACAAGTTTATACACATTAAAATACTTTATAGGTATATGTATATTATATTTATATATGTATATATATATATGTGCATGCGCACGCGCATATCTTTATATATTTCACAATTTCACTTCCTCTCTTTTTTCCAACAATGTTAACAACAGATTCTACATTTTCTACATAACGAATTCTGCAGTCATTTTAGCTTTCTAAAGAAGGGAATGTTTTTGTTAGGAAGGAAAAAAGAATGAAAAAGAAGAGAAAATGAGAAGGGCATTTGTTTAATCAGTGAACTTGCGATTGGGATTGTTTCCAAACAGAGAACCACGTATTTCTGGTATTAATTGCTGTGCAATTAATTCTAATCGTGTTTCCAAAGTGTTGCTGACTTTTATACGTCCTGTAGAAGGATGAAGTTTTCATATGGTTTTCAAGTAAATCATGGTAAAATTTCAAAGAGGAACAGAAAGAAAAATTTGATAAGAAAATACCTCTTGCTGCATATAGATCAACGCCACCGCAACTGTCGGCTGGAAGGAAATTATCTTGATCAATTTTAACTGTTACATCTTTCAGTGTTGCTTCTTTGTAAACTTTTTGGACATTATCGATAAGCGATTCAACCAGAGGAATATCTGCTTGACGTACACGAACGGTAACATGGGTTTCTGTCAACTGAAAATCAAGAATGTATAAATATTTTTGAAAATGCGACAGCATCAACTGATTAAAAAATTTGATCAAACATACCTGACATAAGCCTTGCACAATTAACAAGTTCAAAATATCTCGGTACTGTGCATCTTTGGATACTTCTCCTAATTTCTTCCTAGCATCGTCTAGTACATTACGTACATGATCTTCTCTTACTTTCAAAACTTTCAAACGAGCCTGGTTCAGCATATTCGATGACTGACTGTACAATAAATTTCATTGAAAATATAACACAACATTTTACATTACAATACATCAAGCATATGTATTTGTGAAATATCAAAGTTAATCTTTATATTAATACATACATTTTCTTTTGTAGTTCAACTTGCTTCTCCTTCTTCTCATAGTATTCCATGATTTTTAATCTTTGTTGCTGAACCAAGCGACCTTTTTCGATATTAAATTCTTCTTCCGCCTTAGCATCTATTTCTTCTGCCTTTTCGTTGGCCTCTTGTTCGATAAAGGCCATCATATGATTAATCTAAAAATTCAAGATTTCAAGAACGAAAAATTTTAATCATTTTTAAATATTGAAACAAAGTTGATTACAAAACAAAATTGCGAATATATTTAAAATTATCTTCGATCTTAGTATTTTATAAAAAAAAACATTATTTAGTTCCCTCTAAAATATAATATACTCGAAAGAGTATTTAAGGTCACAAGTACGAAATTTATCATGTAATATAAGAAAGCAATGCGAAAAATATTTAATTTTTGAAAAAAAGATTAACAAGTCACCTGTCATCTAAAATCAAAGAATTGATATAACGCAAGATACGCGTGTGTATTCAAGTACAATTAGATGGATAACATTCGAGAATCTATTTTCAAAGAAAGGCAAATTTTTTTATTAACTTCCATGTTGGAAAAAAAAGGATAGGCGAAGACAGGACAATAAATTTTTTCAAAAGAGGAGCTATTAGAAACAACTATTTTAGTAAAGCAACAATATATAGAATAAAATGCAAAAATAGCTTAAAATCAATGCGCCTTGGGATTCTGTGAATGACTAAATTCCAATAGTTTCGTACCTGCTTTTGTACATCTGCGTCGCTCAGTGCCATTTTGAACTGCTAAAATCTCTTATTCTCTTTATAATCAAGATTTTCCTAAATACTTTCGATGTCTGTCTCCAATCGAATTTTCCAAGGAGTTAACGCCTACTGACGAAGGTGTCTTCACTAATGACGATCATATGACACGGACAACGTGTTCCAAAAGTAGTTCACTCTGGTATCTGTAGGGAGTGGGTAAATGTGTTCCTAAAGTAAGTAAGATTTACTTTCTTTTTCTTATGATCGATTCGCCACAATTATATAAATTGAAATGAAAGGTTTATAAAATCATTGTAAAATATATTTATACATTTATAAATATAATATATATTCATACACCATATGCATATATATTTATCTATATATAAATTTCAAGAACTTTGTGAACATAAATTTGACAGGTGCACATATACAGGGTGTTCGAAAATCTCGTATTCCCAGATCGCTGGAAAATATTTCATAGTTATATCGTAATAGTATCCTGGATAACATTATATACGAAAGTATTTGTATATTTATGTATATGTATATTTGATTGAAATGGTTTAGCGCGTCTTATTTAGCGTCTTGCGAGCAATATTTATTGAAATAGTACTAGTGTGTAGAACCAACGTGCACAATGAAAAACTTCCCATTTTATTGTGACATTTCATCGCATTTCAAAAGTCGAATTAACTAGCTCGTCTTCAGCGTGCGTGTCGGTGGTCGCATTTCATACTTTTATAAGAAAACACTGTTCTCGATTGGAATTACGTGTACTTTCACGAAATAACTGAATTTCGCTTGCTTGAACAGGTAACTCTGATTCTGAATAACTGTCAAATCAGTTGGCTGTCAAATAAATTTCGATAGGAGTAACATTTTCTTTAACTCTAACCTAGAAAAACACGCGCTTCTACTTTTCGTAATCTAATTTTGTAAATGCTCGGATTTACTTTTATCAATGTAATATTTCATTTTCTCACTTTGTAATTGTTTCGATTGTTTTCGATAGTTGATATCCTGCATATCTCTTATGCGTTTTGTTCCGAAAGTTCAATTTTTGTTTATTGTACATTAAGTTTTAAGGTTAAGTTATCAGTTGATATAAGAACTAATAAGCGATCGTTTAATAATGTTGAAATCATTAATAAGTATTAAATTCTATTATCTCACCAGCTGACTCATCCGTCGATAACTATATGTATTATACCACTTTTCATCGAAATATCATTGCTAAGATTTTGCTAATCTGATTCTATTGTGCAATGCACAATTATTTTCATCCTAAGTATCTTTCTTCAATTTAATATGGTCATGATTTGTTTTAGAAACATTTAATGTGTGATTGAATTAACGGAAAAATTTGACTCCTGATTGTTCGTGAATTTTTGATATTTTTTAAAAAATTTAAGCGAACGTCTGTTGCAGATTATGGGAAAGAACAAAAAGTTACAATAAATATTTGAATAATTTAAAAGTACACAACTTATTTAATTAGAAACTTGTACGACAATGGAATTACATTATTAGATGTCAAAAAGAGAAATGCATATTTACTTCTATACTGTATTATTAATGTATTATAAATTTGTTGAAACAATTATATAGCTTTTAAGTAGGCTACTATTTTTATGTTTGTGAATAATTAATATAAAAAAATGAGTACCAATATATCATAGTTTTGGTTGCTTTGATGAATAATTATAATAGAAATATATACTAAATATAGGAATTGTAATTTTATATTTATAGGAGAATAAGAAACAAGATGTCAAGTGCGGAGTCCTTAGCAGAAGAAACTGATGTAGTTCAAATTCTTCGACAATGGGAAGAAGAACATTTGACACCTTCATACGATCCTATTCCAACACTTCAAAGACTGGCAGAAATTATAGAATTGGAAACAGAAAATTATTTGAAAATGGATCCAGACCCGTTTGATGAAAGACATCCATCACGTACAGATCCAGAGTGCAATTTCGGGCATATATTGAAAGTTCTATTTAGGAAAGATAACTTTATGAACAAGGTAAATTAATAAATTTTCACCTTTATTGTAATTTATATTATGCTTTATGTATTGTAATTTACATTTTGTATCTCCACAGCTTATAAACGATTACTTGCGAGATAATTATTGGGCTCGGGCCTGTATCACAGGTCGTGATGTTAGAAAATTGAATATTGCAGCTTGTCGTCTTATGCTTGATATTCTTCCTGGATTAGAGACTTCTGCAGTATTTCAACCTGATATGGATGGACTTATCCATCGCCTTTTTTCATGGGCAGAGAAAAGTATAGAACCTTTGCAGAGTTATGCAACTGGTCTTGTAGCTGCGGCTATGGAAGTACAGGAGATTGCTACAGGTATATTTCCAACCTTTTACAGATTTTTTAAATAGAGAACAGTTTAACATGTATAGAAATGAGAATTTTTTTAAAATGTGTTAACACACAAAGGACTAACTATAAGATAATTTTTATTCTAGGATTTAGAGAACAAAACGGAAAAATGGTACCTTTAATGTTAAAGAGGCTTCATAAATTACAAGAGAAGGCACAAGAAGATAGGCAACTTGCAGCTAATAATAGACCATTTGCACATTTTGGTGAAGATAGGAGTAGCGGAGGAGATGGAGAAAATAAAGGTGTACCTGGGAAAAGGAAAGTAAGAATAATTATCATGCGTTACTCTTCCCATCCAATTTTTAATTAAATTGCATTTGTATTATTTTGATATGAACTTGTCTTGTTTCAAGGTACGAGAGAAACGAAAAGAGAATGGAGTTCTTAAGAGCCCGAACCATAGTGATTGTTTCTCTGAGAAAGAAGATGATTACCTTCAGTCTCCTGATGACTCTGCTCCATTACCTAAGAAGAAGAAAAATGATACAGAGTGTGAAACTCCCATTAAGAACGATGCCATGTATTTAGAAATAATGTCTCCACCTTTGTCAGTGCCAAAGAGCTTTAATTCTAACAATCAAGTGACACCATCCAAGGCACAAGGTACTCATAGCAGGCCATTAAGTGCCTCTTCAGCACGATGCAATCTATCAAAGAACTCTACACCTCTGTCACAGAGCTCTAGTACTCCGTCTACCTTGTTAGAGGGAAATTCGAATTCTTCATGGGCAGAAATGGAATCATATGTTATTGGGAATATGCAAATACATCCTCCAACACTGTCCACAAGACAAATGTTAATATTGAGGTGAAACTATTGGCATTATTATATTAATCTATAGTACTTCAACATAACAAATCGTTTGAATAGTCATATTAATAATATCTATTATAATTAGACTGCGGATCTTTATGCATTTGTAACGTATACAAATTTTCTTGTGTTCTCGAATTTGGTACGATTTCAATTAATTTTGTTCGACGATAATTCGACTTCCTTAGAGATTAACTATAAAAATTAAAAATTGCATAAACATCCGGAGTCTAATTATAATGTTTACCATTGATGCTTTAGCATTTGCGACAGTAATGCTTATTAAACGAATTGCTCTTTGAAATTATATAACAGGTATCTGACACCGATGGGTGAATATCAAGAATTCTTAGGTCATGTATTCGAACAAAATGCTCTGGAACTAATTCTGAAGTATATTAATGTTAGAGAAACCAAGGATAGTCGCCTAGCCTTTGAAGCTTTGAAATATTTAGCTTCTCTTCTCTGTCATAAGAAATTCTCTATCGAGTTCCTCAATGTTGGAGGTTTACACAAACTATTAGACGTTCCAAGACCCAGTGTCGCAGCAACTGGTGTTTCTATATGTTTGTACTACCTAGCGTACTGCGAAGATGCAATAGAAAGGGTGTGTCTGTTGCCGGAACATGTTATATCGGATCTTGTTACCTACGGATTGTGGCTCTTGGAACGAAGTCATGATTCCGGGAGATGCCATGCAACAATGTTCTTTGGTTTCTCTTTTCCATTTAAAGTGATATTACAGGAATTCGATGCACAGGATGGTTTAAGGAAACTTTTTAATGTGGTAAATATCCTTTTTCTATTGTAACATCAATTTTTCTTTTTTTTTTTCCTTATGTGTCGATAAGCGTGTATTGAATGAGAATCAATTTTTTCTCTTAAGATATCCACGTTACCGATCTTAAATTTAGAAGAAGAACCAGCATTAAACGATGATGAAGAGTGTGCTTCTAGACAAATAGTTAGACATGTCGCAGTTGCTTTAAAGCGGTATATGGAAGCCCATTTATATCTAAAAGCAGAGCAATTAGAGAGAGCAGAAAATGTCAGAGCTGAACGTGATACGTTGCAACCATCTTTACCGCCTTCTAAAGCTTGTAAATTAAGCAACGAAGAAGTACAAGCAAAGGTAATATACCTTTAATTTCGGATTTGTCCCTTGTTTCTGTAATTAATATCATTAACTCTATATATATTATTTCTTTGAGATGCGAAGACATAAGGGCACGATAAGATAAAACCGTTCAATTAATTAAATGTAGCTGTTTAAATTCGATATCAAAATTGTTTCACTATTATTATAGGTGGAAATTCTTCAAGAACTGATGTCTGTAAGAGCAGTATGGCCACCTGTGGAAGAACTACATCGTCTCGGAGGCATAACACTTCTTCTGCAGATTATTGCTTTTGCTAGGGAATGGAATTATAGCGGACGTGTTCATACAACTTCCAGTGCTGAAACAGTTCGTTCCTGTCTTGATGTAATAGCTATTTGTTCTGTCGTGCCGAAAGTAATGCTTTTGCTGTGCGAAAGAGTGGATATGCCAGACATGTCGATGACGATGGCAATTAATTTACTTTTGGCTGCGGCAGAGTGTGAAATTATTGCCGATGCTGACGTACAAAGGGCTGCGCTGAGAGCCGTAATCAATTGCGCGTGCGCTCCGATAAACAGGGTAAATAATTGAACTGAACTCGAAAAAATTCAGGTTTAAACAAGTTTCTTTTTAAACGTATAAATAAAATTCTTTCACATTTTTTATTATAGATTGGCGGCCATGTTGCAAGGTACTCGGTATCAGGCTCTGCTAAAAAGAAAGCAAATATTAATATTATTAATAACAGTGAAGAATTGATACAAAAAATTTGGGAGAGTGTAAGATCCAATAATGGAATAATGGTACTTAATACACTCTTAATATTTAATACATTTTTATTCAATTATATTATACAGTGTTCTATGAAACTTATCGATGTCTATTTTTATAGGTGTTATTACAATTAATGATGGTGAAAACTCCAATCACAGATGCCGACAGTATAAGAGCATTAGCGTGTCGTGCTTTGGCAGGTCTGGCACGCAGCGAAAAAGTCAGACAAATTATTAGCAAGCTCCCAATGTTTACCGATGGACAAATCCAGGCTTTAATGAAAGATCCTATACTTCAAGAGAAAAGGCAAGAACACGTTATGTTTCAAAAGTATGCTTTAGAACTAATGGAAAGAGTTTCTGGAAAAGCAAAACCTACTGGAGCAGAATATGAAATTTCATTAGCTAGTCTACACAGGGTAAATCCTTTTAACAAATATGCATATCCAATACGTACATTTCTAAAGGACGATCTAACTTTTACGTTTTGCAACAGGCAAACGTGGTAGCACAAACAAGAATACAATATAATGAACAACAGTTAAATCAGTTAATATACCAACATTTGATATCAAAAGGTTTAACTGAAACAGCAACAACTCTTCAAAAAGAAGCGACTCTAGATTCTTCTACAATAATGAAACCTATAACAACATATCATCCACTTAGTTACCGCAGCCCAGCCACCACCGGAGTAAGATATAATAATAAAATTGGTTAGATCTTCTTAATGTGTATAGTCACTCGATGTAAATGTTATTTGTTTTTTTTAGGTAAGAAACGGTTTTTCACCAGGAGCACCCATTAATTTATATAGTACAAGTAGATGTCATCAAAGAGAAGTGACTTCTCGAAATAACACTACACCCACTTCATCAACGAGATTTATATCCCATTCCGCTACCAGTTCAAGCTCGCCGTCTTTGACGTGCGCAAATAATGCGCGCTTGAAACTTTCTGACTGTCTCAATCAAAATGCTGTTACACCGAGCACAAATCTGCCAATTAAACTACAAATTACAACAAAGTGAGTTTTTCAATTTTTTAACGTTTCTCTTTGAGTTTATTAATTTCGAAACAATTCAAAAAGATACATACGTGAAATGATTTCAGAAAAAGTCAAGCTGATAAACAGCCTCTAGTCAATTCTATGAATTGTCTGTCAATTGTTCATCCGACTACATGTAGATCCTTGCAAAAACAAATTTCAAGAGATCCTGGAGGCGTCACAGCCGCTGGAGTTGCTACCTCTAATCCATCTACTATAACACTGGATTCTATTATTACAGAATATTTAACTAATCAACATGCACTGTGTAAAAATCCTATGGTTACTTGTCCACAATTTAATCTTTTCGAGTAAGAGTCTTAAATGTTCTATTACACAATACTTTCATCTGTGTTCTCTTATTCGTGCGCACTTTTACAAGAAAATAACGTTGTTACAGACCCCATAAGTGTCCAGATCCATGTATAAAGAATTCAACACCAACAAATGTAACTGCAAGACTGGCAAGAAGAGCATTAGGTATAGATGGTAGAAGATTGGATAGAAGACACATTTATAGTCGTTTTTGTCCCGTTAAAACTTTCAGGCCTACAGACGTTGGAAGTTTCACCTGTTGCATTTTCTTGGTATCTAAAAAAAAACAAAATAATTTCCAATATACCGAATTTAACCATTACATTATATGCATGTACAATTTTGAAATATTTTACAGCCATATCAGGATTATCTAATGTTAGGTACTTACGCGGGGGACGTAAAAATGGTGAATGCACACACAGGATTAGAGGAAGCAACATATCCATGTCACGAATCTTATGTTTACCATATGGAATGTAACCAGCGTGGAAATTTACTGTTATGCTCTACTGTATGGAGGAGCCCTATGTCTGCACTTTGGAGCATAGGAACCTTCTTTGATATGAAATTATCTTTGGAAAATGAAGATTACGTTGAATTTGGAAAACTTCAAGATAGAATTATTGGAACCCAAGGTGAAAGTGCTACGGTATGCTCTCTCCTTCAATAAAATACAAATGTTTTGTAGCGTTATGTCGTTTTCGACAATAATTATTCTAATTCGTACTTTCAGATTTATGATATAGCTACAGGAAAATTATTAACTACTCTTACGCCTTCAATTTCTAATCAATACACCAAAAATCGCGCTACGTTCAGCATGAACGATGAGCTTGTTCTAAGCGACGGAATTCTGTGGGACGTAAATTCAGGAAAAGAAATTCACAAGTTTGATAAATTAAATCAAACGCTGAATGGAGTTTTCCATCCTAATGGTACCTATAATAATTTGTAACTTATTTACTGATTGACAACATAAATAACTTTAGAATTTATAGGTATAGTACTAAAATATTGATTTTCTAATTTTTAACAGGTACAGAGGTGGTATCAAATACAGAAGTTTGGGATTTAAGAACCTTCCATTTATTAAAGACAGTGCCAACGCTTGATCAAATGGAAGTAATATTTTCACCTGTTAATAATATTATATATGCTGTACCTTTGGATCAAGAAAATAGAGACGAGTCCCATTACGTTACGTCGTTTAAAACACTAGATGCTTTGGACTACAGTAACATTGGTATGTTTCGTTCAGAGGTATAGTCGAATAAACGTGGTAAAAGTTAATGCAAAATCAATTTTTTTAATTATTCGGAAGATTTTTAATATATTCGTTAATATCTTTTCGAATTGGCAAGACTTTAGTTGTGTCAGTATGCAGATTTTGAACCAGTTTTTGTCGGTACACCTTCAAATTTTGTTTATTTGAGCATAAACAATATCAAACACTTTAGATCTTTATTATGAAAGACTTTTGCATTGTAGCGCTACTAATATCCAGATCGATTTGGCTTGTGATGAGACTCTTTTACCAGACTTATTCGACTATACTCTTTCATTAAATTATATGTAATTCAATTGATTTGTAAAAAATAATTGTATTTCATGTAAATTTCATTATAGCAACTTGCGATGTCAAAAGAGGAATTTACGGATTGGCATGTAATAAGTTCGATACGCAAATTGCTATAGTTGAGAATCAGGGTGAATTTGATAGTATCCAAGAATCTTGCGTTCGGCTGTACGACGTTGGTAGAAGGAGAGACGATGAAGATGAAGCCGATGAAGATGATGATGAAGATGATCTTGATGCGAGCGAAGATGATGGCTCAAATTCTGGTTCTGATGATAACAATGCGGATGGTTCGTGATCTTAATTGAATATATTTTAACAACTCTTTCATAGTAGCCGTTATATTTTTAATTTATTTAAACAGTATGTACAAGTAGATTTATTTTGTTAATAGACGCAGACAATCCAGACACTGGCGTGGAAGAAAATGGTTCTGAAAATGACCGTAATGATCTTGAAAACAACGACGATGACGATGACGATGACGACGACGACGACGACGATGATGCAGTAGATGGCGATGATTCTGGGGATGATATGACGGATTATAGTCCGTCACCAGATTTCCCCCTTGCCGATGTCAATGATTTTAGAATTCTTTTTCCATAAACATTTTAAAAATAGAATTACAGATAATGAATTTTTGTTTTAAGAAATTCCAATGCATTATAAACAAAGATTTTTTTTTTCATTTTGAGCGATTCACGAGGCTGAAACACGTTTTATAACTGAAGTTTCTTTTATCAACTAGCAATTGGCGAATTGAAAATATAAATGTAAAGCAACAAAGCAAAGATAAAAAGTAATATTAACTAGTAGGAAGTGTTACAAGTTTGATCCTTTAACTTACTCTAATTATAGAATCGGTTAATTACATTTACAGTTTTTATTCATTTTCTCTATTGCAAGGGTTTAATTACAGTGAAATTAATTTCGAAATATATATATAGATATATACATTTTTCTTGTAGTTCGTATCAAGTTTCAAGTTTAAACTGTATTTTTCATTTCGCCAATATTAGGATTCTTTTAACGTTCCGTCAATAACTAAAAGTTATTAAGTTTGGTCCCTGGAACAAATCGAAAATCAATTTACTCAGCAGAATGTTCCATATTAAAAATGTTTGATCAGCTAATTTTTAATTTTGGTCGAACTTCTTTCTCATCGATATAAATGTACATATTATTATTTTAGATATTTGTTGTGCAATGAACAAGTATCATATATTCACTACTCAAAAACTGATTAAGTCAATAAGAACATTTCCTCCTCTTCGAGATACTCGGAAATAGTTATATAGGATTAATTGGATTGATCATGTTGAGAAATCACTGGAATCGAAATATTGATTATCTGATAACTTGATGAATTAAAACAGTACATTTTTAATTTTTTTGAACGTATTCTTATGTATATGAAGTAATATGTACGAGAGGAAGAAAGAGAGAGAGAGAGAGAGAGAGGGAGAGAGAGAGAGAGAGAGAGAGAGAGAGAGAGGAAGAGAGAGAGAGAGAGAGAGAAATAGGAAGGGAGGAGGAGAGAGACAGAGAGAGAGGCAGACAGAAAAAGAATGTATGCGTGCGAGTGTTCATATGCGTTTAGCGTGTAAGCAGAGAGAGATTGTAAAAAGTTGATTTAATCCTGTCGTTTGTTATCAATAATAATAAAAAAGAACGTGAATTTGTATAGACTTGCTCTAATAAAATAGAACCGCGCTTTACAAAGAATTTTTAGTATACCTATCAATATTTTCGTTTTATAATTTTAACTACATACATAAATTAGTTCTCTTCTCATTTTTAAAATGTATTCCTGGAAGATATTTTCTATATTATTCATTCGTATATGTATTGAATAGTACTTCATAATGTTTCTCCATTCCAGATGATAGATGCGTTCGAAAAGCAATTATCTGATGCAAAACTTCAATCGGTATGCGGCATCGTACTTGAAGATTGTATCTTCTTAGATGAATTGAAAGAAAGTCAATAAATGAGCCCTGAATAGATATTTCTATGAAAAATGAATTCTAATCGAAATACAGTACATTTCCGTTTTTCAAATAAGACGTTTTCGTTCTTCGTTCTTGATCGTATATTTCCGCTTTTTTTTATAAAAACAACTTTGAAAGTTCGCTGCTTTGCTTCACGCAAGTATTATCTACGGCTTTACTTGAATTGTACTTGTTCACAAAATTTGTCCATTCCAGATGATAGACGCGTTCGAAAAGTAATTATCTGACGTAAAACTTCAATTGATATGCGGCGTCCTTGTATTCCACGCGTGGAAATGGTCCATGGTCATTTTATTACAGAAAGATCGTATTTTTTGGATGAATTGAAAGAAAGTCAATGAATGAGCCCTAGATATTTCTATCAAAAATGAATTCCAATCGAAATGCAGTTTTTCAAATACTCCCAGAACTACACCGAGTGTTCACATTATATGAAAATACGCACCCGCATTTTCTTGTATGTATAAAAACAACTTTAAAAGTAGGCGCCTTTGGTTCACGCAAGTATAAATTTATATCTCTATTTACGTTTTTACTTGAATTGTACTTCTTCACATTTTTCTATTTCAGGTGGTATTTAGATATAGTAATAGATAAAACTTCAATTGATATACGGCATCGTACTTGCATTCCACACATGGGAATAAATAGAATTGTTTCACGTGCATGATACCCAATGATACCTTAACCATTTATCATAGAAACATCGTATCCATCTGGATAAATTGAAAGAAATTCAATAAATGAGCCCTACTTAGACATTTCTATGAAAAATGAATTCGCTTCTGAAGCCGAACATTCTAACAGGTTATATAAACTGCAGCGTTCGTCGAATCAAACAAAGACAATTTCCATGCATAGAAAATGCGTACAGCTACAATAGTTGTATAAACACGCATGTAAGTTCAGATGAAAGACCTAGAACAGACAGGAATAGTAGACCGAAGCAAGTTAGAAAGAGTTGGTTCTACCAGCTCGGTTCGAACAGAAATTTCTGTACGACAGCATTACCCAAAGATGCTAATGTGTTCGGAGATCTTTCAAACGAGAAATACGAGCTAATCGAGATGGACGAAGCAGAAAGAGAAGAGGAGGAGGCTATGGAAAATGATGCGAGTATTCCAAGATGGAAAAAATTAAGTCCAGGACAATATGCTAATCTTATCAAGTCTCATATAAAGCAGGGGAATTTGGATCTAGCGTTGAGTGTACTAGATCTAGTTAAACAGAATCGCGACAAACCCACTTTATACATGTACAGATTGTTAATTTACGGATTTGCTCAGCAAGGCCACATGGAGAAATGCTTCAAGCTTTACAACCAGCTGAAGAAACGTGGGTTGACACCGAACGAAGCGATATACAATAGTTTACTTAATGCTTGTGCAGTATCGAAGAACACGGACAAAGCATTGGAGTGTTTAGAAAGCTTGAGAGAGAATTTTCTCCTGAAAGATATTGCTTTGAATGAAAGACATTACATCACTCTTATAAAAGCTTACAGCTGGCATAACCAAATCGAGACTGCTTTTCAAATAGCGGATGAAGCTAGGGACAAGAATTTTGTCTCTGCCGATATATATGCTGTTCTATTTCATGCAGCGATCAGCGACAAAGCAAACGGATTGAGGTATGCTCTGATTCTGTGGCATCAAATGAAAAGATACAAAATAAGACCAAATGTAACTCATTACAATCTACTTTTGAGAGCAATCAGAGATACACAGTTCGGTAAACTGAATGTAAACGAATTTCTAATATCTAATTTACCCGCTACTCAAATTACACTTCAAGATGCTGGTAGACCAGACTTATTGGATTCTCCGCCGGTGCTGAGTTTTTCTCTTATCGCTATGACTAAAGATGGATCACGCAATAGAGAACACAATAGAGAACACAATAGAGAAAGTAAAAGTCTGGTTGAAATAGATTCGGAAGTGGTTCTACGTAGTCAATCTGTAACAATATCTAACAGTTTGAATAAAATATTGAGAAACAATCGATTAATTTTGTTTGGTGGAGTAGAGAAAATATTAGAAAGAATGAAAAGTGATAATGTAATTCCCGATGTGAAAACAATAACTATGCTCATGGAACTGCTACCGCTTTCTTTGGAAGCAGAGAATGTATTTCTGAAATATGTTAATAAGGAAAAGATCAAGGTAGATATAAGCTTCTTTAATATGCTCATTAAAAGAAGAAATCTTAGGAAACAATTCACAGAGGCAAAAGTAAGTTATCGATTAATACAGTTCCAATCGATTGTAATATTTAATGTAACATTACAGTGATTTATATTTCAGAAAGTTCTAATCGAGATTCAGAAACATCATCTAATGCCAGACGTTATAACATTCGGAGTACTGGCCTTAGGATGCCAAAGAATCGCGTACGGAATGGAACTTCTAGAGCAAATGAACAATATTGGATATGCAACGAATCACATAATAATAGGGGCGTTATTCCATAACGCGTGTCACGGAAGGAATTTCAAATATGTCGAATTTTTAATGAATCACATGTTAGATTATGATATGAAACCTAATAAGTACATAAGGGAAACTTTGGATAACTTTGAAAAATTGATATTGAAAGAATTAAAAACGGAGGTACGCAATTCTCGATGGATAACCAGCTGTATCGATGTTTCCTAAACTATATTTCGTTATTTATTGGTATTTCAGAACAGATACAATCGTAAAGAAATAAAGCAACTGCAGAGAGAGTACAACAGCTACAAGATAGCGTACGACGACTGGTTAGACAAGATGCAAAAGGATGATATCGTTCAAGTGTCGAGGAAGCGAGATCGTTAACCGTTGCGAGTAAATATCCGAGGTATTTTCTTTTAGGACATGTACAAAGAGCTTTATTATCATGAAAGAGTTTTATACAAAACTTATTGTACGATATATTAAATCTACTGTTACAAAATTATTCATCTGGTTGTGATTAGCGGATTATGGATAGGACGTTGTCGCGAGTTTAACGCAGATAAGGTGGTCGAGTTTCCTGAGCCCATGGTCTGCTTCTTGTTCCCGCGTTTATCGCTCGCGAGGGACAAGTACCGCGAATACTGAGTTTGTTGTAACCGGTAGGTCCTGTCGGTTGTGCGCCGCATGTCTCCAACGCTACAAAATCATCGACGTGAAGTGACGGAGGTCGCGAGGTGTTTGGTGGTCTCGATCGAAATGGATCTGCTCCTCTGCCTACGCCACCCACTACTGGACCACCTCTCAAGGAGTTCGAGAATTGTGTCCTACCTCTCATCGGTGTAACTGCAAGAGAATAGCGAAATAAGAAGAACGATGTTTCTATATACACAATAAGAAAATCATTCTGTACATGCTGCTGCAGCGGTATCGACAGTTCTTCGCAAATGTTTATTGTTTTTGCACAGGGAACATTTGTTCGAAATATCAATTTCTACGACATCTCGAGAAATGTTCTCCGCAGGTTCAATCGAATTTTGATAGTGTAATAAATCCATGTATATAGCTTACCAAACGGTTGTTTCACTTTCGAAACAGGAGACGTCGATTGCTTCTGTATATCCCTAGCTTCTTGATCGTCGTTTTGAGATTTCGATTGCAACGGTTGTGTAGCATCATCGAGCGGTGCCTTCGAGCACAGATTCTGAGCCTCCGCCAATAAATTAAAATCAGCAGGAAGGAGTTCGCTCGCGAGAGCCAAGAGATCTGTTGTGTTCTCGGTTGCCACTTGACTCGGCGACATAAACGTGTATTTCTTTGGTCGTTTCGATACGGGATCCGGAGTCCTTAAACACCGTTGAGAGAACTGATTCAATAAAGCTTCCGGAGTTGGCAGCAACGGTTCCAACATTTCCGGAATCGGTTCTTTCTCTTCTTTGTCTTCGGCGGACTTCAAGATCTCTACCAATTCTTGCGCCCTCTTGATCTTCTCCAGCGGATGATCGTTTTTCTCCCACGATATCAACGACGCCAGTTGCTGTACACGCAGATGCAACGATCTACGTTGCGACTCCGATGCGATTAAATTCTCTAAGAACATTATAGTTAAATCAACGACCTGTTGATCGTCGGGATTCTCCAGCGTGGATATATGCTCTAGCAAAGATCGCAAAGCGTCAGGATTATTTTCTAAACAGCTTTTTACATGATAGAGGCCATAGTTGTGGCTACTAAGAGACGCGAGTATCCGGAGCGTACTTTGTAGCATCTCAGACTCGAACTTCGTACTAGTTGCTAGAATGTCGATGAGCGCGGCTAAAATCGATAGAAGCGGCTCCTTGCTAGGTACCGAGTGCGTCAGTCCTTTTTCAAACGGTTCGTTGGCGTCCTCTTGCATCAGACTCAGCGTGCAGTCGCACAGTGTCTCGAAAGTATCCAGTATTTCGTATTGCGTCCTAATGTCGCTTGTGCTTTTCAGCGCGTTACACATCATCTCGATAACAGGTGGGTATTTCTGATCGGACTTCACCTGCGCTCTCGACGCTGGACTAGTTAAAGTGAGCAGGGTTGCTTTCATAGGCGCGTGCCTAGCGAGTTCGCTGAGCAGTGCAAGAATCAGTACGTTATTTTCTAAAGGAGCCGCAGCTATTATGCCATCCAACAAGCATCTGCCGACGAGCAGCGCCGTGGGCGCCGCTAAGTCGCTCAATTGCATGCACACTTTCGAAAGAAGGATTAGCAGATCCTTGTTCCAGCTGGCGCAGAGCAGCCTCAACGTTTCGGTCAAGTTGTTGGCCTGAGCCTGGAGATGGGCGGACCACAGTTTTCGAAAACCCAACAATCTGGTAGCGTCTTCGGTTATAGTTTCTTTCAACGTCAGAACTGGTGGTAATAGTCTAGTTAAAAGTTTCAAGCCAGGTATGAAGTTACAAGGGCTGAGAGAAACCATCTTGAGAACTTCGCCGAGCATCTGCGTCCACAAAGACTTCGCTACGTTCCCGGATCCATCCGAATCCACCGCTTGCGTGAATACCAACAGAGTTCCGACTATTTCCTCGGACAGTGTCTGCACAATTCGAACAGGAGGAATAGCTTCCACCAGCGAATAAACACCGAGTAGCGGCACCACAGCCGTCAGATCTTTGAAGTCCGTCGCCATACATTTTACAAGGCGTTCCAATAACGCTCTCGTTAATTTCACGCACGGCAGAAGCAGCGCGACCAACGCCAAGCCCCTGCGTCCGGTTAAGGCTGCACGATGCAAAAATGGTTGTTCGTAGAACTCGGAAATGTTCGCCATCACTGCGATGAGGGCTGTTAGACCATCAGCAGCGAACAGCTGAGTTAACGCGTTCCTGTACTTCAACTCGATGTAAGGCTCTAGCGGATCCACGTCGTTGTTGAACGGGAAAACAAGATAATACAAAATCCTGCACGCTGTGATCAATTGTCCCGGAAGAGACGCTGCCTTGTCCGCGTTTTTCCGGATGCACGCAACTAGTGGAGAAACGTCTCCGTAGTTCCAATGACTCGACTGCGCGGCCGTAGTTATATAGGAGGTGACGTCCTTCAGAACTGCTTGGGCTCGCGATTTTTCCAAGATAATCGCGGCACGGTTCTGGAACACCTCTATTCGATCGGAGTATCTAATAGTCGCCGATATGATCTCGGCAGAAAATTCGCAGAGATTTGGATCGGAAAGATACGGAATTAAGATGTCGATAAACTCTCCCGTTGGGAGAACTGTTATTATCGCTTGCAAGCCTTCCGGGAACGTGAGAAACGAGTGCAGCTTCTTCAGGGCCAGCCAATCGGAGGGTTGATGTCTCAGTCGTAGTAAACATTGGACAACTTGAAGTCGCCAGGCTAAGACGGATCCTGCACCGTGTAGTTCGCACTTCAGGGCTTTTAAAATGAATTTCGTGACCCCCGGTTCCTTTAGCAGGTACAGCAAACCCTCCTTGGTGTCGGAAAGACGCAACAGAAAGTGTCGAGTGGCTTTGATCAAGTTCAGATCCGACTTTGGGGAAGTAAGCGCCACGAGAACGTGATACAAGAGTTTGTGGTGCTCGAAGTATGCGATCAGATGGCAACGAGGATTTCGATTTTGCTCGCGCTCGAATTCCATCTGTGCTCCAGCCGGAAGCTGGCGCTTCGGCTGGGCCATCAACGTTGGCGCGCACACGTATGTACTAGTCAGCTCGGTCACGGCCAGTTCGTCTAGTTCTTTCACTTCCTCGAGAAACTCGTACGTGTGCACCTTTCGGAGAAGCGAGCTCAACGCGTACTTCAATCTAGCTAGCTTGGCCGTGTCCAACATCATCAGGGCGTTCTTATACAAGTTGCTCTTCGACTCGAGAAAGTCCTGGACGATCACGGGACTTATCAACGCCGCGTCCAACGTACGTAGAGCGGAGAGCTTCACGGGAAGAGCTACGTTCTCGCGCATGCATAACGCTAGCAATTTGTACGGGGCGTCTACTTTCAGGAGTATGTCCGGACCTTGAGGAAGCTTGCACAACGCCTCCGCTAATCGTACGCCAACTTTCACGTGTCGAACTTTGTACGCTGGCTGAGGCTGAGCTCGCGCGAGATCCATGTCCAATCCTGCGTTCACGATGTTCGTCAAGTCGTTGATATCGGTGCTGTTCAAATGAAACGGACTGAGAATCGCGCACAACGACTCGCAATTGTGAACGAACGTCTCTTTCTCTTGTCCCGATGCGTTGGTGAAGTGCAACACCGATTTTGATAGCGACTGAAATATTTCGTGTATCTTGTCCAACATTTCGGTGTTGATCGAACACTCTTCGGCGATGTTCGTTAGTTTCTCGAGATCAAGTAGATCGGGCGGTGTCAGAGAATAGATGTCGTCCAGTTGAATGTTTTCGCATTCGTATTCCGCAGCTGGTGGCATGTCGTCTGCCATTATGTCCTCGTCGGACAATATAGGCTCGAACGGTTCCCCTGTTTCTTGTTCGCCTGCATCTTGCTCTCCTTCTTCTTCCTCCGCTGATATAGATTCAGGGCTCAACGATACTAAGGATTCCGAGGGCGGAGAAGATGGACGTTTCGCTGGTTTCACAGTGCCATTCGCATTATCTTCTTCCCAGTGTCCCGCGTCTGTCTTTCCAGTATCTGATGTTGAATTTCTGGATGAGTCTACAGTTTGTATTGGCTGTATAGGAGGCGGCGGAGTCGCGGCTACACATGTTTCCTGTGGATTTAGTATAAATGTTAGAACAAACACAAGATTAAATATAAGGAGGCAACTCCAGATCGCCCTTAAAAGTCCTATTTTTACGTTTACATGGCATAATCTGCACTATTCGAAAGCACAAAGCTGCGACTGCAACACTCTTAAATTAAATCTGACACAAATCAAATCGAAATTTTTATTCCGTGTTATACGAGGGTGTGTTGTATTATAAAAAAAAATGGCTAAAACTTTGAATGGGCGTATTTTCGTTATTTTTATAATGTAGTAATGTAAAGTACTGGCTTATTGAACTTATTAGGAAGAGGAGCTGCCTTATTTTCGTAGCAATTTAATTTTTCTACCGTGTTCTACTTACGCTCGAATTTGTCTGTGTCTGATTCTCATAATACCAATCGGACTGTTGTTCCGATATCTGAGCAGTATTTTCTACTGCTTCCTCCAATCCGCTCGCACAAGCTGCAGAGCCAGCAGCCGAGCTGATAACTTCTTGAGGATTATTCAAAGACTTTGTTAGTGTTCCGTACACGGCTAAAGTGATGGTGGTATACCATCCTCTCAATACCAATCCATCCGTTGGTATCTGCTTTCTTTCGCATTCTAACTGGATATGAATATTTTGTTTGTATTCTAACTCTCCTAGAGACTCGAAAGTAGACGCTCCGGGTTTGCTTAGGTCGTTTACGAAAAATTCAATTTCGAATTGAGACGGATTTGTTGCGCTACGATCAAAGAAGACGATTGATTATCTGATTGATTTGTTATTGTGTTTTAGTACGACTATGACTTACCCTAAACGGACACCTCCAGGGAAATCTGCTTGTACTCTGGCACCCAAAGGAATAATTCTCACTTCGCTAATATATACAGGTTTGGGGAACTGTACTAAATCTAAATTCAGTTCCTGAAACGAATAGAGAAATCAATAAGAAAATTGCCACTACCGTGAAGACAACCTAAATGATCTTGTACTCGCCTCTGAAATGTCGTGCGAAAATGTATCGAAGAATAACAATTCTGTGTTATCCATGTCTTATTTGGGTCAGTATATAAGTGTACATTGGAGTTGCATCTTCTTTAAAATTAGTATCATTTATCTTCACAGATTCATTTTATAAGTAAAATATCACGAACGTATCACAAATTCGTGATTAAATTCACATTATTTTTGAGTTTGGGGTCTACCTAGAAAGATGATAACAATTAATATTCAAACGATTCTAATCCCACAGATTAGGAACCTGAAACACCGTCTTGTATTTATCTTTTTATACCTGAATCTATTTCACCCATCAAAATAACAGACCACCCGTCCACCCTGCTCCGACAATTTGAAGTTAGCCGAAATAAAAGTTTTACCTTCGATTAAGTTACACGATGAATGGAATCTCTACGAGTGCATTCTATGCTGTTATTCCGGGAAAAGGACTGGTCCTGACATCTTACGGGCTTTCGCAGAACAATATGATAGTAGTAGAACAATATGATTCGAGCATGTTCTCACAGATGGCAGCAGCGACTTGATCGGCAATTTAATGTGGCGGGAATTTAATTTAGCGGTAATAAACATACGTGAAGGCTTCGGTTTAAATGTTGAATACGTCATTTATGTAGCCTTTATTATTCTATATGCATCGTTAACGGACAATTTAGTAATGTCACTTTCTATGCCTTCCTAATCCTGTTAACATTGTTAAATAAATGTTTATATAAATATATATACGCAGAAACGCAACGTAAGTTTAAATTGATGTATTTAGAAAAAAAAAGAGTACTACTTCAATCGAGATGAAAAATGAGGATGACAGTGAGCGAATTCATTCTAAATTAAGAAAAAAAGCGAAAAAAGGCACATACAGGTCGAATTGATAACCTCCTCCTTTTCGAAGTCAGTTAAAAATCAGGTTGATCGCGATTTTGCGATCACTGTGATAAAGACTTCGGTTTTCTAAGCGATCGTCAGGCTTTTTCTACGACGATTTTTTCCTTTTTTTTTATTTAAGCTTTAGGCCTAACTTGACCCATAAGCTGGGACGATTCTTTCCTGAAATGTAGAATCACCAATACGTTCGAAACGTTCGAGAAACATCGCTGAACGACGTCCGTGTTATCTGGTCTTACCACTGACGAAACTTGATTACAAACAACCACCGATTCCTCGCACGCAATAACAGCGGAATTGTGCAAGCGTTCGACCACGATGTTTGCGAATCCGCACAGTTTCCTTCTAAACGCCCAGGCGCAGGACGGATAAAAGCAACTCTTCGTTCAAAAGGGGACGAAAAATCTGTTACTTGTTGTCGCGCGAGGTTCGCCAGGTGATAAATCGCCGACGCGTATGACAAACTCGCGCGGGAACCACAATTTATTCACGTTCGATGATTAATGCATCCGATTTCGATCGCTGCGATAGAGAACATCCTTACATGGTAACCTTTCCGCGTTCAGACACTGCTCTTTTGTTCTTTCCCATTACAACTTGAAATCCTTTCGAGCAGTAATGACACGACTTCCACCGATATCAGGCTCGCGGAGGCGATTCAGCTGGTGGAAAACATCTCTGCCTCCGGTTTTTGTATACAACTGAAAACAGCGATTCCTCAGTTTCATTATTTTCCTTCGACTCCGTGAAATCTTGTTGAAACTCTTTCCCCGCGTTGCATCATAGGCGATCATCGTTCGAGCTTACAGTTAAATGTAACGATGTTGAAACGACGCTTGTTGCAATCTACACATTCTATTGTTGGACGAGATTTCTTTTAGTCAATTCTATTTTTGTAGAATTAGATCTTCTATGTTGATTACAATTCTCCCTCTGCATTTCATACGCGAAATAGACAATGGAAACTCTAAGAAAATGTTTCAGCACCTTCCACGATCGTATTTAAAAATCGATTACTTATGTAACATTTTCAAATGACGTTTCAATCAACGTTTCAATTGTGGAAACAAAATATGTATTTCGTTTAGTATCGTCTTATTATTATTCTTTTCCAGCTACAAAACGTTCTGCAATCAATATCTCTTTGTATAACCGGTAAAATTTCTTTCTTCGATCTAGTTTATCGTGTAGTATAATATTATAGCATATAATAATTTAGAGACGAAATTATTTCTTGAGAACGATCTAAAGTAAGATCGAAACGTTGAAGTTAATGTGGTATTTTGCAAAAGTGCTTTTAAATAACAATTGATCGAACCAGAAGTAGGAATTACACGAAAGTGGAGTAATGTAAAATCCGATTTTCAGTGGTATTAGTCTCTTTCTGGTTTGAAAATAAATAAAAATCGTATTAAATCCTCTAAAGTTATTAAATTCCAGCAATTTTTGAAATTTTTAGAAGCCACAAATGCATAAAGATCCTCAGTCTATCGATCGCATAATATAACCTTTTTCTTCTTCCACCTGTTATTCTCTTGATATACATGTATAATTCGTAATTACACTGTACACTCGTAATTGTATAATCTAAATTACATTGCGACGAGAAGATTAAATTTCTTTCTGTTTCGAATATAATTATATAGAATTATATCACATCCTCATCGTCACTCGACATTCCCGTAATGCTGCAAAACTTGTTGTGCGTTTCGTAGATAAAAGAACGTATCGCGAACAGTGGGCCTAAAATTGACCAAAGAACGCGTGAACATCTTTCATGGAAGAAAAGTCGAAAGCGCTGTCCATTAGACAGTATCGAATAGCGTAATAATTCCGCGAAAGCCGTGTTTATCTCTATCCGGTTTCAATTACTGGTATTATGCCGATGCTCTGGGTCTATCTAATAACCTGGATCAACGATTCGCGTGCGCACGCGACCGATGATCCACGCGATGGCGTCGCGCAAGAAGGAACGCGTCGCAATTTATTTCGGTCGTTGTCATTGTCGTTATTCCTTTTTCGTCGCGGCGACGGAAGCGGCGAACCGGCCACGGTTTTTCCGTGGCAGAATTTAATTTCGCCCGAGCGTAAATCACGGGACCGCCGAAGCGATTTTCGCGGCGCGGCGACCGAGCGCAATTATTCCGATGCCGGATCCACGGCCGGGGCCGACGAGCGTTAATGTTTACACGCGATTACGCGCCTAAACTTTTCCCGCCGATCATTTACTGGAGGGGGTCACTGATAAACGGAGAACCCCAGCGGATAGGGGGTCGCGACAATTTCGTAATTTCGTGCTTATTATAATTATCGCCAAGCCGATTAAAAGAAGCGATGCGATGGAGGAATTTTACATCGGCCCGACAACTTGGCAACTGGTGGCCGCATCTTCTTCGATCCGCCTCGAAACAAAAAAATATTTTTTAGAGTCACGAGATCGACGAGCACAGTTAGAATGCACGCGTGAATCTCTCGAGAAGGACAAGAACACGCGATCATCGGTTGCGCAACCGATTTTTCAGTTCCTGTCGATCGGACTGAGAACGCTCGCCGTGAAATCAACAAATTAATCCTTCCAAATGATTCTATGGACGAAATATCTCGTCATCGTGCTGTCGTACGTACGATGATATGGACTAGATATCTCGTGTATCTTTATTATTGACTAGCTGACCCGACAGACGTTGTCCTGTCGAAATTTCAATAAATTTGTTTGAGATCGTTCTAATTACGCATATCCATTGTATAAATCGTGAGTTATCGTCTTGAGTTTATACAAAAATCCCATAGAAGAAAGCGGTTCCATTTTTCCCCGAATTTTCCATTTTTCCAGGCAACTTTTCCAATTTTTCTTTCCCTAAAAACCTTAAGACGTCAATAATGCAACTTTCTATTGAGATATTGATTAAAAGTTGCGACATTCGTTTTTTTTGTTGCATTAAAATATGATTCAGAAATCACTTTTAGTTTTCCCCGAATTTTCTATTTTTCCGGGCAACATTTCCAATTTCTTTTTACGCTAAAAACCTGATTCGGAATACAACGAACATTAAAGATAAAAATTATCCAAATCGGTCCAGCCGTTCTCACGTGATGTCGTGACCAACGAACAGCATTTCATTTTTATTATATAGAGAAGAAGAAGATAGATATAGATATTGCAAGAGATGGCCGGGATTAAAACGGCAAATACTTTATTTAAACGTCTTTTTCCGGCATCGGACCTGTCGAAACTACTCGACGTTCGCTTCAATTCCGACGTGAACAACACGAACAATATACCATATACATGAACAATATATACGGCCCGAGGACTGTCACCATACAAAATAAAGCGTTTTTTTATCGAAAATTGTTATCTTGTTGGTGAAAGATGTTTCAAGATGATAAATATAAAACACTCCATATTATACGTGATTATATAGAAGATCTAATATACAAAAATACAAAAATGTAAGATTAGGATTTAACGTCCACCATTTACAATAATTTCATTTAATAATTGTAAGCTGTAATTTATGTTACATATATATAATATTGTATATTTATGTTACATGTACATATATAATATGATGTATGCTATATAAACCAAACAAGGTTCACGGCATTAATAAATAAATATAAAAATACAACCCACAGAAAAGGGAGATCTAAAAAAAATGGCTTTTAACGTTCCATTAGTTTGGCAGAAAATTCATCGGTTTAACTGGGTCGTTTCACGACTAATTGTTCCAGGCTTGACTAGACTGACCATCGTAAATTCGTTCTGCGACAACGAGAGGGGTCAAGCTGACGTAAAATTGCTCGATTTCATTCACAGAGATTTAGCCGAACAGCGTCGGCGACAAAGAGATTAAGATTCGACGAGTGCCACGAGCAACGAGACGAGTTGCCACTTCCATCGAACCGATTCCCCGTTGAATAGCATTTCGAAAGTTCCGTGGGCTACCCTTTCGCTCCTCTAGCCTTTTTTTCCCCGGGGCGCGGCGCGGCGGCGGCGGAACTGTATAAAGTTTCAATTAGGAAAGTTTCGCGGTGCCGAGAATCTGTCCCGCAGCATCGCTCTCCGCCGAAATTTGTTTACGAGCAAAGGGTCGCAGTTCTTTGTAGGCGATCAGCGAAATTATGCATTACTCGTTGCATCGCAAAGTAGCTTGGGCCCCGGCCACTGCAGCTGGAAAGCTGAATTTACAGTCTGTTCGACCTCACCCCTTGGCCGGACGCGTCGTTCCGCCCTCACAGGCGAAACCATAATTTGCAAGTTTCGGCAGGGCTTCCACAGTGTTTTTCTTTGCGTTTTAATTCGATACACACTGGTCTCTCTCATATTTTCGTATCGGTCGCCGCGCCGGCTTTGTATCAGCGTGTCAAACGCAGTGGCCTGCTTAAAAGACGAACGATCGGCACTACTGGAAACTTTTACGGTCAAGGCCGTAAAAACGGAAGTGGGATTGGCCTGCGACGGGTTGCCAGTGACCAGAACCTGGCTAAACAATATTTCAACTAAGAAATACAAATGTGATCGGTAGAAAGTCGAAAGTCGGTATTAATTATATTAATTAATAGCTGATCCGACAGACGTTGTCCTGTACAAATTTTAACAGACGTCGATAATGTAAATTCCTATTGAAATATTCATTAAAAGCTGCGACGTTCGTTTTTTTGTTATATTGAAATAAGATTCAAAAAGCACTTTTAGTTTTTCCGGAATTTTCCATTTTTCCGGACAATTTTTCCAATTTTTCTTTCCCTAAAACCTTAGTCGGACTATTACGAACAGTTATAAGAAAAAATTAGCCAAATCGGTTCAGCCGGTCTCAAATAATGCGCTTACCAACGAACAGCATTTTTATTTATATAGAAGATAGGAGATTAGTTGTAACTAGACAGCGGATCTATGTAGAATAAAAACCTTTTATCTGAATCGCAATAACCTGCAGTGAAGTAGGAATTACACGAAAGTGGAGTAATGTAAAATCTGATTTTCAATGGTATTAGTCTCTTTCTGGTTTAAAAATAAATAAAAATCGTATTAAATCCTCTAAAGTTATTAAATTCCAGCAATTTTTGAAATTTTTAGAAGCCACAAATGCATAAAGATCCTCAGTCTATCGAACGCATAATATAACCTTTTTCTTCTTCCACCTGTTATTCTCTTGATACATGTATAATTCGTAATTACGCTGTACTTTCGTAATGGTAAAATCTAAATTACATTGCGATTTAATCGAATGAAGCGACTGAACTTCGAATTACGAAATAATTGAATACAATGTGATAGAATTATTTTCTAATTAGAGTTCTAGCGAAGTTCAATTGTGATCCAATAAAACGTCTGATCTTAACAATATTTCCAAGGGTGAACAGGTTTACGATCGCGAACGATCTCTAGTTTAATCGAAGTGTTACCGACGAGAACAGGTTGCGACGACCTTCGCTGTCGAAGCATCATTCCGGGAGACAACCAGTTCTGAATGGTTCGCTCTCCTCGCGCGTTTTATCTTTGGATCGCCCCTGCGCAATGACCCGTAATGATTTATACTGGTGAGAAACAAAACGGCGTAAACAACGCTGAATCGTGCGTCGCGGGGGAAACGCGACTGCATTTGAACAAGATTCTTGAAAAAAATATCGTTCGTTGATCGGTACAACGCTCGGGGTCAACGCTGTCGCGTCACGCGTCGTTCGAACTCCCCCGCCGACTTCCGTTGCTGTTGGATCTCTCGTTGATCTTTGAACGACAGATCCCGATCGATAATCGCCGGCCGGAGATTCGTGTTACCGATCCCAGCTAGCGATAACTTTTAATATCTCGTTAAAACGCTGTTTGATCGACCTGTTTGCTGTTGCGCCGATTATTTTTATAAACCGACGCGACAGCTAATCCGCGGCGAATTAATATTCGAACGATTATTATTGATTCGCAATCGTCGCCAAAGAGTTGCATGAAATTGATTGCTGGGTTAGTTTATAGATAGTTCAAGGGATAATCTATCTCTATATATAATAAAATCGTGTCCGTCGGTCTAAATTTAGACCATTTTCAAGAATGGAAATTTTCCGTATTGCGTCGGTAAGAATTTAAAAATTAATTAATATATGGTTAGGCAAACGCCTTTCCGAACAAGCAGAAAACAATAAGGTATTAACAACGAAAAACAAATGTATAAACTCACTTGCTTAGCAAAATGCACTAATTTAAATTTTTAAGAGTCAAGTTCTTACAGACGCAATATACGGACAATTTACATTCTTGAAAATGGTCTTTTAGACCGAAACGTTGTATTAAATTTCATGTGATATTTTGCAAATTTGCTTATTGTCTCCAATTGATCGACCCAGTGCGCTAATAACATTACTTGTAGTTTTTAATTAAAAAAATGTTCGTAATAGTACGAATAAGGTTTTAAGGGGGAAAATAATTGACCGGAGAAATGGAAAAATTCGGGAAAAAATGAAAGTATTTTTTCTATCAGAATTTGGACAGGACAACGTCTGTCGGGTCAGCTAGGTTTATCCTAAATGTTCGCCAATCGCTTAACACTTTCCGCTCGGAGTTGCACTACTCTGTTTCACATTACAATGCACTTCTCCGTTTTCAAGGGGTGCATAAAAAAATCCCTTCGGCGCGGTGTTTCAATTTTGATCGAACACTCTACGGCAGGGGTAATAAATAAGGCTCCGGGGGGTTGAAGTTACTGCGGGGGTGGAATACTCTTTTCAGCCACCCCATTTCTCTTCGGCAATACCCGTCTTATACCGTGGAAAAAGCGGTTCTGGAAGATGTACGCCGATTGCCGGCCATTCGTCCAGCGATAACTGACAGGAACAAATGTATATTTTACTGAAAAAAAGGAGAAGAGTTTAGAGAAAAATTATCGGAGTGGGTTCTGTTATCGCGGCTCATCCGGCAAGCGATAGTGCGAGCGAGATCGATGGGAAAATGGGAAACCACGAGACCCCTCGTCGTTGTACCAGGCTCTCCCAAAAATTCGTTCCGTTTTCGACTAATGCGCACGACAATACTTATAATACATTTTTTAGTCATCTCTATGATCTCTATTAGTCTTCTATTATTATTTCAAATATTGTTTACATTATTAGATGCGTTCGTATCAATAGACTGCGGACATTTATGCAATATTCAATTTTTCTTTAAGTAAAACTTTAAACAGAACATATTATGAAATTGATGATTTCGGCGCCAGATTCGATCATTTACAGAGAACAAGTGTGCAATTATTTAAACATGTTTCTCGACGTTTCGATCCCTGTGTGGATCTTTCTCAAAGAGACATTTTTTGCGTCTGAAAAATAGTATATGTATATTTTTTTTTTTTTGAAAAACCATATTGTGACACAGTCGCTTGAACCAATAAAAGAATAAAATCTCTATAAATCATCGAACCTGGCGCCGAAATCATCAATTTTATAATAAATTCAAATTTTGATCGAAAAGAAATTCACTTTTAAACAGAACTTTAAGAAAGTGGAATTAAATAAAATCTTGTTTCCAATGGTAGTAACATTTGTGGCTTCGGAATAAATAAAAATCGTGCGAAATTCTATCGAATTTTACATTCCCACATTTTTCGAACATTTTCAGATGGTACAAATGCGTAAAGATCCGCAATCTACTAATCGATTATTAAAAATTTAAGTATTACACAAAGTATTATACCAATTTCGTATCTGTAAAATTTCAAAAATCATAGAGATAGTTTAATTTTCGAGTTGAAAGAGTTCCGAGTGCAAAGGATTAACAATTACACGAACGATGTCTGATTAATCAACCTCTAAGAATCACGTTTCTTTGCCGAGCGTGGAAACCAAGAGGCTTATTCATCGAAGAACAATGGAACAGGCTAGAGCGATAAACAAACGTGGAGTCGACAACACAATCGATCAATTCGGATCCGCTGGTGGTTGACGATTATCGATAAGCGGATAGATTAACAAACTGTTTACCTCGACGAATGTATCCGCTCTTCTCCGAACAGTTAAATCGCTGCGACGATAACAGCGTCCGATACAATCGAATACTTTGTGGAAAAAGGCGAACACTTCTGCAGATCTCTCGCGATCCAGCGCGACCATAAACGATTTCTCGACAACAGAGTCATTCTAATTCACTTAGATACTCGTGCAAACTTGTCGCGGTACGTGTCATTTTACCGTACGTGAAAAAAAACTATGGAAACACACTTTTGATTAACAAAAGATTTGTTCAATGCATTATCTGTTTCGACATGATAAAAATCGTTCCTCAATGCATAGATTAATATCAATATTCTGAACGTTACGAAAATGAAATTGATGATGTAGAACTTCGTGTTAATTAGTGGAACACGTTCGGATAATATAACAATTACATACATAGTTTCAGTGCTAAACTTAATCCTTATTAAATATACAGGGTGTCTCAAAATTCCTTCAACATCCGGAAATGGGAGGTTCATGAGATTATTTGAAGCAATATTTTCCTTTGCAAAAATCGTGTAGCGTATGGGCTGGTTTAACGCAAACTAATTCTTTGTGGAAAGTATTCAGACGATAAAGAATTCGAACATCAGATGCCCGGATAATCGTGGTTCTTTTGTATTACCGTAAGGGTGAGTAAATAAAATGTGTCGAACCTCCCGAAGGTCGAATCGTCCGCGTACAAGCAAAGCTTCCTCTTTCTTCGACCTGGGTTTTCTTCGTTGGTTCTTTGTGTTTAAGCATTGGTCCGTGGTGCAACAGCTGCGAGGAGGTCCAGATCGATGCTAATCTCTCGCGGAATTATGAGAACGGACCCGTTTCTCCAACCGGTCGAAAGTGAGAACGGTAATATCAATCGTTGAGCCGAGGGTCGTTAAATTTCCGGCGATTCAAGGCGGCCCTCCACCCTCTCCCCCGTCCAGGCTAATTGGCCGTAACGAGCTCATTACAAGGAGAGCAGGCCGCGCCAGGAACCGGCCAAAATTCGTATCCTGGCAAATTGGTGCACGTGACATCGTCCCGCACGTAAATCTGCCACGGGATTTACCGATACCGGCCCCGCCTGACCGGGAAACACCATCGGCCGGTGATTGATATTCGGATAAATTTGAGATCTCGATCGGCGACACTGTCCGCGATTCCCGGTGACAGCAGCTTCTCGTTCTTCCCGTGCGAAACCACGCTGCTGCCCTTGGCATTGATTCAAACGCCCCATTCACGATCGTTCGACGGTCTACCGGCGTTCGCTGAGGCCGGTTTCGTCCTTCACAGGAATTTCACGTGATACAGAATTTGCTTCTTGATTATCGCAACGTTAAAAATGCAGTGCACGAAAGAAAAAGTTGCACCATCGGATTACCATTTTCTTTTTCAGAGGAAAACTGAACCAAAGATATAATTCAGCAATGTCCTCCAGAGGAATTTCATGAGATACAGAATTTGCTTTTTGATTAATGCAACGGTGAAAATGCAGTTCACGAAAGAAAAAGTTGCACCATCGGATTACCATTTTCCTTTTCGGAGGAAAACTGAACCAAAGATATAATTCAGTAATGTCCTCTAGAGGAATTTCATGAGATACAGAATTTGCTTTTCGATTATCGCAGCGGTAAAAATGCAGTGCACGAAAGAAAAAGTTGCACCATTGGATTACCATATTCTTCTTCGCAGGAAAACTGAACCAAAGATATAATTTAGCAATGTCCTCTAGAGGAATTTCATGAAATACAGAATTTACTTTTTGATTATCGCAGCGGTAAAAATGCAGTGCACGAAAGAAAAAGTTGCACCATCGAATTACCATTTTCTTTTTCGGAGGAAAACTGAACCAAAGATATAATTCAGCAATGTCCTCCAGAGGAATTTCATGAGATACAGAATTTGCTTTTTGATTAATGCAACGGTAAAAATGCAGTGCACGAAAGAAAAAGTTGCACCATCGGATTACCATTTTCTTTTTCGGAGGAAACCTGACCCAAAGATATAATTTAGCAATGGCGAAATTAAGTTTTTCAAGCTAATTTTTATTAGTTTCTTGTAGCGTGAATAATTATTATTCTTTACTTTGAAAAATGGTCCTATGGTCAGGTTTTCAGCATTTTAGAATACTGTGCGATTATTAGACGGTTCTGCAAGCATGTAACTAATAGTTTAGATTCTTCAAGCTTGAGACGTCTCTGAACTTAATTGTACACTTTAAAACTGATGATAACTGCAATTCATTGCGAGTAATTCAGGCTCTCCGAGCTTGAAACGTTTGTAGACAGACTCCTCGTCGTCTGGATATACAATAAATAAAATGTATAAATACAAGTCAAATTGACAGATAGCACCAGTTTGTGCGTGTCTGCTGTCCTGTCACGTTTATATCTCTCTACAAAACAATTTTTCTTAAACAGATTGATAAGAGCCAGTATTCTTTTATACAGACTGCAGCATCAATATTTGCCACTTCTGGTATTATACAATTCGTTCGCATTGAATAACAAGATTTCCGATGTTTTCTTCCACATTCTTCCACAAAAGCAACATACAGATTAAAATTGTTTTCTTGAATGATCTTAATATTATTTCTATTTTTAAATTTCTTTACTGTTTCAAATTGCACGGCAGTTTCTGCGAGGACCGCATTAGATCGAATAGTGGATGAATTCTTCAGGGTTTCGAGGTGTTGAGGACGAGTTAGAGGATAAGAACAGGGCGGTTTGGCCATCCGGAAGAGCGAAGTATACTCGTGAAGCAGCAGTCCAACAGTCGGCTAACGAAAGAACTTGAAATTCTGGGAGCAACAGGTTGAAATTACACCGACAAAACGAGATCAGAGGAAGGCGATATCGCGCAACTGCGAAATATCTAATCCGCGGCGAAAAGATCTGTTTCTCCCGAAGAAAGATCAAGAGAAAGCGAACGAAACTCGGCCGGCGATTAGCCGAGCAATGTGTACGAGTTCCCTCTGAAATCATTGCGAACACAATCTTCTCTTTATCGCGGTCTACACGTAACAATTAATTTCGTTCACGATACAGTTCCTTGAACCGAACTTCATTAGTGTTCCCACGACCCAATGGAGTTCAAGAAGACGCAGTTCCACTGATAAGCTTTAGCTGCGATTCCAGCCGCATGTTCGTTTACATCTAGATCATAATATCTGCTGCTTTCGAGTTACACACAAGTTAAGATCGACTTAGATTCAAACTACTCGATAATTGATTGATTATCAATCAAGATACTGCGTAGTTCCCGCATCCTCTGAGCAACTGATAGATCTCGAGTTAGCTAGGTAAAAGATTTGTAAATGAAAGTGAATACATGAAGCAATTAAAAATTACAATGATCAGCTTTCAGATTGGGTTGGACAAGTAGTATTTGTTTACTTGAGGGGAACCTCATCTTAGAATAGCAGAAACGAGTCTCGTTTGAGCTGAGATAAAAGAGGAGAGACTAAAATTACAAATCAAATAGTGATTTACTTGAACGAGAGTTCAGCATTACAAATAACATTGCAATCGAATCGAACGAGAGGTCAGCATTACAAATTACATTGCAACCGAATCGAACGAAGCGATTGAATTTCGAATTACATTGCAACTCTAATTCGCGAAGCGATCCGACACAACTGTTCTGCGAGTGAAAATTGCAGGGAGTGGGGAGTGCAGCGGAGGACGCGAAGATCGCGAAGATCGAGGGAGATCGAGCGAGATCGTCAGGTGACGCGGAACGTCCGCCGGTCTTCGCGAACGACTTATTGTCACAGAGAGAAGAGAAGCAAACAGTGGTCGAGCAGAGCGGTGGCAATTGGAGCATTTAGTTCGTAATAGGTTATCATCGCGTGCCCCTACCTCCCAGCGACTTTCCGACCGTTCCGATCTCCGTGAGGATTGGAGGGAGGCCGTGTTGTGCGTCCGAAACGATTGGTCGGCTCGTCGTAACTCGAATTTTTTCACTGGTGCCGCGTTTCGATATAAGACAGCTACAGGTCCGAGCACAGCGGCCACTGGACAGTCAAATTTCGACGTGGAAACTCGTGTTGTTCCGACGCGGACAACTTTATACCGATCGTTCAACGAGGAAAGTTCTCTTTGTCCTCGCAGAAAACCTGCGATTTTTTTCTTCTTACCGTTCGCGAAACGCATTCCGTATCGACGCCGCGTCGCGCCGCGCCGGTGCCCTTAGGCCAACCAATCGCACACGATCGCCGAGGAACAATGCCCTTCACGGACGGCGACTTTGTGAACGGCCACAACCATTATCGGCCGCTCAAGCGACCCACGGAAAATGAGTTCTTACACACGCACGTCAAGAATCTACACCACAGCACGTAAGTAGACGCTCGCGGAATCCAGACCGTGCGCAAAATGGAACAGAACGAGCATGTGCCGATGATCGTTGTTCCTCGAACAAGTCAGCGAAACGGTAGATCGACGGAACGACCGATAAAGTGGTCGACTCGGCTAGGATATCGTCTCTATCGGCTCTTACTTTCCTGCGATCGATGATCAATCGTTCTTACTTCGTTCTTGCTGACGTTCGCGTGTTGTGATCTTGTTCTCCATCGAATTTGTAAACTTTCTTCGATTATGTCTATCTCTCATTCATTAGGTTGGGGAAAGAAATTCATTTAGGGAAAGAAAAATTGGAAAAGTTGCTCGGAGAAATGGAAGATTCGGGGAAAAATGAAAGTGCTTTTTTCTATGGGATTTTTGTATGAACTAAAAACCATAACTCACGATTTGAACGATGGATGTGAGTGTTAATAGAAATTTGAACAGGACAACGTCTGTCGGGTCAGCTAGTTTGAAACGGATAAAAATTGTGCTCTACTCTTTTGTGAAAATCTTCAGAAGACATAGATGCATAAAGAACCGCACTTTGGCTATCACCAAAGTGTTTGAACATGAAATTTCGAAGATACTGATAATTTTACGTAGAAAAATGTTTGTAAAATTGTTGGAAAATTACTACATACTGCAACTCGTGAACAATTTTGCACACTTTAGCGAACATAATTGTAGATCGTTAACGATAATAAACGCTTCAAGGTTTCTTTTCATTTTTTCATTTGCACAACCTTCGGAGGTGTTACGTGTTACATGTTACGCTCTTTTACCAAGTCATTCAATGTCATTTATAATAAACGCCATTAAATACTGTACGCTGCGAAAGCTTGTTTACAATGTTCAATAGTGCCCGAACACATCACGCGAGTCTTTCACAATAAATTCATAAAATCAGTGCTTTTAAAAACTCGCTTTTCCATTTGATTTTAGTCGGTGGTTGGAATTCCTTGAATATAGTATCGCGTGTCAGTGAAATACTTCGACCCAGTTGATGCTTTCGGTATAATTAATACTTAAAGGTTAATTTCATTCATGATATCCCTGGTTGAACAGAATTTTATTAGAACTTTTGCTTTTTAAAAGTATCCGACAGGTAATCCCTTTGATAAGCTTTATCTTCGGAATTTTGATTACATTATTGGATTTCGTGGAGATGATTGTTCGACAGCCGCCAATCTCTCGATCACTCGATCGGTACAGATGAATAATTTTCAGTTTTTCGGTCAGCGAACACGTGTAAAACAGTAGCGAAAAAGTAGATCGGTAGGAACGAAGGATTACGTCGAAGAAAATCGCGTGAATCGACGATGAGTCGTTGGAAAGTTATTAACCCATCCATATAGTTTATCGCTTATCGGAAATGTCTCCACCTTTAATCGAACCGTAAAAAGAATTCTACGCAGAGGAACTTCGAGACGCGGCACACATTCGTAAAACTGTTCAATAGTTTTTGAATCGCTCTGTACCCGAAGTTCGAAGCACCGTAAACGTATCGGGTCCACCTGTTCGCTATTCGGAGCTTCTGCTTGTCGGAAAAATGACTTCGATTCGCTGTAGAAACGGTTCCGAGGATGTACAGGGTCGTTCGGAAGTTTCGTGCGATGTTGCGTCTTCGAAACGACTATCCGCGAAATGATATCTTTCCGGTGCGATTGTTTCGCTGGAAGAAGATCGGCGAACAGCAGGGAAAACTTCCATATTCGTATGCGACGACCTGAGATCACTAATTTTTCTTTGTATTCTCTTTGTATTTCTTTGTACTCTCTGTGTTCCTTGCGAAGCCTTCAGAATATGAAAATTTTCTTCGTTACATTTAGCGTTAACACTTTTAATACATTACAAACACTAATTTTCTAATGTCTTTCAAAATACTTGAAGAAAAATATTAAAAATTCACCCTTTTCGCCTCTATATTCCTTGATAAATTTTCAGAATTTTGCGAATTTTCTTTGTTACATTTAGCGTTAACACTTTTAATACATTACAAACACTAATTTTATAATTTCTTTCAAAACTTACTGGAAGGAAAATATTAAAAATTCACCCTTCTCGCCTCTATATTCTCTATATATACTCTATATACTCTATATATTCCATTTTTAATACATTACAAATACTCTGATTTCATTTAAAAATGTTTGAAGGAAAATATTACAAATTTTTTCCACGACAAAGGCTATCTTCGAAACTCCCAATTTCAACTTCTTGTTACAGTAATGGTTTTTATTACATAAATATAAGGTTGACGGATATTAAGAAAGCAATAAACATTCAACAGATATCTATGCATACGAGACAGTTGCTTTTTCGGAAAAATGTCACTTTTCGCGTTTTAGATCACTATAGGGGGTAATTTTGGGGGTGCGTTTATGTTTCTCGCACTGCAACGGGCAGAATGCGTCCGAGGGGGGTTGAGGAGTTCGAGGAATTGTAAATGGCAATGCAGTGACTTCATTGCATCTCCGCGTGCTCATTAGCGTGAAAAAAAGTTAGTTGCACGCGGACCGGGCCACTTGAAACAACCGTCGCTGAACTTTCGTCGGGAACAAACGCCGGAAACGGCACTCTCCTCCGTGTACACGCACTCCTCCAGAGTGAATATGAAATTTCCAAACACAACTAATTGCCCTGGACTACCGAGGTACTATCCGCTCCTACGGATTCGCGAAATATTGCTGCGCTTCTGTATCGAGTTTCCCAGCAAATTGCAAAAGTTAATTGACCGCTAATCGAGTTATCACTCGGTGCCGACGATATTTACCAAACCGTAAGATTCCCCCAAGTGCCGAGTAGCAATGGGAAAAGATTTTCCTCTTACACCCATCTCCCTCTCTGACATTTCCCTGACGATTTTTTCAATTAATTACTCGCTGCGATCAATGGTCAAAGATCCCGGAAAATGCGGTGAAAGGTGAAAAACATCTTCGAAGAGGCCGTTCACGCTAACCTTGACTCTCAAAGTGATTCAATCTCAATTTTAATGAATCCTGTTCTTGGTTATTGATAGACTAGGGATATTTATGCTCTTATGAAGAAACTGGTTGGACGGAATATAAAACAGTGAAAGATTTAAAAAATTCAAGAGTGTTGTAATGTTGTTGTCAATGTAACAAAGTCGTTAAGCGATGACATAAATCCTTATGTTATTCCTGCTTCCCGAAATTGATGCAAAACATTTTTATTAAAGATCCGCAGTCTAGTTATCAAATCGGTTACCTGCTTCTATTATGCTTTACTGTCGAAACACTTTCTCGTCGACTTTTACAGCCTTGTATTTTAAACTGATGAGACGCGAGAAGATCTAGTACCTCGTTGCACAAGAAGAGCTAGTCGATGCAAAAAGCTGAGCCGAATCTATAGAACGCAAGAAGCGTCGAGCTCGAAATTAAACACGCACCAGTAGATACGGACATTCATGATCAGACTGTACCTCCTGAATAGCACCGCGTGGTTTACATTTCAAACTTGTTTTCCTTGAAGGCTCAACTGAAAGGTTTCGTTTTTGACTTCCTCTTAATTTCACAGTGCGTTTACCATAAGAAACTAGAACGAGGAACAGGCAGACGAACAACAAAGGAGTGTATAACGCAGAAACTTTTACAATAAACGAAATAGCCAATGGTGCTGGACGGTCGTCGCTCTTTGCCCAGTTTCTCGGTGATCGCTGTCCATTTAGAAATTGCGGCGCGCGTTTGTAACATCGATTTTGTTTATTTAATCGAGTAAACAGGCGGTTTCGCGCGGAAAAGAACAAACAAGAATCGCTTGTAATGTCGACGCGGCCGTAGACCTTCCAGTAAACAACGGCCAGCAGGCTAACAGCGGCAGCGACGATGGAGAAAGGGGGACGGTGGTGAGGTTGACAGTGGTGATCGCAGATTTATCTCGTGTGTCGATATATTTCTTACGCGGTTTCGTAATACGTTACGTCACAGCCCTGCCAACGACGCAACTAACGCAGCGCTCGCTCGTTGGAATTTTATTCGACTGGCTGCACGACGTTCGACTGCATCGATTTCTCAGGACATCGATGTCGTCGTTCCATCGTCGCGATCGTTATTGCTCGTTCGAAGGTCGTTTCAATTTTCTCGAACACTCTATTAACCATTTGACACGCCGCGCTTCTTCTCTTCGCCGCGTGAAAGTGCGTGTCCATTAATCCGCAACATTAAATGACAGATTCTGTCAACGGGTCACCTCGGTGTTATTGTTCCGAGAAAGTTGTGTTTTTTTCTGCTAAACAAAAATTACCTGAATCGATTCTATGGAAAGAAAGACGAAAATGTAGCTCTTCAAATACTTTCGGAAAGTGCAAGTCTATTAATCCGTAATATTAAATGACAGATTCTGTCAACGGGTCTCCCCGGTGTTATTGTTCCGAGAAAATTGTGTTTTTTCTGCAAAACAAAAATTACCTGAATTGATTCTATGGAAAGAAAGACGAAAGTGTAGCTCTTCAAATACTTTTGGAAAGTGCAAGTCCATTAATCCGTAATATCAAATGACAGATTCTGTCAACGGGTCTCCTCGGTGTTATTGTTCCGAGAAAGCTGCGATTTTTCTGCAAAACAAAAATTACCTGAATCGATTCTATGGAAAGAAAGACGAAAATGTAGCTCTTCAAATACTTTTGGAAAGTGCAAGTCCATTAATCCGTAATATCAAATGACAGATTCTGTCAACGGGTCTCCTCGGTGTTATTGTTCCGAGAAAGCTGCGATTTTTCTGCAAAACAAAAATTACCTGAATCGATTCTATGGAAAGAAAGACGAAAATGTAGCTCTTCAAATACTTTCGGAAAGTGCAAGTCCATTAATCCGCAATATTAGATGACAGATTCTGTCAACGGGTCTCCTCGGTGTTAATGTACCGAGAAAGTTGTGTTTTTTCTGCTAAACAAAAATTACCTGAATCGATTCTATGGAAAGAAAGACGAAAGTGTAGTTCTTCAAATACTTTCGGAAAGTGCAAGTCCATTAAACCGTAGGCTCAAATGACACATTTATAGAAAAATATTTTTCAATTTATTCGAATGTAACCTTTGAAATATCTTGAAGTAAGAAATATATGATTTAGGCTACTTTCATAATTATGGCACGTGTACCTAATCGAGTTGTATTATATGTACGTGATTGCTCGACTGGTTTCAACTCGATTATGTACACGTGCCATAATTATGAAAGTAGCCTAAATCATATATTTCTTATTTCGAGATATTTCAAGGATTACGTTCGAATAAATTGTATTAAATTGTATTGCGATCTTGATCAAATTGTTCGGGAACATTCACGTTGGAGCAGTGAAAATGGGCGATAATAATGTGGTCGAAAGTGTTACTTTTTATCGAGCATCTGAGAATAATGATTTTCCACTCGATACGACTGTCGATTGCACGCCTTCTCAGTTGTTTCGTTTTTAATGCATCCTCGACGTTCCAGCAGCAACGCGTTCGAACTAGCTCGCCGTCCGACTGGATAAATTTTCTATATAGTCGATACATTTAATATTTACCAGTCGCGTTCCGCCGCTTTCCACCCTCTCCGCGTTCTCGCGCTCGAATCGGTGCATAGAAACCCGGGTGGCATTAAACTTTTTTCGCCAGATCCCGGGAACTTTCTCGGCTGAAGCTGCCCCGCTTTCGATATTCCCATGTTCCCGTGACTTTCCACCGCCGCGTTGCTCTTATCCACTTCGCGAAACGTGTGCGATGAGAAAATGGGGCACGTTCCCGAAAACGGTTCTTCCGTGGTCACAGTTGAACGAAATGTCTGGAGGTAGAATTCTATCCTTTCCGAAAGCGATTTGAGATTTTGGATAGTCTGGGGCACTTGGTTGCTCCGTGGGGCGGCGATTTAGAGACGTCGAGGGCCACGAAACCACGCCTACCTTTCAGCAAATGCTCTTCTATAGATAGATAGATATTGATTTATTTTTCAGCCTTACAGCTAAGAAAATTGGACTTACATTAACCTATTTATACAAAGCTATCTTATTTCACACATTCGTTCCATACCTTCTCTCATTCATTTTCTATATCTCACACATTCCTACCCTGTTCTACTCTATTAGTATCCTAATTATGACTAACCCGCTTAACTCTATACTTATTGCTTCCCTCCCCATTCCCTAATTTTTGAAATGCTCTTCTATAGATTTGTCTGATATGGTATTGTTGGGATGATGAGGTTAGGAGATCATATATACACCTTATATTTGTTAAATTTTTATTTAATCTTCTCTCTCAGTTGTGAATTAAAATTGTTCACATATAACACAATGTGACACTTTATTATTAGTATACCTTGAAGTTAAACTATTATACACCAAAAAGTAACATGAAGAGAGTAGGTGCGAGCTGTGACTGGCTCGGTAAGCTGGCTAGAACTGACTACCTGATTTCTTCTGGTTAAAGAAATACCGACGCTCGAATTGTAATAAATTTCAGGTCAAAAAAGACATTTCCTCCTCCGTGGATTTCGTGCATTTCGTTGTACACTCCAATAGTTATTACATTTGAAACATTGCTCCGCGTACAAATTCCGATTGCTGTCAGAATAGAGAGTGTTCGTTAATCTAGGTTGATTAATAGAAGTCCACTGAATGCTCATTGGGAGCAACGATGCCACGCCCACTCAGGGCGTTCCATACACAGCATATGTGGCAATATTTCGAAAGTGAGAGTATGTGACATAAGGCGTTCTTCCTGACAACCACAGATATTTTGCTGTGAAATAACATTCCTACAAGCAAGTACAAACTGTTACATTATCTTGGTAGCTAGTCAGTGAATGCTCCGCGAATTTTAGAGTCTTGTTGCAAGCCAGGACATGCTTGATTGCAAAAAGAGAAATTCAAAGTGCAGTTTCACAATGCTTTCTTGGTATAAAAATTGAAAGTTTGTAGAATCTTTGTTAACTAAGAACACAGATTGAAACGATCAGTCGAAAGAAAGAACCAAGTCGTCGTATCTTACTTATCTCGAAGATCCTGTTTCTCGCAATTGATCCAGACGATCTAGAGCAAGCTGAGCCATCTAATTATGTGTTGTCCTTAATTTGGTGAGACGCGAACCATTGGGACGCGATTAAATCCGCGAAGCATCGAGAGAAATCTTACGACATCTTACTTTTATGTGATCGATGATCACTGAATAATTTTTGCAATCTAATTCATCTTCTGATCTTTTCCTCCATCGAATTCGTACACTCTCTTCGATTATATCTATCTCTCATTCATTCGTACCTCGTATATCGTCATTAGACGAATTTGAAACACACAAAAATTTTCCTAAATTCTGTCGAATTTTCTATTCCACCCTTTTGCAAAAATTTACAGCAGCTATGGGATGCATAAAAATCCGTAGTCATAGTGTTTGAACATGAAACTTCCAGATCCAGATGATCAAGAGCGAGCTCAGCCATCGAGTTATGTGTTGTCCTTAATTTGGTGAGACGCGATTAAATCCGCGAAGCATCTAGAGAAATCCTACGACTTCTTACTTTTGTGTGATCGATGATCATTGAATAATTCTTGCAATCTAATTCATCTTCTGATCTTTTCCTCCATCGAATTCGTACACTCTCTTCTATTATATCTATCTTTCATTTGTTCGTACCTTGCATGTCGTCATTAGACGAATTTGAAACACACAAAAATTTTCCTAAATTCTGTCGAATTTTCTATTCCACCCTTTTGCAAAAATTTTCAGCAGCTGTGGGATGCATAAAAATCCGCAGTCATAGTGTTTCAACATGAAACTTCCAGATCCAGATGATCTAGTGCAAGCTGAGCCATCGAGTTATGTGTTGTCCTTAATTTGGAGAGACGCGAACCATCGGGACGCGATTAAATCCGAGAAGCATCGAGAGAAATCCTACGACTTCTTCCTTTTGTGTGATCGATGATCATTGAATAATTCTTGCAATCTAATTCATCTTCTGATCTTTTCCTTCATCGAATTCGTACACTCTCTTCTATTATATCTATCTCTCATTCATTCGTACCTCGTATGTCGTCATTAGACGAATTTGAAACACACAAAAATTTTCCTAAATTCTGTCGAATTTTCTATTCCACCCTTTTGCAAAAATTTTCAGCAGTTATGGGATGCATAAAAATCCGCAGTCATAGTGTTTCAACATGAAACTTCCAGATCCAGATGATCTAGTGCAAGCTGAGCCATCGAGTTATGTGTTGTCCTTAATTTGGAGAGACGCGAACCATCGGGACGCGATTAAATCCGAGAAGCAACGAG
Source organism: Lasioglossum morio (assembly GCA_916610235.2). Lineage (NCBI taxonomy): Eukaryota > Metazoa > Arthropoda > Insecta > Hymenoptera > Halictidae > Lasioglossum > Lasioglossum morio. Next base: position 26,741,397 of record OU744326.1, read on the forward strand.
AGAGAGAATATGTGTGAGAGATAGAAGAGAGAGAGAGAGAGAGAGAGAGAGAGAGAGAGAGAGAGAGAGAGGGTTTCTACGACGGGCGTACATCCCGTATCCGGGATTAGAGCAACCGATATTGTGGACAGAATCGCGGAGGCGTCATTGAATCCTCTCGCGCGATGCCCTGGAGCCGAGCCGTGGCGGGGAGCGCATTCACGTCGTTATAATAATCGTCGACCTCACATTTGCCATTCATAACGGGCGACCGTACAATCCCGTTTTACGATGGAGCATCCGCGAATGCGGTCGGTCTAATGACGTTTGGCATACCCGCGGCTATATCAAAGCTTTTCCACGAAACGCACGCCGCGCGCCGCCGCGACGTCGAAACTGGGAAGCAATTCTCAGATTCGCAGTTGAATGCGGGACGGGGGTTCGGGCTGGCTCTATTGGCGACGCGGATGCATATTCAAACGCGTTCAACGTCCCATTATTCGATGTCCCTTACGGGTGACGCGTATGCATTCCGATTATCACCGTGATTTCCGCTTCGGCCCCGCAATTATTCGATCCGGGCGATCGAAGAACGAAAATCGTCGCGCCACTCTTTAGATCAGTCTTTTTTAACCCCTCGTCGTCATCATTTTCTTAACGGTTCATTATAACATCATTAACCTCGAAACATGTAACAGTGGAAAGACAATTTACAGTCCTTGCATGGCTACATTTATTCCAACCCTTTTGCACGCGGCGCTATTTTCAATTGGAAATTAAACATTTTCTTTCGAACTAGAATAAGTCCATTCTATATTAATTTTATTCTTTGTATGAATATGAAATTGACACGATACCTCGTATAATACTTAAATGTTTAGTAATTGATTAGATACCGACATATTTAATAATGTATATAATATTTGATATAATGGTACAGCAATTTTTCGTGGAGAGTCTCTTTCTCTCTCTTCGAGTCACCACTCGAGTGCTTAAATCGATTGCATTTTAAAAAAGGCGTAACATTCATATTTGTTAGACTTTGAAATCTTCATGACGAGCGGAGCTTCATTAATAATATAATTAAAAGAAAGAAACCTTCACAGAAAATTCATAATAAACTTTTACCAATCAAGACTAATAAATTTCTAAATTAAAATGTCACATAATATAAAGATATATTTTCGTAAAGAAAGAAATGACTTAGAGCACTTTCATAATTACGGTCACAATTGTGTTACAATTTAATTCGAATGTTATAAATTAGTCGAATACCTGCTTCAGCGTCGTCTGCCTCGGAAGAAGAGATTATTGACAATTTCAATCGTATCGCTAGTTTCTGTGCACATTTTTCACGGGATTGTTTAATCGGGCAAACGAGCGTGCTCTTGAATTCTGCAGTCTAATTGTAAGCGTGTTGCAGCTATTCGCTTTAATGTTATCTGTAATTGACCGTAAGCTCTGGCACGGGGTAGATAACTTCGTTCGGGATAAATTTCAGCAAGTTTGCCCGCAAAATTGTGCATTTGCATAAAGCTCGGTAGTCAGGTTAAGAAACAGCAATGATCGAGGTGGCGGCGGAGCTATTGTCGTCGGTTTACCGTTGCTCTCCAGTTTCCGAAAGCAAACTATAACAGGTCGCGAACCCGAGCAGGATCGTCTTTGATGTTCTGTCGCAAAGGCGCACCGAAGTTTGACTATGTTAATAGTCTCCGAGCATCGGAGTGTCTGCATCTTGTTTATTCAGTATTTCTTAAAACCACTTCTCGCGGTTTGAATCCCGGTGCCCTCACCTGTGAAACGATAATTGCCCGCGAGCCACGGACACGCTTCGAATACACTTGTAGATGCAATTTTTTACAACATTTGTCTCAGAGTGAGCACTAAAAATTGTTCGTTGTAGTCCGAATTAGGTTTTTAGGGTAAAAAAAATTGAATTTTGAAAAATTGCTTTTTGGATCATATTTCAATACAACAAAAGACAAACGTCGCAGCTTTTAATCAATACTTCAATAGGAATTTACACATTTCAATAGGAATTTATATTATCGACAAAACAAAATAGAAATCTGGACAGGACATATTCTGTCGGGTCAGCTAGTATCTAATAAAGTTAACAAAACTGGTACATAGTAAACTAAGAATGTATTTTCTTACTATTCTAAATTACGTTTATTTTCTGAAAATGTTTCAATATTTTTTAATATTTTTCCCTTAAATAAAACACAAAAACTGACCTTCGTTCGATTTTTTCATCTCAATTAAAAAAATCATGCAGTGAAGGGTTAAATATATGTTGGGATCTAACCGATTACCAAACATTTAAATATCGTACGAGGTATTATTATTAACTGCATGGCAGATTGTAAAAAAAAAGACAATTAGATTATTAACCATCGGATTGTATTTTCAAATCGAGTAGGAACTTATGCAATCTCGTCTGATAGAACGAAATGATTCTAGGATGGAAGAAATGTTTAATTTCGTTAAATTAAATGGTTAAAAAGTCAGACGAACTCGGCGTCGCAGAAATACGGTGTCGATTCGCAGAGTATTAAGAGGGGATGAGAGGGGTGCAGAAGGTGGTTGAAAATTTGTATAGAATCGCGAGAAATTGTCGATTGCGTGACGCGTGGCGGGGGGGCCGGTTTATGTGCTCGGATGCACGGAAATTCTGCGTGTGCATCTGTGCGTAGAACCGGTCCGGGCGGGTGCATTCTGTATCGGCGTGCGTGCACGCGTGAATGCGCGCACGGTAGATGAGGTGTACGCGTTCGTATAAACACGCGCAGCGCTCTGCCGTTCGTTCGCGCGGCCGCTTGTCCCCGGGCTCCCGTGTATGCGAATGCGTGATTAGTAATACCTGCGAATCGAAGCCCTGGGTTCGGCTTAAATCCGTCGCTATTCTCGAGCCTCTTTAGCAGTTTAACAGGCAACTGCACCCGTTTCGCGAAATTGTACCGGGCGCTGGCCCCAGGGAGCAACGAACCACTCGTTCCTCTTGCGGCAACTATGACGGCTCCCATTATCTTGCCAATTTATGCGGTCGTGCCTGTGATTTCGTAGAAACTACTATTTCCAGCCTCGCGCGAGACCGAAACTGAAATCGGCCGTATTCCCAGCCAGAAATCAGTCCACGAACCCCCGGGGCTCGAATCGATTCACGATCCCGAAAATCGTTATACACGGCTCCCCTACGTTACGATCTTTAATATTCTAATTTTTATTACATTAAATGTACGATGGTTTCGGCGCACAGGTTCGATCAATAATACAAACATTATTTTATAACAATTTTGTAATTTTAAACCTCGACGTTTCGATCCTGATGAGGATCAGTAAGGATCAGTTCAGTATCTACTAGCGTGGAATCAATATAGTCTTCATAAATTTTACGTTTACCTTATATAACATGTGAGAAAGATAAATTTATTCTGCTATGTGAAACATATTTTTAAATTACGGTTATTATTATAAAGTTACATTTTGTTACAGACGCAAAAGCTCTTGAAAATGATCCTCATCAGGATCGAAACGTCGATGTTTAAAATTGCAAAATTGTTGTAAAATAATGTTTGTATTATTGATCGAACCTGTGCGCCGAAACCATCATACATTTATTCAATTCTTTTCGATCGCAAAACTATCTGAATATATTTTATTACATTTTTTGGCATTTATTTCAGGATGTCGAAACGCGATTTTCACAGTATATATTTTATCTATGAATTTAAACTAGGACGAAGTGCCGCTCAAGGGTAGGGCTGTAACTTTTCCGAAGCTTCGAAGACTTTGAAGTTTCGAAGTCTTCCAAGTGCTTGAAATTTCAAAGTATTCGAAACGTATGAATTTTTCGGTTTTCCTATGCAAAGGATGCCCCGTATAAAAAAGAACTGCGTGCCACTTACCTCAGTACCCTCAAGAAGCACAGTCTCCTAAATTACTTTATTACGGAGGTTCGAAACTCGAAACTTTGATTCTCATCGCCTTCGAATTTTCAGAAATTGAAGTTTCGAAGCTTCGATTTCAGAATCTTTGAGCTTCGAAGGAAAGTTACAGTTCTACTCAAGGGGCTCGGAATATCAACGAAGTATGGGGCGAAGAAAGTATTCCTGAATGCACAGTGCAGCGCTGGTATCAAAAGCTTCGCATTGCCAAAAAATTAAAAAGTAGAGCAGCCAAATAATTTAATAGAAATATGAATAAAAATATGAATAAAATTAAATATCGAAAGCACAATTAAATAGAACATAACATAATCTTTGAAATGACATATAACTCGTTTAAATTAAGTTAAATATTTATTGATATAAAATTGCAATTAAAACGAAAAAAAAACAAAAATCCTGCATTTCTTTCTTTACAATCTAATATTTGTTCTCGGTCTGGCGCAGCCAATCCAAAAATTCGATCGATTCAAATACGAAAAGTTGTCTGATCTTTTCCAGCGAACAATCGGCGATCGTTCGTGCCCGATTTCCTGAGACTTCGAGATCTCATTTAAGAAGAAACCAAATTTCTTTTTGTTACACTAGTGTACAACGATTTGTACAATCTCTACTTTCATTTGTTTCCCTCCCACTTCGAACCCATTTCGATAGGTTCAGAGGCGGAAAGTTCATAGCGCATACTAAACAGTGGATTCGTTCGGTTGCCGTATCAGAAGCTTCGATTTGGAAACGTTCGTAATAGAGATGCATTACTTGGAGGTAGCACCGAACAACAGAAACTTTGAAAGGGGGTAGTGAAACAGAAAACGTTTCGAAACTATGCTACTGTACTTCGAGTTTCATGTTTACACCGAGTTAAATTAATTTGCACCTGAGTTTTCAAGTAGTTCAGTTTAGAGCGATAAACAGATCAGAGTCTGGTGAATTCATCTACGTATAGTATTTTAAGGAAGAAGAAAAGGGGGTGAATGTACACGAAGCAAGTCGAAATGAGGTTAATCGACCGGTTATTTCTTGCAGATATACGTACGAGACGCTTCAGGAGTCGGCTCAGTTCCTGCTGGATCGGATCAAGATAAAGCCGAAGATCGGGATAATATGTGGCTCTGGATTAGGTTAGTGGTTCTCCGAGTGCATCGGAATCATGTGTAGACTGACATAGACAGGCAGGATCTCGTGGAATACACGCGGGACTGGTTGCGAATTATATACAGAGCCTACCGCGTGTACCGAGTATTTTCCGAGTCAATCGTTTGTGTATTCCCAAACAGGATCAATTGAGCAAAACGAGTTGTGTCCAGGTTCGTTGGCTGACTCCCTCGAGGACACGCAGTGCTTCCCTTACGAGGAGATACCTCATTTCCCTGTCTCCACAGTCCAGGGTCACAAAGGTCAGATGGTGTTTGGTTATCTGAGGGGTGTACCGGTCATGTGCATGCAGGGCAGGTTCCATTACTACGAAGGCTACCCGCTATGGAAGGTGAGAGACACCCTCTTGCAATTCCCATCCCTTCGACCAACTAAAATATTTCTTCGTTTATCGCAAGGAAATAGAAGTCGCTTGTTCCATTCCTTCATTTAATCATGTTATACAATATCCATAGAGAAGATACGTAGATGACATTATTACTTGTAGAAAACCTAAACAATTAGAAATTATTGTTAATATTTCTCGAACGTAAATTTTTATAAAATATACACAGTTCAATTTAGACCAGCATGGAACTCAGTCAGTGAATTACACACCTAAAACTTTCCTTTATACATAGCAAACGCAATGCTCTTGAAGATGATCCAAAACCCGGATCGAAACGTCGAGTAAAGTTTAATTATTGCAAATTTGTTTTGTTTTGTTTATCATTGATGGAATCTGTGCGCCGAGAACATATATTAATTATATTTTATAAATTAGAAATTATATTAAACACATTCAATAGTTTCCATGAAAGATTGCAATTCACATATGAAATCGAAAACAATTCGAGTCTAAGCTTTCTTGATGTTAATGTAATTAGAGCAGGAAATAGATTAAAAAACACGATCGATATAAGAGACATATTTAATCATCTCAGTAGGTCAAAAATATATTTTTAATCTCACCGATGTTTCGCATCGCAAATACTCATTATTATGCATAAAATCCGCGGGCGAGTTATTAGAGAAATTAATCCTCCGTCTGCAAGCCTTATCTCTTTGTTCATTTCAATCCCTCGTTTCTAGAATCCGTATTATAGTCACACTGTATCACAGTATCAACATCAATATTAAAACGAAAGTATACGAAAAACTCATTGAAACAGAATAACTTTCAAATTGTACCAAACGACCTGATTTTTTATAATCAATTAGAAGCATTGATGTATGAAATTATAATTAACAAAGTTAAAACCTTTATTACTTGGGCCCTTAATGAAAAATGCTTTTCTTATTCTTCCATGTAACTATGTAAATGATTATTTTTGGAAAATCCCTTTTGCATATGATTTCGTAAACCAATGCTTCCATTACAGAAAATCAGGTCGTTTAGTACAATTATAAAAATGTGATTCTGTTTTAAAGGGCGTTCGAATGCTTTCGTTACCTACTGTAAATGTATACCGATATCTTTTGTTACTACGCAATGAAATGATTCTGTTTGTAATTTGAAACATTAAATGGATGGATCCGATATTGACAGTATTGTGACATTCGTCCTCAAAGGGTTAAGTATGGTTGCAGACGGAGAATGAGAAGGGCAAGGGTGATCCTGTGTTTGTTTTATCGCGAATGCTTTTGCAATAGCTGACTGTTGGTCTCGTTTCCATCCACAGTGCGCGATGCCAGTCAGAGTTATGAAGCTGGTGGGCGTGACCCATCTGATTGCGACAAACGCGGCGGGAGGTCTGAATCCCACGTACAAGGTCGGCGACATTATGATGGTGAAGGATCACGTGAACATGATGGGTTTTGCGGGGAATAACCCTCTTCAAGGACCCAACGACGACAGGTATCTTCTTCCTGTTCTGCCTCCGCGCGACGTATCACCTAGTCGCACCATTCATCCCCCGTCACACGCTTCCTTATCGGTTCTGTCCCAGACGAGCTATACGACTATTCCTACACCAATCACCCGGTGCGATTTTTACATCGCACGCTCCATTACCGTCTCCCGTGTTACTCGCTTATCTATCGCTACTGGTAATTACGCCTAATCGTTGCCGTCGATACAAACTTACCCTTGGCACTCGAATTACTTTAACGCTAGAAAGACTGAAACTTAGTATATACCTATTTAGGTATAATTTATTTACTTAGTATATACCTATTTTGTGACTTTTAGTACAACATATAAATGGGTTTATTAATAATTGTAGTTATCTCCCCCCTCCTTCATTTCTGGTATATATATGTGTGTTATACCTATATGACATGGCAAGCCTCAACAACAAAAATGATCAAATCTCTAATTAGGAAAGATTAAATCACATTATTTTAGATGAAAAAATTAATGAAATGAAAAAATAATATTCTTTTTAATAAAAAGATGATGAACCTTTTTCTTCGTTGCTATACGAGTAGAATTACCCTGTAAATATCTTCTTAGCCTAAAAATTTTACGGTCTGATCACAAGAACAATAAATTAATAATACTTTCCATTTAAAGAAATGTTGGAGCCTCCTTTCTGCCCCCAAAAAATCGAATATATATATATATTGAAATATTAGTCCTCATGAACCATTTAATTAAAAGAAAAATGAAGTCGATATCTTCATTAGATCCCGAGGAAACAGCTTGTAACACTTTATCTGGTACACCCTGTATAACGAAATGATTACGGTGCAGAAATATATATTCATTGCAAAGACCGTGGATTTTTGCGCCTCCTCTATCGCAAGAATAAAGGGAAGAAATCGAGCCGGAGGGAATAATGAGAAAAAGAAAGATGGCCGCTGCACGGCGTGAACGGCAATGAATTCGAGTCGAGTCGGCTGGAAAGCCGACAAAAGGTTTCGAGCTCGTTTCCGGGAGCAAAGACGTCGACGAGGTTCGTTCGCGGATCGCAGAACCCAAGGAACCTCGCCCTAAGGGCTAAGGTAACGGAGCCCTGCAAGTACGAAGGTCCTCGAGGTTCCTGGTAGGAATAAAATTAATCTATTTTGTCGGAACAACCCCTTGAATCCGATTGACGAACTATTTACTCGCCGGCATAAAGAATCTGATTGACGTATTTACGTAAGAATTTCCTTCTGGTCCCCACCGTCTTCATCGTCCTCTTCTTTCCTCTTTCTCTCTTTTTTCATTTTCAACGTCTCTCTGCTTTCCCGACTCGTGCGTTCACGGTCGAGCTTGCTATGACCTTTAATCTGCCAGTTCACCCCGGAGTCCCTTAAACCTCTTCCTTTCTTACTTCATTCTTCTAACTCTTCTTATTAATAGAGTTCGTTAAATATGTCTGCCAATGTTCCTCTTCCCTTAAAATGTTTCAACTTGAAGTTGCTCCATATTGAAGCAGTGGCGGTTCAAGTCAAGTGAGGCCCCAAGCGGTAAAAACTTTGGGGCCCTCGAACTCAAGTTAGAAATAAAAGTTGCAAGAAAGCTCTCCTAAACTTATTAACAAAGAAGAAAAGTAATTAATATATTTCATACCGTTACACATTAAATAAATTTCTTTTAAATTCGGGGCCCTATGGGGTCCCGGTATTAGATCCGCCACTACATTGATGGGCTCATGGAGTCTCTTCTACTAAATGTATACCAATGCGTATTTCACGATTGAATTTCTGCGAATAAAATTGATATGGAGGGAATACACTCGATACACACAGGAGTGCAAAGGGTTAGCGTAATTCCGGAACTTGTAGCGAGAGATAAGGCGAGGTGTTGGCAACGATCCGGCAATTTCGTAACGATTCTGCGTGTTCCCGGTAGATTTGGGCCGAGGTTTCCGCCGATGAACAAAGCGTACGACCGTTCTCTGTTAGAAATGGGCCAACAAGTAGCCGAGGAGATGGGCATCTTGGATATGGTACACAAGGGCGTCTACACGTGTCTTGGTGGACCGAATTTCGAGACCGTGGCGGAGCTGAAGATGCTGAGGATGGTTGGCGTCGACGCCGTTGGTCTGTACAATTCCTTTCTATTTCTTCATAATTGATTTCTAGACTGCGGATGTTTATGCTGAAATGTTCTGCATTAATTGTGGGAAGCAGGAATTAAATGAAAATTGATTTCTGACATTTATCTAATCCTTTACTGTTTTATATATAATAAAATTGGTTCACCGAGGGGTTACACTTTTGTACAACGCCCTTACCTTAACCTATATCCTTAAATCTAACTTACATCTACTCCTTAGTCTTCTATTTATCGCATTAACGCTCGCCTTATTTCCCCTTCCCCCTATCCTACACCCCCCTTCTCTAACCTCTTGGACCCTCGTTTCCGCTCGCTCCTCTTTCAAATCGCAATTTTTTAATTCATTCTCTCCTTTTCACTCACTCTTTCCACTCATACTCGCTCTCCATTCCTCCACCTTTCTCAACCATCCCTCTCCTCCCCCAGCACTTCCCTCGTCACCTCCTGCCATCCTCTCTCTTCATCCACCCTCGTACACTCCTCCCATACATGCTCCCATGACTCAATCTCCCATCCACACACTCTGCACATTCTCTCATCTTCTCATTCAACCAATACTTCCCTTCTCTCATCTTTTACTGTTTTATAATTTCTTCCTAATCGCATCAAGACCCGCAGTCTATTTATTTTGCTCTTACAAGAAAACAAGTTGCGAGTAAATTATCGAACGGGACAATTTGATTCTGTCTTTAGGAATGTCCACGGTCCACGAGGTGATCACTGCGAGACACTGCGACCTGCAGGTGTTCACGTTCAGCTTGATCACGAACCAGTGCGTGATCGACTATGAGAACCACGACGAAGTGAACCACGAAGAAGTGATGGACATAGGAAAAGCGAAACAGCCCCTGCTGCAAGAGTACCTATCGCGTGTAGTAACGCGGCTGTCGGGCATCATCAACTCGGAAAGAAACAGCCTCTAAGAGATCATCCTCCAAGGGATCGTTCGCATCTACAACGTTCAGCGGGTAGGAAAGATCACGGGGAAAGCGGGCATCGAATTTCCATCTAGATCCTGCGGCCACGAGGATTAGCCTCGATCACGTCCCGAGGATCATATTTAATTCGACGCGCGAAAGCCGTTGCATTTCTCCGCGGAACTCGGATTTTCGGAGCTACCCTAGCTCCGCTGCCTCTAGGACTATCACAGTTGACATTGCCAGAGGCCTGAGTCAAGACACAACCCTTAAACAGGCACAGAACTGCCGTCTTTCGCCTCTGCGTCCCTTGATCATGAAAATCATGGAATTCCATCAGTATTCATCTGCGAAATGTTTGATGTCATGCCGAGGTTTCAGTCTCTCTCTCTCTTTCTCAATCGTTTGTCCGCACAATGATTCGTGATTATCATAATTGTGTGTTTGCTATCGACGTATACGCAGATGACCAGCTTCGTTTTCGAAAGAACATTGAGAAGAACACTGAAACTTCTGCGCGTAACTTCGAATTCTTGAATCGAACAGAAATGTTGGATTTACGTTACACACATTCATCGAGATTCAGCTGGCAGTGTGATAATACAATCTCCGCAGATCGTTTTAGTGCGGAGACTGCAGACCGTTATGTATTTGTGGCATGTGTGAGTGTGTAAAATGTAATACAAAGAATTTTTTAATCGATGATAGACGCGTTCCTCTTTATCTGTCTTTTCTGTATTAATCCGAAAAATATAGTTCACGAACGATTACGAATAGACAGCGGGTTTGATGCAGTCGTGACAAAAATTGCGTAGGTGTAATTTGAAAGATTAAGAACATTAATCGAATTTGAAAATACTTTTATATTATTTCCAACCTATTGAACATATTAAGAGAAAACATTAATTTTGTTGCAATTCGGGTGGAAAATTGTTGATTTTTCATTAAGATCCGCTTATTTTAATAGTTTATAACAATGAAAATCGTTGTTGTCGTTCCTTCGAATTGTATCATAGTTGGACGACCGTGTATCTGTGATCTAATTGCACGGATTTCGAAAGTTTTGCTTTGTATTTTCGGCCGGCAACGTGTTTAATGTGTTATCAGTTGGCCGGTTATCAGCGAGGCAGGCGAAGCTCGCCTCTGATCTCGATTGATTCGTTACACGTCTTGAGGGAGCTCCTCGGCTCTAAGAAACGGTGGTGTGGGTGTTCGGTTAAGGGTGGAGAGGTTGGTCGATGCCTCCTCTCCTCGACACCCTCTCGTCGATTTTCCTCCCTCGCTTCGTTACCTTCGTCTCTCCACCTCTCACTCTCTTCCATCGCTAATGCATCGGTGTTCGGCTTCGATAAATCTCGAGCGGGCGAGGACCATACTGCGGCAGCCGGCCCTTTTTCTGTCTTCGTTCAACGGCGAAGGTTGCTCGGCTAGGTAGTACCTTCAACGACGGAATCGTGACTCGGCAGAGGCTAAGGGAACCCTCTGTCCTTTCGATCCTGCTGCAAACTAGGGCGACAGCTCGTCCCACAGGAGAACCGCGGGAACACCAGTTCTCATTCCACAGGATTTCGATGCTGCGTCCCGAAAAATACCGCCGGATCTTTTTGCCAAATGAAAGTATGAAAGGCTGATCACTTTATTGACGGCCGATTTTCTGTACTTCCAACACGTCGTGTCTTCCAATTTTTGTTCCCCTAATCTTCTCCGGAGCTTCTTCTCTTCCGGATCAGTGGCAATTTCTCTTATAAACAGGGGTTGAAAACGGTTGTGATATCGGTTTCGGTTCTCAAAACAGTTATAAGAATCGAAATTGTCTTACAACAGTTATGAGTGAAAAATGTTCTGCCTTATATCGATTTCGGTTCCGGTTCTACAGAACCGATATTATATCGGTTCCATAACGGTTATATATCGGTTTCATAACGGTTATATATGTACCGATTATATTTTATAATATATATAAACTAACATATTAATTAAGTCAAATATAAATAAATTAATACCTAATTTTTTATTTATTTTGAACCAAAAATATGAGTTGCATAGTTGTAGAACTGATACGGGACTAATATATTATGAATTTTTAAGAACCGAAACCGATTTAAGAATCGAAAAATAACAGTTATAGAACCGAAACGGAATCGATATAATATCGGTTCTGTAGAACCGAAACCGAAACCGATATGTACAAGAACCGATATATGTACAACAGTTATAATATTTTTTCGGTTCTCATAACTGTTTCAGTCAGAACTGATATTATAACCGTTTCAAACAGTTATTTTTAGAACCGTTTCAATCCCTGCTTATAAATGATCCAGAGATGTAGATTTCACCCCTAAAACGGATGATTATCAGTTTTTATATACCCTGTACAAAATGCCGTACAAACAAAGCGGCCGGAAGATGAATTTTTCTGTTCCATCAAGCTTTGCAGTCCGTCGGTTGCCAGGATTTGCAGTGTACTCATTTTGGGAGCTGATTCCCCTAAGTTTGGGAATTTAGTTGCACCGTCCACTTCCCCCGTTTCCCGGGAACGCAATCACGCGACGCGACGACTGGAACGCGAACACGTTTTCGCGTTTATTTAGCAATTTTAATGGAAAAACAAGTACAGACGACGGGACACCATCGGGGCGCATTCGGCGGAATTAATATCGCACACGAACGAATCGAATAAATTTTCGGCGCGAGTGCCGGACCGAATTCGATCATCGATTCGCGTGGGCGTATTAAATGGGAACACGGCCGCGATATTTTACGCGGGGATCGTAATTATATAATCCGAGGCTCGAACGTTGAACACACTGTTGTCACCGGGATGGAGAGGACACTCGCACTCTTCCTGCTCACTTTTCCATTCGCAACATTGACGAAATATACTCGTTAACACCGCAACCCTAATCCTCAACCATGTACTTATCATAGCGCTATGCGGTACGACGTCGAGTCAGACTCGTGATGAAGGTTTCGAACAGAATCTCTTTTAGCAACGTATTTCCAAAATTTTGCTGATTAAAATAACACCAAACACGACGCTACTTGCATCATGTTTATTCGTTTTAATTTACTTTTTCATTCAGTTTACTGTCAATTCGTAAAATATTTCTAAACGTTTTTTAAATATGATTTTAAAAACCTTTTTCAATACTACGCGTATATTAAAATGCACTGAAAGGGAGAAAACAATAATTTTAGATATTAGTGACTATAAATAAAAGCGTGGATTATAGTCACTAATATCTAAAAAAAAGTATTTCCTCCTTTCTAGTGCATTTTAATATAAGCGTGGTTTTTAGAAAGTTTTGTTTATATATTTTTTTATTTTCTACATGTTAGTCGTTTCTAAATAGAACGCAAGATATATCAATACTGGTCGTAACTACCGAGTATTTAGTGCTGAGATTTTCTTTTAACTCCTATACACGCAGTTTTTAAAAACATTTTTTTTTTTAAATATTTCATTGTCATCCAGTTCTGAGCTATGTTTAAACTTTCAAGTCTCTAGCTCATCGGGAAGTGGTTTGAAGTTCAATTACAAGATTTGCTAGAAACAACACGGCAAGCTAATACAAGCGTGGGTAAAAAGAAAAAAATGGCAAAAGTTAACGAGGAATCCAGCACACAAGGTTTGCGGATCGATGCGGCGTATAGAGGTGGCCATTTTCGTGACTGACTCGGCCGATTCGTTCTTAACCCTGAAACGAGAGCTGGGGAGTGGATGGTTGGATGCAAAGTATTCGCCGGGGTGCTTGAGAGTTCACGCTCCGATTCGTGGATTCATAATTGAACAGCTCGACCCGGATTTCGTCTGACAAGTGTCACCGGTCCTCGAATTCGCTTGTAACGACGATCTCCTCCAGGTTTGCTAGCCCGTTGGATTAATCGGCTGGCTAGGCGATGCACCGAAAAGGAGTCTCTCTCTCTCTCTCTCTCTCTCTCTCTCTCTCTCTCTCTCTCTGTCGTGCGTCGGATTCTAAACAGTAAAGCCACGGTGGCAACGACACGTGCCATCTTTCGGAATGGGCCACTTCCTGAACGTCTCCGCTAGACCGCTGCATTCCGATTTGAAAGGGGGATATACTCGGGCACGTTTCGTATGGCGTTTCGTCGGAGCTAAGGGGATGGGACTAGGGATGGGGGGGTTATACCGGGGGTGGTAGCCGGGCTCCGGGTCTGTCCCGTATATTTCCACGTTCGAATAGAAACTGTTTGGGGCTGGGGATCAGTTATTGATATTTCCTGAAACGGCAGATAAAACTTTTCCCTGGCGCTGTCTAGCACGGTGGCTGTCGTATATCTTTCGTTTACCCATGCCTCCGGAGGACAGCAATACCATAATCGAGATACGAAACCAGGGGGCGTTCGAGGGAGGGCCCGGTGGCATGATGTATACGTCGGCCTTAACTTTCGCGTTTACCACCCAGCGATAATGTTCGCCAAAGGGGAATGAAAGTTGGCGACCGATGTTGCGCATGTTTTGCGTACGTTCGAGTGTATGTTCGCCCGGTCACCGTAGCTAAAAGAACTGGCCGCATGGATATGAAATCTTGAATCGAACAAAAATGTTTGGGTTTACGTTACACATTTTCATCGAGATTCAGCTGGCAGTGTGATAATACAATCTCCGCAGATCGTTTTAGTGCGGAGACTGCAGACCGTTATGTAGGTAACTGCACCAGTGAATGAACATTTAAGAAATTGTTCAGGAATATATTTTATTTAAAAAAAAATATGTGGATTAAAGGAATCTCATATATGCCAAATAGCTCCCTATACTTCATTTGTCAAAAATAAATGAACACAAATACAATGAAATTAGTATTATTTTTGATTATTAAACGTTAAATAAAAAATATGAAAAATACCAGTCAATGAACACTACATTCCAGTAAGTGAACAATGATGGTCCAATGAATGAACTGAATTACTAAACAATATTCTCCTATTTATTTAACTCTTTAATCACAAAAAATCCCCTAGAATTAATTTTCTTTGGCTCCGTTATCTTTGTTAAAACATCCTGTCTCTTGTACCAAACCGTATCTGGAATCTCTGGCCATTTCCATACCTTTCCTTTTTCACATTCTACCATTGTTGTCATATTGGGTTTGATTTTCCGGATTCTGAATTTTTTTGTCTTCCTGAGTTTTGTGATCTTCGCTGTCAGATTTTTTAGAATCACTTTCTTTAGAAGTGGAATTAGGACTAATATTATGGGAAATATTCTCTTTTCTCTGTTTCTTTTTCGGTAATGTCACCTGTGCGTTCTTTTTCTCTTCCGCTTTTCTTTTTCTGCATTTCTTTTCTCTGTTCCTTTACTGGGCTATGAGTAATATCGTGGACCAGTGAATAGACACAACGAATTTTTAACGTAATATTCATTTTATAGCTATTTTTGTGATTTATATTCAATACTTAAACCCTCGTACATCTATATTGTTAGTAACTTTTATCTCATGTGTAAAAGAAAAGTATAAAAACTCATGTGTAAAAGAAAAGGTCGTGTATACATACCTTACTAGTTTTAGCTCTGTTATACACATTCAACGCACTTGGTGAAAATAGACCATCATAGAAACTAATGGTAACGTGACCAATATAAACCAATAAGAATACAACTACGAAAAAGGGTCATATATTCAATTGTCCCAAAAGTCATTATCGCTAGTATGCCATGCGGCTTAAAATTTGTTGAAATATACAAAAGTGTTCATTAACTGATGCCCGTTCATTCACTGGTGCAGTTACCGTATTTGTGGCATATCTGAGTGCGTAAAATGTAATACAAAGAATTTTTTAATCGATGATAGACGCGTTCCTCTTTATCTGCCTTTTCTGTATTAATCCGAAAAATATAGTTGACGAACGACATACGAACGAGATACGAAACCAGGGGGCGCGTTCGAGGGAGGGCCTGGTGGCATGATGTATACGTCGGCCTTAACTTTCGCGTTTACCACCCAGCGATAATGTTCGCCAAAGGGGAATGAAAGTTGGCGACCGATGTTGCTTATGTTTTGCGTACGTTCGAGCGTATGTTCGCCCGGTCACCGTGGCTAGAAGAACCGGCCGCAGGACGAGAATACCGAGCAGTCGTCTTGATTATTTCAGGGAATAAGACTGATAAGGTAATCCCCGTTCTGTATATCTTTATAAATTGCTCTCCGCTTCGCTCCTCTCCCGCTGCTCTTTCACGGCTGTTGCCCGCGAAACGAGATGCATAATGCGATTGCGCCGCAATATCCAACCGGCGAACAAAAACCCCATACCCGTACTTTCTATGAATTAAAATGTACAACGACGCCGGAATAAATGATACACTGTTAACGACGCGGCCGCGTATCCGTTCCGCGGGCTCGTTTCATTAGGCACAAAGCAACGCGGGGGCGCGGGACCGGGATAGGGGCTGCAATAAAGCGCTCAATTTCAACCCCTCCTCCTCCATCCCCCTCCTCCCGTTTCCTTTTCCTTGCGGTCGCAGATTCGTTTATCTTCCAGGCAATCGATGGGAACAAAAGGAAGACGAATGAGCCGCGCGAATCGTACAAATATTCAGATATACGGCGAGAACGGCTGCTGGCAACCCTACGGTCAAAAGGTGTTTCCGGTAAATGAGGAACGACGGACCCATTCCAATCGTTTGGGATTAATCTCGGTTGACGGATCTTTCCGATATCCACATAGTAGGCGATATATTAGAGTTTTCAATTATCCTTTGTTTCCAAAAAAGATTTATTATTAATTTCGATTTGCGTAGATTCAGATTTTATTTGTATTTTCTTAATAAACTTTCATTGCTACGATTAAAAATGATTATCTCATTAACGAAAACTCGTTTCTGTATTAATGATGCTAGCAGAGCGCAAACTACTAAATACATATTAACCCTTGTGTAGTGAACCATAATGTATAGATTATTCAAAACCATTATGTGCTTAACATGTTTGCACAATTTCTCATTATAACACTATAAACAAATATATCAGCGAGTATATATATATAACCTTTATTGTTCCCCTAAGAGTTACAATTGAATACACCTCCTCCTTCGCCTTTCTTTCCATTTTGTTTTCCCTATCTTACCGCTATAAGCACTTAACTCTACTTATCTTAACTTAACTTAACCCTTTGCACTCGGCTGTCCCCTCTGAGGCACCACTAAAAATTGCTGTACCATTCTTCAAAATATTGTTTACATTATTAAATATATCGGTATCTAATCAATTACTAAACATTTAGGTACTGTATAAGGTAATGTACCAATTTCATATCCATAAAATTGCAAAAATCATACGGTATATAAATATTCTAGATCCGAAGAAATGTTTAATTTTCCAGTTATAATAGCTCTGAGTTGCAAAGGGTTAACTTACATTCCTAACTTATCCTAGACTTACATTAACTTCTTATCTAAACTTAAATTATATCAGCGAGTAAAGAATAGACATTCACAGAAATGTCCAAAAATTTTTCAGAGGAGAATTAACAAATTGAAAGAAATGTAATAAATAGGTATACGTATATCCGGTCCACTCCACAAGGGTTAAATCAAAGAACTAAATCCTCATTCCCTCGGGATAGAAATAAATCCCTTATCCATCCCGCGGGATAGACAAACCCCCTAGTGGGTGGAATTCGAAATCGTAGAAGAGACATTGAAAGATTTTCAATGCACAAAGATCCGGCCATTCCATCGACGCCGTTGGAACAGTATAAATCGAAAACTACTAAACGGATGTGACCAGGGTAGTTTCTCCGGCATCGAATTCGAATTGACGTTGCCGGTGTCGGCTCTATAAATAGAAGAACAAAACAAAAAAAACACACATTAGTATTTTCATTTTATTTTTGATTTTACTTCAACTCGCCCGTAAGACGGCGCAGTCTATCTCTATATGTCTGTAGTCGTAACATAACCATGAATTTGTAACCTTTTCGTTTGATCCTACTACCGCGCATTTTATTCGTTGCGATATATTCCAAAATGTTCGCTATCATTCTAAAGATCATTGGTTGTCCCCAATCGGTGGACCGGGGTTCGAATCCCGTCGGGGTAAGAAATTATTTTTCTCCGTTCATTCTCAGTTTAAATTTTCGCGCCCCACTTTCCACTTCCGTGACATTGAAACGTCACATCCGTGACATCGAAACGTCACATCCGTTATTTTAGAAAATTGTTACCCTCAGCAAAGAAGTTTCACTTCAAAAAAATAAATAAATGGAGCACGTATCCCCATCGAATAACCGTGGTGGCGAACTATCGAAGGGTTAGCTCCATGCGTCGCATCCTTCCTACGAGGATTTTTCCGAAGGGGTTGAAAACGCGTTACAGCGTTCGGTTTGCATAAGGTTGCGTCGGGGCGCGTGTGTGCACTGTGTGCACGCATTTAATTAGATTACACCGGCGTCGATAAAGCGGGACGCGCGTAACGAAAGGTTCTAGGTTTGAACGGCGGGCGGCGCGTGCGTCGTGCGTTGGCGTCCTGCTAGCAGCGCCGCGACGGGTCCATCGGACTCCGGGAGAGTTGCTCGACGGCGCTCGGCGAGTTAGTACGACTCGTGAGGTCGCGGTTGTTGGTCGTGTTGGGTTCGGGTGTCCGGCTTCGCGGTTCTTCGGTTTTTTCTTCAGTGTGTAACCCGTTCGCAAAAGTCTCCTCGGCGATGTGACCGGTTCTGCGGCGAGTGACGTGCGCCTCTACATCACAGTCGCGTTTCCCGACGAAACGATCCGCCAACAACCGGCGGTTTCAAACGTAGAACGCGCGCGCGGAACGTGCGAGACCACGGGTCCTCCGGTCGGCGACGACGAGATCCTTTACGCGAGTGCGTGTCCTCTCTCTCACGGCCGTGTGCGACTGTCAACCACGATTTTCTAGCAACGGATAATCAAAACACGATTCTCTCGTTTGGATAAAGAAAAGGTTAACAAAGATCATCCTGAACCAGTGTCACAGCGCTCGTCTCTCCTCGGGTCTCGGGTCCAGTGCGCGTCCAGGGAACGTATACGTATTAACCACTACCCGTGTGTCCCCGTTACTTACTCGTTCCAAGATCGGTCCCGGTGTTCCGATCGATTTATTAACCTGGCACGCTGTAGCCATCGGAAAGAAAAGAAAAGAGAGCAGCGTGGAACCTCGCGTCTCTCTCTCTCTCTCTCTTTCTCTCTCTCTCTCTTCTTTTGTCTCCCTCTGTCTCTGTCTCTCGAAGAAGAAGAAGAATAACAGCACGGTGTCAGGAATCCGGCGCGAGTGTTCGGTTTGAAATCGTCCAGTGTCAAGAGAATCTTCGTCTTTTTTCGAAAGTGAGGTTGCGTGTACGTACACGTTGGAGTTTACACCGTGAAAAAGGAAACGAGTGGCGTCAAGGCGAGAGAAAGGGAGAGAGGTACTAGGGAAATAGAGAGATACACAGAGAGAGTGAGGGTGAGAGAGAGAGAGAGAGAGCGTGTTAGCGACTCCAGAATCGAGGACGAGTAGAGGAAGGCCAGGGAAACATGTCGAGGCTGCTGAAAGGCGAACCGACCGCCGGTTATGTCATTGACTCTGACGCGGATCGTCGAATGTATTAGCCCCCTTGTCGACCGATGACGTATTTCGACGTCTAATCGAGAAGAGCGAGACACGCTGCGCGGGGCGGAGGAGGAGGAGGAGGAGGAGGTCGAGCCACGCACCGGAAAATACGATCGAGAACGAGGGGAAAAACATCGACTACTGAAATCTGATATATCATCCTAGCCGTAGAAAAGAAAAGCAGGCCGGCCGTCGTGCCCCACACTGCCCACCGGAAGTCATATGCCCATACACGCGCGGAAAACGGTAAATCGAATCGTAGAGAGCCACCGGCTCTGATCAGCTGTGGCCCGTTTATTTTTCGCTGGAAAACCAAAAAGCACGCTCCTCGTCACACGCAATACACACTGACACGACCACCAACGACAACACCAACGTTCACCAGTGTCTCTCTATTTTTTCTCTCTCGCTCTCTACTTCTCTCACTTCGTCGTTTAGTGTGTTTGGATTTTCTTTTACGCTCGTTTTTACTTGGTTCGTCTACACTCCATTCTTCCGATCCACCCCTCTCTTCCCGAGGCTCATCGACAAGGTAAACAGTTTTCATTTTTTTTTTAATATTCTTCGTTCGATCCACCCGTTAACACTAAACCTATCGACCATCAAATGGGACTACTGATTAGTATTGTAAAAATGACAAGATTCAATTTTGTTTATATTCTGCGCGATTTTTATGTACTGTCGTGTATCTGTGGTTACGAGGAAGAACGCCGTACGTCGCATACTTTTACTTTCAAGATATTGCCGTTTAACACGTTTTTTTTTGTTTTAATCGTTTAACACGTTCGTCGCCCAGCGTAATTCGGCTATGTTTCTCGCGGGACCAAATTCGACTGTCGGTACGCAGAACGGTATAATGTGTTTTTAATATTTTTATGTTGTGTATCCTATATAACGTATAATAACGTATATTTAATTAACTCGAACAAGAAGAGCGTCATCCATATTTGGGTGACGTGCGAAGAACGTGTCAAAGTTAAAGGGCCAAGTGCGGCCCGCAGTCTGTTTTCAATCCGATCCGCGAGGTTAATATTCTTATTTACATGAAAAAATTAAATATAAATCAGATTATGGGAATTAAAAACATAAGTAAAAATATCACTTTCTATTTAAAAATAATTGGAAGCCTTTCTCGTTGCTCTATGGTCCACCAGGCCTAAACATTTTACGATCTGGCCCTTTTCAAAAGAAAAGTTTGCCGACCCCATATATAGGACGTTGGTTAAATTGCATTACTTTCGGAGCCTTTGAATTTGTTTGCACGACTTATTTTCTTGGAAATTCCTTAAATCTTGTACTCTAAAACTGAATGCGTAAACTCGAATCTTTTGAAATTGTGACATAAGACGTTTTTCCTTACACGGTTGACACAGATATACTGGAGTCAGAAAATTTGTTCAATCAATTTTGAACACCTTTAGGATCCCAATGATTGTCAAATAAAAAATCTAAAGGTGCCCGTTCGCGGTCAAGCATATTGCGCAACAGTATTGACCGTAAATGGTAGTGATTGACTAATTAATACAATGTGAATTTGCGTAAACATCATGCTGCACAATAATTGTTGCGCAATGTGCTTGACCGTGAATGGGCCCCTTTAAATGGGTCATGTGATCCCTGGTGATAGGTTTAGTTTGCGGCCCAGTTTCGGATGTAATTATTATTTTGTAATTGATTTATTATGTTCGTTCTTGAGAGAGAATGTTTATTGTGCTGCCGCGTTTATCGTGGGTGCAGGTGCAACGATGTACCAGGTGGAGAGTGCGTGTTATGTGCTTTTTTTTTTGCTTGCGGTTTGCGTCCATTTTGAAAGCTGCTTTAACCGGTCGCTTTTGCAAAGTGTCTTGGCGATTATGGGCTCATTTTTCTAGTTGAAAGTTTTGTGGAGAGGAGAATGATCGGGCAGTTGTTGAGTCGCAGGAATGAGAATTGTAAGTTTTTATGGGTTTACATGTGATGTGAAAATTTAAAGTTGAAGCACTTTATATCACGTGCTTTTCTTGCATCGTGTGTAAACGATTGATTTGATTGGAATTGAATTTGTGCAAAGATGTGTTTTAGGACGAGAGGGTGTAGATGAAAGGGTTGGGATTGAGAACATATTAAAAAATTATCAGTATCTGGGTCCGGTGTTTTAAACGTTCATCAAAATTTCTGTTTGATTAAAAATAAAACGACTGGATAATGGGACACGTGTGCAAGAGAGCGAACGGAATCGACAATATATTAAAACACGATTAAAATCGGGATCCGATTTTGTAAATATTGATGAAAATTTGTATTTCTGTGTAAAATGGTATGACTGGATAATGGATCAAATATTGGTGAAATATTGACATTACGGTGAGATCGAGTTAGCAGTTTTATTCGTAGGATAATAAAAGGGATCGATTGGAATGGCAAACAAATTAGATCGCTGAAAAACAGTACGTGTAATGATGTATGATTTTTCCTCTATCATTTTTACCACGTTTTTTTTTTTATATTTTTACTTAAAAAAGTAGCAGTATCTTGTCCCTATCAAAATCCTCGTTTGTTTCTGTAAAAATTGATCAAACCTTGTATTTTGGAGTAGAACTGAGATAAAAGAATAATGGGGACGGTACGCGTAGAGAAAGCAACGGAATGGGTGATATATTAAACAACTGCAAACATCGTGGTCCATTTACAAAAATATATATCAAAGTTTGTGCGCCGGTATGAAAGTGAAATAACTATTTCATCGGGGTCTACGTAGAAAGATCGAATTTCCGGAAATTGCATTCAATTTTCCGGGAGCAGGGGTAAACTTTTCGAGGAAGCATCGACTTCTCCGATTCAAAAGTTATTGTCGGGTAAAAGAAAAACCAGGCGTCATGGGTTCCACCGGTGAGCGGAAGTCATATGTCCATACACTCGCGGAAAACGGTAAATCATTGTAAAAGCGACCGGCTCTGACCAGCTCTCGCCCGTTTATTTTCCGTTCGAACCGGTGTTCTCTCTTTCTATCTCTCTTATCCCCCCATCCCCTGCGTCTCTGTATTCGATTCGTTTTTTTTTTTCACTTTTGCTTGGCTCGTCTCGATTCTTTCGTCCGTGGTACGTCGGCAAGGTAAATATTTTTTTTATTTCCCTCCCATTGCCCGAGGGTCCATTTGTACGTAAAGAGTACACGGGGTTCTTGTAGAACGGAGGACCAGTGCAATGGAGCATAATCTGTTCCGCTTGAAACGCTAAGAGCATTTTTATTTATCTATGCTTCGGGTACAAAATTGTTTCGCCCGAGATTTTATTTTTCAAATAAACAGTCTCGAATTCGTGAAATTGATCGAGCTTGTGGTTATCAATGTTCAAGGGACAGCGGATTTGGTAAACCCTTGCACAGAGACACTGCTCGATTTTTATTCCTTATCGCTAATGTTTATGCAATTTTCAATTTTCGTAGACGGATATTAACACATTACCGACCGGTGGCTATTGCATAATTTTGAAAAATCTGGTACATGCCTAAAAACTTTTTAATGGAACTTTCAATAGTAACAGCAATTTTCATTGTCAACTAGTCATCCTCAATAACGTCATTTAATAATTTCATTTAAGATTGCAATGTAGAAGAAAATTTCTATGCTTTCTTTTGATACAGCACAATTATTGAATATCCTATTAATAGGCTTCCGGTAGGTAAAGTGTTAAGAAAGTAGAATATCAAATAGAATCTTATTTTCCGTGGTGGTGGCCTTTTTAGATCCGAAATAAATTAAAACTACTAAATACTGTCATATTCTATATCCTAGCATTTATTAAAAATGTTCAAAAGTATACTTATCACTAGAGTGCGGATTATATGCATTTGTGAAAAAAATAAGTAGGTGTAATTTAAAACAGCTGAAAGATTAGACGAATTTAAATATTCTAATATCTAACATAGAAAATATTTATTTCCCAAAAAGCTCCGCAGTCAAAATTACACGGCTGAAATTGTATTTTACCCGTCTGATTTGTCCGTGCTCTATTTCTCGCGCTGTAAAATCTGGAAAATATCAACGCGTCGCAATAGAAATTTGCTCGAATTCATTACTCTCGAGCACAGGAGCGCGTAAACATCTTGGCAGTGTGCGAGTTCAGCATCCTCCCACGCTGTAGACTGAGCATTTCACGGGAAGTCGTGTCGCTTCATCATTTTTCTACGGTTTTATTGCGCGCTTGAAGAGAACGGTCGGCCGAAACACTCTTACGTTTAATCCTGAAGTACGACGGTCGCTACGCGTGTCTAACCCCGACGTGCATGGTCGCAACAACAGGATCGGATCGTCTGATTTCACTGGGTTGTATTCTATGTCTCGGGATTAAACCAGACGGGGTTTAAGTCAGGATTAAACTTTTCAAATTCACCGGTGTAAACAGAGGAACGAAGTTTCGAGCAGTCGCGGCGCGCGCCACATCGTTGAATTTATCGGACGAATTCTTCTTGTAATTATTTGCAACGGTGTTTGTAATAAATCTCTCTCTCGCTCTCCCGCGAGAGAGATTCCGCGGATATTTCATTTGTTGTCGACGATACAACGGTAACCACAGGCGAGTTACATCTGTTACAATATTGATTTCCGAACATCCGGCATTGTTTACGATTCTTCCTCCGGGCCGGTTTTCCGAAAGTTGCGTTTTTGTTTGGTAGATGTGTATTCTCTTCGTCGTCGTATTCAATTTTTAGCCGCACTGCGCATTTTCGACGTTTGTTTGTCGTTTCCTCTCGGGTCGGGAGAAACAAATGCAAAAATTGTCGGTGGGATGCGAGAGGAATGCGATCGAAACGAAAAAAGAAGTCGAAGGGAACGGCATGGGAAAGTCGTGCGGCGTGCGAACCCCGTTACCCTACAACCTACGATTTTCAATTCCTCTTGTCTCGAAGTTGCGCCTTGAGATTCACCGTTCCGTCGCATTCCTTGGATTCTTGCAACTCCAATTTCAACTATAGCCCCCATCGGTGGTTTCACCGATCCGCTAGCGAAACGTTAAAATCGTGTGCACTATTCGCAGAGTTTGCACGCCGCTGTTCATACATACGGTTTTATAATGGACGGAGGTACATGATTCACAACAATGGACAGACATATGCTTCGTTTGGTAGTATCGACACATTCTTAATCGTTTTTCACTCATTTTCCATAAACGTCTATGCTTCTGGTGTTAGAATAGTGTGTTCGATCCCCTTGTTACCGCTGGATTCGCCGATTCCTTAATCCTTTACACTTGGAGCTATTTTAACTCGAAAATGAATTTGCATTCCCTACGATTTTTTAAATTTTATGATTATGAAATTGGTATAATACCTTGTAGAATACCTAAATGTTTGGTAACTGATTAAATAGCGAAAATGAATTTGCATTCCCTATAATTTTGAAAATTTTATGATTATGAAATTGGTATAATACCTTGTACAATAGCTACATGTTTGGTAACTGATTAAATAGCGAAAATGAATTTGCATTCGCTATAATTTTGAAAATTGTATGAATATGAAATTGGTATAATACCTTGTAGAATACCTAAATGTTTGGTAACTGATTAGATAGCGAAAATGAATTTGCATTCGCTATAATTTTTAAAATTGTATGAATATGAAATTGGTACAATACCTTGTACAATACCTAAATGTTTGGTAACTGATTAAATAGTGAAAATGAATTTGCATTCGCTATAATTTTGAAAATTGTATGATTATGAAATTGGTACAATACCTTGTACAATACCTAAATGTTTGGTAACTGATTAAATAGTGAAAATGAATTTGCATTCGCTATAATTTTGAAAATTTTATGATTATGAAATTGGTATAATACCTTGTACAATATCTAAATGTTTGGTAACTGATTAGATGATAGCTACATATTTAATAATATAAACAATATTTTCAATAATGGTACAGAAATTAGTGGTGCTCTCTCTCAGTGTCACCATTCGAGTGTAAAGGAATTAATTCTTCAACAGAGACGCTTAATTTTTTATTTCTTTTCCTATAATTGTCGTTGCACGATGTGTTACCGTAATCTATGAATCTAAAAGACAGAGATGAAAGCATTGTGTGTAAACTAAAATGATTCCCCAGTCAGAGTGAGATACTTGAAAACAAAAAATTAGGCAGCGCTATAGAAACTAAAAAAAAAATAGATTAAATCGCGGGAGGGAGATGATGTTAGCGAGTCGAATCGAGTGGAATCGAGTTGCGGAAGGACACATAGTTGAACGGAGAGCTACGGGGTCCCGCGGCATCAGATATGGTCGCGCGGCGAGCATCGACTCGATAAAAGCTGGAAACTCGGGTTATAGCCGGCCGCGTAACGACCCAATTATTCGATGGTGGAAGGGTTCCCGAGGGTATCGGAGCCCTGGGTGCAGGTATACAAAATGATCTGGAACTGGGAGCGACGTGTTTCTCCCTCCTCGACGGACGCGCGGCGCGGCGGCTGTCTCTTCTTTTTCGTGTACCCCGCTCCGGCACGGCGATCCTCGTCGTGTTTCGTTCCTCCTCTACCTTCCCGGCTCTTGTTCTCTCTTTTAGGCCATAAACAACCGGTGCTCGACGTTTGCCGAGGTTATTGGTTTTTGCGAGGGGCACGACAGTGCCGTACACACGCGTGTCCTGGGTGCCCGATTTCTCTCCTTTTCTCTTTCTTTTATTCGTTATCGGTCGGCTATCTCGTTTCTCTCGTTCCTTCGTGTTCTTCCTACTGTCTGTTTATCTCTCTCCCTTCTCTATCTCTCTCTCTCTCTCTCTCTTACAATGCTCACGTACGCAGACCCTGACGAGCACACAAAGAGGACACGCATGCCGTGTGCTTCGCGTGGGCGCAGCCAGCACCAGCATCACCACCGGCAAGAGACTAATTCCCGGAGACAAACACTTTAATTATAACCTTGCCAGCGCGGACTACGTGCTCTCGCGATCACGGTATCGGAGCTTTTATTAAAACCGAGAGCACCCGCTCGGTGATATGCTAACGATATTATCCGATTACCGGTAGAGAGCTCAACCAGGGACCGGTACCAACCCGGTCTTTCCAAACACACCGGCGAGACCTGTTGTGCTTCTACGTCCCGTGTCTATTCTTCCCATACAACTCGCCCCGTTGCGTGTGTAGCCGTTCGTCTCTTTTTTACTTTTTTTCCTTCTTGTTCTTCTTCTTCGTCCTCCACGTCGGTCGTTGTCTGCCTCTTCTTCCGCTTCTCCCTGTTTTACACGTACAACCCCACCGGTTCGCAGTGCTTCGAAGTTTGTGTGTGATGCTCGGTGCTATCATCGCGGTGGAAAAGTATGCGCGAGAGAGGTGTGCCGAGCTGAAACAAGTCCCGGTAAGTCCGCAATTGCACTTTTCACCTCTTTCCCTCGGTCGCGACGCGCGAACAAGGTCCTCGGGAAAGTTTGTTGCTTGTTGTCTGTTTATGGTGATTGGGAGCGTGCGACAATCTACCGAGGAGAGTCTGGAGTTCATTGAGTTAGGATAGAAGCTAGTTGATCCGGTCTAGCTTGATCGTTGTCGAACGCAAGTAGAGGGACATTGCGATCGTCGGAGCTAGATTTTTTTTAGAGAATACAGAGGTATCGCGTGTTGCCGCAGTGCAACCTTCCTCCGATAGCGTTCGACCATTGTGTATTGTACCGAGAGAGGTCCTTCTAACTGTGAGGTCAGTACGGAGAATACGTGCACCCATGGTGCAACGCTCTAACGGCTCGCAGACGTATACGGTTACAACGTTCTCCGGTGAACGTTTCGCGAATGTAAGATTGTGTTTCTGGGATCGACGTAACGCCGGATACCGTGCCCGAATCAACAAGTATCGTGTTGTCGATGTACGTAACGCGACGATCGATGGCGATGACGCTCTTAGAGGGTGTGCTCAGGGTTGAAGGGATCGCGATGATAGAGCGATTTTAGGGTGGACTTCGTTACACCTCCGTAGACTTCGTTGGGACCTAGCCACCGATGCAGACTGAGGACAATAAGAATCGTCACGCACTGTCGACCAGCTGACAATTTCGACGCGGTACTTGTTGGATCGCTGGTTATTTGTAGTCGCGGCAGTGTGCGTCTGTGATTTCAGTATTACATGATGATTGCGTAAGTTCGTGACCGATTTTCATAGATGTCGCAAACTGTATTGCACGGCGGAGTGTAAAAAGAAAAATTATATAATTTATATCATATTATATAAACGATTAATGAAGCTGTAGTTTTAAAAACGTAACCTTTCTATTTTATTTTCAAATTCGAGTTAACCCATCTAATCGTCTGCATTATTTCTGTATATGTTTCGTTTATTATCAGACCACGGATTTTTATGTAAAATCAAAATCGTTTGCATCGATTAGTAACCGTTGAATTTTATTTTCAAATCCGAGTTAACCCATCTAATTGTCTTCATTATTTTTGTACACGTTTCGTTTATTATCAGACCATGGATTTTTATGTAAAATCAAAATCGTTTGCATCGATTAATAACCGATGAATTTTATTTTCAAATCCGAGTTAACCCATCTAATCGTCTTCATTATTTCTGTATATATTTCGTTTATTATTAGACCACGGATTTTTATGTAAAATCAAAATTGTTTGCATCGATTCATAACCGTTGAATTTTATTTTCAAATCCGAGTTAATCCATCTTATCGTCTTCATCATTTCTGTACACGTTTCATTTATTATCAGACCATGGATTTTCATGTAAAATCAAAATCGTTTGCAAGGACTACAACGACCAGTAGAGGCAAACAGAAATGTCGTTCTTTATCTCTGCATAAAGATCCACAATCTAGTTATAACCCAGCGTGCGAACAAATTGTCCAAATCGGTTCTCGATGCAGGTGGCCAGGTTTCTCTCATCGGCGAAGTGCGTAACGGCTCTTAGGATCGATCGGGAAACGATAAACGGTGTGTCGCGTATCGAAATCTGTGGCCGCAGGACTATTTTCCGAGGGCCAGTCGACGGGTTAATTTAATTACCGGGACCGGTTACCGTTCCCGCGACGACCCGCGTGTTTCATCGTGCTCGCGAAAAGAGCGGAGAACGGTGTGCGGGGCGGGGTCGCGTTGCATTGCGTGCACAACCGTGTCAATTTTTTCCTGCGGCCGATACGTCTAGGCTTTTGGTGCAGCAGCGTATCGAGCACACGCGACACGGATGCGCGCGCTCGCGCATCGACGCCCGAAAAAACATTGGCTGCGCTTTCCGCATCGTCGTCTCGTCGATCCCGTACGTGTCACGTAGGTAGCCGCCCCTGGTACGTACATGCCCGATACGAGTTTTCGGGGAATAATGGCGGCACACCGGGCACACCGGTGTCGATTCATTTTTACCCAATTTCACGCACCGGTTCACCGGCCACCCCCGAGCATTTTTACCCCCCCGACCCCTTCGAAATCGTTTCCCCTCGTCCGACCCCTCCGGATCCTGATCCGTCGACGATCGTGAGCTTTTTCTCTCTGTCTCTTGTCGACCGGTAGCTGCGTCCTTCTTTCCGCAGCACGGTTCTCTGTGGAAAACCGCGCGCGCTCGCGTTCACTCTTAATTTTCGTCGCGCGAGAACGCGCGCTGTTTTTGGCATTGCGGTTTATTTCCGCGGTGGACCCTCGTGGCGTACGTGTAATGCGTTTTCCAATTGCGCGCCACCGGATCCGCTCCTCCTCTCTTCCTCTCCTCCTCTCTTCTCTCTCCGCACGGTATATAACCCGGTGTACCCGGGTCTCGTACCCGCATAACCCATCGGGCCGACCATTCCCGATCGAAATTTACTCCGCGTGTTCACGCGTGCACGCATCGCGCGCCGCACCGCATCCTGTCCGCCTTTCTGCCACGCTCGGAACGAACGCTCGCTCGCTCGTTCGCGCGCGTGTCCGCATTTTAATGCACTTTGCGTAAATTCATTTCGGCCGACTAACGCTCGCCTCGTTTGCTTCCGCTCCCGCTTGTTGCCCGCCCGCGTCGACGGCCGCATCCGCGAGCTTCCGATCGCTTCCAAGCGCGTACCTTTGTTCCACGCCTGTTCCCACCCTCGCACCGCCATTGTTGCCGACGCGTTTAGAACGAATCGTTACCGTAATAGGATTATCGATGCCGGCCGCGAAATGCTCGCCCAGATGAAAAGATGCCTGGCCGATGCACTTCCGATATAACCCGCCTCTCTCTTTTATCTTGTTTCTGCTAATCGCGCACCACGCTAGATGATAACTTGATCCCCATCGCTGCCGTGCGGTACATTATTTCAGTATAAATGCGAGTCTTCGAAATGACGATCCTTAAATGTATTATATTTCAAATAACTTTCGATTGTGATTCAACAGGAAAACACTGCGCGAAATGTATGAATACTATTTTTATTTGAAAAATTATGATATCTACTAGCAAGTACTGTGATGTACTACGATTTTACATTTCTAACTTTAACTTTAGCGGCAGCCAATGCAGATTCAATTGAAACTGTTGATTTGTCAGACAACTTATTTATATTATCAGCGTTTTTGACGTCGAGCGCTGATTAGTATAGTGCAGATCGAGTGGGAGAATGGAGCGCAATCAGTGGTGGCTCAAGTCAAGTGAAGGCCCCAAGCGGTAAAAATTTTGGGGTCCTCGAACCCAAGTTAGAAATAGAAGTTGGAAGAAAACTCTCCTAAAATTAATTATTCGTAAATAAATTAAATTTTTTTTTGTAAAAAGAATGGATGCTGCGAATTCGAGACCCTAGGGTATCCCGGGATCCAGTGGTGGCTCAAGTGAAGTGGAGGCTCCAAGCGGTCAAAATTTCGGGGCCCTCGAGCTCAAGTTAGAAATAGAAGTTGGAAGAAAACTCTCCTAAACTTAATTTTTCTTAAATAAATTGAATTTTTTTGTAAAAAAAATGGATTCTGCGACTTCGGGGCCCTAGGGTATCCCGGGGCCCAGTAGTGGCTCAAGTCAAATGCAGGTTCCAAGTGGTAAAAAATTCGGGGCCCTCGAATTCAAGTTAGAAATAGAAGTTGGAAGAAAACTCTCCTAAACTTAATTTTTCGTAAATAAATTAAATTTTCTTTGTAAAAAGAATGAATTCTGCGAATTCAGGACTCTATGATATCCCGGGGCCCAGTGGTGGCTCAAGTGAAGTGGAGGCTCCAAGCAGTAAAAATTTCGGGGCCTTCGAGTTCAAGTTAGAAATAGAAGTTGGAAGAAAACTCTCCTAAAATTAATTAAATAATTTTTTTGTAAAAAGAATGTATGCCGAGAATTCGGTACCCACGCGGCTGCTTAGTCCGCTAACCATTAGATCCGCCACTGATTTTCGGCCGCAAAATGTTGTTACCACTTTCTTAGCATTTCTATACGAAAATTGAAAATTTGTGGACAGACTCTACTGTTGTCCAACAGTCATTCTTCTCGCAGACGTCGCAATAAAAATTAGCGTAACAGAGCACGACAGAGATATAATTTGATATCAAATTTTTGAGAAATATTAAAATACATAAATAT
The DNA here is from genome assembly GCA_916610235.2 of Lasioglossum morio. Classification (NCBI taxonomy): domain Eukaryota; kingdom Metazoa; phylum Arthropoda; class Insecta; order Hymenoptera; family Halictidae; genus Lasioglossum; species Lasioglossum morio. The sequence goes on from OU744326.1 coordinate 26,772,406, forward strand.
TCGAGATAAACACCTCCGCTTACCATTAGATCCGCTACTGAGCACAATTCTCGGAGAGAGTTGCAGGTACCCTCTCTTTTTCGTCTTTCACCGGTTTCCTCAAATAACGCAGTACTCCTCGCGTTACATCATTCCAACTTGGTAGTTGTTAACAGCGCGGGTACAAGCAATGTTACAACGCTCATTCTCTCGCTTTCTCCGGAACGTAGCACCTGCCTCTCCGCGACCATCGTTCCGCGTTCATATTAAACCGTGGATTTATGCTCGTCGTTGGATGCGCTCGAAAAGGATTCGATTTTCTCGATTTCTCTCTTGGCAAACGACGACCTTTGATTCTTCCGCGGAAAAATCACTGGCTAGGAAGGGTCGATCCTTCTATCTCATGCTCGCTTGTGATTCTCGTTATCATCGTCGTTGTCGTCGTCGGCTGCTGCTAGATGCCAGGCTGGGGGTGGATTTCACCGAAGCTTATGCGATTCGGCCGGTCGACACCCCGTAACGAGAGTTAGTTGCGCCGCGCGATGCTCGTTGTTCGGTGTAATTGTAGCGTAACGTTGCGTAACGGTCGCCAGAGGTAATTAATAATTTTACATTAATTATGCAACGGAATGGCTCAACATATTAATTAACGTCAAGCAACGGGTCAGCCATGAATCGCGCTCCGCGCCCGGTTTTTCCGTTCATTTCGCCCGAGGACAATAGGAGCCCGCCCGTAATTTGTAGCAGCTCACGAATTCGCTTCCGTTTATTTTTCGAAGACCGGCCGGGAATCCTGGTACATAATTGCGTTTGCATCGCCGGTCACGTGTTTCACGATCACCTACAGTCGATTATCTTAGACCAGTGTTTTCAAACTAACAATTTGATTGTTAAGGGAGACAATTCAACAATTTCCTAGTGATTTCTTCCTTCTTTTTTTTTAAGGGCGGTGGGGAAATGTTCTTACGTACACCCCCGACAGATGGAAGTTAGGGGTAGTGTGGGACTCGGCTCCCTTTAAGATGACAGTTGGGAAAACGTGACTTCAATCCCTACCTATACCCACTAAAACCCTACCGCCCAAGGACTTTCACCCTTATCCTCCTCTTCTTCCAGGGAAGAGAATTTAGTTGAGAACCCACTTTTCGTATTACTGTCGACTGTATCTCAACACTCATCTGGAGATACCACACTTGTTCTTATCTGATACAGTGATTTCTTCCTAAAACCAATCGTCAACCCCTAACCCCAATTGCTGTACCATCACTCAAAAAATCAAGTATTAAACACTTAGGTATTTCGCGAGGTATTATTATTAACATTCCGTATCCATAAAATTTCAAAATTCATAGAGAATGGATATATTCTAGTTCGGTGGAAATGTTTAATTTTCGAGTTAATCGAACACTTCAGCTTTTGAATATTAAAAGTGATGTATCTTTTACATAGGGGACGTAAGAATTTTAGAAAGACTTTATTAAATATATCGATATCATCTAATCAATTATTAAATACTTAGGTATTTCACGAGGTATTATTATTAACATTTCATATCCATAAAATTTCAAAATTCATAGATCATGGATACATTCTAGGTCGGTGGAAATGTTTAATTTTCGAGTTAATCGAACACTTCAGTTTTTGAATATTAAAAGTGATGTATCTTTTACATAGGGGACGTAAGAATTTTAGAAAGACTTTATTAAATATATTGATATCATCTAATCAAGTATTAAATACTTAGGTATTTCACGAGGTATTATTATTAAGATTTCATATCCATAAAATTTCAAAATTCATAGAGAATAGATATATTCCAGTTCGGTGGAAATGTTTAATTTTCGAGTTAATCGAACAATTCAGTTTTTGAATACTAAAAATTATGTATATGTTACATGGGGGACGTAAGAATTTTAGAGAGGCTTAGGTGGAGCATGGAACAGAAAAGGTTGGGCATCGCTGACTTAGATGGTATCGAATAGCATCCAGTTTATTCTTCGGCTACAGTCGATTCTTCGGCTACGATCGATGCAAACGATCCAATTTGAGCGATTCTGGGCACCGCGCCCTCGCGAGGATTATCTGTGCGTCGCGCGGAGCTGACGAAAAATTCTGCGCGACAAGATACGTCGGTTAAATATGGCACTGCGGCGCGCCGCCTCCCTTTCAGCCTCGAGGGATCCGCGCGCTTACGATAACGCGGATACGAAAATATACCGAGGGGAGGAATATTTTTTTATTTTTTTTTTTTTCAAGGGGCACACCTTGCATCAAATGTGCTCGTAAACCACGGGGGTGGTTTGCGAGAGGGGTGAACAGGATGTTGAATGTCTGTTGTGTTAGCGAGAGGAATCTGTTGGTGTCTCTGCGGTGTAAACATTGCTTCTTTCACCGTTTGGTGTTTTGTCTCGACACGTGAAACTTCTCATTCCGCTGCACTCGAGCTAAAGATCCTGTCGCTATCCACGAGTCTTTATGTTTGATTATGGTCGTTCTATTTTTAATGGTTCTTTTTTGAAAACTGCTGGTCGTATTTATGTATTCTAGTCGAGAAAGAAATGTCTTGTACAAGTTGATCTAAATCAATTTACCATGCTTATATTAGCTTGCCGTGTTATTTGTATCCAATCTTGTGATCGAATGTTAAACCACTTTCCGATGAGCTAGAGACTTGAAACTTTAAACATAGCTCGGAACTGGATGACAATGCAATATTTAAAACAAAATTAAAAATAACTGTGCGTTTAGGTGATAAAAAATAATCTCAGCAGAGTATCTCGGCAGGAATCGAACCTCTTAATAAATCTGTACGCTCGGCAGTAAAGACTAACAAGTAGAACATAACAAAATATATAATAAAACTTTTTAAAAACCACGCGTGTTATTGTAGAACGTTCGTTTGTAATAGTCTCGACTCGCTCGTTCACTGATTCGAGCAATTGCAGCACAAGTTCGAGTTGTCGCGAACAGCTGTTAATTAGTTTAACGTTTGATAGATCCCCATATAGAATCTCTGTGCGAATAGAAGTGTTTAGAGTCGATTATTCGGTAACTAAAATTAGAAAACTATTATCGAGGCTCGGACATCGTTGCATTCGACCGACACGCGTTAATTAACCTAGGTTCCCCGTGCAGACCAAAATATCCAGGATATGATATTTAATAATTAAAATTGTAAAAGTTTCGCTGCGGTTCGCGCATCGCTGTATTTAATTATCCAGTGGACTAAATAAATGCATAAAATCCGCAGTACGTCCAAGAGCGACGGTGGTAAAGTGCATCAGAGTATTTATGAAAATGTTCTGACCGCGAGTATCGATTTATTGTACCGGTTTGATGGGTGCAAATAGGAATCGGATGATACGTCGTTCAACGAAAAAAAGAAAGACGAACAAAAAAAAAAAAAACGATAAGTGTCGGTAGGCGAACGGCGACACTAAACTAAATGGAAATATATCCGGCGATATCGATGACAGAATAGCGGGGCGGCATCGTCGTTGGCGCCGGCGTCGGCGGCGGGACGTTTAATTAATTAAAAGTGAGCAGCTGGCGCAGCAAGCGACGCGGCGGCACACCGTTCTCCCAATTTTCACGCAATTATACTCGTTGTCCGCAGTTTTGTAGGACATTTTCCCGTGACTAACGGTTAACGGCATTGTTGCTCGCTGGAAAATGGATTGATGGAAATAATAGACGGTGTAGGGACAACGAGGCGGACAGAGAGCCGGACAAAGCTGGGACAATGAGAGAAAAGGGGCTGGGTCGCGCGTCACCCACCGACCAGTATCAATTATTTTCAAATTACGATTTTTCACCGTCGCCTAGTGTGTACAATTGATTTATTCGCACATCCCTCGTATCGGGATACGCGATTGATATGTGTCGCGAGGGATCACGCGATCTCGCAATTTTTTCTCGCACCTCGACGTACCGCGATATCGAGCACATCTAATTTGTCGATTAGCCGCGCGTCCCTTTTGCCACTGCAACTTTTATTCGAGAGCGATGAAACTTATTTAGGATACTATACGCAGACACGAGATGGATACATGTATGGACAGTGACTCCCATTAATATTCGGACACTCTTTAAAAGACGATAACTTTTTTAATATTGTACTGTACGATCTACAAAACGTAGTTTTAAAATTTTTTAAATTTTATGTGGAGGTTCAATGTAGCCCTACATAAAAAAGTTGTAGAATGCAACTTTTAGTATTTTTTCTACAATTCCGATCAATTTTTCACAAAATTTTTTTTCACATTCTGTAGTAAACTAATTACTTTAACTTTCCAAAACAGTTAAAATCGTATAGTACAATATTAAAAAAGTTATCGTCTTTTTAACCTTCATGCGTTTCGCATTTCACGAACTGAATCTGTTCCTCGGTGTCAAATTGACACAGTGATGAAAAAAATCGATAAAATAACAAGTCAAATAGTTACTTTTCGATGTTTTTTTTCATTGAACTTGATGAGTTAACATTTACATCTCAGGTTTCTGCGGTTATATGTTTCGCATTAAAAAATAAAAGTCACCAAGTTCCGGGCAAATTTACTTACAAATAACAGAACGGTATAACTTATATCGGGAAAACTGTGTCAAATTGACACGAGGGACGGATGAGGGTTAAGAGTGTCCGAATATTATTAGGAGTCATTGTATTCTTCGATAATTCTTATTCAAGTTCTCGCGTAATCTCCAAATTTTCCAACTCCATTGTTAACACATTACCGACCGGTGATTACTGCAAATATTTTTGAAAAATGTATGGTACATGGCTAAATTTTCATTTAGCAATTAGTATGAACTAACTAAGTCACCCTGAATAACGTCGTCTAATAGTTTCATTTAAGATTGCAATGTCAAAGAAAATTTCTATGCTTCTTTTTTGGTACAGCAGAATTATTGAAAATCCTATTAATAGGCTTCCGGTCCGTAAAGTGTTAACACTAAACCTACCGAGTCTTAAAAGTAACAGGTTCTCTTTTTCTTGGGGCCCCGGGCATTTGCCAAAGTGTGATTCGATGTCGTATTTTGCGGCATGAGTCACGCGTGTAACACCTAGATGGTGTATCCGTCGCGTGCGCGTTGCACGCGATTGCGAATTATCGAAAGTAATTTACTCGCGAGTCGATAGTCAAAGAGAAAGGTCTGTGTGACCAAGATAAGTCTGTGTGACGAACCATATATACTATTCAAATTGTTTTACAAGCTGTTCTTGTATACTTTTATAAGTATTAAATATATCACCATTTTGTGTTGTGAATTTCATAAACTTTCACTCATAACCCAACACAAAGTTGCACACAGAGTAACGCGCCACTGTTAGCTTGTGATCCTTACGATCAATGTAGAATATTTTTATTTTGTATAATGATCCGCGGGCTACTTGTAAGACTCATGCTAATTGTCAGCTCGAAGAAGGGGTGCAACATTCTTGAACGTAGTTTCTTGTGTCCACAGCGTGCAGCTTGCGAGGAAATCGAAATGGTCGAGCTGTGCGGGAGCGGACAACCGACTTCGGCGATGGGTGTGATCGGCCTCGGTTCGGTGGTGTCCGCGGCGACGTCGTCCTCGTCATCGTCGACGACAACCACGGCGGCATCTTCGGCGTCGGGACGCGCCGGGGTCCTCGAAACACAAGTACGAGGACAATGGTACCGCGTGTTCGTCTCCCTGGAAGACGACTACCTGAGCATCTCGTTGGACGAGAGTTGCGAGACAGGAAATAACGCCCTGAACAACGGGAACATCAACAACAACAACGTAGACAGCCTAAACGACCCTGACGTGCCGGATTCGGTGGCTAATCAAAAGCGTATCGTGCGCGTGGTCAAGAGCGACAATAACGGCCTCGGGATTTCCATCAAGGGAGGAAAGGAGAACAAAATGCCTATTCTCATCTCGAAGATCTTTAAAGGAATGGCGGCGGATGCTACCGAGCAATTGTACGTTGGAGACGCGATTTTGGCAGTTAACGGAGAGGATCTGCGAGAGGCGACTCACGACGAAGCTGTCAAGGCGCTGAAGAGGGCTGGCAAGGTCGTCGAACTTGAAGGTAAGAGTACCGTATAAGATTTTGCTGATTCAAGTGGATCAGCACTAACTTAAACCTCATACGTTCCTTGAAAATAACTGCATAAAAGAGACTAGGATAACAATTCACTGAATTCCCCAATTTTTATTTTACACGTTAAAACAAAACATTAAGTTTCATTTATGGCGTCACATTTTAAAGAAATACATCTTACGACGTGAACATAAAAGGATATTTTACAGTATGTGAAAATATATTTTTTTTCATTCATTTATTTATACAGGTCGCATCCACAACTTTGTCATTAGCGACTTGTGAAAATATTGGATGGGTGAATTTTTACCCTGAGGAACGTATGAGGGTTAAATTAATTTGATTGCAACCGGGTTACCATTAGGTTGTTGTCCAGCGAATTGCAAAATGTAGAAAGCAAATTGTTACAACTTCAACGTTGTTTGAGGATTTACTTGAGACTTAGATCGAAGGTAATCTGCAAGAGGGTTCTAATACATAAAATGGAATTTCTTCTTTTTCGAGAATGTACGATTACTTTGCTGTTACTATTCTGACGTTACAATGCCACGCGTATATTTTACTTTCACAAATACATTTTTTGTTGTTGATGTCGATCGAAGTTTCAACCGTACAGTGATGTTTTCAACAAAAGTGGAACACCATCGACTGGCTTGCGTCTAAGAATGATAAAAATGCTTTCGTAGGAAATTATTCAATAAATTTTCTCCATTAAAGCACACGGAATGTTTCCGTAGGAAATTATTCAACAAATTACTTCATTCAAGCAATAAAACCTCTTCCCGTAGGAAGTTATTCAATAACTTTCTTCGTTCGAGCACACAAGATGTTTTCACAGGGAATTATTCAATAAATCTCGTCGTTCGAGCACGCAAGATGTTCCCCGTAGAAAATTATTCGATAAATTCCTGCATTCGCAGGTTGAATTTTGTCATTATTACAAAGCAACACATTCCACAAATCATTTCTGGTATTCGGAGTGATTCCAGTGTTATTGTTACAAGATTCTGACGGGCGACCGAATTCACTCTCCGTGCACAAACAAGCATTGCACACACAGACACACTCACACACACACACACGCGCGTATACGGGGAATATCAGAGAGTACCTTAGGTACATTTAGACAATTTGAGGCGGTATAACACAGCACTCGCGTACTGCAGCAATTTGGTACTCGCGCCACATCTCCAGTAGGAAAGGGTAGAGGGTTGCAAACCACTAGCGGAGGAAGTCGAACAGCGAAAATTGAACCATCCCCTTTTTATCGATTCCTATCGAAGTGGAACACATAGCTTGACCCTTCTGGCTGCAAAGAATTTCGCTCTGTACCGCTGATGACACTCTTCGATGAAACGGGCCGGGTGTGCAAGTGCTGTAGGTCGATTAGAGTTTGAAAAGGTTCGAAACGGGTCCTTCCGCGATTGTACTTATCCTGTCCGATCTGTGTTACGTAGAAAAGTCTGCTTCCCGTTCGTGCAAGCTGTAGAATCGTCTCTTTTCGTCTTCGTCGAGCGTATAACCTTGTGTATGTGGGTAACGTTATTATTAAGCCTTCGCGAAAACGACAATGCCAACTGGAAACAGAACTATAATTGAATCCGTTCTATTCCACAAGAATGTAACGAGTCTTTCAGCTCGATGTATCGAGAACTCGCACGAATCGCTTCTCCAGTTGTAGCGACGGACGCGACGCCGTGAAAAAGCATTGAAACTTTGTGTAGCGCAGCGTTTCCCAAACTTTCGATATATGTGTACACCTTCTATAATTTTCGTAACACTGAATACACCTCGTCAAAAAAAAAATTGCATATACTTTAACCCTCATCCGTCCCTCGTGTCAATTTAACACAGTTTTCCCGATATAAGTTATACTGTTCTGTTATTTCTAGGTAAACTTTCCCGAAACGGTGTGTGACTTTTATTTTTTTAATACGGTACACATAACCGAAAAACCTGGGAGGTAAAAATTAACTCATTAATTTGACTAAAAAAACATTGAAATATTTTTAATTTGTGTCACTGTGTCAATTTGACACTGAGGGACAGATTCAGTTCGTGAGGGACGGATGAGGGTTAATAATAATCAAAACATTCTATTTTTTCCTTTATAGGTACACAAACACATTAATAATAATAGAAAAATAAAATTCACTGATAATAAAATATAAATAGATTTCATATTATAAATAATCTTCATTATAATCACTGAGAAGGATGAAATAGTTTATGTCGGGACGACAGATCATCATAATTTGGTACGCAGTGCGCGCTCCCGTCAAACTCTTCCCATTCCCCAGAGGCGACTCGTGCCACATTTTGGAAAACACTGGTGTATCGTGCCGAAGGTTGCTTTCGATCGGCGGGTAAGGCGCGGCGCGGTCCAGTTCGTAAAACTGATCCAACGCAAACAAACTAACTCGATAATTGCGCGGAGCCTCGGGGCTCTCCTTTGAACTTTGGCTGGCGTATAATTAATGGTCGGAACGCGTTTCGAAAATTAGGTCGGCCGCCGCGCCGGTTAAGTTCGAGGCTGCCGATTCGAGGGGTTGTGCTTGGTGCGCTAGCTCGCGCGAGTTCTCGCGCTTAGATTCGTTTAGCCGGTCGCGCGTTAACTGAAACGGCGAAACGTTCGGCGGGCAAGCTAGGAAGTAGCTGGCGCGGGTTACCTCCTGACTGCTAGAGAGGGAGGATGAGGATGAAGAGGTGGAGAAGGAGGAGGAGGAGGAGGAGGAGGAGGACATTAACGAGGTTTTCGCTCGAATTAGCCCCGAGTACACGGTGCATTAAGTTTCCGACGCGGGGATTCCCGGCTGGCAGCGCGTCTCGGTCGTTTTAATATCGAATTCCGTGTTTCTTTGGGTCTCGTCGCGTACGGTTCCCGTGTTATTTCGAGCGGGGGTGCTGCAAAGTCTCGGAGAAACGAGCGTAGATAAGGCGGGGACAAAAGCAACGGAGCAATAGCGAAGGAGGTGAAGAGAGAGAAGGAGACGGAAGCGTGTCCGAGGCGAGTAGAGCTTTTAGCTGGATTAATTCGTCGTTCGGGGTTCGCGCGCGTTTCGGGTCGCGAGTCTCCTCGTCATAGGCATCGTCGCGAGAAAAAGCCTCGACGACTCCTTTCTTCCCCACCGTTTTCTCACTGGTTCGGCCCGGAGAACGGAAATCAGCGACTTTGCTGTTTCCGCGCGAACTCCCGCGCCATCGTACGCCGCCTCCGGACGCAGCATTATCAAAAAGTGTGAAGCTGAAAGGACCGGCGCGGCGAGGGGTGAAAGGTCGGGCGAGAGAGGGTGCACGGTACCGCCTGAAGCGTTAAATGGCGCTCCCCTCTCTATCTGTCTACCTCTACCTTGCTTTTTCTATTCTCTCTCTCTCTCTCCCCGTTCTTCCACCCTTTTCCTCTTCTTCTCGCTCTATCTCTGTTCCACTTCTTCCTTCCTTTCTTTCTTTCTCTCGTTCTTTTTCTTACTCTCTTTTTCTGGCCCCTCATCTGGCCGCCTTTTCTTTTCTCCGGCCCCGTTATTTTACTTCCTTTGTGACCGGCTATCGTTTGTTTCTCGTACGAATCTCCGACGAACGAGAGATACAGGCCTGCCCAGTGAAGTGCAACGCGACCGAGAGATCCACCCCCGCTGTGCACACGCTCCTCGTGTCTGCTTCGCGCGCACTTTGCATTTGGTTGCACCGACCGCCGATGCGCGATCCCTATACACTGTGACGCTGAACTAACGATAAACTACACGATTCAGCTGAAATTTCTATCAGAAATTTTCCTACTGGATCGATCAAGTACATCAGCTGTTTGCAGTCGACAACGTCAGAATAGTTGCATTCTTGTTACAAAAGAAAGGCGCGATATCACGTTGGAACATTGATAAAATCTGATGGCGTACTCGGCCAAACTGGACTGACCTTATAACGGGAGTCTTTCAGTCAATATTAGAACGTATTCTCGTATTCATCATCATTAAAAATGGACCAATTTTAAAGGGACTCTTTTAGTCAATATTAGTATGTATTTTTGAATTCAACTTCATCAAATTTGGCCCGATTCAGAGGAACTCTTTCAGTCAATATTAGAATGTATTTCTGAATTAATCTTCATCAAAATTGGCCCGATTTTAAACGGACTCTGATCACTTTTAGAATGATTTCTCCTTTGAATTTTTCATCGTTCGATGGGTTAAATTGAAGCATCCTACTTTGAGATAAGGTCACTTTACTATCTCGAATAACATTAAGTTGATACGTCAAGGGATTAAAACGGATATTATTATCTACTAATTATATTCCCTGAAAATTCAATAAAACTTTAAAACAATCGACTTCTATGTACCTAAACGCGTATCGAGAACTAGAGCTGGATTTCAAACACTTAAACCACGATCTACTTATGGATTAATTAATCCAATGAATCGCGTTGTTGCAGACTCAAGCACTATCTATAATCGTATTGATTTTTTTTATTGAGTCTACAAAATTTTAAAAAGCAACTACGAAGGATTATAGGATAATACCATATCGTTTGTACCATTTGTTATTGCGCATGTCCCTTCTTTGTTATTAGACGAGAAGTCTTTTATATTTCTCTTTTTTTTTTATTGTAAACACTTATGTGAAAGGGCTTTAGTCAAATTAATAGCAAGTATATATTAATATTTTCTTCATCTTCAATCCATGTACAAAAATATAATATAGTTAATATTATTATTATTTTTATATAATATAATATTATTTTCATTATATATATTTTCTTGGTTTTTTAGACGTAATTTTCCTTTGATAAAAATTCAAACTAGAACCGAAACGTTAGGCATGTTTGCAAAATAGCTAATTGATTAAAAATTGATCGAAACTGTTGCACCGAAGACATTAACTATAAATTATTAGAAAAATTTATCATCGTCCCTCAATGGACCCCTGAAATACAAAGGGGGATCCACCTAAACCCTGTTGGAACCCCCTGCTATAAACTGTGCTCGATAAATAAGATAAAAAATGTGCAACACTATGTTGCAGAGAATCGGGAGGGTACCACTATTTTCTTGACACCCAGTGTACGCAGTTTGTCTCCGTGTCTGTCCGCGTGTGCACTCCGGCGTTCAGAGCCGCTCCGGGGCTTTCAGGCTGCCGTTGCACCGGTGCCTGCACCATCGTTGCACCGGCGGCGGCGGCGTTGCACCAGCGGAGGGAGCTGGTTCGCAGAGCAGCCAGTGGCCGATTGTATGCACGCGAACGCATCCGTGCCCGTTATTTTCTCGGTATCTGAAAAGCTCGCGCACCGAAAACTCCCGCGCCCCGTAGAAACGGTCGTTATTGAGCCATTTCGACCCCCCGACCGTTTACCGAAATCCGTTCCCGGTCCGATGAAAACTCCCCCGGCCGTGAATGACCGAGCCCGACAGCTCGTTACGCCTCGTATGATCGCGTGCGGTCTTCGCAGAATATTTCCATCCCGGCCACGCGAACACTCGAGCCCTCAATCCTCTTTCACAGTCGATCCGGATCGCAGGAGAGGATGCACAAGCAATACTGTTTCGAAATGGTCCCTTCCACGGTTCCATATTGTACATATATCCTAAGCTCTGATTTGTCTCGTTCGAATGCACACTGCTGTTTCCGCGTCTCTGTCAGTCGCTTTAGCTTACTGATCAGCAGAGACAAAATGTTTAGAGAGACAATCGCGCCTGTTACTGCAAACAGAAAATCAGAAGTGGCTGACTTTTTGTGCTCTCACTTTCGTGGTATCCTTAGTTGACACAGGGGGTTAACACTTGCAAGTTGTTTCACTTTAATGGAGGAACCTGGGCAGTGGCGCACTCAGGGGGTGACCGAGAATTAATTAAACGAACTTTTTCCAGAGAAAATGTTTGAGGAGTTGAAGGTTAATGTTGAATTTATAGAGAAAATTTAATATTACAGCTGCGAGTGCGAAGGGTTAAAAGTTGGGTAGAACTATATTATTATGATTATTATTATATACGGACCGAGGTCCTTTTATACAAATGTATACAGTTTTTACAGTATAACTGATAAAAACAAAAAGAAGACATAACAAAAAAAAATAAGAAAGTCAACCTAAAATTATAACCTAAGTCTTAACTAAAATTTACAAAAGAATGGACCGCGCAAAACTAAACAAATACAGGTATGATTAACAAATAGTATTGCGCAATTTTGTTTTGAATGCCTGTAACGTGCCATTAAAAAAATCGATATTATTGTAAAATATGTTCGAGCTAGCAATAATGCGATTTAATGGATTTATTACTCCATATGAGGATATTTAGTGGAAAAAATAAAATCTACACACTGTCGAAGAACCAACAGAATGACTTATCGGCGCCGATAAGAAATTAACCGAGTTATTAAAAACATTTACGATCGATAATTGAATACCTATACAATGGTATAACATTTGCAAATGCTCCCTTCGAAAATAGTTACAGAGATGCTAAAACGCAAAACTGCACTGCATCTTCAGAACAGATGAAGTACGCGTCAGAGTCTCGACCGAGACAAACCGCGAAAAAGCGTCCGATCGAATTCAAAGATTAGATGCCCGATGGGATCCGGTAGAACCGGTCCGGATCGATCAGAGCAACCTCTCTCCGGGTGTTCTGAAAGCGCGAGGACGCACGACGTCCCTTTCCCTCTGGTACGCGACAGGTATTCTTTTATTCAGACGCTTTCGGTGGCGGACGGCTGTGTGAATCCTCGCGGCACGTATCCGCGCGTCGCACCGCGCGAGAGACAGGCTCGTGTTTGCCCCGTGTGTCGTTTTCCTTTCTGTTCTTTCCCTTCTGGTTTCGGCCGGTTGCCAGTTTCACGTGGGTGACGCGTGGAATGCGATACCTTGCACTTCTACGGTCGCGCGGACGTGAGATGCAAAGGAGGAGGAGGAGGAGGTGTGGGCGTGGGCGTCCGAGCGCGAGCTGCTCGAGAAATAGGCGAATTGAGAAAGATGAAATTGCTCGGTTAGCTGAGGAAAAACAGAGAGAGAGGATTAAATGGAGAATAATCGACTTGCAGCTAAAGAAAGATCAATCACAAAATAGCGAGGGAATGAAAGGAGAAGGTATGATGAGACTCTGAACCATGTTTTATGCCGATGTAATTTGTACACTATAGGAGGTTTATTTAAATGGTTGTTTATTCATTAACGGTTCATTAAATTCTGCAATTCGTTAAAGACTGTTATTTTACAGTCGAATATCGGTTGTTAATAGCAAATCGATCGTCGGTTCGTAACGACGACCAGCACCAGACACCGACACATTAAAATATTTAAATAGATACTTGCAATAGTGATGATAGAGTAAAATTAATTGCAAAGCAAAATCAATAATTCAGTTGCCTATGGATGTTTCGCTGCTAATAGCCAAGTCTAATGTCGAGGCTTAATTAGTAGAAAAATGTTGAGGGGTTACGTGTAAATAATTATATACGAGGACGGTGGAAGAAATATATTTAAGTGTAAGAAGACGTTGTCGGAGGTGTCAACATGATAGCCGCACGATTAGAACTAAACCTCTTAAACGTAAGTGGCCGTACATACCTGAAGGGAGGACAGCATGCTATAAAACGAAGGGGAACCAAGTATTTTCCAATATACATAGGATGTTGAGTTCTCACGAAGTAACGTAAAAAGCCTGATGTTTTACCTTGACAATAAAGATGGAGAACGGATGATCTAGTGAGAGTAATGAAGAGAAGTGGGAACCAGAGTGTCCCGCGACCAGAAAGTGACAAAGTGGGAGAGAGAGAAGCGTGCCGGAAGAGGAGTGGACCTCTGCTTGACCTCGGTAGGGGATCGACTGGAGTATACAGTGAGGTTAGGAGTAGGAGAGGGAAAGAAGGCTTCGGAATACATTACCCGAGGATTTTCATCGAGACTCGGTCTGACAGAGGCGTTCGCGAGGCCAGCCCCTCGCCCCGTCGGCCCGTTTAAGCGAGATTCCGCCGAAAACTTCCGGTTCCACGGGTAAAATTGCAGTCAAGTTGGCCCCATCAGCCTGACAAAGTTTCCGAAAGGGCTTCCCGAGGAGAAATCGAATAGAAGTTACTCCCTGATAAACGAAGCCGAATTTATTGCTCCGCCGCCTTCGAGATTTAGCCTGATTTATTGTATCGCCCACCCCCATCGAGCCCTTTCCTTTTCTTTTCTTCTCCTTCCCCTTCCATTCTCCCCTTTCCTTTATGTTTTTTTTTCTCTCGTACACGAGGAAGCTTTCTACTTCTCCTCTTTCATTCTCGTCCGTCTTCGTCCCGAGTTCTTTCGCCGCGTATGAACGGGCGCTCGTCGGACCGAATCATCCGGGGGAGCGATTGTTTCGGGAAGAGATTGATTCGAGCGTGTGATCTCGCCGCCACCAGCAAGAACTTCCCTCCGAAGTTCCTGTCTTCCGAAGTTTAGCTCCGCGCCGCCCGTCCACGGAAAGTGAAAATCCTCCCTTATCTACGGCCTAGGAAAAATTCGCCCGAACTCGCTACCCTCTGGATTCGAATTTTAAAGTCAGTTTACAGGCGTCCCTACTAAATTTGCTTTTCCGTTCCACGGTCCTCTTGTTCGGAAAGAATATCCAAGCTCTGGGAGATTTTCAAGAGAGAGGACAGCATCGAGGAAAAATTGTCTCCTCATCTACTACGATTTCCTTTGCGTCTATGGCGATCAGAACTTTTTATTCAATGTTACCGATTTGTTTAAAAAAAAATCTCAAGGGTCTAGATATCATTAGGAAAGAAGGCTATCGGAGACAAATTGTCTTCTTCATCCCGGGTGTCTTTTAACCCAATTAGAACTTAATAGAAGTCAGATATTAATTCCAATGGAAAAAGAATCACCCCAAAGGGGATGGGATGTTTTTTCGGATTTGTTTTCCGTGGGTATCCAGCAAGAATCCGTTTGCGTTTCGCCTCTAAATCAATTTCGGGCTACTTAGATCCCTGCAACAGACAAGCAGTCATCGTATATGAGGGATGGTGTTCGTTAATGGTTGGAAAAGGGCTGTAAGAGCTGTCCCTCGGTTTCTTGGTTGACTTCGCGTGACTTTTCTTCACGGTTATCTACTCGGCCGGCAAATCTTCTTGTTCGATCTACGAGGAGCAACCTCGTTCCCGTGAAGTATTGCGTGTCCCTTGATTAGGGCATCGTTCGTCAGGGGATATCCAGCCGTGTACACTTTCGTACACGTGTTTCCGGCACGCCGCAAATCCACGCAGATTCGTCGGGCCAATAATTCTGACGCGTGCACACACGCCAACACATTGCCGTGTTAGGCTACTCCAGGGACTCTTACGTGCCTACGCTTTGCGCAAGGTCTTCGGTTAATCCGGATCTAGCAGGTGATACGTGCATTGCGCGATTAGAGAGAGAGAACGGGAGGTATTGCATCTCGATGCGAGCTTTGTTACACCGCGAACTGTGGCCACAGGAATCGTATACTTGATTGACACTCAATCAAGGATTTGCAGCTGGAAACCTTCGATCGAGACCCGGTAACCTTTTGGACACCATCAGTCCCGAGAATAGGAGCTCTACGATCGGAACGGATCTAGCCAGATCAACAGATACATTGATCGGAGCACAATCGTGAATTTCTGACTATTTATTTGCATTGGTCGTATGGATATGATCGCTGGGAGCTAGAGAGACTTACTCAGAAGAAGTTTCCTAGAGAGGTTTTATTTATTGCAACAACGTTGCAGAGTTCTAACTAGATAACTTTAATTATAGTCTAGATCTGATAGATTATGTTATTAACTTTTGGTTAAATAGTCACTCGAATGGTCACACGCAGAACAAACTTATTCAGTTTCCTTACAAGGAAAGATCTATAGGTGAATCGATACAAGGAATTAGGAAGACTTACTCAAAAGAAGTTTCCTAGAGGAGCTTTTATTTATTGCAACACCGTTGCAGAGTTCTAACTAGATAACTTTAATTATAGTCTGGATCCGATAGATTATGTTATTAACATTCGATTAGACAGTCACTCGAATGGTCACACGCAGAACGAACTTATTCAGTTTCCTTACAAGGAAAGATCTATAGGTGAATTGATACAAGGAATTAGGAAGACTTACTCAAAAGAAGTTTCCTAGAGGAGCTTTTATTTATTGCAACACCGTTGCAGAGTTCTAACTAGATAACTTTAATTATAGTCTGGATCTGATAGATTATGTTATTAACTTTCGGTTAGACAGTCACTCGAATGGTCACACGCAGAACAAACTTATTCAGTTTCCTTACAAGGAAAGATCTATAGGTGAATTGATACAAGGAATTAAGAAAACTTACTCAAAAGAAGTTTCCTAGAGAGGTTTTATTTATTGCAACACAGTTGCAGAGTTCTAACTAGATAACTTTAATTATAGTCTGGATCCGATAGATTATGTTATTAACTTTCGGTTAGACAGTCACTCGAATGGTCACACGCAGAACAAACTTATTCAGTTTCCTTACAAGGAAAGATCTATAGGTGAATCGATACAAGGAATTAGGAAGACTTACTCAGAAGAAGTTTCCTAGAGGAGCTTTTATTTATTGCAACACAGTTGCAGAGTTCTAACTAGATAACTTTAATTATAGTCTGGATCTGATAGATTATGTTATTAACTTTCGGTTAGACAGTCACTCGAATGGTCACACGCAGATCAAACTTATTCAGTTTCCTTACAAGGAAAGATCTATAGGTGAAGTGATACAAGGAACTAGAACTCGCCCGAAATTTCCGTAGTCTGTCTAATGCGATCAACGCGTGACAATGCCCTAATTCGCTCTTTCCGCACTTGGCTGGGGCGGCGAGTGGTGCCGCGTTAATTACGTATCGATTCTACGTCTGTCATTGATAGGGTAGACGCAGCAGTCCAACCCAATGACTAACAAATTACATGATTTGTCCGGCGTGGCGTCAGAGGTGTCTATTCGCGGCGCGCACGCGTGTTCGAATTATAGTGGGAATAACTCGTGTCATCCAACCTATTCGAAAGACAAGACGATTCGTACAAGTGAATCATTCTGTTACTAGTTTCGTCGTTGATATACTAGTAGAAATTACTTATTAAAATCTTGTTCTGTAACGTTATTTTGGAAACTTTCTTAATACTTGCTCTGGTTATTTATCTGGTAATAATTCATTCGCTTTCTTGACTGTTTCTCGATATAAATAAACAATAGTATCTACCAATTTACAAATCTATCTGCAAGTGCATAGACAGTAGGTTCTCCCTGTTTTTCAATCATTAACTCTTTGAACTCTGTTTCGAGCGAAATATGCAGAGTGAAATTGATGATATTGAAGAGAAATCCATACATAATAAGATTCTTAACATTCTCATATAATAAGTAAACGAATCTTAAACAAATCGAATTGAATCAGATCTTATTTTCTGTGGTAATAATCTGTCCAGATTAGAAATCAATTAAAATCGTACTAAATTCCGTCGAATTTTATAGACTAGCACTTTTTGAAAACATTTAGAAACCACAAATACCTAAAGATCCGCAGTCTAATACCACTACTACTTCTACTAATAATATAATGGAATGATCAGTCTTGGCAATTGTCTTAGCGAATAACGATTATTTTGACGAACGTTGCGAGTTCGGATCCACGATACGCCTCGAACAGTTAGTGCAATAGTTATCACGATAGGAGTTCAGCAAAGAGGTCGGTAAATTGTGGATTCCGACAATGACGGTTCAGATAAATGGACTGACGGTACAGTAGCCGGTCGTTTCTGGGTTAGGTTCGCCTAAGCGAGCGGTGTTTCCTGCCGGAGTTTTCCTCGCAGCTTAAAAATTCAATGGGCGTTCCGTTGGGTCCACGAGACCGGTCTCACCTAAATTTTAACTAGTCCGGAAACCAGACAAACCAGCACCCTTCCGGTCCTGGCAAGACGTTAGCGTTTTCTCTCTGTTCCTCCTCTCTTGTCGGCGGAGCGAGTGAAATGAATGAAACGTCTGCGGTTCTCCCACGCGTATCCATTCGTAATTGGAATGCGTAATTTTCGCCGGGCATTGTTCCACCCGGGATAGACTGCATGACGGATGACACGCGACATCGTCAGGGAAATTGCGTCTTAAATCCTGCAGCTCGGAATTCCTTTCACTGGGAACGTCAGACGGCACTCGCTCTCGTCTTTCCTCTTTCCATTCCACCGACACGTTTTCAACCCTCTTCCGAGTTACGCCCCTCAGTCAGCCACCCCCCTCCTCCCCCCTCTTCCTTCTCTTTCCCTTATCTTAATCATTTCGGTTAATGAGCTTCCACTTTCGTCGAAAAAGACTTTCATCCCTAATGATCTTTTCCCAGCTAGGGTGTGCCGGCCGGATCGCTGCGGAAGACACCCCTTCAAATTCTCGATAATAGCGTAATTACCCCCTCCGAGAAACTTTTTAACCCTCGCCCCTTCCTTCGGCTCTGCCGCCGATTTGATGGATTTCGAGCCCTGCTCTGCTGCGTGCCACCCCTTCGTTTCTTCACTGTCTTCTGCTTCATAATTTTTATAAATCCTACTGATTTGCTCAGATACTTGAGTACATATAGGCATGTCCATCCATGTTCTACAAGTTTTTCCACACAGCGTTAAAATTTCCTAGAACAAGTAGAATCCTTGAAAATTGATAGTACACTGCGCATCTTTATGCGAAAGAAGTATAATTTCATCCCCGAATGGCTTTGATTCCATTGAAAACGATATTACGATATTCTGTAATTGTTTTGTTTTATATTTCGCCCAATCAATTTTTGTCTGTTCGAAAGTTAAAATGTTATTAATGATTTTGAAAATTGAGAAACCCATCGAAAATATCGCTGAAAAAAAAAGAGAAATATGTTTGCATACAATGGGACAATCGCAACTGGTCAGGTGTGAATGAATTCACTGTGAAACGTCGATTAACAGTCAGATCGAACATCGCGAATCAACTTAAAAAACACACTCGAAACGCACAGTATCAATTTAACGCGGTACAAATTAATTTCGACAATCGGACAGCGATTCGTTCACGCACGGTCGAGCAACGTTTTCGGATTTTCCCAGTTGTTGCATTCTTCTGGGCGAGAGTATCTGGCTTGCGCGCGTGTTTTTCCAGGGGCTTGATAATAATTGGAAAATGGTGGGCGGCCGCGCGACGCTGATTAGCGAAACGCGAATAATTACGCGATCCTGGAAACCAATTAGCAAGTGACGGAAATTAGCCCAGCCTCGTTTTACGGCTCGTCACGATAATTAGCTCGACTCTTTGCCGTTCTCCCCCGCATAATCGTGGCTGCGGTTACCGGGTCGTTCGTGCGCACCGAATATGCCCTGCTACTCGAAGAAACCGATTACAGTGTTTTCAGGCTAATGCCAATCCGTCGTCGGCTTCAATGGCGGAACGAAAATTCGTTCGCATGATGAAAGGACGGGAGGCACGACCGGCAGCCAATTTTTACCGATTCCCGTGTTTTACGTTACGATGGACCTCGTTCCGTGAAACACGACCGTAATTTTATCATCAAAATTCATGAGGACACTCGATCCCCCAATTTTCATTGCCGTTATTCGAGCCGTTTAGATTGATTAATCACCTGCCCGGGTTTCTTGCGTTTCACCGCCAACGTGCCTTCGTCGAGATGCTCAACTTCTACCGTTCAACACAAATTTGCCAAGTGAGCTTCACCCTTTGAACTTTTCTTCAATTTTCTTCGCAACGAACCCGTATAATTTCACATGATTTACTAATTATGTGCTTCCATCGTTACTTCATTGGTTCTGATTTTAATCAATTTCTTCTAGAGTGGTTAGAGAAGTTGAGGAAAAAAAAGAGAAAAGAGAGCATAAAAAAAACTAAAGTGAATACCAAACAAAAAATACAAAAATTAGGGAATGGGGAGGGAAGCAATAAGTATAGAATTAAGCGGGTTAGTGATAATTAGGATACTAAAAGAGTAGACCATGGTAGGAATGTGTGAGATATAGAAAGGAATGAGAGAAGGTATGGAACGAATGTGTGAAATAAGATAGTTTTCTATAAATAACTTAATGTAAACCAAGTCCAATTTTCTTAGCTATAAGGCTGAAAATAAAGCAATTATTATTATTAATCAATTTCTTCTAGCACTAATCAGAAGGGTTAATACTATCGAAAGCGAAAAATTAAAACAATTTCGAATCCTTCCTGCACAACACAATATAATTTAAGAACGACAATCTTTTTTAACATAGAAGCTGTTCACTTACAACGGGTTCAAAATGAACGTACACTGTTTAATTAAGATTATCCGCATTTTATTTCTTGCCTCTTCTGTCAGATGTACTTTCCTCGGGAATGTTATTAAAAAGCTTTCCTCTATCGCGTTACCCATTAATTATTTGATTCGATCTGCGTGTACGTCTCTCGGCTCCACTCGTATTTACTCGTGCAAATTCCATCGTTTCTTTTATTTTCCCACGGTTCGTGTAGTTCATTTACGTATAGTTATTTTCCTTCGATTTTCCGCCTACCTTTGAGCTGCCAAGCTTGGTCATCGTTGCCACCGTTTCCCAGCTCTGAATCAGGCAACAGTTGATCCCCCCTTATCGCTGATTCAGACGGACGTCTTTGAGTCATCGGCTGGCGATTCTCTTTTCGTTGTTCCGTTTTAATTCAACTTAGCGTTAATATTCTTTTTATTAAGGTTTAACGTTGCATCTACACCTAGGTCATTAGCGATGAACTTCTATGGTGCTTTTAGATTTTGTGCTGGTGGTTGATTTCTTTAAGGAATTCAGTAGTGTAATTAGCGACGAACTTCTATGGTGCTTTTAGATTTTGTGGTGGTGGTTGATTTCTTTAAGGAATTCCATAGTGTAATTAGCGACGAACTTTTATGGTGCTTTTAGATTTTGTGGTGGTGGTTGATTTCTTTAAGGAATTCAATAGTGCTTGTTGTACGTTTTTCGGATGTGAGGGCCCTGTTCGGGCTGATTCCAAATTTGAGTCGCTGGGTAGAGAATTTTTGGCAGTTGTACAAAAAGGGGTGAACTGTAAATGGGGTATTACAGCAGAGAGAGGGATCTCTGTCTTCTTTATGAGAAATTCATATGTTATCTTGCAATGAAAAGTTCTCAGGCAGCACAGAACGATTCTTTCTTTTCTGCTCATGTGATCGCGTGGGATGTCTTGATAAAAATTTATGATTGTATCGTCTATCTTTAATGGTTTCGACTTCCATATGCTGTTCCATTCTTCCTTGATTTTTTCTCTGACACGATTGATAAATTCTTGGAGTGTGATTCGGATTGCGTTAATATTCTTTTCTCTCTCCTTGAAATATCTCGAAACTAGTAATATACATTACTTACTTATACCACTTTCGATTGTATCATGTATCTTTAATGGTTTCAACTTCCATATGCTGTTCCATTCTCCCTTGATTTTTTCTCTGACACGATTGATAAATTCTTGGAGTGTGATTCGGATTGCGTTAATATTCTTTTCTCTCTCCTTGAAATATCTCGAAACTAGTAATATACATTACTTACTTATACCACTTTCGATTGTATCGTGTATCTTTAATGGTTTCGACTTCCATATGTTGTACCACTCTTCCTTGATTTTTTCTCTGACACGATTGATAAATTCTTGGAGTGTGATTCGGATTGCGTTAATATTCTTTTCTCTCTCCTTGAAATATCTCGAAACTAGTAATATACATTACTTACTTATACCACTTTCGATTGTATCATCTATCTTTAATGGTTTCAACTTCCATATGCTGTTCCATTCTTCCTTGATTTTTTCTCTGACACGATTGATAAATTCTTGGAGTGTGATTCGGATTGCGTTAATATTCTTTTCTCTCTCCTTGAAATATCTCGTACCTAGTACTATACATCACTTACTTATACCACTTTTATAATTATGGGCGTGTATACATAAATCTGAGAAATGTGAAACTTTCTTTCCCGGTTCTTCAGAATTTATCTGGTAAAGCTGAGGTTTACGATAAGCGTGTTATTTTTCGTTGGTTCTCGCCGATGCAAATGGGTTAAAGAGAAGTCATCCGAATGAGAACCTACAGTGGACGCGACCCAGTATTTCATTCCTCCAGTGTTTTTTTAAAAGTGTGCCCCGGATAGGAGACTGCTCGTGATTAACAGTCGACCGAAGGAGACCGAAGGAGCGCAAAACGCGCGGCCCCGGCCCTCCGTTCTCCGCTTAGTCAGTTTCCCGCGCTTTATTTACGCGCGTGGCGCGCGCGGCACTTTAAACTTCGCGGTCTACGAGACAAATTGTCGCGTTCCCGAGGAAATACTTGCCCCCGGCCGCGGCCGGGGTGTCTCACGGTTATTCTCGTTTCTTGCGGCGCTCGTCGTTTATTAAATCCCGCGGGACCACTCCTGCGACACCAAGCTCAACGGGAAAGGAGCTGCCGGTGCCTACAACCGAGCGTTGACTGCTGCGAGGATCAGGACGAAGCTTTAGCATCTCGAAATTTTACGAGTTTATCTTCCCTCGCTATCCAAGAGAAACGCGAAACCCCTGCTCGGTCTCCCCGAACCAAGTGGAACGAACAATTTATTTGAGAATGTATGGATGAAAAACTTGATCGTTCCATCCAACACTCGTACCAATCAATTTAGACATTTTTCAGACGAGCAGAAAACTCGTGGCTGATGAATAATGAATGAAAGTATGGGTATGTACAATTTGAAACAGTGGACATAGTATTAAATAGATTTAAACCACCAGTTTATTCGTTTCATCTTGATGAGAAGATTAAAGAGAAGAGAGAAATTTCTATTTGGCTCCTGTGTCTTGCAATCAATGGAAACATTTTTTATTTTCCATAAAGATCCGTAGTCTACTGATAACAGTCTTATCAGTCAATATACAGGGTGTCCCATGTAATATTCCTTACGATTTTTCATGTATGTACTTGCGATAAACTGTGAAGAAATATTTTAAACAAAAGTTGATCAGTTTTCGATTGACTGTACATTGCAAAAAAGTTCGAAAATTTTTTTTTATTATTGTGAAGACTACCTTTAATTATTTAAATGGTACAGGCTATAATACTGTTATGTCAAAAATACAAAGTGCCATTTAAAAGAATGAAGGTGGTAGTAAAAAAGTGACTGAAAAAAAATTCAAACTTCTTTTATTGCAATGCATAGCCAATCGAAGACTGATCAACTAATGAATAAAATAAATTTTTGTCAGATTGTCGCAAGTTTTTGAAAAATCGTGAAAAGTGTTACGTGGAACACCCTGTATATAATATATTATAAATATATTATAAAAAAGGAAGCAATTAAGAGAATTTAATTAATAAGATAATTGAGAAGGGAGTAGTTGAAAAAATACTGTATTGAAGTGAAACGCAAAATAAAAGTTGTTTCCGTACGTGATTCGTGAAATAAGAATAACGGGGTGCTAGGAACGATTCATTGTCTGGAACGGTTATTTGCAACGTTGTTCGTATAAAATGTGACCAAGCATGTCGCAAAGAATGGCATAAACAAGCCGGCAGCCAGGAAAAGGGTAGAGGGTTTAAACGAATCTCGTAACATGTGCTCCAACCCCAGCGGTGCTTGCGTTTTTCTCCAAACAAACGGCGGAACGGGGGAGGGGGGGGGGTGGTGGGCGAAGAAAGGGGTTGCTGGCTCGAGTAAGAAACGTGTCTCGATAAGGCTGTGCTGTTGCGGTCCGGTTCACCTAGCTTTTTGCGCCGCTTAACGAGTTAACCCCCTGCCGCGAACCTTTTTTCTAGCTCGTATCAGACCACCTAAATTGATTCTAGGAAACACCTTCGCCACCGAATAAAAGCGCTCGCTATTAAGATCGAAATCGCGCGACAAGAGATCATGATTCACCCTCCTGTTCAACTCTCCGCGTCTCGGAAGCGACAGTCATGCTCCCGGCGTTCATTACAGTCATTAGGCTACGAGCAATCGCCCTGCTAATGAGTCATGCATTTTTCCAAACCCTTATCTCGTACACTTCGGCCGTATTCAACCATGATTCTCAATCCTCCGAAATTCTTGCGATTTTATTCTCTGACCGCGCGTTGATGATTCTTAACTCTGAATATGGAGTGCGATTGCCTGATAGAAGATCAATTTTTATTGTGTCTTGTACATTGTGCGAAAGTTTTATTTTATCTCTATATATAAAAATGATGTCTTGACTTATTCACCTATCAACGCCCAGGCTAAACCCTTGGACCTAGAAAGCTGAAATTTTGCACAGAGGTTTCCTTTATGATCTATACAAGGAATAAGAAAGGATATTTCGAAATTTAACCCCTAAGGGGGTGAAAAGAGGTTGCAACGTTTGTACGAGGAATATTTTATTTGTGGTCGGATTTGCTTGATACTTGGTCTTAATGGTCTTTGATATAATTAATCAAACACGTATTTCGGCATTTTACAAAATTCAACCCCTAAAGGGGTGAAAAGGGATTGCAACGTTTGTATAAGAAATATTTTATTTAGTAGTATATAAAGAGGTACTATAAGTATAAACCAAATTGCCTTAACCCTTAGATACGTGGTGGTTTTTTAAGAATCAACTCCTTATAAATTAAATTCAAACTTACATTCGACAAATGGGGTAAAATGGTGTGAATAAGTCTAAAAATCGGTATGGGTGTCGTTATTGAGGTTTAAGGACGTTAATTACGAAAATGGCATCAATTTTGAAATGTAAAATGGGGACGTGACATAAAATTAAAACTCTATAGGGGTGAATGGGGGGGTTAAAAGGTTTTATGGAGAAACAATATCAATTTTCGAGGGCATTAAACGAAAAGCTAGTATTACAATAAAGTTCGTATGTTATTCATGAAAGCCCCGACAGGTTTCCATTCTTATAGATTGATGACAATTTAACAACATTTTCGAATTATTTGAGCGTCTTTCCAGTTCTGTATTTCACCCAATTATTTTTACCACGATCGATTAACCAGCAACAACTGTCCGCCACGCGAAAAATCGTGCGAGTTCCTCTTGAAATCGGTTTTCAAAGCCGTCGTATTAGTTCTTCGCGACAACCGAATGTTACAGATCAATTGCAACTTTCTCCAGCACGATTCTCAGTGGCTGGCTTACAGGTACGTTTGTAGAAGAAACCTGAAACACAGGGGTCGGCGGCTAACGAGATTCCCGAGCCGGTTAATCGCAACTGCAAGGGTCCCGTCGTCTTTCGTACTCGTCTTTGCTACCTATTCGTAGGATTACAAGCGTGCCTCCTCCTTTCGACAAGGATATAGGTCCGGCAAAGAGGGAAGGAGAGAGAGAGAGAGAGAGGAAACCTTTGATCTGTCGTTTTAGACGCGAAACGAGGAAGAAGCTGATACCTCGTAAGCTCGTTCTGCGAGACCAGTAATTTCGAGGTGGACTAAACTTATTTCTGGCACTCTAGGGCCGTTGATCCTCTCCTCTCCGTAAATTACAGTCCTCCCGCGGAATAAAAAGCGCCTCGAGATTAAAGAGAAAACCGTCGTCGGCACCGCACGGCGTTTCACTCGGACTGTAGAATTATTCTCGCTCTTAAATATCCGCAGTCTTAGAGCGCCGTGCGCTAACCTCTCTCCTCCAGACTAGTTTGAAGACTCTAGACTCTAGAGGATATCTGTCTCGAAACCGGAGCAACTCGGAACCACTCCGAAAGTTTCAATATTCTTTACATATACGTACTGTCTTGAGGAGTTACTGTATTCCCCGTCCAGTGTCGCGACTTAGAGGATTTCGAGGACTTCAGGATGAGGTCGAGGGACTGGATCCTTTATCGGTTACCGATCACGAGTCCTGGACGGATATGAACGGGTCTCATGAAAATCACCGACACAGAATTCACTAGATTTCACCGACAACGTATTCAACCCTTTGCTCTACGATTTATTTCACGGTTTCAGTGATTAAAACTTTGTAGTTTCTAATTTTCTAAAAGAAAAGACAATTTATATCCATCGTTAACGAAACCAGAATAAAATTTCATCTCGGTTTTAGTGCAAGGAGTTAACTAACTTCAAACACGTTTTACTCGAAAACGGAACGTGAAATTATTATTATTTATTATAGACGGACTGAAGCCCTTTTACATAATTGTTTACAATATTGTAAATAAGTTTCTTCTCTATATCTATTAGATGTAAGTATAAGCATAAGGTATATGCTTAAGGTTATGTTAAGAAGTAGTGAATAAGAAGATAAAGGCGAAGTAAGGTCAAAAGAGATTATAACCCTAAGGGGAACCAATAAAATTATACATACATACATACTTACATAAGTGTTTACAATAAAAAGAAAAGAGAAACATAAAAGACCACTAGTCTAATAACAAAGAAGGGACATGCACAAAAGCTAATGGTACAAACGATATTATACGAAACGAAAAAAAGAAATGGTAATCTTCGGTTTCGTCTGATTTCGCGTGTAGAATTATTTCTTATTCGGTTGTTCATCGTATGCGGGACACCCTGTATATATGCCGGCGTGCCGTGTTTCGCGTGCCTTTCATTTCGTCCTTTACGGTACTTCGTCATGATTTACGGGGTATCCGCATGAGGAGCGACGCCGTCGCATTCTGGGTCCTCCCTCAGTCGGTGCCCCCTCGGTCCCCACCCCTCGGTGCCACCCTTCTCGTCACCCTCTGCCTCCTTTCCGTGAGCTTGTCCCGCTTGTAATTTTCTCGTTGCCAGTCGAGAACGGGAAACCGAGAAACCCAGCGGAGAGAATCAGAAAGAGAGCGAGAGAGAGAGAGAGAGAGAGAGAGAGAGAGAGAGGAGGGGAACGAGAGAAAGAGAGAGAGAGAAAGAGAGAGAGAGAGAGAGAGAGAGAGACAGGGGAAGGGAACGAGAGAAGGAGGAACTCGAGACATAAAGCGAGGTAGAAGAGTCAGCCACGAGAAGGAGAAAAGGATGGCTTTGACTCGGCCTCTTGGCCTCTCCGACGAGGCTCGTGACTTTCGTTAACTTGACCCAGGTCACGGTGTCGCGACGCGTAAAAATGTCACGGGCGCTGCTGCTCGGCGAACAATGCTCGTTACCGGTTGACAGTGACGCGTTCACGAGCCGTTCGTTGCTCCAGTTGTAAGGAAACGTACCTGTGTATCCTCCCCGATGCTCATTCTTCTTGTTTATTCACCCCATTTCAGCCTCGACCAGCCATCCGATTTTTAATCTTCGCTTGCACCCCAAAAAAATGGTTGCACGGCAGATTCTAGGACAGTGTTCCATCCATGCTTAATGAATGCGTCTCGCATTCGATGATGCGGACGTGCGTTTCATCGATTCTTCGAACTTCTCTATTGAAACGCGTGCATTTCGTATCGAGACCTGCAGCAGGATTAAATCAGTGTTCATTGAATGGAACGGACAACATTTTTCGGACACCCTGTGTACGCATTCACCCCGTTGCCATGTTTTAACGAGCCACACTCGTCACGAAGATTGTCACGCCTTTTTTTCTTTTTATTATAGAAAATCTCATATGAGATTTATTACAACATAATTACAAAACAGAAATACACTACATATAATACAGGGTATGAAGATTACAAAACAGAATAGGTTTCGTGTAGAAATACAGATATTATAATATTAACATATGATTAAAAGGAACAGTATATGAACAGAGAGATTGTCACGCCTTTCTTTTTACAATGAAAATAAAATTTGATTCGTTCGTAATCGATATTAACCCTTAGCACTCGAACGGCGCCTCTGAGGCGTCACTAAAAATTGCTCTACTATTATTTAAATAATCGTTTACACTATCAGATATGTCAGTATCTAACCAATTACTACACATTTAAGTATTGTATGAGGTATTATATCAATTTCAAAGGGTTAAGTAAGCATTCTAATAAATGTAGTGTTTTCTTTTCTCTTCTACGACATTTTCCGGGACAAAGACGTTTTCATCGCTGTAACTTAAAAGTTTAACTGTATCGTAAAAGTCTGAGTTTTCGAAAAAGCGATTCGTATATGTCAGGATGCGTTATCAACCTTATACGTTCCTCCGGTAGAAGATTCACCCATTTACTATTTTTACATACTATAAAATGATTGGTACATCTTTATCTATGTTGTGAGACGATTTCTCTAAAATGTGATGCGATAAGTAAAACAAAATTTATTAGTTTAAAGTGTGAAGCAAAAATGGTTGAGAACGTACCACAGAATCATTTATGCAACCAATTTCTGAGGAGCGTATGAGGGTTAAGCGCGTGGAAAAATAAACGATCGACAATTCCACCGATAAAGAACGAAGCATTTATTTGTCGAGCGAGAAGCGATCGAAATGAAATTCGAGAGCATCGATCTCGATGGGGCGGGACGGTGTGCAGGTAATGCACTGACAAAATTCCGCGGGAATCAATTTTTTTGCGCAGGGGAGTTGAAGGGAACGGAGGGGTGGGGTAGTAGTCATCGGTGCATCGATAACGCTTATCGCGCGGGCGGTAACCGAACGGACGCGCGTCGGTAAACAACAAAACCGAGCTCTCCTACGCGTAATTACAGTTATCCGGTCGCGAGAGTAATACGCAATTGCCGACGTTTTTGTAATTAGCGTCGGCGAGAGGGTTCGACGGTGCAGCGGGTACGAGTCCGGAGCAGGAGAACGGTCGCGGCGTGCATAAATGCATCGGTGGTTCGTGCGAGTCTGCTTTCTCCCTCCCTCCCTCTCTCTCTCTCTCTCTCTCTCTCTCTCTCTCTCTCTCTCTCTCTCTCTCTCTCTCTCTTTGTCTGTCTCTCTTGAGCCAGCTCTTGTCACGATACCTGATATATAGCCGGAGATCTTCTATCTCCGTATTGTAATACACGCGCCGCGCCTCTTCCAGCCCTCTTCCGGTCGAGCTCTTCCACGAACGCCCCCTCGTAAAACTTCCGAAATTCACTCGACGTAATAACGCGAGCGTGATAATACACGCCGTGCGAGCCGGGGATCATTATCTTCGGGGGCTCGTTCCTCTTCCGCGGCGTTTAGGATTCAATTCGACTGCGCCACTAGCTAGATCGAGTCTCGAACCCGCACGATCCATCGCGAGATCCACCTCGATGGTTTTTAATGGCCGGGCACCGAGCGGAACGGCGATCGATCCGCGATTCCGATCTACTCGGACCTCCTCCTCGAACTCGTTCCTCCATCGCCACGAGTTCTTGGTATCGGTGAGATTTCGTTCGTTGGTGGTCGACGAAACTCCCCAACCTCCTGCCACTTCTCGTTTTTGTTAACAGTTTATTTAAATGCCTCTAGTTTATTTACATGTTCAATTACACCGACTCGTTTTTCTCATAAATGCGACAAATCATTTTGTATGCGAGATTAACTAAAACGGGGATTTTCCCTTTTTCTATAGAAT
This sequence comes from Lasioglossum morio, assembly GCA_916610235.2. Lineage (NCBI taxonomy): Eukaryota > Metazoa > Arthropoda > Insecta > Hymenoptera > Halictidae > Lasioglossum > Lasioglossum morio. The sequence continues at coordinate 26,801,799 of OU744326.1, forward strand.
TCTTTGATAAATATTATTGTATCTTCTATCTGTATAAATAAAAATTTAACTTTCCAACGAACGAACAGCATTTAATCTTTATTTATACAGATAAGTATAAATAGGGCAACTTTTACAATGTTTCTTTCCCTAAAACCTTATTCGGACTATTAGAAACATTAAAAAAAAATTTAGCTTTCCAACGAACGAACAGTATTTAATGTTTGTAATAGTCCAAATAAGGTTTTAGGGAAAGAAGCATTGTAAAAGTTTCCTGGAAAATGGAAAATTTGTGAAAAATTAAAATTACTTTTTGAATCATATTTCAATACAACAAAAAATCGAACGTCGCAGCTTTTAATCAATGTTTCAATAGGAATTCCCATTATCGACGTCTGTTTGCGTTATCAACATTATAATTTATAAAAAAGACAGGACAACGTATGTCGTGTCAGCTAGTTTCAAAATAAACATTTTCTTCGACACTGACAGTACGCAGAAATCATAAAATTTCTTGCCATCTATAACAATTGTAGTAACTTGAAAATACCACGTGGATGTCCTTAAATCGTCTTGATGTTTTTACCGTTTTAAACTACATCCAGCCATTGTCGATTATGAATGCGTAAGATCTGCAGTCTTCTTACAAGCTTCTCCGGTAAGCATCATGGACATTGTAAAATCTATTGATAAGTTGCCAGCGAGCAGCATTTTTACCGAATACCATCTTCCGGGAATAGCAGCCGTGTGTAACTAACTGGAAACACTTTCAGCAGGACAAAGCATTTCCAAAGGTTAGATAATACCGACGATATCGAAGCCCGAGATGGCATGGCAATAATCATCCTAAGTAGTTTGTTACCGTGAGCTCGTTCCAGGAATAACGGATCGTCGTTTTTGTGTTCGACTCGTAACGCGAACAATTGGATTCCGTTGAATGGCTCCTCGAGCGAGATTGTTAGAGCAAATTTATTCGACGCGACGCATCCTCGCAGGTCGCCTTGCGCGCATAATTAGGACGGAACGGTTGTTTCCAAGATGCTCGAAGATCGTTTCTCCCGCTACCCCCTTTACTCCCTGTTGGTTCGAATTCAATTACACGACGATACATGGGGAACACGCATAAACGCGATGCAATCAGAACCATAAACGATACAGAGCGTCCACGGTCCATTAATCAGTATCATAAAGGGATATGATAATTATATTGGCAATCGAGACACGGGGCACCGACGCGATCATCCACATCGTTACGGCCTATTGATCCAGTGATTAATGTATATGTACATATAGCGAAATACGGAGACGGCCGTAATTAATCAGAGTTCAGAATAACTCCGGTGGCGGAGCAGATGCAACACGCCTTGGCTACGGCTCTCCCGATCCATTTTTCCGTCTATTGTGCTCGGCCGATTCAACACCGCCGCTCTATTCTGCCCGACGCACGCTCTCTCGCCACTCTCGGATCGCTATGATCACCTCTCATCGCCACCGTACGCCCCCGCAAGCCTGATACATCCTCGAGACAACACCGTACGAGATCGTAATTACGAATCAATTAGCGGACTCTGTCGCTTTCGCCACTGGAAAACGGAAAACGAAACGAGGAACGCGAAACAAACCCTCCTCGCGCATTCTTTTCGTACATTCTTGGAAAGTCGTGACGGAAGGATCTCCAACCCCTGGAAATTCAACCCTACATCCGGGAATTCTTCTTGGCGAATCACAATTACTGACAAGACCCGCTTTCAGCAGTGGGACATTCGAAAATAGAGACAAACCGTTTGTTATTCTTGGATAAGGATAATTGTTACGATCAAGAGAAAATTCCAGACGAGTCTCCGAAACTCTATCAAATATGCTGTTTTCGAATGCAAACGTTATGAAGCGTTTTCATTAAGAAATACTGTTACAGTTTCCAGGTAACTGTATACCAAAGGCAAGGAATACTTTCATTATTATATTAAAGACGAAATTTCGTGAAGCCCTAGCAACATTTTAAATGAACATGCTCGTACGCAAGGTAAACCTGAAAACATGCCGAGCAACTTTACAGCAGCGATTTGTTCGGGATTGCTCGATCTTGTGCAAATGTAGCAGTGCAGGAACGAAGAGGGGTACGATCCCACATATTTCGAGGGTGGTTGATGGCTAAGGGTTGTCCAACGTGTAAAACGATCACTGTATGTCTACACATTGGGTTGCTAAATATCAAATAGGCTGTTTTCGAATGCAAACGTTATGAAGTGTTTCCATGAAGACGAAAATATTAAAGACGAAATTTCGTGAAGCCCTAGCAACATTTCAAACGGACATGCTCGTAACGCAAGGTAAACCTGATAACATGCCGAGCAACTTTACAGCAGCGATTTGTTCGGGATTGCTCGATCTTGTGCAAATGTAGCAGTGCAGGAACGAAGGGGGGTGCGTTCCCAGTCATTTCGAGGGTGGTTGATGGCTAATGGTTGTCCACAGTGTAAAACGATCACTGCATGTCTACACGTTAGGTTGCTAAATATCAAATAGGCTGTTTTCGAATGCAAACGTTATGAAGTGTTTTCATTAAGACGAAAATATTAAAGACGAAACTTCGTGAAGCCCTAGCAACATTTCAAACGGACATGTTCGTAACCCAAAGTAGAGCTGAAAACATGCAACTTTCCAGCAGCGATTTGTTCAGGATTGCTCGATCTTGTGGAAATGTCGTAGCGGTGCAAGAACGAAGGGTGGTGCGTTCCCAGTCATTTCGAGGGCGGTTGATGGCCAATGGTTTCGGGATCGCGATGGTCGGCAACGCGGGTAATGTGCGGTGTTCGGAGTAGCCCGGCTCCGCAGCCATTTCTCATGGCCGGCGTTTTGACGCGCGACCCCGCCTCCTCCTTCGGGATTCTATAACGTCGACCGAGTGGTGCGCGGCTATCCGCGCCAGTCCCTATCACCTTATCAGCCGGCTAATATCGCCGCCGCGTTTTCGCCGTTGGAATTGCGGAAGATGGAACGATAGCTCGCACGAGAACACGCGGGGGCCCTCCTACCTCGATGCACCCCCTCTCTTTCCCTGTTCCTCCCTTCGCCCAGTCTCGTGGCCGTTCCCGTGGCAGAGAATTTCGCGGAGTTATTGCATATCGGCCGCGGCTGGCGTACGCCAACACGCTCGCGCACCCGTCATTCCCGAGCTAAGGCACCATAGCCCACGGTTTGTATCGCGTGCCGCGTAACATTCCGCGGCCGCCCTCGACATCGCTGGAATATCCGGTTTTTATTCGAGGTGACATCTCGAGTCCCTGCCACGAGAGACTATCTCGCTCTCTATCCTTCTCTGTCGGCCGGCCTCTCTCGCTCTCTCTCTCTCTCCGTCGAACAAGCCGCTCGTAATTCACACACGGAAGCTCCTTATCGGCGCGAACGTCCGCTCTAAGCCGGAATCTTGCTCGATCGGGATCCACGCGTCGATTCCCACCCACGATCCACGAGATTGCTGGGTTTAGGTGTGACGTCGATGCGATTTTAACTTGTTTTCATCGCGTATTCATTGTTCATGGAACAGTAATGTGGCAGGCTGTTTTTTTTTTCATCATTGTACGCTGTGAACATTCGTCATACATGTACAGTGACTCCCACTAATATTTGGATATTCTTGAAAAGACGATAACCTTTTTAATATTGTACTATACGATTTGAATTTTTTTAGGGAGTTAGAGCAATTAGTTTGCTATAGGATGTGAAAAATAATTTTGTCAAAAATTGTTATTGATCGGAATTGAAAAAAAAAAATACTAAAAAAAGGATTTTAGAATTTTTTTATGTGGACGTATATTGAAAATTTAATTACTACGGTTTGTAGATATGTGTCAATTAAACATAGTTTCAAAATTTCGTCGAAATCGGGCAACGTGACAATGAGCTACGAACGTTTAAAGATGGTAAAAATTGCAGATTTTCACGATTTTTGAGCCAACGACTGCAACAAATCTTAGAATTCTTACATCTTTCAAAGCCGAATTCGATGAAATTTTTACAGTGCATATAATTAAGACAGATCTATAAAACATATTTTTAAAATTTTCAATATAGGCCCACATAAAAAAGTTGTAAAATGCAATTTTTAGTATTTTTTTCTACAATTCCGATCAATTGCAATTTTTGACCAAATTTTTTTCATATCCTGTAGCAAACTAATTGTTCTAGCTTCTCAAAAAAGTTCAAATCGCATAGTACAATATTAAAGAGGTTATTGTCCCTTTAAGAGTGTCCGAATATTAGTGGGAGTCACTATATAAAGGAATCTGTACATCGACGAACAGGAATGTTATTTTTCATTCGTGCTTGCTGTATGTTGTTTGGCTCTTGTTTATATATTTCATTCTGCTTGAAACTTCGCAGTCGAATCGTCGAACACTGGCACACGGAGTAGAAACAGTTGGACATGACCAGACACTCGAACGAGATAAAAACATCTGTTACGTTGAAGAAATTACGTTACCTTTAACACTCTCCGCCGGATAGCGAAACGAATCTCCAGCTTGTGGATTTCCATTTCTTCTGGGATGTTGTAACGACAAAATTATTCTTCCCAGCAGGCTGCGATCGTTCGGAAGCGTTACGTAAACGCGCGAGGCGTCGACATCAATATTCATCGCGGCTCGAACAGCAGGTTTATTATAATATTTACGAGGTTGGTTGCCGTTTCCCGACGGCAGTCGAGAGGAACGAGGTGGTCGCGAGACGAAATCGAAGTCGATGCTCCGTTCGAACGGCTCGTTTGTTGTCTCGATTGAGAGTGTGGAGGAGGAGGAGGACGAAGAAGAAGAAGAAGGGGTTGTTGGAGGGTGGGCTACTCGCACGCTTCAGCTCGATTTCATTGTGCGCGGAGGAGCGCGAAGAAGGCTTGTGTTCCGTTGCTTTCTTCGAGGGGACAAGCGAAAGGGCGCGCGCGTTTCGTTTCGATCCGAGTTTCGATCGTCCAGCAACGAGAGAGTGCGTTCCTTTTTCATTAAACCGATACGAGGTGGACGGTTCGGCGCGAGGAGGCACATGTTTCTTTCGCTCGGCGAAGCACAGGAGCGGCAGCAATGGAGGCTCTCTCTTTCTCTCGCATCGACAAAAGCGACGGATCGTTATCGTCGTTTCTTTGTGTTCTCGATCGGCGTCGTTCAAAGAGCCTTCTCGCGTCGTCACGGCCCGGTTTAATCGACGTACGAAAAACGATGAGTACAGAGACCGAAAAAGAGAGAGAGAGGGGAGGAACAACAAATCGACAGAGAAAATGGTGGAGAGACCTCGGCGGCGCGTCGGCGGAAAGGAGAAAAAAAAATTAATTTAAAAGATCACGGTCCAATCGTTCGTGAAAACGGCCCGGCACGTGGATCGAAAGGAGGAGAAGAGAGAGAGGGAAAGTTGTGGGGGAGAGAGGGAGTTCGATGAACGATCGGTGTGTTCCGCGCGGAGATTCGGAAAGCAATCGACAATGGATGGCATCGAGCGTCGCGACGCCCAAACGTAGAACCCAGGGTGTGCGGTTGTTGGTATCGAACAAATGACAATAAATGGCATGACGCGACACCGAAGACGGTTCCAATTTATTCCCCGAAGGCAGTCTCGGCCGACAATGTCAGCCGTCCTTTACCAAACACCGTCGGTCTCTCTTTCTCTGGCTCCTCCTCTCCCTCGTGGAAACTCTCTTCGATAAAATATCGAAAATACATCGAGGGGGCCCGGAGAAATCAACGCCGGCTGATTCCTTCTATGCCAATACGCGATGACTGGCCGAACCGAGAGGAATTGCCGATTGCAAAACGACCAGCAGCCCGTTCTCAAGCAACCGTTCCCAACGACCAATAACGCGACGACGACGCTCCAACCACGGCGAAATAATGCAGATTCTTGCATGCGAAATGTCGATATCCCCGGGCCCGACGTCTCCTGATACTGCGGCGGTGCTGACGAGCCGGGGAATACTTGTATGGGACGGTATGTGGCTTTCTAGACGGTGGAACGTTCAACGAAGATAAGTGGCTTCGTTTTGTTTTTGTTGTCAGGAATGCTAAACCAATGTATGTAATACTGTCTAGATTTGATTCAGTGTCATGGTGTATCAACCCTTCGCAGTCCGAGCTATTCTGACTTGAGAATTGAACAGTTTAAACGTTTCTTTCGACAGAGAATAATTTCATTGTATATGATTTGCTCGCAAGGGGTTAATATCTATTGGAACACGGGTATATAGAACAATGTATCTACATATGAGACAGTTGTCTATTACACAGGATTTACAAAATAAACTAGAAATTGTTTGCCTGCAAACAAAGTATTATTTCTTCAATTATTATACAATATTATATTACAACAATTATCTACACTATGCACACAATCTTATCTGTAAATAAAGAAATTACATTTAAAGTTCATTCTATATCACTTCTTTATTTATACTTTTCTTACTCTTAATTTATGAACACGTGTTCTATTACGTAATTATTTATCTATCTCTTTCTATTAGTTGTTCCGTCTAACAGTAGACACTCTACAACTACTCTATACTCTACATACCCTACATTCAACAACGCGCGAAGCACGCTAAAATTTGAATTGAAGAAATACCATTTCTTTACATACATATGCAACCTACATATCTTCCTTCCAAAGAACTAACAGACAACTAATAGATTTATTTATCAAATAAATTCCAACCCGCTAAAAATCGCAGTCCTGCTGCAAAGTGCAGAGTTCCCACTTAATCTTTCGAGTGGCAGCGAATACCGTTTCGATCAGCGGTTTCCGTGCGATTTTCAGGGCCGACAGCGTCTCGGTTCTTGTAAAAGTTTCCCGTCTCGGTTCTCCTCGATCCCTCCACTCGCAACGGACGAAGTTTAATGGAGTCTGGGGCTGCGATACTGTGCATCTCTTGCAATCTGTGCTCGCGTCTGTGCACCAGACGCACAAGTAGCGGCGACGACTGTGCCACAGTTGCGTACTCACAGTTGGATTCCGTGGGGCACCTCCATTGTTCACCGTGGCTCGATCTCTCTCGCTCTCTCTCTCTTACTCGCTCGTCTCTCGCGAACGGTTTCCTTCCTGCTCGCGCGAAAAACACGCGGCTTCGAATCACAATGGAAAGGCCGCGTGACCTAATGCCACGCAACGGCGCGACGCGTCCCTCGCTCTTCATTAGGAGAGAGATCCTCGCCGAAGAAAATCTAGGCGTCGACCGGCGGCGTGACGCTTCATTATGATCGCGCGCTGCGTCGCTCTTTTGTAGATTTAACGGTCCGTGGCCCAGCTCCCGGCATCTTTGTTCGGTTAAACATAGGTACAGAGCTTTCTGTTTTAATTGTACGCCTCTGCGAGTCTCGCGTTCACGCTTTTCGGACAGCCCTTCCAGAGGGTTTGCTTTTCCAACGTGTAAAAAGATCACCGCGTGTCTACGCATTAGGTTGCTGAATGTCAGATATCCGGTTTTCGAATGCAAACGTTAGGAAGCGTTCTCATTAAGAAATACTGTTACAAGCCTGCTGGTATACTAACTATATACTAAAGGCAAGGAACACTTTCATTATTATATTAAAGACAGTGCTGCACCGTGGTTCTTAAACAGTGGTGTGTCACGAGAATTTATTGTAACATACAATCGTAACTGTAACAATTAAGTTACATTTCATCTCCATTACATCTTCATTATGGAATCAGAAAGGGGTGATCTTATGGAAAGATTGAGCAAGTTCAATTTGTTCCCACTCTTAAAAATCAAATCGTTGCTTTACGAACCGAATATACAGATACTTTGAAATCTTTCATTCAAGCAATGCAATTTACATTTTGATCTGCACTAAAAAATAATACCTACACTACTAATGTACGTATTGTACATTATTTTTAAGATCTTCTTCACTTTATTCAGATGTGTATACTTGTCTCCTAAAACCGTCCACTAGAGTAATATCGATTACTTCATTCTTTTGTCTCTCTCCTTTCAAACGAAGGCTGCTCGAGTCTGTCCTGGAGGATGACGAGTCATCAAGGATGTGTTGAACGGGAAATGCATCGTTCGGCAATACCCAATCAACACATTGCCTTGCATTTTTTATGAACGTCATTGAAATCAGCCATAAACTGATTAGAAGTCTTCTTCACGACGAATAAGGTTCTCCCACAAATCAGAAACAAATAACAAATGTCCCCCACCCCAAAAAAAAAAACAGTTACGATCAATGTAACAAGAAAAACGACGATTCATTCAATCAAGCCTTCGTAGACAGTAGACAGTGAATCTTTTCACAATTACACAGGTAAAACATTACGCATTACCACGCGTTCAAGGTAGAGTCTTTCAGAATAGCATTGCTGATGAGTCCTTCTGACATACTCGGGACGAAACGCGGTTTCTAAATTAAAAATTAATCATCTAAAATTAATTTAGCGGATGATAATCGTAAACAAAACAATACTTCTTGTACAGATGAATAGATGAACATATTGCCGATATCCTACAAACGTAATTAATTAATATATAATAAATTTATAATTTCGGCGCATGGTTCGATCAATAAAGAAGAACAAATTTGCAAATAACTAGCACATTCTCAACGTTTCGATCCCAATGTGGATCATTATCAAGAGAGACATTTTTGCATCTGAAAAAACCAAATAAATATAATAATAGTTGAACAAAATATTGGGACACAGCCGAAAAAAAAAAACGAAAAAGAAAGCACATAGTTGTTGCGACAAAATAGAAATTAAAAGAAGAATAATTAATGAGTTACTATTAGAATTAATGATGGTGAATAAGTAACTGAACCATGTGAGAACTGAGCATTGAAAACTCATGTGTATTCTAGGACAAAGCGTTCTATGATTGGTTGATCGATATCGATCAATGGAATTCCAACATTATATATGTCGTATAATAATTAATTAAAGTGCTCTTCGAACGTGACACATGTTGTGACGTGTTACGAAAGACATATCCGCGAATATCTGTAGAGCAGAGAAATCTCGATTCCTCGAGGATTTCAACGTGTTCGCGATCGGCGATTCTACGAAGAACATTAAGGAATCGATGATGGGCGAGGATTGAAGTTGGAAAGTGGTTCCCCGGGAGCCAAGGGTGAAACATGTCCTGATATCTCATGGTTCGCACGTAGCGTGCGACTTTCAGCCAGAATTCAGCGGCGACGAGACAGGATTTCCTTAAGTCGAGCAACACCTGGAATGGAAATTTCGCGGCGACGCGTCGTACGAGAGCGGAAGCTTTTCCGCGATTCACCGGTCGATAGTCGATCCGCGAGCTGAAACTCCTCCGCTCCTTGGAGAGAGCCGGGTCCCCCGTCGTTCGCCTGCGTTTCTGCATACGCGGTACGCACAGTTTACAAACGACCATAATCGTATCCGAGGACGACTCAATAAAGCTGCAATGCGGCAGCAGCAGCAGCAGCAGCCGCCACGGAGTTCTTTTTCCAGGCGTGTGCTCGCAATAAAATTTATTTCCCGGCCGGTTGCCGCAAAGGAATGAAGTAATGCGACCGACGCCGCCTCCGACGTCGTTTTGATACCCTACGGTTTCGATCTAGTGCGTTTTTAGAAGGGTCTGCGGCCATATTGGGACTGCTACTTTATTTGTTTGCTCGATGACGAGATTTCGTCGGTCGCAGGGAAAATGGTCAGTGGTGCTTGGATCCAGACGGGGATCTTCCTGCATTTATAGCCTGTAGAAGTTTCTGGAATATGCAGAAACGTTTATGATTAGACTGCGGATCCGATGCATTTGTTTCACGAATTTTTGGGACTGCCTTTAACCTTAACTCGCTTTTAACAAACATGTATAGACCCAGTAAATACATCGTAATTATTTTCACAACAATTAGTTTCTAACCCTTTGGACTCGAAGCAATTTTAATCCTTCGCACTCGAGTGGCGCCTGTAAAAATTGCTGTATTATTATTTAAATAATTGTTTACACTATCAGATATGTCGGTATCTAACCAATTACTACACATTTAAGTATTGTATGAGGTATTATATCAATTTCATATTTATCAAATTGAAAAAATCATAGAGAATGGAAATATTGTAGGTCAGAAGAAACGTTTAATTTTCCAGTTAAAATAGCTCCGAGTACAAAGGGTTAACACGTTCGTCGCCCAGCGTAATTCGGCTAAGTTTCTCGCGGGTCCAAATTCGACTGTCGGTATATACGCAGAACGGTATAATGTGTTTTTAATATTTTTATTTTGTGTATCCTATATAATGTATAATAACCTATATTTAATTAACTCGAACAAGAAGAGCGTCACCCATATTTGGGTGACGGGGCCTCCACGGAAGCATATCCGTCACCCAGATATGGCTGACGTGGCGACGAAAGTGTTAATTAAAAAATCAAGGGATTTCTTTCAACCCGGATCGTTGTTATTCTATGTAATTCTTTTTCACATTGCGCACGTCGGATTCAGCATCGAATTTATAGAATACAGACGAATTGAATAATATTGCAATTTATACTGGCGCCATTCGAGCGCAAAGTGCTAAAGAGCTTCCGGTAGATCTTGTACAGTCGCAAAGCGTAAAATTTCTCGGCAACAACAAAAATCGAACAGGAAGAAAGAAGTTTGAGGCCTGGTGGACGGGGGATGCGACGGGGAGAGCCGATAATTCTCGTTGAAATCGGAGTATGGAAATTAACGCGGAGTGGATGGATAGTAATCCGGGCAGATTGAAAGCGGTAATTCGCGGCCGGTAATTTACCGTAGGATTTCCATGGGGAATCCTCGTCATCGGACTCGATTTTTACCAGTCGACTTCGGGAACAGAGGGGATCAAGAATGGAAACGGCGAGCGAACCGAAATCGGGCTCTGGCGAGCTGCTGGAAGGAGACGGGATGGGACAAGATAAAACGAACCGCAGATCCCGGAAGAAGAGAAAGAGCGTGGCCAAGAGAAGGACGATAAGAGGTAAAGAGCGAGCGAGCGAGCGAGCGAGCGAGAGAGAGAGAGAGAGGGGAGGATGAAAATCTGGAGAACAGGAGCGGAGGATACATGAACGAAGCCAAGCAATCGCGCTTGGGAATAGTAATCCGCACTCTGGATGAGTCGCGCTTTGTCCGTCGACGGGAACCAGACACACCTCATTTTCACCGAGCGGTATCCTTCCGCAGCCGAGAGAGATCTCTTTCCTGTTCGTTCGTTCGTCGGTCCACCCCGTTCGTTCGTTCCTCGACTCGCTTTGGGGATGCTTTAATTTTTCTGCGATTCGTGCAATCGTCGCCGGAGTATTCCCGTAATCAGAGGCGGACTCGTTAAAGACGGGGGGATTTGGTGGCCGAGCGAGTGAAACTCTGATAAAAAGATTTAATTCGGTGGAATCGTCCCACGACCGTCGACGAACACTATTAACGGCGAACGATCTTCCGTCGCGCCGCGAACGACTACGAGTCACGAGACTAGAAATTGGCACCGGTAAAAACCGATTCATCGGGGACCACTCGTAAAGCGATTCTCATTTTCATGATCGTATTATCGATCTTTATGGTTCGTTTCGAACCGTCATCTCGTAATTCCTTCCTTGTTTCACGTTTCGGATTAACGCTCGCTCCTTCCTCGCGAGAACCGAACACCGTTTTTCAATGATCTCTGGCAGTTCGTACATGGGTTGAGTTCATTGTGGACGGATCTGATAAGCTTCCGATTTGATCACGTATTCGTCGCTCTATTCGTTTGTTCTTTGAAATCATTTAAAAGTAAGACTCTTGTTTGTTTGTAAATCAGCAAGAAATTTATGAAAACAAGAACACGAATTAATTTGTGAACGTAAATAAAATAACTTATATATAAAATTACAGTAACTTCCCTATGAATCGGGAAGTTAATAATTGTTCAAGCTTTTCATGGATTGTAGAAACAATCCATAAAAGCGAAGTAACAACGTGTAGGAGATGGCGGGATTAAAACGATAAATGCGATAAGAATTAATGAACTTTATTTAAACGTCTCTTTCCGGCGACGGACCTGACGAGTCTGTTGGACGTTCGATTGTCATTGGCAACGAACCGCTTGTAAATAACATTAACGATATATAGCAATAACATTAACGAACAACAGCTTGCAAACATAATAATTCCCAAGTTAAGGCTGAAATCTGAAAAGCAAGCAAGACAACCGCACTTCAGACTTGAACTCTACATCTCTCGACGTTCTTCAGCATCTTCAACACTTCGAATACTTCGAATATCCTCCGGAAAGCGACTTCAAGGCGAACCCAACATCAAGATTCGTTAGGAGTTCGCGTTTCGCGCTCGGTAAGCGTTAATTCCCGCGAGATTGTCGCTGTTTCGAGAGCCACTCGATAGTCTGCTCGAAATTATTCGATTGTCGGGGCCCGATACGGGAAAACGCGTACCCTCTGCTGACTTGGTGGTTCTCGAACTTCCTTGCCCGTACACCGTAAGCCTCTCTTGTCTTCCAGACGTTCGAATAAATCGATACACACCGTCGCGCCGTGCCGCCGCCCGCGTTCCATCATCGTGAAAAATCAATCGGTTTCTAATCCCGCAGTTTGCAGGCCCATGAGCACCAGCTCTCTCGCTCGGCCTCTAACTGCATAAGGAGGCTCGCTCGATTCAAAAATATTCATGGGTTCCCCCACGGGGGCGAAATGTATGTACATACTTTACCAACTTTCATACTTCGCATGCAGATCGATCATGTCGTTGTTTCGAATCAGACGGCCGTGTGTGTACCGATAAAAATTCTCCGAGTTTGCCTTGCTCCGCACCCGGTCGTTGCCCTTGCGCTGCCTCCGCGCGAATTAGGAACACGTTTCAAACATTTCTCATGTCTTCGAACGAAACCGTCCGAATGTTCGCGAGAAATCCGCGTCTTCTTCAATTATTTACGATTACTAGATTATTTTACAGGATATTCCATACATGTAGATTTTTAAAGGTCGTAAAAATTTTCGGTTTCCATGTTTAGATGCGAACTGGCTACATTTTTCCAATTAAAACGATACCAAACACGATACAGTTTGGATTTCTCTTGACTGTCTAATCCACGATTTAGTGGAATTAAATCTGAATCGGCTGGGCGAGGCAAGCAATGCTATAACGCGTTGTTCGCCGCGGCCCAGTGAGGCAACGTGTATTGTTTGCCTCGCCTGCGACCGGGAAATTTTCTCAGCCAGCTTAGGAATTTTTGTGGATAAAAATCGCATCCCCATCCCCTAGTAAATTTCGTCCCCTCTAGAAGAGGACGCTAAGTAAGTGGAGTGCAGTTTTTCTATCTGCCTGAAATGTAGAAAAAACATGAAAAGGTTTGCGAAACATCGGTATATTTGGCAATAACGAAATCAGCCGAAATTTACTCCCGACGAAACATTTTGACCGCTGAGCGAAGAGGCAACTCGTGCCTCGCGCCTGCCATTGTTTGCCTCGGTCCAAATGCAAGGGTGAGGGGACAGCGTCACGGAAGGACGAGGGGGGTGACTACTCTCAACCTGGTATTTTCCTGTAACTTGTGAACCAAAAATTATCGGGATGAAAGGATCCCGCACTAATTATATGGAAAATAATAATAATAATAATATTTTATTCTCTTTTCGGAGTACAATGCGGACCTCCGCTCCGCTTACAATTCTACTTTTCATTCTTCTCATGCGAGATAATTATATGGAAAATCTATCCCGGTTAAATCAGTTGGGTTTTTTATATGTTGTAGCTTATGATCTACTGAACAAAAGACGTAATGGGCACAAAGTTCAATAATGGACAGTTATTGAGTTATAATCAAAATGTTTGAAACAAAAATAGTACGGTTTCACAAAATCTGTTAGGTGGTGACACTATTTTTTTTTAATTTTGAATGATCCTGAAAAAGTCTGTGAACAGAAATCTTTCACAAAAATCTTTGCGTGTCACAGCAGAGATAAGGAGCCCATGGTTCGTTAGATACTAGTCCAGGTTTTTTTTATATTTTTCTGTTCACCTGCGATATTGTTACCGTGCGATAAGACTGAATTAATATTAAGTCGAACAAACTCCGTAACCCGCAATCTACCCACCAAAAATACATAGTTATAAAGCGATGAACCAAAGACGTCCCCACTTTATAAAAAAATGATATAAGTTAAGGTTGGTTTTAGTATTTTTATTTGCGCCTGTTGTAAATATTGTTGACTCATAGCAAATAAAAATTTTAATTAAAATAAAAAAAGAGCCCACGGTTCGTCACCCCCGTAGTATTTTTTCACTCCAAACCCTCTGTCCGTGGTCCGTGTGAAAATCAAAAGAGTGGGGTGACGGGAGTGGGTGTGCGGCAAGCGTGTTAAGTAAATATACTTCGCGAGATTTGAGTATTCGGCAGCACGAATTTCTCATATTTGACTGATTATAACTCAATAACTGTCCATTGTTGAACTTTGTGTTCCCATTACATCTTTTGTTCAGTAGATCATAAGCTACAACATATAAAAAAACCAACTGATTTGACCGGGATAGATTTTCCATATGATCAGTGCGGGGTCCTTTCCACTAAAATTCATTAAAAAATGTCCGCGAATATCTTCTTCAATTATTTACGATTCGAACAAACGAATCGTACGGATTGGGAAAATTTGTGGCCGCTAATTCGTCGGCAGCTCATCGTTCTGTCCCGCGTTCGAATTAGAACTGGTCCCGAGGATATTCAGGGGAGCAGCACTGTCAACCGAATGGTAGCCGAATGGGAACGGCCAGCAGAACAGTCCCGCTCTGTTGCTCCCCTCTGACAAGAAGGAGACGGACGGGCTTGGTGAGACCGAGGTCCGGCCGGACCATTGTTTCTGGGGCCGCAGCTAATTTCCGTTTCCGTTGCGCTATGACTTCCGTGCATCGCGCCATGCCACGCCACGCCGTGCCACGCCAGACCACGCCGAGCAGCGTTTCTCTTCGGAGTGACTCCGGGTCAGCTCGATCGTTATTGATGCCGCCCACACGGGATCAAAGGCCGCTTTGACGCGTTCCCCAACCTCCGGCGAGAATCGACGGCCCTGTGACGTGGCCAAATCGGGACAAAAATTCCCGCTGGAATCCCCCCGATTCGAGGATCCAGCTCTCGATTAATTAGCGGTCGAGACTGACAGATCACTTTCCCCAAGATACGCTTTTTAAATCTCTATATATAAAAAGGATGTCCTGACTTATTCACCTATCAACGCCCTGGTTAAACCCTTGGACCTAGAAAGCTGACATTTTGCACAGAGGTTTCCTTTATGATCTATACAAGGGATAAGAAAGGATATTTCGAAATTCTACCCCTAAGGGGATGAAAAGGGATTGCAATGTTTGTATGAGGAATATTTTGTTCGCGATCCGAATTGCTTGAAACTTGGTCTTATTGCTCTTTGATATAATTAATCAAACACGTATTTCGGCATTTTAAAAAATTCAACCCCTAAGGGGGTGAAAAGGGATTGCAACGTTTGTATTAGAAATATTTTATTTATGTAGTATATAAAGAGGTACTATAAGTATAAACCAAATAGTCTTAATCCTTAGATACGTGGTGGTTTTTTAAGAATCAACTCCTTATAAATTAAATTCAAACTTACATTCGACAAATGGGGTAAAATGGTGTGAATAAGCCTAAACATCGGTATGGATGTTTAGGGACGTTAATTACGAAAATGGCATCAATTTTGAAATCTAAAATGGCGATGTGACATAAAATTAAAACTCTATAGGGGTGAATGGGGGGTTAAAAGGTATTATGGAGAAACAATATCAATTTTCGAGGGCATTAAACAGTTTCCTGTGCGAACGAAGCCGCGGGGAAAAGCTAGTCCGTACATAAATGTAGTATGAACAAAGCAGATCGTATCAAGTACCTTTCAGCGGTGGCGGAATTAAATAACCGCATAAGTCGAGGACTTACTGTACATGTACATATGCAATTTACTCAGTGCCGGATTAAACAAGCGCGGGGCCCGTAGCAAATGTTACCAGGAGGCCCTAAGTTTTACAACGATAATATAACAAAACACAATGAATGACTTTTTTTTTTGTTTCAGCAAACATATCTGTGAAATGACCTTTTGTTTTTTAGCAAAAAATGGGTGAACGGTATCCACTAAATTTTTCTGCTACGAGTGTTAAACCCTCATACGTTCCTCAGGGTGAAATTCACCCATTTACTATTTGTACATACTGTAAAACGATTGGTCCCTCTTTATCTGTGTTGTGGGAGGTATTTCTCTAAAATGTGACGTGATAAACGAAGCAAAGTTTATTAGTTTAAAATGTGAAGCAAAAATGGGTGAGAAAGTATCATAGGATCCTTTATGCAACTATTTCTGAGGAGCGTATGAGGGTTAATCCGACACAGGACTAAATTTTCATTACAGGCACAGTTAAGAAATTCTTAAATCGTGTCCTTCGCGATTGCGACCACTAACAATAAAAAAAAACTTATTTTCAAATTAGTTATATGTTCGTATTTAAAAGGCGTATACGAATATTTTGTACCCTGACTGTAAGCGTATGAAGCTCTGTCCTGAATAGGAAAAAACTTCGGTAGGGGACCAGTTAGAAAGACAGGGCCATCGAAACGCAATCTGCGGACAGGACACGGTATTAAATACCATTCGTTATTAGAAAATTGGCATGAGAAGGGTGGGATCTATCCCCAGGGCCGATAATGATCGAGACAACAAAAGGCCCCAGGCGAGGATACACGAAAGAGGTGGTTCCGCGGGTAAGGTGTCGTTTGATGAAGAGGCTCGTGGATCCTCTTTCTCCCCCAGTATCCTCTGCTCCTTGTACCAGGCTTTCGTGCATGTAAAAGGAAGCTTAATCCTCCGCGGCGTGGCTATGATTTGCTTTGAATAATAACTCAAAGGGCCAGGAGAGAAATATGCAGGGTGCCCGGTCGAGGACACACACGCGTCGACCGTTCGCCCGTCTAACGTCACGCGCTTATGCTTTCATACATATTTCAAGCGGACCCGCAGCAAGAATCATACTTGGTAATTTCACTTTGGTTGTTTCGGTGGAAACGAGCCGGGTCGAGGGTTTCTTCCGCGCCATCGCACGGCCCTGCTTCCGTATCGAGGATTGCCTCGATTGGCAAATGCCCATTTTCGATAATTGGCCGCGTGCATCGTCGAGCGAACGCGAACACGTCTTCTCGGTAAAAGTATCACGCGCAGCCTCCCAGAAGGGAACGTCTTCGCAGGAGGAGGAAAGTTCAAGGGTCTTGCAGGACGTGTCCGCGCGGCAGCGTGTGCTCGGTTGAATCTCGGCGGGGTCGTTTGGGAGGGTCGATCCCGAGGCTCGTTTATTCGTCAGAGAAACGGCGAAACGGTCCTGTGATTTGTGCAAACGAATGCAAGTAGCATTCGGGGTAGAGGCCACGATGGACCAGCTGTGACAGAGAGAGAGTGAAAATTGCTGTCCCGGGGCGGCGGCGGTTGTGCTTCCTTTTTCCCTCCGGTCCTTTGATGTCTTTGTCCCGGTGTTTCCTTATGCCGTGGCCGTTCCACGGGTCTCCTGTATCCGGTCCGTTTTTCCCCGGGCTTCATCTACGTCTCCTTTCGTTCCTCTTTTCACGGAGGCTTCTTCCTCTCCCTCTTTCTCTCTCTCGCTCTCTTCTCCAAAGCGAAAAGGGTGTAGAAGGCCCAGAACAGCGTACCACGGCCGGTACCCCGGTGATGTTTATGAATGAGCGGTCTTGCGATCCCCGCTGTCCAATTGACTCTCGAAAGTCCTCGAGAAACTCCCCTCCCGTTCGGTCCTTCTCTCTGAAAATAGCGATCCTAGGACAGAGTCATCAACGCCCCGAGGCCGAGCCCGCTTTCCCGGTACGTCTCCGGCTAACCTGGAAACGTTTAATTGGAGTCGAACTTCGCCAACCACTCTTCCTCTTCAGGGCAAGCCCCGCTCTCCTCGTTTTTCTAACAGCCAAGCTCGATTCGATACGCTTTGCACCGAGACCGATCGCTGCTCCCGTTTCACTGCGATAAACGATCCCCTTTCTCTGGAAATTCTCCTGCTACCGAAACTCCTGCTCCGCGACAAAGATATCCTCGTTTATAGGCCACTGTGACTGGAGAGCTGCTATTTATTATTCCTCTGTCAGCGACTCACTTGGCGATTCAATTAGCGACGGGAATTGTATACCTCCGAGGTGAACGACGCGGATTTCGCTTCGCGACGTTTCGACATTTTTTCCTCGGTTTCGTGAAACTTCTCGGCAAAAGTCCTATTTTTACCACGTCCGTACAAGCTCGCTTTCTTGTCTGTCTGTCTGTTTGTCTGTTTGGTACAAATCTTGCAAAAGATTTGAAACCAACTTCCCGATGAGCTAGAGACTTGAAATATTCAATATAGCTGAGAGCTGGATGACAATGCAATATTCCAAAATAAATTTTTTTAAAGACTGCGTTTAGAATTTATAACAAAATGTTTTTACGTTCACGAGGCGTGATTTGCATTATTCGAAAGCATGTGGTTGTCGCAACTTTATGAAAATAATTACGTGCGCAGCTGTATGATCTAGATCGATCTTTTATCTAGCGTTTTTGACACCCTTGCAATCCTAGAAAAACGAGTCTACCCTCGTAACACATTACCGACCGGTGATTATTGCATAATTTTGAAAAATCTGGTACACGGCTAAAAACTTTTTAATGGAACATTCAATGGTAACAGGAATTTTCATTGTGAACTAACAAGTCATCTTCAATAACGTCATCTAATTATTTCATTTAAGAGTGCAATGTAAAAGAAAATTTCTATCCTTTCTTTTGATACAGCAGAATTATTGAGAATTCTATTAATAGGCTTCCGATAGGTAAAGTGTTAACACATTACCGACCGGTGATTATTGCATATTTTTGAAAAATGTATGGTACATGGGTAAATTTTCATTTAGCATTTAGTATGAACTAACTAAGTCACCCTCAATAACGTCCTCTAATAGTTTCCTTTAAGATTGCAATGTAAAAGAAAATTTCTATGCTTTTCTTTTTGGTACAGCAAAATTATTGAGAATCTTATTAATAGGCTTCCGGTAGGTAAAGTGTTAAGAAGAATCGAATGCTCTGGCAGAAGACGAACGCGGAGGCTGTATCTGCGATCGGGCCGGTGGACATTAGTCGTGGCTAGGCAGCGTAATAGCATAATCGATGGAGCTTGTAAACAGTGTCGATTGGCCGAGCGACAGGCGTCTCCTCGCCGTCTGGAATATTATGCATCGCAGGCGGCAGGTGCGATAGATATACATCCGCGTGTTCCCGGAGCAACACGCCGCCATACTTATGGACCCCATATCCGTATAGACTATACACGGTGGCGGTGGTCCCTGTTCCCTGCAGAATCTGTACAACGAGCACAATGGTATTGTGTACGGACCGCCATGAGTTATTACCCCTCTCCAGTCTCTGTGAGGCTCGCCCCTTCTCGACCGCCCCCTTCGCAGACATAATTCAACACTCTGTACAACGTGAGCGAGCGAGCGAGCGAGCACGGAGGCCTTCACCTTTTTACCCCCGGCCCGTCTGATAGTGTTTCATTACACCCCTTTTATCTATGGTTCCCTCGGCTACTTGTCCGCTTTACGTGCTGCCCTGCAAAAGAGACCCCTTTACCACCCCCCTACGTCTCTTCTCGCGATGCGAAGAAACCCCATCGTTCCCCGAAGCCGCTGAAAACTTCGCAAAACTTTCCCACTGGCGGAGTCGCGACGAAATTTCGGAAATCTTTGACTAACGGCTTAATTAATGTTCCGCTCTTCGGTTTCCCCACCCTCCAGACACGCTACCCTTAAAGTTTAAGAGGTCTTACGGGGTTGGTGATGGGGTTGACCTCGGCAATTGCACCGTTGAGGATCCCGAACGATTTGCTCGCAATAATTTTGCATACTTCCAACGGAGTCGACGGTTGAAGGCTATTAACCGAGACTCTTCGATCGGGAACTTTAACGCCCATCTAATTCGAGATGAATAATTATCAGCTGGAGAGGTTCGAAGCTATCGGAACCATTATTGCGGATTGCTTGTCGAGAGACAGAATACAGAGGAATTCGATATCTGCTGATTCAACGCGGTCAGAACGAGCCACCGTTCATTACCCCGCATTATTCGATTCTTCTTCAACAATTCTCCCGTTCGGAGTTGCGAACAATTTTTGTTTCGCGTGGATTGCGGCCCGCCGCAGAGGAGCGTGCGTTCGTTTCCGAAAGTATTTCATAAATATTTTCGCCGATCGGAAGCCCGACAGACATTTCCGAACCGTGTTTCTCCGGTAGACCGGTCTCTCCTGTATCTTTCTGATTTATCCGCGCTCGAGGACAAACAATCAGGGAGCCGGTTGACGAGCTCATCGCGCTCCACGACGCCGACGACGAAATCGGACGTAAGTATCGACGTCGTTTTGCGAGAGTTTGCTCTTCCCATTGCGAGCTTCGCAAATATTGTTCGACGTTTTCGAGATTCGAGAACCTCCGCCGCCGCCTCCGTCGGCAATCGAAAAACCGGCTTGTTTCATAACGAGTACATACTTCGTTGTTCCCTGTCTCGCGTCTTTATGGTAATTAGGTTCGGGAGTCACTCGGAACATTGATTTCGAGATATGATTTGACTTGCGTAGATCAATTACGTACTATTTGTGGAACCAGGAAATTGTTGAACGAATTTAAGGAGCGTTGCGAAATCAACATCAATGTTTCTTCTAAATCCTGTTTAACTATAATTTCACTTGCGTAGATCAAGTACGTGCTATTTGTGGAACCAGAAAATAGTTGAACGAATTTAAGGAGCGTTGCGATATGAACATCAATGTTTCTTCCAAATCCTGTTTAACTATAATTTCACTTGCGTAGATCAATTACATATTATTTGTGGAACCTGGAAATTGTTGAACGAATTTAAGGAGCGTTGCGAAATCAACATCAATGTTTCTTCTAAATCCTGTTTAACTATAATTTCACTTGCGTAGATCAAGTACGTGCTATTTGTGGAACCAGAAAATAGTTGAACGAATTTAAGGAGCGTTGCGATATGAACATCAATGTTTCTTCCAAATCCTGTTTAACTATAATTTCACTTGCGTAGATCAATTACATATTATTTGTGGAACCTGGAAATTGTTGAACGAATTTAAGGAGCGTTGCGAAATCAACGTCAATGTTTCTTCCAAATCTTGTTTAACTATAATTTCACTTGCGTAGATAAATTGCGTACTATTTGTGGAACCAGGAAATTGTTGAACGAATTTAAGGAGCGTTGCGAAATCAACAGCAATGTTTCTTCCAAATCCTGTTTAACTATAATTTCACTTGCGTAGATCAATTACGTACTGTTTGTGAAACGAGATAATATTTGAACGAATTTAAGGAGCATTGCGATATGAACATAAATGTTTCGTGCAAATCCTGTTCAATTTTTAATTACTCGTATGGAATCATGATGATTTCGATGTCCTCGTAAATGTGTAATTCCTGAACAAGCTTCCCGTTCAAACATCTTAACAGAGACAATAAAATAGTGGTTTCACTTGAACTGAAATTGAACTATTATATTGTGGTCGTACAAGACCCCATGCGAGTAACTAAAGGTTAGCTTTCAATTACTAACATATAATATTTAGTCTTAAATTTTAGAATTTAGTGTTCCAAGCGTTATATCCATAAATTCCTTGAGTCTCACTCTGTTCACACCTTTACAGTTGAATTCAGAAACGTTCCAGCTTATTGTCAACCCTCGACTCTAAGTAACTTTTGCAATGTTAGTAATTTAGTAAGCACAGCCATGCGCATGCTGCTAATAATCCCATACGGGTTTCTATAGCTTGATAAAAGAAATTAATAGTAGTATTAAATTAAAGTAGTTATTTAGGTGGATGGGGCTATTTAAAAAAGAAACTAATAAAAACCGGCGACTGCGGGGGCGCGAAGAGGGAGAGGCTCGCGATTCTCGGTCGAGAGGAGAGAGCAGGGGTAGGGGTTGTGTGTCAGGTGTGCACGAACCCCTGGAAATCGATCGGTGTCTTTGCCCGTATACCTACTTTCGTTTTAATGGGCTCACCGGCGACGCGACACGCCGCGCCGGGCAACTTTCAAAGGATCTCTCGCGGTTTGGTGATGGGGCGTGGACGGGGACGGTGGCGGGGGCGCGCGACCCTTCGAAAGCCTCTTTTTTTTTCATCCACCCACAACCCTCTCTCTCTCTCTCTCCTCCTTTCCGTTCGTCTCTCGCTCTTTCTGTTTTTTCCGTGTCGGCGCAACGGACCCGGTTGATTCCGAAGCGAGCGGCAGGTTTCACGGGCGCCCACGCTTATTGTGTCAAGCTTGCCTTTCGCCGTGTAATTTCTGCTAAAATGCGCGATGAACTGGGCCAGATATCGCGCCCGGACCACCCCTGTTGTCCCACGGCCGTGTTCTGTGCTTCGACACGACCGCCGATCGATCCAGTTATGCTGTGTGTGCCGCGTGTGTCGAGTTACGCCGCGAAACGTTCCGGGAGATTGATCGCGCCCGCTGCAATTCCACTGCTACCCGAGTGCAGAATTTTCAAGGCGTTGCCCGCGAGCGAACTTTACCTGACCCGTTCTGCCACCTGATCTAGAATTTGCCTCGATTCGATCGAACCCTGTCGCGCCGTTAGATCCTAGATCGGTGGACGAAGTTCCGAACACCAGCAAAAATTAAGGATAATTTTATGTGTTCGTATCGAATCAATTACTAAACATTTAACCCTCATCTTTCCCTCCTGTCAATTAATCACAGTTTTTTTAAAAATAAGTTATACTGTTCTGTTATTTGTAGGTTTTACCTGAAACTTCGTGACTTCTATTTTTTTAATGCGAAACAAATGACTGAAAAATCTAAGACGTAATTGTTAACTCATCAATTTTATTAAAAAAAAAAACATTGAGAAATAATTATATATATATATATATTTTTTTTATTTTGATTCTCCTCAGGGTTACAATTCTTGCACATGACTCCTCTTTCTTCTGTTTCGCTCCCTCCCACAAATTAACCTAAAATAAACTACCTTACTCTAACTTAATTTAATTTTAACTATCATTTACAATTAACATTAAATTTACCAAGCATTAAAGGTATCTGGTGAATATTGCCTTATAAAAATGGCAACGATAAATTTATTGGGGTCGTCTGTAATTTTGCGATATAATAGACGCTTGGACAAGGAAAATTATTCCATTATTCTTCAGAAATGGATTTTCATAATTTCGACAATTGGAAAATATAAAACCGGTCATTGGACCATGGTAGATTTAATGTTAACACTAAAATTATGAAAATATAGAGTGCGTGAGAAACGTATTTACAAGAATTAACTTAACTAGATAACTTACATACTACTTCTTCCCTTGCCCCCTCATTCATCCCCTAAATTGAGAAAAAACTATTTACCTTGTTATTTCATCGATCTTTTTCCACTGTATCAATTGGACACCGAGGAACAGATTCGGTTCGTGAAATGAGGGACGGGTGAGGGTTAAGCGTTGTACGAGTACTGTTCATATTCATAAAACGCAAAAAATTCCTCTTAAAGGATGAATTACTTCAGGTTGGAAGGAATGTTCAATTTTCGAGTTGAAATAGCTCCGAGTGTGCAAAGGTTTGAAAGTAGTAAGAAACCTGTTAACAGACTCCTCGAGATCTAATTGAAATCGCTCGAACGCTCTCCGGGAAACAGGGTCACGAAGTTCTACGTTCTTCCTCGCGGATAGACCTCGATTCGGTGCAGCTATAAACAAAAAGCTAGCTTGCAAATTCCCGATAAAATGAAAATTCCATAAAGAACAGTCCCAGAGTAAGAGAACGGGGGCGAGGTTCGAAAAGAGGGTCGCGCCTCGAAGCTCGTTCCGTCGATGTTCTAGGTTTTGTAATGGCCGTCGATAAAATCCGTCGGATGTTCGGCTGGGATGTTTAGTTTCCCGGTTGGATGTTCGCGAAGCGGTTTTTTTGCCCGCGACATCACGCCGCCGCACCGTTTCGGTTTCGCATGCTCGGAACGTTCTCAGGGATCGGCTCGTAACTGCTTCGCGAATAGAAGATCACGGTTTTCATGCCGTGCACACCGTGCTCGTTTACGAGCGATACGAAATTAACGACACTGTCTACGTGCTTCCGCGTCGGCCCCCTTTACGAGCCGCTGAGACGCGGCCACGAAACAGATAACTGGTTATCCCGGAAAATTTGCTTATTTATACGGCAGATTCATTCCCGTTCTCTGGCAACGCCCGGCGTCGCAACGATATTACGCAGCCGAGCACCGAGTATCGATCATGTTCGAGATAAAGGATCCTGCAACGACGATCCGATTGGATAAGAACACGTGGAACCATTATTCGTCTCCGTAGAAACCTGATGTCGCAACTTGTCCGCAAACGTTGAACGAATGGTGGCGATGAATAATAAACAGCCACGATAAATTCCTGCGCCCGTTGAACGCTTAATTTCACGTTCGTTTACGTTGAATAATTAATAGAACTATAAAAATGTTCAAAGTGCAAGCTCCAGAGAAACACGTGTTTCTCAACGTCGTAAAAGTGACGAGACCGTCTCGGGACAATGTCAGAGAATATAGTGGTGCATGTAGTTTTGACAGTGTGTACTCACAGTCTGTTAATAACTCGTGATGGGAATTGTGAAAGACGATTCGATGTACCACGGGAATCTCTGACACGGATTAATATCGATATTACTATAGTCGTTTCTGCGTTTCATTCTATAAAAGATAATTAAAATGTATTTGCCCCGTGAACAGCGGATCGCGAAGTTTATGAATTTCTAGGAAAAATGAATAGTTGAAATGTAAAACTGTGGGAGGGAGAGAGAAAGAGAGAAATGTACGTTTCACGGTAGAAAGGATGATGAAAATAAATTCGTTCCGCGATGACTACGGATTTTATACACTTCTGATAGAACTTAATGGCTGAAATATGAAACGACATTTTTATTGTCTATGAAGATGGGTAATCCAATCATGATTGATAGAATATCGAATTTAGTACGATTTTAATTTCCTTCTTTTCTCAATTTTCTTAAAATTGCTCTGTGAAAATTGCGTGAAAATACATGTAACCTACGTGCCTAAGGATTTTTGATTTTTATATTGTAAATAATATTTTTGTTATACCATACAATATACTCTGTACTAATACTCTGTTATGTAATACTCTGTACTAAGCATTATGTTGTAATAAATCTCATATGAGATTTCCAAATTAAAAAAAAAAAAATTAAAAAAACATAAAATTGCGTGAATCACGGAGAAGGGGAAGGAAGAATTGGGAGACAGTGATGCTCGATCGTATTCTGTTTCTTGACCGGACTGTACCAGGACGATTCCAATGCAAGGAGCCCTAACATCGTATCCCAGGAGCAAAAGGATCGGATCTGGACCATAAACGTTCGCACCTAGAACGAATATGCGCACGGATAGCTACGGGAAGATCGTCGTAGTCTCGCGAACGATCGTCTTAAACGAAAATTCCTTAGCAAACGGTGATTACGTCCTGCAGAGGACCGGCGAAATTGCTGGTCCTATCGCCCCTTCAGCTCTCCGTCGACTTTTCGAACACTACAATATTATTTTTTCCTTACCTTCCGTTCTCCAAATTTCCAAAGACATTTTCCGAGCTGTTCCTGTGCTAGACAATTTTCCAGTGTAACCATTTTAGTTCCAGAACACATGATCGATGCTTCACCTTTTCCAATCGAAACGAACGTCTTCAACGATCACGGTAACTGTAACTGTTACAAGATCGAATCTATGGTTGCACTTGAAAATATTCGAGTTTATTCATTTTATGCATTAATTGAGCTTTATAGTATAGGACTTATTATTTACCAGAAAAGAAGTTATGATAACAAATTCGGAAGGCTCGAGAAAATAATCCAATTTAGAGATGTTAAATTAAAAATGAAATTAAATGAAAGTAGAAATATTCTCAACAATCACACTTGACACGAAACATTGAAAGACATTGAAAAAGTGCATACATGCTGGAGAACAAATCGATTGAAAACTGAATCGAAATACGGGAATATATTTTCTCTTGTACTTTCCGTAATTAATCGTCCGGCCGCCGATGTGCGACATGGCCCGCATGAACAATCATAATTCCGTAACGCGAGGATCGTTGTCGGGGTCACGATAAGTGGGTGAACCGTCGCTGTCGCGTCGAAAGAAAAATCTCAGGTGAAACGGGATGCTGTAAAATTATCCGTGGGACGTGCGCGGATATACGTTTAATTTCGCGAGACAATGGCCGGCGCCTGAGGATTATGAATTCAGTGGTCCGTGGACGGAGAAAGAATATTTTGTGTGTCAGGGCCGGGGGCGATTGTAAAGCGATACGCCACGCTCCGCTCGTAGTGGCTTTCCATTGTTGTTCCCGTTCCGGTATTGTTCCTACGGATCGCGGGGGTGGGAAACGGGGCTACGGAGGAGATCAGGGAAACGAGAGAGAGAGAAAAATGCCGGGGAAGCACAGCGTATCGAATGCAGCTTCAAAGTAACTTCGCATTATTCCATCTGAGAATGGCCCTTGGCTTCTGTCTCTCCTCGCGTTTCACCATCGATTTTCTCTTATCGCTCGAAAGAATATTGCTCTCTAATTAAGCCGGCCTCCTCGACAGTTAATAGATTCTTCTTGCTGCGATATTCTACCCTCTGCCTAGTCGATCTGTCTATTTTTCTACCCCCGCGCTGTCTTTTACTTGGACGGTCACTGAGGAAGTAAGCTGTGATCGAAGGAACTAGCGATTTTATAACCGCTAGATTTTTTAATAAAAATTGCTGTACTGAAAGATTGGTTGCATTAACCCCTATCTGTCCCTCGTGTCAATTTGACACAGTTTTCTCGAGATAAGTTATACTGTTCTGTTACCTGCAGTCGAATTTGTCCGAAACTTCGTGATTTTTATTTTTTTTTTATAATGCGAAATGAAAAAACATCGAAAAATAACTGTTTACCTTGTTATTTCATTGAGTTTTTATCACTGTGTCAATTTGACATCGAGGGACAAATTCAGTTCGTGAAACGAGGGACAGATTAGGGTTAAAGAATAAAGTGCAATTTCACCTGGAGGGTGCGTCGGTGCTTTCATATAACAAATAAACTCATAGGAACTTAGTTCGTATTACGACATACGATTTCTTTCTATTTTTCCTTTAAAAAAAAAGAGCAACGACTTTGTTCCAGTTCCCAGCAATCTCATCGTACTCAGTGTACATTCGCTCAAGGCAAAAGAAGTTGTCGCGCTAATTTTCGAAAAAAAAAAACACTCGCCGGAGAGAGCGTACTCGAAGCTGCACGGGTTTGTCGAGAAATTGTTGGGAGATTCGAGATTTCGTGTCGCGCACTATTAAGGAGATTGGCGACGGAGGAGGCAGAGTTAGGCTCGATAACGTCTGCGGGTCGCAGCTTATGACACATCCTCGCTTTCGTCGTTCCGGGGTCCGCCATTTGAACTTTACGATTGCTGCTCGTGCTCCCGATGAATTTTAATGACCGCGTCTACTCTAATTTCGCGGCAGCCGTTCCCAGCGAGTCACGAGTCGTCGGCCAATGCAATAACAGTCCCGACACGGGTTGCCCGTTTAAGAAAAGACGAGGACACGAGAATGACGAGCGTGAAGGAGGACGAACGTTCCATTTTTCTCGGGGACAGTTTGGCCAAGAATCGTATCGCTTCGCGTAGATGCGTCGCGGATTAACGAGTATCGCGTCGTAAACCGATCGTAAATTTTTTTCCTGCCGGTCATCGGGGCTCCCGGCGCTAGTTTTCGCACTCAATTCGCGTCGCGACACGTATTCGTGGCACGAGCTAGTCTATTCCAGCCCTAGGTCCCCAGCCCGTTACGAGTCCATATACAACCCGTTTATCGAACTGCTTTACAGCTTGCCGTCAGTTAATCTTTACGATTGCCGTTCTCCTTCCTCCTCCACCAACCCTCCTTCTCCAATCATACCTTCTCGAAGCTCTCGGCGATCCTTCAGCGAGTTTAACACCTCCGGTTATTCTCCCTAAACATTCCTTTGTGTCAGCAAGCGTTCCACGTCCGAGCAAACCAGCCGCGGGAAACGATTGAATCGCGAAACACCGGCTGCAGAACCTATCTGCACTAGGGTGGTCCTGTGGTTATACTTGGTGAGAACTTTTTTGCGAGATTTTTGTTCACGCCTCCTCCTAAAATTGTGACATTTGGTAAGAAAATTATTCCTGCAAAAGATACAGTTGATCGGATAAGGGGAAGGCGTGTCGCATTGACGTTGAAGTTGACAAAAACATAAGAGATTTATAAATTGATAAAATATAAATGATAATTGATAAAAATATCCATAATTTGCTATTAAACCGGCTATAAATATTGTGCCCTTAGAAATAATAATAATTCATCTTTCTATTTCTACAGAGGTGTTGACAATGAATGAATCTGGTCTGTGGTAATACTAATAAAGCATATACCTAGCCGAGACATTCTTCACGGAAGAACACAGAACATCGTGAAGAAAAAAACCCCAGCAAATCTTAGGTCCAGCGATAAACCAGTTTATATCGGGTGAAACTTCTCGGATCGTAGTCGGAAGGCCTAGTTCTCCATCAGAAAGCGTCAGCTGTAATCGTTAAGTCTCTCCGTGAAGCTGGCTTGCTCCAGCAGCAAGCTCCACTTTCGAACGATTGCGTTCGGGCACGGTGCGATAAAGCATGTGTCGCGCACTTAAGTCTCGGCCTTCTCTCTCTCTTTTCCTCTTACCCACTCGATACATACATGCATGTATGCATCGTCGTACGTGCGCCAATATCTTTGGAGTAGGTAGCGAGTGTCTCCCACGGGAGTTATCTCGGATATCCCTTTTCGTTCTTGGGTTCGGCCGTGTGTGTCTGCTAGCTGGAACTCTGGCAGAGCCTCCCTCGCCGAGCCTTGCGGAGCTAGCTGAAGCTGGCAGAGCTGGCGGGCCGACTTCTTCGATGGAAGAAGCCGCGAAGATAAAAGTTCGCACGGACTTGATCGACTCGGTCGGAGAGACAACGAGCACGGGGGTGAGGAGGTAGGGGTTGGCCGAGGATGGAGGGGGGAGGGGGCTAAGCCGAACTGCGAGAGCTGACCGTACGTTAAAACTCCCTCGGGTCGACCTCACCACCCTCGCCACTTTCAGTGGATCCTCTTCTTCCTCGGAACCGTCCGTCTATCCGATCCTCCACCTTCCCTCCCTCTCCGATTCCTCTCTTCAACCCCCCTCCCCTCACCCCGTTGAACCATTGCCGTGGCAAAAGTTACACCATTACGTGATAGGGCGGTAAAGCTTCTGGGGACGGGGTCGAGACGGGTTTAGACGTTACCTACCACCCCCGCTCTACAATTCTTTAGGGGTAACTCTCATCTTCTAGACATTCTTCCCCGGAACTTTCTTCGGACAAGTATTTCTTCGACTCGCCGGCGCGCGCCGTTCCGTTGATATTTTTCCTTTTTACCCTCTTCGACCTTTTTTTTTTTTCTCTATCTTTCTCTCTGGCTTGTAGCGTCTAGATAGATGTCTCTCTCGCTCTTAACGATTCCTCTTTTTCGTCGGAATCTCCTGGCCGCACACGCCCCGGGAACATCTCCCGTACATAACTCGATGAAACGTTTTCCTCTGGAGAGAACGGCTGTTTAACCCTTTCTGTGGAGAGACTGGGTCTATTCAAATGTGTTGAGCAGGCATCAATGGAGATCTCAGTGATTAATTCTTTTATTTTAACTAGAGGTCCCTGTTTCACGTGTATTGAAATACACGTAGTGTCCTAACGTATCTGCATTCCCATTCAGTTAATGATTTTGGAAAGGAAAGTCCGATGAAAGCCATTCTCATTGCGATTAATCCGTAATCGTCCATATAAAAATCTACAATAATCTTGAAATTTTTTTAGAATTTAAACGATCCGTAATTGGGCGGCACAAATATTAACCCTTTGCACTCGGAGCTATTTTAACTGAAAAATTAACCATTCTTCCGATCTAGAATATTTCCATTCCCTAAGATTTATGAAATTTTATAGATATGAAATTGATATAGTACCTCATATAATGCCTAAATATTATTAATTGATTAGATACCGATACATTTAATAATGTAAACAATATTTTGAATAATGATACAACAATTTTTAGTGGTGTCTCAGAGGGGACAACCGAGTGCAAATGGTTAAAGAAGTTTCTCTCGTGTATGCCTAACCTAGACCTTGTGGTCATTATACGGCTTGGTCTATTTTTACTATTGGGTTGTAACATAAATACGCTCGGCTATGCTCAATATCTTTATTTATTAACAAAGAACAGAATTAGAAGCATTCAATCGAATAGTAATCTCGAACGACGGTCTACGCTGCCATGCATTAATCATGGACACCCTTATTCGGGATTTCCATTCAGTTGTAAAATCGTTGACTGTCACTGTCTTCTATTTAATCTTTAATGCTTTGAGTAGACTGCGTTCTAATTGTTTGTAAATAATTAATTAATTCAAGAACGGCTACGAATTAATTTGTGCGTCGAATATTAGTCTCTATGTGCTTGGAAATCGGTAGAGCAACTCGATAAAACATCCCCTTTTATCAAAGAACCGCAGTTTTTACATATCATTCGATGTATCCCGGATCCAACTGCGCTGCTTTACCGCGAGTAGTATTGGCTCCTTTTTTGCCTCGATCAGGATTATATTCGTTCCGCGTGGAATCTCGTCGAGAGCATATCCAGTGAAGGGTGCGGCGTGTGCATATAGCAGTGTGTGCGAGCTGACTGGATAGAGAAAGAGAAATAGAAAGAGAAAGAGAGAGAGAGAGAGAGAGAGAGCTCTTAGGGCGTCGCTCGAAGTATCGTTCCCGGAGCCAGTCACGGTAGTCGTAAAATAAAAAATTCATTTCGAGCTGCTGATGCTCGCGTTTCCCGCGGTTAGCTTATTCCGCCATTCGTCTCTCTCTATTTTGCGTATGGAAAAATTCCATCCCCCTATTCCCGGGCCGCGGATAAAGCCCCTGGAATTTATCGTGTTCCATTTCCAATTTTCTGCCCCCTCCCCTGCCCCCTGGACGGGTTCTCGCGTGAGTTCCCACCCGAAAATTAAGATCTACTCGACTTCTACGGGAGCACACGAGGCTTCACCTTATTTATTGAAACGCCTTTTCCAACCCCCTTTACTGCCGCTCCTCGATTCCCTAATTTTTCCCGGCAATACTGCGCTCTTCATCTCCTTTAGCTCGCCATTTGATCCGGCGAAATTTTAAAAAATCATTTCCGGGAACGTATGGGAATTTATTCAACATCTCCTTGTCGTAACTTGTTGCAAGCTTATTGATTTTCAAGGTTATCTCGATCAATCTACAGTAATGTCTCGATTAGAGCGACAATGCCCACGATTGTTGCAACGAAGTTATCTCTCCTCCAACTTAGTAATCTGATCTCGGCTCGGTATAAACCACTACAAACGCTTCGGGCGCAAGGAGGGATAGCGTATAAAAAAGAAAGAGATGCGGACAGTTGTCATTTTTTTTTCTTTTTATTATAGAAAATCTCATATGAGATTTATTACAACATAATTACAAAACAGAAATACATTACATACAATACAGAGTATGAAGATTACAAAACAGAATAGGTTTCTTGTAGAAATACAGATATTATAATACGAACATATGATTAATAGGAACAGTATATGAACAGAGAGACAGTTGCCATTGCCGGCACAGTTCAAAGGCCCACACGTGTGTCTATTTACACGCGCTGTCCTTCTCTATGATCGGCTCGCTCTTTGTATATAAAAAAAAGTAGTGTCTGCGCCTGGTTTCTGCAACCAAATCCCCCGAGGCTGTTGCTCTAATAGAGACATTACTGTAATAGGAAACGAAATGTTTGTGTTCGTTGAATGAATCGATTTAATTCGGATTTTTATGTGCACCTGGATGAATTCGAGTTAGGGGCAGAACTATTTCCGAATGTGGCGACCGATGAGACATCCGATCCCTCGCCGGCAACTTATGGATATCTAATACGAGTTTGAGTTTCGAAGTAGTTGCGGGCAGGGTGGGGGGAGACGTATGTGTGCAAACCCGAGGAACCCGTGTTCCCGTAGCCGGCGAATGGCGGCGGATGCGGGTGGGAAAGCACAATGAACCATGGAATGGTGGCGCTTTAATGGCGAGAAGTCGTCGAATTCCATGCCAGACTGGCGCCGAGAGTCTTCTTGAAAGCATTCGAGGAGAGAACGAGCGAGAGCGAGAGAGAGAGAGAGAGAAAGGGAGTTAGGGACTCGACGCGACGTCCCGCGTCCCAACGCTGGAAAGTCGCCGAAAGGACTCTTTGTCGAATATTCGTCTGGGTCGACGGCGATAGTCGCGGCAAATTGGTTTTCCACCTAACACTGGCCGACCAGTATCGTGTTTTACCGTCTCTACAATTTGTTCTTCGGACTTGGACGCTGATATACTCGATATGGAATGCTTTAAGACCTCCCTCGAATACTTCATCCTGACTACTTGCAAAGTATTCGACATTTTCATTAGTAGTTAATTGTAACGTCGCGCCTCGTCTGTGAGAGTATTTTCATTCGTTAAATCGTACCGAAATATTCTTTGAAACATGTTCGAGAATTTTTTCGGATTTAATAGGAGCAAACTCTGATTGTAAAAAATTCAAAACCAGTTCGAACAACTACAGATTTTAGATAATAATTAATTATGAAGTGCCTGTGGCAATAATAAGAAAAAATTACAGTAACTTCCCTATGAATCGGGAAGTTAAAATTCAAAATTTTAATGTAACAAGTTAAATTTTACTAA
This sequence comes from Lasioglossum morio, assembly GCA_916610235.2. Taxonomy (NCBI): domain Eukaryota; kingdom Metazoa; phylum Arthropoda; class Insecta; order Hymenoptera; family Halictidae; genus Lasioglossum; species Lasioglossum morio. The sequence continues at coordinate 26,834,601 of OU744326.1, forward strand.
TTCTGACAGTCGGTGTTGATTCATGTAGAGTAGAATGGTCAAGTGAAATAAAAACCACGTGCAACTCTCAACCGTGTCGGTATGCTTTGTTTTGTGGCGCCTCTTTTGCTACGTCCTCGTTACGGCACTGGTTATCTTGATTTTTCTCAATTCTTCAAATGATTATGAAACCGGCTCGCCAGGTCAGATAATCTAGTGACAACACCAGTCAGCTCGGATCGGAAACAGTATAGCAGAGACTTTAGGATGCTATTTTTTTTATGACCGTAGAAGATCCCACAGCAAGATTGCCGTATTATGATCCCCGGTTAGATCCACGGAGCTTGTAACATGGCTTGTAAAATTTCTAATGAAATTCTGTGTAACTTCGTCTGATCCCTGTACATAGTACATAACATAGTACATTGAACGATTTCATGGCACGGTAGATTCGCTCGTAAGTCTCGCTGTTATGTCTTAGCTAATTCCAGTCTGCTACAACGTTCGAAGTGTCCGTTCTATACTATATCTCTGTAGAAACATAATTTCACGGTATATTTTCCGCTGAAGTGGGGCTCCTTATGCAAAATCCAATTTGTTCGCGTCACGCGTTGGTCAACATTAACTTGACATTCCAATACAAGCATTCTAATTTTAAGAATTCACCATGACACGTAACTAGACTGCGAATCTTTATGGATTTATGGCTTATAAAAATATTCAAAAAATGCTGGACTATCAAATTCGACAGAATTTAATGCGATTTCGATTAATTTTGTACCTAGAAATGCTGTTACCAATGAAAACTTCAATTCTATGCTGAATTTTATAATCTACTGCAGGGGTCGGCAAACTTTTTTTGGAAAGGACCAGATCGTAAAATTTTTAGGCCTGGTGGGCCATAGAACAACAAAAAACCACCAGGGGTTCCAAATGTTTTTTAATAGAAAGTGATATTTTTACATAAATTTTTTATTTCACGTAATTTGATTTATATTTAATTTTTCCATGTAAAGAACAGTATTAATCCCGCGGATCGGATTCAAAACAGACGGTGGGGCAGATTTAGGTTAGGTAAAAAAAAACGTAAACCTTAAAACAGGCGACAGGCCGTAGTTTGCCGACCCCTGATCTACTGGAACTTTACTCAATTTTCGTTTCATTACCTAAATCACTTTGATTCTATTAAATTTCGAGATATTTCAGACAAAACGTTACAAAAGGAATTCATTTGTTTTCGTAACAATATTTGTAACTTCGCTCACAATTTCACTGTTCCACAATTTTGCTCAGTGATTTTCATGAAAATCTCAGAAAATCCAGACTTATAGCGGTGTCTTTGGTAAAATGGCTCATGTGAATTTTTTTGTCGATTAGAAATATTAAAAGTATAAATATGTTTTTTTGAGAAATTTTTTTAGTAAACTTCTCTATTGAAGTACATATTAAAATATCCCGTGTACGAAATCTAAATAAATGTCATATTGTCATTATTAGAAGGCAATGTATACCAACTGCGTTTAGTGCTCGGTAGTTCTAGTGTTAAAACTCTTGTGGAGAATTTTGAGCCGTCCCAAAAATTCGTACCAATAATTCCAGGAACTTTTGCAATCCACTTTTCTCCGTCTCTTTTCTTTTACCGTAGCGAAACAGAATCAATGGAAGTCGCACAGTTCTCGGCGTGACGTGCGCCTAGGGTGGGCCCCCGCAGTAAAGAAAATATTTCCGCGGGATTTGAATCGACGTTAATGCAGAATCGTGGTAATCTCGGGGAAAGCCGCAGAGGTTTGTACTCACGGCAGAGATTCCTGGTTCACCTGTCAATGGGGGAAGAGGAGCTTGCCGGTCCGGTGCAACGGTGCCAAGAAAGCACAGTCCGAGAACGCGGGAACCGGTTGAACCGGCTGAACCGGCGAAAGCGAGAAGAATGCATCGACGGCTCATAGAATCGGGGCCGATGCATTGTGACAAGACCCGCCGGCAATTAGCGGATCCATTCAACAGCCGACCCCTGATTTCGGACGTCTGTGGCCGGGGCTAATGACTCTGACAATGAAGGGACCAGGGGCGGGACAATTTTTTTTTTTTACACGTGTCTCCGACACGTTGAAACGTTTCCCCTTATCCCCTTTCCCTTCTCATTTCTTTTATGGAGCCGTAATTGGAACTACTTTGACGCCAATCGGCTGCTGCATCGAAAAGAAAATTTCGGTTCATTGTATGCTCGTATAATAATTGCTCGAAAGATAACGGACAGAAGTTCGACAGACATTACGACTTACTTAGCGAAACTACTACTAAACCGAGTAATAAATTATTGTCCCGTTCCTACGTCTTGCGTTCATTATCAACTCAACGAAAACAGAGAAGTGACAAATTAGACTGCAAGACGCAGGAATTAAAATAGCTCCAAGTGCAAAGGATTAATATCCTACAAAAACAAATGGGTTCTCTTGTTCCTTCCTGTTTTTGTTTTTTCAATTTATTTGGCTTTACATCAACGCAAACATCGTCTCATCGTTGAAATTACAAAAAGAAAGAGAATCAAACCTAAGAGATATAGAAATCATACAGAACAAATGTTAAAACCGTTAATGTCACTTTTCTACAAATTATACAAATTAAAATGAGGATGCACGAGTGCACGCGAAGTAGTAATACAGCATGTGTACCCGTGTGCTTGAAATGACACGCACTAAAGTATGTGTATGTAAATACACGTGTACGGGTGTATTATTAAATACACTGGAAGGTTGAGAGTAAAATATTGTATAAATTTGCAAGATTTTTTCCAGAGGTCCGCAATTGGTTTTTCGGTGGGAATTTCTGGGGGTTCATCAACGAGGAATAATTTCCCCCGACCGGGTTCAAGGTAGTCGGGATTCTGACGGTTCGTTGGATTCGTATAGCTCTGTACACCGTCGGGATCCATTAAGACGGTCGCAGCCGGGTCGGGAAAGGGCTTTCGAAGTTTTAGCGAAGTTTAGCCATGCCATTGTGCACGGTAAACAATGATTTACCCTCTCCCCGCCGATGCCAGAGACATTCCTTAATTACCCGTTTATTAGCTGCTCGTTTGAAGGTGCCTCGCTTTTTAATAATCACCCGGCTACGCTCTCATTGTCTCCGCGACGAGACGTTATCTCACGGATGCGACGGGTACTTTCCTAGTGAAAAATGGTCCTGCCACGACGTCGTGACAATTAGAAATTTCGCGGTTGGCGGGCCTGTTTGATCGATGGGGATGCCGTTTATAATTTTTTCAATGTCCTAATGATATGGCAGTGCCTGTTGTTTTTGCCAATTGATGTACTGGTACAAGTAGCAGTTCAATTAAAAAAATTAATCTATCAGGTGAAATAATTCCAAAATAAAACTACTTGTTGCATCCATCAATGATAAAATTGTGTCCCCCAAGGGACACTGTCTTTTAAGAGCCCAATCAAAGTATTGTTACGACGTCACGAGATGAAGTTTCCTGCCCCTGTGATATTCTAAAGATATCGCAGAGATCGAGAGTAGTCGCCTGTTGGATCGATATTGCGGTATCCGGACAACGAGGTTGTTGATAAGAAGAAGAAAGAATAATCAATAATGTGAAGAGTAAGAATAATTTAAGATAAGCCTCCGCAACAGTATGTATAAACTCGATACGAGACGATGTTTAAAAAAATCACTCTGGACCGACAAACATGGATGGAAGCGCGTAAACAAAATTTCAACCACAACGATCTCCTCGCCGAATTCCCGGAACGATCGTCTCGCGATCGTCAACGAATCCCCATCAGTCAGAGGTTTTCTTCGCGAGCAGGTTTCTCATTAAGTTCCCGGGCCCGTTTTTGCAGTAACTCTTTGTTCCTGGCATAAGAGAGGTTTTCTCGGTTACAAACAAGGAAGCTGGCGATCGTCTAGGCGCCAGTAAGAATGATCGACGTTGCTGCTGTAACTCGGTGCTGGTTCTATTAGTTGTCCGATCGTGGAGTCTAGCGCAGCGAATGGCAGGTTGAACCAGAGAGGGCAAAGGTAAGAACGAGATTCCGGGCCTCGCGTCGAAGTAGCACGATTAGTCAGCGTTGACGTGGCTTGTAATGGCTACCGATGCCGAGGTTGCTCTCGTACTCGTATTTCATGGGAGCCCGGCTCTGGGGCCCTTCTGGCTCGTTTTCGACGTCGTCGGCCGGCTCGGTGTCCTCGTCGCTCGCTGTCGGGCTTGCTGATGCTTCGAGGGTGGTTGAGTTCGTTTCATGGCTGAGCACGGCGTGTCTCGTTAGGAACTTGAGCCTCCCCCACCTTGCCAGCCACACCACGCTGGGTACAACCTACTCTCTGCCGGAGACCCTCGTGGCTCGTCTAAGGGTCTGCTCTCGCTCGCAGAGTTTACCGAGGATTGGGGTAACTTTCGGCTATGACAGCTCCCTCCTCTGGCTTCCGTTTACCCTCTCTTCCCCATCAAGTCGCCGATCCTCTCTTCTTCGTCATCCTCTTTCCACTACCTCTCCATTCTTCTTCAATTCCCTGTCCCTAGTATCTAGCTCTCCTCTGTCCTCCTCGCGACTTCATCTCGCTCTTCGTGTTTTCCCGTGTTTCGACGCCGACCGTCACCGAGAACCAACCCCCTATCCGCGCTATCCACGGCCTCGCTAACCAACCGGCTGCTATCGGGGAGACTGACCCCCGGAACTGTCAGAAACTTCATCAATTTTGCTCCTCTCTCGCATCCTACTCCCTGTCTAGCCAAAGACGTGTTCTCCCGGCTTCTCCTCTTCCCTGTTTTACAATCAACCCGGTATCATTACCATTTGCATGTCTGGGACCTTCTTCGACCATTGTCGCAGCGATTTTATTAACTTTGCCAACACACTCTAATGCAGGGTGATCCACCTAAATGTAGCCAACTTAATGTCTGCTTTAGTTGTGATGACTAGACAGCGCATTTGATGCATTTATCAGGTAAATGAGTAGGTGTAATTTGAAACGGTAAAGTATATTAAAAAAGAAGATAAATGTCTAGTTGTTGGTGTTTCTCGTTGTACACGTTAAGTGGAGATTTTGGTATTATAACAGTTAGTAAAACAGAGCGCGTAGAATGTATCGATAGATCAAACGAACATGCGACGGTATAATTTTCTTTCTCATTTTGTAAATCATTATTATCATTCTTAATAAATACTATACGTTAAAAGGTACAAAAGTGTTTCTACTAATTGCTCTCCGATACCAGTTCGGTGCTTTTTTTTGCATATCTATATTTATTTTGCATAAAGATCCGCAGTCTAGTTATGCCATAAAAAGTAAAGAAGATATGTAAGTGGTTACATTTAAGTGGACCAGGTTAATGTAGCAAAGATTTCAACGTAGAAGGATGCTTGAGTATTATTTATGTCTATTTCACTCCATATTGTTGCAATTCCGACAGACCGTATTTATTTTGAATGAAGATCCGCAGTCTTGTTATGTCATAAAAAGTAAAGAAGATATTTAAGTGGTTACATTTAAGTGGGCCAGGTTGATGTAGCAAAGATTTCAACGTAGAGGGATGTTTGAGTATTATTTATGTCTATTTCACTCCATATTGTTGCAATTCCGACAGACCATATTTATTTTGCATGAAGATCCGCAGTCTAGTTATGCCATAAAAAGTAAAGAAGATATTTAAGTAGTTACATTTAAGTGGACCAGGTTAATGCAGGTAAGATTTGAACGTAGAAGGATGCTTGAGAATTATTTATGTCTATTTCACTCCATATTGTTGCAATTCCGACAGACCATATTTATTTTGCATGAAGATCCGCAGTCTAGTTATGCCATAAAAAGTAAAAGACATATTTAAGTGGTAACATTTAAGTTGGCCAGCCTAATGTAGCAAATATTTCAACGTAGAAGGATATTCGAGTATTATTTATGTCTATTTCACTCCATATTGTTGCAATTCCGACAGACCATATTTATTTTGCATAAAGATCCGCAGTCTAGTTCTGCCATAAAAAGTAAAAGAGATATTTCTGTGGTTACATTTAAGTGGACCAGCCTAATGTAGCAAAGATTTCAACGTAGAAGGACGCTCGAGTATGATTTTTTCGTTGAGAGTACCTAGCTCATCGTTCCCGTCGGCTTAGAAGATTATTCTAAGCATGACTTCCTCGACGGTGCTCGTCAGGATCATTCTATCGAGGTCGTCGGCATCGTGGCTCATTGCGGTTACACGACATGCCCGACCCTGTTTTTGAAATTCCCGATGGACCCAGGCTAGGCAGAGAAGAGCAAGCGAGTCGGGCAGGTAGCAGGGTGTCCTGAAAATCGAACGGACAGCTCACACAGAGAGAGAGAGAGAGGGAGAGGGAGAGAGATGTAGGGAGAGTGTGCAGAGTCTGTGGAACAGCGTTAGCTGACACACGCGGAACTCGGGTGTCTGACCCCGACGGCGACGGCGACGTCGACGATGCTCGCCTCGCCTCCCTGCCAGGCTTGACGGACGCCGGAATACTTGCTGTAATTGATGATACTTGACGGCAACTGTTGCAGCCGAGCCGTATATACCTCGAGAGATCAGCGTCGAGCAGTTGGCGAAGCTTTAGCCTCAAAGCGTGCGTCGAGTGACTTTGGCGGATTCGAAGTTCTCCTGTCCGATCTGTGTTCGACTCTACGTCTCGTCGCCTTAGCCATGACCTCGTGTCCTCTCTGTCTTTCCTGTTCCATGATCCCTCTCGGCGACCTCTCTATTTGCCTTTGAGTAACCACCGTGATAAACGAATCAACCCGAGACCCGCGCGGCAAACGTCTCGAGGATAGGAAAGCCGCGTGGCTACGCCGCGCCGTCCCAGGGCCAACTTCTTCTTCAAATTTGTACCGTAATCATAATTCACCGGCGCGCGCGCGGACCGTTGTTCAACCCGGGAGTTGTTCCTCGAGTTACAAAGTAGCTTCCGGTGCTACGTAACTTCTTGAAATATTGCACTTCCAGCCCGTTCATCCATCATCGCGCGTTTTCGGCCCCGACTCCAGGTGTCTCGGCCGCCTCGCCGCGCGCCTTTTTACACAGGCCTAGAGCATTATTAACGCGCTGATGACGAATGCGTCGCGGAAAATGGGTTTCTCCTTGAGAAAATATCTGTGGTTGTCAGGAAGAACGCCGAATGTCACATTACACTTTCACTTTTTACATATTTGTTTCAAGTTCCGATCACTAATGCTTCGACATAGGACATCGGTTAAATTGCATTATTTTTCTCAGCCTTTCGAATTCGTTTTCACGACTTTTCTTCTGATAAATACATAAATCATATACTATAGGAGCTCAATTAACGCATAAACTGAAATTTTTTAAAATTGTAAATCGCTCAACTTTATTAACCCTTTGCTGCATATTGTATCATGTTTGATGAGTTAACAAATCTGGTATATAGTAAACTAATAATATATTTTCTTACTATGTTTATTTTTCTGAAAATGTTGTTTTAATATTTTTCAATATTTTTCCCTTAAATAAAACACAAACATTGACCTTCTTTCAATGTTTCCATCTCAGTTAAAAAAACCATGCAGTGAAGGGTTAAAAATTTACAATTTTTAAACTGTCGTCCCAATCTACTGGACAGTGTAGGAAAAAGGAAAAGAATTATTAACCCGTAACCACTGTTGATGGGTCAATTTGACCACATAATTACTATGTAACTAAAATAGGGCGGCAGTGGTTACGGGTTAAGGAAGAAATATGCTAATATAAATAAGATGCAAGGAGGTCTGCACGGGTTCTTCAAGCAAGCGATATATCCGGGCAACGCGGATTCCTTACAATATGCATCGACGAAAAGACATTTTCCATCGAAAGGGGTTATCCGCAGGATAGAGTGACGGATGAACGATGATCCCCGATGAATAATTGCCAGAAAGGGGGGACGAGGAGAACGACTAGGAGGCGGTAGAGAGGAGGCTGACTTTCTCATTGATAACGAGATGCGCGGTACCTGCTTTGGAACGGGCTTAACTACCAATTAATACTGCGGCCCGTGTACCGTTTCATTGCGAACTCGGGGAATCTAATTTGTCTGGCGGTGGAAGTTGCGCGACGGTGTATCTGATTTTGGCACAAGATTGCTCGCCGTGTTGCCGAACGAATTCGTAGGAACTCCCGGCGAGTCGTTAATCTAAGTTTCTCATTAACAAATCGGGTCGCTCGACTCGGCCCGCCTCTCGAAGGGAACGACGTAGAGGGAGAGAGAGAAAGAGAAAGTAAACGGCGAGGCTACGTTTGTCCTTTAAATAAGAATCCTTTATTAGAAAAACGTTTCGGAACGAAAGAGAGAGGGGGGGGGCTCAAGAAAGTAACGAGACTGAAGCAGAAGGGGGGTTGAAAAGGGGGTTTGGTAAGTTGGCCCCGATCCAGCCACCTTTTTCGGGCCGCATTTTCTCCAGCCGTGCGCCAGTGTTTCCCGCTGCTACGGGAACAACTAATCCGTTCTGTTCTTCATTAACGGAGAAAATCCTTCACGTGCCTGTTGGTTCATTCTTTTATTGGCCGGCCGCCAACTGCCGTCTTATTCGACTCGACCCCGAACACAACCTCCCCCCGCTGAACATTCTTACACCAACTGTTTACGGTAAGAAGAAAAATTTCTCGGACCCCGAGATTGAACGGTGATCTGCCTCGTGTCTGTACACTTCCTACCATTCTGATCTCTACAGAACTGCCCGTAGACTCTCACTTATGTATATACACGAGAGGGAAACATCAATTTTGTTTTTCAAAATAATGTTAGGTACTCCAATGTTATTTGTATTCATTTCAAAAATGTTTCTTCTTTGTCCGATCGTTTCTCGAACTTGCTCGAATCGTTATGCACCGTGATTCATTTATTTCTGAATAGAAAATGGATGTTGTAGAATACTATCCCTTTGTCGGAGCCAGGGCTTCGCAGAAAGGGAGAGGGAGGCTCGGTTTCATCGAGGTTATTTTGACTCTGGTCGTGTGTCGCAAGCCGATAGAAGCTCCGCGACGGTTCGGCGCACGGCTGTTTGCAATAGTTGGTACGATACACGGTGATATTGGATTCAGAGGTAGCGGTAACGACGAACGGGGTAGTTGCGCGAAGGGGTGGGGGGGATGGTTTTGCGCCGGGAGTTACGGGCCATTGATAGCATCGGGGGCGTTGGGGCGCTGTCGTTGTCGTCGTCTCCTTCGCTAAACGAATCCCGCCAAGTTCGCATAACTCAGCAACCAGACTGCGTTGACGTCTATTTTGTCCGGGGGACGAACTACCACCCGAACAGGAAATTCCTGCGCGCTTCCTGTGCACGGGGGCGGGACGGGGAAGGACGAGGAGGGACGGGGTTGAAAGATAAAGGGAACAGGGCCGAGCGTGGATCCTCCGAGTTGTACATTCACGCCCGTTTCCCACCGTGTCCGCCCCGTTCCTCGAATTCACCCCCGTTTTTTTTTTCACTCTTTCCTCACACACTCTGCAACCCTCCGTTTGCCGTTTGCTTTATTCCCCTCTTTCTACTTTTTTTTTTCTTTTTAGACGCGTGCACGCTCGGTGATCGAATTATCAGAGCCGCGGTGCGAGAAATATATTTATTGGTCGTGTTATAAGGTCGTTGATGAATGGCGCTGATTGTCTAATCGTGATTAGACTACGGATTTTATGCGTTTATGAGAAAAATTAGGAGATTCAATTCTGAACAGTAAATGGATTTGAAGAATTTATCAGGTCGTTCGGAAAGTCGTTTCGTTCTCTTGAGGGAAAATGAAAGCCAGCTTTTTTAACATTCAGAATAGATTTTATAACATTTCGTAAGGATCGTGCTTGTAGAATTTCTGTTTTTTATTAGCATTGCATTGTTTAAAATGCAATTTGCACCGTATAAAAGTGGTACGTTTTCTCCTTAAACAGCGTACAACTTTTTCTTTCTCGTTCTACTGCATTTTTACCCTGACGGTAATAAAAATGAAAGAGGATCGATAAATAACGTACAATTATTTTTCTATGAGGTTTTCAGACTCCCACAGAAAGTATTCCATCTCCTAAGATCATTTACCTACATATATAGGAAACGCGTGTTCCTCCTGAAACCCTAATTTCATTCACGTTACCATTGTACCCTCCACAGACCCACCCCTTATTCTCTCTTCCTCTTTTTCTTTCTCTATGTTTTTTTATCTTCCTTTTCCCATTCGCTTTGTTTTCTTCCCCGTCGGCCCCGCTACACCAGTTTCTCTTTTTTTTTTCGGTTTTATTTCTGTTTCCCTCTCGCCGCTCGGTTTTCCCCCGGTGTTCCGTTTCCCGCCTCCTCCATTTTACCTCGTCGCTTCGCATCGCGAGGGCTCGCGAGTTAAAACTTTTTACGGCGAACAACACACAGCCGGAGATAGGGCTCCGCCCCGTAATTCCTCGGCCCCGTGGACGCTGCAATAAAACGGGAAACCGTGAGGGGCCACACACCAGGCGAATCCTCCGATAGCTTTAGCACCTTCGCTCGGTCGCCTCGCGATACACCTGAGTAATGCGCGAACGCTTGTCCGTGAGCAGCACCCCCTTTTGTTTCGAGGTTGGTCCTCTCTCAATGGTGCTTTTTGCGCGCCGTGATGCCGGTTGAATTTCCTGCGGTACGTTTACTATGGAATGTTACATCCACCCCCTCTCTCCCTCGGGGAAGGGGTTGTTCGAAAAATGTTTGCTCGATGCGGTTTGCTCTCGCGAATCGATGCCGATCCGCGATTCTTTGCTCTCAAAGGTAATTGAACGTTTAAACGAACTCTATACCTCTTCTGTATAATATCCGGACAGACTCCTGATGAACGTTTTGAACAGAGGATATTGTTAAATGTCGTCTTTGTTCCCGTCTAATTCCTGCTATCAATATTTTAAGCTTCAACTCTGATTCTTAAACGAATGATGATGTACTTGTATCTACTGTATGAATAGAATTAAGTTGCTTTATTTGTTTCATTAGGTATGTTAGGGTAGTTTCAACATTGTACATGTTTAATCAATGTTTCTTTATGTCGATCGTAGAATTGTCAATAAAAAATACATTGATGTCATCGGCGCACTGGTTCGATCAATTGTTATTTTAAAAAGCTCTGTTTGCAAATTACCACATTAATTTCAATGTTTCGATCTTACTTTAGTTCATTTTCAAGAAATAATCTCCTCTGTAAATTATGTATGTAATGGATATTTGGCCCCCTCAGGGTTTCAAATCCCGTTCCACACTTCTCACCTCTACCAACCACTCTCCCTATCGCCTATTTTAGCGGGACCTACTTTTTATTACGGTGGGTTACGAACCACCTTGCGTCTGTAAATTATTAACCCTTTGCACTCGGAGCTATTTTAACTCGAAAATTAAACGTTTCTTCTGACCTACAATATTTCCATTCTCTATGATTTGAAATTGATATAATACCTCATACAATACTTAAATGTGTAGTAATTGATTAGATACGAAGATAGACATATCTGATAGTGTAAACAATTATTTAAATAATAGTACAGCAATTTTTAGTGGCGCCTCAGCGGCGCCACTCGAGTGCTAAGGGTTAAACGTTATTATATTTTACTGTATGTTAATCAAGATTGAGGAAAACTACTTGTTCAATTGTACATGTACACATCATTTAGCTTATACAGAAAAGTTCTCCTGAGAAAAAGGGATCAACAAATGATGAAAATGTCCAACAAACTTTCTAGTATCGTTGATTTAACTGTATCACTTAAAACGACGAAGATATTGAAGATTAAAATCGTAGGAGATCGTATGTGCCCATAATTATGAAAGTGTTCTAAAAAATACATGACTGAGTCTCCAAGATTTTGATCTACAATATCTTCGTCGTTTTAAGTGATACAGTTAAATCAACGATACTAGAAAGTCTGTCGGACATTCTCATCATTTGTTTAACCATTTTGCTCAGGAGAACTATTCTGTACAAGTAATGAAAAAGAGACTGTGTTAAGTGAACATGTACAAGACATGTATTTCTTGTTCCGATATTGAAATAACAAGCACTATCACGTTCGGTTCATTCGTCACAATATCGTAAAAATTACATCGAGTTCATTCAGCACGATACCGTTGAACGTCGTAAAAAAAATTCGAAATACTGCCACGAGGTTTCGAAGTGGTCACAATCGAATTTCTACAATAATCTGTGAAAATCGACTAAATCTCGTGGTGCTGCGCAGCGAAAGAAGACGTCAGCACCACAATGCCAGTAATAGCAACAGCTGTACGTACATGTATATTCCATTTGATCGAAATGGATGTTTCAACCCTATGGTTAGACTATGAGTCGGCCATGCACTCAGGACATTAGGTTCCATTTTCCCGAGTGAAGAACTTCGGCGAACGTGCACTTTGTTCGCGGAGGGGAACAAAAAAAAAATGACGAGCGGATGCTAGAAGGCTTACACCGTGGCCACGTGACCGCGCGACCGTACGATAAACCAACAATCATGAAATAACAGAGACAGTTCGATTTTTTTATTATCTTTCGTAGTCGAAACTGTCAATATCCCATTGCGATCAACTATCGTGCGACAAAGGTCGTTCCTCTCTCCCCTCCACTCTCTCTTGTCCGCCTATTTACAAACCATTTACAACCACAAAGGAAAACCGATTCCTCTTACAGGCAACGTAATCTCTTTTCATTCCCATTTCGCGTTCGATAATCCGCGACCCGTGCCGCTCGCCAATAAAACGCAATCCCGCGGAGGGGCGGTAGAGAAACGCGAGTAAAGTGTTTCACTTTGCGTAACGAGGTGGGGTTCACGCGAACCGGAGCCATTCGCGGAAACGATAACGCGCGGGAATAAGCGCGATAGCGAGTTGGTTTCGCGAGCGAACGCCCCGTTGCTAGTAGGACACCAGGTGCGTGCGCCGATTGTTGCGTGGCGGCGCGGCTTGCCAGTTTTTCCGCGATTCGCCTCGGAAACAATCTAATTGACTATAAAGGCCGGCACTCTTTCTTGAAACGGACGTGCATTTCAATTTCCTTCAGCGAATTCGCCTTTCGGACTCTGATGCGAGCTGATAGTCGGGTTCTCAGACCGTGATAAACTCGTAGACACGGCATGGGTATAGTGCCAGGGTTGTTTGAGAATTTTTGATTCAATAAGAACTTGGTGAATTAATCTGGACACCAGCGGGATAAGTATAGCAATCGTTCAGGATTCTTTCAATGAAGAGTTACCGAGGACTCGTTTAACCAATCGCATTGTCCATCATAGCTCGTGTAAATGCGAAACAAATAACCGCAAAAACCTAAGATGTAAATGTTAACTCATCAATTTGAATGAAAAAACATCGAAAAGTAAGTGTTTGTCTTGTTATTTTATCGTTTTTTTTATTACTGTGTTAATTTGACACTGAGGGACAGATTCAGTTCGCGAAATGAGGGATGGATGAGGGTTAAGTAAAACTGCCCGCAACCGAGAATGACTGTCCGAATTATCTGTCGAGCAGGATGACGGCTCCCTGTTATGTGTGCCACAAAAAAGAAATGTTTCTATGGGCTCCACAACTCCTTAGGTAAATTAATTGTCGGTATTAAAGCCAAGAACAGGTGTGGCCAGGAGTCGAAGAAGGACAAATGGACAATGGACAGAGGACAATATTTTCGGCTAGAGGAAAGGAGAGAGTTCAAGGTCCTTTCGGCTCCTGGACAGCGGGGTTTTAGTGGGTATATCCTACCCTTAATTTTATTTCGGATCTATGAGCCCACACTACCCCCTCAACCATCATCGGAGAGGGGGTGTGCGTAAAATACCCCGCTGTCCTTAAATAAAAAGAACAAAAAATGGTAAACTATCGGTAGCTCTCTATTACAACATCATGGGAATAGGGTTCGAAAATTGTACGAACACCGAAAACCAGTGTCAGTTATCGGACTGACGTGTATGAATCGACCTTAATTCATAAAATGTGAAGTAAGAAGGGGTAAAATATTATTCTAGGATCTTCTATGCAACTATGTCTGAGGAGCAAATATTAAAAAAAATTTCAAAAACTTGTCGATGGATCCTTCCATTCGAAAATCAATGTCTATCTACGTGTCTACTCTTCTCTCCAAAACATTCTGACGTGACGTCCAACAAGGAATGTTCGAGCGTAATCAACACGCGATTGAAACTGATTGCGAGGCGCGCCTAAGCCGAATAATCCAGTCTTGAAATATATAACGAAGTTCCGAGCCAGTCTTCTAATAAATTACACGTCCTCGGGAGATATTAGACGACGTATATTCAATATTCTAAGTCCAGACGGCCGAAGCCAGGCCAACTAACCCAAAAGAAAAACGGGCGAAGAAGGTGAAGCCCCGTTCTCTCTCCGGAGGTTATGGCGTTCAGCACTCACTCCCCGGAATAATTACGATATCATGGGGTAGATACTGTGCAGGGTGCACCAGGGGTTAGCGTTCGCTGCGCATGAACGCATGCATTAGATAAACCGAGCAGCTCTAGCAGAGCCAGACACTGCACAATACATACATACATATATATATGTACAGTATATACATATAGCACCTCTGCTATAAAGTTGAAGACGCGTTTGCTCTTTTTTTCGCAGAACTATTCGACGATTTGCCGAGGTTTATTTCCCAGCGCGGCACGCCGCCGCCGTGGCTCGGACCCATTCAATTCTCCATTCGAATATCGGTCGGACAGTCTCTCGGCTCGCGGGGCTGAATTAGTGATATCCGTAATATCGGATATTCGCGCGCGAACTGGCTTTACGAGAATATTTTATCGAGCCCCGGCGCGCAATCTGCGGATCTAGGCATTCCGTGTGCTCGCCCCGGCCACGTGAATGATACATTAGTTTGATTAGCTTGCTGTTATTAAATCTCTGATGGACCGGTCCCGATAATGACTCTGTTCGGTAATATCGCGTGAACCGTGTTGTATTCCGAGTGATCCGGTTCCATCTGCCACCTGTGCGAGCCGATTGCTCGATAATGGCTTCTAATTACGGCCTCGGAATCTCCGACAAAAGTAATCGGGTACAGGGCTCGACGATGAACAGTAGATCGGAGCGAAAAATCATTTTTTTTATCGAGAACGGTACACACTATTAATCGTACTTCGTGGTCGCCCTTTCGCCGTCTGTAACGGAATATACTTCGATTTTGATATTTGATATTGTAGGATTGAAGACGTCAAAAGGATAATACGGTCGTAAACACGGAAGTAGTTTAACATTTAACTTGAAACATAATGAGTACAATTAACTAAATTAACGAATCTCTCCGTTCGAGATCATACACGTCTTTTCCTTCTCGCGCGTCGTACAAGAATAATTTTTTTTTTTTATTTTGGAGCATTTTGAACCCCTACTGGGTTTATTTTGCTTTATATGAATAATATAAGTAAATACAGTAATGTGGAATACAAGAATAATACAATATGTCATGGATATATTTGGTCTTCTCACCTTTTACCAACACTCTCCCTATCGCCTATTTCAGCGGGACCTACTTTTTATTACGGTGGGTTCCGCACCACCTTACAAGAATAATACAATAAGAATTTTTTAATAATACAAGTGAGTATAACAGTAATGTTCTTCAGCACTAAATACGTTGGTTACAATTTTAGAAACAAGAATAATTTAATATCGCGTGTTATAAAATGCGAAGAACGCAATCAATAACATTGATAACAGATAACGAATCGTCGGAATTTATATTTGACATTTTCCCAAAATTTTCAAACTTTCGGCTGAATGCGCAACCTGAATGCATCATCGCGCAACTGTGGGATTTTGATTCAGTCATAAGGCGTTTTCGATTTCGAAGAGAATGCGTTTCTTCGCTCCACCAGTCTAATGAATCAGTCCTCTTCGAGCGATTGAGGATGTACTATTACGAGGATGCTCGGCTATCCAGCTTCTTCCTTATCGCTCGTTCTCGCTCCGTCTCGCGAGCTTCACGTCAAAAATAAACAAGGGGGAGTCACGAGGTCGGCGCACTGGGCCAAGTGAATTCATTAAGGGGCTCGTTGCCCCGTTAAAACTGTTCCGACACGCGCGCGTGTCTCCGAAGCCCGGAGACTACTGGCGAAGCTGTGCGAGTCGACGCGGCCGCCCTGCGAACCCGCCTTAAGCCGTTGCGTGCGCCAGAATTCCGCCGCGCTGTTAATTGTCTCTGCCGGGGATATCGCAGGTTCATAACTCTCCGGGTCGCTTCACCGAGTCTCCAGCTGTTCAGTTATTCACCGAGCCACCCCTCCGCTCCTCTCGCCCTAATTGGCCTAATCGGAACACGATTGCGTGCGCAATGTTCGGCCGCAACAACTCCTTTCGGCGCGACCAAGCCGCTTCCAGACTTTCTTCCGTTCTTCCTATGTGGAAAACGAAACCAGACATCTACTAGCACACTCGTGACGCTTCTCCGATTCGAATGAGTCCAAACACGACGCCGTTTGAATCACACCCCACTGGTTTAGTATAGTTTCTTCTCCAACACCAGATTTATTTTCATTTAACACTAGAACTATCGAGCACTAAACGCAGTTGGCATACATTGCCTTCTAATAATGACAATATGGCATTTATTTAGATTTTGTACAAGGGATATTTAAATATGTACTTCAATAGAGAAGTTTACTAAGAAAATTTCTTAAAACAACATATTTATACTTTTAGTATGTCTAATCCAAAAAAATTCGCATTAGACATTTTGACTTGTCCGGTAGTTCTAGTGTTAAAGGACCCCGCACTAATCATATGGAAAATCTATCCAGGTTAAATCAGTTGGATTTTTTTATATGTTGTAGCTTATGATCTACTGAACAAAAGATGTAATGGACACAAAGTTCAATAATGGACAGTTAGTTATCGAGTTATAATCAGTCAAACATGACATATCGAGCTGCCTAATACTCAAATCTCGAGAAGTATTTATTTTTTGGAAAAATGTTTGAAACAAAAATAGTAGACTTTCACAAAATCTGTTAGGTGGTGTCATTAGTTTTTTTTTTAATTTTGAATGATCTTGAAAAAGTCTGTGAACAGAAATCTTTCAGAAAAATCTTTGCGTGTCACAGCAGAGATAAGGAGCCCGCGGTTCGTCACTCCCGTAGTATTTTTTCACTCTAAACCCTCTGTCCGTGATCCGTGTGAAAATCAAAGGAGTGGGGTGGCGGCAAGCGTGTTAAGTAAATATACTTCCCGAGATTTGAGTATTCTTTTTTTTTTTATTTTGGAAATCTCATATGAGATTTATTACAACATAATGCTTAGTACAGATTATTACATAACAGAGTATTAGTACAGAGTATATTGTATGGTATAACAAAAATATTATTTACAATATAAAAATCAAAAATTCTTAGGCACGTAGGTTACATGTATTCAAGATTTGAGTATTCGGCAGCACGAATTTGTCATGTTTGACTGATTATAACTCGATAACTGTCCATTATTGAACTTTGTGAACATATAAAAAATTTGTTGAACATATAAAAAATCCAACTGATTTAACCGGGATAGATTTTCCATATGATTAGTGCGGGGTCCTTTATTTAGATTTAGATTTTGTTCGTATTGCCGTGGGACGCTGCTAATACTAGTCTCGGAAGTCCGTTTCAGACATTATTCGAGTCCGTCGTTCCATTGGTAGATTATTTAGAGGATACCCCTTCGCTATCTCAACTTTTTCCCGTCTCGATTCGCGGTATCGTTATTAAAAATTCTCGGGAATCGCGGCCGGGGCGTAATCACTCTCCCGGGACGTTGAACCTGCTGGAAAAGCCACCTCCCATTGATTTTTCATCTTTCCCAACGGAAATGTACTCGGCTTCGATCGAGACTCTTCGAGGTCTTTCACGCGATGCTGCCTCATTGTTTTCGATACCTCGGCGATGGACGGTAACGGTTTAATTTGGTGAACTCTCCGAAGCTTTGTGATTTATTTGCAAATCGGACACGAACTTCTGCGATGATTTAATTGAATGTTAGGTTCAATCACGTTTCGCAAAGAATTTGCTCGAACAAAATGTTTCGTCATGTGACACTTCATATAGCAAAAGACGAAAGCTTCAGACTCAATTTATTAACTTTCTCTGGCTTCTAGTAATATTCGGATGATTATGCAACTTTGAGCGTTACTACTTTTCATAAAAGAGGCAGATTACAATAAAATTAATATAATGTTGGATTGTTCTTTTTTTGGTTAGGATTGACACATCAACTCTATTGCGTTGCTCTGTGAACAAAGTTTTTTTACTTCATTATTTTACACTCTATAACTCTCTTATTTACACTATTTATAATTTACAACACCCTTACCTGTGACCAAAGAAACGACATTAAAGTTATTATTTAAGATGTCAATTCCCTCTTTATTATACTAATTCTAATTCAGCTTTCTTCTCCTTCTTCTACTTTCTCCCTCTACCGGGTAAGCCGGTCACTACTCTAATTCAGACCTAAAGAAATATATTTTCTTTACATTAATATAGAAATGTGATACGAATGTATGCACCGTTGAGATAACACGATCGTAGAAATTGTCCATTAGTCGCAAGAATGAAATTTGATGGAAAGTAGAGGGCCCGCCAGTGTCACGCCTTATCCCACAAGCCTCACGTGTCTCTCCGGAGACGGATCATTAATTTCTCGTGTCGTGGCGAGCTAATTACCAAGTAGTCGTGGGTGACCGTGTGGTACCGTTCGCTTCCAGGAATTGTGGAATATGCAAGAGCCAAGCTGACTGGCCTCGGAGTACAGTTACCGTAGAATCCGTTCCAAGATAGCGAGAACCGACCAAATCCGTAGAAAATGATTTCGCGTCTTCAACTTCGAAACCGGAAGAGAAAAATCGATCGTAGCAACCTTCCAATCCTAGCCAGCCAAGTCTTGCATCTTGTACAATAATAAAAAAACGTACGTGTTCTCCGAAGTTTGACACGACCTCTCAATTCCAGGATTGACAGGACATCGCAATTGTAATATTTTGTTATGGAGAATACGGTACTTTGGTGTTAAGGATATGTTACGGCCCGCATATTTTATAAAATTAGAAGGAGATTAACTAATATACAATTCTCCCGAAACGACGGTGATAGGCGAATATACAAGGTGTCACAGACACAATTAGGAATACGATTAGGAATAATTCTACACGTAAAAGTCAGACGATATTGAAGAATATTAATAATAATAAATAATACTGAAGATTCAGCGAATACATGCGCTATTATTTGAATCCCACCGCCGGCACCTCTGGAAATATTCCATGTGCCATTTAATACTGTGGTGCCCAAGGTGATTCGGAACCCACCTTAATAAACTGTAGGTATCGTCGCCAAATAACCTTAAACAAAAGAGTTGAAAGCGATGTAAAATAATAAAATAAAAAAACGCGGTAAAAAGAACACATGCGCTATTAGATAGGGATCGTCTGATGCGTCTGACCACGACCAACCGATTCTACTGTCTGATTTTTCAACTAGTTCTTCTGGGAAATAATGCGTCAAGCGAAAAAATGTTGTTCTATCGTCTCACTTTCGCATGTAGAATTATTTCCTAATCAATCGTTCATTGTATGCGGGACACCCTGCACAAACGCACCTTCATAAAAATCAGAGATCGCGGTGCAGCGGCGATGAGTCACTTCTGTCGAGCCTACAGCGAGCAGAGATGATCGCGGCAGACAGAGAAGCGTTATTAAACCGCTGCCACTTTCCAGGAAATTCCGTTTCAGAAATAGTTGCCGTTCCACGCAGCTCCTATCAGTTAATAAGGATTAATTCCAGGGGCGTGGCTGACGCATTGGCAAAGTCACTCGTACGAGAGGCAGTCTCCGCGATACCGTTTATCATACCGTGAACCGTGAGCCCGGCCCAGCCGACCAGCAGAGAGAGAGAGAGAGAGAGAGAGAGAGAGAGAGAGAGAGAGAGAGAGAGCCCCCCTTTTCGTGTGCCGCCCCCCTGCTTCCAGCAAAACCCCCGGTTTTCCCGAATGTGTGTATACATATATATGTGTGCATCGCGAATCCGCCCCGGAACTTTCCCGGCAAGTTCCGCTGATGGCGGGCATAAATAACAAGGGGAATCGCGTTTGCACGCGCCGCCGAGAAATTTTCGGAACGCGGTGGCTGGTTACGCCTATGCGCCGCGCGCACGTGCTACGCTTGAAGAATTTATCGTGACAAGGAAGATAATACGCTCGTGATGCGCGAGACGATGCTCGATTCTAACGGACTAACAAGCAACAGGGGCTCCTCCGATCGTGTCCTGTTCATCTCGCACGCAATCCTCGGCTCTCCAACCCTTTTCGACACTGCGACGATGATACTCGAATTTTTAACTCTCTCCTTCGACGATTTCACACACCAATTCTGATTTCTAATCAATTCTGAACAAGTAGAGTCTGTTGTCTCCGCACGCAACCCTTTGCAGTCCCCGCCCCCTTCAGCTGAAAGCAACATAAACCACCCTTAATTTAAGCGAACTGGTTCGAAAATGGACCTACCAGGTAACAAATTGAAGTGACTGCAGTTTTTCGCAAATGTCTCAAAAATTAAAAAATTCTCGGAGTTCAAATTTTATATTTGTGGTCCTTCCACAATCACATGCTCCAAATTTCATGTTATTATTATTATTTATTGTAGACGGACTGAAGTCCTTCGACATAAATGTTTACTATAAAAAAAGAGAAATATAAAAGACTACTTGTCTAATAAGAAAGAAGGGGATGCACAAAAACTAACGGTATAAACAATATAGTATTATCCTATAATCCTGCGTAGCTGCTTTTTAAAATTTATAGATACTGCTCGAGTCTGCAATAATGCCATTCATTGGATTAATTAATCTATAAGTTTAAAGTCCTCGCTGTATTGATCTTTATTGATTATATATATGTAATCAGCCACCGGTGTCTATTCGGAATAATATCCCAAAAATATTATATAGTTTTCGATTAGAAAAAAAATTGTATTAAATAGTACTACGAAAAATTGAAACCACTGTACAGTCAAGGTACAGTTCGAGGATGCCCGAATGAAAAAGGCTGACGACTATAATATAAAATATAAAGTCCTTGCTTTATTGATCTTTATTGATTATATATATATAATCAGCCACCGGTGTCTATTCGGAATAATATCCCAAAAATATTATATAGTTTTCGATTAGAAAAAAAAATTGTATTAAATAGTACTACGAAAAATTGGAACCACCGTACAGTCAAGGTACAGTTCGAGGATGCCCGAATGAAAAAGGCTGACGACTATAATATAAAATATTAAAAGAAGAAGTGAAAATGAACGTTATTATTTTGCATAAAATTCGACGATCTACTGACGACGTTTCGCAATCCTCGAGGCGCCTCGTCAACGAGGCTTCATCGCGACATTTCATTTTGAGGTGTACGTTCCGTTCAGAGGAGAGCACGACCGGAACTTGCGAGAGGATAAATTCAGCGCGTGACGTCACTATAGTTCGTCTTAACGGGAGTGTCTGCAGCGCTTTTCCCGGCTAATCAGATTTCGCTGGGTTGTCTCGCAGGACCGTGCAGGCGAACGCGATGCTACCCTCGCCAGTCGCTCTCGCTATCGCCCTCGCGACCGCCATTGTGCTGCTCTGGATACTATTATATTAGCTATATACAGGTTGCCCGTACACTCGAAACGTTGAACACGGTCCGCCAGTTTCGCTGCTCCACGGCATGCTCCTTCTCTCTCTCTCCCTCTCTCTCTTTCGACGCCGATAAAATCAGGAAAGAGGATTCTCTGTCTTCCTGGATCTCGCCGTTCAATCGTCCAAGTCGGCTAAATTAGCTGCGCCGAGATTGATCGATGTATAGAACAGTACTTTGACGCAGGTCGTCTGCGGACCGTTCGCAGCCCGTTTCCAAGAAGAATATTGCTCCCCGTTAGATCCTGCTAATTAGGGCCCGGGAAAAATGAACTGTACCCGTCCTATCGGCACCACAGATCATATTGCTTATTCACAGACCGGTTACTTGAAATGTTTAATAATTACAATTGAAGTTATCGTAAACGTACAAGTAATTATTTAAGAAGATTGCCTCCGGGCACATAAAATACAAAATACATGTAAAATCTTCCATAGACAGTACTGTGTTCCATTTAGTTGATCCTCCCTCGCAGACTTTGATCCCTGCACTCGCGATAGCAAAGATAATGCACTGGGAGGAATCGTTGCATAATTAAAGCTCCGACAACATGGTCTCGATTCAAAAAAGCTTTTGCTCCACTGTAACGCAAGCAGACCTATTTCGAGCATCGACAAAGGGATCTTTTTGATACAAAAGGGCGTGGATGGATCGTGGGTCGTGTCGGTCAGATAATCGAAAATCCGAGGTGCACAGGGCGTCGTGCAAAATTATCTGGCAATTATCATTTGCTCGTTCACAGTCCCCGCCCTCCGTTGTGCGAGATACCGGGGGTGGGTTGGTTATTAATGCGAAGGAGCTTCGACTGCGCAAATAGAAATAGTCGGAAGTTCCGTTCGGACGTTCCGGCCGCCGCCCTAGCACGGAAATAAAAACAAAAAGGCGTATTTCTCGCGGCGGCGACGTCAACGTCGACGCCGCGTTTGTGCATACCTTTATTAACTTGCAAATGACGGCGGTCTGTCGACCCCTTTATCGACCGTTGCCGACCGTGGAAACGGCTCGCGGCGATAAGTCGAGTCAATAAACCGCGCTTCGTTCGGTAAGCAACCAGCCAAGAAGCTATTATTACGTTTAACCGGGGAGAATAATTCACCGATCGGCCGTAGCCAGGGGAAACGAGACCTGCCAAGGAAAATACAACCCTCGGCCAGCTCGAACCCTTCGAGACATTGTCCTGGACGAAGTTTCGCGTCTGGGTCACGCGGATTTTCCCATTGCTTTAGAGGGTTGCTCGTCTATATCTTGCACCCCATTTCTCATGGTACTACAGCATAGTTTCTATTACAGCAAAAATGTTGCGCACGGTAAATGCGACCAAATCCCCCCCGAGACTGTCGCTCTAATAGAAACATTAATGTATGTCATGGATATTTGGTCCCCTCAGGGTTTCAAATCGCGTTCTACACTTCTCACTTTTTACCAACAGTCTCCCTATCGCCTATTTCAGCGGGACCTACTCTTTTTATTACGGTGTGTTCCGAACCACCTTGGTCACCACAGTTTTTTAAAATAGCACATTGAATTAATTCAAGAGGTGCCGGGCGCGGGGAATCGAACTCGCGACCGCCTGGTCGCAGTCGCGCGCTCTATTTTTTTTTATATTATAACGGTTTATTCAATAATTCAATGTATACAACTGTTTTACATTGGTCAGTGTAGTGATATAATCTACTTAAATCTTTCAGTCTTCGAAACTTTAATAGATTGACTGACCCCATGTTGACGCTCTCAATCGTTGTTTATTGTCTTTGTTTTTTATTTTAGTCTTTGCTATTTTATATCTAGTGATTATATGTTAGTTACTATTGTACTTTTATTTCTTAATGTATACGGGTCCGCATAAAAAATGTGTAAAAAAATGGGTCTTTGTTTTGTGTTCTTCACGGTATTGAGAACTTACGCTATTTATATTATTTACAACTATGTACAATGAGAAAAATAAACTTAGAACTACATAAGAAAAAAGAAAAAAAAACAGAAGGAGAAGAACTTAATACCTAATACTTAATACTACTTATTATTAGGGTTACCCCTTCTTTCTTTATTAGCTATTTTTTATTATTTTATTTTGTATTTTAGGTCTATTTGTGTTTTTCTTATATTTTATTTAGTTTTTTGTACTTCTACCTTGTCAGTCTTTAGTCACAGTCTTCTAGCCACCAGTATCTTTTTTTTATTGCTGCTGTATTTATCTTTGGTGTCTTCTTCTGGCAACGCCGTGTTGTATATTATTTTGTGTGTTGTGGTTGTGCAGTCTATGTTGGGGGGGGCACTTTATTCTTTTATCGCTAGATTTCCTGTCAATGTGGTAAATTATTGGTATATTATTCTTGTCTAGTATTCTTCCTGTTTAGTCGCGCGTTCTATCCACTGACCCACTGCGTGCCGTAATAGAAACATTAATGTAGTTGTTACATATGATGGACATCCAGCACCTCACTTACCCCTTCGAGACGATGTCTGGGAGTTCTCCAACGAGACGAGCTTGATTTGCCCGAGTAAATGGCCGGTGAAATTGTTAACGTCCATTTTCACCAGGAATTCAAATTTCCTAGGCGGTGTACGCTCGCCGGCATCCTCGAGTTGTCGCATCCAATTATTTAAATGTCTCGGATACGTTGTTCCTTCGCCGCGAACCTGTTCTCGGGGAAGAATCGTTCGAGATAATTCGAGAGCACGATCGAATTCGCGTCCCGCGCCGGTAGTGTCGATAGTTAAAATTCTATGATCTTTCGGTAACCATTCGCTAGCCACCCGGTAGACGGTGTGTTTAATATACAACGGACACGGCACTGTTCTTTGTGGTATCGACTGCCAGGTAGATTGGCTGTCAGCTATCGATCAATCTGGGAATGCTACGGCGAACTTCCTTGCGACTGCACCGGGTGATTGATCGACCGCCGGCTCCGACGATCGTTCTTCGAAGTTGAAGCCCCGGTGTCTCCCGTGGACAATCTGTCCATTAATATTGTTAGCAGAGCAGAATTAATGCTAAACTTGCGGATTTTTACTGGATACGCCGCGTTGATCTTTGGGACAGTGCCGCCTTGGTTTGTGCTGGACGTGCTTGATCTATCTTCAGGATCTTCCTGACGACTTTAGAGTCGCACACAGACTGGTATTTGGCTGATCCAGCTGGCTAAAATTTTCTATTGCTCAAAATCGATTCGATTTAATATGTTTTATTAAATTATGCTGAGATTAATGGCTATTGCAGTTATCGCGTGCGGTGAGGACCGATGAGCAATGGGGTTGGTTCGAGGGACTACCTGGCTCTCCCAATAATCTGTTATTTTTTACCTGGGGGTAGTTCTACGCGTCTCTATAAACAATCTTAAAACAATCAAGTATCAAGAGGTATCAAACAATCCAGAGAAGGAGCACCGCAGGAATATTTTGCATAGTAATCACGAGACTGTAGATCTTTATGCATTTGTGGCTTTTGAAGATTTCCAAAAAAAGCTGCGATATAAAATTACACAAAATTCAATAGGAGTTTTGATTATTTCAGATCTACAAAAGTTGCTACCACTGAAAATCAAATTATATTTGTTTTCGCTTTCTTAAAATTGGTCTAGAAAAGTTGTAAATTGATCATCCCCTTTGAATGCAATTTCCGCGCTTATCAGCTTCATCCCTCAGCCGCAAACACAATGGCGAAGCACTCTGGGACTCGGTGAAATCGTCAAAGGTGTTTAAGACTGTCGTACGCAGATCGCGATCGCCTTGCTCACGGATCGAGGGATCGATACCGATCCGGGCGCTCTCAAACGGAGCCGATTTTCAAGCATGCACCGCAGGCGATCGCTATCTCGCGCATACATCAGCGGCAACGAGCGCAATAATAACGTTGCCGATCGGGCAAATCAAATCCGTATTATCAGCGACTTGATACCGCTCGAGATCTACGAGCCGGTTGATTTATTAAGAAGACCGTCTTCCGAACCGGTTTCTCTTCGGACATCTACACGGTGTCCCAAGAAATTACGTTTACGATTCCAGGTGAAGGGGGACGGGTCTCCTTGAACTTTATTTCTGTGAGCGTAACAATAGAATCGAACGGTGCTCGACGATGCAACGAGTCAGAAACGCGTGAATCCTAAAGATGCCACGTGAGATTGCACCTGCTCCGAGCAGCACGGCTCTGCCCCCGTCTGGCCCTTAACTCACTTATCCTTGCCACAACTGCGTTTCCGGTTGATGAATATTATCGGCGTGCGAGCGTTGAACCTCTCCCTCTCCGGTCACCTGGACAAGAACCGTCTGCCCCAGGTAGATAATTTATCAATTTTTATTTCGCCCCGTTCCGAGCATCGAACCGGTGCGCCGCGGCACGGCAGATGATATCTTGCCTCGAGTACCATGCATTTTTCAATTGGGTGCGACCACAGACATTCGCTTCTACGTCCCACTCTAGTTCTCTAGACAATCTATTATTAGGCTGTCGCATACTAGTTGTCCGATTCATTCGTACCCCTTTAGAAGAAACCCGGAATTAGTAGAAACCAATAGTTCAATCAAAATTTCACAGAGCGAGAATTACTATTATAATTTGGAGATTTATAATCCTTCGTTTCCATTTAGAATAACATGAGTGGTCACTTTGCACCACTTATTCTTGGATTAAATGGTCGAAGGTTTAGTTGAAAAAGAATATTATACACATATTATTATACACTTATTCAATCCTTTATGCAAAATTAAAATTATCTTCATAAATTGTACAACATAGGAGCGAAACAAGAATGTAATTTTTTCTCTAATGATATTAATTAGTTGAAACGAGTACATAGATATTTTCAAATCCTTATAATCTGTCCACTGTTTGAAATTGCACATACTTATTTTTAATAATAAGATATGAGGTTTAATACTCGACTGTACATTGAAAAAGAAGAAAATGCTAATTAGTCGGAGACGAGGGAAAGCACGAGGGTAAAGATGACAAAGATATTTGGTGGTTGGCGAAGGTATCTAGGGGAAGTTAGAGGATTGTGGAGAGGGTTGATTTCGGGTCAAGGGAAATTACGATCGCGACCTAGTATGGATCCCTCGTCTTTCTGCTATGTAGAGTAGAGGTGGCAGACACACCTGAATAATCCAAGTCGGGGTAGGTCCGCCCCTATTCAGCCGCCGCCGACACTTCGTTATCGATTACACGCGGATGCTGTAATTCCCTCATTAGCAGGTTCGGCTGGCAGGTACGGTTTCTGCCGACGACGGAAAGGAACGGCGGGGATCGGCGCGCCTAGTTCCCGAAGACAAGACTCCGCAATTATGCTTAGGGTTTTCGGGGGAAGAGGAAACTCGTCGCGTCGGTTCCCGCGAAAAGGGAACGATGGGAACTCGGTCCGAAACGAGGATCTAACAATACTCGGAATGACGGGGGTGGAGCACATCCCGACAACTACCGCGAAGTAATGCCATCCACTGCGCGATATTATCGCTGAACCAACCCCCGTACTATCAGCCACGATTATGAGGGATCTTAGAGAAATCTGTGAGCAGTCGGGGAAATTGAGATACCTCGGAGAAATTAGTGGATTTACCGAATTTAACCATCTGCCTTGTTCTGCACCCCTATTTGTAACTCTTTTCGCTCGGAGCTATTTTCACAGGAAAATTAAACATTTCTTCCGGCCTAGAATAATTACATTCGAATACTATTCTTATCGTTTCGTGCATACGACATTGATGTAATACCTCTCGTACAATACTTAATGTACATAAATATATTCTTTTGTCCATCGTATTTGTTGTTAATATAGAATATTAAATGTTTTCGGTTCGATCGTTTGTTTCTATATTCTATAAATCAATTTTGCAAATTACCAAGTTAAATACTCCACGTTTCGATCATTTTTAAGATTAATTAGAATTCGTCTGTAAAATATTATACAATTTTACATAATATTTTACAAACGCGATTCTAATTAATCTTGAAAATGATCTAAACGAAGATCGAATCGTCGAGTACTTAACTTGGTAATTTGCAAAATTGCTTTACAGAAAAAAGTAACAATTCTATATTAACTTAATGTACATGACTTAAATTATAATAAATCAGCACAAGATCCGCAGTCAACCGATAAATATTGATCTGTTTCATTCTTTCGGCAGATTTTATAACATTCTGAAAGATCTGTTCGAATTTTCTTCGTAGTTACTGCAAGGATGAAAAGTTCCACTCTGCCGATACAAATGTGAAACAAACTTTCTCGCAGACAATGATTCTCTTCGAAACATTTGATCTCCATCTGTCTGTAATCGTGATCTCTCCACCGGCATATTTATCCAATTAGTTTTCAATTACATAGCGGCCCGGATCATGCGCGGTTTCCTCTCGGATCTGGATCGCGACGAATCATTTCATCTACACTCTCGGGGAGGGGGAGAGAGATCAATCGTGGGTGCGGCTGCTATTTCCACGAAATTCCACCGATTCCCCGCGGCAAGTGTTCTTCCTGTGCACGTTTTACAAGGGAAACTCGCCTGTTACACGAATCCGCGAGGACTGCTTTATCCCGCTAATAATTCACCGTAATTGCTCCTCCGAATTTCGTTCCGCCTTTCGAGACAGAAAACAATCTTCAACCGCGTGTCTAACCGGTGTTCCTGCCATGCCAGGCTCGCCGCTACCTTGTTCGGGATTAGATTTTTACTGGCTGCGTGCCGTTTTACTCTGCCGACGTTTCAACTAGAGGTGAACTGGCCGCAATCGCTTGTATCGATTCTGCAGTTAGAATGTTTGTGTGCTTGTCTTGAAATTAGACGATTAACTCATCATTCCTGTCGTATCGATTTACATCTGCAGTTTAACCCATCATGCACCATGACCCTTCGAAGGGGTTAAATATACAGGGTGACCAAAATTCCTGTAAAACCCGGTAACGAGAGGTTCTTTGGGTCATTTCCACGATTTTGTTAAGGAGTTACAGTAATGTCTCTATTAAAGCTGTACGGGGAAGGAATCGACTAGTGAATTAATCGTCAACCCCGCTGCGCTCGACGAAAAACTAATCTCGTGAGGGCTAGTTAAGGATTTTGATGTTGATGGTGGTGTGAGTGTGAATGACTACACTTGTGATTAAGGTTTACTTAATCTAAAGAACATTCGTTTAACACTAGAACTACCGAGCACTAAACGCAGTTGGCAAACATTGCCTTATAATAACGACAATATAACATTTATTTCGATTTCGTGCAAGTTTTATTTACATATGTACTCCAACAGAGAAGTTGACTAAAGAAATTTCTCGGAAAAACACATTTTTACTTTTAATATTTCCAATCGAAAACAGTTCGCACCAGTCATTCTGACTTGTCCGGTAGTTCTAGTGTTAATATATTGCAAAAAATTATTTAGTATGTACAAGTCCGGTGTAGCAACTTAACGGATGATGTTCCTTTGGTGGCTGAGGAAGATCTGATGTTTCGGAGATGCTTTGAAGGTTGACTAGAGGGTATTTTTTGGGAAAAGGATATGATTGGTGGAAAACAGTGTTTAGGAAAGGGAAATTACAAGAGAGAAGGAAAGTTAAAGGCGATGAGAAGGCAAGGATAAACCAGATGTGGAGGACTAGGGTTACAGCTTGAATTGATTCATGACGGAGAAAGTCCTCAAAAATTATGGTGGTGCGGGGCAAATTGAATGATTTGAGTTTAGGCACGATTAAGACATTAAAGCGAAACGACGTTAAAGAAGAAATAAACTGCACGTGGAAAATGACTGTTGATCGGGTGTGCTGAACCCGGACAAGAGCGATAATGCTGCGCACGATTGATGCGACTAAGTTATCTCCCCTAACTTAGTAATCTGATCACGCCTCGGTATTTCGGTGTGAACCACTGTTAAGTTAACAGTGTCAACGCGGCGCGGAGAGTCGCAGTCGCCATATAGAAAAAGAAAGAGACGCGGACAGTTGCCGTCGTCGGCACAATACAAAGAGTTGCGCGTGGTCTCTATTTACACGCGCTGTCCTTCTCTATGTTCGGCTTGTTCTTTGTACATAATAAAAAGTGTCTGCGCACGATTTCTGCGACCAAATCCCCCCGAGACTGTCGCTCTAATAGAGACATTACTATATTAACGAGAAACACGAACCTATCAGAGCGCGGCTACAGCGGATTGATTCTGACTCTGATTGGTCCGTATTTTTCGTTAATACCTCCTAAACAATTCTCGGAAACAATTTTTTGCTAAGGAAAATGTCGCTTCAAATGACCCAAGAAACCTCCCATTTCCGGGTTTTAGGGGAATTTCGTGACAGCCTGTACAACGTATCGACGACGTTCGAAAACGGTCCATCAGCGGGGCTCCCTCACGGCAACAAGAACGCCGGCAACACAGACGGAGACCAAGTCGGGTGGGACTTGATCAAACAACTTTCGAAGACTTTGAAATTTGCATGGGAGCAGTTCGTATCGACGAACCGATTCACGGCAGCACTTTCGTAGCAGCCGGATTCCGAATCCAGGCTACTAAAAGCTTCATTCGACAGTATATCGATGATATCGACGGCGGGGATCCGAAACGTGGGGCTGTATCGTTCGCGATCCTTTTCACGTCTGTTCCTGACAATCGGTGAATAAAAAACGAAATGGAGGACGCGCTGCAACAAAAAAAAAAAAAGGAAAAAAAGACGGGCAGAGAGCAACGGAGAGAACATGGGGGGGAAAACCGTGGGCAGGAGAGAAAGAGAGACAGCATTCGAAAGAGGGAAAAAGTATTCGGGACGGGCGGAAAATAGGCGGGCTCTGGTCGGGCTCGCGGCTGGAAAATGAAAATGGCAGCGGAAGAGTGACCGACGCGACGGTTTCGCAATTTGCGCGTCGCTCGTAGTCAATTTCAGGGGCCAATATTTGTCCGCGAGCGGCGACCGGTTCCACAGGATTTTTTTTTTGCCAGGCTGGAACAGTGACGTAGCCCCGGTGTTTGTGACCGGAAGTAGAGGGGCCGTCGATTCGCGGCGCCAGAAGTGCGAGAAATCGTGAGCGATGCACCGTGGACGAGTGTCTTCGCAACGAGGCGACGCGCGGCGACGAGACGCGACGCCCGGGGGACGACGATGCAACGTGCTCCAGCTGTGCATGATCGCGCGCACAGCCACTCGGGCAGAGAATCGCCGTTTACTTTGTGACATCCGCCGTGCTGCAGGCTACGCTGTAATAATCACAACAACAACGACGACGACGGAATTCGGAGTCGCGGTGAAGCCCCGGTAATAGCCGCGCAAGGAAAGAAACGCCAGAGGAACGTGTTAATTAAACGGTTAACATGCTCGTTTACACGGCCCGTTTAATTGCGATTCCCGTTTCCCACAGTTTGACCGCAAACACGGGAATTGTTGTCAGATAAAATTGCCTGATTAATGCGACAACTGTAGGGCAACTTCCGCGCATCGGTAAAAACCTAGATAATTGTCGACACGTACCGTACGCCTTCGCTCGAAACTTCAGCGAGAATTGATAAATAAGAATCTTCCAAGTGGAACGTAAGATATGAAATCCTTTCAATCATTTGTTTTAACCCTCGTACGTTCCTCAGGGTGAAAATTCATCTATTCAATATTTCTACATACTGTAACATTATTATTCTTCCTTTTATGTCTACATCGTGAGATGTATTGGAAACATAATCTGTTGATTTAACGTGTAATATAAAAATTGATGAATCGTTATCCTAGTCTCTTTTATGCAGCTACTTTCGGTGAGCGTATGAGGGTTAAGAATGTTCTGAAATACTTTCAGAACCTATTTAGAGTGTCTGGTGTTTGCGTTTGTCCGTGTGCTCGTTAAGAATTGTTGTTTTTCAGATACATGATCGCGAGATACATTAACTCCTCGTGCCACGAGCAACACTAAAACGAACATTTTAACAAAGTACATCGTCCCATACACGCCGCCGCAACACTCTACCCGAAACAAAGGAAATAAAATTCCCGGGAATTTTCCTCTCCGTAAACCGAGGCGGCGGCGGCGGCGGCGCGGCGGCATAAAACACGAATTCGAGCATTCTCAGTCCAATAAAGTCAGGCCCGCGCAGAATAGTTTAATCTCTTCGTTCATTGTGCTCGAAACATTAATTCCGCCGACCCATTCGGGCCTGCGTCGCGCGTCAAAGAAGCACGAAAGCACCTAATGAGACGAACCGTTTCGGACAAACAGTCTCGAGACTTGGCTCATAGAGATCGAGCGCGAAAGGGACCCGGGGGGATGAGTCGGGACACGCGGGGCCGCGCGATGCTGCGAAAACGAATGCTTAAGAGTGCATTTCTCTGATGACTCCGAGAGACGGCTGCGGATAAAAAGGGTGGTCGGTGCAGCGAGCGAGGGAGAGAGCGACTGAATGAGAGAGAGAGAGACAGAGAGAAAGTGCACCGGGCATACAAAAGCACAAAGGACGGCGCGCTGCAACACAATAATGCAGATTCGGGGGTGTGTATCACGTCGATTGCAATAATGGGAGGGAAGCTTTCTCAGTGTTTATTAATCTCGACGTCGCGCCTTTCCCTGGCACCCTCCGCCTCTCCTTCCCTTTCTCTTTCTCGTTTCTACTTTCCGTCTCTCTCTCTCTCCTTCTTTCTATTCTTGTTTCTGGATTTCTCTTTTACTCTTATTTTTTGGTCCATTTTCTGGGTTCTTCTGTCTCCATTCTTCTCTGTATTTTTGTCTGTGTCTTTCTCTCGGACTGTCTCTATTTTTCTATTTGTCTCCGCGTCTTTTTCCGAGTTCCTGCGACTCACTTCTTCCCTCTGTCTTTCTTCGGCTTTCTCTCATCTCTCAAAGTATTTTGCTTGTTCGTTGTTTATCCGCTTCGAGTGCTCTCACGGCCCCGGTAAACCGAGTGCGTATCACGCGAAAGCGTCCTCCGCGGAGGAGCATCGGGTATAATAGAGGCACGGGTAATCGTCATCATCATCATCAACGTCGAGGGGGCGACGCGATACGTCCTTCAAAGGAAACATATCGTCGAATCCTTTAAGAATATTCGTCTAAAAGGGGACCAGTTATTTCCCCGGAGATCGACCTACTTGCTCTCGGTCCTGGCTGGTCTTAAAGCTGCACTAGGAGAAGGAGAGAGAGAGAGAGAGGACACCGTGAGCCGGCAACCTGCTCGATAAACTTCTTTCCCATGGAACACGATCCACCGACACTCTCGAATCCCATCGATCAAAACCCCTACCGATGTTCACCGGTCACTAAGCGTCGCTCGGCTCTGCACGGTGATCGAGCGAATGCTGCACAGAAAATAATGGCAACATCCACGCCATGGATTGCGGAGCAACGTCCTGAAAAGTCCGGGGATGTCGCGTTCCCCAGAAATGTCAAAAGCGTTTTCTTCAAGCTAAGACTACGGATTAACTGTTCTTACGTTTTATTAGGTCGCTCGAATGTTCACCAAGGAAACGAACTAATCTCCAAGTTTGATCAGCGACATTACACCGCGCTTACCCCTAACAATGCACAGTGGCTCCCACTAATATTCGGACACTCTTGAAAAGACGATAACTTTCTCAATATTGTACTATACGATTTGAACTTTTTTGGGAAGCTGGAGGAATTAGTTTGCTACAGGATACGAAAAAGAATTTTGTCAAAAATTGCAATTGATCGGAACTGTAGAAAAAATACTGAGAGTTGCATTTTACAACATTTTTTATGTGGGCCTACATTGAAAATTTAAAAAATTCGTTTTGTAGATTAGTATCAATTATATGCACTGTTAAAGTTTCATCGAAATCGGTTGATATGTAAAGAAAAACATTAACTTCCCTATAAATCGGGAAGTTAAAAAACAACAGGCATTGAAAGACGTAAGAATCGTTAAATTTACTGTAGTTATAGGTCGGAGTTATAATCTGGATCATTTGAAAGTGTCAGAAAGTGTGATAAAAACGCTTTCGGATTCTCCCAAAGGGAGCCAGAAGATTTATCTAGGTGTTCCCAGAGGATTCACAGGGTCCAAAGATTATGTTGCCCGAGCAACTACTTCGATCCCGAACCAATCTCTGACTCGAGCATTAAGAGAGACCATAGGGTACTAATTGGTACCGCTCTGGGTATAATCGAGGCGTCGATTAGTGTAGCATCGAAGGCTGCGTCGCCTACGTAGCACAGGAAGCGCATCTCGAGGTGTCTGAAGGCGATCGAGGCTATTATTGGTCCGTTAGGAGACGCGCGGTCAGTCGATCGGCCTAATGGACCTGCACTAGGATCTGGGAGAAGCTGAATCAACGGTCTATCTATCAGACCGATGACTAACCCCTCATCTGTTCTCTATAACGTCTGCGACATCGTTCGCTCGCTCCTTTCCCGATAATTGCCGGTGATCTTACTCTTTTTGCGATCCTCGATCCGTTTCTCCATCAACGTTTCTCTATCTATTATTTCGGTGTCGCAGAAATTGATCTTCCATCGGAGATTCCAGATATACTCGCGACAGTTTCATTTTCCTCTTTGCTCGATACTTTCTCCTCTCGTTGCTGTTTTAAATCGATACTCTTCAGAGATGTACACTCGGATACGTCGTACATTAGACATCGTGCATTATAGATCGTACACACGACATTACACATTTCCTACAGTGTTCTCTAAAGTTAATTATTGTTCTAAAATCGTATTAACAAGACTGCGGATCTTTATGCATTTATATCTTCTGCAAATGTTCAAACGTAGCTGGTATATAAAATACGACACAGAATTTGGTAGGATTTTTATTTACTACCACTGAAAATACGATTGTATTCCACTTTCTTAAAATTCGTCTATAAAAATTGAAAATCAGATGGTCCACCATAGGCGTCACCATGGTCGCATGTTTCCCTCTTAATATCTCCATGCTACCATAGCGTTTTTCTAGTAGTCGTTCAGGCATCCGCGCTTATTCCCGATAAAAGCGACGTAAAGAAAATTCGATTCCCGACTTCTACCGGATACGGCCGTTCTCGGCGATCGATCGACGATTGAATTCCGGGCACGTGGTTCCCTCTTCGAGATTACGCGAATTCGGTATACCTGCCAGACGTTTGTACAGGATTCAAAGAGGGAGAGAGGAAGAGAAAGAGAGAGAGAGAGAGACAGAGAGAGCAGAAAAGGCACGTGATCCTCTCTTCTGGCGCACGCCAGAGCGGAATAAACGTTTGAACGGGGTACAAGGGGACCGTAAGGGGGTAAAAGTTCCGTGGGATCGAAACCGAGGAAGGCTCGCGTTCGCGGCCACGCTCCACACAAGTCCGTTAATTACCGAATTCCTAATTATACGTACGAATCTTGAGAGGAAATTTGAACGGCGCGGCGCGCGGTCCTGCTCTGCAAAAACCAGCTGCTTCGTTACGCTCGGCGCGTGTACGTTTGACAGGCAAAACAGGTAGTTACCGGGTCGACAGACACCAACGAAGCTCTCCGGTTGCCGGCTCGAATTTGAATCCGAGATTAGAAAGTAGCTGCCAGCAGGAATTTCCGTGGAGAGTCGAGGAGAAGCGTCCCAGCGATGCTGCGAGCATGGGTTTATTAAATTGCTATCCTCCTACGGGGCTACAACCACCCTAACGAAACTGCCCTACGAAGACGCGACGAGACGGCGCGGCGCCATAACGACGTCTAAATTAAATGATCGGCCGTGGTTCTCTGCTTGTTTTTCATTTGTTTGTATCTATACGCTTTCTCGCAACCCTCTGCTTTGGACTTGATTAGTTTGGTCTTGGCGAGTGTTGCGGTATCATAGTGTTAGTCGTGTATTTTTAAAGAGTATTACATTCTCCCCCTTAATGCTTTAAAACATTTCAATTTTGTAACTCGATGTGAAATTTACCCACCCAGTTTGTCTCGGTCTTTAAAATCGTACCTTGATTGGGTTTTCTGATAACACGAACGTATGAATAGATATATGTATAGACATTTTATGAAACCAAACAAGAATCAATATACAAGAGTCTTCTGTAAAATCATTCTCAATACTAAATTTGTAGACCATTAAAATTGGCTAGTATGTATTGTCTTCTAGAAGTAATAAGATTTTGTTTATTCCGATTTCATCTGGTTTTTCGTATAATGTACAGTCGAGTCGGTGAATTTAAGTTAATAATTGTCGATACGTAGACAAATGAATATGAATTTTTAATTTGGTTTTTTTTTCTATTATCATTATTAAAGAACAAGGATGTGTTGTTTTCGTTTCTCTGCGTACACCGATTGCAACAAATAATTCATTTGCAACAATTGCACAATAATAACATGACCGATTCATGTTGAAATGCCGTCAATTCAGCAAGAGAATCAATTAAATAAAATAAATTTACTTAGAGCACGCTTAGCGTACATTGACAAAAAAAAAGTCGAGGCGCAGTTAGTTTTAGTATAGCGCTCGTGCAAACCGTTGAGAAAATTTCTTATAATATACAGTCGAGTCGGAGAAAGTAAGTTAACAATTGTCGATACCTAGACAAATGAATATGAATTATTAAATTGTTTTTATTTCTATTATCATTATTAAAGATTAAGGATGTGTTATATTCGTTTTTCTGCATACACCGATTGCAGCAAATAATTCATTTGCAACAATTGCAAAATAATAACCGTGATCGATCACATGACCGATTCATGTTGAAATACCGTCAATTCAGCAAGAGAATCAATTAAATTAAATAAATTTACTTAGAGCACGCTTCGCGTACATTGACAAAGAAAAAGTCGAGGCGCAGTTAGTTTTAGTACAGCGCTCTTTGCAAACCGTTGAGAAAATTTCGCAAAAGCGTAGAAACACTTGTTCAAACATTGAGTTCAGTTTCGTAAGAACGCGCGGAACGGTTCGACGACCGGTTTCCCGGTGAGCGGGCCCCTTAAGAAAATTTCAGGTCCTTAAAGAGGCGTTGAATCGCAGCGCGAGAGACGTCGTCTCTCTCTCTCTCTTCTCTCTCCCCTTTGGAATCTCGTTTTCCGCCCCGGGTACGAGGAAATCGAAGCCCAAGGGGGTGGCACAGCTCGCAAAAGCTGTCTGCCGGGTTAATTTCGATGCGTACATATTTGCACGGCCGGAGGAGAGGCCGAGTGGTGCTCGAAGTTTCAACGCGTGCACACCGCCACTCGCGCGGAGCATTCCTCTGGAAAGAGTAACGTTGTTCGCCGATTTATACTTCTGAATGGGCCCCCGCCACGGATTCTCGCTGCTCGGGGAAAGAAAACCCTGAGGAGAAAAAAATTTCTTCGTCGAGCATCCAACTCTCGGGATGCTGCAATCACGGTTTTATTCTTCGACGTACCCCGCCGCACCGCCTGTCCGCTCTTCACCGGTTCCTCTGACCTGAAAAAAATAATATTTCACCCGTCGTCAGATCAACGATTCTATTTTTTAACTCCGGGAAATTAACGGGGGCCGAGATACCCCGAGAATTTCTGACGGGAAAGTAACGCGATATTACTCTGGTCTTGATGTCGGAGAGGAATTGGATCTTGGTGGAAAAATTAGAGAAGTCCGTTTTCTTTTTAGTGGAAATTGCATTTGTTCGTGTTGCTGATTGTCTGGTGGAAGGATTATCGAATTTTCATATAGTCATCGATCTTTTCTTCAATCCTTTTCTCTGGAATGCTTCGAATGTTTATGCAGAACGTGGCTAGTGAAGTTTAAAGATCAGTCGTATAAACCCAGACCAAATTTCTCTGAATGTCCATTCTTTGCTCGCTAATACATTAATCCATAGTCTCAACACATTACCGACCGGTTATTATTGTATAATTTTGAAATATCTATGGTACATGGCTAAACACTTTTCAATGAAACCTTCAATAGCAACAGCAATTTTCTTAGTGAACCAACAAGTCACCCTCATTAACCTCATATAATAGTTTCATTTAAGATTGTCATGTAATAGAAAATTTCTGTGCTCTTTTTGGTGCAGCACAATTATTGAAAATCCTATTAACTCTTAGCACTCGGCTGTCCCCTCTGAGGCACCACTAAAAATTGCTGTATCATTCTTCAAAATATTGTTTAGATTATTAAATATATCGGTATCTAATCAATTACTAAACATTTAGGTACTGTATAAGGTAATGTAGCAATTTCATATCCATAAAATTGCAAAAATCATACGGTATATAAATATTCTAGATCGGAAGAAATGTTTAATTTTCCAGTTAAAATAGCTCCGAGTGCAAAGGGTTAATAGGCTATCCATAGGTAATGTGTTAAAATGAATTGGCTACACAAAGGTTAATACTATATGTAGGAAGTAGAATAGGTATGCCATGATGCGCCACCATTCCTTACCCCATAAAAAATATATATAACTTCTACCTCGAATACCAATGAATACACGAGTAAAATCCCGGTGCGGTTGGTTCGATCATTTTTCAACAAAAAATTCCTATAAAATTCGCGGAGAAACGGTCTCGGGAACCAGCTTAAATCTGGGAACTTTCGGACAACCACCGGAGAGTTCTATGATGCTGAAACAAAAATAACAATATCGTTCCTGGTCGTCGCCGGAAACTAACTTCGCGCTAGTAAACTGCGTTATCCATCTCGGCAGTCTACCGAACATTTCCATTTCGCCGTGGATGTCTTTCTTACGACGGGGTCTCGCGGTCACGCGGTTCCCACGGGCGCCGGTTCGTTCCCGAAATTTAATTAGAGCGTCGGGGACAACACGGGGTTCAGGATTTGGCGAGTGGGGGGGGGGGGGGTGGCAAATACGACGCAATCGCGACCGCCGACCTTTTTCGTGGATCGTAATCCCGTGCGTTTCTCTGGCTGTTGTAAAAGGCGAAACACCGAGGGGAAAAGCAATAGAATCGAGGACAGGGGGCGGGGTACGCGGGTGGTAGCGTGCGAGTATATTAAGCGTTCGAAATTTATCGCCGTTCGCGTTTCCCTCGGCCAAATTCCACGCGCGTTTTCCAGCCCTCCGTCTCGCGGTTTTTCCGCTCGCCGCGGACCTTTTTCCCTTAACGAAGGAAAAACGGCGCCGTTTACGGCCGAAACGCGGCCGCTTATAGAAAACAGGTGCCGCCCTTATTGCCGGCTGACATATTGCGACTCGTATTACCGTTTCAACGTGAAGGGACCTGGCCAACTGTTCGCCGCCCGCGCCGTTTGCGGAACAACCGGACGTTTCTGCTGCTAGGATTAACCCTTCGCGGCGGGAATTAACCCCCGACCACAACCCCACCCCGGAGTCGAGACCTTTTATTAAACGCGGTTGATTAACAATTTTTGGAATTTCGAGCACGATATTCGGGCCAAGAGGGAAAGCTTACGGTGGAAATGTCGCCGGGCTTGCAACCCTTCGCCCTTTATTTTTATATATTAATCCCGTGCCAGACCACGCCGCATTCTCGGTTTCTTACTACCTGGTCGTTCTGCAAGATTAGAGATCATTTATGTGTGCAATCATTAGACTACATCATATTTATATAACTGAAAGTGTATCGTATTTGTACAAAGCGTAATTTTAATGCACATTTTCATTCACAGAGTTCATTTTACATACCCGCGTCCCTGTTTCTTTGAGAGAAACGTGGATTTTCTTGTTAAATTCAATTTTACAGAGGATACTGTTTAAATGTGGATCAATTAGATTTCTTCAAATTCTTCTGAACTATTTTCGAATTCTAGAGAACGAGCACTAGGGTATCAAAATATATCATATTTGTACAAGGTTGATGTTTTTGATAGATTTTTTTTAAAGTCATGGTTAGATCCTTTCAAATCTGTACTCCGAAAATTAATTTTATATCCGAACCTACTTCTTCGAGATTAACGTTGACATTCTTGTTGGTATTTCCTGTATTTTAAATTTCGCAGGGGTTTCATGGGGGCCAGTAAAACATCACCGCAGAAAGTGTACGATCCTCTTGTCTGAACGCGACGGTATCAATCTACTTACCGTTCCACCGTTCCGCAGGATTTCGGGCTGCATTCCTAATCCTCTTTCCTCGGTGTTCATTGTCCATTTCGGGGCGCGCAAACACGCGGACCCTAAACAAATACCGTGGTCTTCTTATCTCCAGATGGAAGAGATGCTTACTTTCGCTCGGGGATCCCTTTGCTTGCCTATTCGCGCTGCCTGAAAGTGGCTACACCGAAGTTTCCCTTTTCTCAGGTGTTACTCTATTTTCCATTAACTCGAAACACACGAACGCCAATCCTAACCGGGCCCCGTATTCAACCCTACAAAAATACGAACGAACACGAAAGGTTCTCCGATCCATCCTGTTTCATTTCACACTTCCATTTAAAGTGCTCGCTTCAATTTTATGTTCACCGCGCTTTATTCAGAACCTCGTACTTTAAACAAATATTTTACAACGAGCAACGAGGTGTTTGTCTACTTATTTTCTCGAAGAAATCCAAGTCGTCAGATCAACGAATCTCATTTTCAATGTCCCTCGACAGACTGCGGATCTTTGTGTTGAAAACATATATGTATAGAACAGTGTTTCACCTAATCATTTTTCTCATGAGTCCACAAAATCCCCAATCTACCGTCGAACACCATAAATAAATTAGTTTCGTATACAACGAGCAACGAGGTGTTTGTATAATTATTTATGTGTTGAAAACATACATGTATAGAACAGTGTTTCACCTAATCATTTTTCTCATGAGTCCACAAAATCCCCAATCCGCCGTTCGACACCATAAATAAATTAGTTCTTGTACAACGAGCAACGAGGTGTTTGTCTAGTTATTTTCTCGAAGAAACCCAAGTCGTAAGATCAATGAATCTATTTGTCAATCTCCCTCGACAGACTGCGGATCTTTACACAAAATGAAAATTGTCTACATGATAAATTCCATGTGGTAGAAACATATATGTATAGAGCAGTGTTCGATCTAATCATTTTTCTCATAAGTCCACAAAATCCCCAATCTACCGTTGAACACCATAAATAAATTAGTTCTTGTACAACGAGCAACGAGGTGTTTGTCTAGTTATTTTGACGAAGAAATCGAAGTCGTAAGATCAACGAATCTCTTTGTGAATGTCCCTCGACAGACTGCGGATCTTTATGTGGTGAAAACATACATGTATAGAACAGTGTTTCACCTAATCATTTTTCTCATGAGTCCACAAAATCCCCAATCCGCCGTTCAACACCATAAATAAACTTGTTCTTATACAACGAGCAAGAACGAAAAAGAGACACGAAACTGAAGCGTTCCATTCACCTGTCCGCAGCATGTTGTGCCAATCGAATGGACAAAATCACTATTTTATTCAATTCGGTTGTTCAAGCACAACATCAAGTTACACCAGGATCACGTTGAAACAAAAGAAAGCGCAAGATCTGAGACACAAAGAGGCCGACCGACTCCTCGTCCAAGAATCGTATAAAGGTTAGCCTGCTCGCAGGATTTTTAATCAAGCCACCGCGAGTACAATCGCGAGACGTCTCGTTTCTCGGTAAACACGAATATGCAAATTCATCCCGAAAACTCAATAAAAAGTCTTGGACGCGGAACCCCCTCTCCAAGCAGATCCACGGAATCAGCATTTGTATTTGCGCGGGGTAGTTCAGCGTAGCTCGGGACGCTAATACACTTTTGCCTCGTTCTTTCATTACCCGGTTTGCTACTGTGGACTTGCACGGTCACGGGGTTCAAGCACTCGGACGTCCGTGATTTAAGGGGACGATCCATAGAATCCGGAATCGGGCTGGGCGATCATTTGCCAAGATTAAAAGTGAGCGGGCTGCTCGAGAGCGGCCGGAAGGTAGTTACAGCGAAGACAGTTTTAAGGAGTTTATTGCCCGAACTTTTCCATTCACGGGACAATGAGAGACCAACCCCCTCCCACCAGTTGGTTTGCTGGAGGGGTTGCAAGGGAATTGGATCATGCTCGTCTTCCGGGAACCTGTTCGAGGATCCATTCGAAGCGGGAATATCGTTCCGGATAAACGCGAGACGGCAGCCCCCGCGCGCCACGGTGTTTACGATGTTTGCTTTATGTCTGCGCCTTCGTTTTTATCGCGAGCCGTTTTTATGCCTGCGAGAGCACACGGGAGATCAAAGTTTTCGTCCCCGTGACGAATTTTCTAGTGCTCCCAACAACGACGGACATGACAGACGCTTTGAGCACAACGTTTTTCAAACGGTACGTCCCCGCTGTTTTACTTCTCCGTCCCCGTCGTTCTTTACTCCGCACCTCTCTCGCTCGCGTTCGTTGTTCGCTACGATTTAAAATCTGTTAGTATAGTTCCTGGCCTTTCGATAAATTCGTTTGTTTCATTGGAGTCTGATAGCTTCCGAAGTGCCGAGAGGAGTGGCCTCTTTTTCCCCGGGAACCGTACGACCGATCCAATTGAAATTTTATATGCTTTTACTACCGAGATGGTTATGGTTATCGGATAACGAGAAATCAAGTAAGAGTTCACTAATATACAATGATTTATTGAATGAAATCTGGTGTCCAATCGACTAGAAAAATAAAGCAGAAAACGCTTCAGACTGGAAAGAAATTGATAAATCGAGAACCTAGAAACATTGTCTGCTCGAAGAATATTGTGTCCGACCTTTATTTTTAATTTAATTAATAATCATATTGATTGTCTCTCTCTACTTGCGCTAATCAATTTCTATGTACCGGAACGTGTATTGAGAACTAGAGCTGGAGTTCAAACACACAAAGCAAGATCTACTTATGGATTAATTAATCCAATGAATCGCATTATTGCAGACTCAAGCACTATCTATAATCGTATTGGTTTCTTTTATTGAGTCTCTACAAAATTTTAAAAAGCAACTACGCAGGATTATAGGATGATAAATTTTGATATATGTATAGGATGATAGGTTTTTGTTCATGTACCTTGTTTATTATTAGACGAGTAGTCTTTTATATTACTCTTTTTATATTGCAAGTAAAAGGGCTTCACTCCATCTATAATAAATAAAAAGGGCCATAATCGAAAGTATTTCTACGACAATTCGAAGGAACGAGCGTTGTATCAACGTGCTGGTCCATAATTTCAAATCCATGAGTTCAAACACGCAAAGCAAGATCTGCTTATGGATTAATTAATCCAATGATTCGCATTATTGCAGACTCAAGCACTATCTATAATCGTATTGATTTCTTTTATTGAGTCTTTACAAAATTTTAAAAAGCAACTACGCAGGATTATAGGACGAAGGATTTTTGTGCATGTACCTTCTTTGTTATTAGACGAGTAGTCTTTTATATTACTTTTTTTTTAATTGTAAGTAAAAGGGCTTCACTCCGTCTATAATAAGTAATAATAATAAATAAAAAGGGCCATAGTCGAAAGTATTTCTACGACAATTCGAAAGAACGAGCGTTGCATGAACGTGCTGGTCCATAATTTCCACGAAAATGTTTAATTTCGTTGTGGCAAGGGCCGGAGCAAGGAAAACCGAGTGATATTTCTTTAAGGAAGCCCGAGCTCCGAAGCAAAATTGTTTCCAGAGATCTTTAAGCTTTCAATTGAAGCCGGCAACAAAGCTCCGTGGGGGCCAGAATTTGCTGGCTTACACGTTGAATGGCAGGGTAGATTAAAAAATCGCATTGGCGAACGACAACTGGCCCAGCCGAGGACAATGCCGGCAGCCCAAAGTCTAGTTTGCCGACTTTGCTTCGACAATGGGTAGACCTCGGCCGTTCCACCGGGGGTGGAGAAGACAACAATGACCGGGGTGATTAATCGATCCGTTGTTGGCCAATGTAACGAGCAAAGTAGTAGCACGCCCGACGACGACTGAGCTCGCAGATTTCGAGCTGTCGCGCGCCGCGCTGGGAACAATTTAATCCCCGCCATAATCGACGTCTTCCGAAGACGCGGCTTGCGAAAACGCGTCGTCGTCGTCGTCGTCGTCGTGTCGAGTTGATTTAACGCGCAACCCCCGTCGAGAGATCACCCGTCGTCCCCGTGCCTCATCGCGCGCGCGATTTCACGCAATTACTTAGACAGCTAAGGAACTGCATTTTCTCGCAGCCCCCCCCCGGGGGAAGGGAGAACTGCATTCAACGAGTAGACCCGTCCTCTCTGATGCGCATTCGCCTCCGCTGAGGAAAACGAAAGATTAATCACGAGCGAGTGCCCCTGAAACGCTTCTCGACTTCAAACCAGGTTCATTTCGGCTCGCGAGTCTTGCTCGGAGATGTTGCGATCTGACGCGAGACTCTTCGCACTTGGAACGATCGTCGAATGCAGTGTCGAGTAGCTGTAAATTAGATCTCTGCGATGGCTGTGTGTCTTCGCGATTGTTGGAGAATCGGCATGCCTAGTGTTTCAGAACGTGAGAGCAAAGTTTGAAAGTTTTATGGTACGTAGAGTACGCTAAATTAAAGGTAGTTCGGATAATCGTTTCGCTGAATACGAATATTTTATGGAAATTCTAACGTGCCGAATGTTTTAATTCGTTATTTACTACACGGTCCACGCGACACGTGTACACGTGTATTTTAGTACACGTTGAAAACCGTGATCTCTGGTTTGGACAGAGTAAAATCGTCGCGTGTGAACAGAGAGTCTGCCGAGGATGGTCCGAGGATTTGTATTTCGATCGGTGGGTGTTGGTTTCGCAGGAGTTTCTTGTAGGATTCTAAAGTTTATCGGCGATCTTGTACGGGCGTCGTTTTTTGATCGAAACGCGGCATGAAAGGCTCCCCGAAG
Source organism: Lasioglossum morio (assembly GCA_916610235.2). Lineage (NCBI taxonomy): Eukaryota > Metazoa > Arthropoda > Insecta > Hymenoptera > Halictidae > Lasioglossum > Lasioglossum morio. The sequence continues at coordinate 26,878,860 of OU744326.1, forward strand.
TGGCCCCCTGGAGGGTGTCTGTCGCGAGGCGGTGGTGGCATTCGGTTCGACTGGCATCCTAACGACGCCGGGGGTGGCTCTTACTTTTTCGTTTGCCGGAGCTTCCTGCCATATTGCCACTCAAAAAGGCATCGTCGTCCTCCTGGAATGGGCGTCGCCCTCTGGATTCGCTCGATTCCTTAATGCGACGAAAGTCCTTCCCTCTCGGCGTCTTCCTCTCTCCTCCTCCTCCTTCTCCTGCTCTTCCGCGCGTGCACCTATTTCCCTCCTTCTCCTTAGCGGCCCGTACCGAAGGGTTGAATCGGAGAGGAATAGTGACACCGGTGGGGGGGGGACCACGTTTCCGAAGACACTCGCCGATCTACGTTCGAGATAACCCTTACCACCCCCACCCCATCCATTCTACAGGATATTAGTCGATAAATTCTGCGAGAGGAATGTCTCTCGATAATTTAAAACGAATCGGCCGAGCTCGGGAAACTCGAAGTGCGGACAGCAATAAGAATATTCTTGATCAACGCGGACGGTTTCTCATCTGTCTCAGCGCTTCTATACGAATTCCTGTTTCTCTATGCTATTTTTTCGCGATCCGAATGCCGGAGGAAATTCTGGAAGTCGTAAGAACGATCAGGTTTTTTTTTATAAGAAACAAGCAGAGATTCGAAGAATTTTTATAAACAAATTCGAAATCGGCAAGGCGATGATCTTTATGCGTAATCAAAATTTTCTATCTGAATTCCGACAAACTATTTTCACATTCTTCGAATGTTATTGATAATAACTTATTACTTATTGAATAAATTTTGCGATCGAAAACGATTTTAAATAGAATGATGATTTCGGCGCACAGGTTCGATCAATTATAAATTGGAATTCTTTAATTTATAATTGATCGAACCTGTGCGCCGAAATCATCATTCTATATAACTTATTACTGTTTGAAATTACATCTACTTATTTTGAGTCATAAACGCACCAAATCCGCTGTCCACTGATGACTCGAATTACCTAATTTACTGTGCTCGACCATAATATTTTCAGCATGAACCTCCGCATAGGTGTCCTAGAGAATAATAAAACATACAATAAAATGATTCAGAGTTCTCGCAAACCCATGCATAAATTTAAACGGCTGTATTTCATAAACAAAATTTCGAGTAACTTTTCGATTTCGTTTGAAACGTCCTGTATATCCTCCGGCAAAATTCCTTCGCCTTCTGTGTACAAGAAAATGCAAGTCTCAGCATGCGTCAGGCTCTTGAAGAAAGCAGTCTTCGACAAATCTGGCTTCCGAACTCGTTCCTGCCATGGTCCCAGGATTCATTTTCCGGAACAATCGTTCTCGGGGTTCGTTCGAGTTTGCGCTCGAAATAAATTATTTTTCCCCCGGCGTTCGCAGTTGGGGCAGGTCTGCAACCGGGTCGTCGGGCAGGTCGGGTCGAGCCAACCTCGTCCCGGTTCTTCGTTACCTTCAATTAAGCGGGATTCTTCGTTTCCGGTGCGCGCCTCGCGTTCGGTATTCATCGTCGCGAAGGAGATTCGCTCGGACAGGGGGTTGGGGAGGGATGGTTGGATTACGGTGGTGTGCGTCCGAGGAAGACTCCGTCGAGTCGTTGAACCCGTAAGGAGTTAATTCACCGTCTTCGTTTAATAATAAGCACACTTCCGGGGCACTGAATTCGTAAAGCGACAGGCGCACTCGAGCTTTCCGCCGTCACTGCCGCCGCCTGGAGAAAAAGCTCGACGTCCGTAGGCAGAGAAGCTCGACAGAGGGACGGAGACACAGAGAGAGGAAAAAGCAGAGAAAGAGAGAGAGAGAGAGAGGACTAAAGGAAGCGCGTATAAATTGTAGCCTGCCCCCACCCGACCGCGTCCCGCCTCACTGACGGCGTTATCGAATCTGCAATTAAAAAGTTCCGCAACTAATTTCAATTTAATCGTACTGGCGCTCGCGCGCCCAGCCGTCCCGCTTACCCCCCTTACTGTCTCCAGTCGCTGGCTCCACCCATTCCGCGTCTCGCCACTCTAGCAGCTCGTTTCCACGTTGAAAAAGGTATCGCGCTAGTTTAGGGATTTGTCCTGCTTAGTTTCTGAACAACCACGCCATCCTCCACGACTTTTTCCCTCGTTTTCAGACGATACGAACCGGGAACATCGACGACCAGAGAATAATGAAATTGAATTTTTAAACTGTCCTTCGCGTCAACCGAGTTCTTCTCTTTCCGAGAAATTCCTGATGCTCCTGACGAGTTCGCTTTATTTTTACTGCCCCTCTCGCGTACTCGTTTCATTCTTTGTAGGTTCCTTCGCGGCTGCGTGATGATATGAGAAGGTTCAACGACTCCCTTTTAAAGAATAATTGTAGATGAGATAATTAATTCGTTTCTTCGTTAAATAGTGATCAGTGAACTGCGGATTCGATGCGTTTATCACAAAAATGGGTAGTTGCAATTGAAAACAGTGGACCAATTAAAAAAGTTGAAGAACATCAACGTATTAGTTGCAGCTGAAGAACATTATCGAAGAATGAAAGAAATGATTACGGGGCCCGTGTTTGTTGCAGTTGATGCAAACAATTTTAAACAATTTTCATTTCCATCAGGTTTATTCTAGTGTTTTCGAACTTGTTACTAAAGCCTCGACTGTATTAGATCCAGATAATTACAGCGTTACTTTCGAACCCTGTATCTTCCGACTGATTCGACAACAGCGCGCGCCGGGTTTATTATTAACAATTGGCTCGGGAAAGAAATATTCATCGGAGTTGAAATATCGACAGCAGGGTGAATAGTATTTCATGTCCGGAGAACAGAATAATAAATTCGGTTTGAAGTCTTCATCGGTGATGGTATAAGGGGTTAACGCAGTGCGACGAGTTGATACGTCGTGACACGTTGAGAAATCGATTTATCGCGTTCTGTAGCGGCGTTAGAATCATGTTTCACGCGATTGTTCGCGTGGGACGTTTCGTCTCTCTCTCTCTCTTTCTTTCTGTCGGATGTATTCCATTCCTCTCACTGGATCCGAAGGCCACGACATTAACGGGCAAACCGCTGGTCATTACTGTAATTGTGCGACCAGGATTTTTATTTCGCCAGCAACACACGTGCCAGCAATAACACTTTCCTTTTCTGTTTCAGGTAAGCAAGCCTGTTCTCTTGGATCGCACCGAGTGTCGAGAACCGTAAGTATTGCCCACGCGAATTCCCTGTTGAAAATGAAAGTACGTCTGTCATATTGATTTCTTTCTGAAACAAGCGTTGAAACTGTTTCATCTTCTTCTCCGCAAAGATTTCTCCGGAAAGCCGGGTTTAAGCAGCAAATTAACGAGCCCCGGGGAGAACATTCGATGCTCTTATTTCCCGGGTATATCGACCACTCGAAATCTTCCGTACATCGACGAAACAGGAATGCCTCCATTACCTACAAGATTACGAGAGACCTCTCGAAAGAATCCACATATCTCGAGGCTGGAGCCGTGGGTCTCGAACCTCTCGACGTTTTCCCGATAAAACAATTTACTTCTATCAACAGAGCACGTTATTAATAATAATGATACATCCTTACGTCGTCCGAGTATAATGCTCCAATAACGACGATGCACAACGGTCTCTACTGTACTCGACACGACGCCATTATTATATCGTACGAAATAAACGAGGACGAGAGAAGCGAACGGTAGAAGAATTATTAATAATTTCCGTTGACGAAAGACCGGAAAGTGCCAAACTTTCAAATCACCGGGTTAAATAATTCTTGAAGGAGAGATAGAGCGAGATAGATATATATATATAAAGAGAGAATGTTTCCGTTTCCGGTAGATCGGCAATAAAACGAGATGCGCAATCGGTAGCGGCGGAAGTATCCGGAATCCACTCAAGATAAACGAATCTATCTCGTTCAAAGAACACTCGTCCGCGTCCTCCGAGCGAATAATTAATACTCCATAAACATGGCGGGTCGCGGGACCGTTTTCCACCCTCTTCTCTCACCCCCCTCCCTTTTGCAACCTCCGGGGTTGGTTCGGAAGTACCCGCTCGGGGAAGCGTAATTAGATTTCTTGGATTATTTACGAGCGTCGGGCCGAAATCGACAGGAGTTTCTCTCCGTTCTTATTAGGGGTAATACGTTGAGCCAGATATCCGGGCCTTTAGTAACTCGACCGTGTGGTCGCGCAGAGACTCTCCCCGGCCAGTAATTGTGTAACACGCTTAAGGATGGATCCACACCGAATGGTTTCCAGCCTCGGTAATCTCCCCTCAATGGTCAAATCCTATCGTTACGAGAGGGTTGGCTAATCTTCCCTTAAGCTGTGAAACGCGTTCACGGCGTACCGCATCCCGACAGCCGTCCCAGACGAGCGTGCGAGAACTTTACCTTCGCGGTGTGGCTTGGTTTGGTTTGTCATGGCGTCGCGTGGCGTTCCACGCCGTGGAAACACGCTGCGATACGCCACGCCCTTGTCCTCGCCGGTTTTTATACCTTTACAGTACTCTACCACCCTACTCTTGTCTCGGCGAATTCAATTAACCCGTGCACTAACCTGGACGAGATATCTCGCTTCCACTATGTCGAAGAAACGAGGCTACGCACGAGATGTCTCCTCACCATAATTCGAAATATCTCGCGTGTCTTTATTATTGTTATTTATTTAATGCTTTAAACCAAATATGGTTTCTATAGCATGTTCAGTACATGAATTCAGTAGTGTATTACGTAATGACTTAATGAGCCTTTTAACTTAAGTTAACTTAACATTGATTTGTAATTCAAGAGGTTCATTTAATGAAATGAATAAATAAAAATAAAATCGAAAATAATTAACAGGCCTACTTGTGGCGAAATAGAGCTGAAAGTAATGTATCACGTTCATCTTCATATTTTCGGCATTGCTAAATGACATGATCAAGATCTTGGGATTCAGCTCCACATTCACAAGTGCTGTCTGTAATAAATTTTACTCTGGCTAACGAAGCGTTTCAATTATAATGGTTAGAACGGCATCTATTCTCGCGTGTCTTTATTCAAAAGTTTTATATAAAACTCGTTATTCATCAATATGCGAAATGTTTATATTTTTAAGACACGTCATCGTTGATGCAAGGTGCTTTACAACAATACGTATTAAAACGTGGAGAAAATTGAACGAGGTTTCTATATTCTTTGTGGCCCAGTAGAATCTTTAATAAAGCAGCGATTTTCGTTCTCGGAAACTGAAAGTTTCACTGCAAAAATTCCTCCAACCGCAGCTCCATTGTTTCACCGGGAGCTCACACGTTTTATATTTTGTTAGAGAACTGTGGCAAAATGTTCGAAAAATTTCTAATAGAGTTTCTTCTTCTCGACGAGAAAACAATTTTTCCGTTGTGCAACTTGGTAATTTTTCCACGAGATTCCTGCGGGAACTATATTATCACTAAATTGCAGATTTCATGTTTTCGCACTGTTGACGTTCCGCGGTAGAGTGTAGAAAAATGTTGTAAAAAATTTAACGATGCTCCCATCTTCTTTAGAGCGTAGCAGACTCACTGATAAAGAAAAAAAAAAAACAGAAAAAAAATTTTATCCCTGCATCTAGTAATTTCACTGTGAGATTCCTGCTGCTACAGGATTGCTGTAGATTTGATGCGTTTCCGCTTCTCGTACTTTGTAGCGAGCTCAAGTAAAACGCTCGAAAAATTTTAACGAGGTTCCTATCTTCTCTGTAGTGTAACGCAACTTCCAAAAAATATGAAGAATATTTCTCGATTCATATTTAGAAAAATTAATTCGCGAATGATCGTACCCGACGCTGGGAAAATTCTCGAGAAAGTTTCCTCGTTTGAAAAGCAAAAATTGACTTTGATATAAAATTTTCCAAGGGTATTCTCGCCATGTTAAATGCGAAAAATCGTTGTGGAACGGACTGCATATGTATGTTAACTCATTTCCGCGATTCGCAAAGCGGAAAGGAATCACCCCTTTCTTTTTGGGAGACCCTGTACAATCTGACAGATGAACTACGATCTATACAATGCGGGGGTGGGTCACGGATCAATTAGATCTGCTACGCACATCCGTTTTCTAACGTATGGCAGAATAACGAACGTGTATCTACATAAATAAAAATAAAATCTATCCATATATAAATAAAAATTAAATGCTGTTCGTTGGTAAGCGCATCGCTTGAGAACGGCTGGATCGATTTGGTAATAGAAATGGAAAATTCTAGAAAAAATGAAAGTATTTTTTTTAACGATGTTCGGCGTTGACCGACGGTCAGAAGCGCCTGAGGCTGGAACCGCTCAGATTTGAGCGCGCGAGGAAGGCAAAGAACGGATCGTGAGAATGAAGGAGATAAAGATAGCCAAACTTCTTTGGTCACCACTTGCACTTTATTAAATCCTTGTAGGTTTCGTATCGTTAACGGATCGCTGAACGGAAATCTTGATCGTGCTATATGCTGCCTGAATTCACGCGACGGAGATCTTGAGCTTCCCTTGATGAAGGCCGCCGCGAACGGAAATCTTCAACGCGTTCGACGAAAAGTTAACGCGTGGCAGACGAACGAATCGCGAGTTAAATAATAACGATCCAAACAAGTCACTGTAGATAACACGGAAAACAGTGAAATTGAAATAAAGCGCAGTGACTTTAATTAACAATGAAATCGAAGAAAAGAACTGGAAACGAAGAAATGAGCGAAAAAGAAGTTGCGGTTGCGCGTGACAAGATAATGGCGAAGAAGCCTCGCTCCGTCGCGGGGGTCCCTTATATTGTATTCGAAACGGCAGGCGGGGTCATGCGTGATTGGTTCCGGATCGATCGCATGATCCGGGAAGACGTACCGTTCGAGATTCAAACCATGAGAATTTACCGGTGTAATCGATGACAAACACTTCGCGGCCTTGCGCAACAATAACGAGCGATCGCTACGCGAATCTAAACAGAGTTGAAAAACTCATTACAGCTTTGTCGCTTGATGTTTGGCGTAACCGGCAAATCTCATAATTTGAATCCCGAACAAACGATTGCAAACAAATTTAATGACATTTGGACAACGTTTGTCGGGTCAGCCAGTTTATCATAGAAGCGAGTAGGTATAATGTAAAGTAGCAAAAACATTAGAAGAATTTAAAAGTACCATTATATCGTTTTTACCTTATTAAATATTTTAAGGAAGAAATTGAAGTTTTCATTCAGCCCGATTTCTTGCGATTCGGATGGAAAGTTTTATATTTTGCATAAAGATCTCAGTCCAGTAATGACGATCGCGTATCGTCGGCTTCATATGAAAACTGGCCAAGTCCATTTATTCTGAAAATTGGGTTTCCACCTTCGCCTTGTTAGACACCTCAATTTTCTCCAGGGTAATAGTTGAGCGATAAATTGTTAGGTAGCGGCACATTATCAGAATTTGAAAACTGCGCTGTAAATCAAAATAGTCTCGCAGTAAATCGTTTCCCTCGGCTCCTGTAAAAATTACTTTTTGGGACTCGGGCAATTTTCATACGAATGCGTTTTATTGGGAACTGCGTCGAAACAAATATGCAGCGCCTAATCGAACCCATATTATACTTCGTACCGAGATTTCCGTACCGCACGTTAGAAAAAAAAAACGAATGTGTGGAGCGGGCCTTAGGAAGGAGACGATTGTGACTGGGTCCGGGGATTAATTGAATTACGTTCGCGTGAAGAATCGGATCGTGCGACGACGCGACTGTCTGCTCGAGATGCCGGTGTTTTCATTTCTGTCCGGGTAAAGATCATAAATTAATACTGCCGGGAATCCCTGGGTGCAACCTGCTGCAACCTGGTGTGTGCAAGCGTTTCGGTGTACGTGTATATATTTGGTGACTGGCGGAAGGAGGTAGAATGGGTCAGAGACTCAAACAGGCTGGCTCGACGAGAGGCAGCAGGAAGACAAAGCTCGGGGATGCTTTGCGATCCAGGAGCCCCTGGATAAATAAGAGCAGGCACTGGAATTTCCTGATGGGAAAGGGAGCGTTGCGGGGGCCACCATGCTGCGAGATACTCGGCTACAGTGGGTCGCACGTTGGCTTCGTAATACCGGTCGGATGAAGTGGATAAGCTGTCGGTCGGTTCGGCAATTTCGAGACCCCTCTCTCTATCCGTCTCTCTATTTCTCTCCATCTCTCTCTTCTCCGAATCTCTTGGTTTCGGTCTCTCTATCCCACTCACTCTCTCTCTCTCTCTTTCTCTCTCTCTCTCTACACCGCCCAGACACACATTCACCTCAGTATACCTCGGTACACAGCCGTCGATCCAACTTGATCTAACCTAATCATTTGGTAGCACGCGATTCACCGTCTACGTGGTATGCAGGCTACTCTGTACGGTGCACCCGCCGATTGATTCTTCGGGATTACACGTCGCCGTGCCATGCCGGTTAGAACCGAGTTCTTATCTTTTTAACGTCGATCTCGAACGTGCTATTCCTCTGGGCGACCACCTGGAGCTGCCGCACGCTCCTCGACTACCAATTTATTGCGCTAAGCGATCAGCAGTGAGTGGAATTTTTCGTTCCAACAGCGATTGCCTCAGTGCTGGTTCCGCGTCTTGTTTAACGCGTCGATTGTTCGTCGAGTAACCGCCACACTCTAAGGATTTCATGCGTTTACGGTGAAAATCAGTTAGTGCAATTTAACCGTCGGTCTACCGTCGGAAATTTCACTCTTCGAGTCGCAGGTACGCGTTGTCTATATTTCCGGAATTTACTCAAATCAAGTAAACTTGATACGCTTTCTTGTCTCTCGTTTTATTGGGTCGTTCATTTTAACCCATCACTGTATGATGTTTTTAATTTGGATGAAAAAAATGAAGGAAGGTCAGTTTTTGTGTTTTATTTAATGGCAAAATATTAAAAAGTATTAAAACACCATTTTCAGAAAAATAAACATAATTTAGAATATTAAAACAGATAAAGTATTAATGAAAAATATAATATCCGTTTCTATCTGTTATAATTTCAGACGCAGTTTTTCTCCTTTCTTGAAAATGATCCGCATAAGGATCGAAACGTTGAAAGTTTAAATTAATTTGTAAAATTAATAACCGTTGCGCCGAAATCATTAATACTTTATCTGTTTTAACAATCTTACGATCGATAACATTAATAACATTAATTTAAAATATGTAGTAAGAAAACACATTCTTAGCTTACTATATATGTATACCAGATTTGTTAACTGTATCAGATATGACGCACTATGCAGCGAATGGTTAAACATTTTAATGATGAGGTGTTAATCTAGTGGATAATAAATCAGCTATTCGCACCGCGGATCTAATAATTTGATCGGCCACTGTGCACTGATTCGAAAGAGCGAAATCCCGATTTCGTGGCAGCGCAGCGTGGCAGTTTCGCGAGCAGGTTTAGGTCCGTTTAGGCTATTTCGCAGTGTGTTCTGCTTCGTTTCGGAATATTCCCAGGCAAGTCCGTCGCTTCCCCGACAATGGAATCCCATTTGTTCGAGCGCGACTGCTTATTTTCCCCGTTGTCGTGCGCAGACGGACGATCGAGCAGAAACGCGGACGGGCCGCAATAAACGCGAGAACCACTCGGCAATCAAGATTTCATTGTGGACGGGCAAACTGAACGCCACTGCTGCTTCTCTCTTTCTCTCTCTCTCTCTCTCTCTCTACGCCTCGCCGGCGTTTATTCATAAATTAATAGAAACGAGAAGCGGAGGGAGAGAAACGCGCACCAAGCCCGAGAGCCGCCCGATGGAAACTCCTTTCATCGAAGTGGAACAGTAGCCGACGTTTATCGATGTAATTTATTAACGAATGAAGTTATTAACGCGCTGCAGGAAATTAGAGGAAGCGAGATCGAAGAATTAAGCCCCGTCCCGTTTAATTGTACCCCGGTCGTCGCGAGAGATCGGAGACAGCGAACGCGTCGTCCATTTGCTTGATTATAATTCCGGATTTCTGACGAATCGTTTCTGCTCGCGAACATATATGCCCGCTCATGGAAGATGTATCTTTGAGCCGCGAAGCTAATTTCGGAATCGCAACTTTTCGAACAGACGCGCGGCCGCTGTAACGCCGAACAGTATGTACCATACGGCAGCGTGAAATCTGGATGAATGAGTAATGGACTCCGAAGGTAATCGTCGCGTACATTAGTTCTCGTGTATTTTCCAGCGAAAAAGTTTTTCCGAACTGTCCGTTTTCGCGTCTCTTAATTCGCCTCGCTATACAATATGAATATCGTTCTACACGTTCGGTTTTTCTCTGTTGATGCGTACTTCGTACGCGAGAAACAAAAACCCAGTCTTTTAAAAGAAATTTTTTTTTAATATTACATTGTCATCCAGTTCTAAGCTATGTTGAAAGTTTCGAGTCTCTACCTCATCGGGAAGTTAGTTTCAAATTAATCACAAGATTTGTACCGAACAGACAGACAAGAAAGCGAGCTGTTAAAAACGTGGTAAGATCAATCTAATTATTATCCCACACAAGGAACGATCCTAGAGGAACTCGCAGAATCTCTGGATTCTACAGAAAAAAAAAAACGTTCGCGAACTTCTTAATTGCAGCCTCTTAATTGGACACGATTGTCTTGATCTTGGAAGTTGCAGTCACGTTCTCGCGACTATCCTTGCTACCTAATTTGCCTGATAAAACTTTTCAATCTGTTCTCTTGATCGCGACAGTTCTTAAACGCTGATTTCCCGTGTGATCTCTACATTCTTACATATACATCGTACTTAAGAATGCTATTTCCTACATGAATTGTGTGAATGAATTTTGAGTGATTTGTACTGTCTTATACAAACATTAGTGTGCTTCAGGAATCATTTCGTGACTTGTATTCGACGAATATTCTTCTTATAGTCCAGGATCCACCGACCATTTTTACAATTAATTACTATCCAGCTAATTTTCCGTGAGTAGCTTCATTTTGTTGAAACTTTTTCTCTTGTGGTAAGACCGGGATAACGTACCACGCAATTTGTAGGACAGTGTGGCTGTTAAATTATATAAATATTAACTAAGCAACAGTAAAAAGATCAGCTGGTTAGTAATCATTTTTGATGACCTCGTTATCGATACATGTTGGAAGGAGGGGACTCGTTGTTCAAACCATACATTTTGTAGGACAAATATTTTTTAGAATAATTTAGATATTTATCTTGAGATTTAACAAACAAAACCCAATTAGTAATAAATTTTTGAGAATCGTCAAATCGACATATTTTATCCCTGCTACCCCTGTTAGCTACCACAATCGAGCTACCACAGGAGAAAAAGTTGGGCGTCTCATCAAAATGAAGCTACTCACGGAATATTAGCTTGATAGTAATTAATTGTAAAAATGGTCGGTGGATCCTGGACTATTACTAGCATAATTCCCGTTGGCAAATCAACGGCTGGCTTATTTTTGAAGGCCACTATTTAACCATTCGCTGCATAATGTATCATATCTAAAACAGTTAACAAATCTGGTACATAGTAAACTAAGAATGTGTTTTCTTCCTATTCTAAATTACGTTTATTTTTCTGAAAATGTTGTTTTAATTTCCTTTAATACTATTCTCTTAAATAGTATGTTGTATGGTCACGGTGTTAGAGGTTCTGCTCGATGCTCCGGAGGGTTCGGGTTCGAATCCTCCTCAATTTAACTATTCTCTTAAATAAAACACAAAAACCTTCCTTCAATTTTTTCATTCCAATTAAAAAAGTCATGCAGTGAAGGGTTAATGGTTACATGTATAGGAAAAAGTTGTTCAGAACCGTCACCCTGTCAACATATTAAAAGATCATCGAAATCGATAAGGTGTAACCATTGATGCACAACTAGAAAAATTCTTACGTGTCGTATACATGGACCAGTTCCCTAGAAATTCATCTGACGACGAGACTAATGGAGCCGCAAATGGGGTAGAGGGGTGCAACAAAAGGAGCCGCAACAGAGGTGCCTCTCCATCTTGCCCAGCCTCCAGCAATCGCATTTCGGCCCTTCTTTTTCCCGTCAGCTCCGGTTCTCGTTTCCAGTAGTCATTTGCCGGGTAACAGTAGACAAGATTGGTAACTCGCTGTCTAGTCAGTCGTTCGGCTAAATACTGGCCGGTAAACGATACAGTGAGCCGGTCGCCGGTAATAATAGAACCGGTGTAGGTTACCTTAGTGAAGCCATCGGCAACAGGACTCTCGTGTTTCAGTTCCCGTGGCCGTTCCGCGTGATTGATCGTTCCGGGGGTGGTTGAATGGAGAACCGAAAGTAACGGAAACAAGGGAGAGAGAAAGAGAGAGAGTGAGAGAGAGAGAGAGAGAGTGGCACCCGCCACGGGTGGTGGCTGAGAGAGAACCCTGGCCCGTTTCAAAGTTATTCCGTTTTCGAGAGTAGGAAATTCAGCGTCTTGCAAAAAGTTGTTGCTCGGCTCTCTAGCTTGGGAGCGCACGACAAGCTGCTCTCAGGAAACGAGAGAGAGAGAGAGAGAGGGAGAGAGGTAAAAGGAGAGGGTCCGTGAGAGGGAGGAAGGGGAGGAGGTTGGCGAAGCAGGGCAAGTTTGCAAGATCAACTAAAGTACCCTGGCGGTTGCTCGGAAGTCGGCCCGAGAATACGAAGCGTGGCAACAAAAATAAAATAAACGGAGCTTATCCGTACCCGGCCGGGTGTAAATTACACGAAGACCAAGCACACCGCCAACCTGGGAGAAATGTGGCCACTCTGCCCTTCTATTTTCGCGCGTGTACATCGCATTACGCCGTGATAGCTGCCTGAATTACTATGCAGTTGTCGGGGACGCAGAAACGCGACACGTTTTTCTTCCCCGAAACCTTTCTCCCCCGTTCCGTGTCCACTCTTCAACCAATCCCCTCCACTACCGGATAAACTCGACTTCGTCTCCCGACAGAATGCGATTTTCCTTTTTCCCGCGAATGCAGGCCAGAATTTTATGAAATTCAACGTTCCGGTCGCGAGAGAAATTCCCGGAGCACTTTCTCACTCTCTCTCTCTCTTTCTCTCTGTTTCTCTTTGGACGGTTTACGGCGCATTCGTTCGGACAATTTTGCGAGCACTTTCCGCGAGAGATAGGCGGGATAGTCCACGATCTGCTAAGAAGGATGGTTTGCGTTTCATTCTCTCCGGCCGAGAGTCTTTAGTGTCGTTCCGTATCTACGGTGCTTAAATATTTGCCCGAATTTGCATTTTACCCAGGCCCTCTTATTATCCGGGAGATACCAAGAAAAACCGTATTACTTTATTCCGGACTGCTCGGCAGTTGTGTTATTGCTGGTAGAATGATTCTTTGCTGCTTTGTCTGATCTACCGTCGAGCTAGAACGCTGAGTATCGTAACCGGACTCTGTGGAAAATAATAAATTGTCCGCGTCGATTGCACCAAGCTCAAGGCAAATTGACATTGCTCTCTTTCTTTAACCCTGCAGAATTTTCACGATGAAATTACGGATGTTTATATTTTCTTTCTATTTTTTTTTTCGAATTGCAATTGTTACCTTGGCGAATGGCCGAGTGTCTTTCATTTCTAGCTGAAAGAATAATAAAAGAACGGCGATATCGTGTCTTTGACATTTTCAGTTCTTTCGTTTCAAAGGATTGCGGCTATTATTCGTACGATTCGCTGCAGATTTAATCATTCGAATAATACATCGCCGCGGCGTGTATGAATTCTTTGAACATTTCCATTGTTTTAAATTTCACCTGCTCGTTTTTGGCCATAAAGTTCGTGAAACGGTATTTTGTAATTTAATGAAGCCTGGCAACGGAATATAGGTCATCCTGGAAAAAAATGGCTGTTTTAATGCTTCCGTGCAAAACAGTGATGTTTTGATAATGTACTGGAGACGTTGGGACATGTAAAATTATGACTAGACTGCTTGCCATTGTGCTAAATAAATGTTTTCTCTGGTGAAAGACACTGTAGCCAAGTAGAAATTTCTTCCCTTCGCTTACCTACTAATTTTTCTGTTATAAAAGCATAAAATTCGCCGTCTGATAATACCGGAAATGAAATTCGGTTCATCCAGACGATTTTTGTAATTTAATGGAGTACGAGAGTGTAGGATGTGTATCATCCTGGAAAAATAATGTTCGTTCAACTCTGAATACGATGTATTTAAAGAACTACTATATAATTATCTGAATTTCAGGTCGAGCTTAAAGCGTTCCGTACGTTAACGAGGTCTTTATTTTATCTGCAATCTGTCGGAAACGCAAACAAATCTTACTTCGTTTCCAGCTCCTTTAACTCGAAGCTACGGAAGCCAAGAAACGTTCTCTCAGCGCTACTGGCACATAAAGATAATTAAATCTAGCTTTCCTTTCCCTCGTGTTTTATATTTCTAAAAGTAGAAACGTGGCAGCTACAAACGCTGCTTCTTAAGAGAATGTTTGCGTTTTAAATATTTACAGTGGGCGACGCGCAATTTTTATAGAATCGCGGAACAGCCAGGTGAAATGTAGCTGATAGCAGGAAATTGTATCGTTACATTCGAACGAGGTTGAAGCCTGCGCCGTTTTGTTGCCAACGAGAAAACAATTAAAAATGAATCGTATTACAATTGCGCCATATTTCGAGCAATCATATATCCTGCGTAATTTCGCCACACCGAAACAATTAAAAAGGGATCGTATCAAGTTTGCACAATTTTCTCATTATATTATTCAAGCAGTTAAAAATCGATTGTGTGAAAATTGCATCGTCGCGTCTGAAAGGGTTAAACCCTGTTGAATTTTCTCATCAAATTGAAACAATTTAAGAATTGATCTATCGGAATTGTTTCACTATATTTAAAAGACTTAAATCCAGCATAATTTTCCAATCAAATTGCATCAATGAAAAATTAATCTCATGAAAATTCTATCGCTATATGTGCTTGAAAAGATTACCTAGATCCCTCGCAACTGTCTAACCACATTAAACCAATTAAAATTGAGAATCGTATTAAATTAAATTAAAAATTAAAATCACATTATTATATTTGGAAGAGTGAAATCAAGCACAATGTTCTCATCACTGTGCATGAATAAGAAATGTAGAATTACCCAAAAATTGTACCACCAAACACAATGGGATTAAAATCTGCAAACTTTTATGCATCATCCGAAGCTTTCTGTTAATTTTACTAACAACAATTTACAGAGAAGAAAGCGATGCTCTTCGAAAGTCCGCAGTCCAGGAACGACAAATATTATCATTCTACTTTTGCATTCATTAACCAAATTCGATATCGTTGGATTTCCCGATTGCATTATAATAATCCAATGAACGCGCGATACTACAAACGAAAAATGTGAGGAAATTCTGACACCATCTACCGCTATCCAATTTTGAGAAACACAAGGGAATAAAATCGCGGAATCTCTCTGTAACCCACTAAATCCTTTATCCGGCGTTCCACCTTGTTTTCGCACCTCCGCTATAACCAAAAGAGGATACCAGCGTGTACGGTCTCTAGAGTTTCGCGATCCGTGGTATAAAATCGGGGCGAATCGTCTAATTCGCGGGGAATCGATAGGGACGCAACAAACTCGACGTACCTCCGCGATAAAGTTTCCCCGGAAAGGGTGGTTGCGGGGGTGTGCATGGGGATCGTAATATCCCGCGTGGCGGCGGCGGTGCAGCGCGCGGTGCAGCGTCGGGACGCAATCTCGAAATGCAGTCCGCGGATCCAATTTCCGAGGTCGCTGCTAAAATCGCGCCGAATTACGTGCACGTACACAAGCCAGTTCTGTCCGCATTTCTCGTCGCTTGCCGATATAGGAGGACCGGTCGCGCAAAAACCCACCGTAACGGGACACGAAGCATCCTTCTGTCCTAGTATACATACCAGGATACGTCCTGCAGGCCCCGCGAAACTTTCCAGGATCGAGCCGGAGCTCCGATAAACGGCCGAAAGTGGATTGAACCCGAGGACTAACATACGAAGACGCGGATGCGACAGGATATTGCAACCGGATTACATATTAGTCCGTCGCTCCTCGCGAATCTTCCGAAACTTCGGCCATCTCGATCAAGTTTTACTTTAGAACCTATGCTCTACTCTATATCTCTTGGTACCCGTGATGATATCGTCGATTTCAATCTGCCAGACGTCCTCATCCGCCTCGAAATTGTCCGAGCTGCGGATAATTATCCGACTCACGAATTTTTTAACAAATCACTTTCAGAACTGTTCCGAATGTCTGATTTTATACATACTGTCACGAAGTGTTGCGAAAGCTTGAAATTAAGTTAAGTAATATCGCAGGCGGCACTCTGAAGAAGCACGAGTAACGTATGAACTTTATGAATTTTTCTAAACGCATCAAGCTGAAGAGCGATCGATAGAAAATATATACGGACGTTCTCCAATCTCCATTTCAACGGGAATAATTATTTCTGGACCAAAAATCGTCGAGGGGGGTTGTAAAAAAATTGTTCCACAAACAAAGAAACAAAGAAAAGGAAAAAGAACGAAATTCTTCCCTCTTAAAACAAAGTCTGAAGCACATGCCTATCATTTCTTCATAACAGTCCTTCGACTTGTTATCTTGAAAAAAATTCCCAAACTTAACGGTCGATTCGACGGTTCCCCTCGAGGATAACAACGATCAACATTGACGAGCCTGCGAAAACAACGACGTCCTTCGAAAGTTGCCACGTCTATGATTCAAGCGTAACCAATAAGGGGGTGCGCCTCTCGCTTGACACAAACAAGAGAAAGTCACGAAGTTGTTTGCAAAGGCGTAACTTCCCGGCGAATAGCAACAACATCGTTAACAGCGTATTTCCTGGAGAAGATTTGATCGAACGTAGATAGAGGATCGATGGAGGGTTGGTAACGTGGTTCGAGGGTTGCATACCACGCTCAAGGGCATCGTCATCTCCCACGTGGACGTAATTTCTAGGTTTCCCGGTTCGCAGGAGAGTAATTCTGTCCGCGACACGGCCGTTCTGACCCTCGCATTAACCAGCCGTCTTATCAGCTGTGGGCTGTGCTCGGTATCGCGGATCGCTACGGGCACCGGTCACGGCTTGATTATTAAGGGTTTCTCTTAATTAAGAGAGCCCGACCGACCGGCTGGGCGGTACGAGATTGAGAGTGAGAGAGAGTGAGAGAGAGTGAGAGAGAGAGGGAGATAGAGAAAGAGTCGGTGCCATTTATCAGAGGCCCGAAGGACCAGCGTTATTTTTGTACGATCCACTCGGCCGTTACTCCTCTCCTCGAGGGGTGGCTCTGATGAGGTCGGTTTCTCAAGGGTAACCGTGACGAGGGTGGAAACGTTAACGAACCACCTGTAAGAACTCTCTCTCTCTCTCCGCCTCGTGTTCAAGGTCTATTAAGGTCGCGTAGCTCGCGACGAGACACCACACCGGATGGAACGAGATAAAGCGCAACGACCATGGACGTTTTTGCGAGCGTCTCGTATATGGACGACGCCGCGCGTCGACGACGGCCAATTCCGCGACGGAATTACGTCGATATGTTTTTCCGCCGGTTGCTGTCTCGCTGGAATTGGGTCTCGTGGTTTGTATTCCAAAGAGCCGGTTCACCGGAGAGGTATTAATCCACGCGTTGTCGCGGATAATTGGCGCCTTCTGTCGCGAAACTACCCCTTCAGCCTCGAAAAACCGTCAGACGCTCGTTGATTCGACGGTTTTGCCTCTACCGGCTATTGCAGCGGCGGGTGAACTTGCTACGACGCGAACTTGCACGAGTTTCTGGATGCGAATCCTACTGCGAGAATTGTTGGTTAGCCAATTTTCGTTATTAGATCGAGATGATTCCACAAAAGATGTCGGAATCTGCAACCCTGGATCTCCAAAAACCACCATCCTAGAAAGCAGAAGACCAAGCTTGTCCAGAAAACTACCCTCGCCACAATAACGAGACCCTCGTCTCTCTTACTACCTTATCCACCCTCGCCAACCCCCGACCAACCCCTTCTTAATCGAAGAAAAATACTGGCCGATGTATCAGCGTCCCAGGGAACCAAGTATCCGATGATCCCAGCGAAACCCTGGTAACCGTCGCATCCCTTATCGGGTGGCAACGCGAGCGAGGGGTTTGTTGCGGGGGTTGGTCGTAGTTTTATTGCGCCCCATCGCGAGATATGAGCCACCGAAACGACTAAACAACCGTCGGGGGCTTGTGCACGCTGTTGAGGGTGGTGAATGGGGTTGAAAAAGGTGGATGCAGGTTGAAAAAGGGGGGGTGGGTTTGTGTCTCGCAGAGTCTCAATATTCCGGTTCTACGTGTACACGCGGTAAAATTCTTCCAACGGGCCCTTCGTTCCGACTTTACGGTTCCCACACGTCGCCGCTTTTGTCCCACCCCCGCAGAAAACCGCCCCTTCCCGTCATATCCGCCCGGAGATAAGGCAGAGAGCTTTCATCCCCTGTCCCTACAGCGCTTTCAGCCGTCGCCGAGCCGGGAATACAGGACGTACACCCTACCTAACTCACGAATTACGCTTTCTTCTCGCCGTGAACGCGACGACGCGCTTTATTCCGCCATCCTAAACGCCAACGGGAACAAATTTTTTTGATAGAACGCTTCCATGAATCGATCTTCGACGCTGAGATCGAATACCATGCTATTTTCTTGCTGACGCGATTTTTGATCGATCTAGGGGCTGCTGATCATTTGCCCGGGATTCGAGGCACTTTGTTTTATGTTAAATACCGGGTGTTTCATAATTCATGGTACAAATTGGGTCAGGTCGATTCTATAACTGGAAATAAAACGGAAATCATGAATAATTACATCCTTATATCGATCGTATTTGTTTTTAATATTATATTACTAATTCTCTAAGCGCAAAGGTTCGATCATTTGTTACTTGATTGTGTGGGAGGTTTTGTTTTCAAGAAAATTAATCTGAATATATTCAGTTTCTGAAACAATTTTTAGTGGCCCATCCATCCGATTTTCTAGATCGGTACCAATCTACAGGCTCCCCGAGTCAAAATTTCTCAGTGACGCCGTAGGAAAGACACTGGGAAAGTGACACGTGCATCGAGTGCACTTACCACCCGCTCAAGGGATGCATTTCCTCAACGTCGTCGCGTTCTCCGGGGTTTTTAAATAATAGATCCGCAGTGGGTGTAAAACCATCCGCATTCTTCCCACGCGAGTCGCGTTACCGCGGAATTAGCACTGCTGTGCGCACCTCTAAAGCATGTTTAGCCACTTCTGGCGTTACAACACAATACTAGAGGTTCAAATTCGATGCGATCACAATTAATTTACATATTCGGCTGCGTGTAGCTGTCGCAGCTTTACGAAACTACGAATAGTGTAAATTACGCTGCCAAATAATGCAAATTACACGTCTTAAAAGTAAAAAACAGACAGACAAGAAAGCGAGCTAATAAAAACGTGGTAAAAAATAGGATTTTTGAGGAAGATCACGGCCTAGATTGATCTTTTATCTAGAAAATGAGTTCAAAAAATGAGGACACTCCCCTTAAAAGTAAATATTAGCGATGTAACGTCTCGCAGGCTTCGAAAAAAATTAATAGTGATTCGAAGTACGTGTATTATTTCTTCAACCCTCATCCGTCCCACATTTCGAGAACTGAATCTGTCCCTCGGTGTCAAATTGACACAGTGATAAAACAAATCGATAAAATAACAAGTCAAACAGTTACATTTCGATGTTTTTTCATTCAAATTGATGAGTGAACGTTTACATCTTAGGTTTTTGCGGTTATATGTTTCGCATTAAAAAAAAAAATAGAAGTCACCAAGTTTTGGACGAATTTGCTTACAAATTACACAACGATATAACTTATTTCGAAGAAAACTGTGTCAAATCGACACGATGGATGGAGGAGGGTTAAGTAAGAATAATCAAAGGCTGGACCACCGTTCAAGTACGAGGGTGAAGGAAATATTTGTAAAAATAATAATAAAATTTCGAAGTATCTCCTTAAGTCGAATTTCCGGGGTAGAGCCGTACCCAGCAGCGTCACGGGCATCTGTCGGTTCCGCAGGATGCAAATTTCTTCGGGCGTTTGCGTATCGCCGGTTCCACGCGTCCGTCGTAAGCTAGCGCGGCGTACCGAGGGCGATTATCGTTTACGGCGACGATTAGCGTTATTGTCGTTATTAATACGGCTTACGACGGTCGGCTGTGCCAGTATCCCGGCGAGAAAGTTTCCGCGCACGCGACCCTAATCTTCCGTACCCCCCCGCACGCTCTCTCGCCGTGGAAGCCCCATCCGCGGACGGCTTACGGTATTCCCCGTTAACTCGATCTCGCGGGTAATCGACGTCGGGCCCGGCTGCCAGTGTGCTTAAAAGACCGTTTCGATTAACGTTGACGCGGCTTCCGAGGGATTTCAACCGGTCGTTGAGGCTGCGACCGGACGACGCACCCTTCTATCTGAAATACCTTCAAAACTGCTGTCCCAGGCTCCCTGGGATTTTTTTTTTTTTGCGAATTTAAGGACACCGCAAAATTTCACGTGAAATCCTCGAAATCTGCTCTCGATGGCCCATAATGATTATTGCGGCGTATAAACGGGTTAAACCGTGCTTAAGTAGGTTTACGGATGGATTAACTATGGTTTTCATTAACCAGCAACATTAGGCGTTGCACGTGTTGCTCGAAAAGCCCTCCCGGAACCATCCTAATTTTTGATTAAATTCAGACTCACCATAGAACTGCATCGAGTTTCAAAATTCTGTTTTCAATGGTCATCTAACGACTACGGATCTTTATGGAAAATAGCAATATTCTGCGTCGATTGTGGGAAGAAGCGGTTAAATAAAAATACATTTCATCCCTTAACTCCTTGCCGTACCATTTTCGTTGCAGTTACAGGAAAACTGTCGTAGAAGGGAAAATAAAATTTATTATTATTTATTTGAATGCCGAAATGTTGATTGCAAACGAATCAAATTATATTTCATCTAAAAAGAAACACGTAAATTTCATATATGTAGACTTTGTTAATATCTTCATGATGTTGATTACAAACGAATCAAATTGTATTTTATCTAAAAAGAAACACGTAACATTCATATATGTAGACTTTGTTAAAATCTTCATGACGATTCTGACTTGATAAAATATAGCAAGAGGATAATAGTATTTGTAGGTTGAAAACAACAGAACAATATTCTTAGATTTCTTATATTTTTCACTGTTTTATATTTCTCCCAGTTAATCTCTTCGTAAATGTTTAGTAATCTGGAGTCTACCAATCACCGTTTTCACGTTGAGTTGCACGAGAACCGATTTGTAAAGCTGAAGATTGACGACGACTTTCGGACAGCTTAAACAGCTGTCGTGGTTAGCACGTGTTGAAGAGGCGGGATCGATTCATCGAAATGGTATCGGTAATCGATAATTCGATTCGGAGCCGAGCTAATTAGGCAAACATCGTGGAAGACGAAACCGAGAGTCCGCCCGACGACGCTCTTAATCGATTCGTTCTGACGTTGTTTGGGTCGAACGACCTGTATTCGAGGAAGGAATGGGTTAACTGCCAACCATAATTACTTTCGAGTGGTATTCTCGAATGTCCCGACAGGCCGTGACAATAACGAATCCGAAATGGGTTATACATCGCATACACAATCATTAATTATTAATTTCAACTGTTTATAAGGTGTCGCGTAAATAATGCAAGCTCAGGTCAAATAAGTTTCTTCTTGAACATTGACAGGAATGTATCGTGTCTTGCAAATACAATATTTATGTAATCCTATTATTTTCGTACAATCATGAATAGTTACAAGTGACATGATTGAATAATCTGAATAATTTATCTCTCTCTAGTTACTGTAGATCGCTGTTGAACACAATTAGAGTGACTTTTCTTATTTTAGAATAAATATACGATTCTCTGACGTCGTCCACCGAACAATAACTGTGATCTATTTCCCCTCTTCGTGATTAATAAATTCCAGTTTTAGACTGTACGAAATTTTACTTAACATATTATACATAAATGATATCTCTACGTTATGATAACCGCAAATGAATTATTTCATAAATAGAATTTGATTAGCAAGCTGGTTTTCGCCAAATAAGTAGACAGGAAAACTGCACTTCCAACAAAAAAGAAGAAAAACGGTAAGAACATTAGAAGGATTTAAAAATACTGTAATATTATGTTCAACCTATCAAACACATTAAAGAAAACTTATTTTCCATAAAGATCCTCTGTCTTCAAATAAGCCACGAAATTTTCGATTCGCATAAAGATCCCCGGTCTAGTGAGATCCAACTGTATATCGTTAACGATGTTAGAAGAGTTCCGAGGTTCCTGAACTACCTGTACATCCACACGCGAAGCACATCCGCCAAAAAAAATCCGAAATCGCCGTCATGTAAGACCTTGTTCGAACCGGTCGTGGCCCGTGCGGAACGGTAATGGTCGTCGAAACGTTCTCGGCCCCTGCATCGAATCGCAACAACAAAGACCGTCATGGAATCGAACCCAGCTTAAAGAACCGTTCGCCGCAGTATCACGGAGGTTCATAAAAGACTCGGAAACGGTACAGACGATTTTTCCGTAGGGTCGTTTCGCTCGATGCCGGGTGCCGTCAGCGAAAGCTGCCGCGGTTACAGAATCCCGTATCGATTCCGGTTGTTTCGTCGCGCGTCGCGTCGGCTGCACGGAAATTACACGCGCGTTACACGCCGACAACGCCGGTCCGGCATTATTGCACCATAAGCGATATTTTTATTGCCGCAGAAACGGCTCGTGACACGTTCATTCCGCGGCGGTGCTTTATTGCCGCCGATTTCGGAGTCGTTTTCTATCGGGACCGATCGCCCTGAATGTCCAAACGAGAGAGAGAGAGAGAAAGGGAGAGAGAGGAAGAGAGAGAGACAATCAGTGAAACAGAGACAGATAACGAAAAAGAGCCAGGCACAGAGGGAGGAGTGCAATAGGCGCGCGGCTAATTGAAACGTGCTTGTCACCGAGCGACCGTTCGCATTTTAAAATACAGGGGAAAAACGTGCGTTTTCCGCGGCGTCGATTCGCGATCGGATCGGTTTGGCTTCGATTTTTTTTTTTTTTGTTCCGACAGTCGCGCGTCGAGGCTCCGAAACGATTCCGAAACCAGGAAATAACGAAGTCCTTGCCGCATTGCACGGGGGCCCTCCGCAGCTCGCTGACGGCTCGGAATAAATCGCGAGCCAACACGAAACGCGGGAAATGCATCCTCGATTATACGGCAGCTGGTGGCGGCTGCAGACAAATTTGCGCTTTGCGCGCGCGGAAACTCGCGAGCCTAGTTCTACTCGGTAAACAAAGTTCCCGTGTAATGACTTCGCTAAACAAGCTCCGCGCCGAAAGGGTATAAGCATGTGCAGTCGCGACCGGGGGCAAATGGGCCTTCAAGCATACCGGAACCACGTGAAAACCACCCCGTTCCCCACCCACCCGTAATTTAATAACACCGCTGTACGGTATAGCGCTAGTTACGTTTCGACTTTTGATTTTTCATGTGTGAAAATGATGTGCGTCAAATTTGAAAGCGATTGAATCATTTTTGCCACGTTTGCGTAATACGTTTGAACGTCTTAACCCTCGTATGCTCCTGAAAAATAGATGAGTAAAAGAGACTAGGATAACAATTCACTCATTTTGATCTTACACGTTAAATCAACACATTATGTTTCATTTATAGCGTCACATTTTAAAGGAATAAGACGTAAAAGGATGAATAATTTTTCAGTATGTGAAAATATTGCATGGGTGAATTTTCACTCTGAGGAACGTATGAGGGTTAATGGTTTCACGAAAATCGGCGTTGTAAATTTGATGAAAAGATGCCGAATCATAAACCGTACTGTCCGGGGTGTGCTGGCTCAGCTTCTAAGAAGATTCGTGTCGATCGACCGAACGAGTCTCCTATGAAACGAGTACTCGTTAGAATCAACCCTCCTGCTGTAATTAAGACCCGTATTGTATCCTGTCCACCGTGTTTCGCCGATTTGGCG
The DNA here is from genome assembly GCA_916610235.2 of Lasioglossum morio. Lineage (NCBI taxonomy): Eukaryota > Metazoa > Arthropoda > Insecta > Hymenoptera > Halictidae > Lasioglossum > Lasioglossum morio. The sequence continues at coordinate 26,902,785 of OU744326.1, forward strand.
AAGAAAATTGTCGAGGAAGACCCTTCGACTTTGAACGGACCCGTGGTTGCGGAGATTCAATCTTTGGGAATTGATTTGTGTGGTGGAAAAGGTCGTAGATCGTGGATAAATGGAGTGTGAGAGAGAGAGGGAGAGAGATTCTATTGGTAGAATCGAGTCGAAATTGTAGAAAGTTTCCTCTTAGATTGCTTCGTTTCCGAGATAATTCAGTTGGAATGCTCATTAAGAAGTCTGATTATTGGCTGTCGCGTCTACTTACTGAAAATCCGCAGTGTTTCACCCTAGAATTAGAGAATTCCTGAAATTCTGCTAATTATAGTGGAACCAAATTTTATCCCAGATTATTTCGTTTCCCCGATAATCGGTTTTCAGCGTTCATTACAAAGTTTGATCATCGATTGCTATTTCTACTTACTGTAGACCAAAATAAAGATGTGCGGAATACTACACGACGTGCAAATAATTCTAATGTATCTTTTCTTCAATTTCTTCAATTTCACAACAGAGAGGACATAATAATTGTACTACTTTCTTCGTTCGCTTTTTTTAATCTCGTTTGATTTCAGTAGTATTTACCTGATTAAATTGATTAACTAATTGAAACGTATCGAGGATCAAGATTAGACTGCGGATCTTTATGCAAAATAAAAATGTCTCACCTGAATTGCAACAAACTGGAGCTAAATAGAGTTTTATTTTCTTCCCGATTATGTTGAGTAGGCTGAAAATAATATAACAGTACGTTAAAATTTTTCAGATATTTTCTCTATTTAAAACTACACCTACTCATTTTCGTCATACATGCATAAAATCCGCAGTCTAATCATGATACATCTACTCCACCTATACTGTACTCGCATGAGCAGCCATCGTCAGTTTCTTCTCGTCGAGAACAGACCACGGTAAATGTTTTACCATTTTTAGATGCAGCGTTATTTACCTTTGGATATTTTATAGACGATGCTACGATTTTTTAAGTGATATTACACAGCGTCTGCAAGAACTTCAATGCTTTGAACGTTACCTATTTGCTCACAGTGAAATGTTCAACGCTTGCAATTTACGACATTTTGTATCGATATCACGGGCAGCCAGTGCACGGAGCAGAATCAAAAATCGGCGACAGAGCAAACAATTCGCCGCAGGCGAAGAAATTCACGGGCGAGGTAATTTCGCCGCTGGTAGGGCGAAATTATCGAGGCGCGGCGCGGCTCGAATCGGTGATTAATCGTCGCGATTAATTAAATGCCCGAGCATTATATTTCGATGACACTCGTTTCGATTGCACTTACGCCCCGGCGCCGGGTTGTTATGCAAATGCTACACGATAATTCCGGTAACCGGTGACGTTTCGCGGATAATTAGCGCTCTCTGTCCGCGAAAAATCCCCTGGATTCAGGAGTTCCGGTGTACGCGAGGGGGTTGAGTAATTCACGGGACTAGTTTCCGGTTTCGGGGCCCGATTTCTCGCTCCCGCACACACCCCACCCACTCGAGACAGGCTCGATTTCGAATTTGATTTAGTGGCTGGCGGCGGCTGCGCGATACCGGACGATTCCACTGACGATTCCGAACAAACGAGTTTGTTCTCTCTGCATTTCCGTGTGTCTATGTGTGTGTGTTTTTTCAACGTTCACGGTGATTTAGCGCGGTGTGGCGCAACCTGCGATCTATAGGCAAATCGTCTGTTTCCTTCCATCGATTATCCACGTCGAGCCCACGCGGTCCCATGGGCAGGATGATGGCGGCGATCCAGCTTCGTTTTCGATCCCAATTTTACGCCACAGATTTTCCGCCGATTTTACCATCGTTACCTTTTCCAACGAGGAAACTCGCTGCCGTTCGAGTCGAACCTTCTAATTCGGGCAGCAAAATTTCTGAAGACTTTTCGTAGAATCGTTAAGTACAGCGATTATTCTAGCTGAAGACTCATTATATAACTGAAAAACGGTATTCACGCGAACCGAACTTCCCTGGAAAAAGAAAAAATAAATAGCTTCCGCACCGAAGTTGCCTCTGAAGAGCCTCTCGTACTCGAGGAAACCTGCAGCCGTGTTTTTCGCGAGTCAAGGCGTTTCTTTGATTCGACTGTGTTTTTATCGCGAATCTATTTCCGAGGTATCGAACACCGCGGAAAATATCCGTCGGTGTCTCTTCGATGAAATCGGCTTCCGTTGGTCCAGAAACATCCTCGCTCGCTACGTTGCTGCGATTTCTTCTTGATCGGCTCACTCAAATCATCCCTCTCTCTCTCTCTCTCCCTCTTATACACTGGAACACCACTTCTTTCTACAACTTTCGACAATTTCTCTCTTCTCGTACAGAGAACTTTTCTCTGTCCCATGCTGTGCACGTTACGCTTATAAACCACCGTTTTACCCTCCCGTACACTCTGTCTCCTCTCTCAAAGAGCGTCGGTTCACGGTCGCGAAATCTGCAGGTGCGTCGGAACGCCTCTTTTCTATGGAAGCGGATTCCCTTCGTCCGTTGCAACCCTGTCTTCACGGCTGTACCATGTTCTTCAGGGACCCCATATTCAAGGGGAATGGGGCACCACCGTCGGTTCCCCCGGTTGACGGTCTTTAAAAACTTTCAACTCGCAACTTCCTTGAAAAGACTCCGCCCCCGTAGCGGACCGTCCCGACGCGCCCTTTCTTTCACGTTCCACGAGCTTCCTGCTTCTTCCTCGGTTTTTCCTTCCTTCGGGGGAAAGCCGCGTCTCCCTTATTTCGCTACACGAAGGGTCCGCGACAATGCGTCGCTTTAAATTAGAGCGAGGCGATCGGCAGAGAGAGAGAGAGAGAAGGAGAGAGACGCCCGGAGAGAATGGAGGCCCGGATAGGGGAGAACGACGAGGGGACGAAATTGCGGGCTTTGCCAGACCGCTGGAGAGACATAGCTGAACGAGGAGTATGCTCCGAGGAGTATGGTTGCCCACGGAGTGGGAAATTCGGTGCAATTTTTAGTCCTGATTGCGATTTTTACCCCGGCTTCGTTCGTCGACGTGTTTTCCGGATTGTTGTTCTTGTAGTGGAGTTTTCTTTTAGCGACAAACTAGTGTCCGGCTTTGGCACGCCCGACCAACAGTCATTTCCCACGTGCCATTTATTTTTTTCTTTAACGTCGCTTTAATGTCTAAATCGTGCCTAAATTCAAATATTTTTTATAATTTTTAAGGACTTTCTTCGTTATAAATCACTTCGAGCTGTAACCCTAGTCCTTCACATCTGTTTTTCCCCAACTCACCAGTTTTTAGGTCATCTTGTCTTGCATTTCCTTTTCTTCTCATCACTTTTAACCTTCCCTCTCTCTTGTAATTTTCCATTTCCCTAAACACTGTTTTCCACCAATCATCTCCTTTTCCCAATTATATAGAAATTTTCAAGAAATGCTAGCATAGAACATTTGCTTGAAGTCGATACTATTTCTATTTGTTTTCGATCTACAAAGAGTGTTCCCATTAAAAGTACAGAGGATTTTACTTCAGTAGAATCTCTTCTCTGTCTATAAAAATTGGAAATCACATAAACAACCACAGACTAGGGATAACATTCCAGTTAAATTATTTATTATAGAAATTTTCTAAAAATGTTAGAATAGAACTTTTGATTGAAGTCGGTACTATTTCTATTTGTTTTCGATCTACAAAGAGTGTTCCCATTAAAAGTAGAGAGGATTTTACTTCATTAGAATCTCTTCTCTGTCTATAAAAATTGGTAATTGCATAAACATCCGCAGTCAATGGATAACATTCGTTTAAACAAACTTCCACAGCAACTTATACATTATCGCCTGTACAAGGGTTGAAGATTTAGGCTTGTTCTAGCAAGTTGGAAGGAGAGACCGAATTATTGTTGACATTTTGTCAGCGGCGGGGGTTCTAAGTTCTCTGCGGACTCGTAAAACGGATGGAAAAATTCGCTCGCCGCTCGATAACCTCGTTCGCCGAGTGGCTGTTCGAACCACGGTGGGAGTGAGAGTCTGGTCCGGGCATTTTGTCAGCGAGCGTTGTAAGGCCTCGCACCGAGTTGCTTTCCATGCATAGGTTAGCAGAGCGACGATGGAGTAGGCGCGAAAAGGGTTGTTCCGTCGAGGAAGAGTGCACACAAGCGATTCGGACGAAGCTTCAAACTTGCTGGTGCGGTTCAAATATAGAACCTGACCTAAACCAGTATTAAAAACGCTAAGTTCACATGATGCAACAGCAGACATACAAGATCAATGTTAAACCTACAGGCACTGAAAAATAATTGGTAAATGTTGCCTGATAAAACTGACAAGATTGAATTTATTCCGATTTTCATTATAATTAGACTGCGGATCTTTGTGCATTTATGAAAAAATTGATTCGGTGAAATGTAACAAGATCATTAAGGGATGAATTCAATTTTTAATAAAGATCCACAGTCTAGTTCAGTGTTAACCCATTTGTATCATAAGGAAGTATGAAAAGAAGGTCCTTATAACCAAATTTTTTTTGTTACATTTAAGTACAAAAATTACAACAAATATATACTTGCGTATAATCATGCAAATGGGTTAACTGGTATACTGAAGTCTCTCATAACATCAGTTGAACATCTGTACACTAACTTCCGCTACAGTATTGTACGATAATTGCATATATCTAGCTTCTTCAACCTGTTTAGAATATTTAGATTAATTAGTCCTGAATTACGTACTAGAAGGTATCTCAGAAAATTTATTCAAAGTTCCAGAAGGGTCCGAGTACGATACTTCGTAATCTAAACGCGGCGCCGTACACCACTTAAGGGTTGGAATAAAAAGCAGCGGTCAGAAGTTTGACAATGGTCTTGCGAACAACGGGAGGCAATTTCCAAAACAAACGAGCGCCCAGGGTGGACACTCGGGACCGTAGAAAAAATTAATATCGCTAAAACCATCCCCCTATCGCAGCCCCACCACGACCCGTAGAAACAAGGGAAGTCCCACCCCGTTCGCGAATTACCATCGAAAACAAAACTCGTTCGGCGAAGAGCAGTTAGGCGAACAAAGGCGCGAGTGTCTCCCATTGGAAGGTCCCTGAAAAGGGTGAGAAAAGTGGGTGGGAAGGGTGTGACGGTGGTGAAGGGGGTTAGAGGAAACGGGCGCAACAGTTTCGAAAGTTTCGCCGCAAATTTTTCATGGGCCGCATCCGGGACCCCATAAAAGCTCGTTCAACGTTTAGCTCCCGCGGTGGAAAATGGCGAGGATCATCCCCCTGGCTGCTTCTTCTTTTCTGCTGGTTCTCTCTTTTTTTTTTTTACGATCGTATAGGCGGATGGTTGTTAGTGTATGGTCGGTGAACCGAACCGGTGGGAGGGTTGAAAGCATTACCGACGCACACGGTCGTTCCGCAGACAAGCGAGCAAGGGGTTGAGGGGAGGGAGAGGGGTAATTTCGCAAAGAGTAGAAAGACTCGAGAATATTGCGAAAGTTACGGTGTAGGGCTGCACCGGGTTCGAGGAGAGACGGTGGTCGATGCACGGGACGAAGGGAGGATCCTTTTCCCCTTCCGACAACAGGATGCATACTGAACAGGTTCGAGCACATTTTATTTGGAACACGAATAGGAATAACGATCTTAATACAATGAATTGTTCGAACCAATTTATTCTCTCCATCCAAGTAACTCTATTTTGTATGACGTCGAGATAGTATGTGTTCGAATAACTTCTTGTTCGAATGAATCTCAATCCGAAATCGTTTGCGTGTAGCTCAAATAAATCATTTCTCATTCGTTTCGCATGCGAGCGAATCAAACCTTTAATTAACCCTTCGCTGCATAGTGTATCGTATTTGATACAGTTAACAAATTTGGTATATAGTAAACTAATAATATGTGTTCTCTTACTATGTTTATTTATATTTATTTTCCTGAAAATGTTGTTTTAATTTTTTTCAATATTTTCCCATTAAATAAAACACACAAAACTGACTCTCTTTCAGTTTTTTCATCCCAATTAAAAAAATCATGCAGCTAAGTCATGCAGATTTTAACAAAGTCTACTTTTTTTTTTAGATGAAATCAAACTTGAATCGTTTGTAATCAAACAATGTAAATTTCCTTTCTTGGTCTGCTGTTTGAAAATGTTGTTTTTTTCATTAATGATTTTGAGTAGTGCTTGCAGTAATACATTTTCTCATTTAAAGTCAATTAAATCGTAGATTACGCGTATGGAAGTTAAATAAACTATTCTCATCGCATTCAACGCACTTGATTGGACACTCTCGGCGACCAGTTCGCTTCACCGCATTTCTGCAATGCACCCCCTGGTGCATATGCCTGGCGACCGCCGCGAGTTCGAGCGCATTTCAACATTCCTGGGATTTACAGAGATACACGGGTCCTCGAACCGAAGTAGAACCGCCCCAAATACTCGTCATTCGCTTTCAACGCGCGACAAGTTTATTCAACCCCTTCAGCCACGAACCAGAGACTCGCCCATATCATTTACACACTCGTCCCCTCGTTCGAGCGCCGAAACGAGTATCGAGGGTGCCCTTTACATTACCCATCTCACTCTTGCTCCCTCTTTCTCTCTGGTTCGTAGCCTCGCGGCACGTACGTTGTTCTCGCGTAATTAAGCAGCCCCATAAATAACCCTCGCAAGGAATCCCTTATCTCCTCTGCACGAAACGTAGATGATAAGTGCGTGTCCGCGGTCGCCGTTTCCTGTCAGCGTGCGAAAAATTATCATCGCTTGGGGTTCGTTTCTCTGAAAACCCGTCCGTGATCCTGGAACCATCAATGAGTAAACGTAATTTCGGAGAAGGCGCCTATAATTCCATATTATTCAATTTATAAAACGTTTAGTACATATATTTATTAATTTAATAATATGCTTTTACTTTTTTTTTTGTTTACCTCATCCGTTCCTCGTTTCACGAACTGAATCTATTCCTCGATGTCAAATCGACACCGTGATAAAAGATCGATAAAATAATAAGGTAAACACTTATTTCCAAAGTTTTTTAATTCAAACTGATTAGTTAACATTTACTTCATAGGTTTTTCGATTGTGGTTCGCGTTTAAGAAATAAAAGTCACTAAGTTTCGGACAAATTTATCTCCATGTAACAAACCAGTCTAATTTATTTCAGGAATACTGTCAGATTGACAGGAAGGACAGATGAGGGTTAATCGCCTTAAACTGATTAAACGTAAATTGATCTGTACAAAAATAAATGATATCACACCAGATTCAATATCCAATAAGCAGAATTTCCTCAAGTGCAGCCTCTTCTTCGAAAAATAAAAGTAATTACACGACGATACGTGGGCTCAGTTTCCACGCCAGCCAACGGTAGAAAAATAGGGGTGGCAAAATGATAATAACTTCGTCCAATGTCCAGGCAAACTAATTCATCACTTGCTCGCGGCTCAGGTCGTTCGAGTTGCGGGTGGAAGGAAATAGCTTCGAAGACAAAAGGGAAAAAACGAGAAGAGGGTGTCGTGGTAATCGAGCAGAGGGGTACGAGACGATCGCCGCGTTCCCTCTAATATTGTTTACTCGGCTTTTCTGCCGTCTAAGTAACGCCGCGCCCATTCTCGCCAACCCCCGCTACATAGAGGATCCATTAATCATAATCGCATTCCGATTCAACCGGCTGACTGGTCGTTACCCTGCAACAACGGCCGCTGCGACTCGAGAAAAAACTCGACCGAAAGAAGATAGACGAGAAGAGGAAGAAAGGGAAAATACTCGGATAAAATGGCGCCAGTCAAAACGGTTAATCATTGGATAATGAGGAATTAAGTTCGAGGTCTGTGAAACACAATTGTATCGTAGACTGTTACGTTGGACTAGCTCCTAGATTCACCATAATTCATAAACCATGGTGAATTAGCATCACTGGTGATCTATATAAATAAAAATTAAATGCTGTTCGATTTGGCTAATTTAAAAAAAAAGAAATGTTGGTAATAGTCCGAATACAAACAAGATTTCTTTTTTTTTTAAATTAGCCAAATCGAACAGCATTTAATTTTTATTTATATAGATTACCAGTTGGTAATAGTCCGAATACAAACAAGATAAATTTTGATTTTTACTACGTTTGCATTGATATGTCTCTGTTGGAAGATGAAAGAGAATACACGGGTCTGTACCAAGGAAAGAAAAGAGAGAGAGAAAGAGATCATGAGGAGTGAGGAGGAAAAAAGAGAGAGAGATAGATCGAATAAGGAAGAAACGGGAATAAGACCTCGTCGAGAGAGAAAGATTGGCAGAGGGGGTGGGACATTCAACGCCGCTGCAGTCGTAAGAGGGATTTGTCATCCGGACGTGACACGTCGCGGAGGAACCAGGGGCCCTTTTCGCCCTTCGTCTTTCACGGAACAAGAGACTGGAACCAAGAGACACTGATAACAGAGCCGGCTTGCATTCTGATCCCCACGGCTGCTCCTCCATCTCCGCTTTTGCATTCTCGCCCGCTCTCCGGTCCCGACGACTCGCGAATCTGTTTATCGTTCCGCGAGCGAATTGTAATTTTATAGCGAGACTTATGCCGGGAGTTTACTCGAAAATTAAAGTCTCCAACGCGTCGCCGGGTTGCCGTCTCTTCCGGTGGCTAAGGTTTGCACGGTAAACTACTTAACCGAGCCACTTAAGGCTTTTCGAAATACCGAAGATTAGGAAGTTCGCGGTTTTATAGGTTCCTTTGCTGCTTCCAGACGAAAGCACGCCGGAATCTTCCCCGTAGAAAGTGCTTTTTTAATCGGGATGGGAAAACTGCACGAACGTACCTCCTCCAATTTTTAGAACGCTCCCGTGACTACCCGACTGTCGATGTTTTCGCGAAATGTTGATTTTTAGGATCGAACGGGGTAGCGTCTCCTCGATTATTTTATGTTTCGCTAACACTTTACCGACCGGAAGCCTATTAATAGAATTTACAATAATTCTGCTGTACCAAATAAAAAAGCATAGAAATTTTCTTTGACATTGCAATCTTAAATGAAACTATTAGACGACGTTATTGAGGGTGACTTAGTTAGTTCATACTAAACGCTAAATGAAAATTTATCCATGTACCATACATTTTTCAAAAATATGCAATAATCACCGGTCGGTAATGTGTTAATAAATCGGTCATTCGAATTTGTGAGTTACAAAAGATTCCAGATCCTAACCTTCTAACAAATTACAATTATTATAGACAAATTGGAAGAAAGCGCAATGAAATAAGTTCCTACTGAAAATTTCCATGAGCCATGAATGCATAAAGATTCGCAATCTATCCGTTAGTTTTCGTGAGATTTTTAAAGGATGTTCGGCAGCGAATATCAACGCGTGAATTCTGTATCAGAAACATCGCGTTCCGGGCCATAAGTCGCTCGTTAGTTGTCGAAGCGGGTGTCATCGAGTGCTCGGACTATCTATGACGCGATATTCGAATGCAGGCTGATTTTATCCCGCGGGGTGTGGCGTATATCTCTCGAATTCCATCGGCGGCGACAGGATATCGAGGTTATCAGCAATTCGAGCAGCGGCTTCTCGCGTAGCTGTCGAGGCTAATAAATGCGGCCCCGGTTACGGGGTAAAAATGCTCGGGACGTGGATTATTTGGTTGTTAAGGGACGCGGTCCGGTTGACGGGGCGTTAGGAAGCACGATGGACGAAATAAGGGTCGTTTGACACTCGAGGGGCCTTTGTTACGTCGGGAAAATGGGAACCGTTGAAGTGGCGAGGGACACGCGTTCCCGTCGTCGTCCGTCGTGATATACATACAAGGACCGCAAATATTTGTTCGCAGGCACAGACCCGTGCGTGTACCCCTGAACTCCATACACACTTGCGCACTTGCACGCGTTTCCATTCGTTCGTGTGCGTTCGTTTCGCGTTCGTAGGTGTTTGCACAGGTTTCTACGCGTGCGTGTTTGCACGAGCAACCCCCGAGGAAACGATACACCCGGCTACCTGTCGTTTGTAATTCGACGTGCCGGCTAAATCGCTTTTATCCTTATCCTTACATCACCTTAAACCCTCCGCTTTATGCGCCACCCGTGGACATCCCTCTCGGACCGTCGACGATGCGCTGGACAGCCATGAAAATTTCAGTTTTCTATTTCGGCACCGGTTAACACGTTCCCTATCTCTTCGAGAGACACACAATTGGGATTTCGCTGGACACCAGTTGACCGATACTATGGAAATTCATGGACGTTGATGGACATTTCCGACGAAATTCGAATTTCAAGATATACCATCTTACGACGCGAATCATACGAAGCGTCTTCCTCCAAGCCTGCGCCATTCAAATTGCCGTAAATCCGTCAGTTTTTTGAAATTCAGGTTTCGAGCTTGTAGGGTATATTCTTCAAACTGTATTCTCGAAGACAGAGGTAAGACACATTGCCGTTTCCATGCCTGTGGATTAGCAGAACTCTTTAAACTGCTCTCTGAAGCGCGTTCGCAGTAGTACGACCGAACGATTAGTCAGCCAAGACGGAAAACGCTTTCGGAGTCGCTCCGCTCGAAATTTTTAGCACTGTCCAAAGGCGGTAGCTTACGGAGACTGTTGTGCCACGGTATCTAGTTCAAATCCGAGGGGATGGTTCGTCAGAATTCCTCGAATTTCCAAAGGGATTCTCGAGGGGGTTCGGAGCTGGTAATTTACAGCGGTGCTTTACCGTCCACGTCTCTTTGCTGTGCCCGCGTACGTTCTCCTTGTATCCTTGATTAAGTTCCGCATGGTCGGTAACCGGTAACGTTTCGCTCTTTTTCTTTTTGTTTTTTGAAGGAAGAGGACGAGACGGAATCAACGTGTGTCTGACCACGACCGGTGGTTTCCACTCGTTATCCTAGGTCCGAGGTCTGTCGATTCGAGCCGATCGAGCGCGAGCCACCGTCTTTTCTTTGTTCACCGATAGTCTGTGCTCTCGGCCGGAGGGAATTTATGCTGTGGCTTGCGATCCGGCGAACGATGGCTCCAGGGGCCACACGAGCCCAGTTTCGAGGGTTGTTTTACTTACCGACCTACGCCAATTTGTTTGGACGACCGACCGGAGAGCTAAGCTGGCGTCGAAGGGGTGGCTATTTTTAACCGACTCTCTCCACCCTCGATCCTCGGAACCACCCTCCCGCAGTCTTGCTGTTCCCAGCGATTTTTCACGATGGTAACCTCCGGTATTATCCCCCTCAACTATTTGAAATATAATCGGCCGGTGTGGAGACGTGTTTTGTGTGTAGCCGACTCGAGTGACAATTGTTGGGACGACGAGGTTAGGAGATCAAATATACAGCCCTTAATATTCATGAAATGTTTATTTAAGCTCCACCACGCTATGGAATAAACGTTTCTCAGTTGGGAATTAAAATTGTTCACATGTAACACAATGTGACACTTTGTTATTAGTACATTGAAGTTAAACTATTATACACCAAAAGATCAAACGAAGAAAGGAGGTGCAAGCTGTGACTGGCTCGGTAAACTTTAAGTCGAAAAAGTCCTTTCCTCCTCCGTGTGTTTAGTGCATTTCGTTGTACACTCCAACAATCATTTGTAGAGGTAATACTGTTATAGCAGTCAATGGTTTTATTAGATGTAGCATGCTTTCAAGAGAGCTTTCACGCGATTATAATAGATTTTTTGTATAACTCTATTTTTTCATGATTTTTCAAGATTGCCTTCAATTATTTACAAATACATATGTAACTTTTTTTAGCTTATTTGTTAGAGGATTTTAAGATCAATTCTATAAGCATCGTAACTTGAAGAAACCATACTATATCTCATCTCTATTCAGCACGATTCGTGGTTCATCCTGTATGTTAGATCATCCCTTAATACTTTGAGTGGCGCATCTCTAAAAAATTGAAGACAATCTTTTGCTTCCTGTCTACCTGTATTCTAGACCTATTTTCTTTCTTTGTTTGTCTCTCTCTCTTTCTCTTTCTCTCTGGCATGTACACAGATGCCAGTGCGCAGCGTGTCAGTGACCGGCCAGAACCGAGATATTTCAGAGGTCAGGGAAGAAAAGCGCATTTCCTGTCGCGGTCCACGGTTCCCATCCCCTCGCCGCGACGCCCCGACAGTTTCGAACACGCGGTGCCACTTACCCCCACCCTCCACCAACGTACGCCGAAGAAATCGGTGGTTGAACTCCTTGGAATTCGGGGGAATGCCTCCGCGAGCACCTCGGTTTGCGGTCCTTGTCTTATCGATCGTTATCTGGGACGTTGCTCTTGCCCACGTCGTCCTCGGAAATGTCGATCGCCTTTTTAATCGGCGAACTTGATTGAAAATTGCCGGACCTCTCAGACGGGCACTTAATTTCCAATTTGAGTAACTAGGTTTTCCGTTGGCGCTCTTTGTTAACATCGATTTACATTCGAATCGCTTTCGATTTAGTTAAACTGTTGCAAACTACGGCTGCGCACGTCTGTACATTTATGCGCGCATATTTTTCACTGTGGAAGTTTGTCAAAATGACGATCAGATATCCAATTGTGTGATGTTTGATTGTTTGATGTTTTCGTAGCAAAATTGAGTAGATGAAATACGAAACTGAACGAATTTATAATTGTGCACAGTATATTGATGAATATCGACCGAAAAAAGTAGCGCAACATCGAAGTAGTTTAAGAAAAATAAATAAATAGTACTTGCTTTGTGAACGTTCGAATTAAATTCGATTCATTCGGATGCATTGCGATATAAATTCATTTTTCGATCGGGCACATGCAATTATTGTCACCTATAACTCAGTTAATTTCTTATCGGCGCCATGGTTCGATCATTATGTTACATACTGTAATTTTTATACAAGCGATAAGAAATCTATCGAAACTATCGGCGCCGATAAGAAATTAACTGAGTTATTAAAAACATTTACGATCGATAATTGAATACCTATATTGTCACCTATGATCGAAACTGATCTAAGCTAATGAATGCTTGGATTGACTAGGAAGACAATAATCTCCACGTTTGATCGACGCCGTCACAGTTTAAAAAGAAAGATATTTGTGCGCTCGGTTCACGAAGTTCAATTATTTTATTTATGGAGCTCGACAGACTCGCGTTCCGACGAACGCGCTGGAAGAGAAGTTAAGGGAGGCGAAGCTATTGGCACCTTGATCAAGTTTATAAATACAGTTCGTATAATTATTGACCCAATACAATTCGTTTCGCTTTATAGTTGCACAACGACGGTGCGTGACTATTGATACACGATGGGCTATCGGATACACTGTCTTCGTGTAATATATTTTTATGCTTAAACAGATATGCACCGTTGTAATCGATGATAAACGATCCCCTCGGACGATTCATTATTTAGTACCGCTGACCGAGCAGCCAGAAAAATTTTTCGCGGAATCGAAGCAATTTATTCAAGTGCGAATTTATTGCAGCAATCTTTTATCACGATCTTTCAACTCTGCGTGTCGCGGATCTTAATCAAAGTTGATACTGTTGCCATTCGATTGCGGAGTTTATGCGGTTTAAAGGCGACCAGGCGAATAATTTTATAAAGGAGAAATATTTAAAGTGGTGGCTCTATCAAGAATTTAGTTCGGTAAATAAAATGTCCGAATGACTCCTGTCTTCCACGAAAACACAAGAAAACTGTAATTTTCCTAAAGTAGTGAAGGACAGGGAGTGGAAGGAGAGATAAGGACAAAAAGAAGAAGAGAATAAAGTTAGAAGGGTTGTAAATTAGGGCGTATGTATATAATGTATATATATATAAATAGTGTAAATAATAAATTAAGATAGAGAGAATAAAATGTAAATATTTAAGGAATGGAGAAAAGAAGGAGATACTACTACTGCTCTAATTTTCCTACAAAGATCCCCAGTCTATTCTCAACCACATCGTTTACCCAGATAGTAAAGGCTTCCGAAACGAAATAATTGAAAGATAGTTCCATGTCTTTTCCCATGGCGATTACGAAGAGCAGTTTCCCCGGTGTCCGGATGGAAAAAATGTAAAAATCGCCGAGCCGTTTCCGGCCATTTAGCCTTTCATCGATTGCCGCAACAGAAAGCAAGGCTCTCGCGACCCTCGGAGTAGATACCATCCGTTCCCGAAAATGATTTTAGAGCTCGGCCTCTCGGCTCTCCTCCCATTCTTCGACTCGTACGTGATCCACGTGCGAAAACAGTCGATTCGCCGAAGGTGGCGAGATCAAACCGTAAGGGACAGTACCAGGCCGGAGCAACCGAAGAATGGCAACCGAAATATTGGGATTCCTGGACGGCAGTCAAGCTCGTATTGCTAGTCGCGATATGGAGCCTGAACTGTGAAACCCTTACGCCGAAAATCCGAAGGACTCTTCCGCGAAATCCTGGGGATTTCGAAAAGACGAGCATGGGGATCGTGATCGTCACGACGATACTACTGGATCTTTGATAATCGCTCGACTGGATCAGGAAACGATCGTGGTTCCAATGACGATTTCTTTGAGAGATTATATGATTAGTAGACTGCGAATTTTATACATTTATATTATTACAAAAATAGGCACGTACAATTTAAAGCAGTGAACACGATAAAAATATTATAAGGACAGCAATGCATTAGGTTCAACTTAATAGGATAGTTAAAAGAAGAATACAATTTTTATTTGACTCCTGTGACCTGAAATCCATGCGAACATTTTTTTTATTTTGCATAAAGATCTGCAGTTCAGTGATTAGCCTCGTCAAACTTGAATGATAAATGCGACTATTTTACATTAGTCTACAAAAATGACAAAAGTGTACCGGACCTTTGTTCGGAGATTCATGTCGTTTTCTCAAGGAAAAGTGAAAGCGTTCTTTATTAGCAAGATATGACATTTTATATTATTTTTTGAAAAATATTGATAAAAGCGAAAAGAATGGTAATCCGATGGGACATCGTCTGTTTAAACAGTACACTTTTTCCTTCGTGCACTAAATTTTTGCTCTTGTGTTAATAGAAAAGCAAAAGGTGATGGGAATGCGTACTTTCATTTTGTCCGAAATTGTCAGCTGTCAAGATGTGCCGCGATGTTCACCGCTCCACTATGTTTGGATCCTTGGACAGTTCTCTGACAATCTTGCTCTGTTTAAATCGGGCTCACAGCTTCCCAGACCGTCTACCAACATCAACTAACCGTCTGGCTGTCAAGCCCAGTAAAAAATAACGCCGTTCGAACTAATTGTCAATCAGCTCTAGGGCATTATCGATTTCCCGGTGGTCGTAACGTCGCAAAACCTAAAACACCGACCGCGCGACCATTCCCCGAACAATTTCGACCGCAATATTCCTAAACTCCAACCCATTTTCCGGTCCCGTTTCCCCACGAGCGAGCCTGAAACCGGGGGCGGAACGGGGCTCTTGTAAATTGCGCTCGACGGCACAACAGTTTCATAGAGAACGCGGGGATAAATCGAATCGAGCGGCTTCGGGTCCAAACAGAGACGTATGGTCGTTTATCGACATTAAGGCGACCCACCCCTGTTTCCGTTTTTCTCTCCCTATCTTTTTTCCCCCTCTGGATCTGCCATTTCGTATTCCCTCGGTCCTCCTGCTGCTATCAAATTTATTGCGAACCTATGCCTTGACCCTCGAGGATCCTACGTTTATTATAAAATACTCTTGTTCGTAAAGATGTTCCGCAAACACTAGCAGAATCGATCACTCGATACACCCGGCGGCTGGAATTAGGAAGCTTGCTCTTAGAGTTCCTGTCATTTAAATTTTTCGGGCTTTAGTGACATTGTTTAATGGTTTCGACACTTATCTTTCAAGGCAATGTTTAAAAATATTTGGTTTGTTAACCCCATACATTTTTGTGTACATTACTTCAATGGCTATCGAACCATTCGAAAGCTGACCACGAGTAGAATTCTAGAATTTTCTGGTTTCCAATACGTTCTAAAATTCGGAAAAAAATATGATATATTCTGGATCCTATGGTGCATTTTACAGAATTTTTTGTTACACAATGTGTTTGTAAACATAGAAAACCTTCAAAAATTCGGTTTTTATTATATTTGGCAATGATCTCCCACAACAAAAAATTTTAAAAAATATCGTCCGTCAAGCTGCAAGTTTTATGGGACAAACGGCGCTAAATGGTTTCGTAGAATTTTTGCAAAGGAAAGAAGAACTGCATGTTTTCTTTGCCCTCCGTCCGGTGGGCTTCGGAGGCTTCTTCCAGGGCGGTTTTAGGGTTAAGCTTTGCGGGGGCGGAAGGCTCTGTCCGCTTTAGCCTGCGATCCCGTTCTGTTCGGTCCCTCCTCGAGGGACCCACGGTCCATTACTCTCGCCGTCCGCGGTGGGATAAATATTATGAAGACAAAAGATTCCGGCCGGTCCCGTAAAATATGGCGGGATCCCGTGGCCTCGTCGACGAATAACAGAGGGAGAGAGACAGAAAGAGTGAGAGGATGAGAGAGAGAGAGAGAGAGAGAGGAGCCCTGGCACGCTGTGCCGGAGCCACGTGATAAATTCACGGCCAGCCCCGACAATCTCGCTTTCCAGTGTGCCCGCGATAATGTCCCTTCTTAATTATTTACGGCGATCCCTGGCCCGGCGTCATCATCCGGGAAAATGACCCCGGAAGCTGCTCGGGGGCAACGCGACCCGCCTATCGATTCTCAGCCGTCTTGTCGACTTTTCTGCTGCAGATAGAAACTTGATCGTTCTGTAGCTTAATGCTCGCCAGCTTAATCCAACGTTGCATTTTCATGGGATAACATGGAAATGATCGTTCAACGCTAAGCCTACCGAGCTCTAAAACCGATTAAAATGTTTCGGCTTATGAAAATGACGAGGCTCTATTTATTTAGACCTCGTACAATTTTAATTAAAATATGTGCTTGGATGAATCAATTTATCGAATCAATTTTCACGTATGCAATTTCATTATTTCAATAATTTATAAAATGAACAATATAAAATCGGTAGGCTTGTTGTTAACACGTTTACAATTTTGTATTTTGTTGAATACTTTCGGGAGTACTGAAAGTATCAAGTATTGGATGTGTCGTTAACAATTCCCTCTCACCATTCGAATGATTAAAAGAAGAAATATATATTTTTAAAATATTTATCTCTGATGAAAATCCGCAGTCTGTCTTGTAATGATACAAAACGATGAGCATTATGCTTTCCTTGTGAGTCGCCTGTAGAAGTTTATAATGAGGGTACATCTTCAGATTTATAAGAATCCACGAAAGTCTCATTTGCTTTGCAGTGGGAGCGATCTATAAATTCTCTAAACAAAAGTTTCCGTTTTACTAACGAGCTTACGACGAAGTATAAGTCTGAAAGAGTGTGCTGAGATTCCATGTAGAAGCGAATATCAAAATTTATTTAACAGTCTTCAGAGGAAGATAGCACACGTTCCTGGCCGGATTCTCTTACGGGGAAAAAACTAGTCACTCCAGCGGATGCTGTGATGCAAATCGAGGTGGTCCCATCTCCTGTCGATGTCGCGGCTTCCGGTTTGGATCTCCATCGTTCATCCATTATCCGTCATCCGTCATCCTTCGTCTTCTTCCCGAGGACACGATAAACCTGTTTTGCCCGTACTATCCCTCGACTATAACGTCGGCCAATGTAGCTTATGGTCTGCGACCAGGAAATTCAACTATGATCGTCGCTAATAGAGAAACGCAAAAATACCTCGACTCAAAAGAGCTGTTTCTTAATCGAAATGATCTATGATTTTTATATTTTGCACATTCACTTTTTCATTGGAAGCGACAGTCATATACGAACTATAAATAAATAGTGAGAAACAGCAAGAGACAGTAGAAACAAAATCTCGAGTCTTCACTCAAAGAAGTTTCTTAATGAAACTTTTTTTCAAAACATACACATTTTATTAAAAACATTTGTAGATGCTGAAAACATAGTATCGAAATGATCTATGATTTTTATATTTTGCACATTCACTTTTTCATTGGAAAAGACAGTCGTATACGAACTATAAATAAATAGTGAGAAACAGCAAGAGACACTAGAAACAAAATCTCGAGTCTTCACTCAAAGAAGTTTCTTAATGAAACATTTTTTCAAAAGATACCCATTTTATTAAAAACATTTGTAGATGCTGAAAAAATATAAATTCTTTAAAATTCATATAATATATAGTTCCACATCACATATTTAAATGGATATAGTTTCTAACATACGAAGATTAATGAGTAAACGTGTAGCATGATTTTGAATATCGTGAATCCATAGGAACATGTTCTGAATAAATAAATGTGAAAAGTCACGTTGAGTTTCCAAAAAGAAATTTATACTTTCGATTTCATCCCTTAACGACTTTGTTACATTAAACGCAACAAATCCTTGAATTTCATAAAATCTTTTAGTGTTTTATATTTATAAATGCAAAAAGATTCGCAGTCTAATGTTCACATATCGCAATTGTTCTAATTCCTATAAATCCACATCCATTTGAGCCCTAAACAATCTTGTTAAAGAATTAATACGAGCCTGTACGATCTTCACCGATTTCCACAAACAAAAAAATCCCTCTTCTCGTTCTCAAACACCGGCGAAGCAAATCTTCCAGACTAGAGAACTAAATTACCAACAGAAGCATGAAAACCACGAGTAAAATCAGGCTGGTCCACACGCATCGAGTATACTACTCCGGCGATACACCTGACGATCTCGAAGCTTCTCCGAGGTAGAAGAACGCGGGTAAGAAGCGAGCCCGATCCGGCGACTTCGAAAGTTTAATGTTTAAAGTCGTTTCCAGGAGGCTCGGCCGGATTTCTAGCGAGCCCGTCGAGCGTAAAGACGACGAGGAGGACGTTTCACCGTCGACGTCGACGTCGACGTCGGCTGGTGGGTTTGCGAGCTTTCGCCCGGCCGCGGGGTTAATTGGGACCCCCGAAGCTCGCAAACTCGGCGCCGAAGTCGAGTCAGGAATTACTATCGGGCGAACTTTCCCTCCTCGCTCTCTCCCCCCCTTTTTTCCCCGGGTTTTCTTCTTATTCGTTCTCGTTCCGCGCGAGAATCGGAGCAGAATCCGGCAAGAAAGTCAAAGGGGGTTGAGCGAAGGGAGTTGCTCGAAGGGGGTGGTTCTCGCCCGGTAATAATTTCGGACGGCGAATCAGAGCCGGGTGCGCGACGGCTGATTCGAAGCAGCCGGGATCCACGATTGGAATAATAAGCTGTATAATTCACGATTCGTTAGAGACCCGGTTCCCGAATTACCTACCCCCTCTCGGAGTTCAGCGTCTTCGAACAAGCCCCACACCTCGAACCCGGAGAATTTTTGTACAGGCGTTTAGGAGGCCTCTCCAGGCTCGACCATGCTCGAAAATCGCGTTCTCGAGATGGTCGCGTACGTAGACGGTGGGATTCTCGTACTTTGGAGAACTTGCACAGGGACACGGCCGATTAAACAATTATTAGGAGATTGCGGAGGGTTGATGCTAATGCTTTGCGAGGGTGCTGGTCGATTTTGGGCTTGGCGGTTTCTAGGGGAAAGGGATGATTGTTAAATATGGATATTGAGGGGTGGTTTCGGTTGTTGCACGGTTCGCGAAGCGTAGGTATAGCCAGGTTTCTAGCTATTCGTAAATTACCAATTCTTACCGCGTTATAAAGGCACGGCATTAGTACCGATCAAATATGTAATTGAATAATTGTTGGAAAATAAGCATTTCACACTCTGTGCCACGACAATGGCTGACGAGGAAAGTGCCCACCGATTTGCAGTTAGAGTTCTGACCAGGCAAGCGACGTGACGTATTCGTTTTGGTTGTTCTTATTCATATAGATTTTTGTAAAGTGGAAAATAAACTATATCTTATATTAACACTATAGCCAACAACCGTAGTCCCGTTGAAAGCACCGGTTCTCGTTAGATCACCGAAGTTAAACAATGTGGAACGTGAACGGCACTAGGATGGGTGACCGTCTGGTAAAAAACCGGAAAGTGACCCACCCGAGGTGTTTTTCACGTGTTGTTGGCAAAAGGTGGTTCGTAACCACCTGGAAAAGAAGGGGATTGGTAAATGAATTTGAAACCCTGAGGGGACCAAATATCATGTTACAATATTAACACTATGACGTCCGGTGGCTCCATGTTGGCGCCATGCTAAAAACATCGGGTAAGTCAGTTCCAGCGGCGCGATACGAAAAAATCTAGATTAGACGTGCGGACGGCGTAGTGTTAATAGAATACAGACGCGTTATTTTCAATAATAATAAAAGAGAATACAGTATATTGTCCTTTTCAGAAAAGTGTATACAGAAGCAAAAACGAGCACGTCTCTATCGGTCACATCGCAAAAGAAAAAAACTGGAAAGAAGTGGTTGCAGCGGATTATTGCATTCGAACAAATTTGAAATAGCTGCATCTTTCTTGCGAAAACGAGTGTACGAGAATTAGCTGCAAGTAATTCATCCCTATAGCGAGCGGAGCGAAGCAACTTAACCAACGTCTCAACCAAGACACCCTCGTACCGCAGCACTCGAGTCTCCCAGTCACCAGCCAGCTCGTTCGCGTTAATATTCCAGCAACCCTTTTATCTTCCTCTCGTCAGCGTCGCGCTAACGCAGAATCCTGGCCGGTCGAAATAAATCACTGCCATCTTCTTTCTCGTCGTGAAGAGGGTACGTCGCGCGGCGTTGAGGGCTCGGGGTCAGGCCATTCCGTGTGCCCGGGAATGAAGATTCATGGCCCAGGTTCTGTTGTAATTCTTTTCGCTATGTTTCGAGTGGGGAAATAAGTAAATTTCGTCGGGCCGAGACCGAAAGAAAAACCGAGCAGATGAAGAGAAGAGGTAGAAGACGAAGAAGAAGAAGAGAGAAGTAGAAGCTGCCGCGTCTCTTAGGCAAATGAGAATTTACCGGTGGGAGCTTTTCCGCAGCCTCTGGCGTGTTCTCCGGCCCGGTTTCGTCACTCCCGCGAACGAAGATGGACGATACGTGAACGAAATTCCGCGCCTTTCGTGCCTCCGGCTCGCGTTTTTCGCGTCACGCGACATCCTCTGCGGAATTAACAACTATAAACCAGTCATAAGCGCGAGCTCCATCGCGCGTTAACCCTCTTCAAGGAATTCCTGCTCGCATACTATGCCTCGTTCCGGTTGTTTAGGCTGCCGGTTATGAATCGGCTGGGACAGGTATTTCGGGCCAGGTATCTTTAATAACCGAGCTCTACTTGTCACGCGATGCTTCTTCTTCACTTGAACAAAAACTGTTTCGGAGACAACTGTTTGAACGATGGACCCCGCCGCCGAGGGATACACACCGAACGGAGAGAGAGCTGATGGACTTTTTCCGTTTGCTTTCGACCCCGACCTTCGTCCACAGATCCTCGGAAGATCCTACGCGTCCGCCAGGTATATGGTCCGCAGGATAGCTGACGCTTTTTGCCCCCGGGTCACGGTAATAGCCTTCGATCCTGACACACACGTGCCCGAAGTTCAGCGTATTTCTATTCCCAACCACCGTACAGGGGAAAGAGACTCGATGGTAGTTGGGTGTGTCGTAATGGCTAAAAGCTCCCTCAAGAGGTTTAGGATCCTATTTAAGGCTGATGGCTCTGACGTGACTCGATTCTTTTTGCGAAACAATGCTCTATGATTAAACGACGATAATTAGCGGACGGTCGGACGCATACGAATTTCTGAATACTAGTGCGATCTCGTTCGCTCGGTTTTGTTATAAGAATTCCATTCGTCGTAGCTCTCTGCTGTGCCTCTCGATGCACAAGTTTGCATTCCTAGGATGCGATTTGGGATATTTTTCCTTGTATTTGTAGAAATTTATTCGTATCTACTCAATATTTATTCTTCGTATTATGAATATTTCAAGAAATACAGAGAAATTTATATCCGAAGACGTTGGTGATTTAAAGTATCTGAAAAACTACTAAATAAGTAAGAAATGAACAATTTTTAACTTTATTTTAACAGTTTATCGACCGGAAGCCTATTAATACAATTTTCAATAATTCTGCTGTATCAAAAAGAAAGCATAGAAATTTTCTTTGACATTGCAATCTTAAATGAAACTATTAGACGACGTTATTGAGGGTGACTTAGTTAGTTCATACTAAATGCTAAATGAAAATTTACCCATGTACCATACATTATTCAAAAATATGCAATAATCACCGGTCGGTAATGTGTTAAGACAACGAAATTGAGCATCTAGCTCATCTAGCTATCGCAAATCGAACAAGGTCTACTCACATAAGAGGTCATCGTAAAACTTAATAGTTGATAAGCCTTAGAGATAGTGAATCTGTTTTATTGTATTTGTTATTAAGTTGTACAAAGTAAGATAAGTGTTGAAAACGTCACCGGTACATTTACTCTATAACAAATTTATTAAAAAATGATAACAAAAAATATATTTATTACGATATAGGTAGGAATATTTTTTTAATTAATTTCAGTGGAAATTTCATCCGATATCTTTTATGTCTCTCATTCTAATCAGCAGAAAGGCCCTTGCAGCTCTGCGATTCCACAAAAATGTACTCAATGAATCCTGAATTAGGATACTTCATGTCGGAGCCACCATGAAAGCAATGACATCGTTAAAGAGAGCCTGACAAAAGCAATTGAGAACTATCTTTATATCCATAATGAACCCGAGCCACAGAAGTATTATTTCAGGCGTTAAAGGTCCCGCAAACACAAGTGATTCTCAAGAACAATTACTATTATCTCCGAGTTTAACCGTACAGTAGCAGTATAGCATCAGAAGAAGTTAACGCGCTGCTCCGCCAGCTGTTTCAGCATAAACACATATTTAAAACAATAAAATCTATTTGGTCGTTTCGCTGTTATCGTTCCGCGCACGTTTATAGCAGCCCGAACATAAACGCATCCTTATGGCGACAGCATTGAAGCGAACGAGCAGTAAAATTCGGATTTTTCTGGAACCAATGGTGAGACACGGTAGCGAGACGAGTGTCTTGAAATTCCGCTCGAAATTCGCGCGTCATCGCACCCCCTATTTAGCAGAGTTAACCAGACGACGCGGTTGCACGTGGATGGCGCTTAACGAGAGTCTGGTGATTCGTGCCGAAGGACGTGTCGCGAAATTTTGGTCAGCGTTACGCTCTCGTTAAGCAGAATTATGCGATTCCGAGACGTGCCTTGGAGGAAGAATTTCCAGATAAAATTCGAAAGAAATGAAAAGTATTCAGATCCATTCCAACCTCGTTGTTCTGTGATTAATCCATTAGAGAAGACGTTTCTGGACTGACTCTCTCTCTCTCTCAAATATTCTCTCTGATTTTTCTGGTAGTTACATATCAAAGCCAGTCATCCGAACTCAGTTTGCGTAGATTCACGCAGGAACGGGGACGCAAAGTCGCCTTCTTCCCGCTTCCTTCCCGTATTTAGTCTCCCGAGAGGAAATACGTCGTGTAAGTAATATTGCAACCGCGCCGTCGAAAAGTCCCTTCGCCGAACGCAATATTCGGGAGAATGTTGTCTTAATAATGTCTACCAGCGGGCGGGCAAAGTGAAATTACATATGTCTAGCTTCACGGAAGAGTTGCCCGTGAAACCAGACCGACTGCCGGCGTCCCCTACCATCATCCACGTCATCCGAGTTCATTAGATTCTTTGCGGGCTGTATCGATGTCCTGGTAAAACGTTCATTCGATCCTCTTGTCTCCCGATGGCTTCTGTTTCAACAGAGGAACACTGAACGGGGGGATCGGTTTCATTCAACCTCGAGAGAGGGACAGAGAGAAAATGAGAAATAGACCGGGCGGAGATCGTGATCGTTTTTTGTCGAGCTAAATCATTATTAGGTGTGCGCGAAAGAGTCTCAGTCTTTTTCTCCGTTCATAAATAATCACTGGTTTAGTATATTTTTGTATTACCATGTTAATTCTTAAATATTCTCGTATATTATTGTATATTCTACTACATTCACCTTTTACAATCGTTTCGGTAGTTAATTAAAATATGAAATACGTTCAGTAATTTATTCAACACAAGTTTAATAATGCAACAAAAATGTAGGATTTAAGTCGTCAACAAACAATTTAATATTTAATTTCAACTATAACAGATACAATATTAAACACGTCCTTCGTTTTTTACACGTCAAACGAGAATGAATAAAACAACACAAATTATAAAACATGAAGAACGCAAATAAATAACAAATATCGAATCGTTGCGTCGCTATAATTTCTAGCGACGCTATATTATATCTAGGTATAAGAATAATTATTAGCGCCTCCGAGTCACCACTCGAGTTTAGAGGGTTAAAAATATAAAAATTGTATCAATTACAAAGTATAGGAAATAAAGTAATTTTAATGTTTTTTCTGCTTGAAAGTGCACTCATCGCTAGATATCACTTTGTTATCATCTTGATATATTTGCGTACACCTTTACAAATTGATTTAATTTTCAGTCGATTCTAATCGTGTACGCAGTAATATACTGTCGTCACACGAAGGAAAGACTGTGTCAGAGCATTCGGTTAGGTAACAATGTTATACAGTCATGTTAGCATGACGGATCATTACGATCTAGCAGTGCGGGTGGTGGGTATATGTTCGTTCTGGTATCGCGTGGTGATTTTCGCATGGTCCGAGGGGTGACGGACAATTGCCTGATAAATTCCGCGATTCCCAGCGATAAATCCGGCAGCCGCGAGCTCGGAAGGAGTTGCTCTCGGCTTAAGGAGGCCCGCATTAACCACTGATAAGAGCAATACGCCTGGACACGCTCGGCCCCCAGCAAGGAAATATCGTCGAGCAGCATTCTTCGCTCGAGATAAAAGATTTGCGGCGACGGAGAATATCGCGTCGCGTCCGCGTCGCCCGGGACAGTTTAGATCGAAGATAACGCGGGGACAGTGGACGCAATCATCGTGAAATCGGCGAATCTTTCCCTAAACACCGCCATTAAGACCGTTATCTGTTAACACATGACTTGACGCACCCCGGGAATCGATGTCGCCCATCGTTCGCGAACGTTTTCGTTGTTCGCGGGTCGTTCCTTTCGCCACGATAAGCACCGTAGAGGCTTTCAGGCTCGAAACGCTCCATCCTCTTGTTCGAAAAGAATAGCTAAAAAAACCTTTAACGCTGATCCTCGGAATTATGAAGACAGATCAGGGTGGGGTCTTCTCTTTTTTCAGAGCAATTCTGCCGGGGACTTTCGATGCGGCATAGAGAGTCGCTAAAAGTGACTGTTAGATGGGAAAGATCGGTTCTCTTGAGGAAAAAGTATGTGACAATTTTAGGGGTTGGTTCTTCGTATTACAAAGAAAGCTATCGGTCCTTTGTGGAAAGTATAAAAATTAATCAGGAGATCTTTGAAAGCACCGGTTCTCGTTAGATCACCGAAGTTAAACAATGTCGAACGTGAACGTCACTAGGATGGGTGACCGTCTGGTAAAAAACCGGAAAGTTACCCACCCGGGGTGTTTTTCACGTGTTGTTGGCAAAAGGTGGTTCGGAACCCACCATAAACAGTTAGGTCCCGCTGAAAAGGCGATGGTGAGAGTGGAACGAGGAAGAGGGATTGGTAAATGAATTTGAAACCCTGAGGGGACCAAATATCATTTATTTATTTATTCTCAATAGATTTTCTCTCGAGGCTAGCTTCTGGATTCGTCAATTTCACAGGATAAAAAAAAAACATTTAAGCATTCCGGATCCGAGCGCACTGCTCTCGTTTCACGTATCTGCGGGGCGTCCCGTTTCACAGAGGCTTATGAAATTTTCGAGTCAGCTGCTAGTAGGGATCGTCTAACAAACAGCCGATCAACTAGCCTTTAATTCGCCTCGGCTGGCTGTGTAAACTCTTTTCCCCCCGGAGACAAATCGGTCTCTCTTGATCGTTCGTCGGGGATGAATCGGATCGAGGGATCGCCGGGGTCGCCGGTTAATGGAAAGTAAGATGGTATAAGCCCGCGTTCGAAGGTCTTCCCGAAATCGTGGTCTTTTTAATCGTGGCTTTTCCTCGTCTTTCTTTCTCCCTGTCTCTTCCGGTTGGCTCAATCGCCACCTCGACACCGTCCCATCCCCCCCCTCGACCTCCAGACCAGCTATTTCAATTCTCTTCGTTTTACTTTTGTTCCTGCTCTTTCGCTCTTCCTCTGTTTCTGGTTCTTCGCCCCCTTTTCTCTTTCTCTCGTTTCCCACTAAATCACCGGCGGCTTGATATCCACCGGCAGCCGATATCAGTCCAAGATACCAGCCGGTTACCTTCACCCTCGCCGAACCCCTCTTCACCATCTACGCCACCCCCGATACTTAACACTTTCCTACTTTCAAACTCGCTCCCCCCATCCCGCTTCAGACTCGCCTTGAATCTTCTCTCGCTGATTCGATACTTCGATTAGAGGGATTGAGATTGTTGCGCGGTTCCTGATTCCTTCGCAGCGGTTCTCGGTCGTCCGAGTACTCTCAGCTGTTATTTCTGCGAGCTACGTTCATAGTACGGGCTCGTTTCCTGTTATCCATCACGATTCCATCATGCTCTCTGCGATACTTCCACTGATACTCTTGGACTGTAATCTTATTCTCGTTCTTACTCACCCAATGCGATTTACATGCGAGAAGGAGCATGTTTTATTAAGATAATTATTTACACCCATAAGACCCATGTACTTATAGAAACGTACAATTATTTCTATTTCAAATGCATATCTAGCATGGCACTGTGTGCTCCAAAAATTTTAAGTTGATAGCTGCAGTGAAAAAGGAAGCACAAAGTTGAATCTTCTGGGTCCCATGGAAATCACTGACACAAATTTCCCTGACATCTTTTCATCTACTCCAGATTTGATCGACAATAAGTTTAACCGACAACGACTTTGATCGACATAAATTTTGAGCAACAACGAATTTTCTGGGAACGATTTCAGTTTCGTTTTCGGTCAAAATCGTTGTCGATCAAAGTCGTTGTCGGCCATAGTTATAGTCGGTCAAATCTAGAGTCGGTGAAATTGTCTGGGAACGATTTCAGTTTCGTTTTCGGTCAAAATCGTTGTTGATCAAAGTCGTTGTCGGCCATAGTTATTGTCGGTCAAATTGTCTGGGAACGATTTCAGTTTCGTTTTCGGTCAAAATCGTTGTCGATCAAAGTCGTTGTCGGCTATAATTATTGTCGGTCAAATCTAGAGTCGGTGAAAACCGTGTCGGGGAAATTTGTGTCGGTGACTTCCATGGGAACCAATGTTCTATGCATAAAACAACATGGCCCCTCAAGCTGATGGATTCGAAATCCTCAAATAAAAAAAGAAACCGGCGATTATAATAAAACTTCGAATAGGATCGCATTAAATGGATCACACGCGTGATGCGTGAACTCCATCTATAGAAAAAATTGCGATTACTCGGTCATAAACGGCGAGTCGCGCCTGCCGTCGGAGAAAACAGCCGGCCAGCTGGAATCTTTGATACAATTCCCTTAATCCAACGAGGGAGAACCGGCGCGGTTCTTTCAGTGTACGCGTGCCGGCCACGTCCGCGTCGTTTACGATCATCGTAACGACGCTATTAAAGTGTCGACTGGCCGGTACAGCCGGTTGATCATTACTCGAATAGCCGGTCAACAGCATAATGTTGTCGCGCGTCCGAGCGACATTACATTAACCCAGTTCGAATTGATCTCACGTGGCCGCGGTGTTATTAGGTAATTTAAGGCGAGATAATTACCAAGCTGGCATCATCCTCTGCCATTCAGATCCCGCGATCCAACACAGAGAACACGATCCCGGGAAATTCCCCGATTATGTTGTAATTCGACGCAGCTACTCGCGTCAAAATACAAAGTTACGAATCAAAGCCGATTCAACACGGTTGAAAATTATAATACTATTGAGGATCATGACAAATCGTTATACCAGGGTTTAGCTTCGACAACCAAATCGATCAGGCAGTTTAACACTGGACCTTCCAGTACCAGTGAAATCACCGGTCTCAAATGTTGTATTTTACTGTTTTAACCCTCAAACGTTCCTCATAGTGAAAATTCGCCCATTCAATATTTTCACATACTACACTAAATTTATTCATCCCTGTATGTTTGCGTCGTGAGATGTATTTCTTTAAAATGTAACGCTATAAATGAAACATAATGTGTGGATTTCACGTGTAAAATAAAAATGGTTGGATTGTTATCCTAGCCTCTTTTATGCAGCAATTTTTCAGAAGCGAATGAGGGTTAAGGACGATTCGTATACGTCAATCCGATAACTGGCGCTGTGTTTCGTACATTTCCGAACCTTATGTCCATGATGTTGTAAAGGAGGGTTAGGTTAAACCGATAGTTTAACTAAGGAGTTGTGGAGCTCATAAAAACCTTTTCTTTTTGTGTCACGCACACCAGGGAGCCGTCTATCCGCTCGAGAAATAATTCGGACAGTCATTCTCGGTTGCGGACAGTTTCACGTAAACCTGGGTAACTTTACTTTGACGGACGCTCGGAACTGACGCGTATGAATTGATCTTTATGCGTGTCTTCTTGTGGAGCATGTCGAAAGTAAACGCGCGTGTCTCAGAAAGTATCCTCATTAAATCGTGTATTAGGGCACGCAGATAAATTATGGCAGATCACAAGATGCCACAAGGTCCAGCATAAAGGAACGATAGTAAATGTAGATTGCTATGGACGTGGAGAAAAATCAGAAACAATTTCGGCGCCGGTTCGAGTCTGCTTTAACAGCGGTCGGACTCTCTTTTTTCCTGGTCGTCGTATTAATTCTGGAACAATACTTCCAGCCTGTTTCACCACCGGACAGATACAGTGTTTTTTCGTTTTGCTGTCCTGGCTGGTGCGCGAGCGATTCGACACGGGCACACGGACATACTACGGACAGACAGCTAGCCAGACAGACAGACAGACACAGAGACAGGAATCGCGCGCGCATCACGCGCTCCGCACGGATGCTTGCCAAAAAGCCCTCGGCATCCTCTTTTTCTCGTTATCTGGCCCGCTAGATCCAGAGTGTTCCGCGAAAATGGCATTCCAGCCACTCGACCGTGTCCCCTTCCCCACCCCCCCCTCCCCCGTGCCCCGTTGGAACTCACCCCTCTTCGTGCACCCCGGTCGCTCTTTCGCAGGAGAGAAGGCCGGGCACATTAATTTTTATTACGACCTTTTTTTCATTTGCTGGTGTGCCCGGTCCACTCCGCGCCCGCCACCCTGCACCGGACAACAATAATTACTCCCCCGTGCAATTATAATGATATCTAATGAAACGGCGCCGACGTACTTTGGCGCGCGTGGCGCGAATGGGACGCGATGCGTCGCGACGCGCAAGCGAATGCCACCCCCGCCTTTTCAACGACGCGCTTTTAGTTGGGCGACCATACTACCCTCCCCTGGATCGACAGAGGGAGAGAGAGAGAGTCTTCGAGGGTTAACGCCCTGCAGAATCCGGTTGCGAGGGTTTCAAACTGGAAGTAAGACGGGTCTCAGCAGCTGCGGATTTTTAAAGCCGAGAGTCCTAGAAGAACTACCCCCGACAGCGATCTTCGATTTGAGACGTTGACGAGCGTTTGTTGGCTTCGGTTTTTCGAGATAAATATTCGTACAATAGTTAACCCTCGTACGCTCCTCAAAAATAGCTGCATAAAAGAGACTAGGATAACAATTTAGCCATTTTTATTTTACTCGTTCAATCAACGCATTATGTTTATTTAAAAGGTTGGTGCGAGGGTTAAAGTAACCTGTCCAGTGTGAATGAACATGAAAAGAATAGTCTTCTAGTCTGAAGTTTTGGAAATGATTTATTCGAAGGTTTTGCATAACAATGCCAAATAAAATTGTTCGTACACACCTTATTCTTAATTATAGCTTTTTTATCCGTCAACCGATTTCAATGATACAGTGTACATGTATATAACTTGTCTAGATTTTTGCGATCGTAGTGATTAGAACGATTATGGAGTTCATGATTTCCTATAGGAGAATATAGAATATAGAATATAGAATATAGAATATAGAATATAGAATATAGAATATAGAATATAGAATATAGAATATAGAATATAGAATATAGAATATAGAATATAGAATATAGAATATAGAATATAGAATATAGAATATAGAATATAGAACATAGAACATAGAACATAGAACATAGAACATAGAACATAGAACATAGAACATAGAACATAGAACATAGAACATAGAACATAGAATATAGAATATAGAATATAGAATATAGAATATAGAATATAGAATATAGAATATAGAATATAGAATATAGAATATAGAATATAGAATATAGAATATAGAATATAGAATATAGAATATAGAATATAGAATATAGAATATAGAATAAAGAATATAGCAAAGGAGAGAGAATATTAGAATATAGAATATAACAATTTTCAATTGTAGTAGGTAAATTTGAAGAAAGTGGAATTAAATAGAATCATGTTCCCAGTGGTGGTAGTCTTTGTAGGCACGGAATAAAGAAAATCGTAGGGAATTCTATCGAGTTTTCCGTTGCCGGATTTTTTGAGAATGTTCAGATGCCATAAATGCATAAAGATCCGCAATCTATCGCGGACAGAGGATCCCATAGCGTTCTGCGAAAAATCCGAATAATTGAATCGCCGCATGTCTGGTGCCCGAAGAAGTCCGAAGTGCTTCCTAACACGGGCTTCGAATTAACGGGGATGCAGTTGGCGGAAGTTTGTCTGCAAAACAGATTCCCTTGACAGAAGAAAAGTCGCGGGTATAAATACATCCGAGGTAGCATCCTCATTCTTCATCATCCTTCCATCTATCAGTGTTGCAAGTTGAAACGAACGGAGGCTCGAGTGGCTTCCGTAAAACTTTTCCGCCAGCGTCTCTCTATAATTCATACCACCGCAGTATCTAGGCTGTTTCGAGTAGGTCCGCGATTCCTTCTTCCTGGCGATCAAAGATCATCGGAGTGTCTTTGGAAAGGACGAGATGTTCTAGTAGTCTAGGAGTGAGAGTCTTCCGAGTGAATTCCACGAGAGTTCGTCTCTGCCCAGAGTGACGGGACGACGCTCTATCACCTGGTCTATCCAGTGGAAAGGAACAGAGAAGGGAGAGAGAGAGAGAGAGGTTTTAAATAGAAGGAGAAAGTTGTGAAAGAAGGAAGAGTGCTATCCATCGATCAAATTTTCTTTCCGACAGAGTCTTCCGCTTGGCGACTCCTTTCGGATGAGTGTCACGGCCCGGTGATAAGATATTTTTAAAAGAGCACTCCGGCTTACCACTCTAAAACACCTCCACGAAACTATACCGTAGTCTGGGTATTTGCGGTGGCAAGAGAGATTCCCTAGCCTCTCCAAAGTGGAACTCTGAGGATCTTCGAACTGTTCCGCGAAGATAGAGCAACGATGATTATGGAGCGCTCGGCTAATTACAAGCTGCGTGATTGTTGCAGATGTTTTCCTATGATAGCAGAGTCTGCTGACTGCTAGCGATGGGACAACGTGTTTTGCAAATTGATCCGAACGTTATCGAGGTTTCAACAAGCAAGTACAATCGAAATTGTGACGTGTTTCGACTCATTTCAATCAGAAAAACAACGCGATCATGTTGCTAGTAGTTTCATAGAAAAGTAATGAAGAACACAAGGGTCTTGTGATTGCTGTCGATGTGGATCAGAAAGTAGATCCAGAATGAAACGTTTTCTTGCTACGTTTGTCGTTTTACAAGTTTCTAGCTTCCGAGCACATCTCAAGGGTTCTCTTTAGAGCAATTGATATCGTTGAAGTGTTGATGTTGATCCCGAAAGAGACCGCTGAGCATCCAACTCTATAAGACAATAGTAAACGCTTTTCACGCGAGACACTTGAATGGACGTTGCTTGCAAACAAGATTACGCCGACTAGGGTGCATAACAAAGCAGTCGAACGATTTCTATTGTTAATAGGATGAAGACTCGAGCTTCGCTGGATATTAATCTCGTTGGAATGGTGGCCCTTGAAACGAGGAATCATCGAAGGGGATTACAGTTACTTGTTGCGTGTCGTCATCTTTGTTGTACATGGGATTTACAAATCGGTTAGGAACTTGAAACAATTTATTTCAACTGAGATTACACGCATTTTACTAAAGAGTATAATAGTGGCAACTTCTGCTCGCTCTACAACACGCACCGCTCGCTTCGACGTCGACCCAAAAATTATCTGCGTCATCGGCATCTTCCTATGAGCCCTTCCGCCCTTCTTTACCTTCTCCAAACACTTCCGACTTTTGCCAAACAGCCCAAACGCTTTCATGTTACTCACAGGCCCCATGCTCGGTTCCCAAAATTAGGTATTCTAGGCAAAGTACTTAAACTATAAAAACCTAAACCATAAATCCATACTTGGCAAGATTGCAATGAATAATCTCTTAATCACAATAGTTTTTTTCTAAATCAGGTTAACATAAGTAGAAATAAATAATATGTCTCGAACTTTGTACAATTCAATGAGAATGTATTCCCCGAATTTTGCACAACCTTTCGTATTTTATGATAGTTTTTATTTAGGTCCACAAGGAGAATCCGAAATCAGATCGACCATTCATGAATCGCTCGTTGGAGAATAAAATTTCTGCGAAAGTGCTCGAAAGTCGAACTGCCAACAGAACCACGGAAAATGAATGAAAAGTTCATTTCTGACGATTTTGTTCCTTAAAATATAACTTCGAGGTACAGGAGCCAATCCATCCACTTGATAAAAGCTACTATAAAATTACAGAAAAGATCAATTGAAACAGACACGCGACAGTAACTTTTACGGTCCAAATGATATTACAGGTGATCTCCACGCAGAGTGACCCGACCGAGAGATTGTTTGGCGATATTTTCACTGAAGTGAGACTGTCGCCAGGTCTGGATCAAGTTGCTCGAGGACATCAGCTCGTAATAGCGTGAACGACCGGCCATAAATAGCCGTTGGCATAGTATACGTTTCGCGAGAGCGGTTCGGTGCCGACCATACGCTCCCGGTTGATCGAGCCCGATGTGTGGCCCAGGTATTGTACGCTGCTAATTGACGGATGGGTCGCACCAATCAGTTCCACCGCCAATTATTGTAAGTGGGCAGACAGCTTTGGTTGGAGGGCTATTCGCGTGGACCGGGCCGGGACGGGCTCGCGATAACGCGAGTCGCGTGGTCACGCTCATCGTTTACGGGCTAATGAACGATCCGTTTGAACGGAGTCGAGAGTTTTATCGTTGCGGCGCGGTGTTACGCAGCCCGATGGAAAATCTGCATGGAATCGGTCGATTGAATCCCGCGGATTTGGCGAACGTTGCTCATTTCGCGAAAAGATTCTGCCTCTTTGCGAAACGCCCCTCGCGGGCGAACAAAACACGATTACAGGTGAACTTGTTAGCGTCAACGTGCAGTAGGTAATTAAATTAAATCGAACAATAGTATCCGACCACAGCTTTATTTTTAATTTAATTAATAACAGGGACGTTTTAAGCACAGGGCTAAATGGGCTAAGCCCCCTGGCGCAAGCCTTATGGGGGCGGCAATTTTTCATTGGTATTATATTTTTTTGTTATTATTAGTTATTTAGTTATTGGTATAATTAGTATAACTTTGCTGGTCACACCCCTCCCGCTAGCCATCCCGTGTATTTTCTTATGAAGACGGGCGCATTATTTTTAGTACCACGGGCGCTGAATATCTTAAGACGGTCTTGATTAATAATCATATTGATTGTTCCTCTCTACTTGCGCAAATCAATTTTTATGTACCAGAACGTGAACTGAGAACAAGATCGGGGTTTCAAACACTTAAAGCGAAATCTACTTATGGATTAATTAATCCAATGAATCGCATTATCACAAAATCATGCACTATTTATAATCGTATTGATTTTTTTAGTGATTCTTTACAAAATTTTCAAATGCAACTACGCAGGATTATATGATAATACCATATCGATTGTACCATTATTAAATTTTTCTTTTTGTGCATGTCCCTTCTTTGTTATTACCAGAGTAGTATTGTATCTTTCTCTTTTTTTTCTTTTCTTTGATATTGTAAACACTTATGTAAAAGAGAAGAAATTATAAAAAAATTATTAAAGCCACCTTATGAAGAAAGGTTATTTGCTGTTTACAGGGTGATACTGTCCACGATGGGGCTCAATGTACCTATTTTTAAAATTTGCAACTGTCAGTAGTTTTTCGAAGAAAAGATGTAATCTTTTAAGTCTGTCTGTCTCTTATATTTCATTCGTCACGAACGCAGACTTGAGCGACCAGAGGAACAGCAGAGAGTCTCCACGAATGGTGTATAGATCGCAAAACGCTGCGTCTAGACGTGGAAAGGAGATCGCACCCTTAGACAGTTGTTATCTGAGTGTCGCGAAATTATTTCAACAACGAAGAAAGGGGTGAAGGTGTCGGCGTTTATGTGTTTCGGTGTTCGCGAGAATTTCCCGAAAACGTTTTATTAGCTGTTCGACGGAGGATCGATTCAAATTTCCCGGGGACTCGCGTAACACCCGGACGTCGATTCGGAAAATTGAATGATGCGCGCGCAACGGAACGCGCAAAACCGGGGTTCGCCGTCCTTCCAGGCAATTTGCAACTTTATGCCGGAGGATCCGCGGAGGTACGGAGTCGTAAATACAAATGGAAAGGAAATAGGGACTCCTGTTGGCTGACGGCGAGTTTTCCCGCGCGTTTTTTTTACGTGTGTGCTCGCAACGCGAGAGTCGCTCTCTTTCCTTTCGAATCTCTGTGCCTCGGGGATTTACGCGTCCCTGTACAAGCCGTTCCAAAAATTGGCTACTAAACCAGCTCTCACGAAGCAACCCCCATCTCTGCCATAGGGGATGCTACACACAGCTTACCGTCCGCAGTTATCCCACGCCCTTATTAAAGTAAGTGAAACGCAACGATGCGCCGTTGCATAAGTAACGCGGCTTGCGAACTTCCGGCGACAGGCGGCTGCCAACGTTCAGGCACACCCCGAGAATGTCAATCCCGGCTTACGCTAAATTTCAAATTGGCTGTAACCAGGCGACTCGCGAGACGATTAAATCTCGAGCTGTCGCTTTCGTTGGAAAAACCGTTTGCTTCAAGCTTCTGGCCACGTGATGCAATTCTCGGATCGAGTGTCGAGTCGGAAAACGACTATACCCGAGTACATACTTGACAAGTACAAGAATATACTAGAATACAATAGAACATAGTAAATTATACTAGAATGTACTATGTACAATTATGGGATCAAGCGATACGAATTTACAGAAACGGTTTGATATACACGTGGAAGTAGATTACTCTGATATTTCCTTCGGAAGAACGTTTCCATATATCTTGCACAAACTCGTGACACATTTTTGGCAAGTGCGGTCTAATTTTATACGAACAATTCAAGTGGACATTAAAACTACTTTCTTCGTGACGGAAACGATTTCATTTCCGGTAAATTATGTGATTCATCGGGACCTGCCCCGTTCGAACTGCGTACGAGAATTATTTCACGGTTTTAGCATATTTGATGTCACGAATTTGTAAGGATGATTCAATTTGGAAACTCAGTTGTCCAGTCTTCCGGGAGCCCGTTCGCCCGGAAGCTGCATATGAAAATTATCTCATAATTTAAGTAGATGTTACAAATTTTGTTTCCTCTTATTCGGCAAAAATAGTTGCGCGAAAACAACTCTCTCCCGGTCGTATTTCATCAATTCCGTTTTCGCAGTTCCATTTAACAAATTGTATTTTATTCAGAATTTCATGTTTCATGCAGATATAAATTACATTACGGCACAATTACGGCGAAATGAAGCATTCTATAGTATTAAAAGAGAGAAAATTAATGGATTTTCAACTGAACGTTCCGGGACGAAGAAAATAAAGTCAAGTGCGGCTTTATTGTCTACATACACGTGTAAACTCTGTGTGTCAATGACAGATTAGAAAGTGCATGCGAAATATAGAAACGAGAAGACTGTAATATAATTAAACTTTGTACTGTTTTCATTCCAATATGTCTGCTGAAATAAATAAATAAGTGAATTCAACGATTTCCTACGAAAATGTTTTAACGAAATTAAACCGATCCTGTGCCCGTGATAGATTTAGCATGAATCCTTGGCACTCGAAGGGCCCTATTAAAATCGAGTCAATCCTGTTTAAATTAGTGTGCGGTTTAATAAATATTTCAATTTTCAGTACGCTTTCACAATTCCATTTGAATGAAATTAATTCTATCATTAAATGCTATCTTGAATGTAAGCCCTGAACGACCAAAATTTCTACAGAAATACATTCTGAAATTACCCCGAAGTAATCACTTAACCTTTAGCACTCTATCATATCAATTTCGCATATCCATAAAATAAAACAAAAGAACTATACGGAATGGAAATATTGTAGGTCGGAAGAAATGTTTAATTTTCAAGTCAAAATTGCTCCGAGTGCAAAGGGTGAAAGTCGAGAAGGGAGAACGTGGAAATTATTCGAAGGGGAAAAGAAAGGTATGCAGAGAGAATAGAGGTTTTCCTATGGACTGTACTCCGTTCGAAGGGATCGATTGCTGCCAGTTATCCTGATCGGTTCGACGTATGTACGTTCCTCCCGCGAAACGATGGCCATTCTGGCGCGGGCTCGAGTTTACTTTCCGTTTAGCGAGCATGAAACGAACATTACAAAATGAATGGGCCGCGGCTGCGCAATCCGGCCACGCACGTCCCTGCGTGACCATGTAATGAAAAACAAACATTCGGCTACGGTAAATAGAGCTCCGGCACGGCGTTATGGGGGTGAATGTGCGCCCCGCGCAATAATCCCAAGCGCTATCAGCTGAAAGGCTAACATAGGGCCGACGATTACGCGATGGAACGCGGTGGGCACCGCACTAAGAATTTCATAAAACACGAACCCTCTCCAACACACCTATGCCAACCATACTGCGAATAAACTCTTAAAAACATTAGGTCCGGCTACTGCTAACTGCACCTACTCGAAACTTCAATTTACCCTCCGATAAAACCACCTCAGAGACCTAACTCTCAGACCTTTTCAACGATTATTACGTTGACGACATTTCTCGCAGTGTTTTGCTGTACCTCTATTCATTTTACCGTACTTTTCTCATAATTGTAAACAGTGCTTTTTAACGTATTCATTTGAGACAAGTTGGCTTTTCTATCGAAACGGATGACGATTCGATGGAATCGGTATAGAATTGACCGGAGCGAAAAGACATTTTCTTAAATGACAGAATCAAAGTGCCAAAGTTGCACGATGATCACTTCACGTTGCTCATTCAACCCAAATAATCAATATAAATAAAAATCAAATGCTGTTCGTTGGTAAGCGCGTCACTTGAGAACAGCTGGACCAATTTGGACCAATTAGGGGAAGAAAAATTGGAATAGTTGCCCGGAAAAACAGAAAATTTAGGAAAACCTAAAAGTGCTTTTTGAATCATATTTCAATACAACAAAAAGAACGAATGTCGCAGCTTTTAATCACTATTTCAATAGGAATTTACACATTTCAATAGGAATTTACATTATCGACAAATTTATAAAAATTTGGACAGGATTACATCTGTCGAGTCAGTTAGTTTACATATAAAATGTGTTCAATCATGTTTAATCATGCTTTTTGATTGTCCTTACCGCGTCTGTAACAAAATATACTCCGATACACCTTCTATACACCTTCGCGTGTAACAAGAGAAACCAAATGAAGTTATTGCCACATATTAAGCAATAGTATAATTCTAGTAGAATATACACGTTCACGTCGTGCAAGCAAAGTGCATTAAAAACATTAGATCGTCCTGGAAACAACTGCGTTCTTAAAACTTCTCACGCCGCGCCGTCTCTACAGCATGGAGCAACAAAAAGTACAAGGTTACAACATAATCTAAAGAGTAGAACAGAGATTAAAACAAGCATTAGCACATTACACCACAACAGATGCAACGCGACAATGAAAACGCGCAAATTGGCACATAACCGAGCCGAACAAGATACTAGAACAAGAATAAAACAAGCATAAGCATATTGTAACACAACAGTTGTAGAAAGACAAGTACAGAGACAGAAGTCAACAAATAAACACGAACACACGACAGCATAACAGTTTTGAAAAGCCATTAAATAAACGAGTCGAGGAAAATATTGAGTCAAAAGTAAAACAAACGAAAGCGCATTACAGGACAAAAGCAACGAGACGAGAGTGGAAAAACGCGAATCGGTAGATAAGCGAGTCGAACGGAACACTAAAACAAAGTTCGCGAGCAAGAGCAGAGCCCCAGCTCATAAGCAAGTTATAAAGCCTAATCCAGCCTATACGAACGGCGTAAAACGCGGCCAATATCGCGTTGATTAAATACTGCTCGGCTTCATACATAGAGAGAGAGAGAGAGAGAGAGAGCGAGAGAGAGAGAGAGAGAGAGAGAGAGAGAGAGAATCGCTCGATGGATTCTCGGGTGCCGAAAAATCCAGCGTTGTCGAGACGGAAATTCGAAGCAGAAACAAAATCGAAGCTGTTATCAGTCACGCTTGGAAATCGACGTTTTGCGAACGTTGCCAGGCGTTTTCGCGAATTCGCGCGGCCGCGCACTATAATTTCCGCGGGGCTACACCAAATTCGAAATAACAATTCGAACCCGTCGCGGAACGATAACGAAAACGCCGCGGCCCCCGGTCGTCGTTCCTGCGTAGAGGTCGATATTCAATTATCGTCGGTTTTCGAGCCGGGTAACGAAAAGTGGCGACCTGCTCGCCTGCGTTTCCGCTTCTCGGGAGTAACTTCCGTAACTCCCCCCTCCGCAGTGTGCATTACATAAATTCCAACTAGGGGTCGCCCCCGGGTTCTTTGGTTTATTTTTCCAATTTTTTTTGTTCGTGCACCCCACCCAGTCGGCAACGCGACTGAAACGCGAAAACGCCGACCTACCCCCCCGCAACATGCGGAAATAATTCTCTGGCCCTTGGCGTCCTCCGACTGTCCACCGTCCGAACGACACTCCGGAGAATTAAAAAGCTTTCGCAAGTCCCGGAAACGGAGGATTTTTTTATTAATGGGATACTTTTACGCGATGTCCATTTCCCCTCCACCGGCTTGAATTCGGACACCTAGTTCGAGCAAAGTTTAATGCTGGATTATGGAAACTGCCATATGGTGGCTGTTACTGTCATGTCCTATAAGACCGTGTCATCAAGTCATCAAAAATAAATGAGATATTTCTGTGGTAGCAAGAAAAAACGCCGCATGTCACAATTTCAAAAAATTCAAGTTTACGCATCAATTGAGTTTTATAGGAATTACGTATTTACCAGAAGAAAAGTCATGAAAAATAAATTCAAAGGCTCAAAACAATAATGAAATTTAATCGATGTCTTATGGCAAAGCATTAGTGATCAAAATTTCAAACGGCAATATCTCGAAAGTGAAAGTATGTGATATAGTGCGTTATTCCTGACCACCACAGATTTAGGCGGCCACATTTAGGTGGACCACCCTGTATAACCGTGCGGAGAACAAATGTGATTTTACCGTGTAAAACTGAGAAAGGTAGAAATCAGATTTATATTTCCGTGCGGTATGAAAAGACACGTAAATCGATTACATGAACCGTAACTAGAGGTGTGCGGACGTCCGATATCTCGGACTCGGTCGGGCTCGGAAAAAGTCGGGCGGTCTCGGTCGGACGTCCGTAACAGACGAACGTTCGGGTAGTCCGATGCTGTCGGATGGTCCGATGCTATCGGATGGTCCGATGCCGTCGGACGGTCAAGCAGTTCAATTCAATTGCGCTTTCGGACCCAGACCGACAATTTCGGGCAGTTTAACACCTTCAAGCAATCAGACTAATGGAAGCGGTTCATCGTGTATACAAAATTTAGATTATAATTGATTTTTGATATAAAGTTAAATTTAATGAACTGTTTGTATAGTACTACCAAATGTTTAGTACTACAGATAATGTAAATGCGTAAGGGAATCTAATTTCTATGCACAAAGAGAGAAACACAAAAAGTTTTAGATAGAGTTATATATTTTTATATTTGATTTGCATGTAAAAAACACAACTCCTGTACATTTTCAGGCAACAATCTCGTACGAGTTGCCATTACTATATTTCCACAGAGCGAAAACAATCACTTATTTGTTGCCTGGGTTATGGGTATTACCAGATAATATTTTGAAATTAAAATATTAATTTTTCGTGATAATACACCTTCCGAGAAATAGCTCTGCATTTCTCGTTTATTGCGCGTATCAATTTCCGTATTGCCCAACGTTTTATTAAAAAAGTCTATTGTGATAAAAAAAAAATATAATTCATATACAATATACATACAATTTACCATCGTGTACGTTCTCTTAGCAGATATTTTACTTCTTCTTTGCGATTTCAAATCTTTATACACATTTGGAATTATCCCAGAGAGTTGCGAAAAGTTTGAAAGTATAATAGTAATACATTGGTCTATAGTATGCATTCTTTTGTTTCTTCGTTTGTTTGCTCGTTTGTTTCTCCGTTTGTTTCTTCGTTTGTTTGTTCGTTTATTTGTTCGTTTATTTTAATTTAACTGACTCGAGCTCAGTCTTTAGCTGATGCTGGTCCGAGCACGTTGTCACAGCCTATAGCAATACGAGTTTGTTACAGTTTCAACAGTTTCGTTGCATAGTTTATAAATAAGAGAATACAAATTTAATCATGTGCGAGAGA
Organism: Lasioglossum morio; assembly: GCA_916610235.2. Lineage (NCBI taxonomy): Eukaryota > Metazoa > Arthropoda > Insecta > Hymenoptera > Halictidae > Lasioglossum > Lasioglossum morio. The sequence goes on from OU744326.1 coordinate 26,943,377, forward strand.
AACAATTCAGACAGTGCTGATACCGTGATATTACCCGATAGTCGTGAAAATGTGGAATCTATGAGACAGAGACGGAGCAATGTTTGGCAGCATTTTGAAAAATTAAATCCAGACGGAGCACGATGTAATATTTGTTTAAAGGAATTTAAAGTAAAATATGGTTGCACATCTTCGCTCATGCGTCACTTAAAAACTGTACATAGTGGAATAGTTACTTTAACAGAAAATACAGAAGCAGAGTCAAGTAATGGTAGTAACAGAAAAAACAATATTGTATACTTAGACAAAAATTCAGCTAGATTTAAAGAATTAACAAATGGAATAGCTAATATGATCGCAATGGATCTACAACCTTATAGTATCGTGGACAATTCTGGATTTCGGTCACTATTACATATCGCGGAACCGCGATATCAAATACCCAGTCGAACGACATTTTCACGGGAACTAATTCCAAATATGTATAAGGAATTGAAATCGCAAACGAGAAGTAAAATATTTGCGGACATACAAGAAGGTAAATTATATTTATGTGTATTACATTATTTACATTTCTTTCCTTTATGACTGTTGTACAATATTTGGTACAGTTTATAGTTTATATGTTTCATATATATCATCATTAACAGGATGTAAAATATTTGCATACACGACAGACGGATGGACATCCAGAGCAGTCCAAAGTTACATATCTTTAACTGTTCATTATGTAACAAAAGATTTTAAGTTAGTTCATTACATGTTAAACTTACACCATGTTCAGGAGAAACACACATATAAGAATATTCAAGACATGTTGTTAAATTGTCTAAATGAGTGGAATTTAGACTTACAAAAACCCGCCTTCTTTACAACCGACAATGGACGCAACCTTGTTAAAGCCGTAAATACTTACAGTAGTTGGACCAGAATACCGTGTTTTGCACACTGTTTACAATTAGCGATTAAAAAGGCTATGAAAAATTTTGAATATGCACAACTCCGTAAAAAGTGTAGAACAATAGTTTCATTCTTTTCTCGATCAAGTACTGCTAGGGAAAAGTTCGTTAAAATACAAAAAAATATCAACCCAGATACCACGCCTTTGCAATTGGTTCAGGAAGTTGATACAAGATGGAATTCCACGTATGCAATGATGAAAAGGTTATACCAATTACGTACACCATTACATATGGTATTAATATCGGCAGAAGGAAATATGCCGGAAAATTTGAATACAGCAGAATGGAATTTTCTCGAGTCTGCATTAAAAGTACTCCAACCGATCAAAGAAGCGACGGAGATTATGAGCGGCGATTTGTACCCAACCCTTTCGCAATATTATCCGTTATACTTTGCACTACTTAACGTACTAGAAGTACAACCATGTACTAGTACACAAAATACTTTGCTTTCACACGTTACTAGTACCCTTCGTAACGCATTAAAAGTAATTTCAATTATTTATTTCGATATCAAATTGCAAAAAAAGAAATTCTTGAGAAATTGTATTGAATTAAATATAATATTTTATTTGCAGGCACGTTTCGAACCTATTATAAATCACAATATGATTTACATATATGCTATGTTGCTCGATCCACGGTATAAAGATCAATTACTGCCAATAGAAAAGAAACAAGCTATCAAGGAAAAATTTAATAAACAAGTGTCAACCTTGCATAGAGAGTGGAACAGTAATTTTGCTGAAGATGTTCCTCAGAATGGAATAGCTCAAACTGGTATATTTTTCGTTGTTACTATATTTTTATGTTATTAGTACAATTTTTCTTAATTAATTGCATTAATTTTGAAATTTCCATTGTATTACTGATAGATAGAAGACAAACATCCAGTTTACTAGAGTTTCTTGATAAGAGGTTGGGCAACTCCGAAATTGAGACGTGCGATTTTGATACGCGCAAAAATCGCGAATTACACACGTATTTTTCGGAAGGCGTGTTGTCACGCAAGATTAACATTAACATCTTAAGTTGGTGGAGCGACAATGTATCAAGGTTCCCCATATTGAGTTCTATTGCAAAATATTATCTGGCAATACCTGCAACGCAGGTAACAAGTGAGCGATTATTTTCGCTCACTGGCAACATCGTAACAGCAACGCGTACGAGACTGTTGCCTGAAAATGTACAGGAGTTGTGTTTTTTACACGCAAATAAAAATATGTAACTGATGTAACTGTATCTAAAACTTTTTGTGTTTCCCTTACGCATTTACATTATTTGTAGTACTAAACACTTGGTAGTACTGTACAAACAATTCATTAAATTTAACTTTATATTAAAAATCAATTATAATCTAAATTTTGTATACACGATGAACCGCTTCCATTAGTCTGATTGCTTGAAGGTGTTAAACTGCCCGAAATTGTCGATCTGGGTCCGAAAACGCAATTGAATTGAACTGCTTGACCGTCCGACGGTATCGGACCGTCCAACGGCATCGGACTATCCGACAGCATCGGACTACCCGAGCGTTCGTTTGTTACGGACGTCCGACCGAGACTGCCCGACTTCGATAGACCCGACCCGAACACTCGGACGTCTGATATCTCGGACGTCCGCACATCTCTAACCGTAACCCTTTCCAGAAGTAATATCATATAATTAAAGTAAGTAATATCATATAATATCAATAAAATATCAGATCCACCATTGAATCTCTTGTTTGAGATTAACATTCTACGAAAGTAACAGTTCTCTGTATCTCGATCGACAATTGTTCAAAACTATAATTAATGTTATTGGCGCACTGGTTCGATCATTTTTTTAAGGATTTTCATATTTTCAAGGCCAAATATTGTGAGGTTGTTTTTATCGATAAAGCGGTTTGGGGTTATGTCGATCCATAGATCGATATAAAAGTATTACGAGGTTGGTACGTTTGTAAGCGGCGTGCATGGGTTTGAGAGTTTTTTCCCAGCTCAGTTGAAGAGTTGCATATGCATTGTAAGAGTGTTCATTGTACCATATTTCTTTATGTTTATTAAATAAATATTATTAGTTGTGTTCCATGAGTGTTCCATACTTTGTCGTAATGCATTTCTCGTGTCACCACAAATATCTCTGTCACCGATGCATAAAAACTATTGTTTGTTGTGGTTTTTTCGCCTTCCATTGTAACAGTTCTCTGTATCTCGATCGAAAATTGTTCAAGACTACAATTAATGTTATTGGCGCACTGGTTCGATCATTTTTAAGGATTTTCAATTGATTGATCGAACCAGTGCGCCAATAACATTAACCCTTTGCACTCGACTGTCCCCTCTGAGGCACCACTAAAAATTGCTGTACCATTCTTCAAAATATTATTTACATTATTAAATATATCGGTATCTAATCAATTACTAAACATTTAGGTACTGTATAAGGTAATGTACCAATTTCATGTTCATAAAATTGCAAAAATCATAAGATATGGAAATATTCTACCTCGAAAAAAAATGTTTAATTTTCCAGTTAAAATAGCTCGGAGTGCAAGGGTTAATTGTAGTATTCTACGAAAGTGTTCGAATTCTTCCCTCTCTACAAGTAACATGTAAGATACATTCGATTGTAAACCATGTGGTCGCTAATGACCTAGCTGTTAATGTGTCCACATTAAAATAAACCATTTAATAAATAAATAAATAACGTGCACCGATCACGGATCGCATTGCGCGGCCGTCCGCAATTATGGCAAGTCCCAGTCGCATCGATCCGTCAATTTCCAGCGGTACGCGGTGTACACATGAGAGAGCGAGCGAGCGAGAGAGAGAGAGAGAGAGAGAGAGAGAGAGAGAGGGGGTGTAAAAGGGGGAAAGGTTCCGTAGATGCGTTTCATCGGAGTGCATTATGCTGCGCGTACCCGATCTATATCCGGCGTAGCCGGTTCGGTTTGCACGCGCGCGTGCACAAGTACACAGAGGGTGGTCCCGTACAAATAGCACACCGTTTGACGTGAAGGTTCGAGTGTGTGCGGGCGGGGGTCGGTGCAGAAAACGGGGGTACAGGGACTGGGTGCAGCAACAGCAGCACACGCGGACGGGATACGACACCGGTGCGGAATAATGCAGGCCCGTCTGTGTTTGCCGGTGGAGGCCGATGCGTTCGCGGACACTAAACGAGGCCATTTCGAACGACTGTGAATCTGCGGGCAGATACCACCCCCATTTCTCCCATCCGGGTGGAGGAGCAGGGGGTGGTTAGTAGTCCTGGGACAACGGGGGTGGAATAGAGAGAGGGATCAGAGGGGTTTGTGCGCGATTCAAGGAAACGGGAACAGGCAAAGAGACCGAAAGAGAATGGTTGCTCAGAGATCGGTGCACTAGGTGAAAGAGGGCCGATAGAGAGGAGAATAGAGAAGAGGGTGTAGAGTGGAACGTGGAGAGAGGAACAGAGCGAGGGTAGTAGAATGAAATATGTGGAGAAAGAAAAAAGAGAAGGACACGAGGAGAAAAATAGAAAGAAAAACACCGAGAGACAGGTACGAAGAATGACAAGAAAAATATAGAAAGAAAAACTTGGAGAGACGAGTGGGAGGAATGTGTTGCTGAATATAAAACGTCAGATTCTTGACAGAGATGTTAAACAAAATGTAACTTGTTGCCACATAAATGTAAACGAATTACAAATCTCGTGATTATGATAGGAATTGAAAATTTTGATCATTTGTCTACCTCGTTTAGTAGTCTGTCGTCTCTACACTGCTGATCTTTGTGGAAATTCCGACTTTCGTGGATTAATTTTGTAAAAATCAGGATCAGGAACGAATTACATTACAATTGGAACGATTGGTGACTCTGATGCACAGCTAAAAATCTCAGTGTCTAATCAGTTTGCTAAGCATTTAGGTATTCTATAGAGGAAAGGGAATGGAAATATTCTAGGTCGGAAGAAATGTATAATTTTCCAGTTAAAATAGCGAAGAGTTAATATTCATTACTACACATGTAGTGGCCCTCTCGGAAAAGGATTGGCAAGTAAGTCAAAGAATGGGGCCTTGCCGATCCTCTCCGAGTCAAAATATAGGAAGGAAGAAAAACCCTCCCAGAGCAAAAAAAAAATTACAATAACTTCCCTATAAATCGGGTAGTTAAAAAAAAAGTGTATGCGAAAGCGTGGGAGAGAAAGAGGGCAGTGTCGAGAGGGATAGAAACGGTGATAGTGAGAAACGTAGAGGGCGGCAGAGAGCGAAATGCAGAAAGAATTAGAGAGATGAATAAAGAGGCTGGTATCGAGAGAAATAGAGGGATCGCGGAGGGGGAAGAAGCCGAGAGGAGACAGTGGAAGAGAAAACAAATAAACCAGCAGGAAAAAGAAGAGCGACGGTAGAATAGAAACAATGGAGAACGAGAAGCGAGGCGGAAGGGAACTGTAGCAAGTGACAAATGGAGAAAGCAACGGTGGGGAGAGGGGTGAGAGAAATGGGGGTTGGAGAGGGCGGGAAAGAGAGCACGGGCACTCTCCTCTTGCCGGGACCGTTTCGAATGCACGCGTCGAACAAATAGTGCGAAAGGAAATTAACGGAGAAACAACCGACCCGTATTTCGCAGTCAGACGAGGTCTGACCGGTTCTCCATCGACGTTCCCAACGACCAAACATACCTGTTTCCTGGAGCGACACGACGTGTCCGTCGCACGACACCGGCGATCAATCGATACCTCGAGAAACAACCTTCCTCGCCGGTGCGGTGGTCACTCCACTTACAACTCACTTCGGGATCCGGGAAATTAGAACTTCATAGGAGTACGTTTCGCTGGAGGTAACGCGTCAGGTATGGACCTAGAGACTTCCAGGAGATGAAGTTGGCAGAGTTCGCTACCTCTTGGAACGTGTTAACCCTCATACGTTCCTCAGGGTGAAAATTCACCCAATTTACTATTTCTACATACTATAAAATGATTGGTCCCTCTTTATCTGTGTTGTGAGACGTATTTCTCTAAAATCTGACGTGATAAATGAAGCAAAGTTTATTAGTATAAAGTGTGAAGCAAAAATGGGTGAGAAAGTATCATAGGATCTTTTATGCAACTATTTTTGAGAAGCGTATGAGGGTTAAGCCGTACGGTCCATCGTACTTCAGACACCTTACGGTAATGTCGGAGATTTTGATCTTATAATAGAGGAGAATAATCGGGAATATTAATAGGGAGAATTTTATAATAGATTTATGTTTAAGCTTGATACACTAAATCTAAAGTTTTGAGATTGCAAATACTATATGCGTGTAATTGAAAGTGTATACAGAGAATATTTATTTCGCATAAAAATCCGTCTAACAATCAGATTTCCAGTCTATTCGACCGCAACAATTCTGCAATTCGACTGAAACGCGGAGTTCCGTATTCGTTGGACGGACGGTTTCGCGTAGTTTAATTCCATCGCGGCGATAAATCAACATCATGTCGCGGGCGAATTCTCGGCAGCCGCGCGGGGAATATTGCGTTATTGTTTCGCAAAGAAAAAGGGGTGGCCGTCATTTACTCGTAATTCGTCGTGGATTCGGCCCCCGCACCGCGCGGAGCAACTCGATGCCCGCCCCGGAAACAAAACGCGGCGGTCCGCGACGGAAACTCGCGTAATTCGCTTAAACTTCGAGGGATTCGAAATTATGCGAAACGCTGAGCAAGCAGAGGGGGTCTGGCCGGCGATAATTGGAAGCGCCCCACCTCCCCGGCCTCTCTCACCGCGCCAAGTAAAATGTTATTGTCTAATTCGTGCAAACGGAATTCCGCGACGTTAATCAAATTGGTTCCCTCCCGACGACCCTCGTGTCCGACGAGCCCGAAAATTCGGCGCAATTATGTGGGATCCGCATTGAAATCCTATCTTCTCTTTCGATTCTCCTACACACTTGGAAAGACAAAATTCTCTCGAAAAACAGAATACTCTTTCCTCGAATCCGCGATGTTCTTGGGGAAAACGGAATTCTCGAAAAACTGAATTTTCTTCCCTGGAATGAAACGGGATTGGCTTTCTTTCGAGATTGCCGCTGTTCTCCAGATCTTTCCAATTTTGAAGGTACTACAATTATATTATTCTGAAACACTGATTTACATCTGCAATATATAATAATTTCAATTTTCAAAGAGTACTTTGAAGGAATCGTTTATGGTGTGACAGAGGTATATAGCATGGGCAATTAATCATTCAAGAATTATTGAAATGATTTCTATCGGCAGGTACCAGTGTTTCCTTTCCACTCGACACACATCTATCCTCGATCCCGTTCAAACGAGGCCGAGGCTGCGTTTATCGCGGCGTTGAACGGTTGTCGCGTCAATTTGCGACTGTAATTAACATTGTTGTTCCGCGCGTGCGTTCACTCGAACGGACAGGGCCTCGTTGGACCGCGAATTACGATGGACGGGCTCTCTCAAGCCTAGACAGGATGTTCAATCGAGCACAGGAAACTGTATTTAAAACGCACTCGTTGATAATCGTCATAACACTGTTCTACGTCTCGCAAACCACAACAACATTTTCCAGCAGCTCTCAAATCTCATCTGGTCGTGAGAGAATTTGTCCATCGATTCTATACGCGCTCTAAATTAAAAACATATTCATTCATAATACAGAAAAACACTCTTATGCAGATATTCTCTAAAAACATTTAATGACAAAAATGAGTAGGTGCAATTTAAAACATTAGAAACATTAAACACATTAAACATAATTCCAAGAGAAACTCAATTTCTATGTCACTCGAGTTTGTTATAATTCAGGTAGATAAATTTTATTTTGCATAAAGATCCCCTGTCTAATTATCATATTGCTTCAGCAGTCCTATAAAAATGTTCTCTAAAGCAGAAACATATTTTACTGGTAGACCTGCCGCATCTAGGAATCGGTTAGGTTATCAGTATCTCGAAGAGAGGGTCACTCGATCGAGAGGGAATCGGAATCGGTCGTGGGAACTCGCCTCGACCGCAACGATTCGTCGTCCCCCTTTCCCCAGGGATCGCTTCATTAATTCCTAACACGGAAAAGCGAGATTTCAAGCTCGATCTTAACGAAATTGCATCAGGAATTAAGGAAACGTTGTCTCCCAGTGGGAGATACTATAGGGGATCGTACGCCAGTGCGAAGGGAGAAACAGGATGTACGCGATCGAAAGTAACCTTTCCTCTGGGCCCTTCGCAATCCTCTCTCAACCCTCTGGAATCCTCGTCCAGGTTGATCCGGCATCGGTTGGCGCGTTCCTTCGGAATATCGAGGGAAACTTCTCTGTGTGTTCTGACAGGCCGAGTTTCATCCCTTGCTCTCTCCCGCGATCGGTTTTAATGCATCCACGTCGACGGCGACGCGACGTCCCCGTCACTTTCAGTACTTGACGCATGTCGATTCGCCGGTGTCGAAAGTCCCGTCGCAATTACTGCTAAGTGACGATCACGGCCGCTGGGAAGAATCGACTCTGGGGATCGCCGGGGACGCGACTCGAATCCGATCCTCGATCGCTGATCCGACGTCGAAGGGCTCTCCATCGATGAATCGGAAACCTTTTTCGAACGGGCAGATTCAAGCTTCGTTTGATTTAATCCTGGGATAATTCAGATTTTTAAATTCTTCGTTGCCGATGCTGATTCGAGAGAATGTTTGGCCATTCATTGATCAGGCTCCAGGATTTTTCCGATTTCAGATAACATTTTCTCAGCCGGCGGATAGAATGAATTCGGACCAGTTCAGAATTTGATTTGTTTCTTGAAAAATGTCGTGGAAGGGAATAGAAAATTTGATTTGTTAGAATTAATATATTTGTTAGAATTTGTTGAAATGTTTAGGGCAAGGGGTTAAAAATCATTTTACCGGTGTTTTCATATTGCAAACGAACAAGCGGCCATGTAACGCGCACGGATCGGTTCGGATCGAATTGCAAGCTCGGCGGTGAATAATAAATGGAGATGAATTACAGGTCGAAGGATCTCGCAGGTTGAGTTATGGTTCCGGGCTGGGCTCGAAACGTGGTCGGTCCGTTTCGCTAATTTTTCAGTTGCTGTCTCTCTTCCTATACTGTCGATGTTCGATCGGTCTCGGCCAATCCGTCGATTTGCTGTAATAGCGCCGATCGACGGGGTTAATGAGACGAAGGTTCCGCTTCTGGGGTTGGATTACCCTGTCTTCTGTGGCGTCCATAGGTAGCCGCGATCCGATGAAAGCGTCCTGGAACCTCGTTTGATAAAGTCTGATGGGAAACTGATCGAATATCGGTTTCGTTGGCTCCCCGGCGCGCAGAAATAGCCAGAGGATCCATCCTGCATATGAAATCCTGCGGGTTCCGCCTCGTGTATGGGAAATTTCTCCTCGCTTCCGGAATATCAGACGTTTCAAGGGCTTACCGGAACGTTTCTCCATCTTCGAAATGAATTTTTGGAACCTCGATGTACAAAGATACAGCTTAGGTCCTACGATTTTATATAATTCCAATCGTGTATCGTATTATTCTCATTTGCCGACGATCTTATCGTGACGCATTTTATTCGGCTGTCTGAAATGTTTGAATTTTGTGCTATCAACTACCTCAGGATTATGCTCTTCATTTTCTAATAAGAAGGTACAATGGCAAGCCGCGACAAAGGGTGGCCAAGTTACGAGTAGATAAATTGCACCGTCACCTCTTAATCGGATCACGCTGCTAAGATGTTTAACGAAGATCTCTACTCTTTTTGTCTACGCCTGCTTACTCTCGAGTTCTCTTCGACCCTTAAACAAAACTGCAAACCATGGATCTTCTACCTCGACACCTCGCACAGCAAACCATCTCTATTACAAAAATTTTCAAGCTTGGTGTACAGTTATCATCAAATTAAATTGTCAAATATCTAAGAATATTGTAATGATGTATGGAAAAAATCTACGAAGGGATGAAACGAAATTTTATTTAACTCCTGGTGCCCGTAGTCGGTGCAAAATATTTTGATTATGCACAAAGGTTCGTAGTCTAGTTGTCGTAATCTCTGTATTCAATATTTTCAAGCTTGGGTTGGTTCTTAGGATTTTTGGGAAAGTGAAATCGACAATACGGGGAAACGAACTAGCCAGGGAGTTTTAATGCATCGGAGAACCTCTGCAGCGTCCTTGCACCGGTGGTGAATTATGCTCTCCGCGTACAATAAAGAATCATTAACATCTTCGGGCGTCCCGCCGCAGGAATTCCAAGAGGAGGACCCCGAAGAGGAGCGTCTTCCGGCGATCTCCCGTCACCGTATAATTGGAGATTCGAGGCGTCTCGGCCCCGAGGCTCTTGGCTCCGGACACGGCGTAATTATTGCATCCGTTTCAGGCGTCGCGTCGAAATTTCTGAATCACGATCCTCTAACTTGGCCGTTCCACCTCGCCGCCGACCTCTAGCCCCTGGTTCTCGCCGGCCCTGGTCCTCTCATCCCCTGAATTTCAACCCCCGTTTTGCTCGGCAGATCTCGGTCTCCCGATAATTGCAAGCGTCGCGCGAGCAGCAGCCAGGAAAATGACGACGGCCCACCGCGGAAAGCTCGAATCCAATCGCTGAGCACGGGATCAGCCTGTCCTCTCGGAAAACCATAATTACAGGGACTACGAAATGATCGTTGCGCAAGGTTTTGTCTTCCGCGAAACCCCTTCGCGAGAGCAGATTCGGTTTTGCAGACAGGACGGTTTTCTTTGGTAGATTCGTCGACGTTCGGGCTTTTCGGGATAAAGATGCATTCGGGACGGTTCTTCTCTCTGGGCGTTGGGCTTGCTGGATCCTCTGCTTCTGGAAATTGCTAATTTAGTCTCTGTCAAGTTTTCTGATAAATCACTGGACTCTAGCTTAAGAACCGTTCGGGTAAGTGATCGGTTTAATTGAAGTTCTTTGGGGATGAAAGAAACTGTCGGGCCGAAAGCACAAAGTATTCTACAATTTTAAAAAATTATATGCGTAAGTGCAAATCACGACGAATTTAATAAGGAGCTAGTCGATTTAAAAAAAAAACGCTACTAGTGAAACGACGTGATCAAACATTTAATTACACGTAAGTAAATAGTAAAGTTACTGCATAGAAATTTTTTTAGCAAAACCTTCCACCACAAGAATGCAAAAAAAAAAGAGACCGATCTCTTCATTACCATTTACGAATGTAAAAATGTATAATGGTATGGAAAATCTTGTTCTCGCGATTTGCGGTGAAGGAGCGTGAGCTCTCCGGCGAACAATTCGCCGGTGACTGAAGTTATTCTGTGTTTAAGAAACCGCACGGATCTCGAAGGCACAAGAGAGTAATCCTAGCGGGAGACACGCGAGAATTTGTATTTCGAGGGCGGCACGAGCGTCTGGTCAAAGGAGAGAGCGGCTTGTATCGCGGCTCCCTCATTGTACACTTGTCCTCGGCAGCCCATTGTCTTATTGTCTGCACCCCTTCCGGGCCGACGCGTAACTTCCAAGGGGGTGTGGGACGAAGTTTCGGCCGCGAACGAACTTGCACAGGACACGCCAGGACTCGCAGGACTCGCGTTTACTTGCCCCGCGTTCGACCCTTCGCCGCTAATTCCTGCGGGTCTATTATCCTCGCTTCCCTTGAAGTGCTTCCTGCACCCAACTCGCGAATCCTTCGCAGGACGTCTCGGCGTGCCTCGCGATCCTTTCTTTCCTCGTCAACGACACCCCAAACTTTGACAAGATTTGTATTACAACGTAACTGTTTCTAGACGGACTAGAATCTTCGCTGATGTTACGCATTCATGAAACGGAACAATTCTTATGTGATATATTTAGGAAAACGTTTCCATGAATTTATAAAAATATATAATAAATTAATCATTATTTGTAACAACTTGTTGCCATTTTTCAAATAACCTGTCAATTCGTGTTTCGCAATCACTCGCAAGCAACTAATGGTTTTCATTTACAAGCAAAATCACCTGCTTATTGCAAATATTGAAGAACTTTCCCTTCAACCTTTTCTTTTTAACTTATTGGACGCATTAAGAAAAGAAATTAATGTTTACACTACTCTATTTTGTTACAATAGACAATTTTTATTCTCGACAGGAAGATTGTATTTGAAAAGAATGTCGTCACCGATCTTTGCGAATAAATGCAGGATTATTGCACATGTTCGTCCCGATCGGATTTCAATGCGAGGACCAGTAACATTTGGCGAATTCAATTTTCGCGGGGTCCGCGAAGATTCACGGGGGTAGGTTCGCGATAATAACGACCGAAACGAATTCTCTTGGGCACAGAGGCTGCCGCCCCCGCGATCCATTAAGATCACCGGTCTGTCGTTAAGCCCCGGATAGATATTAACCGAGGTCTTTCTATATCGGTAGTCGGGGGTAGAAAATCGCGGCGAGCATGGGGTCGTTTCGCTCGATTAACCGTCGAATTATCTCGACGAAGTCGAAGGTCGAAGGAGAAGGACGTTGGAGAGAAAAAGGAGGCGCGCCGGTGAGAAACGATCCCCTCGATTTCAGGAACGTTAATGCACGGTGATTGGGCGAGAGCCAACTCGAGGCGGGGATCGGCGTGGCTACCGAGTGTCTCCCGGACCCTATTTATCTATTTATCAGACCTCGGCCATTCTCCTGTTACCCTTGGACCCTTTATTTTCAATCCTGGCGAAATCACCGATTCGGTTCTCTTCTGTAGCTGAGAAAGGATCCTGAACTGTTCGATTTTCATTTTAACTTGTGTTTTATAGACGTCGTGCCGTTTGAGGGACACTCGCGGGTGATGCGCGGACGAAATTCCACTCAAGGTTGTAAATCTTGAGCCCGGTAAGACCGCGGACGCATCGATTGCCGCGAATGCCCTCGCACGAGTTTTACTACCAGCCAAATTAATCTTGGGTAGCCGGTTCAATGGGTTATGATGTTACACGAGACAATGGATTGAAAGAATACGTTAAAGGTGGACTCATACGGGCGAAGATTCCAGGCGACGTCGCCGAGAATCGTAAATTTCGAGCGCTGGTTGACAGGTCGGAGCGGTGCGTAACGTTGCAGGGGGTCCCACAGGGTCCTTTAGGAAAACTATCGATAGCTCTCCTTTAAGACATCGTGGACATAGAAAACGTTGGTGTGGGTTCTTCGTAGAGTCAAAATTATTTCGTATCCACTCTACGAAGAACCCACACCAACGTTTCTTATGTCCATGATGTCTTAAAGGAGAGCTATCGATAGTTTTCCTAAAGGGCCCTGGGGGACCCCCTGGAGCGTTACGCACCGCTCCGACCTGTCAACCAGGGCTCGAAATTTACGATCCTCGGCGACGTTGCCCGGAATCTTCGCCCGTATGAGTCCACCTTAAAAGAGCGTTTCGTCCGGACCTGCTAGTGGACTCATCAATATGGCTGATCCAGCAGGTCCTGCCTTATACGCTAGCGCACGCGAGGGGTCTCGAATAATACGACGCGGAGTATAACGCGGTTGTCCTATGCGCTGGACAACAAACTATTGCACTATTAATCTTTGGATGCAGACTCAATGATTGGAAAGTACAACGGCCGGTGCGTTGTACTTGTGTATCCGCGGATTCAACGGTGCTTGTCCGAAAGCTAAGAAGGAACTGTCGGAGTTCGATTTCTTGTCCGAACGCGACGAGGAAAAACGTGTACTGATTGGTTCCTGCCGAATGTTGTATTTACCAATCAACATCCTCAAGAATGTTTAGACGTCCTTCTCGTAGCTCTGAAGGAGCTTTGGCAATTGAGGTGCGACGGGTCCCGGTAATGTGACTCTACCCTTGACGGACGCGGGAGGTCGCTCGGAGCGACCAATTCTATGGTGCATTGTTCTTTAAGAAAAGCTAAACAACTGGCGATGTTTCGAATGGTCGTCGAATGGCCCTAATTTACTTAATCTTCGAGGAAGATTCTTAGTCACGAATGCACCATAAATATGTCCGAAAGAACTCCACGTTTTCTATTCCAACGGGACGGAACAACTTGCTTCTTGTTCGATGATGACGCAAGGGAAACTATTGTATACGAAACCTGTACCAAAACTGATTAAAATTCGAGCTCGAGAGTTAGGATTCTTCCTTTTCGGAGGAAGAAGGAGGGCCGGTGGGCCTGAAGAAAATTGTCAGAGGGTGAAGGGGAGCTTGCGAAAGAGAAAGAGCGATGTTTATAGAGAGAAGGAGAACCTGTGAGAGACAAAAATTGTTAGAGAATGGAGAGCCTGAGAAAGAGCGGTTTTCAGAGAGTGAGTGAGGGGAGAGCGAATGACTGGGTTGCGAAAGGGTCGCGAAAGGAAGCCTTCGATTTCATTAACTCCTGTTTCAGCCGAACGGGAATCGTATCGCAATCTGCCGAGTCGATCTCCATTAGTTGCTTGCCTCCTCTGTCTCTCTCATTCTCTCTCGCTCTCTCTCTCTCTCTATCTTCTGGTTCCCTCGGAAGGGAGAGGGGCCGGTCGGACCTCCGTGGCATGAGGAAATAAGCGTGGTTCGAGGGCTGCCAGCTGGAATCGATCAATATGGCCCCGTCTACCTGCCACGTCATCGAATAAAGATCACTCTCGGGCGTCTTTGAGCGGCCGACGACTCTTAATTTACAAGCGCTGGGTTCGCACGCTTCGGATATTCGCGGACCGACCGCGGAGCCCTTCCACCAACCAACACTCGCGCCCTTCATCCCTTACGAATCCTTTACACTAGCAACCCGATCGCTTCGGATGAAGGACCGTCTCTTGCCGTCGACGCGGCTGAATATCGTATCCCCCGAGGCACCGTCGTTTGTCTGCGAAATGGAGGGGTTGCGAGAGGGTTGGAAAAGCATAGAAGAGGAGGAGGAGGAGAGAGGCGCTGAGAGATTGAGAGAGACCTGGGGAGCGAGAGAAACTTGATAGGGAATTGGGGGAAGAAGAGTGGGCGAGTTATGACGAGATCTAGGGGAGGGAAAGGAGGATCTACAACAAGAATAAGAACCAAATAAAAATAAACTATAGAACGTTGGTTACAGTGAAATAACGAATACGACGAACAGAGAGATAGTAATGCGACCAAAAGAGAGAACGCCGGAAGTGCAGAGAGCTAGAGCAAGGGTAGAGACGATGAAGGATGGGAGGATAGAGGAGGCGAGACCGATGTAAAAGAGCGAAAGAGTGAGAATAGCGCCTCGTTATAAATAAATCGCGAGCAAACGGCCCGTCCCGTCGAGCGATCGATTAACTTGTTCCCCGACGCGAATAAATTAACGCTTTAATGGGTCGCGAAACGGCCGACGCTATTTTTCGTTCGCGGCCGGGAACCGCCGCGGAATTTCGTTTATATTCCGCGGGGGATTAATTGAAAATTTAGGGCCGACGCCGAAACCTGGCCCCATCGCGTCCCATCCGCTCGTTCTCCATCGGTCCATTCTGACGGTGAAGCCTGGCTGGCGCTGTTGCGCGAAAGCATCCCCGCGTCACGTTCAAAATAAATGTAAACGATCGGATACGGGGTGTGCCTGTATCCTTCCGTTTTATTCTATCATCTATTTTCGGTGCGGTTGTAATCGAATCATGCCGGAATCTACGGGGTAATCGAATTTTGTTTAGCAGGGTGCGAAACCAATTTTTCGACGATTATATGGAATCCGGTTAGTAATATTCATCTCCGTTCTCGATTTACCGACGAATATCACTCGACTGGAGATATATTTATGCAAGTTCAAAAATGTCCGTGTCACTTGCAGGAACTAAGTTTTTGTTGAGCAGAATTGGGACTGTAACAGGATTAACCATTTGCACACGGAGTGTACTCTAATTTGAACATTGAATTTTTCTTCCACCCATGAAATATTTCCATTTTATATGATTTTCTTAAGTCTATCGATATTAAACTGATTAGTACCTCGTACAATACTTTCGGTAGTTTATTAAAATATTAAGTACTTTAACCCTTCAGTATGTTTTTTTTTAATTGGGATGAAAAAATTGAAAGAAGGTCACTTTTTGTGTTTTATTTAAGGGAAAAATATATAGTGTTGGATTGTTCTTGTTTTGGTTAGGATTGACATATCAACTCAACTCTATTGCGTTGCTCTGTGAACAAAGTTTTTTATTTTATTTATTTTTCAACACCTATACCTGTGAACAAAGGAACGACATTAATCTTTAGTATCCTAATTCTAATTCAGCTTTCTTCTCCTTTTTCCTCTACCGTGTAAGACGGTCACTCCTCTAATTCAACCCTAAAGAAATATATTTTCTTCACAAATATTTAAAAAAGTTATAACAACATTTTCAGAAAAATAAACATAATTTAGAATAATAAGAAAATACATACTTAGTTTACTATATACAGTATTGATAACTATATTACATATGGTACACTATGCAGCGAAGGGTTAATAATGCAATAATCATTTTGAATAATGTTATAAGAATTATCGAGTGCAAAGGGCTAAGAAGCAGCTTGTAAACTATTTAATAAAAACGTCGTCGTCGACAACAAAAAAATATCGACAGCTCAATGAGACCTTTTTACGTGACTTTTATTTCTTCCGGTTCGATGTACAACATTTTCATTTCTTTGTAGTTGCTAAAATTGTTTGGGAGCAGTTAAGAATATCCAGCCGGGAATAGTCGAACGGTTTGAAAATGATGAATTGCAGAAGACAGCGGATTGTCTGGAGAAGTAGCAGGATCGAGGGAGGGTATAATGAGCCAGCGTAAATCGTAGCCTGGGCTGGTGCGCGATTTTTCAACAGCGTATCTATCCGAGCGGGTTGATCATTAATTATCTGGCGCGTTGTTTCGCGGTCGAAACGTAAGTCACGATATCACGTTTCTCCGAGTGCCTATTACACGCTCCGCCGCGATTTATGCCCTCGGCAGAGGCTGCTAGATACCGTCCGCGTTATATTTTTACTTTCACCCGTTCGCCTCTTCGTGTCTTTCTTCCACGCTGACGATATTAAATGTGCGGCTAGCTTTCCTTGGTATTCGTATGTAACGCGCGGAACTGGATCGTCCGGATGGGAAACGAGACGGCGAACCTATCGATCGCAGACGTACCCCGAGTGCTCCGATCCGATACACACCGAACACCTCCCCTTTTCCCCATCGTTAAATATAAATGCGCGCCGGCCCGTTCAATTTCAATTAATATAATCTTCTTTCTGTTTCAGGTAAGTCTCCCGCTGGCAGATAGATCTCGATCGTACTCCGGCTCGAGAGAGTGAAAAATAAACAGTCGGCTCGCTCGGAACTTCCGATCAGGTATTTTTCATTTATAACTCTTCGTTCTTATCGTAGTCTTTATTTCATTTGTATGAATCGACGTTTTTTTTTCTCGGTTAATCGATTTTATTTAACTAGAAACCTATACCGTGCACTTTAAGTGACTAAAATGTTTTAGTTTGTAAAAACGACGAGATGGTGTAGAAATATAACTAGAAGAGAATGTGAAACAGGTTGTTTGATATTCTTTGGCAGTGGTAGGTTCAGTGTTGTTATTTTTGTGAATGAATACACTTTTTTAATCCCTTTAGGAATTCGTTAAAGAAAACAAAGTTTAAATTATTCTAGCTGAAAAATAAATAATAGGGGAAAGGGTTAATGGTATTAATTCATTATGAATTATGATTTCGGTCTAATTTTGCTGTATATCTTGGAGAAGAAAATTATTTACAGCGTTATTACCGGAACTAATTGGCTATACATTCTATATTAGGTTCAACCTAGCCACTGACTCAAATTTCGCTACTCTTCCGTATTTAGCAACATTGTATACAACATTATCCATTACAGTGACAGAATTCTCTTTTTAATAATGGGACACTAAGAAATTAATTTTCATGCATCTGGTTTCTAGGAAAAGTATTATTTTCAATAGAACCTTTTGCTGATTAAAAGTAGAATCGCGAGATTATTTCTCTTTAAAAAAAATAGGTCGCACAGCTCACATCCATTTGTGAAATAACTCGCCGATTAAAAGAGTCAACAAGAGAAAAGTAGAAAGTTCAAAAATCGGGAGGGAAAAAGTCGAAAAACCGCAGCTGAAAATCACAAAGCCTGTTTGGCTGGTTCGGAAAATATTGATCAACTTTTTGGTAGAGGTGAACTGTTCACTGTTTCATGATACTGTTAAAAAATGCATGTCGCGAGCCGTCAATGTTTTAGTATTAGTCGAATGTAAAAATGTAAACATTTCGGTATCAAAAATATCGAACGGCATCAAACTGCATGAAAACTTCGTAAGGTGTACTCTTGAAAATTTAACCATTGAATTTTATTTTCAAATAGGGCATGATCGTGTTCAATCATCTAGTATTTCAATTCACTGTATAATTAACATCGAAAATTTCTATTTCCCCTAACGATACGAAATTCATCAATCACCACCCTGTCAGATATAAATGTTTCTGTCCGTGGTCGACCTTTGCGGAGATCGTTCGGACTTTGGTTATTATGCACTGCGAGGTGCCTACTAGGGAATGGTTTCTCGAAGGACCACCTTCATGTGAAGGACTATTGCAAATATTTAACAACAACTATTTATTGGTTGTACACAATTTGCGCGAGAACTGCTGCTACATGTACTAAAGTGCGACGGAGCGAATCTACTAAGTTCTATCGGTGCTACGATGCCCGGTGCAGTCTGATTGCAGTCTCGTTGAATTCTATTGACGCTCTACCCGGAGGACCGAAAAACTCTCCACTTAACACCTCGGTCCTCCTCCCTACTCTTGGCAAATTCATCCCCACTCTTTGGGATGATTCGGGGGGTGGACGGTACCAAACTAGGCGTTTTGCAACTACAGCCTGTCTGGTTGTCAGATGGCTGAAAAACCTAGGGTTTGGTCGCCAAATGTTGGCCTTGGCAACTCTTCGGGACCGTTGCAAAACATTAGCCATCCGCGCTGGACCCAAGGAGCGAATGTTTTAAGCGTTTTATGGTAGGGACGGGTTCGAGGGTACCCAGGTACGGACCGAAATCACGTAGCGATGACAGGCCCAACGCAATAGCCAAACTAAGGAAAGTCACGTACCGGGCCCATGTGCAATAGGGGTGTCCCTACCATAAATCCGTCCAGCACGGTCGCTACAATAAATATAATTAACTAATAAAACTGTATACTTGAAAATTTCGCCATTGAATTTTATTTTCAGATAGGGCATGAACGTGTACAATCATTTAGTATTTCGATTCACTGTATAATTAACATAGAAAATTTCTATTTCCCTTAACGATACGAAATTTATCAATCACCACCCTGTCAGATATAAATATAATTAACTAATAAAGCTGTATTCTTGAAAATTTACCCATTGAATTTTATTTTCAAATAGGGCATGAACGTGTACAATCATTTAGTATTTCGATTCACTGTATAATTAACATCGAAAATTTCTATTTCCCCTAACGATACGAAATTCATCAATCACCACCCTGTCAGATATAAATATAATTAACTAATGAAGCTGTATTCTTGAAAATTTAACCATTGAATTTTATTTTCAAATAGGGCATGATCGTGTTCAATCATCTAGTATTTCGATTCACTGTATAATTAACATCGAAAATTTCTATTTCCCCTAACGATACGAAATTCATCAATAATCACTCTGTCAGATATAAATATAATTAACTAATAAAGCTGTATTCTTGAAAATTTAACCATTGAATTTTATTTTCAAATAGAGCATTAACTTACGCAATCATCTAACATTTTCATGCAGTGTCTAATTGACATCGAAAATTTCTATTTCCCCTAAGGATTTCGAAATTCATCAATCACCGCCCGGTCAGATGCATCAAAAGCCAAAGTCTCGAGCACTCGACGCAGAGTCGAGCCGTGTTCGGTTGCCGATGGATCGCGAATCGGAGCATTGGAGCATCATATTTTCGCCAGAACTGTGCGGTGCTCGAAACAGTGGCCACGGTTTCGAGGTATCGAGAGACCGGTGTGCGCGCGATTCGAATCGAAACCGTGCCCTCGATGTCAGGGGTTAAGAGGCTCTCGAAAAATTCCAATAGTTAGTGTCTCAAAGTGTGAATTTCCCTTTCGACGGCAGTCGGTCGAGCTGCGTTGTTCGTTGCAGAGGGTGAACTGGAAAAAAGGGTTCTGGAGAGAGAAAAAGAGAGAGAGAGAGAGAGAGTGAGTGAGGCTTCAAAGGGCCTCGGGAATCTGGTCGGATTTCAATGGCGGGCTTTTCAAAGACTTGCCCGGTTTGTATCGCGCCGGTTGAAACGACCGTTTCCGAATGTTCGGCCGAACGAAGCCGCGGTTGCGGTCAGTCTCGCGAATAGCCGACACTCATAAAAGGCTTTTCAAAATGTTCGCGAAAAAAAGAAGCGAGCGCACGCGGACAGTGCTGCCGCGAGAGAGAAGGGGCGAGCTGGAAATTCACGGTTCGGCGTGCACGCGCCCCCGGGACCCGGTTAAATCGGCAACGAAAAAATTCCCGTGCAACTGCGAACCTGACACGGTTAAGTGAACGTATGACGAAACGAAGGATCCAAGGGGTTGACAAATGGAACGCGCCGATAGATCGACAATATTCTGTCGACGGTGTTTATCAAACTTCCTGGGACGCCGCCTCCCGCAATTTCGCGCACTGTGCTTTGTTTTTTTTTGTCCATTGGCTTCCGAGCTTTCGAAATTGTCTGTCGACTGCTGCGCCTTTGTTGCTCTCGATTTAAACTCTTGATCTGCGATCTGTGATTTATAGCATGGTTGCTCTAATTAAAACCTTTTCCGGAGTTTCTGTTACGAAAAGATTTCTGGACTCGTTTGATGTTCTGCATCTTCGAACAACGTCGGATCTCGTTAGGTAATAAGTTGCTTGTAGAATTTCGAGAATGTTTTGGGAAAGTGAAGCAGGTGTTTAATGTTTAAAAAGTTCCCCTCCCCCCCGTGAAGTTTCAACTACGCTTTTGAATTATTTGGACGCACTGTGCTATGTCGAGGGATGTTACAAAGTTAGTATAAAGTGGAGAAGATAGGAGTCCTATGGGCGAAGAAAAAATTTCAAGAATTCTATTTTATGGAGTTTAAACAGCGCCCCTATTTGCATTATTTTGATGAAATATGCTGTGTGGGGTAACATTAAAAAAGTTTGTTACGTAGATAGAAGCGGTGCACAAGGGAAGGAAAAAAATCCAAAGAATTATCTCTTGCAGTCTAAACTACCCTTATTTGCATTATTTCGATAAAATGTCGGAGGGACGTTAAGAAGTTAGTACAAATTGGTGGAACGAGGGTTGTAAAGGTTGAAGTATTGCTGGGCGAAGGGAAAATTCAAGGAATTTCGTTTGATGAAGTTTGTTCGACCTTTATTTGCACTATTTTCACGGAATGTATATTCTTTGAAGAATATCGAAGATGTTGACGCAATCAGAGGGTTGTTTTTACAAGATACGTAATTGTGTCAATCTTTGAAAAGAGACTTTTATATTAATTTTTAACACATTGTCTGATATAACTCTGACTCATACTGTTTCGAGTCTTCTCTCCCTCTCTCGTTCAAAGACCCTTATATTACTTTGATGTCCGTAACTTATTGACGTCATTGCTAGCATTAATCAGACATAAGTTCTAAATCCCGTCGAAAATTATTCATTGTTTCTTACAAGACGGCAGATCTCTCGTCTATATTTCAAACATTCTCTGTCTATATCAGTTTTCCACTATCAGTCTGACATACCACTGACCGATTTCACTATAAAAATTCAATCTCCTATTAAACTATTCAAGATAATCGATAGCTATTCAAATATTACCGATCGACAATTACTTAAAATTTACTCAAGAACCGAAGGCAAATCATTTAATAATTTCTCTTACGTTTCCTGCATAATTATCAGACAACTTTTCTAGATAACGGAATTATTCAAATTCCCGTTAACAAGCTATCGATTTCCGAAACTAATAATTAATACCGTTCCAGTGGTTTCTGAGGCTTACCGGTCTGACGAATCACTGATTCGTACTACTTAAATCCTTCACCAAACTACAGCCAATAATTCTCTCCAAGACAAAACGAACTATTTTCGCAGAGGATTACGTTTCGTTCCCAAGGCTTCAATCGATCAGACGAAACGCGAAGAAACAGCTTCCGGGATCGAATTCGCGGAATCATCGACTACGAAAGTTCAGTTCCGGGTTACGCGTGCAATTTTTCGCGACTAGCAGCGAAGCAGCTAGCGTAGTATCCATCTATTGGCTTTACAGTCCGCGGTATCGAATACTTTCAGCAACGTTCTCCATCTGTGTATTTTCCCCGAGGGCTCGCACGAGGGGTTGGAGGTGGAGAGAGAGAGAGAGAGAGAGAGCCCTGCTCGACCGTCTTTCGTTCATCGTTTCGCCCCGTGTACTTTAATAACGATATTTGCGGATCGCATATTGTATCCGGCGAGGGGGCGTGTGCACACCGGGGCGAAATTGCAGTCCCAGGACCGGGTTTGATCCCTTTGTACGATGAATCTTCGCGGTTTCTGCGAGCTGCCCGCAAGGATTCCCTCTCCTCCGACGCGTTTATTACGCGTCCGTCTGTTTTTATGGAGAAGTGATTCGTCGCTGAATACGCTCGATCATTTCATTCACAGCATACTTGTATTTACAAAGAGCTTGGCAAATTCTCAAATCGACGAACATGTTTTTCAAAAGAAACTTTTCCATTTCTTTGAACATGTCTGCTATGTAAACGTTTGTTTCAAAATTAATCATTTATAGGTTAATCACTTTTTCATACAGAACCACCAGCTGCATCGGAAAGTAATTTCCATTTTCGTGTAAAGACGGCATTGTTTCCATTTGTTATTACTAGACTGCGGATGTGTATGCAATTTTAATCTGATATTCTCAGACAAGTCCAAGTATAGCTCAAGAAAATCCGCTGAACACGGAAACCAAGTTTTCCGAAATTTGCAGAGCAGGCGGTCGGGAGTAAAGAACGCGGGCGATCGATCACCCTTTAAAATTTAATTAAACCACGGAAGGGGGTGTGGGTGGGGCATTTCTTTTCCAATGAGAGGCGAGCTAAAAATGAAATTATTTCCCCGGTGTAAACGTCGGCGGCCGCGGGGGATGAAGCCAACAACGACGCGAAAATTGCTTCAACGAAATCTGACCGCGATACACTTCACGCTCGTCCGAGCGGGCTTCTATCTCGGCTGGCCGGTCCAGTGGCTACGAAAACCGGAAGGAGAGCTGAACGGAAAATGCTGGGAAGAAAGAGAGACAACTTGCTCGACGGAGAAGATAGTTGGAGGGGGAGGTGGAAGAAAGTACAAGAAATAATTACTCGGGTGCCCTGGCCAAAGGTTCGGGAATGAAGACGGTGCACGAGCAGCTAAACTGCCGGCGGGCCCGGTGCACGCGGCTTCTCCTATCTCTTTCAACTTTTGTGCCCTCGAAAGTTAATTACTTGAGGCTGCTGATAAGGATCGCGGCCGGCCGATGGAAGTGTCGAAGCCAGTGAGTGCGTAAAGAAAGAGAGAGAGAGAGAGAAGGAGGAAAGAGAGAGGGAGAGGGAGAGAGAGAGAGAGAGAGGAGCTTGTGAACCTCTTCAAGCTACTCGCTAGTTAGGGGCTAAAGATAGAGACGGGGTCGAGAGCGAACCTCCAGCGTCTTCTGGCCTCATGTGTGCGGAGAACGAGCCGGTTACAATCTTGGGAATCGCAAGATTATCTTGAGGAGCTGTCCAATCGTTTTATCTGTGCTTGAACGTGGGCCAAAATCGCTACAAGCCGCAGAAAATTAGGACTTTCACTAAACGTAGATCTACCAACGACTGAAAGTGACTATTCTTCATTGCACGACTAAAATAATGGGAATCTATCCGTTCACATGTTTAGCCAGCTTTATTATTTTTGTTGGAAACTAATCTCTAGTTAGCTTTGGTTCAATGAATATATGGATATATATTTGTGTATATAATATTTACAGTGGTACGGGGCACGCAATGGGTCAGTGGATAGAGCGCGCGACTGCGACTAGGCGGTCGCGAATTCGAATCCCGCGCCCGGCACCTCTGGAAATAATTCAATGTGCTATTTTAACACTAGAACTACCGAGCACTAAACGCAGTTGGTATACATTGCCTTCTAATAATGACAATATGGCATTTATTTAGATTGCATACACGGGATATTTAAATATGTACTTTAATAGAGAAGTTCACTAAAAATATTTCTCAAAAAAAACATACTTTCCATACTTCTAATCGAAAAAAGTTCGCATCAGTCATTTTGACTGGCCCGGTAGTTCTAGTGTTAAGAAACTGTGGTGCCCAATGTGGTTCGGAATCCACCGTAATAAAAAGTAGGTCCCACTGAAATAGGCGATAGGGAGAGTGTTGGTAAAAGGTGAGAAGTCTGGAACGGGATTTGAAACCCTGAGGGGACCAAATATCCATTACAAAAAAAAAATATTTACAGTGGTAACAGTACTTGTGAATCCCACTCATACGTTCGCACACGGTGAGGAAAGTGTCTGATGCTACAACGATTTTTATCGGCGCTTTCCTGTTAATGTACATTTACTGTTCCGTATCGAATGCAAGTTTATTTCGAGGAAATTCGATGAGAAATAATATCTCCGTTGGATCTAGGCGCCAGGACGAAGTTCGAATCTCGTCGTTCAGCGAAAAGACCGGCAGCCGAGCGAACACCAAAATGCCGGAAGAACTTGAAGAGACGGTCGAGGATGCAAGAACCGTTCATTCCGCCGTCCAAGACTTCCTTATCCCCTCGGAGACCTTTCAGCTACGGGTATACGGGATCGACGTCGCGGATCAATCTCGGGAGGATTAAATTCCGACACCGGCTTAAAATCGATAATCTCGGAGGACGGTAGACCGTCGTAGAAGGACGTGACGTCAGCCGAGGATAAGACGGGGATAGATATCCTATTTGAGGCGCTAATGGATGATCGGTCACGAAAGCACTTTTCCCGAAAGCGAACTGACTGCGGTGTGCATCCGGCTGACCGGTAGCAATCTCTATTTACCCTCGTCCCAGAGCGATCTCCATAGAATAGGAAACTAGTTTAAAAATGGTCCAGTCATCAAATCAGTTCCGTAAGTTTGTACTCGATGAATTAGCGCTGAACGGGCCGCAGAATATTATATATTTTCTTTCTAACCCTCATACGTTCCTCAGACATAGTTGCATAAAAGATCCTAGAATAATATTTCACCCATTTAAAGCTTGTCTTCTTATAGTTCATTTCCTAAAGAATTGTAAAGCACGAATTTAATTAGATTTAATATTGTCTATGTATGTATGAATATGTATTTACTGTAACTTACATTTGTACAGCAGATATAGATCTCAGTTGAGATCTGAAATGCTTAATAAAAAAAAAAATATTTCACCCCTTCTCACTTCACATATCCAATCTACGACTTATGCTTCAATTATAGCGTGACATTTCAAAGAAATACATTTTGCAACACAGACAAAAAGAAATCAATCGTTTTCCAATATGTGGGAAAGGTAAATCGGTGAATTTTCACCCTGAGGAGCGTACGAGGGTTAATGGTAGGCATTGAATAACGTGTTCGTTTCAGCGAATATGTGTAGTTGGGTCTTAAAGTTGTGACAAGGAGAATAAACGTAGAAATAGATTGTTCTTTCATCCAACGCTTTTGACTACTGAAAAACCTGATCGCATGCATTATCGAGAAATGAGATTGAAGGACACCGTAGTCGTTTTTCGGACGATTTCACGGTGGCCGTGCGGAAGCGGGCGTGGGCGGCCAGCAACGTATGCGCCTGTCGTCCATTATCGAACGCTTAATCGGATAACTTCGATCGGTTTGTTGAATACAGTTCCCGTTGTAATAAGCTTACCGGAACAGTTCCTAAACTTGCGGCCTCTCTCCCCTGTGCCAGCGAGCTTCGGCTATTTGATTACACTCCGCCTCGTATACATTTAAAGCTACTTAGGGAGCCCGCGGAGTAGGCGGTGTGTCCCGGTCAAAGGAAATGCGATCTACGACCTTTCTGCAGCTTCAGCTTTTCTGCCCCCACCGGGGCCAACGGCACAAAGCCGAGCCGAACCCCATGATTCAGTTACGCTGAAAGGTACTTATTTATTTCCTGCCGAATGAAAAATGGACCGGAACACCGATCGACGAGAAACTGAAACGGATACGCTGTACCTATTCAACCAGCTGTATCGACAACAAATCGATCATCGTTTCTTTGCACTTTTATTCGACCGCCTCGGCTCCTATCTGCTGTCCGTTACACTTAATTACACCCACCGATCAAAAATAACGGACGAGTCGTCACGCGTTTCGATTTTTACTCGAATGTAATTTACCATTAGATTTTTCATTTTATTATTAATAAAATTCGATGGACACCGATGCTGTCTCTGTTGGAGTGTAAGCTTTTCATGCTCTGCACCACGACAATGGCCAATGAGGAGGCTCTTCTTTGCAGTTTTTGTTTCTCGTTGCCACCGATAGTCAGTTTGAACTCTGACCAGACAACCGAAGTGTCGTGTAAAACGGAAAATAAACTATATCTTTTATTATTAAAATATAGACGAGGTATTTTCAATACTGTCTTTTAGAATTACTCTTGATGTCGGGTCCTGTCAGTGCTCAACTGCGATTAGCGAGTAAACTCATCAAAGAGATACACGAAAAGTTACACTAGAGTCGGTCGTACATTAAACACGTCTCAAAACTTGATATATGGATCAACGAGGAATGCTCCAGATAAAGATCCGGAATCTATGGATTAGCGCGGGATAGACACGGACACTTGCAGTTCGCACGCGAGCCATCGAAGAAGCAAACATCGGATGAGAAAGTTCGGTATCGAGCTATTTAAAAAATCCTTCCGGGGACAGGGATATCCTCTTAGCGGGCGGCCGACGGCCTCCGGAAAGCCGAGAAAGCGACACTTTAAGCGCGGCGAAACTCGGCTCTCCGTAAAACCGAGAAAACGTCCCGGGAACTTTCGTAAATCAAGCGGAGCGTGGCGCTGGGAATGAGAGCGGGTGAAGCTGAGAGATCAGCGGCGAGGAAGAAGAAAAGAGCGCGAACGAACGCGCGCGCGCGCGCGCGCACGAGTTTCGTCGAAACAGCGAGCGGGTATCAAGTCGTCGAGGCGATGTCCTTTCAGAAACTTTGACCAGGAGTTTCGTTTCTTTGGTCTGGCAGATAGAGAGAGAGAGAGATCAAGGCTTCTTCCTGGAGAACACTGGTTTCTCGCTCGCGGGTGTTCTGAAGCTGCGTTTACATTGCCAAATGCTCCATCTAGGTGGAGAAAAAGACCTGCACTTTCTAATTATCCACTATTTCCACCACCGTTTAAAACGTACACATCAAATCATGTACAGTATATTTTCTATAGACGCGACAATTTCGACACGATAGATGCGATCAAGATTACTTCCCCCTCCATCTTAATAATCTGACCGCAGCTCGGTATATCGGTGTGGTCTCTCTTTACACGCGCTGTCCTTCTCCACGTTCGGCTCGGTCTTTGACAAAAATTATTTAAATAAAAATACCATGTTTTTAAAAACGGACTAAAAAGTACAACATAATTTTTCCTAGTCCCATACAGGTTTCTAACCTCGTACAAATAGTCCTGAAAATTTGTGAATCTTCAACAGCTACGAAAATACTAGTATGATTTAAAACGAAAAACGTGGGGCGCACGATGCATCAATTATCTATTGCGACAGAGAAGAAACCTGTACGATAGATGCGACCAAATCCCCCCGAGACTGTCGCGTTTATAGAAAATATATTGTATACAATGTTCCAAGACCACACCTACAAGAAATCGTTTTTTTCAATTTTTAATTTTATTTTTTATATTATAGTTGTAATATTCGAGCACAATATAGCACAAACATAGCACAATTCAGCACAACTGATGAAATTATTTGATTCAACAAGTGGGGGGCTAACTTCTAGGAGGCTACCTTCGAGCTTTCCTAATTTCTATGCGATCACAAGACCAGCACTGTCTCGACTACCGAGCCACTGCCAACTTCAAGCACAGTCTTGAATCTTGTACAATAAAGAAAAGTGTTCTTCGGAGTTCGACTATACACACATTCCGGATCGACACGACATGACAGGACCAACGTAAAGCCAACTTCAGAATTGCGCGTTGGCTGTCGATTTTTAAAGACGACAATTCTTTAAGTATCATATTTGAAATGGTGATTCGAAGGATCCTAGGCGAAGGAAGAGTGTCATCGTTGGATATGAAACTAATGGAAATTCACGCCGGAGATAGACCAAGGACTCCGGGGTGATGAATTCGATCCAGCCCGAGCTAATTGATGGTGAGGAATTAGCCGGTGAGAGCCGGCTAATTGACCAAAGGACTCTCTCGGGCCACGGGGCGATGAGTTTTTCGATAGTTTCGTGAAACGAGACGAGGAAGTTCGGCGTCTCCTGTCGAAGGATTCCGTGTCACGGATTGTTCGGAAGTTTCGGGCACTAAGAACGACTCAGCAGGCGAACGATATCTTCTTTACACAAATTACAGCCAACTTCCATAAGGCTGCTCGACACCGATCGCGAATGAATCCGTCAATACATCAACTCTGTTCCCTAAATCAGTTTAACATTCAACATATTTCTTTCGTAACATCGTACGGCTAATCCATTTTTTTACAACATCGTACAGTTTACGGTATTTCATTTATTCTTTAAAATATCCCATACAATATTCCATCAATTATTTATAGTCTCGCAGACGATGCGTATATTACTAATTAAGGTGACTCCGGAGAGTAGAAAGAGGCTTTGCCGCGACACCTTTAAAATCTTCCGCAAATAATAAAGTAACGTTCGATGCCTCTCGACGTTTCCCTGAAGCTTTCCTTAAATATATTCCCTCGAAGCCGAAAGGGTGGCGAAGGAGGAGAGAGAGAGAGAGAGAGCAAGAGATGAAGGGGATGGTGGTGAAGAAAAAGCCGATCCTACCGAAGGCATCGAGGTGACGGGGCGGATATAGCCTGGCTGGGTCAATTGGATTGCAGCAACTTTGTTTGGTCCGTGGCGAAGGAGACGAGAGCTTCTTACCGGCACGGCACGGCGGAAGCTGGCTCGCGAAAACGTCGAATTAACGACATTATACTCCCTAACCCCCCGGTAATGGGTGTAAGAAGGTTAGCTCGCCTTTTTGCCCCCTCCTGTGCGCCCTTCGTCCTTACCCGGGATCCTTGCCGACTTTCTCCTGTCTCTTTCTCCTTGCAGCTACTACCTCCGCGATCGCAACTGGCCTGCAAACTCAACGACCAAAGTACCGGACTCTCGTCCATCCGAAAAAATATCTCGGAAATTTTGTTCGTCTAACAATTTACCTACCGGAAGCCTGTTAACAGGATTTGTTGGATTTACCGACGTTTTCAAAATCGCCTCTACTTGTATCTATTCTCGAAATAACCGAAGGCAGTATAAGGGCTGCAAGCCAGATGTGTCGTAAGAGAGTCTTACCTGTAAAAAACCACGACACACCAGGCTACGCAGTAAAATAATGCATTGTCATCCAGTTCTGAGCCATGTGACCGATTTTAAGTCTGTAGCTCATCAGGAAGTTAGTTTAAAATCAATTGCAAAATTTGCCACCGAACAGACAAACCAAACAAGAAAGCAAGCTAATAAAAACGTGGTAAAAATTAGAAAGCGCACTGTAGCGTGTAGACAAGGACCCTGTATCCTTGTTCTATAGTTTTGGTTTTGGGCTTGCATTGCTGTGGACATTTTTCTCAAGTCAGTCTGCTGCAGATCCTCTTCAAGGAAAGACGTTTCGTTCCGAGCCGTTAAATAAAGTCTTGTTTTTCAAACATTAACTCTGACTTAGTTTAATCGGCACCCCATTCCCAACAGGATTATTCAATAATTCTGACAAAAGGATGGCTTAAAAATCCTCAGCGAGTTGTTGGCTTACGATTTGAAAGACTCGATTCGCAACTTCTTAGCCATGGACCGCAGACGTTCATAAATCCATTACTGTAAATCCTTAAATACTGTCCAACAGGTGTATTCTGGATAGACAGCATTTGCAATGATGACTTGTTTTTTTGATTTATGACTGCGTCTACCGAGCCGAGCGAGACTTCAATAGACAGCCGAACATAAAGAAGGACAGAATGAACTACGTTGACAGTATTTAAGATTTTACTGTACTACACTAAGGATCTTCGTGAAAATAAAAATTTCCTGCGTCGATCGTAAGAAGCAGGAACCAAATTGTGATTGAACTAGGTGATTAATCTCCCTGATAAACGCACTTCGTTCACGAACCATCACCAATGTCCTGTCGAATCCAACAAAAATTCGAATCACTTGCACCGTAATGCCCCTATAAGCTGTCGTCTGCGTCTTAAGCAGGTCTAACAGGTGCCAGCGTGGACACCGAACCGGAATCCACATCGCATGCGACAGCGAAGCTAGTCCAAAGGCTAAGCAACTTAGCCAGCCGGCTGTCAATGTTCACCGTCTCTTGAGAGATAATCGAATGTTTATAGTAGCAGATGCCAGTCCACACAGTAGCTAATTGGATCAGCATGGTCTGCAGTCTGGTCATTAATTCGCCGGTATCATGCCAATCATTTTCACAAAGGACACTCTTCCCTTTCTCGAGCTCAGCCGGCAATCCCCATTAAAACGAGGCTGGCTCTCTCCGAGTGCTCGTCTTAGCAGGACAGTTTCCGACCCGCGTCAATTTAATGACGAGCCTCTCTCTCTCTCTCTCTCTCTCTCTGTCTATACTAACTTTCGGGTCTTGGGCTCCCATCAGTCCAGGATCAAACTTCCCGGCAGAAGTTCTGACGGACTCGTGTCGCGCAAGGAACCAGCGTCTCGGCGGCGACCAAGTTGAACGTTATCGGGGTGACCCGTTTCGGTCGGCACCCTTCCGAGGACTGTAAAGATCCCTGGTACCGAGCGTTCATGGTCCAAGGATCAAAACTGATCCCCGTTTGGCAATGGGTTCTCGTGAAAGAAATCCTGCGGCGAGCATTACGGCCAACGATCCCCGCGGATATCTTACGGTTAGGTCTCCGTGCACCTTTTGCAAACTGCTCGGTCTCCGTGTGATCCTAACCTCTCCGAATCGATTCACAGCGTACCGAAAGAGCACCTGGCTTGTGGACCAAATTTATATCTTTGTTAGATTGCCAGAATTCATCCAACGTTATGGTTAAACACCCGCTATCGCCGACAGCAACCGAGTTATTCGGATGCCTCCCATTTTAGGTGTCTGTTCCGTCGCGTAGGAACCAAAAAAACGTAGATTTCTTAAGGTTAATATTTATGGTTCGTTCGTGCCTAAAGACCGTCATGGAGAATCAAGCAAAACAAGAGACATTCGGCAACCAGTCGGGGCATCTGCTCAATGTTTGGTTTTTTATGCATCTTTAGGGGCAGCGTGCCATAAATCGCGTCCCTTGGAAGGATCACCCGCGACCGTTAACCGTACCGTGTCAAATTACTAAGACGCGTCGTCGACCGAGTCAGGTATCGCCCCACTCCTCCTTCCCGAAAGCCTCCTTCAGAGCTACGGGAAGGAGGTCCTAACAGTCAAAAGTGTACTGATTGGGAAATGCAACTTTCTGCAGGAACCAATCAGTGCATCTTCTTTCTTCATAGAGAAGCCCAACTAGCATCGCGTTAGGACTGGAAGTCGAGCTCATACAGTTCAGTTTTACTCTCGAACGCCGCGACACTCTCCAGTCCTCGGGTAGACAAGTACAACGCACAGCCGTTGTGTTGTCAGTCATTCGCGTTACCTTCAAATTCGACTTACGACAGTTAATTGTCCAGCGATCAGGACACGCGTCAACCGGGATCGCATCTTACATTAGATCCGCGATCGTCAGTTTTATTGTATCGATTCAATCCGGATTAGGATTATTCACATCTGCGCGCGTATAAGGCAGGACCTGCTAGATCAGCCTTACTGATGAGTCCACTAGCAGGTCCGGGACGAAACGCTTCTCTTAACGCAATCTATTGTCACGCGAATCAATTATTGTCTCCGGCGTCTTTCACACACATCTAAATTTCTTGAACTACTGGCCCAATATTAATTTGGCGGGTCAGATCCGAAAAGGTTGCGAACCCACAATTCGCGACTTAACATAATGGTCCTTCGAGCCGGATCCAGTGATCTAGGGAGTGCAGTTCGTGCATAAGACAATCGTGTACAAGACAATTGTGTACAAAACAATCGTGTCCAAGGATATTTATACAGTGGCCTGCAGCATCCAGCAGTCCACCCAACAACGTTAAGGGAAGCAACTAGCCTTAGCCGCGCTAAGATCCATCATCGCCGTGAAGGCATTCGAAGCAGCAGTCAAACGCAGGACTCATTCGAAGGCAACAGCCAATCAAAATCATTCACATTCGAACCACATCAGTACAAGGTAGACACGTTATTGAATTTACCAATCAGGACCGTCGAATTGACAACTTATCACAGTCTTATTCATTACGAGAAACACAATAGCTAACGCGAACAAAACGAATACGCATTCGCACATTTATACACTAATTACGTGTTTCAAGTGGCAAATAACGATCGTCGCGAATAACCGCTAAGAGTTTCATAATTCTACGACGCGACAAAAACGAATCAAACTTCGCGAACGCATCGAACGTTGGAGGAAAGAATTCGAATTCGAACGATTTCGATTCGTACCAATCCTCAACGACAGTCAAACCCGAATTCGAACGTTACGAAGAATTCGACAAGAACGAACGATACCAAACGCGAAAACCGCGACCGTTTCATACAACGACGTAATCGCGGACACGGCTCAATTGTTGCAACATTAGGTTGAACTTCAAAGAACAAATGCGAGAATCACGAACGACTCGCTCACGCTGTCCACGTACACCCACAACATCATAAAGTCTATTGCTAGAAAGACGCATTCTATGCTTACGACATACACACACTAGACTTTCGACGTCCACATCACAATCATGTATTTACGAGTGTCAGTTTTCCGAAAGGCCGAATACGCGATCGAGGATAGACTACGACAACCATCGCGCTCTTGTCTCACGTCACAACGCGCTATCAGTAAATGCATCCGCCATGCCGGATACTTCATTGGATTCGATGAACAATCCAACTCACTACACGCGATCGCATATCCGATCATTACGATTCCTCAGCCGATCATCGAGATACACCGCGAATGATTTTCTCACGAGCATCGCGATCAATCAATTAATCCAGAAACGCGACGCACGAACCTAGAGACCGACCGCGAGCCGTCGTCGGGCGAGCACCAAGACGTTTTTACAAAATCACAATATTCTCGAAACGAATTCATCGTTATCACCTTCGCAAGGGTACGCAAACACGGGAACAACCGTTAGCAAACACGCGTATGTCTAACGCTTCGGATTTCTTGAAATATCGTCGCAACGCATCACATCAGAGCAAATCGTATACAACGGTGACGAACGCGAAATATCCGAAACACGCGCTCGTACAAACCGAATAATACTATCGAAACGGAAGTCATCGTCACTACTATCGTACAGACTCGCAAACGTAAACTAAAAACGATTAATTCGCGATGATCAAATCGCGAGCAACCCTGACATTCTTCCGGTACAGCAAAGTAGAACGTTACCGAATATTCAAATCAACCGGTTTCCATCATTCGAACGGAAAGTCAAACACGAGTTACAATCGAAGCAACGGTACCGATCTAACAACAGTATGTCTCACGCCGCAGCACATAAAACACTTAGAAACTATCCAATCGCCGGGTTTCTACCTACAGCATCACGTCATCATAAACTGTCACCCTTCCGACAAGTGTCTTATTGATTCCGATAGCTCCGCGAAATCACAGACCGCATACTATAAACACTCAGGAGAATCCAACTCAGTTCAGCTCAAACTTTCGCGGATTAAATATCAATTTAATTCCCAAGTAGTCAATCTGCTACGTTGGATCAGTCCAGTTCTTATTTCAGTGCCACGCTTCTTGATTCGATCCAAGGTCAAGCAAAGCACATTACGACTTCCTGTGCACATCCAGGACGAGTCAGCACGGATCGTGAATCCGTGCGCCCCAAAGGAAACATCCTTTTTCTCAGGCATAACAAGCACTCGGAACGAGTTCGTTCAGTTTAAGCTTTCGAACACGCGACATTGAACATCGCTTCGCAGCACTCGATCTAGCGGCTCAGTTCAGTGTTTCGGTTAAAATGCCACCCCGCTTATATGCACCACATGCAAGCGGAGCAAATCACGACTTCTTGAGCTGCAGTCAAGACAAGTCAATACGGATCGTCATCACAGATCCACACGCATCAAGGCAATCGTCTCACAAGCCTCTCTAATCATTACATTACACGGACAACCAAAATTTCCTGATCAACTCTACTGTTCTGAGTTGGTCAAACATACAATCCTCGACGTGAAACCTTTCGTCGCGAACCACATAGCCGACTTACAACGGAAACTGACATTCAATCAAATCAAAATTCAATTACTATTTCTGGCATCCACATTCAATCTCGGCGATACATTCAATCGGCAGACAATTCGCGTCAAATCTACGCGTCAAGTCTGCGCGTCAAATCGCATCAAGTCTGCACGTCAATTGCGTCAAATCTACGCGTCAAATCTACGCGTCAAATCTACGCGTCAAATCTACGCGTCAAATCTACGCGTCAAATCTACACGTCAAATCTACACGTCAAATCTACGCGTCAATCGCGTCAATCGCGTCAAATCGCGTCAGGTCGCGTCAAGTCGCGTCAAGTCGCGCCAATCGCGTCAAACCTACGCGTCAAATCTT
Source organism: Lasioglossum morio (assembly GCA_916610235.2). NCBI lineage: Eukaryota > Metazoa > Arthropoda > Insecta > Hymenoptera > Halictidae > Lasioglossum > Lasioglossum morio. The sequence continues at coordinate 26,978,062 of OU744326.1, forward strand.
CACATCGACTCACATGTCGAATCATTCGACCACGCATCAGATTACAGGGACGATCAACCTTATGATCTTACCTGCGGCACCCGTCTACAAGGGTCGGCCATTCATGAACCACCGCGCGGTTTATTGTGGTCCGTTTTTCCAGAACAAACAACGCTTCAGAAATCGGGCCCAAAATTAGACTCACGCGTCGGTGTGTACCTGTTTCACAAACAAGGTCGTCCACCTAAACGTATTCAGCAACCGGATAACCGAGATCTTTATCGCTGTTTTTCACGCGATTCTTTCATATAACTTCGGAACAGTCATTCGAATAACGGTACTACCTGCGACCATACGAGACACCCTTTCTCATACGAGAAGTATGCATATCTCAATCGAACTTTGAGAAATCCTTACCTTGTCCTCCCAGCAGGACAAGTTACGTCACAAAACCGGATCACATCAGTCGAGATCCTTCGCGTACGGGATCGCACCAGTCAAGATCCCTCGCGTACACTACTAGATCACATAAACAGATCTAGCTATCTAATCACCGAGACCTTCATCGCTGCTCACAAACGATTCGTCGCTTAACAGTACCCTAACGAAATAATTTATTCGGAGAACGGTACGAATTTCGAATAACGATACGACATCATCGCAAACAACGAACTGACGCAACAATGCTAGGTTCTATCGATAGACAAGAAATTGCGCCAATTTCTCATGCCTAAAAATTTCGTGACATTTCACTATAACTTAAATCTCGTAATTATTAGAACCGACCGTCAAATCTTCCAAGACCACAACAAACGTGTCTTCGGCAAAGACTTGTTCACGCATGAACAATCAGCACATTCATTATTACGTTGAAACAGTTTTTAAATTCCTGTCATCGTACGTCTCTCTCTCGTCAGAGCCAAAAAACGATCAACCAGTATTTATTTCCGAACATTTCCTGATTGGTGATTCTTTAATGTGTATATCATACCTTACTGATTTCAGCAGAACGTTATCAACGCGTAATTCTTCGGAATACAGACAGAGCACATCCATGCGGTGTCATTCGTTAATGTAACCCACACGCATACCTAAACGCGCAAGCGAATTCATATTGATCGACCGAATCGATCAACGTGGGGGAGTATGTTCCGTCGCGTAGGAACCAAAAAAACGTAGATTTCTTAAGGTTAATATTTATGGTTCGTTCGTGCCTAAAGACCGTCATGGAGAATCAAGCAAAACAAGAGACATTCGGCAACCAGTCGGGGCATCTGCTCAATGTTTGGTTTTTTATGCATCTTTAGGGGCAGCGTGCCATAAATCGCGTCCCTTGGAAGGATCACCCGCGACCGTTAACCGTACCGTGTCAAATTACTAAGACGCGTCGTCGACCGAGTCAGGTATCGCCCCACTCCTCCTTCCCGAAAGCCTCCTTCAGAGCTACGGGAAGGAGGTCCTAACAGTCAAAAGTGTACTGATTGGGAAATGCAACTTTCTGCAGGAACCAATCAGTGCATCTTCTTTCTTCATAGAGAAGCCCAACTAGCATCGCGTTAGGACTGGAAGTCGAGCTCATACAGTTCAGTTTTACTCTCGAACGCCGCGACACTCTCCAGTCCTCGGGTAGACAAGTACAACGCACAGCCGTTGTGTTGTCAGTCATTCGCGTTACCTTCAAATTCGACTTACGACAGTTAATTGTCCAGCGATCAGGACACGCGTCAACCGGGATCGCATCTTACATTAGATCCGCGATCGTCAGTTTTATTGTATCGATTCAATCCGGATTAGGATTATTCACATCTGCGCGCGTATAAGGCAGGACCTGCTAGATCAGCCTTACTGATGAGTCCACTAGCAGGTCCGGGACGAAACGCTTCTCTTAACGCAATCTATTGTCACGCGAATCAATTATTGTCTCCGGCGTCTTTCACACACATCTAAATTTCTTGAACTACTGGCCCAATATTAATTTGGCGGGTCAGATCCGAAAAGGTTGCGAACCCACAATTCGCGACTTAACAGTGTCCCACACTGTATAGTGCGTGTTGAGACTCGCTTATTAAACAAAATAATCTTTTATCAAAGATATTGTCATCCGAAAATTCAACTGTTCCCTTATTTCTTTCATTATCTTTCCAAGACACAATAGTACACGTACAATTAAGTTGAACAGGACATTGACGCTGCACAGTGGTCCAGGAATGCGAGTTTACCAGCGAAAAGTCAAAATGTCATTGGATCTTTCTGAAACTTGGTAATCAGATGTTTTTGAGGCCACCGATAACGAATCTGACATCAAAAATGAAAAATTCAAAATGGTGGATTCAATTTTGTGGTCAAAATTAAAGAGACACACAAATATAGACATTTATCAATGTAATAAATTTCTATATAATTATATTTCCGATGTTAGCCAACAACCGTAGTCCTGTTGAAAGCACCGGTTCTCGTTAGATCACCGAAGTTAAACAATGTGGAACGTGAATGGCACTAGGATGGGTGACCGTCTGGTAAAAAACCGGAAAGTGACCCACCCGAGGTGTTTTTCACGTGTTCTTGGCAAAAGGTGGTTCGGAACCCACCATAAACAGTAGGCCCCGCTGAAAAGGTGATGGTGTGAGTGGAAAAGAGGGGGATTGGTAAATGAATTTGAAACCCTGAGGGGACCAAATATCATGTTACATATTTCCGATCTTAATTCTAAATTATCCAAACACTTCAATATCGGTCATTCGAATTTCTCTTCATCTGAAGTTCCTTCAGCCAGCAAGATTAAATCGGAACAATCTCCAAGAGCCTCGAACCTAACAGGCTTCCTTCAAATTGAAATGTTCCACCGAATTCCCTAATCTGGTCTGACCATTGTCGATCATTTCCACTTACTCTCCGCTAAACTTTCAACTCTTTTTTCAAAAGCCATATCTTCCCGGTCTCCAGCACCAGTTACAGGACAGCCCGTAGCTAGTATCCAGACACGGTCTCGATGCCCGTGGAATATTTTAGCCGAGCTAATTGGCCAATCCTCGCAATGTAATGAAACATCAGCGCGCCCGAGGAAGACTAATGGAACGCGGAGCTCGCGGGTTTCGTCGGGTGTATCGTTCTCGACGTTCTGGCAATATTGTATGGATTCGGTAGCCTAGGAAGGATCCAAGGGGGGAGATCGTCGAGCGTAAACTCGCGCATCGAATAACCCGAGGAAGCTGTAAGGCCATCAAGCCCGTTACGTTCATTGATAGCGTTTAATTAGCGCCGGCGCCAACACGACTCCCAGACCCGTCCACCACGGGCAGCTCCGTTCGACCGACAAATTCCAACTAATTTTCACAGTCGGGATCCTTTAATTAGAATCCCGGCCCGGCAGATTTCCCTTTACGGGGGGAAGCCTTCCCTTCCACCACCCTTTGACCCGGGCACACACCGAAACCAATACGCGCGTATACCGGTTGTGTTGCCTCGCGACTGTTATGGGATTGCAATCACGCCGAACCGGATCTCCTCTCAGTCGTTCTCCACAGACTTACGAGGAATTCGACCGAGAACGTAATTCTCGCCCATGGCCCCGCTCGGTTTACGCTCCTGATCACCGACGATGTTCCACGATGTTCCACGGCTTCTGTTTCCGTGCCACAAGTCAGGTACCTGTTATATGATCTTATCGTGCCCTGCGATCGTCTCCGGTTTCAACGCAGATCATTGCTTTCTGCACATCCCAAAAATCGTCTTCAGCTCTGCTCATTTTTTATCGCGCACCCTTCTTTTAATTATTATTTTGATTTATTCCAGCAGTGTCCACTAGGGTGGTCCTTCTTTTTCGATCATGAAATTTTCGACACACCTCCTCCCAATATTGTTCCTTTTCATGAAAAAATGATATATCCAAAGATTTAAAGCTATCGGACGACGATTTTTTTTCTTTTTTTTTCCTATAGAATTTCTCATGTTTTTGTCAACTTCAACGTCAACGAGGCACGCCTTCCCCTTATCCGATCAACTTTATCTTTTGCAGGAATTATTTTCTTATCAGATGGCACAATTTTAGGGGGAGGTGTGAAGAAAATCTTGCAAAAAAATTTTCACCATGTATAACTAAGGACCACCCTAGTGTCCACGGATAGATGTGCTTTCTATTTCTCATATTTCTTTCGCTACCGTTTCGCAATACTATGTAGCTTTTTAAAAGACGATGTCGTCTGTATTGATGTACTGAAAACACCGAAAAGGGAAACGAAGATGTGAAAAATGCTTTGATGCGCATATGAATACGGATAAAGCGTAGATGACTGGTCTGACAACTAGTTTGTCAATAGTGTATATGTATTTGATACTGTTGTTTTAACAAAAATGTAAAAAACAAATGTTACGATAAACACAAACCATTACGTACAAGTATTACTTCAATGTTTTCACAAAATATTTTCAGTATCGACCTATACGTGTACAATTTTCTATCATCGCTGTAGTCGTGATTGAACATTTTTTTATAGAATAGCATCAACATCCAATCGCATGTAAAACAATTTTGAATCAAATCCTTCCATTAATAACATTTTAAAAAATCATTTAATTCGTCGATACTTTCGGACCATTAAACTTTTACTATACCAATCGTGAATGCAATCATTTTCGATAACAGCGGTTCGTTTGAACTTTTTCTTCACTATACCGAGCAATCAAATGACAGGAAACTTTCTGTCACACTTTTTAAATCGGAAAGTTCCCCGACTACTCTTAAAACAGATCAAATAAACATTGCGTCCAATCAAATCGATTTATTTTCATCAAATTACTTTTCATTCAAGTCTGGAAATGGACGCAATTAAAACAACACAAGCATTCAATTTCCTCAAACCCGCGGCTCGGTGCACCGGGAAACACCGAATTAGTGAACTCTATAGTTTTCTCTCGCGTTTCTACGTCAGAGAGCATCGATAATATCAGTTTCTCGAGATCACTAATAAATCTAAAAATGCAATCGGGGCCGGCAGCTCGTGAGTCCGGGAGTGGAAACACATTCTATTCTACCTCAAAAACAACAGCAGCATTGAACATCCTTAAAACCACAATCGGCAGCCTCGCAAGACACCGAATTAGTGTACTCAACAAATTTCTTTCGCATCCCCGCGTCAGGGATGGTCGGAGAAGCAGTTTCTCAAGATCGTTGATAAATCTAGAAAAGCAATCGGGGTTGGGGGCTGTAACAGAATGGGGGTGGAAACAATATCGCAACAGGGCTCGCTCGATATTCCATAAACCGGTATCCGTGGCCGTTGTTGCCGCAAGCCCGTTGTCCAAACAGACGAGGAATCCAGCACCCCCGGACGGATGCTAGGTGAAAAATTCGCCGGGCGCGTCGCCGATCGAGAGTTATAGACCGTGTCAAAAGTGCGGCGGTCCGATCCTTCCGAGGAATAAAAGAGCCTCGTCGAAACGACGGGTTAGGTACCGGGGGTTGCTGCTGGGGATGGAACGGAGAGGGAGAGGGGGAGGAGGAGGAGGAGAGGACGCCGTGCAAAATCGTCGCCGTTCGCCCTCTTTCGGGGCCAGGTTTTTCCGCGGCAATAATTCACTTCCCAGCCATTTCGCCGGGGATATAACGCCACTTGACAGCGTATATCTAGCTGTGTTTTTCAGCCGACGCGACGCGCCACGCGGGCCGATCGATTGCCACGAGCCGGCCGCGGATCTCTGCCCCACCACCCTCGCCCCCGTGAAATTGTAATTCTATTGTGGCCGAGAGATCATCTTCCATCTTGGTAAAAAGATCGAAACCCCTATGTGCACGGTAAGCCCCAAAAATCCTCCGGTTATTTGTCGGGCCGACGCGACGCGACGCCCCGCTGTTTGCTTTCCGTCGTGTCGACTCTGGTCACCGACTGCCGGATCCACTGTACTTATTGGACGGTGTAAAACGATTTGGGAAGCTCGTTCTGCCCCTCTCAATTGAAATTGTTCGCGTTCGAGCCTCGCGAAATGTTTCCGCTTTCATTATCACACCCCGGATTTCTACGGATAATTGTCTGTATTCCGGGTTAGAAAAGGTGCAGGAATATTTTCGATACTTTACATTTGATCTTCCGAGTTTCGTTTCTAAATGCATGAAGATAAATCACAGATAAAATTACAATAACTTGCCTATGAATCGGGAAGTTAACAAGTGATAATTTTGATTTTTCAGGGAAATATTAAAGGATTAACCCAGTTGATCCTGGAAACGATTAAGAACGTTTGAAAACGCGAGGAATTATTTTTATACTGTTGTTTGTACCAATCAATCGTGTGAGGTAATATTTTCATTAACTACGGAACAAACATGCTAATAATATTCACAGTGAATTATTTAATGAAGCTGTACGCGAAGAATCAAGATTTATCGTAGCGATTACTTCGTTGAACTTTCAGTTTTTGCTCTGGTAACATTCAGTTTACGCGAGAATATCGTGACTGGAACGAATTTCGAAAGCTGAATAGAAAATTGGGTCGCTTAATTCATCCGTTAACTGCGGAAGATCGGAAATATTGAAATCCAGTTTAAATCCCCTTTTTAAACATCGAAGTGTCGTGTATCAGATAAATTTCAGATTCAGTTGAATACCTTGGATACCGAGTCATAAAATGAAAGGATCAAAAGATTGCGCATCATTAAAGTACTCCGGTTAATGAAATCTGAAATTCGTCATAGTAATAAATTCTTCGATCCTTTCGCACGCTGTAGCTCTTAATAAAATTTAATTTATTCGATTATGAATATGTATCGCGATGGTAATTAATTCTTGAGCTTGTTCAAAGTGGGGACTCGTTTTTTACTATAAAGACGATATTATCAGAGGTAAGAGGACACTTTTTCATTCATTCAACGTTCATTAACAGTATTTTTCAATTGGGTTTAATAATATCGATAGTAATTTTTCTTTCACTGTCGCGAGCTATAAGACCAGCAATTTTACACGGTATTTTATGAGAGAGAAAATTAGGTAGCATTTTATCTACTGCACTAAAGGTTTCATTGCAGTCTTGATAACATACGTGCAGTTCAAAGTTTTATTAACCTCTCAAGCCGTAAGGTCTGCCCTTTCTCTGGGCTGCCATGAAACTTTTAAAAAGAATAATATTTTATATCGCTTCGATGAAATTAACAAAAAACTACTTCCAATAAAGAAATTACTGTGTCCATTACTCACTCCACTAAAAAGAGGAGCAACTATTCTGGAAACAGCATGTTAAGCCATCGCGTCGGCGTTCCTATTTAGGTGATGAAAATTTTCCTACTCCAATTTCTTCTTAGAATACAAGATTCGGTAGAATTTTAAATTCCGTATCTACAAATTCTATTTATTCCACTTTCTTTAAATTTATCTGCAAAAATTAAGAACTCCATAAACATCCGCAGTCTAGTTACAATGACCTAAATAAGACGCTTATAAATAATAATAAATAAATAATAATACTTGAATATGAAGTTTCGTGGTACTCTCCTTTTACAGACCGACCGCAAAAACTGATTTTGAGCCTGTTAGTGACGCAGTGCGGTGTTCCGTCGATGATCAAACGTCCGAATGGCAGATTGCCGATCGCGGATCATCATCTGCGAAAGAAATACATCCGCGCTGCGATCGATATTCCGCAGGGGGTGGTTTGTATGGGGTGGTTGCAAAACGGGAGGGGTGTGCGCAGCGTGCAGCGCGTTAATCACAGTTAATCTTCGTTGAGCAGAGGAGCTAGAACGCTGTCAAACGTAAGCCAGAAGCCGCAAACTAGCGGCGCAGTAGTGACGGTCCGTGAATGGTCGGACGTCCAGCGGTGCATTCAGGCTGCACCGGTGCACCGATGGAGACAGCCTCGGCCATCGAACGCAACTGACGCGAATGCCCGAGCCCGAAAGAAGTTCATTTCGCAGCTGCCTCGCTGATTCAGGATCCAGAGATAGATAGAGAGAAAGAGAGGGAGGGAGTGAGAGAGAGAGAGACTCGTACAGCATCACCCTATCGACTTATTTTTTTCCCGGTGGGTTAAATGGCGACACGGTTTACGATCTTACCGTGATTAAACATCCGACGGGATAAAGCTTGACGGTATCAACGCTGCCACTGAACGGACACGCGTTCACGCGTCCAATCGATCCGCCTGTCTGGCATACTGATACCCGAGGAACTGATTTTCAACGAATAATTAGCGACCGCGCATAAACGAAATACTATCTGCGCTTCCAAAGGTCTTTGCAGCTCGACGCAACAGCTGCCGACTGGTATCCAATAGTCTAAACAAATCTATCGTTCAATGGGAAAGGTTCGCCTAATCGATTTTTCACCTGTCGCAATTTTACTCGCAAATTTACGCGGTCTAATCGGTAGACCGCGAATCTTGATTGTCAATCGTACATTAGCTATTGTTCACACAGTTCTCCCGATATAGGTTATACTAAATAAAGAAACATCGAATTTTTATCACTGTATCAATTTTACATCGGGGGCAGATTTAGTTCGTGAAACGAGGGATTAACTAAAAAATTAAGCATTTTTTCCTAACTAGAATAATTCCAGTCTATATAATTTTCTTCACTTTATAACACCTCGTACAATAATTAAATGTTTAGTAATTATTTAGATGTCAACATTTTTAATCATCTATTTAATAAATTCAAAAAGCTGAACACATTCAAATTTTTGCGAGCTTTCCAACTACCCAATTTTCCTTTTTTTTTTATAAATGCATAAAACCCGCCCTCTACTAATCAGCTTTCTTGGGGCTATTACTTAAAAGAAAATTTTTAAGCTCCTTTCGCGTGTGGTATTATCATTGAAAACCCTGGTAATAGGCTTCCCATAGCTTAAGGATTGAATATTCGGTCGGATACATCGTTGCGAAGTTTGTTGTCATTTTTATGCGTATACTGGCACGGGATGTTAATGTCTGACAAATTACAAATACCAATAGCAGTTTTTAATGCAATTTCGTATGATAAATATAATGTGTTCAATCAACACTATAAAAATTTGCAATGGGATTACATTTAATTCCGTCTCTGCTGCAACGAATTGTTGAACGGTTAAGAAATTGAAAATCTATTTAGCTCCGGTCTCTCTGAATCTGTTTGGAGAAACATATTAAATTTGCATTGTAGAGAGCAACGTTTGTAAACCAGTGATAATGGAGAACAAAGTGTGTTGCATTTGAGCTTTCCGGTTTTATTGGATTTTCATAATTCGCACTGTACTCAGACATATTTAAAAGCCGTGCCTTTCTGATCCGACATATGAAACGGATGTAATAAATGTCAAGGAACCTTGTTGTTTCCACCCATAATTGCCAAAAGGATACATTGCAATAAATAACATGAGAGAGCATCTACTATCATTAATTAGATGGCTTAAAAGTCTAAAGAGGGTGAGTTTATACATGAAGTTGTACGCAGTAGCAAGATTGTTTATTATTCTCGATAGCATTATCTACAATTTTGAAGAGGAAGAATTTTCACAAGAAGAGACCCTAGAAAACAAGAGAATTTATTACGTTACACTATTAAATTTCCTAAGAGTGGTATCTGCGAGATACGTTTGAACTTTTTCAGTATTGTACACTTATCTTGTAAAAATCAATAATATTTCACAAATACTCTGTACACGGATACCATAACAGAATAGTAGTACAGTAAAGACGAATGCTCAAGACAATAAATCGAAAAGGAAACTGCAGTTTCAAGTAGTTTATATAATTGATTGCTTCCATTCACCACAGCCGATCATCAATAAGCCTTACCTTCTGAACGACCCTTAAAAGTAATCATAAATTACAATCGTTAACAAATACGAATATATCAGGCTTGGGAATGTTTCTAAAAGTAATTACGAGCCAGCCGGATCGCTAGTAAAAATGAATGAGTGAATGAGTAAACGAATGGAAGAAGCCTGAATAGTTAAAGCGCGTTCGAAAGACCAATTTCGCGAGGTGAAATGTAATTTCAATCTTGTAAATTCAAAATGTAATACGTCTCTGACCGTAATTTCTCTGCTCGACCGTCCCCCCTCCCGGTAAGCAATTTCGTTCTCTAACGAGAACAGAATTACAGGAAATAAAGCGGCAATATTTTCCAGGAGACTGTGAACAGAATTGTCTTCTGCCGGAGAGCTGTCCTTCGTTAACACGAGACTCTATTACTTATTTGTATTGCTCCGAGGACGCGCGACAACGAACGGTGGTAAGAACGAGGAGGAAACGAGACGTATGCTGAACCTTATCCAGCCTGTAGATCACCGCGTTAGAACCACCGTTCATCAAAGTAAATTTCTTAGAGCGAATCCCTTTGGTACGCGACCGTCTAATTCTATCGTCGTTCTAGTGTAAACGTCGCTGCTCCGTTTGCGGAAACATGAAATCCGCCGTACGAATGGGCTTGTGCTCTGCGGAAAACCGTCGAGGCGTTTTCCCTCTCAACTAATTCCTCATCCAGTTTAAATCAAAGAACGAGCCACTGTTTCAAAAATTACTGTTGCAATCTTTTCACGCTTATGAAACCTTCAGCAATTAGATGTCTATTGACTATTTTAGTTGTACCTGGACAATATTTATAAATTTATTTACAGGGGAAATCTCAACCTTGCGCTTCCTACAATCTATCAAGCGGAAAATATGATTTTTCTTAACTTTTGGTACTTATTTCATTTAAATTGTAGATTATTTTGCAGGATATTCCATATATATGTGCTTTTTTAGTCTTCAAAATATTTCGGTTCCACTTTCTCAAGGGTTAAGGTTTTATAAAGAGAACTGCGTTTAAAACAATCCTGTAAAATGAATCGTTAAATAAATATGAGCAAATCCATGGTCTGTATCGGCTGGGCGAGGCAAGCAATGCGATAACGCGTTGTTTGCCTCGTCCTAGCGAGGCAACATGTATTGTCTGCCTTGCCAGCGCCCGGAAAATTTTCTCGGCCATCTCAGGCATTTTTTGTGGGTAAAACCCTCGTCCCCGTCCCCTGGTAAGTTTCGTCCCCTCCAGGACGGGACGCTAAGTAAGGGGAGTGTAGTTTTCCTATGTTGACTGTATGTAGAAAAAACGTGGAAAGGTCGCGAAACATCGGTATATTTGGCAATAGCGAAATCAGCCGAAATTCACTCGCGGCGGAACATTTTGACTGCTGAACGAAGAGCCGACGCGTGCCTCGCGCCTGCCTTTGTTTGCCTCGGCTGAAGCTCAACGGTGAGGGGACAGCGTCACGGAAGGGCAAGGGGGGAGACTAGTCTCAATCTGGCGCTACAGTGTAAAATAATTTTTTACTTAATTCTTTAAATTTTGTTAGTCTAAAATAAAATTAAAAATTGTTCATTTATTACATTATATGCGGAATAAATGTTCAATAGAAACGAATCAATTTTTCGAGTAGATACTCTCATGTTTTCACTATAAGCTTCTGAAAACTCATTTTCCTCGGTTTGCTAGTTCAGCTATTATAATTTAATGGAAAAATTGTTGACGCTTTATCTTACACGACGTACGCATAACAAAACGTAAAGGAGACCCCACCTTTAGAGAATTATCTCGAAATCCTAGCAGGTCTGTTCCTCAGTCACAAAAAGAAACATAATTACACTGTACGATTAACGAATACTCATTATAAAAATCGTATATCATACCTAAAACATTCGAAATAGTGCAAGCAAAATCCCCGCTATCCTATGGTAATCACTTTCGCAAAAGTGCTGGAAAAATCTCCCCTCGACATAGCCATGTACATACAGCCATAACTTCCTTAATTTTCGGAATTTCTCGATGAAATTTTCGAGGTGAGCTAGCTCTCGAAGCGCGCTCCATCGAGCTAGAATATTTCCCGGATCAATTTTTCGATCTGCGTCGATGTGATACGCCAAAGTATACTGGCATGGGGCTGTGCATCGGATTAGCGAGCGGTTCATTTCCGGGATGATATCCAAGAATCTCCGTTGCCGTCGGTGTGTCCACGCGACCATAATTGACGGTGGTGTATGTGTGAGTGGACGTACGGAGCGTGAACGTCGTCGACGGTATTACGGTCAGCAGTATCGTAAGGTATTGGCGTGCGGCCTGACGACGTATTATCCTCTTTCGCCGCCGATCAAAATAACAGTCAGCGGATTCACGAGAGTTAGCCTGGACCGTCACGTTCTCTGGCTGGAACTGCGGACGCAGTCGTCGACTTTACGATCCCAATCGAGGCCACCCGTTTCCTACAGATTCCGCGATACCTCGTTTCGCTACTCTCGTGCTTTCCCTCTCTCTCTCTCTCTTTCTCTCTCGCGTGTGCAGTTCTTCCCGAGAGCGGATCCGCGACACGTCCCAGACCTCGTAAACCCCGGACGATCGGGTCGAGATGGACAGTTATTACGACCGGCGCTGCGACGCCGTATACAGCTCTCTAAGCAGCCGAGTGCCAAGGAAAATTCCTGCAAAATGAAAATATTAGTGGCGTTTCGAGAATTCATTGCACGGACCTAGCTATGTCTTCCGAACGAAATTGTTGATTTCTCTGACGGTTTACCCGGAGCGAAATCAACTGGGCACATTTACGGGCTGTACAGAAATTATATGTCGCGACTATCATAACGAGATTCTACACCCTCCGGTTAATGGGAATCGAGGAAGTGACGTTTCGACAAGGTTACCGCGAGAGCTGTTTGCAAAATTAATTTTCTCCTGGAATGATGGCTTGAATGTTTCATCGTATATACTATCCATCGCAAAGGTAATAACTGAAAAATTAACCATCGGTCGAAACTCAAATATTTGCTAAACAAATTATGGTAATAATTTTTCGTTATCGAACTGATTTGATTTTATGGTAACGATCGTGTTGGACGTTGCAGATTTTTGATTCTCAAGACGATCGGCGAGGACAGAAAGTGAAAATGCAATGCTTAGACAGTTTTCTGGACATTTGACGCGATCCTGGATACCTCGTGATCCAGTCTGGGACCATCACTGTCGAAACTCATAGCCCAGACGGCGATAGATCGCGCGACAGCACTTAATTGGTCCGGGTACAGGAAAAAAAAGGAGAAATTTCTTCGAACAGCCAATTATCGTCGACCCGTTTTCGACGAGTTGCGCGAGCGATCCTGTCGCTCTCTCGACGTCCGTCCGCGGCGGCGAACTAATTAGCGGGGAAATAATTAGCGTTGGCTTGTCGAGGAAACACCGGTGCCCGGTTCCCCGGTGAAAATGAAGCGGTCACGGAAATATTTAGCGGCGGTCGCCCGACCGAAATTGGCCACGCGAAATTGCCGTTCCGCCCTTTGTTCGGCCGCGCCAATTTTTCGTCGAAACCTTTCGGAACAATACCCCCTGTGCCCCATCTCTCTATCTCTCTCATTCACGGCTGTTTTATAATCCCGACGGACCGATTCGAAAATCGAGAAATATTCGTGGCTCGTTCGATCGTGAAAAATCTGTTCCGGTCGCGTTTTCGCGCTTTCCGAATTGCGCTGCGTGAAAGCATTTCGTTCGGGAGAAATGAAGGGCCGAAGCCTACAGTTCGAGTGCTATCTTCGTGCTTCGATTCAAGCCCTCGAACGCTTCAAAACTCCCATGGGTTTGCATTCTAAACGCGACACGAAGGTTTCTCATAAAAATCGAGCCAATTTTGTGCAAGATAACGGTCGGATTTGATAAATTATTCATTTTTCAATACGCTTTCGCAATTCTGAATGATCGAACGTAATTCTATGGAGAAGCGCCATTGTCTACCTTGAACGTAAGCCCTGAAACGATCCCGAATTCCTACAGGAATATATTCTAATATCATCCACGAAGTAACCCCTTACACAGTTAGCACTCGAGTAGCGACTCGGAGACATCCAATCAATTATTAAACGTTGAAGTATTGTATGTGGTCTCACATCAATTTCATATACATAAAATGAAGAAAATTTTATAAAATTCAATTATTCTTGCCGGAAGAAATACTTAATTTTCTAGTGAAGTCGAGATTTCGACTTGCCTTGGAAACCTAAATTAGTTTGCAACTCATACAAGCATTCCGGAAATTTTCGTATGAGAAAGTGCAATTGCAGACGAAACCTTGATTAAGTAACTCGTAAGACAGTTCTTTTCGAACGCCACAATTGATAAATCGGAAATAATGATGTATCACAATCAATACGTGCTTCGGCGCGGCGTTGCTTTTCGCCTGCTCAGCTAATGCGCGGTTCGTCGATGGCATAAACGAACGTTTACACGGTTTTTTCGCGGCCGATACCCATTACACGCCACTCGTCGCTACCTGCCACGCCGTTCCGCGGAATTATTGCTCGCGGAAACACGGCGGAAGCGAGGCATTATGCCACGGAAGCACGTGCGCATAAATGCACCGGTGCATCGGCGATCCGGCGCTGGTGCATCGACCACAGTAGTACGTGCCGACGTTGCTCCGGCCGGAACGAAGCTCGATTAAACTCGGGCCGTTACTCTCTTAAGACGAGAACCGACCAACCACTGCGCGCACGCGGCCGGCCAACTTAATTAAAATGTCGATTAAATGGTCAATCACGGTCAACGGGATGACGGCTGCACTGGAACACTTTCTGAATCTTCCACCACAAAAATTAGTTCATCCGACGAAACTCTTTCGGACGGATGATTGATCGGTACTTCGATTCGCGTTGCCCTTGTATATACACTGCTCCCCTGGAAACTATCACGGTAATACATTTATACTGGATCTTCTAGGTTGGATCCAATTTATAAATCATTGTTTGCGATTTAATTGTTCTTGAGATCCGGTATTTTTCGAAAAGTAATTTCGTTTTTCCTCTTATTACTAGACGAGAGGATGTTAATGCAAAATTACTGTATGCATTTTCATCGGCTTTTGCTTTTCTATTACCGCAAGGGTAGAAATTCAATGCAGAATTAAATAGTACTGTTTATAAAGATGCACATATTTCGTTCTTGTTTTTAGGAGGATTCATATAAAATTCCATATGATTTAATGATGCAACAAGACCCGCGAAAATAATGGTTGCATGCATTGTTTGTGCTCCGTTCTGGTACGCGAGTCTCGTTCAATTTTTGCGGACAAAATACTCCCCGTCTGTGTAAATAATAAAATTTGATCTCGTCACCCTTTTTCATCCCAAAGTCGATTTGATTTATACGGAGTATACAGCGTTTTCATCTATCCTATTTCACTGTAACCTGTAACTAATCTCTACTATTTTGTTCTTTCACAATTTTAAAAAAGATTAAAAAGTTCCTCCGAATTCTAACTACGTTTAAACTCTTCTAACTTGTCCAAAAAAAAAATACAGAAAGAATAAACGTAGTTTCACTGATCGAAACAAATATACTATTTTTTCCGATTCCACTCTAAGCTACATAATCTCTATTTACCCAGTAGCTCCGATAAATTCTCGAATGCGAAAGCTGCATCTATCCGTTCGCTCTTTATAAATCAGCTCTGAGAAGTATACAAAAGGAAGAAGAACTCCGTCGATCGTTGATCCTGACAAAAACCGGAGCGGTCCTCGAGCGATATCGCCTAAGAATCCAGAGCAGGAACAACCACTTCCTAGATCGTTGTCTTTTCCTAAGATCGTGTGGGTCTTTGTTCAGCGATTGTATCCTCAGATCCCTTTCGAAAATAAGCTGAAACAGTTTCACGTGGGTTCGGTCCGGGGGTTTCGTCCAGCAAAGAGGGGTGGGTTTTGGTGTACGAGGGGTTTGATACTCCCTTGACCTCATTGAGGGGATAATAGCATCGGGGCTGTTACCGAGGATCGACTTTGCTCGAAGATCGAGCTGTCTGTTCTCTCTCCTCTCACAACGGTGGCTCCCTTAACGTCATGCGAGCGATCGAGGGAAAGGGGGATGGTGGTTGGCCTGGCACGGTACAACCGATCGTAAGGGTTGTTATCGGAATACCCTCGGCCTCTGTGGCTCTCCGATGGAAACGAGACTTAGTGGCGCGAATGTGTGTTGGTCGATGCTGTTGTTGTTGTTGGTGTTGTTGTTCTCGGGGCGTGTGCAGCTTTCGGTCTCCTTTCCGCCAGAGACAGGTGGCCTTGCTCGCCCTACCTGTAGACGATACACGGGACTACCTTCGAACTACGTGCAAGCCCGGATATAATGTGAGTCGGCGATGTAGATTAGTTCGAGCTGTCTCGTTCTACCTCATCTCTGCTCCCTTTCTCCTCCTTTCTCTCTCTCTCTCTAGAGCTGTTTGCTAGCGATGGGACGGAGTGCTTTGCAAGTATGTCATCCCATAAGTCCTGCTGCCTTCCAACGCTTCTAATGCGAAATTGTCACACTTCGGCATCATTTAGAACTTTTAATCCCTCGATATCAAATCTTGTTATAATATAAGAAACCTTTGTCAGCTTCTCGATATCAGAATATACTTCTCCGCTTTCACGACCCAGCCTTAGTTTTCTTATCTATGCATATTTCTGCATAAATTCCAGTTTGTTGCGATTCTGAATTTTCATTTTTCACAAAGATCAACTGCCTACTGATTTCTACTGTAGCATCAAAGTTCTCGATCAAGTGCGAACGGATAAACTCGATCCCATCCTCACTGTTTCACTCTAAACCTCTTTCCTTCCGTCTATCTTGATTCTATCACTGTCGAGTCTGTCTCCGGAATCTCCGTTTCTTGATTCCGTCTTTTCACTTTGTCTCTCTGACTTTGCTGGCTCTTCCAGCACTCTCTGTCGCTCGGTATGCAACATTCAGTGCACTGTCCCTTATTCGTCTTCACCGTGATCCCCCGGTCTCCTCGGCAGGTTGTCCAGGATGGCCACGCTGGCACACACCCTCCCCGGGGTCTAACGATCAAATCTGGCTGCGCATACAGCACGCTTTGATACCGGGGCTGCTACATGCTACATCCCGCGACGTGTACACGGGACCTCTTGTACACAACGGGGACTAACGAGTGCCGGGCTCGACCTCCTTCCTTCCGATGGAGATCCTCCCTTCCGATCGGCCTTCCACCGACTCGCTCGGTGTATCGACTTTCGGATACACCTGGGAGTGGCACATGATCAGATCATTTCTGAACCAACCCTCGCTGCTCCTGGTGACCTGGATTAGGATCGCAACCCTCAATGCTCTCCTCAATCCTCCGTATTAGCTGCAACACTTAATTCAATCCTTAATTGACGGCGAATCATCTGCAAAACTACACCACTTACAAATTCTATAGTGGTTCCTCTAGTTTAACCCTCATTTCGCGAACTGAATCTGTCCCTCGGTGTCAAATTGACACAGTGATAAAAAAAAACGATAAAATAACAAGTCAGACAGTTACTTTTCGATGTTTTTTTCATTCAAATTGATGAGTTAACATTTACAGCTTAGGTTTTTGCGGTTATATGTTTCGCATTTAAAAAATAAAAGCCACCAAGTTTTGGACTTTACTTACCAATTACCGAACGGTATAATATTTATTTCGGGAAAACTGTGTCAAATTGACACGGGGGACGGATGAGGGTTAACTTGGAAACCAATCCTCCGATCCGAACGACAAGCCTCCTGGCAGAAATTCGACAGGATGGCACTTAAGGTTTTAGCCTAATTATTGGCAACAGTGTGTGACGTCACGGTCTAACCATTAGCTGCGAGCGAGGACCCCTTTTCCCCTGTGCCGTTTCAGGCAGTCAGGTAGTAAGAGCGAAACATTTCTTCCGATCTAGAATGATCCCATTGTATATGATCTTTCTTCGTTTCACGGATATGAAATTAATGTACTATCTCGTGCAATACTTAAATGTGTAGCAATTGATTTTAACATATTTAATCATTGAAACTATAGTAATTTGAAGTAGCCACTCTGAGTCACCCCGTCGACTGCTAAGGGTTAATTCTCTGTAACCTGAATTTCTGTTATGAACTCAAGAAGACTATATGTAATTTAAAAATTGCAGATATACAAGTTGAGGGATCGTGACCTGGTGACTATTCTTAATTATTACTAGTAGAAATTCGTTTGTTCATTTGATTTCGCTAATGATCGACGGATTGCGTTCCAAATTTCAATTGCGGCTGACGTGGATGGATCAAAGGGCAAATTTAGGCAGCTTAGCCGATTATGATAACAGGGCCCGTGTCAGGAAATAGAACGAGAAGGTTCGATAGGCGTCGCAGTGGCTATATCGATTCCCATCTTGCGGAAACGTTCGCTCACCTGGTCTCGGTTAACCGCAGGCTTTAGGGGTGGTTAGAAGAGGCCTAGCAGCGGTGGTTGGCTTCAATCCCTCCCCTACACCCCTAGCCATTACCGAGGCCGTTGCACACCCCGGTGATGAAGTTCACCTCGGCGGCCCCGGGAAAGATGACGCGCCTCTCTCAGATATTTCTGCAGTCTTCCTCTTACCCTTACACTTACCTTCTCTCTCTGTTACATTCTCTTCTTGAAGCTCGTTCGCGAGCCTCTAAATCGTGTATATTAGTTCCCGTAGACCCTCCCCGGCAAAGGAAACCGCTGCACCTGGTCTATTAATCTGTCGGAACTGCGAAACATCGCTCGGCTAACCGTGCTACAGTAGATTATGCTATTTATTGTAGATCCAGATACAGACACGAGCCCGGTACTCGCTTGTAGATTATATACGAGAGCGAAGCTCGCGTGTCGGTGAAGTTCCGAATGTCGAAACTGGCCGCCGGGAAATTGGGTAACAACAATTTCTGTTGTGTAGCCGGTTCCCGGGATTCAACCCCGTGGATGTGATTAACTTATCTTGGACCACGGGCCACCGCGAATAGTAACTGATAAGTAGGTCACGGTAGGTCGGGACGTCGCAAGAAAGTCTGGTGCAGGATGATGTCCATCCAAATTCATATTGTATTAATTAGTCAATCGCTGCTATTCACGGGAAATTACCACGTAACGCAACGGTGTCAATTGGTCTTTTACCTACTCGCGGAAATAACTGCAATGCCAGTAAAATATGCGGATCATTTTTCTCCGGTAGTTTCTTTGTTTTTGTTTCTTTTTCCGATTTTCTTTACAGTTTTAACAGATCTCCACCGATCCAGCCATATAGAATCACGCTACAGTGGTCGAGACATGTAAATAATTAAAACATAACATTAAAGAAATACATTAATGTCATCGACACACTGGATCGATAAATTGTTATTAAAAATAACTTTCGCAAATTACCACATTAATTTCAACGTTTCGACTTACTTACGAATGTTAAACCTTGAAATAACGCTACAATAGTTTCGGCAAGAAAAAGCGAACGACTAATGTGTGTGCTCACAAGCCACCTAAGACCTAATTTCGTGATTCCGCGTGTCACGGAGAGACTGAAAAAATCAGCGAGACGGGGAGGAGGAAGAGGATTGTGTTTTCCCTCTCGCTTGGTACGAGCAACCGCCGCGCCGTCAGCTTTTTTTCCAGGGGATTTGGCAGCCCCCCCCCCCCCGTGGAAAGTCGATCAAATTTGTACACGCGCGATTGCCAAAAGCAAGGCAAACACGCCGGCCGAGTTGGAGCGAGGGGTGCACGGGATGGGATTGAATTAAAATCGAATGGCCGGCAAATCAATGGGTCAACAAATCGATGAATACGAAACGCGATTACGAATATAAAACGAGGGAATGCTTTTCGCGCACATAAATTCCATACGGCGCTGCGCTCGTGTTCTTCGGCTCGAATATTCATTGCTGGCTTCGGCATCGGCGCGGCGGCGGGCGCGAGGAACGAGAAATAAACGAGGAGACGTTACGAGAATCGATCGAGAGGGGAGGTCGACACAGAAGTGCCTACGGCATAATCGAACGATAGCCGCTTGTTTACCGACAACGTGCGGATTGATAAAATCGCCGATTTACAACGCTGGACGCGGCGCGTCTCTCTGGTAGCAACCAACGACGCCTGGTTAAGCCGTTTGTATTCTATGGAAAAATAAAACACAATGTTCTTTGTCAACGTTTTTTCTTGTTAGTCTTAATACTTTCGATGTCAAACGGGAGGAACGTCGATAAAGCTCTTTCTATAAAAAAAAATCTGAAAAAATTCATGAAAAATAGCTATACCTATACACTGATATCGCGAAGATATAAATGACGTCGCTCATCGGAGGAAACCTTCAGGAATCCTTAATAACGACAGTGACGTAGATTAATTGCCTTTCGAAATAGTATGCACTGATTGGTGAAATCGTTTGTGAATGATCCAGTACGAATCCGTAGCTTCATAAACGAAGATTTAATTGGTGGGATTGATTAGAGACTTTCTCTGTCGACTGGTGACAGTATACTCTCGTCATCAAGTCCGTGCTTCGTTTCAAAGTGTCCTATTCAGTTTAACTAGGATTCTTTAATAAAATCGCATCGCGGTGGCAGCGTAAATTGGAATATTGTATTCATTCCGGTATTAATTACGTCGTATCGCTACCACACCTCTGTATTTATGTCCGCGGCGTTCGTGGCGGGGGAATCACCGTGTTAACAGATTAATGGCATTGCTAGCTTGACGAGAAAGTTATCGCATTATTGCGAATAATTAAAATCGTTCACCGCTGAAAATGTTGCTCGCCGATTACTCGAATAAAATTCGGTCAACCTTGCCAATCGAACGTTAACCCATAGCGAACTATGTTGATCTTCAACGTCGATTGTTCCCGAAAACAGCGACTCAATTTAAACAAATTCATTCCTTAATTTTCGACATATTTTACCCTGTAGAGTGATCCCAGTTGTATCGAGTGATGTCCGTTGTAGAGAAGGAAAAGAATCGGAGGATTCGCAATAATTCTTGCTCTGGAAGGCTCCTGAAACGGGAAAAGTTTTGGAGTCCTCAAACTCACGTTAGAAATAGAAGTTGCAAGACAACTCTCCTAAGCTTATTAATACTATGACGTCCGGTGGCTCCACGTTGGTGCCATGCGAAAAATATCGGGTAAGTGCCGGTGTGTTCAAATAGAACCACAATTAACAGGATTATCAAAGGATTACGAAAATAGAAATATCGTGGAAAGAGGACGTTCACGCTTTATTACACTCGTGTGTCAACGGCTAACAACCAACTGCTACTGAGACGCGTCCGGACGCCTCGATCGTCACGCGCTCACACGCACACAGACGCACGCATAAGTCCCCTCGGAGACACCTGCATCAAGAGAAAACGTAAACAAATGCTCTCGCCCAGTCCTCTGACTTCGGGGAAATACAGACAGAAAACACACGCACGTCGTTCGACTTTTCAAGGAACACGCAATTTAACACGGTGGCTCCACGTTGGTGCCATGCGAAAAACGTCGGGTAAGTCAGTTCCACCGGCGCGACACGAAAAACTCTAGATTAGACGTGCGGACGGCATAGCGTTAACAAAGAAGAAAACTAATGGAAAATTTCCTAGCGTTACACTAAATAAATTTATTTAAAAGTATATAAATTTCTTGAAAATTCGGGGCCCTATGGAATCCCGGGGCCCCACGCGGCCGCTTAGTCCGCTTACCGTCAGATCCGCCACTGTCCACGGGCTCAGAATTTTTCAGGTTTTTGTTTCGACCATTCAGCAGCGACTTCTCTCTGTCTCTGGTGTCCCGTAGCGCAACAATGCTCGCGCACACGCATTGCAGCTATTCGTCTCTGTGTATTTGCATAGGTCGAGCAGTGGCTGGTACACGCGGCGGGTACAAGCCGGGTACACCGGTCCAGCCTCGCGGAAACATACAGTGTCGCGGAGATTGGCGGTGAGAAACGAAACAAAACGCGGGAACGAAACGCGAACACCGTGCCGCGTCGGTCGAAAGTGATTTCGATGAATGTTTCATGGGCTTCGTGAAGACCCGAGATTGGGGACTCGTCGTTTTTTCACCAAAGGGAGAGGGAGAGAGGAGACCGACGAGCGGGATGGAGAGTTAATTGGGGCTGATTTAATTTCAATTTTAGAACGACCGCCGCGCCTCCCCGGGTCAGATAGAGCGGAAGAGGACTAGGGAAGAAGCGAGGCAGGCCAATCGACGCAACGACGAAATTTAAAGCCTTCGAAGCCACTCGCCGGAAATCTGGACCACCGGATCCATGAACGGCCCCTGTTACACCGCTGCGGATCAAGTGGAAAACCCGATCCACAAAGGAGAATAATATTCCGCTTCGTAACTGGGTTAACCCGAAGGGAATTCCGTTGGTGCCGTTTCGATTGACGCGCGCTTACTTTCGTTCTTACTTTGCGAACGCTCCACCCGGCACTCTTCCGTTCTACATCGACAAAGGGTTTTTGTTGTGTGTAATAACAATGTCGTCAGCGGCAAACGCTTTCACAATTCTGGGATCGACGCGACTCCATAAATTATTTGATGCGAATGAACCTCATCTTCGAGATTTATCGAACTGAACAATGTTTCTTTTATGAACATCGTCAGGCTTCTTTGTATCACTTTTTAATTTATTCACGAACATTGATAGATTCCTATTGGGAATATGATTTCGGCGCACAGGTTCGATCAAAAATAAACTTACATAACAAGTGAGATAAATAAGTTCACTGTTCTAATTATTGGTTGTTCTTTCGGTTGAGAACAAAAATTTAGTTTTTGTTAAATATATATTTTCTTTTTCAGACGCAAATGTCTTTTGAAAATGATCCCAATCAGGATCGAAACGTTAAGATTTAAAATTGCAAATTTGTTATAAAACAAGGATTATAGTTTATTTTTGATCGAACCTGTGCGCCGAAATCATATTCCCAATATCAATTCTTTTCGATCGTAAAACTAACTCAATATACATTGATAGATTCCTGTCGATGGAATTATAGTGGATACCCCGAATTTTTTTGTTAAATGAAAACTCGCAAGAATGTTTGACTGAATAATAGCGACGTTTTAAAAATAGTTGAACGTTCTGACTGTTATAATGGTCTTGCAGACTGTTTAATAGTTCTCCCCGAAGGGCTACATTAAGTGACCATTAAATCCCATTCGCTACGCAACGAAAAAAATATTCCCTCGCACCCCGTATTTACCTTGTTCCGAGACGATTACGAAGCGAGCAGCACAGCGCATTGCTCCCCGTTTAACATAAACGAGGAAATCACGACGAGATTAGGGTTTACGAGGCAAGGTTCACAGCGCCGCGACGACCGATCGTGCAAAAGATTAGCGTCGCGCGAATTATTGGCACGGCTCGGTTGAGTTATCCGGCCCATTTATGCTCGCGTCGACTCCGACTGTGTTTATTTATTTCGCGTGCGAACGTGCCCCGCTGTACAGCAACTTGCGTCGACCGGGTACATAATCCTTATCGTTGCTCGTCGAGTTGTTACAATGTTCACTTGCACCGAGAGAGGAAGGAGCAAGGACCCCCGTCTGTCACAAAATTAAAGCATGCAAGAATGGAGCTAGTGCACTACAAACGCCAGAAGAGCATATTACGCGTTTATTCGTTACACGATAATGACTGTTAAATACAATGTAAGCATCCACGTTTGACAATTCAAAACTGGATTTATCGGAGAAACGATATAACAGAGAGAAGTAAAGATAAAGAATCGCAGCTGTAGGCTCCAGAATGGAAAAAGAAAATTAGGAATGTGTTTTTCCGTCGCCAATTAAAGGAAGAAGATGAAAGAACAGCTCAGCTGCAAGCATTTTCGCATGTATCGAGTTTTATCTTATCGGAAAAATTGCAAAAAGTAGAAATAAAAAATGATTATCCGAACCACTGTAAAAATCGCCGAAAATGGAACCGTCGATCATAAAGAATCGTAAACACATAAATGGAAGTAAATGGGTGAATTTCAATGCGCAGGGAGTTAAAGTAAAGCCGGGAACAAAAATGGTGAAAAAGCGAAAGATCGAACCACG
Organism: Lasioglossum morio; assembly: GCA_916610235.2. Lineage (NCBI taxonomy): Eukaryota > Metazoa > Arthropoda > Insecta > Hymenoptera > Halictidae > Lasioglossum > Lasioglossum morio. The sequence goes on from OU744326.1 coordinate 27,001,837, forward strand.
GGGACGAATATTTTCCCGTTGCGGGAGCGTTTATCGCCATTTGTCCGGCGGGAAAGATCGTCAGAGGAGATTGCGGGAGAGAAAGGAATAATTTCCCTTGATAAATAAAAAGCAATATGCGGCGTTGGAGGGAGGGCGGAATCGATTCGGGCCGGATATGCAAAGAACAAAATACGCGCGGCCGGAATTACGAGATTATTAGAATTATTTGCGTTATTGCGATATCATGGGTACAATATTATTCGTTGAATTTAATCGTTGTTGCGGCTCCGCTCGGCCCTCGATAAAACCGTGGGGGCCGAGTGTTTTCAATTTTTCAGTCACCGTGGAAACCGATGCTACGAATCCGACGTAACGAGACTCGCAGGGGTTGCTCGGAGGCCGACTACGGCGACGAAAAACGTCGCCCGTAAATTTCTCCGAACGCATTCCAGCCCAATGACCGTCATTTCCTTCTTCGGATTTATAAAACCCGCAGCAAGGCCGATCGATCACTGTGGTCCCCAAAAATCGGAGGACCATGCTCGATTTTACTGCTCCGATCACGATTCGAGAAAAATTGGGGTTCGAAATATTATCGAATCGCATACCTTCACTGCATTGCTAGTAGAAAAGTCTAGTATTGACCAGCCGCAACTACACAACGAATCGTGATCAATAGAGATCAATCTCCGTTATTAGAAGTCCGATCGAAAATGTTTTTACCAGATATAGCATGGTTTCAAGAGAGATTTCACGCAGAAGCTTTCAAGTGGATCAGACTTTCACTGATGGACACCTCGTTATACAAACTAGACCTTGTGTTTTCTATATTCATCTAGTTGTATTTCTGTGATAATCGGCTTTTGAAATATTTATCTGCGCCACACAGCTTTATTGTTAGAAGTGGATAAAGTTTATACTGGTCAGGTACGGTGTCAAAAGCTAGAGTTCATATTTTATGTGTTTATATAGTTTTCCTTCTGCGGTAATCGGCTTTAGAAATATTTGTCTGCGCGACGTACCTGTGCCATCCACCGAGAAAAGGTCGGCACAGACGTAGAAGATAGGATTGTAATTTCAATTTCGTGTATTTATACCTATAGTTTTAGTTCGCAGATAATCGGATTTTGACATATTTATTCTCGGCACGTGACACGTTCATTGCTGTAAGTGGAAAAGATTGTCACGAGTAAGACACGTTTCACGTATATATATTTCATATTCTACTTGTTTGTATGGTCTTGTGAATAGAAAATTCTAGAATTGATCAGACACAGTTGTACTATCTAGACTGACAATTCTATGCATTTCCGTCTGTTTAATTTTTGTATAAGACATACTAAACAAATTGACCCCAGGGGCTCCTAAAATTAAAATTCAAAAAGCTCTAATTACGTTTTATTCCTCTATTAGTTCAATATTTAACAGAACATATAATTAATTTCTCACCAATTACATTAATCTAGCTTCCATACACCCAAGACAAACTAAACAATCTGAACCTACGAGCTCCTAAAATAAAAATTCAAAAACCTCTAATTACATTCTATTCCTCTATTAGTAAAATATTTAACAGGATATATAATTAATTTCCCACCAATTACATTAATGTAGCTGCCATGTGTAATTTTACACACATACCCCAGCTAATTGAGAGCTAACGAATGCCACGAGCAGTCAACGGAGTTTAATACCGCATTTACAAGCACCAGTTCCATACCATAAAACTCGAAAGAAATTCTCCCCCGTACGCCCGCTTAAATTCATTATAACGTATGTTCGACGTCGATCAGAACTCATTATAAATAGCTGAAGCACGGTGCGAATATCATCCCCAATTGCCAAGCATGAAATTTGAATACCGCGAAATTGTCGGGCGCCGCGAAGATGCGTTAAAACGCGTCGCGTTAAAAAGCGTACTGTCGACGTACATGTGGCCGGCCGTCATTGAATATCATACTGAAATTAAATATGCGCGCATACGCGGGTCCACTTAAAGAGGTTAAAATCTGCTCCGCGAGAGAATTAACAATTTGACGGGGGGTGGAGACAGGAAGAGGGAGAAAGACAAGAGAGGAGAGAGAGAGAGAGAGAGAGAGGAAGGGTGAGCACGTAGGTGCACGGTCGAGTACGTACCAACAACGGAATAAAATTATCTGCACGCGCGGGCACCGCGCACGGATAATGAAGAATGGCCGGCGTTCGTATTAAAAATCGCCGGTAGCCGTGAATAATAGGGCGTCCCGCGCTCGTAAAGAACGCCTTTACGGCTTGCTTGTACGTTATAAAATTATTACTGCCGTGGCAGCGTGAAACGCGCCATGGCGACGGCGATGGCGGCGGGCGTCGCTCACGGGAGGCAAGTTGCGAAATACCGATCCGCTCGTAAAAAGAAAAACGAACCCGTTGTCACAATATTTTTTTATATCATTTTGGGACACCCTGTAGACACATCGACTGAAATACTTTACGAAACTTTGAAGTTTTATAAAGTTTCTCTGAGACTTGTGTTCTTCGCGATTCTCAGTAGTATAGGACGCAATTAACTCTTTGCACGCCGAGCTATTTTAACTGGAAAATTAAACGGTTCTTCTGACCTACAATATTTCCATTCTCTATGATTTCTTAAATTTGATAAATATCAAATTGATATAATACCTCATACAATACTTGAATGTGTAGTAATTGGTTAGATACCGACGTATCTGATAGTGTAAACAATTATTTAAATAACAGTACAGCAATTTTTAGTGGCGCCGCTCGAGTGCTAAGGGTTAAAAATTGATGGAGAAGGGTAGGAACCAGTGTTCCGATTACAACCGCCTTTTTTCGAGCATGCGCGGCGATTTCAAAATCAGTATAGTAACCTTCTCGATAAAATGGTATCTCGAGCACCCCGCAGACTTTTAAAAAATTGTTAGTATTTATATCTGAAAAAGGGGTGAAGCTACTCTTAAAACTGTAGGGGTGTGAATGTTTAGAATGACTGTGGACGCGACACCCTGGCGCCAGCGTGTTTGGGTCTTGTATGAAAGGAAGTCTGTTTGGACCGATTGGGTCAAAGTGTGAAAGAAGAGTGTTTGGGTTTTAACGACAAGTGTCAAGTGGCTAGGAGCGCCAAAACCAGGGTGTACGTGGCGACTGACTTTTCCGAATGGTAGTGAGACTGATAGAGAGAGAATGAGAGTGCGACAAAGAAGAATGAAACTATATAAAAGGAATGAGTGCAAGGGCTAAGGCGTCAGAAGTGTGAGCGTTGAGAGAGGTTGCCAGCGAAGGGAACGAGTTCTGAGTTGTGAGTCGCGAGGTATCAATAAAGAGAAACAATATTCGAAATGCCGGACTCAAATTATTTATATTTAGATAGTTTTGCGATCGAAAAGAATCGAATAAATGTATGATGGTTTCGGCGCACAGGTTCGATCAATAATACAAACATTATTTTATAACAATTTTGCAATTGTAAACCTCGACGTTTCGATCCTGACGAGGATCATTTTCAAGAGATTTTGCGTCTGTAACAAGGATCGAAACGTCGAGGTTTAAAATTGCAAAATTGTTATAAAATAATGTTTGTATTATTGATCGAACCTGTGCGCCGAAACCATCATACATTTATTCAAATTATTTAACCCGATACGCCACACCCAAGACGTAGGAGTTTCTATAAAATATTCCTACAAAATGTTTAGCAATTAAGTTTCAAGACGGAACACTCGGTCCGCCAATAATACCAATATACTCCTGCCAATATAACTGCCTGGAGGCGTCAAGGACACGCTACTATTTTGGCCGCGTATGCGCGAAAAAAGGTGATTGTAATCGGAACACTGTTAGGAACAAGGAACTGCCTGGATTAACGAGATCGTGGACGTGGCACGCGTGTGGAGGTGACGACGACCGTGTTAAGTCTGACGTTCCTATCTGCATCGGGCACAAACGAATACAAAAGCTGGGGAAGTAAAAAAGAGCGGCAGTGTCCCACGCGTCCGATTTTTCGCGGACGATTTCGGAGCGCCGTAATAAAGGAAGATCGTAGAGGAAGAGGAGGAAAGGGAAAAGGAAGAGAGAGAGCAGAAGGCTGTACCGCGGAAGGGCGGCCGCGAAGTAAAGACGAGAGGGAAGAAACAAACGAGCCGCTCGGCCCAGGCCAGCCTGTCCCTCGGAGTGTGTTTAAGCTCTTTTATTTCCAACGCGACGTCCGCGGTTGGAAAACAAAAGGCATGGGTTGGCAGATCAAAGAGCGTAGGAAACTCTGCTCGGAGACTACTTCCTCGTCCCCGTTCCACAGTGAAGAGAGAGCTCTCTCTCTTTTGCGGCCGTTTTCCTCCGCGTTTCCATCGCGTTTTTTCAACCGATTCTCTATCTGACGCCGCGAACGCTGTCCTTTCCCTTCCAGACCGATGCGCGCATCTTTCCTTTTCTTGTCTTCCCGCCCCTCGATCGTCAATATTTTGACTGGAAAAAAGCTCGGTTTTACATAAGCCGAGACGGAGAGAGAGAGACGGAACACGCCGACGATGGAAAACAAGGTGAAACCGACGGCAAAAGGATCCCACGCGGCGTCTTTATCCCGGGCAATAGCTTTTAGCGACCTGCTAGCACTCTGCCTCCGATCTATGGGATGAAGCTCTAACAGCGATGGTATGGAGCAGCTTGCAAACACTATAGAACTGTCGCTGATTGACTTCAGACCCTCTAAAAGTATCGCCGAAAATGCAACTGCGAAAAGTGATTCTTTTAACGCGAAGAATCTTCAAATCACGCAGTATAGAAACATGTTCCGAACATAAGCTGATGTTGGTTTGCTAATTCATCTGAATGTAAAGCTCCACTTTCTTTGTTTTCATTGACATTCACACAAAGTTTCACGTTCGTAATAATTTTTTTATTCATCAAGACTAATGAAATTCTAAATTGAGATATTATATAGTGTAAAAATATTTGTTAAATATCTTGAAAGAAGAAATGTTATATTACTTGGAGCACTTTCATAATTATGGGCACATACGAAGCTTGTGTGTTTAATGCATCTACGGCAAAAACGAGTAGATCAAACACGAGGTTGGGTCTCTTTTTTCCCCGTTGCCTGTTGTCGACAACGGCAACGCTATTTATGTCGCCATTATCCTTTCACCGACGGTTTACTACGGTCGACAACGTGTTGTCGAGACGTCCCCTGTCGAGTAGATCCTTCGACGATCGCAAATTGCGCGTCAATTAATAGCGGCGGCAGCTCCGCGACGCTCTTCGACCCCGATGCGACCCGATGCACTTGCACTCTTCCACCTTTTGCCACCTTGCACGTAATCCGGTTACCGGGACGCCTCATCGCCGTTAATCTGGGCGCGAGCTTCTCTCTAATGCATTGCGGATCGGCATGGTCTTGTGCGAATAGCTGTCTGCGCTGAGACGTTATTTATTTATCGATTGGTGTATTTGTGTGTGTGTGTGTGTACATAGTCGACGATTTTATTTGTGAATTTCTTCTCTGGATACTTAGCCGACCTTACGTAATGTTCGTTGGAAATAACGTGGATTTGTTTCACTGTTGACAGTCAGGTTTATTTCGTTGAATCGATCTAGATATTTCTTATCACGCCATTTTCTATAAATTAATGTAATAAAGAATCTGTTGGATTATCAATAATCCATGATTACTCCGCAATAATAACTACAATGAACCTAGAACCATTATCTGTTCGAAGAATAGTGTCCGACCAGAGCTTTATTTTTAATTTAATTAACAATCATATTGATTGTTCCTCTCTACTGGCAAAAATTAATTTTTATGTACAAGAACGTGAGCTGAGAACAAGAGCGGGTTTTCAAACACCTGAAGCGAAATCTACTTATGGATTAATTAATCCAATGAATCGCATTATCTGAAAATCATGCACTATATATAATCGTATTGATTTTTTCAGTGATTCTTTACGAAATTTTCAAATGCAACTACGCAGGATTATATGATAATACCATATCGATTGTACCATTATTAAATTTTTCTTTTGTGCATGTAACTTCTTTGTTATTACACGAGCAGTATTGTATCTTTCTCTTCTTTTTTTTCATTTCTTTGATATTGTAAAGACTTATGTAAAAGTTACCAGCACAATGAACTTATTTTTCGTAGTGAAAAATGAATCAACGGTCTCAGTATCGTATTCAAAAACAGAGATTTCGAAGTATCGATGAAACGATCTAAGAATCGTTTCTAAACAGAGATTTCGAGGTATACCTTTCCATACTTTGTTTCAAGAATCGGACTGTGACGGTCTGGCCCAAAGAGTCTGGAGAGACGGGTTCCTTTTGGGGTTCCAACTGTTTTCCTCTTAGAGTCAGTTGAAGTTAAAACTTCGTTAGCTAAAGAATTTCCTATCACGCCGTGAAATAAAGAATTTTTTTATTTCAAAACTAGCAGTGTGCATTTTTCAACACCCATATCCAATACAATCTATTGCACGAGAGAACACTTTATTCAAAGTTCCACGGCACCTTACGAAAATGTATTACTTAAACGTCACCAAGCCAGACCAGCAATGTCAAATTAATTGAAACTCGTTTAGCAATCTCAGCTGGCACGGTAATCCGTAAAAATTGCACGAGAACGGATACCATAACAATTGCTAAAGATACCAATGTCCCCAATGAAATGTCACCATTGTCCCGAACAAAAGGCCATCGCGTTCTAAAAGCGCAGCCTCGGACGCCCGCGCAGCGATCACAATTCGAATCGTCTGGCACCTGACAGAGAATGCGCATCCCGTCGAAAAAAAAAAAAGAAGAGTATCATAATTTCCGATGCACCGGACCGATTAAAGCATCCGGTATCCACGCGTCGTTTTATTCAAATCGGTGGGAACGGGTCCGATCGCGCCGCGGGCCACGGTCGAACGGATACACCGTCGGAATCGATTAACGCGATACATCGAACGTGTCGGATTAATGTTAATAACGAGGTTCACGAGGCGGGCCGAACCGAGCCGAGCCGAGCCTCGAATTTATTTACCGGCGCCGCGGCTGTTACGCTCCTGACACATATATTGCCGGCCGATGACAATGCCGGCTGATTGATATTGCGCGTCGCGGGTTTAATACTTAATCTTTAATCAATAGAGGCGACAACTGGCCGATGGAAAACGCGTGGCCGGCTCGGGTTTGGGACAGAGATTCGGTTCGGTCGGGCCGGGCCAGATGCCCACTGACCGGCGTTATTGGATTTCCCGGATCCGAATTCACGATCGCTTTCAATGGAGACGACAATCCGAGCCCGCACGCATCGAAAGGGGACGCTCGTTTCCGGCCAACAAGCCTATTCGTTTAAAGCGTTTCATTTAAATGCACGGACAAAACGCGACCCGCGTCCGCGATGATTAAACTTTAGCCGATTCTGCGACGCCTTTGAACGACGATAACGCAACGATCTACACACTATACGATTCACACCGGCGCAGTCAGGCTCGGCTGTCTTCTGGCCAGCTCCGATTAAATGTTGCAATACCGGATTATTCGCCGGAAACTGTTAATAGAGTGTCGTTCGTTCATGGATGTTCCTGCTTTTGATGTTTGTTAGACACATTATGTAATCGTGTGACACGAACGTAACGGTTGATACGGAACTCTCGATGAGCAAGAATTGTTTTGTTTGGTAGATACCTTGTACGTTTGCCGTTAGAGACGTTTTAAAATGTAAGCAAATGGACACGTTTGGGAGCCGTACAGGTAACTTGTAAGGTCATCTCGTGATCGACGTGTGCTCGTGCGTTACCGCAGAGGACACACTCGATTATCAGACGTAGATCGAATAGCACGCGTTAGGTCGAGCGAGGCATACTCTGGAGATTCCGATCATTTGCGAATCCGTGCGTTTAGTGTCACATTTTGTTATTTTTTTTGTAATTTGGCTTATTATCAGTATTCGGGTTTTAATTTGTTATCGTGCGAGCGAGAAGTTCGGTGTGTTCATTATATTTGTTTATTGGGAATATAGCTTTACTGTTCGATCAAACGTTTTACTCAAGATCTCAGCTTATTATCCTGCTACCGTCCATTCTATCGAATCTCCCACAAAGAGAAGCCATTTTTGAGCAATACTCAACCACCTTGCAAACTCATTCAAGTTAAGTGATTTCCTCTAATTTCTCGCGAGGCTCTAGGTTGAACAATGTTTGATGCGATTGCTCACTTTGGTAAAAAAAAATTCCAAGGACGTAGCATGAATCGATCGTTTCCCACGGTTTGTGAATATTCCAGTAGTAATTACTGTAAACTTCAAGCTTTGTTCAAACTCTTTTGTATCGACGATTCTAAAAGTATGTGCACCGAGATTGGAACCAGGCTAGAACGATCCTCTAACCCGGGTAGACCAGTAAACTACAGGGTACTAAGCGTTTATAAACTTTATCAACTACCATCGCCTCGTGTTCCTCGTATCGGAGTAACATTTTATTCGTTCGTGCAGAAATAGACAGTCTAAGGGCACCGTTTCTGGAAAATATTGTCTGATTCGGCCGTAGCCAATTATTGTTCGAATCTCACGTGTAACGGGAACTGCAAACTGTATAGGTTTCAGATAAGAAATTTCCGATACAGTGTCCATAACACCGACGAACAACGATTTAGCGAGGAATCGTGAGAGAAGATTCGCAAAGAGGGTTTGCACGAAGTTTGCACAGAGTCTCTCTCTCTCTCTCCCTCGCTCTCTCTCTCTATCTATCTCTCTGTCCCGTGTGCAAGGGAGCGTCGCGAAAACCCGTCGCGATGGACGATGCGTTAATTATACACCTCGCTACTACACCAGCTATTAGCAAGCGTTCATTATACTCGGCGTGATAGCCGCAACATTGTCGTCATTCCCTCAAACGGTTCATCTAATTTCCCGACACGAATCTACTTGAGCGCTTGCACGTGATCATTACGCGCTCCCACCTTACCTGCTGCCTCCCCCTCTCGATCGTTATCTCTGTAAAACGTTTATGGTATATTACATAATTTACCGGTCTGTCATATTAAAAAGATAAAAAAAAAAAAAAGAAAAGCTCAGAGAGCGTAGAACGGTGGCGAGAGAATATAATTAATCGGGGCCGTGTGCGAACGTAATTAATAAGCACCGGGGAGTAATCGTTTCCTGTTAACCAGCGGGGAGAGTGCTATGCATATTTCAGTGCTACCGTGTTAGGTGAACGTTGAATCATACATATTTGATAGAATCAGTCTGCCACTATGTTCTAATGCAATTTTAATGCTTCAGAAATCATCCGCGTATCGGAGACTTTCTAATTAAGTACATTCTAATCGGTAGAGTTAGCTGTGTCTGAATATTAGTATTTCTATTCGTTCGAACAAGGGTGTTTTAGTCAGGGTTGAATCGTATTGTTCCGATATGGTATACAGATCACAGTGTAAGTAGATGTAGTGAAGCATGTGGTCGGACATCTCTGTATAGGCTGCGTATAAATCACAATGTAAGTGGACGTAGTAAAGCATAGTCAGGCATCTGAATACAGCCAGTACAGACAGCATTGTGTAAGCGGATGTAGCAAATCGTGATCAGACATCGCAACGAAACAAGACAAGAAAAACATTACGGGTATATAGCAGCAACAATCAACTGTTTACAATTTATCAAAATTATTAACGAAGGAAAGAGCTTTCGGTAATTACATATTTACAAAGTGTCACTCCTCTCCGATTTAGCTTTCGGGATATTCGCAGAAAATTATTGCCACTACTGGATTGAATTTTCCGTTTTCGTAATAAAGGAGAGCCTGAATTATGTAGAAAAGAAAAAGTTGTTGAAAAATGTCGAGATCTATAAGGACTGTTACATTGTAAATAATTAGTTTGTATAAAGATCCGCAGTCCAGTAATCGTCCATAGTGTGTTAGACCGTTTAACCTTCTTACGCTCCTCAGACATAGTTGCATAAAAGATTCAAGAATAATATTTCACCCTTTCGTGCTTCACATTTCAAATCTACGAATTATGCTGCAATTATAATGTGACATTTCAGAGAAATACATTTTGCAACACAGACAGAAAGAAATCAATCGTTTTGCAATATGTGAAAAAGGTGAAGGGGTTATCTCCACCCTGAGGAACGTATGAGGGTTAACGTTGAACAGTATACAGGGTGTCCCACGGTGTTTTTCGCTTAAAATATCTTTTTGTCAGGTTATCGCAAGTTCTTGTAAAATTGTTCTCCGGCAGTAGCATAGAATTCGTTGACAGTTGTTTTTAATGGGAGTTACCATGATTGGTTAAGTACACGCAGAGTGATTCACCGATAGGAAGCGATCTCACCGGCTCCTTTCATCGCGGAGTTACGTACTGCAGTAATTAGCACGAGCAAACACATCAATGACGTGTTGAAGCATCGTTAGCAAGATGCATATGGAATATCTCGTAAACTAATCACTGTACAAGAGCCTTATGTCACCGCGCTGTTTATACACCGAATGATTCACGGACTCGAGACACATGTAAACAGACACTCGCACTTCACCGGGGTGATGTACACAGATGAAGTTTATTAAACTATGATACATCCCTAACCACGCCACTTTCTTGCGTCACTGTTAGCTTTGCGAAGGCCATTTCTCTTGATCAACCGAGCTTATAGTCGGTCTCGACGAACCAACAAAACCTGTGTCCATAACGTGACGCTGCGCTGAATTATGGCTTGCCATTAAATCTCATCGAGCTTCCACGAATAAAACTTTTCGTATAATAAATCGTATTGGTCTCGAGGAACTTTTCTGTTAGAACAAACGTTCCGGTCGAATTTTTATCTAACAGATGATTCACTGTTGACAGCTGGATCCGTGGGAAAGAAAAGAAGTAAACGATTTTAAGAACAAACCTCTGGAAATCACGAAGGACTCGACTGGGTAAAAGTAATTCTCCGTGAGGCAAATAGACTGGCTACTTTGAATTCGTTAGGCGGATTCACCGAAAATTCATTTGCGATGCAGTTGACTCTCTCGGTAACTAACGATCCAAGAATTCGTCGTAACAGCATTTGCTCGCGATGAGGAGAATGTTATACAGAATGTTTCACCGTCCCTCGACTACGATTCCAACAATGAATTTCGCAAGACTAATTAATTCCTCGGGCATAGCGCTTATCACGGGCAGAATTCCATTCACGATTTTTCACAGTCGGCAACCCACGAGGCAAAATCATAAAAATAATTCAGCTCGTTCTCGAATTCCGCAAGAATGTTTCTTCGCAGGAAATTCTGAACTCGTAAACTCAATTTTCGCGGAAGTTCGCGTAACCGGCAGAAATTTCCCTTAGGCTGCCTTACAACGAATCTTCCAAAGAATGAATCTCTAAAAATAATTAATTAACTCTCGCAGCAAGGAGAAATTTTTCTGAGAGTCCCGAGCCGGCCGGGTAATCCGAAGCCATCAGCTGGATTTGTGCGAAGTTCTCGCGCAAGAGAACCCAGAGACGGCCCAGTTGCTAGAATAACCTGGCACGTAGGCGAAGGGAAAACAAACAGCGGGCAAAAGCTTTCGCAAAGCTGGGCTCTTGCTTGACTCTAATCACCCCGGCGAAAACAAGCCCGCGAGCCCTCAGTAGGTCGTGCCTAGGTATCCGAGGTCGGCTAACGAGCGTTAATCACAAACCAGCGAGAAAGAGCAAATGAGAGAGAGAGAGAGAGAGAGAGAGAGAGAGAGAGCCATGATCGTAGGACAGGTCCAACGAACCCGGCAATCGGGTGAGCCATCAATTTTTCTTCAGGACACAGCAGGCCTTTCTGTGTAAAGGGACACTCTGCCCTGGACTCTCGAGTTGCGGAATTGTCGGTTGTGCTCCCAGGGCAATTCGGGGTGCCACCCAACCCCTAAACCCACTCTTTGCAACCCTGGTTTGTTTTCCTGTCTCCCTCGTCCAGGGGATACGAGTTTTGTAATTAAAGCGGCGACCCCCACGGTCCGACGCGTTTGACAATCCGAATGCGAACACTTCAAAGACAGATCGCGCGATTTTATATCACCTTTCATGCCCGACGCGATCAAACAGACCACGATACAACCCTGCCACGGCTCTGTGATGCTCTGCCCGTTACCGTTCTCCTCTCTTGCCCTCGTGTTTCTCCGCCTCTTCACTGTATCGAACAAAACTCGTCGCTTGTTAGCTCATATTTTTCGCTCTAACCGGGTGACGAAGCTTTATGTGGTTCAGATTGGAGGAATGGCAATAATCCTTCTCTAACACCAAGTTTACGGAGCACCAAAACTGACTATTTTCAATTATTTATAAGAATACCGAGACTATGTGTCTCGAGAAATACGATTATTAATATAAGTAACGAGAGTAATTAGTTCAGTAAAACCGAGGTGTAACTGAACCAAAGGAATATTACACCGCACAGAAGCTTTTGATCTCGTATGATTTACGGTTACGTAGTCTAGTGACTATAAGTTACTCCCGACAGCTAGTTTCAGTTGTCGAGTTAAATAATAGACAGTTTCAAGATTGACTAGCGTCATTATCTTGTAGAACGATCGATGATCATCGTTTTAACAATTTCGCTCGATGTAGAGAGGCTCGAATCGATCGTGGAACCAATGATTTATAAAAATAACGAGACTAATTAACTGAATAAAATCGAATAATAACTGAACCAAAGGAATGTCATTAAAATAGTATTGCACCACATGGAAGCTTTTGATCTCGTATGATTTGCTGTTACGTAGTCTGGCGACAGTATAAATCACTCCCAACAGCTAGTTTCAGCTGTCGTGTTAAATGACAGATAATTTCAACATTGACTAGCGTCATTATCGTGTAGAACGATCGAGAATCATCGTTTTAACAATTGCGCTCGAATCGATCGTGGAATCTGTGATTTATAAAAATAACGAATATGTGTCTCGAGAAATACGATTATTTATAAAAGTACCGAGACTAATTAACTGAATAAAATCGAATAGTAACTGAACCAAAGCAATGTTATTAAAATAGAATCCACCGCACTGAATCTTTTGATCTCGTATGATTTACGGTTACGTAGTCTGGCGACAGTATACATCACTCCCAACAGCTAGTTTCAGCTGTCGTGTTAAATGACAGACAATTTCAACATTGACTAGCGTCATTATCGTGTAGAACGATCGAGGTTCATCGTTTTAACAATTGCGCTCGATGTACAGAGGCTCGAATCGATCGCGGAATCAATGATTTATAAAAATACCGAATATGTGTCTCGAGAAATACGATTATTTATAAAAGTACCGAGACTAATTAACTGAATAAAATCGAATAGTAACTGAACCAAAGCAATGTTATTAAAATAGAATCCACCGCACTGAATCTTTTGATCTCGTATGATTTACGGTTACGTAGTCTGGCGACAGTATAAATCACTCCCAACAGCTAGTTTCAGCTGTCGTGTTAAATGACAGACAATTTCAACATTGACTAGCGTCATTATCGTGTAGAACGATCGAGGTTCATCGTTTTAACAATTGCGCTCGATGTACAGAGGCTCGAATCGATCGCGGAATCAATGAAACAGGCCAAGGCGTCGCGCGTTCCGGCGCTATAGTCCGTCGATCATGGCAGTTAAGGGAACGCCGGCGCTTGTAGCCGGTGTGTATCGCGTGCCGCGTGCGGCGACGGAAGTGGCATCGCGGCCCTCTCGCGCACCTGTGCTAGAGCCAGTATGCGAGGGCCGATTAGAAAGTAGGCTTCACCGGTAACCGCAAGCGCCGGCCCATCACTTATGCAACAGGCCGCGAAACTGGAGCGAGTTGAATTCTTGATGGCCGTCCGCCCGCGCCTGTCATCTTTCTTACCGCGAGCATATCGAGACCTCTCACGCAGCCAATTCCGTGTATGTTCGAAATCGAACTGAACCCGAACTCGATGCCGGGCGCCACTTACGTCCCACTGAATCATGCATCGGCCAATCAATTGGTCGGCGCTCGCCCGCGCGCGCGCGCGCCCCCTTTCCAGCCGTATCGATGCGAGGGAATGTTTTAGTTATTGCTCTAGGTCGATGCCCGAGCCCACTCACCTCTGCCAGAGACGTCTGGGTTATTATGCGAGGACCTAACCTGTCGGCAAAGGTCGCCGTTAAATCTGTGGTTGCAAGGAGAAGCACAGTTCACGCCAGAATTTCAAAAAATCTTAGTTTATGCATTGATGGAGAGTTAGAGTATAGGATTTACGTATTTACCAGAGAAAAAGTCATGAAATAAATTCGAGAAGCTCAGAAAGTAATGCTATTTAATCCTTACGTAGTCGAACAAAATGTGAAGCGGCCTGCGCTGGTCAATTTATGGCAGGGACAGTTTCATTGCGTTCGGGGACCGGTACGTGACTTTTGGTAGTCTGGCCACGGCACTGGGTCTGTCAGCGTCATTAACTTGCCGTCCGTATCCGGGTACCCTCGAAGAAATCCCTTGCCGTAAAATGGTTAAATTGCTATTTTTCCATGGTCATAGCTGCTGGGGTCCCAGGGCTGCAATACACATGTTGCGACCCAAGGAATGGTCGCCAAATGTGTGCAACCGTGACAGCCTTGGGCCAAGCAATTTAATTGCATTCGGCACCCCCAAGTCAAAAAGGTAGGGATGACACCCCAAGAACTTGGGGACTACGAAGGAGGTGGGGGTGTCCAAGAAGTGGGGATGGCCGAGCCGCCATTTCTTGTCTTCCTTTTTTTTTTCGCCAGATCTTCGCTAGACGCGACTCCGGTCACTACTTGAAATAGCAACGCGCTCTAATCTTGTACATAGCTGAAATATATAGTTAAGGGCAGTTTTTGTGTTTGTTTCCTTCCAAGTGGGAAGGTGGTCCTTCAGCATTTAGTTATTTTAGTCGGCACACCTAGTGCAATCACCTCAAGGTCCGAAAGATCGTAAGATCTGCCGCGGGCAAGAAACAAAATGTATGGATTATTTAAAACCTCTGAGAAGAATTTTCTAATATTTTTTAGAGGAACATTAATGAATTATTGAAAGAAATACGGTAAATTAGTACCTGGGTATCCGGTTCACTATACAAGGGTTAACAAATGTCCTAGATATGTGAAAGAATTAATAATCAAAATTTTAAATGGCAATATCTCGGAAGTGAAGGTACACGACATGAAATATCCGCGAGCTTTCAAAACTTGGTGTTGCATTAGGACGTGTGAAACTCTCGTTAAATGATGTGCTAATTTATACAGGGTGGTTCACGCAGTTATAATTTTTAATTAGTCGTCCCGAGCCATCGTCTTATATCGAAAGAAGGAAGTACGAAGCCATATCAAATGCATTACCGTACCTTTTCGTAAACGAGAATCGAATGAAATCATTCTGTGATAATCGGCAGATTCTAACCAAAATCTGTTTCTGTTTTCAGGTAAGGAGATGCCACGGCGCTATCGATAGGAGTCGCGATTAGGTAAGAACGGGCTGGCAGGCCCGCTTAATGATCATTAAAGTGGCGGCTGTCGCGCGAAACGTTCGCCGCTGCAGCTGGCCGCCATCTGCGCCGTAATTAGTAGGTAAACGTCCCTATAAATTTTCCGGCTACGAGCCGTCCGTCGGCTAATAACGAAAAAAGCGCGGGGGCCCGGAAAAACCGGGGGAAAACATGTCGGGAAAAATTTCAGGGATCGTTAAGCGTCGGATCAGGGGATTGTAGGGGGTTGTACGGGGATTGTTGGACAGCGAGTGAATGGTTTGGGGTTGAAGAAGACTGGTCAGAGAGCATCGTCGGTTCTCCTCGAGGTCGATATCGTCGGCGACCTTCTCGATTGTTTGTTTATCGTTGAACTCGAGAGGGTTTCGCTGGTTCTGGCAGCCGCGAAGTTATCATCGTTCCTCGAGAGGATAGATTCTCATCCCCTTGGAAAATACGAGCTGTGCTTCCACAGCCGGACACAGTTTCGGCGCCGCGCCTTAATAAATAACAAGAACGGCTGTCTAATATTTTGAAAGAAATCAAAGTTTCAACGGATCCAGTTCGGCACGTTTGAAGTTGCTGTCCGACATTCACGAGTACCGCTTCTTCTCCGCCACGACTTCCTTCGGTTCGGAGGCTCGGGAAAAATCAATTTCAATGTGTTGGCATCCTTGGTTATCCCTGTTAGCATACGCGAGCGTCGCAGCGCTTTGTTCGGACTGAAATATTCATTTTTGTGATTGGTTATTTTGATTTGGGCTTGTTGAGGAGGTAGGAACTTTTATTTTTACATCTGGGGACGAAACTACTGCTTCCTTTGAATCGAGAGAAGTACTCTAAGCATTGTTTCCAAATTGATTACACCGTTACAAACATTTCTGGGACTGATATTAATCGCACATCGCGTTAAAAATTCTTCCCGCAAGCAGCGACTAGCAGCAGCGGAAAATTAAAAGAAAGAGAAAAATGGAATGCGCAAGCTTTCCCAGCGCGGTAATTAGAAAAGGGGCGCGCGCACGAGGAAGTTCTTAATCTGCGAGAAGAGGGGCGCATCAGGTTGGGCCCGGTGGTCAGATTAATCCGCGAGATAGGTCCCGGTGACGACGTTAGAGTCTGCTACTTTTTCTGTCGGGCCTTTCGCCGGACTCCACACACGGCTGGTATCAGCATGATCTTAATTCAAAGCATGACCGCGACCCTACCGTGGCGCTCGTCCCGCGGTCCCCCTCCTTGCTCTTACCGGGGGCCGTGACAAATAGCTTTTAATTTCTCGCCACTGTTTACCCAAGCTACTCCCGAATTAATTGCCCGTTACCCGGCTTCCGGACGTTATCTTATCGCCGGCCACTTAAACAGCCCCTACCTGGCTTGTCGGCCCGCGAACAGCCCCTACGACCCTACCGAGGTGTGCGGGGGGGGTGGATCGGAGGGGATGCGGCAGATCTAAACCGATGATTATGAATGCAGACCGCTGTGCAAGCCTCTTCGGCGAAACGGAAGCCTCGAGCCGCTATTTGCTGGAGCCACTGACTAGCTGCGATCGCCGAGTATGGCTGCGAGTATCTCTGCTGGGGATTGGAGATGCGAGAACTTCAAGTTTCTTGGAGAATTTTGCGGGTCTGATGGACTGTGGTGTTGGTAACAGACTGTTCCGATTGTGAGTTGTTCTGCGGAGGACGTGGAATGGTCTGGGAGGACGTGAACAATGTTGGTAGGTCGAATTAAGACGCGTTGAGAAACATTGGAATTTTATGCAGACGATTAAAGCGACTACTTTCTTCCGCTGAGAAGGCCGCTTAATAAGATGGATGTGTAATAACAGCGGTTTCACTCGAAGAACATCATACATCGAGGAGAATGTGAACAGTGCTGAGAGATGGATCGAGGAGTATTAAGGAACATTGGAGTTTTATGCAGAATTTTAGGGATACAGGAGTTACAAGGAAATTGATTTCTTCTGTTCGGAAGTTTAATAAAAGGATGAATGTATAATGTGGTCGTTTCGCTTCGTATATTCGTCCGGGAGATTGTGAACAGCTCTGAGAGATTCCTCTGTGTTAAGTAGATTGTAAACGTTTTACAGAATATTTATACAATTGTAATGTACACTTGTCTCGCTGAGGGGATCTTGTGCGCCAGAATGTTGTGAGATTATGAGGAGGTGGGCAACGCGTTAGAAAAGACACGTTAGTTCAACAAGCGCGCGAATAATGCCTTCTTAAATGAAACTGAAACGAGCGCTCCGCGAAACAAGTGCACACGCGAACAGCATCCAGACGAAAGAGAATTCGTAACACAATCACAGCATACCAAACATACAGAAAGGCACACACATATCGCTTCGCATCAAAAACACGGTCGCGTTTCCAACAAATGTGAACACTTACAACATTTTCATTTGATCGCAACTGTATATTAAACAACGAAATAAATACGTATGTAAAATATGTGCCAGGAAATGAACGCAGACAATTTTCGTCGGCAACAAGAAACAGTAATCATGGGAGCTCGGCAGACGTTCATCTAATCGTTGAAACGAAAGAACTTTTCGCCCCAAAATTCGGCAAACTCTGTGCGCGAAATTCGGATCATTTACACGAACAACAGCGGACCGAATTCCCGGAGTGCCATTTGTTTCCCAGCTCCTTTCACAATTGTCAGAACAGCGGGGGAGCAGCCGGCCGGTCCGCGTCATTACCGAATTTACTGTTTGCAAGCGGAACTCCCGGGGAATGCGCCCGTGGAATTCGCCTCTGGACAGTCCAATCCTGCAGGCTTTATTACGGCGTGCCTCCCGGTCCCCGGAGTGCGAAAACGTGCGATCGTGTGTCTAAGATCAGGACAAACCGGGACAAACCTGGACAGAACGTTCGTAAAAATTGTCGATTCAAACGATTCCTACGTCGATAAGTTCAAACTACTCCTCTCGAGCAGCTATGCACGTCATTTAATCTCGTTTCTTACAGTTTTTTCTGCCTTATAATAGTTTACGTGGTTTTAATGAAAATTGCATTTGATCAAATATTGACAAGAGGAGACCCAGCTCCGATCGCCATTGAAATATGTTATCAAGATCAACATTCTGAGCAACTTTTCCAGAATAAAAAGATTTAACGCACCCGCGTATTGGTTTCAGCTTAATCAAATAATTAAGAGAAGAAAGAATTTTTTATTTCGCTCCTGTGTCTTGTAATCTATGCAAACATTTATTTTCCATAAAGAACCGTAGGCTACTAAGTTTTATATGAGGTGTTATATTCAATGGAAATATTCTAGGTCGGCAAGGATGTGTATTTTTCGAGTTAAAATAGCTCCGAGTGCAAGTGGTTAATTATTACCGTTTTGTGGTAGCTTGTAGGAGGATGAAGTGTACTTGAAATCTAAATTTAACGAAACTTTTATCCAATTATCTTCAAAACTAAAACCGAGCGACGGCTACATGTTCGGAACGTTGACCTAGACATCATACGTGAAGATCCTTCTATAATTACCTGATCGTTTTATATTTACCTGATCCTTCTAGGATGTTTCTGTCCACGGTTTATATTCAGCCGCTCCCATAATCGAGACTCGAAGACGGATTTAAAGTGCAGAAAGTGACGATTCCGTGCATAAAGATCGGCCCCCAGGTTGTGGGGTAGGGGGCAGAGCAACGTGACCGTAATTTCGATGCTGGATATACGCGTTATGAAAGTTAGGTTCTGCCCGAAACTCTCTTTCTCCCCGTGCTTTCTGACCCGAATTAAAAATAGTTGTTGCCGGCAAGGCCGAAGACAAGCGGTTCCGGTCTTCTTTTTCGCCTCACGATATCGGACGGAACTCCGCGGAATTCTGCTCGCGGACTACGAAAGAAAATGGAAGAACGAGCAAGCCGGACGACCGAGCACAATGTTGCGCGAATTACTCGGAATTAACTTCCTGGCTCCGGCAAGGAAGTATAGTTAGTATTCGTATTATGCGGCCGGACGCGTTCACCGCAACCCCCCCGTTCATTTTGCTTTATACGTATTCGTATATATATATCGCGGAGGATGTTTACGCTAATTCGCATTTTTATGGGGTAATTGAAGTATACTTTCCCACGTACGCGGTTTAGTGTTTCGCCACCGTCTGCGTCCGCGCGAATATTTTCGCCGTTAAGTAGTATGACTCGACGCTTTGTCAGACATCGCTGTTTCCTTTTACTACGAGCTTGTAGTCCGATGTTTAGCTGCTCGGCGTTAATTAATATTCTCGTGCGAGCCGCGGGAATATTTTCGGCTAATTAGAGTTCTGTCAGCAGTGATTTTTTTTTCGGCGCTGCCAGTAGAAAATTGTTCTAAAGGGATATTTTCATACGGATGAACGGGATTCTTTTTCTGCGGTGATGGGAACGGGTAACCGTGGTGAATATACGCGAGCGCTTTTGTTCGTCTTACGGCTGAGAAAAGCTGTTAATGAAAGTGTAAAATGTTCGCAGTGTTGATACTTCTGTGGGTTTATTAGCCAGTGGTGTTAGAGGAATATCTTTATCAACTTGTTTCTACAGAAACAATAAATAATTCACTCGAGCTTGCTTTTAATCCTGCGTGATTGTGCTTGACACCATAGTTATTCTATTTCATCCTTGGAACACAGAATAATCAGAATACAGGATTCAGTCTGACGCAACGACATTTGGTCGTATTCCTTAAAAAATCGTCGAATGCCATAACGTACAAGAGCAAGTATTATTTTATGCAGCACGGTGCAACCTGCAATCGTAAACGCGCGAAACGTCGGGCTGCATCCGTCTGATCGTATGCATAATCGTTCTACTGCAGGCAGACCATCACCGACAGGTGCAATTCGAGCGCTCGGCGAGGTAATCCGAAATTCGACAACAATTCGGCCTCGGACTGCGGCACGGTCGAAAATTTCGTGGCTGGATGTCTGACCAGGCGCGTAATCGTTCTACTTGCTCGTAGCCGGGAGGTGGGAGATTCAAAACGCACCCGTCGGGACAGCTGCACGGCTCGAAACGCGCGTCGAAACCGAGGGCGTCTGACCAGGCAGGCAATCATTCTACTTGTTCGTCAGTCGTACCGAAAATTTAAAATACTCGCTTCTGCTCGGAACCGGGGCTTCGAATGCCGTCAACGATTTCACTGTGAAGCCACCGGTCCGAAATTGGATGTGTCTGACCAGACACGCAATCATTCTACTTAACCGACGTTCAAACGCGCGAAGAGAGATGGAAGTAGAGAGGAAGGGCTGGAGAAGCAATGTCTCTCGCGCATCGAAAGTTTACCGTTTAGCGTTCCACGATAAATCATTGTTGCGCGAAGCCAGCGTTGTCTGGCCGGGCAGGTGATCATTCTACTGGCTCGGGGCGTAAGTAGCAGTAGAAAATAGTAGCAACGTTTAGACCGGACGACGTAGAGGTCCCGTGTAAGCCGGCCGGGTTACCTACGGTCACCGTTACAACCATTAAACCCGTTCTGACCCCCCCAGCGCAGCGAGAAAATTGCCGATAATTCGCCCAGCTTACACGAGACCGGACTACCCGGCCCGATTCCTGACGAAGGGAACAACCAGCCGTCTGGTTTACACCAGGGCTGACTTAATTCCTCCTATAATGCCAGGCTAGGCTCGGTTCTGTGATTTTTACGGCGCCGTCTGTTATCCCGATGACTGCGTTCCCCGTGACAACTGAAAGCTGTGCTCAAATAGGGGAATTTTCCTTCTAACTATTTTATTTTCGATACTACACGTATTTTGATGAATTTTGTGTTAACAATAACTTATATTTTAACTACGACGACTGTACAAAAATTGTGGCTCATGCGAGAACAGACTGAAGACTAGAACGGAAAGATGCTTTTTAAGGAATGTGAAAATTGTGGCAGAGGTGGTAAGAGAATAGTGGGGGAAAATTGGGGTGAGTTGTAGAAGTGGTCCAGACGATGTCTTAAACTGTTAATGTTTCTGGTACCGGATAGAGCCTTCGACTCAGACTAATTTATTTCCTCTAGTCGGGTGGTCAAAGTCTTCGAGACTTGGTGTGAAACTCTAGAAACAATTCCGTGAGCCTCGTATTTACTGTTTCAACAAAATTTCTAAGTGTTCTTAATGTTATCGATCGTAAGATTGTTAAAACAGAATTTATAAAATTGCTTTATCGTGTTTAATTGATCGAACCGTTGCGCCGAAATCATTGATACTTTATCTGTTTTAAGAATTTCTAAAATTCAAGAAAGTACAACTCGGAAGAAATAGAGCCAAACCTGTTTATCCATCGTGCAAACTCACTTTCATTTTGCACCTCGAATTTCCCACGCACTCAGCCCATCGCAGACGATCAACACGTAAGAAAGCTAGCTTGCCACGCGGCATGAACGCGCGTAAAGGCGTGCATCGCCAATAAATCAGCTTGATAGGAGCATCGGTTAAGTCGTATCGATCGTGAGGCGCAGGAGCATCGACATTTAATAATGCACGCTCGGCTTCAATATTCAAATTACGGTTGCCGAGATGAAAGGGGCCCTGGTCGTTCGTCGAACACTGTAACAACCATGCTGGTTTTTGCGTCGTCGTCGCTACATCGACGTCAACGTCGACGACGGAACATTTGGCCGTGCCGCTCGGCCTCGCTCGGCCACCCGAAACCATCTTTTCGCTTTGTTTAATATGCTAATGGTTATTAAACAAGTGTTTCCCCGCACGTTAACGTGATATGAAATTCGTTACACGGGGCTCGGGGGCCGGCGGCCACCAAAGAGATGTCGACTGCGCCGGCAATATTAAATTAGCATAATACTAATAACGCCGGGGCCGGGGAACGCACGCGTGCGTCCGCCCCCATTATATTCCGAGTACTAGGAATGTCTTGGAACGTGTTCTCCAGCGCAAACTGCCGAAACAGGGTTGTTTAGCATTTTAGTGTCTCGTCTCTCTTGTTCCCTACCCCTTCCCCCTCAATCCCCGCCCGCTTAATTGCTTTTTAATTGTTCCCATTGTTTTTTCATCGTGTTCTATCCACTTTCTTCGCGATTCCATTAGCTGCTACGAATTATATAGCACGATCACGAAATTTCTGGAACTTCCAGGATCTTTCTGTTGATGATGCAAGGAGATACGATCTTGAGACTCCTTTGCGTCGTTTAGCTATGTAATTCCGTTGATGAGAATTGTCAAGCACAGTTTTAACAGCGCTTTCGACATCTTCGGAAGCTCGCGACTCGGACGATCGATACCCCATCAAAGAATCGTTTAGCACGCGCGTTCTCTTAGCTGCAGGCATTAAAGGTCTGCAGGAAGATAGATTTTTTTGTTCTGTTCGCCGCGCAGAATAGTTAACAATGAACCCTGTGGCGCGAGGACAGTCGGAGGGAAAGGCTCTCGCAGGGGCGGCGCGTCTCGTGGCCGGCCGTTTAAATTCCCGTCTGAATCGAAACGAGATGATCTTTTTATTCGATTCAATTTCCGTGGGGCCGTGGTGACCGTGAATCCTCGGCGGAAACGTGCTCCGTGCGTCAATCGAGCCCGGCCCGAAGGACGAGGGAGTTTTATTAAGCCGGCTGATAATTATCGGACGAAGTAGGTCGGGACCCCATCGAACGACCAGAGCGACGGACAAAAAGAATAACGATCGGGTCGATCGGCGAACGGGGCATCGTCTGCCGGCTGTTCGTTATCGGGGCCGAGTAGCGATTAACTTCTTAATTGGTGAACTTTTTTAATTTCTTTCGATTTTTGCCCTCCGGCACGCCGCGCGCCGTTCAAGAATCTCCTCGCCTGCGCACCGGCAGGGAAAAAAATATAAGCGAATTTCCCCTAAGCGAAATACGAAATTTATTGCTCGTTATTAATGACGGAACTGGCCTGCGGCTCGGAATCGACCGATCCGGATTTTTCAGTCGAAATTTACTCGCGAATTGTGCAGCTCTCTCCGTCGGAAAATTGTTAAACAAAGTTTACACGCTCACCGTGCGATTAAACTTGCGCGGAAACGTTTAATCAATCGAACCGCTTGCTGTTCCTACAAGATGTCCAAAAAGATTCGATATCTGTTTAGTGATTTTTCACGGATCTCTATAAATATCGTGAAATTCAGAATATATAAAATATTGACGAGGAAACAAGCATTGCGGTGCTTGTAATTCTTGTATGGTATTAAAAGCGAGCTAGTATTTAGTTTATAAACTGAATTCCTTTGATCTACGTGTTACGTGGAAATCGAAAATGTACGGAATACGAGGCGGAAGAGATGAAACGTGAAATTTCGTATTTTTATAAGAAATTAATGTTTGTATTAATTTGGTTAACTGTTTCCTTTGAGGTTCGCGAGTGCTGATAGAATGAGTTCGGATATGTAGAAAATAATACTAGTCGGAAAGGATGCGAAGCATGGAATTTTTCTAAGATATTAAAAAGAGCTAGTATATTCGTTTTACTACCTGCCTATGCATCCCCTTTGGCTTTCGCGAAGCACAAAGTCGAAAATATACAAAATGCAACTCGGCGAAGATGAAACGTAAAGCTTTCAATTTGTCTAGAAAATTTGTAACGACTGTGTAGCTACTCTGTAGTTTTATGAATTCTACTAACTGTAAAATCGAAAATGTACAAAGTACAAAATGCTGAGTCGGGAGAGATGGAATGCGAAGCTTGCAATTTTTACGAGAACTTGAAAGCGACAAGCTTCGACGGTACATTTAATATTTATTCTGCTTACTGAAAAATTGAATCGAGTCGAAATTATGCAAAACAACGCTCGGAAGAGGTAAATTTAAGACTTGCAATTGTTATAAGATACTCAAAATGGTTGACCTCGATAGCTCAGAAATTCTGTCATCTATTCATGAACCAGAAGATCGATTAAAATCGAGAATTAGCGAAACGCCAGTGGCAAGAAAAATATACGACTAAAAAGCAGATTGCATTTTGGGGCGAACAGGATTGAAATTTTTGAGCATGGCGAACTCATGCTGGACTTACGGGTCGCGTGCATAAAAAGCTAGGGTAAAAAGAGCAATTTTCTCCGAGGTTCTTTGCTTGAATAAACTACATTCTTGTGGAAGCCAGTTCAGCCGTTGGTTAATTATTTAAAGAGTTGGTAGCGGCGTTTATCTGGCCTCGTTACCGGTCGCAGGAATATTTAAATTCAATTACCGTGGTCAATACGAACAATTAAAAGACATAATCCGCGACGATGGCGGAACGGTCAGCAGTTCCTGCCCCCGTTTAGTTTAATTTTTAAAGGCCCTCTGGAAAAAGGGTCTCTAATGAAATTTCCAGCCGGTAATTCCCGCGGAAAATACGCCGCTATTTTTCACGCTGGCCGCGGAAGCAAAATTGTGCCCCGGGATTCCCGGTCGCCGCGTAATTTCGACCGACTAACGACTCGAACGCGAGACACTCTCGGTGAACGCGACCAGCAACAAGCTTTCACACGCCGGTTGTCGAAATTTTTTTCGGCAAGGATTTTTCAACGCGAGAACCACTCCCACGCGGTTTTTAATTTCGTTTGGCTCCGCCTCCCCGCCGTTCTTAATGCACTAGAGTAATTGGCCGTGCTTTTAGAGCGGACACTGTGCGTCAACAATTTTCACCGATCTCCCCGTTCATCCCTAAAGTCGTTGCGAAACTTCGATAGCTCGAAGGCTAGTCTGAAATATTAATCGCTCAAGAGTTGAAGAATTTTTACGCTCGCTCCAGCCTGGAATTCGAGAAGCTTTCGGGACGGGAACTAATAGAAACTAACGGATATTAATGGACTTCTTTCTCTGACAAGTTGGAAGACTGTCTCTTTAGTATTCTGCGTGTGCGTGTTTCATTTCGTTTGATTGATGGTGGAAATTGTAGACTGTTTTCTAGTGTCTTCGATCGAGGCCAAAGTTTCTGCTGTATAAAAGAATTCGTAAAGAATTATATATTTCTTGTAGAAATTTACGGAGTACAGTATTCATATTTATCCAGCAGCAACAGGCAGACCCAAACGTCGTTCATGATTTTTGTCAGAATTTACCAAACAAAGTGAAACATAATTTCAAAAAAAAAAAAAATTCACAATATCAAGATGCAGCCGCCCGTTCCCATATTTTTCGAGGACATTGTTATCGATCACGGTTATTTATGTAGCGCGATACACGGTCGATGGTCACATATTATTGTTAATAATGTTCAATACATAGCCGCGGTTCGACACAGGTGAAGTTTCGATGCGTCAGGTTCGTGCACAGAGGTATCGAGTGAGAGAAGCGGGGGGCTTCTGTACAGAGGACAGAGGGGTCCGCGCCGTTTGAATATTCACCGAAATTCGGTTTACATCCGGCGCGACGGGCGAACCCCTTTAATTAGCGGCGCCTCGCCGGAAGATCTAGAATAACGATTCAGCGATCGCGGACACACCGGTTCGTTCCACCGCGGCGGCTGCGAGAATGATTATAACTCGGCGGGCAACTTCTCGCATATTCATAGAAACGTTGCGACGCGATTTACGAGCGGTTAATGCATTTGACTCGCGCTGGCTCCAGCGAAAGAAGAACGATATCCGGAAGTGCTTCCATCCCCCCACCCCTCTCTCTTCCTCTCTCCCTCTCTCTCTCTCTTTCTCTCTCTGATCCTCCTCCGTTCCCCCTCTTAGTTATTTAAATCCGACATTAGAGCGTTTTGCCGCCGACTAATTACGGCCCGCGGACCCTTTAAACGTTTAATCGGCAATTCGCTCGGAATTACGCTCTCGCGGGAATATATTTTATCGTTTTATGTTTACGTTCTCCCGAGCTGCAAGTAGAATGATTACGCGCTCGGCCAGACAATCGTTGCCGCCGCCGCTGGCCGGATTAGTGCCGCTCTTCGAGGCGAAACACTGTGTCGTAAAATTTTACAGGCTCGGATGGCTTTCCGTAGAGTTTCGGTTCACAGCTAGTAGAATATTCCGCCGATAGTCAGGCATAATGAACCGCTTTCAGTTTGATAGTCGGCCCAATTAGTGTCTCATTAGTGGGTTTCGGTAGAATGGTCCGCGATTGGTCAGGCATTGACTATGTTGATTAGTTTCGGCCTTGCAAAGATTTGCTCCCAGTAGAATTGTCGTATGCTTGATCAGACAATGGTTAAACTCAAGAAAATTTCAGGCGGGGAGGTGTAGCTCGTCAAAGTTAATAGTGGATGCACTGATGAATTTATTGCATTTTTTGCATGTTCGTGTTTGGATCTAGAGCAAGCATTCGTTGATTAGTATCAGCCTTGTAAAGATGCACACGCAGTAGAATTGTCGTATCTTGATCAGACAATGGTTAAAATCAAGAAAATTTCAGGCGGAGATGTAGCTCGTCAAAATTAATAGTGGATTCACTGATGAATTTATTGCATTTTTGAATTCCATTTTAGAATGAATAATTTACCTGTCCGATGTTCGTGTTTGGATCTAGAGCAAGCGTTCGTTGATTAGTTTCGGCTTGCAAAGATGCACGCCCAGTAGAATTGTCCTATGCTTGATCAGACAATGGTTAAATTCAAGAAAATTTCAGGCGGAGGTGTAGCTCGTCAAAATTAATAGTGGATGCACTGATTAATTTATTGCATTTTTTAATTCCATTTTAGAATGAATAATATACCTGTCCGATGTTCATGGTTCAGTCTAGAGTAAACGTTCGTTGATTAGTTTCAGCCTTGCAAGGATGCACACGCAGTAGAATTGTCGTATCTTGATCAGACAATGGTTAAAATCAAGAAAATTTCAGGCGGAGATGTAGCTCGTCAAAATTAATAGTGGATTCACTGATGAATTTATTGCATTTTTGAATTCCATTTTAGAATGAATAATTTACCTGTCCGATGTTCGTGTTTGGATCTAGAGCAAGCGTTCGTTGATTAGTTTCGGCTTGCAAAGATGCACACGCAGTAGAATTGTCCTATGCTTGATCAGACAATGGTTAAATTCAAGAAAATTTCAGGCGGAGGTGTAGCTCGTCAAAATTAATGGTGGATGCACTGATTAATTTATTGCATTTTTTAATTCCATTTTGGAATGAATAACCTACCAGTTGTTCGTGGTTCGGTCTAGAGCAAACTTCCGTTGATTAACGTCTTCACCTTGAACTCTCGTGTTCGCTGATAACGTGTTTAGCCACACATTCGTTACCTTCGGATTAACGTGCTCCCACAGTGGAGTAACACATAGTTTTACAAGCATAAATGGCTCTACAGAGTTTCAGTTTAGAGCTAGTGGAATAACTCCGCGACAAGTCTGACATGTTCACCTCTGGCTCGTTTAGAACCATTAGTTCATTAATTAAAGTGTGAACAATAAGTGTGCTCCTTTTGCATTTGGTAAAGCAGCCCAGTGAGTAGTTGTGTATGGTTCATTCCAACGTTGATTGATAACTTCCGCTTTAACTACCTGTTCAGGTACGATAATGATCAGTAGATCATCCGCGTCTAAGAGTACTGTGTTTGTAAATTGTGTTCAGGTGACACTATAATTAACTTGATAGTATGGTAATAAAAAACACATAATAAAAATTGTGTCACGAGAAGTGGAAATAAATACGACAGTATTATATTCTTCCAATTACAAAATTGTTTAATATCATAAAAATTAAATAACTGATAAACTCATTTTTTTTAATTTTGACTCGGACCACTTTCATAATTATGGGCACATATCTTTGAAGCTATTACGACTTGCGACTTGAAATTTTACAGAGGCAATCTTAAAGGGTTAAATAATAAAAAATCTTGTCGAAAAAAAGTATTGAAAAATGTATTTTCACCAGGGAGAAAACGAAATTCCTATCTGGATGACGTTCTTTTTGGGAATTGACGCGTTCGCAGACTAACAAGTCTCCGGGAAATTAGGATGGAAGCCTCTGGTTCTCTATCTGTAGCGAGGAAGCGGCACGACCGTCAGCCACGGATGTCAGCTAACACGGAATTTCTAGTTCTCCGAGAGAGGTCTCGCGAGAGATCTCCCAGGGCTCTCACGTTTATGGCGACTCCGTTAAATTCGGTAGTAACGGTGCATTAGAGACACTTGCCGGCTCCCTTTTACGAGCCGACATATCCAGATAGATAGGAACAGAAGGTGGCAGGACAATGCCAAGAATTAACGCCACTCTGGCTCTCTTAGAGCCCTCCTTCGGGCGACGATCCTCCTCCTTCCCGAGTCCTC
Organism: Lasioglossum morio; assembly: GCA_916610235.2. NCBI lineage: Eukaryota > Metazoa > Arthropoda > Insecta > Hymenoptera > Halictidae > Lasioglossum > Lasioglossum morio. The sequence goes on from OU744326.1 coordinate 27,030,369, forward strand.
CGAATACCAACGACTCCCAGGATCCTCCTAATTTGCGAAATAAAATTATCCGGGGCGATATGTCTGATCTTATCAGTTGTAGATCCTTGGGGACACCGGCACTCGATTATTTGCACGGTCTAATGAATGATCTTTCAGCTTCTCCTTCGATCTTTCGCATAACTTTTGGTTAGCAAAATATTATATCCAATAATCACTAGTAGACCGCGGATCTGTATGCATTTATGGTTTCTGAACATTTTCAAAAAATGCTAGAATATAAAATATCAGGGAATTTAGTACGATTTTGATCTATTTTAAAATTATTACATGATTCCACTTTCTTACAATTCGCCTTAAAAAATTGCATGAACAATTCGCAGTCTAATTACTAGACCACGGATCTTTCAACAAAAATGTTTGCTTCTCTTTCAAGAAATAAGAGCACACAGAATTTTCATTCTCTCATTATTAATTTGAACAAGCAGCAACAAATGAATCGAAATCTGTCCATTGCTTTAAATTATGCATGCATAAAATTCACAATTATTATACAACTTAGTATACGATGCAGGCGTGCATGAACTGCACCGAAGAGCCGCATGCAAACATTGTCAACGAACACAAGCAAAATACCAACGTTGAAGAAACGGGATTTTATCGAACAGCCAGCAGTGTGAATTAAAACCGACGGCCCCTAAAAATGCATAAAGTGTTCTGCGCAAAAGTATCGCTTGACCATCGAGCTCGAACTGCATTTAATTACGGCTCGGCGTGGCACGATAAAACAAAATCGATCAACGAGGAACTCCTTTGCAGCTAATTCATCCATCGATGCGGAAATCGGAAAACGCGAGAACTCATTGCGTAGGTGCGGAGTTATCGCGTCCGAGCATAATTGCCGGTCAATTCCGTGACCGCGGGGTTGCAGAGTCCCGAAGAGTTCGACCGCCATGCAAACTAATTACGGCCGGATACAAAGGCACCGGCATAATGGCGATCGCTCGAAAATTAACAACGTTAGCCGCGGAAGTGGTCCGCTCGAATTATCTGCCGGTGTTCCATTAATTTATTGGAATAAATCCGCGGTGTGCCGGGTGGGGGAGAGCGGAGGTAAGCAGAGTGTTTCGACATGCCGCAGCAAAAGAATGCAATTTCATAAAAGTTATGTTGTATATTGAACAAATTTTCTATGAAAGTCTTAACCCTTCGCTGCATAGTGTACAATATCTGATACAGAAAACAAATCTGGTACTAAGAATGTGTTCTCTTACTATTCTAAATCATGTTTATTTTCCAGAAAATGTTGTTTGAATTTTTTAAAATATTTTTCCCTTAAACAAAACATAAAAACTGACCTTCTTTTTAATTTTTTCATCCCAATTGGAAAATTATGCAGTGAAGGGTTAAGTACATTGAATTCTTGACACGTGTTTAAAGTGTTTTATTGTCACGGAGAAAATCAATATATTTCTCACACTGTCGATAGGCGATCGACTCGCAGCGAAATATCAAATTTCTGTGAAAAACAAACGGGTGCAAAAGGGTTAAACGAGGAAAGGGTAAAATAGGGAAGGGGTGAAAGGTGGAGCGATCAATCGTTCGAGGGTGGAAATTGACGGCGTATCCGCGACGGAACGCCGCGACCGACGGATTATCCGAAAGGTAACCGTTCCCGCGAAACAAGACACGTAATACCGGTTCGGCCAAGCATTACCCGGGATCCGGATCGCATAATAATGTCCGCTCCATCGGATAAAGCCCCCGAATCCCATAGGCAACCGGCGAAGACCCTGCCGCATTGAAAAGCTCCCGTCTCTCCTAACTTTTAACGAGATTCCGCGAGTCACCCTGAAATATTTAACCCTTCTGCCGACCTGCGAGCCTGCCCCGGACCTGGACGTCGGGTTATATCCTTCCCGTTAATGCGACGGTTAAGCCGTCAGCTCCACCAGAAAGGACTCCTGCGGATCCAGCCAGGATTTCAGCAGAATCTCGCGAGACAGAATGAAATTTTAGGGTCGTTTCCGCTGACCTATGTGTCTGCTAATTCGCTGATCTTTCGTGGGTTTCCTTCGATCTAGCTTCGAATTTTGATTTTCGAAAAATTTACACGAGTTACTTTGCTCTTAAGCATTTTTCACGTCATTTATGCATGTACATACGTAGTGTCTGTCTAAAATCCTCAATTATTCTATTTCTTGCGAAGCTATATAAATAATATAATAATTTTAATGATATCGGCGCCAGGTTCGATCATAACCTTGTCTAGCCCGATCATAATTGATCAAACTTGGCGCCGATATCATTAAATTTATTATATATCTTAATTTCGATCGAGAAGAAGTTAACCTTTATATAAATAACGTCTTTCTTTACCTTGTTTTGTGTTTTGCTTAACGCGGAGACAGCAACAAATACAAATGCAATAAATACAATAAATACACTTTCATATCAATAATAAAAATTCACGAGATATTTCGTAGGTTGCACGACGAAATTATAGCGACAAGATATTTCATTCATTGCAGCGAAAGGGTAAAAATGTCCACGCTCGTGTGTAATGTTAGAATATAACATTTTTACGAGATCGAATCTGTTGAGCGCGTATCCACGGTTTCCAACATTAATTCGCCGGATTCGCGTGAACGTTATGCTAGTTGCGAGCGCTAGCCGGAATCTATGATTCCATGAATTCGCGTGGCTTCGCACGTGTCCAGGATTTAGCCATGTAATTTCATTCGGTACGCGGGTATCTGTGTGTACAGTGGTGCCAATAATTTCATCACCCACTTGTGTATACATATCGAAATAATCCACAGATTATACGAAGAGCTTAATACCTGCACGAAAAGCGTGAAAGAAAATTATTTCGGAAACTAGTCGCCATAAGAATATCCCGGGCACGGTGCATTCCCTCGCGATCTACATTGCCGAGCACTAAAGAGCCAGTGTCCCGGCAGCAAATAAAGCGTGGCTGCGAATAAAAGGTGTCGGCGCACGAGAAATAAGGTCGCCGGCGTAGAACTGAAGGCAGCCAGGCAGCGGAGAAAGACCGAGTATATATGGATAATCTAGGAAATATGAAATCGCTTCAAAATTGTCAGATCGTATGCAATAACGCGGCATTAGTGACGGCGGTAGCTAACGTCCAATAGTTCTCCAGCCTTGAGAACCTTTCTCCACACCGAATCCGCGGGTTCTCCATGCTTTAGAGGCGGCTTTAGTTTCGTCCCAGGGCCACGGCAAATATTGCGACAGCAGGAATCGGCAGTCGTGTGTTTATTTTGGCTTGTTACTTTTACTCTGTCGCTCCTCTCGCTTCGCCCCGGCACCGTTTCGATAGAGAACACCGGCACCCACCTCCGTGGGAGAAAAGTCAGACAGAGACGAGCCTTTCCTGCTTCTTCGCGACGTTTCTCACAGAGAATCGGACAAAATCCCGCGGATGCCGCCTCTAGACTGCATGCTACTTCTTCAATCTGGAAACGTTTTTCGGAGCGACGCACAGTGGGCCCGGAAACCCGGTTCTTCCGCCGAAAATTATTTTAACGTCGTCTTCGTTGAGATCGTCTAGACGCCAGCTGGAATATTGTGAAATCAAAACTATATGTCTGTGGTTGTAAGGAAAAATTTCGCATGTTACAATTTCAAAAATTTGAGTTTATGCATTCATTCAGCTGTACAGTATAGGATTTACGTATTTACTAGAACAAAGTTGTGATAAGAAATTCGAGAGGCTCAGAAAAATAATGCAGTTTAATCAATGTCCTCTGTTCAGAATTGGTGGCGAAAACTTGAAAACATTGAGAAGAATTCTTATAATGAATATATTTTTTTATGTTAATTTTTATAGTAAAATTGATTTAAGTTTTAATTAATTTAGATTTACAGCAGGGTTGATTACATTAAAATATATTTAAAATATCGGCATGACCGACGTGTCCCTAATATATTTCATATTCCATGTATTTAATCACAATCCATTTTCAGAAAATATATTAACAATTCTATTAGCCCCCTCGCGATCATCGCAGAAAATACCGCAGCATAATTACAAGCAAAATTGATTATTAATCCCGATAACCATTACTAACTTTATCAAATTTGCAGGATACTGAATACTGTACCGACGTACGTATATGTATGCACACCGATCACACAATGTTGAATTTCGAATCACAGAAGCCCCCAGTACCAGAATTTCTTTTCCCCACGACGACGACGCGACGTTCCAAATCAAAATATCGGAAACTAGAATGTAATCATGGGAAATCCTGTTACCTGTTCGATAGGTCCCCTGACCACGTTTCCTCTTTCTTCGTTACGTACCCACCCCTTCGATCTATCCTCTCTCGTCGCTAAAACGTCCAGCAAAGTCAACCGACGTAGCTTTCTTCGAAAAATTATTCCGAGTCCAGTAGAAGAGTTAAGTAATAAGTTTAGTAACTTTATCAAAGAATCATTCTAAAAAAACTTCTTCTCGCACATCAAAGTGTGTATAACGGTAGAACTACCAAGCACTAAACGCAATTGACATGCTTTGCCTTCTAATAATAACAATATTGCATTTATTTCGATTTCTGCTTCTGTTTAAATATGTACTTCAATATAAAAGTTTGCTCAAACAATTTTTCTAAATGAACAAATCACAGGAGTAAATCATTATGATCGTCCTTTGTAGATCTCGTGATAATAAAGATCTGTACATCAATTTCTCATTTGTTTCAATACATTCTCGCGAGAAATTCCGAAAATTATACTGTAGCATGTATAGAAAAATCCGGAATAAAATCAGACGAAAAGTTTCTAAAAACTTCTAGAAGCATAGTTTGTAGACGGTTGACGTGAGGTAGCGACGTAAGGGGAGCGCGCGAAAAGACGAATCGCGCTTAACAACCATGTTGTTGATTTTCACGTTCTAGGATAGCAACGAACGCATATAAATACAGGGTTCGTAGAGAGACTCGGCCTATTTGCTATTCCGAGAGAGAGGACGAGAATTTCCTGATTTTTCCTTGCGATGGCTACAATACAAATTTTTCATGTTGTAGAGTGGCTCTACCACCGGAAGGTGTCCAGAAAACAAAGTTACAGTTACAAAAGGGTTTATCGAAGACTCGTGGCAGCAGTAAAAAAAGTATTGTTTGGTCTCTATCATTTGGTCCGGGACGAGCTTGTTCGTTTTCGGTATCCAGTTTCGCGGATATTTTAATGTCGCGGCTGTTCGGTCGGTTTCGCGTTCGCGGTTGTAACAGGGTAGTCGGCGACGTCGCGTTAATTACAGCAATGAGAGACGTCCAACGTTTCTACGCGGGGGCGGAGTTATGGCACAATAAAGAGGCAGATGAAAGGCGAGGAAGGGACGGCGAGGCGGGTTGAATTATCGGCTGCTCGACCCGACAACGATTTCATCCTCCTCCTGCTCTCTTTCTCTTTACTTCTCTCACTATCTCTCTCGTTCTCGCTTCGAGAGCACAAAGTTAATGGCTCCATTGGTGTAATACGGGCATCGAGAGCGGAGCACGAGAGGCCCCGGTGTACGCAAAAGAATTTTGAAACGAGCACGCTGGACACGGCTGCCGTGAATCACCGGGACGGACACTCGTTTGTCCCCATTATCAGACTCCTGGCTATTCACCGTGCTATAATTGATCGCGCCGCGACGATGGCGGAAAAAAAAGATTGATGCATAATGCATCAGACGACCACCTACTTTTCGATCCCGATCGCAAAAACCCCTGCTTTCCTTTCTGCCGCCGACTACGCTGCCCACCATTTCAACCCCCGCGCCAGTGTAATCGAGACCTTTTCGGGACGATACTCTCTTTGTAAACCGATGCGACAATATTTGTCTGTGCACCATTCTAATTGTAGAAAAGAATGGTGACTATATAATTGATGAACACGAAACCTACCATCATCTGGTCAAAATGACCGGTTCCAGACTGTTTATTTTACTGTTTACTGTTTATTTTTGATACAATGAAAATAATTTCATATCTTTAGTGGAGCACGTATTACAATACAAGCTGCACAAACACTGAATAAAATCAATCTTCTCATTTTTATAAGGGAACATGTACCAGTTACTTTTAAGGCTCGGTAGGTTTTGTATTAAAGTAGCTGCATTCTTTAATATTTAACCATTGAATTTGTCTTTCATATCGGGCATGAACTTAAGCAAACATCTGATACAAATGCTATCGTCAATGGAAATAGAATTTTATTTGGCAACACTTTCTCCTTTGTCTATAAAAATTGGAAATTGCATAAACACTCGCAGTCTAGTCATGACTAGTTCGTACATTTCTGGATGGGAAACTAGAAAAGAAAATGTTGGCAATGAAGAGGAGAAAAAGCTCGCGGCCAAACAGATCTGTAATAGAGATTCAGGAAAACCGAAGGGTTGGAATGATCGTGGGATTGACGCGTAGGAAAAATTCAGGGGGTCTCGATGAAAAACGAAGAGGCACGGGAAAGTTTGAGCTGTGAGTCGATAACTGGAGGAATAGGGGTCGTAGAAAATGACGGGTAGGGAGAGAGCTTCTGAAACAAGGCAGAGTCGGTGGTAACAAACGGTACGAAACACAGAGGGGTGACGTTGGGGAAGAGAGTGAGAGAACCAGCAGTTCTCTCTCCGAGAGAGAGAGAGAGAGAAAGAGAAGCCGAGGGACGGGTAAGCGCGGCGTCGCGGACACGAAAGAGAAACGTTTGAGACTGGCGAAACAGGGAGCAGTAATTAACAATGCGAACTTAATTCATTAAGTCGAGGTCGGGGAAGCACGGAACGCGGAACTTCTTGACGTACTTTGCTCCCGCGTCCCGTCGCCAGAGACCCGACCATGGGAATTATACCTATTTTCGCGCCAACTTGCGCCTGACCCCCCCTCGCTGTTCCCGTACACCACCATAACCAGTTTCGTATCCGGCGCATCCGCATTGTCATCGTTCCATGGGTTCCGTCTCTTCTCCTGTGGCCCGTCTTTTCTCGTTCTCTCGCTTCGCAGGAGAGGAGACAGGATAAAGATGGAAACCCGGTGTGGCGGGACATCGAGTGAAAGAAAGAGAGACAGAAAGAGGGATCTCGAGAAAAAAAATTCTTGGAAAATCCGGTGCGAAGCCGAACAATTAGCCTCTGTCGTTCCCGGTCTAGTGGAACGCCGCGTGAATTCGGGATTACCAGCCGACAATGGAGACCTGGATAGAGGCTAGAGGCCACCGACGCGACGTAACCATTCGTTCCCCTCGTTAAACGAACATGTGTGTGTGTGTGTGTGTGTGTCTGTGCATGCTCTTCGTGTTTTACCCGGGCCTCCAGCAATCCCATCTTCGGATTTTGCGAGTTGCAACGCTGGAACTTGGACGATCCGAGATGTTGCTTCGGATAATTCGCAGTGGAACTAAACAATCCCGAATTGACAGCGAAGGTTCACCCCTACAAAAATGTACAGGGTGTCCAAAACTACCCGTCCAGGGGTGTTAACTTCCCAGATAAGCATATTCGGTAAAAATGTTTGGAATAAAAGATGCAGGAGGATATAATGGAGGACATGTGTCCATGACCTTGTATTTAACCTTCGGATCCATTTTCAAGGTTATTCGGAGGTCAGTACGTATTTTTTAAATAGGAACTCCTTGTGACTACGGATTCTGAGAGCTCGAAATTTCACGTTCAGATATGTACTTATGTCCTAAATTAACACTAGAACTACCGAGCACTAAATGCAATTGGCATGAATTTCCTTATAATAATGACAATATCGCATTTATTTAGACTTAGTCCAAGTTTTATTTAAATATGTACATCAATAGAGAAGTTCACTAAAAAAATTTCTCAGAAAAACATATTTACACTTTTAATATTTCTAATCGAAAAAAGTTTGCACCAGTCATTTTGATTGGTCCGGTAGTTCTAGTGTTAAAATGACTGCTAGAGGCCATCCAGAGGTCAAATCACTGTTTAAAAGCCAGGAACAGGCTGTGGCCCTCTAGGAATAACAATCAGTAAGAGAGTCAATGAATGGGTCCTTCCTGACGAAGAAAAACCCTCCTAGGGCATGAAAACAAGAGGTCAAATCACTGTTTGGTGGTAAATAAAAGATGACAGTAAATAACTGACATCAAGATTGGACGAAGGTCAAATACAAGGTCATGGACATAGATCCTCCATCAATCCCTACAACTTTTATTCCAAACGTTTTTACCGAATATGCTTATCCGGGAAGTTAACAACCCTCGACGGGTGGTTTTGGACATCCTGTATAACAGTAAACGATCTGAAATTCGGGAAAATCCGTCGATTTCCGATGGTAGTAGGAACAGAGAAACGGGTAAAGGTCAGCCCATCCCAAGAGCCGAGGAAACAGGCATTCGAGCGAAGAATCGCGCTAAGTGGCCGAAGTTTCGGTCAGTTCAGCCATTAATTCGACAGTTGGTAGCTGATTCCAGTGGCCATTTTATGGCAAACGACGCGAGTCTGGATGCGCTAATGTACTTTTGTGATTTGCAATCTAGGCGGCGGAGTTTACACGGTATGAGCGAACGTCGGGGATATTCGGCTTCGCCCGAACTCGTTTTGTTCATTAAAACTTTCTCGGCCGGCGTAACGCGAGCCTCTCGCCACGCCTTACCCTCTAAAAAGAACTGCATCCTTGCACTCTCCTTCGACGTTGCAGTTTTACTCACGAATATGTGCAAACGTGTTTCAAATATAACTTGTTTTGTTTCAATGTAGACGTCTTGTAATGACCACCAGGCTTTAACATGTTCGCTGTAAAACGAACACGAAGTAATCCAATCCTAATCGAAACTGCAGAAACGTGTTGAACGACGTTTCCTGTTTCAAAATGATTGTAGTCCATTCCTTAACCCTCATACGCTCCACAAAAATAACTGCATAAACGAGACTGGGATAACAATTCACCAATTTTTATTTTACACGTTAAATCAATACATTATGTTTCATTCATAGCATCATGTTTTAAAGAAATACATTTGATGATGTACACATAAAAGGATGAATAATTTTACAGTATGTGAAAATTTTGGATGGGTGCATGTGCACCCTGAGGAACGTATGAAGGTTAGAGAATTTATTGACCTAAATATGTTGGTGTTTCGAGGTGATTCAAGGTGAGCTTATTCCTGTTGAAAAGTTCCCTTGCACACTTTGGATTTAGTTGTGCGATAGTGTGCTCGTTACAAATGTATGGAAAGCACTGTGACGAGTGCAGAGGTTTTTTGAATGAACAGTAATATGGAACAATCCTCGAAACAGGCCATGGGAAGGGAGTGAGAGAAAGGGGCAGGGTGTTGTGGTCGTTAAAACGTGAGCTGTGTTGTACACCGCGGTTTTAAAACCGTTGTTCCGTCGTGTAACGCGAACGAAACGGCCCCACCTCTCTCCGACGACACGCTTACAATACCGACCCCCGTGAAAACTCACCCTCTCCGGAGAGTCATTAAGCGCCACCGAACGCATTGACGAACAGAGATTATTCTTGAGCTACGGGGTCGGGCGTATCTCGCAACCGGAAACTGTTGATTCGTGTATCAGTCGAATGAGTAATTAGGGAGGGTGCAAGAGAATCTCGGCGATCTCGTTAAAAGATAACAAGTGCGTAAAACGAAACGGTCTTTTAAAGGTTTCTTTCCTGCCCCGTGTCGCGGAGCTTCCTTTCTTCGATCCGTACAGCCAGAGCTGAATGGACGAAGCCTTATTGCAGGCACCGTGTTCTTGTAAATCGCTGGACAATGGCTTTAGTTTGATTTAGTCGAGCGGACGGGTACACGCGCGTCGAGGGTGAACTGCGGGAATCCGATTCCGAGAAAATAAGACACTGGCAGAGGGTGAGAGAGGCACTTTACGAGTTCTTTTGATAAATAGAATTTTTCTAACAAGAGAAACTGCAATCGTGAGCCGAAAATTCAAAGATTCTTACATTTTTCAATGTGGCGCAGCTCCCTTCTGCAGTGGATTAAATAATTAACAAATGAAAAAGCACCCCTCGGTTATGAAACTAACACTGCACGCGATATCCAGACCGTTTTGAAGATCCTCTTATTATTACACCCTTCAAATCACGCACATGGCAACCGTTCGCGTTCCCAAAGATTTCAATTTCGGCGCGCGACGTATTTATTTTACGCGCCTCGAAATGAAAAATCACTGGTACGCTTCCTGTTACTTTCGACCGCGCGCGCGCGCGTACGCCAGAAACATTCATAGACCGTTCTCCTCTTTCTCTCTCTCTCTCTCTCTCTCTCTCTCTCTCTCTCTCTCTCTCTCTCTCTCTCTCTCCGTTCCCGAAAGAAGTCATATTTATTCATATTTCTCGTTATACGTTTTGCACGCGTTCATGTTTATTCATGGCCGGGCAGGACGGTCGCGCGCAATAAAGGCCAGCGAAACCTGTAACTAAACGAATGTCGCGCAACGCGCGTCACTATCGAAGCGTTCGACACACAATCCGCCCCCCGTTAAACACCTACTCTTTTACCAACCCCTTTTCCCCACCCCCGTCACTTCGATGGAGAGAGAGAGAGAGCTTCGACGGCTAATTTTTTTTCCGTGAGATCGTGGGTGAATGGGGACTGTGACTACAATGGAAACTTGTTTCGTGCCCAGCCCGTCTTTTGTCGGCCGCGAATTCCAGCGAAAAATTAATGTACCGCCACGGTGAAAAAAGCCCAGCCCCATAGCAAGGCTGTCTTTCAATCTCCTGGAACGCGAAATTCTTTTACATCGACGCAGAGCTGTCTCGAACCTTTGTGTGATGATCGCTGGTTGCGAAAAGCTTCGACGTCTCGCAGACTGTTTTCTCCGTTAATAAGGCGAAGGAAAACTACGATTATAGCGAATGCAAGTCCCTACGATTTTAACATATTATTTCAGCATTTTTTAAACGTATTAATTGACAGTATGAACCAATTCTCAGTGCTGTTATAATCAGGGACCCTAAATGGTATAACCAAAAAGAAAAAAGTCATGGAATAACAAGGATTATAAGTAACCGAAAATTATTTCTCTTGTTGGCAATTGTTATCGTTGGGAGAAATTAATTTCGATCGTTTATAACAGTTATCGTTGAGAGAAATTCGTTTCGATCACTTATAACTTATAATAACACTTGGTTTTGACTTTATTCGTCGGAACAGTCTTAAGTTCGACGTTTTTGTAATACTCGTGCGAGAATCATCTCCGTTCATCGAACGATATTCTTGGTTTATTTTTTATTTCATTTCTTTGCCAAGTCTTAAATTCAACGCTGCTACAACTTTTAGAGGTACCCGTGCGTTTCAAATGGAACGCACAATATTTTCCATCGCTCAGGCCTTTTAACGAACAGTATTCCGCGCGACTATTTTTCAGAGCCGCATAAAAATCCTCGATATAGTTGCAGTCAATAAAATGGTATTTATTTTCCAATTACGGGTTGCAGGAGTTTACAATACTCATCCCCCCGATTAAAGGCACGTTCCGTCCCTTTTCTGGGTAAAGGGCTTTACGAACAGAGGATACAAAAGCGACACTGTGGTCATAGTATTTTTTTTTTTTATAATAGTACTGAAAGGCTGGGCCGAGTGCAATAATAAAAGTTATCGATCCCTTAGTTTGATATTGTCGGTCCATAAAAACCAATCCTGCTGCCAAATCTCTCGGCGCAGTAGAATAGAAAACTCGGCAAATAACGCAGGCATAGATAAACCGAGTAAAATAAGTGAATCGAATGGGATCGATACTATAAACGTTGCCGTTGATTCGAAACATTATTCCGTTGTCAAATCTCGATAGCCGGTCTACAAAAATGTTGAAGTGAACGTGTACAAACCTCCGAATAAAGGCAGACAATCAAATGAAAGGAATAAAATGAATAAATAGAACATCTTTGTACATAAATCCTCGAATAAACGAACCAGAAAAAAAAGTATTCATTCAATAAAACAAACGCAATGAATTGTACTTCAATCGAAAAGAACGTTCATGCTCGTCGTACAATCATGCCTGCATTAAACCAGAAAAATAAACGAATGCACAAACGTATAAGTCAAGCAAACTGATTAAATGAGACAGAGTACATATAAAAACAACGATGCACTGGATTAAATGAACGTTTTGTTGTTAAACGTTCGTGTATTTAACTGGAGATTAAACAAACATCAAACGGAATGAATAGATTGGATATCTTCTGTACAGGATAACAGATGCTAGAACGATCAACACTGTCTAATATCAATTCGTAAGCAACAAGACGTTAGTTTAAACCATTTCTTTTCTAAAAAATTTTAATGAAATCCGACTGATTGAACGCGTCGCAATAAAAACGAATTGCCTGACAGCGTGGCATTGAACGTGTTAAAAGGACCATTTTTCACGATACGACATTGTCGGATTCTCGCGAGGCATTTTTACTGGCACTATTTAAATTCTCATTCTCTTTCCCCGAAAACAAGGCCGCTGAAAAAGCCTGTTATTCTACATTTCTATCAATCATAGCGTGCACACAGCGCTTTTTGTCTGTGCATCACGGATCACTATGCCGTCAATATGCCGTGTACCTTTCGATTGGCTGAACTACACGCACGTGCCACGCGTGTTTTGCTCGGGGTTCATCTCGATTCCCAGAATCCTTTGTAGCGCACGCAAAAGCTTCGAGCCGAGTGGCCCGACCAAATTGATCGTCACAAATATTTCCATTCACTTTAATCGGGGTCGCTCGTTTCTCGCGTATAGAGTTGCAAACCCCCGATCTAAATGCGCGAAAGTCATTTCGATGGCCGTCACGGAATCAAATTTTGGTTGCGAGCTACCAAAAAGCCGCCTGCAACGACTGACAAAACATCGGCGATCTATTTTCGGAAACCTAATAACAAGATCTCACGCATTCGTGAAAAAAAACCGTGACCATACATAACTTTACAATACTCCAGATCTCTTAATAGTCTGGCAAAAAAAAAAAAAATCCTCGCATGATATTCGTACCCATTCTCCAGCGCAGTTTTATTCGCTCGTGAACGTATCCCTCGAAATTTTCGCATTTCAAACGAATTGCATCGAATTACAATGCATTCGAAAAAAAAAAATATTACAACAGAGGGGAATCGAACGTGCGGCGCGTATCGCCGAACGAAAAACTGAATTTTTACCGAGTGTAATACGCTATTAAATCCAGCGATCGCGTTACACATTTCCCACCGGCAAAAGCCTTTTCAGAAAGCCGGCCGAGCGTTGAAAATATTCGGTGCCCGCGGAGTCATGGAAGAATGACATTATTTCGCGAAAAATAAAAAGTTACGGAAAAAGGATTTCGGCGTATCTGGGTTATCACGGGAGAGCCGGTCCATTTGTTCGAGGCTTTTTTTAATTATAATAGAAATACGATCGGTCGATAGCAGGTCCCGTGGATTCTCGACTCGTTTCGACTTCCGGCGAGCAAGAAAGAGAAAAAGAGTGCAAAAAGAGGGGGGAAAGAGAGAACGTGGGAAAATGTGGACTGAGCACACAAGAGAGAGGGAGAGAGAGAGATGAGGAGAGAGGCGGGAAAGGCAAGATATCGGCCGCGGGAGACGCGAGTAATCGATTCCAGGGGCGTTCGCTCGTGAACCGATTAATCGACCAGTCGTCGCGAACGTTTCTACCCGCGGTGAATTTAGCAAAGCCATCGGCCTCGAACGTATGCTCGTCGCCGGTCGCGATAACGTAATGCCGTTCGAATGATCTCGAACGATTCCCAACCCCCTTCCACTGTCTGCCACCCCCGCGCAACCCACGCGGGGTACCGATCGAACCGGAATTATTTCCCGCGACAGATTGAGGCAGAACCAAAATGTAATTTTCCCTGAGCCATCCGAGAGGCGGCCAAACCCCCTTTCTCTCTTCCCCCATCCCCTATCGACCCTCCTCTTTCCCCAGAACCGTGTTCCCAGGGGATGCTAACCTTTCGAATCGTCTTTTCCGCCACCCCCGCACACCTTCGGATTAGCCGGTATCGATGGGGACGAGAGAAACGATCGACGAAGATGGATCAGCGACGTGTGTCTCGTCCGGGTTTCATTTTACGAAGCTTGTTTCTTCTTCCTCTGGATTATTAGGACTCATTTCGGCCCATCAATTAACCGGACCGCTGCCAGCGACACCAAATTGCGTCGCGAATGACGGTTAAAGCTGTTTGATTATTGTCTCGCAGAATGTTTGTGAACTTTTACGTTTTCCATAAACGGAGAACTTGTTGAATAACATAGAGACTGCTTTTTTTATTATAGAAAATCTCATATGAGATTTGTTTCAACATAATTGAAATACAGAATACGATACATACAATACAGAAAAAATAAAAATTTAGAAAACAGAATAGGATACTATTCTGAATAGTCCGCAGGTCTTAAAAGGCCGCAGCTCTTAAAAAATGATAACATGTAATGACAGGCTTTGATATTCGGTTTGGCTATTAACATTGAGACGTCCATTGGAAGCTGGAAGTTAATTGTACCGAGTTTATTAATTAATTTGAGCTATAGAGACTGCTTTCTGCATCAATTGGAAGAAATTGAAGCTCCATGGGTGTTTATTATTTTTATCTTAACCGAATACGTATGGATGCAGCGGATACTAAATCTATTATTTAATGAAAAAATGCGTAGATTAATTTTTACATGTACAAGTGAACTACGAGCACGAGGAAATCACGTCTTTTTAGTTTAAATGTCACACGTCAAGTGAGGATCATTCGGGCTAGGAAATTTTGAAAATTCTACAGTGTGTACCGTTCAGTACCAAGCGAAGCTCCGCGATTCGAATCGTCCTTTCCGATCACGGTACGTTCGCTGGCAGCATTTAAAAGCCGATGGGTAAGATCGTCGGCGGTCTCCACATCCGCGGCGGATATTGTGTATCACGCGATATTGCGTTAACCTAAAGGGCAGCTGGAATATGTGCAAGTTTGCCGTGGTATATCCCGAGGGAACGCGAGAGATGAAGGAACGAGCATCTGACCCGTAAGAAGGGAGCATCGATAAAATTCTTTTACATTACATTACGCTCGACATGCACGGTCTCGGTTCAATCTCATAACGTTAATGTATAGGAGGTGTACTCTAACGCAACACTATATGCGCGCACTCTTTCTTCTTCCCTCAGTCTCTCATTTCAACGTGGAAATCATTTTCCAAGGGAAAACATTCGTTGGAAAATAATGCGTTTCCGATGTGCTTCGAACATCCTTCGGTGATAATCCACGGCGAAATGAACCGGAAGTAGAAAAAGAGAGAGGCAGTTGCTAGGTAATTGCCACAATGGATTCACTCTTTCGAGCCTCGTTCCTCATTAATTTCTAGCATAAAATTTTACCAACGAAATGCTTGATCGATTACAAAAATAAATGTGTCGAAAAGTATCGAAGTCGCTTGCTTCTAGTCCAGGATCCACCGACCATTTTTACAAGTTATTACTATCAAGCTAATATTCCGTGAGTAGCTTCATTTTGATGAGACGCCCAACTTTTTCTCTTGTGGTAGCTCGATTGTGGTAGCTAACAGGGGTAGCAGGGATAAAATATGTCTACTTGACGATTCTCCAAAGTTTATTTCTAACTGGGTTTCTTTTGTTAAATCTCAAGATAATTATCTAAATTATTCGAAAAAATTGCGTATTCAATTTGGACTATCCTAACCGCGCAGGCATCCGAAACGGGCGATTGATCATCTCGCAGGTCGTCGGCGGTCACGGCAATGACCTAATCCCGTCGCTGGCGCATAATTAACGCGGCTTCCACGTGTCGGCTTAGCCGTATCAGCGTGAAATAATCGACCGTAGGCCAGGTGTCGGTTACCTGGCGTTACAGAAACTCGAAGTGTAACCCTGGCGACCGACGGGGGTTGATTTTGCAAAAGGAGTAAGGTTGTGGGGGAGGGGAGGAAGGAATCGTGGGGGGATAATTAGTAGTCATTGTGGAAACGCCAGTCAACGGAGAGCGAAGGCTCGTCCGGTTGCCATTACCTTAATTAATATTGACTCTTTGTCGCTGCTCCTCGTCCCCTTCGTTGGTCACCATCATCGTCGACGCAACGTTCTTTGCGAACCCGTCTCAACCCGGCAACGTAAAAATGGTAACGAGGAAGGACGAAACCCTGGCTCGTTACATGACCTCGTAAAACGCACCCTGCTCGCGGGGGGTGGTGACTAAACCCACCCCTTTTGCCTTCTTTACCGTCCACATAAGCTGTTTTGCGGAGAACGTGGACGAAATTCCGAATTTTAATCATTTTCTGCGATGAGGAGCTCAGTGATTTCGTTTTTAGTGTTCTTGCGAGTAAACTGCGGAAAACTTTATGCATCGTAAACGTTTTCCAAGTTGATCGTGGTAAGGAGTGAAATAATAAGGTATTTCCACTCTTTATGGTTCAATACGTTGGAAAGATTGTTGGAATATTTTTGAAATTTCTCATTATTAAAGATTGTCTTTAATGGGTTGCAAAATAATAGGGAGGGAAGAAATGAGTCAGGATACGTGTTGGACAATGTAACGACTAAAATGCGACTGCTAATGGAATACTAGTCGCACGTCTTTTAGAGCAGGAAGGTGTACGTATCGTTTTATTAGAGAGTGGCAGGTGGACGGGGCTTGTGGGTGGCACGGTCTATGCAAAATACACTCGACAGGCTGCGGCATGCGAAGCTAACGTCCATTTTATGCATCCGGAATGCTTTCGAACGCTCCGTTATCGAGCGGCTAGCTGCACGCTGCTCCGGAGCTAAAACTTAGCCGTTCAGTTTGCTTTTAAATAAACAGAGAAGTCCGTAATTCTTAAATCAACGTACTGCGCTGCCTTGCAATTGTTGCACTCGAAAGGAACGGACTTTCAGTACTGAACAATGGCACTAAAGGTTCAACATGTATTATAACTGGAATTTTGAACTGGCTGATCCGTTCGTTGCTACACGGAGCAACGAATTGTTCGTTCTTCTTGTAAATTTCATGAATTGTAACACACACCGTTTTACCAGACACTCGCGCAAATATGTTGAAAGACTGATTTTCTAGCGAATGAACAGCTACCGCAGAAAGATCGCTGGGAAGATCGTTTCCCCTCACGGGTGTATTTCGCGAGGGAGAGACCGTGCCACTTTCAACGACGAAATGCGATCCCTTATCGAAACCGGAATCGATCAAATTAACGCCGGGATACTTAGGGGCGGCTTACACCGGGACACGAGTCGACCGAGCGCGAGGTAAACAAGATTAGGTAGAATAAGGTAAACAGGATGTGGGAGCAGGGAAGAATCGATGACTGGGGTTAGTTGGGATGTATGAGGCTCGAGGAGTCGGGGCTGAATTTTAGAGAACCTGCAAACAGAGACTAATGTTATCGAGAAGGTCGGAAAAAATTTGTTCTCGAAAATCCTTCAGGTATTGCAATCCCCTTTTACACACAATTTTATCGTAGCAAATTAAATTGTAGAAAAATATGTATCAAGCATCACAGATATAAGACCACGTTCGATTTAATATGGCGTTTCAGTTCTTTTAATGAAAATTGTTAGGGGGTTGCAACCGATGAGACAGCTTAATATTACAAATATAATTGTGTTTGAGTTGTATTCATGAAAATTCTAAGAGTCCTGGTGTGACCACTGTAACAAAACTGAAAATGAATAGAGACTGAAATGTCATTAAAAATCTCCACGAACTTATCGGAACAGTTAATACAATTCCTGGTCGAGCACTCGCGTTTCAATCGCGCAGGGATTACCGTGTTAAGCGGGGAAGATGTTATCTCCCACGGAGGCTTTAGCAAATTTCCGGTTAGCGGGGTCTACCCCCCTCAAGAAATTATGATGCGTTCTCGCACTCTCTTTCTCCCTCGATCGAACGATCGTGACCCCGAGGATCTTCCTTAACCGCTCGTTACACAGCCCGAGAAGCTATCCAGTCATCGAGAAGGAGGCAACGAGAGGAAAGGGAGGAGAAAAAAAAATTTTAATTAAAGGCTGGAACGAACGCCTTTTCGTAACGCCGGCCCAGAAAACGAACGGAAGAGAAGCGAGTGAACGATGACAGGTGTAGTCGAGAAGGGTTCACGGCCGGTAAAGGAAAAAAGGGATAGAGAAAGAGAGAGAGAGAGAGAGGGGGGAGAGAGAGAGCACAGGGTGACGCCCATCGTGGATCAGTTAAAAGCGTGTAATCCGTACCCGCTCGATACCTTCGTCCCTTATCGGCTAAACACCATGCAAACATGCCCCAATCTGGCCGGGAAAAGTCGGCCGGTATCGCCACCCCATCTGCGTCCTCCTAACCGCGTCCGCTATGCCCCGTTTAAATGAACTCTGCGTCGCTTGCTCTCCCCCGATAAGCGACAAAATTGCGATACTGCGTCCCCTTTCCCTTGGCGAAAACTAAAAGGCCTGTGTCAGGACGATCTGTTCACATTATCATTCCAATCCTTCTGTCGGAGTGCTGGAATAAAACATATGCTAAAATAAAATAAATTTTTAATAAAGCTTCGATATGCGCCATAAAACAATAAAAACTCTCCTAAAAACTGTTTAAAAAATCACGAAGAGCCTACTATTTTGCACGATCGTATTCTCGAAAGAAGTTCTACAGTGAAAATTCACCGTGTTAATGGCAGACGTGGACGCAACACGTGCTCTATAACAGTCGAGCTAACAAGGGTGGTAACGGGGGGGTGGAAACGGGGTTGGTTTCCCGCGAGGTGGACAAATCGCGGTCCGGAAGTCGGTGAGGAGTCGCTCCCCGCGATTGCACGGTCCTGAACGTTGACGATGGAACGTGAAACGGACGGTCGAGCAGGGTCAGAGGCTGACGGGATGGTGTGGGTGGCAACAAAGGGGTTGAACGGGGTGAGTTTCGAGGGCGAGGCGCCCCGAGGGGGTGTTCGCCGAGCGGAGTTATGCAGATCTGGCCCGCGTAACTGCTGTTTCACACGCGATATCGTGCATTTGAATGTAGAACCGTTTCCCAGCTAACTCCACGGCCGCCTGTGTCTGTGCGGCACGTAACGGCGACGAAGCGTCGCTGGATGCGAGAGCACCAGCTGGTAAATAGAGGGTGCGAGAAAAACGAAGGAGAAACGGCGAATCTTTGCGGGGCCCCGAGACAGCGGGGAGTATTTAATTTTCTGGGTAATTGCGGGCTGCATTCGCGAATTGCTCGCCGAGGGAGGCGAGGGGATGCGCCGCGAAAACGTGAGCGCACTTCGCGAAGTACGATTTTTCAGCACCTTCGAGATACGCTTCTTCTTCTTCGTTTTTCGTTTGGTTTCTCCCATCTCGAGTCAATTTTCACCGGTCATCCATGTTTCGTGCAATCCACGCATTAAACTAGCGACTTGCACAAGTGTTCTAGAATTTTTACTATTGCTATTGATTTGTTGCTTTAAACCATACAAGGGTTATTATAGCATGTACATTACAAATTTTACAATATGGCTTAGTGTCTACCTTACAATTAGTTTACATTAGTATTGAAAAGGTTACAATTTTTCCTCATTGAAATGAAATTTTACTTCTGCACGTATTAATGAAATGAAAGAGACAGTGTCTGTATCGGAAAAACGCTCGACTTCGTAGCGTCGGCACTGTCTAATCGCATGATTTAGGTGAAAATGAAATTAACTCTGGCTAACGAAGCGAGTCCCAGAATTTTTTAAGATTCTTGAAAGCTGGGAACAATAAAGAAGGTAAGATTCTTAAGACAATGTCTGGTGTACTTGGAGAAAAATTGCTCTCGTTCGATGACGGTTTCTTTCCCCGATTTCCGGTGTCCGAAGAAGGTATCCAGCAAGGGTGGTAAGGGTGGGAGATAGGGTTCATCAAACAGCAATCATCGCCGGTGTATTTATAATTAACCGTAAGGCAAACACGGCTGTCCCGTTGTTCCCGCTGATGGTACGTCTGCGATACATTCTCCGGCGCGTAATTTGATTTGAACGTGATGTCGCGCGCAGTTTGCCCGGCACACAGACGCTTCTAATTTCCCGGGGAATTCGTCAACGGTTCTTGTCCTTAGCCGTTTCACCGCTTATTTTCTCAGCAAACGGCAACTGGGAACGCTTAGACGGTCGCTTTCGGTGTCTCGCTTCCTCTCTCCCAACACTCGAAAGGAGGACCGAGCGTACAGAAGAAGAAGAAGGAGGAGACGGAAGCCTTAGCCGTTGTGCGGTCGGGGGAAGGAATCCAGCCGCACATCCGAGCCGAAAATATTGGCCTTTGATCCCGCAGATAGAACACGATCCGTCTTTACCTCGGATCGAAGATCTTCCGCGACCTGGAAGAATCGATTCCTCGCGGTCCCAGGCTTTCTGCCAGCCGGGAAAGTCAACATCGTCGACGATGGATCGCACAGCGACATCATATTAACCAGCTTACCAACGATTAGCTTGCGCTTCTACAACGTGACACCCTTTGGCAAACTATTCTGTCTCTAGCGGCTTGTAAATGAGCTTTCCGCCCTTATTCTAATGGCGTTTTATCGTCTCGTAAGTGGGCGCATCGTTAGAATTATCCTGATACGTTCGTTGTAAATGTTTCACTCTGTTCAACTAAAATATGTACTAACTACAAATTCAAATGGACTGTTCATTAAATACGGTCAAACATGTCCTTGACTCTGCACTGCATGATTTTTTAAATTGGGATGAAAAAATTGAAAGAAGGTCAGTTTTTGTGATTTATTTAAAGAAAAAATATTTTAAAAAATTAGAACAATATTTTCAGAAAAATAAACATAGATAACCATAGCAAGAAACTATATTCTTAGTTTACTATACACCAGATTTGTTAATTGTATCAGATACGATACGCTATGCAGCGAATGGTTAATTCGTTCGAATGAACCATGCAGCAAAGAGAAAGCAGCTTTCAATAAATTGTCTTCGTTCTTCAGAGTCCCATAAAAAATATGTTACCACCACCGAGAACAGAAAGAGGGCTAGCACTGTCATTTCCGGAGGTAGGCTAGCAACGGAACCGATTACACGGCTGCGTAACTATACACGAGGGTCGGATCAAAAGTGACGAGGGTTAAACCCGCGACTGTAAGTCAAACAAGCACCGGGGTGGAAATATTTCGTGTGAATCGCTGAGCCCATAGGGGTTGGGGGAGGGGGGTGTAGGAAAGGGAATATTACGATCCAGCGGATGCAGAGTAGCCGAGGAGAGAGAGAGAGAGAGAGAGAGAGAGAGAGAGAGAGGCGATCAAGTGCAGGAATAGAAAGAGTAGGTGAAAGAGGATGGTTGCTGTACGGTTTTCGGCGGTTCAGTCCAAACAAAGTCTGCTGCCTCGTAATGACAATGTTCAGCTTGGCTTCGCGTGCAAATAAACGCGCCACTAGTCATTGTTCCTCACGGATGAGCCGCCGGTATCGGGCCGCAGGAAGTTGAAAAACAATCTGTACCCTGGCATCGATTTACCCCTCTTGTTTCGCTGCTATCTACCTCTCTCCTTCTTCTCCCTCTTTCCCTCCCGACTGTTCTCCCCCGCACATTGTCCGTCCTCTTTCTCTTCGCCGAGCCCCGATAAATCTTGTTACGTACCTTCTCGGCTGTTCCGCGGCAAGCTGGAACGGCTCCGCTCGCTTGCCAGCCGGCGTTTATCACTCCGCTGAACCTGAAATTGATAATAACAAGTGCCGCGTTCAATTATCGTATCGAATGGGGACCCGTGTAATCCCGAGCGCCCGCACGAATCCGGATAATGCCGGAATTTGAGCAGCGATACACCGTTTTGAAGAACGGCCGCTCTGTTTTCCGTGTCCTCTTCAACTTCTACATCCCCTTATGAACTGTTCTAGAGAGCGGATGTTTTCTACATATACAGTGGAAACAAATATAATCATAATTTCACTGGTAGCAACCTTTACAGATCTGAAATGAATAAAAATCATATTAAATTTTGTGGAATTTATGTAATGAATTATCTAATTTATGTAATGTAACAACTTCTTCTGAATTCTTATTTAAAGGAGAAGTACTCCGCTCGTTTTGACGATAACTTGAAGAATCGTTTTTCGAACAAACGAGGGTACGATTCATAAAATAATAATTATACATGTGAACACATTACCGACCGGTGATTATTGCATATTTTTGAAAAATGCATGGTAGTACATGGCTAAATTTGCATTTAGCATTTAGTATGAACTAACTAAGTCACCCTCAATAACGTCGTCTAATAGTTTCATTTAAGATTGCAATGTACAGCAGTATTATTGAAAATCCTATAAATAGGCTTCCGGTCGGTAAAGTGTTAATTAAGAGAAACGTGTGGCGTGTTGCAGTAACGTGTGCACGTTGTTGCGATTGTTTAAAATTTCCATTCCGCGCAGAGGCTGGCAACGCGCTAATCACGCATGACGTCGCAGCAACGAAGGGGCGTCGCGTTTCGCGCAAGGGGCCCCGAGAATTGCCACTTCCTGTGCCGGTCGTGTCCCCGAAATTCGAGTGCCTCAGCGTTCCTTTTATTCGCAGCCCGGGGAACGTTGCTCGAGAACCTGCAACTTCTCGAAGGCAGCCTCCCTCTGCAACGAAACAAAGAATCCGACCCTTCCTTCTTCTCTTCAGAAGGAAAAAGAGTGAGAGAGCGTTCCCGCGTTTGGAGGCGTCGCGACGCGTCGGGACGCCTACCCCCATGCGATCGCTGCATGCTCCGTCGAGTTTTTTCATACCCTTCCTTTGTCGTTGATTCGACAATGGCTCGTCTAGCGATCAAATGTCTAGCGAGAAAAGCAGCGACAAAAAGGAGAATCAGGATTGGAACAATGATCCAAAAAGGGAGAGTCCCGATTCAATTAACGAACCGAACGGGCGTTAATAACTTTGTCAGGTGTTTTTTTTTTACACGGTGATCCTGCCAGCTAATAACTGGTTCACTCCCTTTTCCCAAACTTTTTTCTCACGTTTTTTGTTGCAACTCACCCTTGTTAGGGTCGATCACGAGAGATCGAAACAGTGTTTCCTTCCACGGGCACGATGGACACGGACGACCAACGGTCATTTTTCTGATTTTGATGGATTACTTCTGAGAATGTCTGCTGCGATCTACGAGTTTATTTGCCAATCGATACCAGCCGAGTGATTAATTGCCCGACGGGAGTTACCACCGCGCCGGGGAAATGGACACTCGCTCCCGAGGGTGTCTGTCCAGTTTCCGGAGCTTTAAGTGATTCTTTTCCATGGGAAACCCCGTAATTCGACTGATTGCTTGCTGGTATTTGGTAATGATGTCTGCATTGATTTCTCCACACCGAATTATAATAAAACTATGAAGTATCTGATCGAACTGCTGCAAGAATGTACGAACTAGAAATCTACAGAGATCAAGTACGTTCACAAAAATCCACATCTCACCGTGAACAACCTCCGTAAACCTCTAGAAACAGTTCAAACAAATCAACCCACTGTCCAGCAACGATTTCGCAAAAATTTCCCATCGTATTTTCGCTCGCATCAAACAAGATTCGCATGTTCCGAAGAAGATTCTGCACGTCGAAGAATGCGCATAGAAATCGCACTCACGGTCGGGTCCCATTCAAAGTCGGCTGCATTCGAGCCCGATATTCGCAAGAAGAAGATATTTTTCGCATTTCGTTCAGAATATCGTTGAATCCAGCTTGCGACTCGAAATGGAACCCGCTAAACGGGTTCGTCGACGGTTCAGGGCCGTTTTACCGGGTGCATCGGATCGGTATCAGTTGACTTCTTTTTATTTTTTTTTGTAAACCGGGTATAGTGTTTATCGTTTTTATCCGCGACAACGATCGCGGCGATAGTCGGGAAACGTTGGAGCCGCGCCAGAAACTCGAAAAGCGACGACGACGCCGCGACGTCGGCTTGTACAAGCGAACTGCATTAGTCGGTAGGAAGTCGCTCGTCGTAATTTTTGTTTCATAACGCGAAGTTCGCAGAGCCCGCATCCATTTGCATAACTTCCCCCGCAGGCCGACCCGAACTATTTTTGCAAAACGTAAGTAGCCGGGCGACGTGTATCGTCGGCCGGGAGACGGATAAGAATAACAGGACTGTTTAGAAATTGAAGCGAACTTCGCCGACCCGGGAACTCGGACGATCGATCGACGAGAGCCCCGCCGCGGTATTATTCGAGGCATGGAAATTATTCGAAGTTTCCCAGAACTGCCACGAAGTTCGCGGATTTTTGCGTTCGGCCATTAATCTTGGATTTAATATATGTGCGACGGGCGTTTTTCCATTTTTACCCGCTCTTTGTGGAAGAACTAGGCGGTCGAACTTTCTTAGATTGTTAGTAACAGGTCATTGTTATGTACGATCGCCCCAACGTTGCATAGAATTTCCGAAATACTTCAATGTGTTTCTTTTTTTCTGATCATTCATTAATCGAGAATTTAATGAATGCTTTTCATGTTCGCAACTCTTTACGGTGGTTATAGACGGTAGAACTTTCTTAGGTTGTTAATAACAGTCCACTGTCATGAACGACTGCTGTTATATCGATTTTATGAGTTTATAGCTCGAGGCTCGACACACTTTTTCTTTTATTTTTAACACTGGTTTACCAGAAGGGTGAATGTGACACATTTCCCGTCTTTTTTAAAAATTACGAAATCCGATTAACAATCACGTGTTCGCACATCATTTAAATATTCTCTAAATTTCGTCCCACCTGTTGCCGAGCTCCACGCGCAACGGAAAACTAACAATTCTTACAAACAATCGATCCGCGCATTAACAAATAACTTGAGACAGCGATTTCGGTGCGACAAAACAGTCCAATTCAATTTCCAGAGGCATTAAGACCAACGGAGAGCGAAACGCGCAGAGCTACATTCATTGCTCCAATCATCCCCTAAGTTCAGATAAACTGGCCGGCGGTCCTGCGGCAAGTATACGAAAAATTCTTTCTCCTCGTGGTTCCAAAGTGAACCCGGTAGCGTTGTGGGACCGTCACTATTTTTTCCGCCTTATCCACTTACCGCAGGCGTCTCTCGTTCCCAGTGTCGGTTATCTTCATCTCGCCGCGCTCGCCATTCTCCGTTCCGCTCGCGTCCCTAACTCGATTTCGTCGCCAGATTTAGGGGTGTAGCGACGCTCGTTGGTCCACGAAATCTCATGTCCTCCCTCTCTTGCTTCACCCGCGACGGTCTCTCCCCTTTCCACCTTAAGTCTCTCGACAACCGCTGAAGGAGGGCCGTTTCTATGGATGCGATCTGCTGGTCTCGCGAGGGCCGTGAATCTCGGAGAAAAAAAAGACCCTCCGGAAAATAAGAGACCAGTGAAAGCTGCTTCGAGCTGGCCCGGCTGAATTTCCAATGCCCCGAAGAACGTGCTTGGATAAACTCGACGGCCTCGAATGATTCAAGGTCATGCCAGACCGAGGACTCGACGAATCACGCGACTTCCGACGACACGTACGGTTTTTCTCGGTTGAATTCTGTACTGTAGTTTTATCTGGAGAGATCTCCTTCAGGATCTTGGACAGATCTTCAAGGTCTACGTGGAATTTGTACCTTGTCGAACTCGAGGATCAAGCTGGGATTGCTGACGATCTAGGTCGAAGAGGTATTTGCACTTCGACCAGCTAAACGTGATGCTTCAAATTGTATTTGAAGAAAATTTAATAAAACCTATCGATATCGAATTTCGTAGACACGTTCACCGATGTTCACAGAACATCTACAGCTCTTAGATTTTTCTTCTCCCCTTTCTCCAACTGGAAGCACTTGTATCGAGACGCGAACAGGTGGCCCACGAAAGACACCATAGCCGCGAAAAAAACCGTACACGCGATACCGTCGTTAGCCTAATGACCCCAGGACACGTCCCTAGTTCTTCCATCGATCCTACCTTCAGTCGAATAAGTATATCACATCGAGAGACATTTCTGTCGATAAGGATCCGAGATCGAAGTTACACAGTCTATCGATCGGCAATCTTTTTCTTCTCCTGACATCGTTCGGCGAAGTGGTCGTAGAATTCGAATACGTTGCAGAATCGTCTGCCATTATGATATTAGGGTGAGGAACCCGCATCTCCCTAATTGATTAGAGTAGCCGGTCAACAATCACCGAGAGTTCCAGTCGGGCGAGACGTTTCCTCGGTAGAGCATGATTTTTATTAGACCCTTTTTGCTCGAGCGCGCGATTAATCGAATGTTCTTTTCTTCCCGATTCGCAGGATCTCTCTACGGATGTAATAGAATGTAATCCCCGCGAATGGGACGGCATAATTCGAAAATTATTCAAATTGTAATCCAAACAGAAGTTTGATTTCAATTCCGTGATAGCCTCCCTGCTCGTTTCCGCGGCAAGAAGTTTCGCGCGTGGTTTTCCCGCTATTTTACAGCCCCCTCCCCGTAACATCGGGAACGGAAACGGGAATTGTTGGAATAGATAAAATAACCGCGATACCGAGACCCCCCGCAGCTTCGGTAAATACCGCGCACGAGGCTTTTGTTACGTAATAAATTTAATAGGAACTCTGCCTTTGCCGGAATGTAACTTTATCGGCGGGTTTAAGCTTTCCACTCGCGGCTCCCTCTCTCTCTCTCTCTCCCTCTCTCACTCTCTCGCACCTTGACTATTCGTTACATAGAAATTGCACGGGGAAATTTCAGAACTGTCGAGCTGAGTGGCAAGTTGTGTTCCTTGTAAATTCGCTAATTTGAAAGCACTGTTGCATCGCCGCTCGAAACGAAGTGGAAGAACCGCTCGGGAAAATTCATTCTGTTCGTCGAAGTTAATAAGCTGAACATTTCGTGCGTTCCCTGCGTTTTACCGAATTCTCCAGCGATCTTTCGGACGTTTTCTATTGTGAAAACGTTACTATGTTACTTTTATTTCTGACCTTGCACAATCTTCAAGGTTATCGCATTGTACACGAATGAATTTAGGTCGACACACAACATCCCGTTTAGAAAATTGGAGCTTGCCTTCGTTATTATGGTTAGTAATAGCGTGAACACAATATTTTAACCCTCATCGGTCACTCATTTCGTGAACTGAATCTGTCCCTCGGTATCAAATTGACACAGTGATAAAGAAACGATAAAATAACAAGTCAAACAGTTACTTTTCGATGTTTTTTCTCATTCAAATTGATGAGTTAACATGTTAGGTTTTTGCTGTTACATGTTTCGCATTAAAAAAATAAAAGTCACCAAGTTTTGGACAAATTTACTTACAAATTACCGAACGGTATAAATTATTTCGGGAAAACTGTGTCAAATTGACACGAGGGACGGATGAGGGTTAACTCGAAAATTAAACATTTCTACCAACCTAAAACAATTCCACTTTATACGATTTTCTTCATTTTATGGATATGAAATTGACAGAATACCTCATACACAAACAATAATTATGATTAATGCTACAGTACAATCTAGGATAAAACTCATCACTCTCTTGATCTTGAATAAATTCGCAAAACGAAGAAAAACTGTCTAGCAGAAGATTTCCACCGTTCCCGTAGCAGACAAAGCGAGCAGAGAATCCCCTAAATCAATCAGCAGACTAGAACGTCGCTGCCGCTAATGAACTCCGATAAATTCATGAAACCGAATCGATCTTTCTAAATGGATTTGTAACGCGAATTTTCGCAGATTTAAGGATAGAAGGGTAGAACAGTTCTGGGAGCGCGTCGGACCGGGATTGGATTAAGTCAAAATTCTGATCAATGGATCCCGCATTCCAAGGTCTCGGAGACCGGCATCAGACGTGGTCGCTGCACCACTAGCAGAAGCAGCACTCTGGCCTGTCTGATTGCATCTGCGCCGGATGAGGGTAGTCCTTTCAAATTGAGACAAACGCGCGTCGGCTAACGCGTTTCCTTTGTCCCGTGTCCCTCGGCCGGGACCCGTCTGCTACCAGCTGGGTCAGGTTAGGTGTACCATATGCGTCTCTCTTCCACCCGGTGTGTACGTGTGTCTGCGCGCATCCTCTCTCTTTCTTCGCCGACCGGTAACGAGCCGGTCGTTACCCAGGGATTGTCGCAAATCCGATTCCGAACGCAGATCGGCTTACGTGTCGATGGGCTCCCGGCCGATCATATGCCTCTTTTCTCTTAGTTAACTGAAGTCCCGTCGAGCTTGATCACGGATTACGGGCAAGGTCGCTGTAATCGTTCCAGCTGATTGAAACGCGTATACAGGGTGGCTCCCGAGAATCTTCTATTTCCACGAAACAGCTGATTCCTGAGAGCTGGCCGCGCGACCAACCGAATACACGAACCAATTACAGTGCGGCTACAGTCCTGCTCCGATCGATCCGCGTTATTCTTCAATAGGGCTTTCTTCGATATCGTTATTTTGCACGGGTCCCATGGAAATCACTGACACAAACTTCACCGACAACGAATTTGATCGATAACGATTTTTAGATTCGCTGTCGGTCAAATCTGGAGTCGGTGAAAACCGTGGCAGGGAAATTTGTGTCGGTGATTTCCATGGTTCCCATTTTGCACACGGCTGTGTTCTTCACGGAGAAATATCGTGTAGTGATAATATTTTTTTTTATGACTGAGTCTACCGTGCTGAAAGTAGAAAGATTGTAAACACTCATCGCGCTGTCCATCGTCAATTAAAACACTAAATACAGTTGGAATTATATAGCGTTTAACGTGATTTTAATCAGAAAAATGCCACAAATAAGTTGACGAGTGTCCCATAAAAATATAATGAAAAATAAAGAAGTTTTGTAATTGGATTAGTGGTTCACGTCGATATACCCGAGCCGAGATAAATAAATTTGTATGATTCAATGAGAAGAAAAGGATGAAATTACTTGGGAGCAGTGCAACATTTTTGGGGACACCCTGTATATCGAACGCTTGCACGATGTCTGCAATTTCCGAAGTCTAGACTGCGTCGATCGGATCGCACGAAAATTAACTACTGGACAGTGGGCACAGATGTCCCTTCCGAGCACACCAATCAAACCATGTCGCGTTCATTAGGGTACTGCGAGCCTCAGACACTCTATTAGCGAACACCTTATTTGGTTCTACTTGAAATTGCAGTAAGAATATTAATTAGGGATCGAAATGTCGCTTATATGTTGTACAGGCGATATTCTTTGATTTCTTGCTGTTTGTAGAACCGTAGAAAAGGAATAGCTTTGTTGTGTCTAATGTTTGATTTGTTAATATTTTCACCAATACACTCGTGACACAATGAAATGATTTTTGAAACCATCTGTAGCTTTATTCGTTTATTTCAACACATTTTCAAAAATATTAGTGTATTCTTTGATTTTATACATTTATGACAAAAATGAGCACGTGCAATTTAAAGCGGTGGACATGTTAAAAATATTTAGCCCTCATCCGTCCCTCATTTCACGAATCGAATCTGTCCTTCGGTGTCAAATTGACACGGCGATAAAGGACCGATAAAATAACAAGGAAAACAGAAATAATAAGAAATTTTTGTATTCAAATTGACGAATTAACATTTACATGTTAGGTATTTCGGTTGTGTTTCGGCATTAGAAAAATACAAGACACGAAGTTTCGGGAAAATTTATCTACCAATAATAGAACAGTTTAATTTATTTCAGGAAACCTGTGTCAAATTAACACGAGGAACAGATGAGGGTTAAGTACATCAATGTATTAGTTTCAGCTTGATAAGATAGTTAAAAGAACAATAGAATTTTTATTTGGCAACTGTATCCTGCAATTGATGCGAACTGTTTTTATTTTATTATATGAGCAGTTAATTGAATTTAATCGTCGGAGGACTCGCATTAAGGTCTGCGCGACACATAAAAACGAGCGTAATACCATCTGCTGGTTAAACATTTCTGCACACTGTAAAATGAAATAGTCGTAAATTGTCGCATACCACGGAGACGTTTATGAACCTCATTCTCCGAGAGCCTGGCTGCCAGGTCCTGCGTGGCCAAAGGATAATACTGTCCTAGGATCGACTCTACGGTAATTGGAGTGGGGCGGGAGAGGGTTTCGCAAGGTCCACGACGAAATAGGAGATTCAAGACCATCAATTTTTCCTCTGTATGAAACGGGACGGTCATATCGAGGAGTATCAGTTTCCGTTGCAACAATCAATCGGCCCTACCCCTCCTTGTATTTACGGTTTATACGAGAGAACGTGTACGCGGGGTTGGGAGAGGGATACGGTGGTCTCAGGAGAACGCGCGCGGCGCATCCTTGATCCGATTACACGCGATCCTGAACAAAAGAGATATACCGTCCGGTAAGACAGAGGGCACCCGGCGAAATTAGAAGGTTCCGTTTCGTTGCGGTCTCTCTCGGTGGCTCCCGGGCATCCCGGGGATTTCGTAACGATCGCGCCCAAAGAAGAAAGCACTTTGCGGAGCGAAATTACCCTCGAGGCATTTACGGATTAACAGGATAGACGTTTTAACGATCGCCGTCCGGCCATCGGTATAAAAGGAGATCGCTCGGTAACTAGGGTCACACTCGAAAAATTGACGATCTTCGGGATGCACTCCTCACTCAATTTACTTGATTCTTGGTGAAATAAATCAGTGCTCGACACAAAGTTTCGTAAGAATTAATTCTGCGTTTGTATTTGATTATTAGACTGCGGATCTCTTTATGCAAAATTAACATGTTCTGCATTGATTGTGGGAAGCAGGTATAAAATAAAAATTGATTATAGACAATTTCTTCATTAATGCATAAAAATCCGCAGTCTACTAATGATACAGTGTTTTGATTTGGACTTTTTAATTCGTCGCGCGATCCGAACGATTTTATTCAGCACATTGTTGATACGTGTGTTTAGTATGAACGTTGTTGGACGATTTAATTCAATTTATAATACGTACGATGAACGATGACCAGTTCATTTGTTAATCGGTGTGGTGTCGAAGCTCGTTTCATAAGAATTAATTTTCTTGTTTCAGGTAACGATGCAGTGGTTGTTCTACACGTAATTGTTACGTACGTTCGTTGGGGACACTCTTTGTTCAATTTTAACGTGCGTTTCGAACGATTTCATGAAGAGACAGGTCAGTGCTTCCGGAAAATTATCTTAAGCCAGTAGAAAGATGATACTTGTAAGACGTGGAAAATCGGCAACCTAAATAGGATTTTCATAATTAACAAAAATCTCGAAAGTACAATTCTATCAAATCCGAGAGGGTATGATAGCGATCACGGTTATCTCAATATCATCTACTGCGTCGGAACTGAGGATCGTTCAATCGACTGTGTGAAATGGCAAGTTATGAATATAGATATAAATCATCGATAGAGAGAGACAGATAGAGAGAGAAAGGGAGGAAACGAGATCAAGGGAGATGGCGTGCAAGAGGAAAAGAGAGGGACTGCTCTCGGTCCGATTTCGATCACTCGATAATTATTTACCTACGAGCCCGACCGTTCGTCGAACGATAATTCGAGAAACACCGTGGGCGTAGTTCGATCGTTGTTTTCACGGCGCCGCGCCGTGCCGCGCCGATGGAAATTATTGGGAATAACGGCGGTGTCGCCATTTCTCCTAGTGAACGATGACAATGGAGTGTCGGTGACCGCGGCCCGCGAGAGGCGTCGCGACGCTTCTGCACCGCTCCGAACAATGCGTCGATTTATCTCGGCACCGGTGTATCGCCGCGAACTATGATTCGATCGGCGCACTCGATAAAAGCAATTATATTTAATTAATGAGAGGGGACGCGACCAGGGGTTTGAGAGATTACAGGTGTGTCGACCTGCGTCGAGCTTCGTTCACGATTTACACGCGAACGGATCGCGTTTTTCCCCCCCCGTAATCGTTTTAGTCTACCTCTAGACGCTAGCGGTTTATTAAAATCGTGATTGATCGTTGTAAAAATTACAGTAGAAGCTCTAGTCTCTGATAAATCGGTTAGTACTATGATTTTCGTAGTTAATTATTCGTGAAATTCGATGTTACAGATTTATGATAATGGTTTATACGTGCTCCAGTTTACAAGCTGCTAAAAAATTCAATTTCCAGTTAGACGTCCTTTTTGAGGCTGTTGTTTTCTTAACACGATATATTCTTTCTACACCCCTAATTTTCAAAGTGACGAGAAATGTAATTTCAAGACTGCTCGAAGTGCAGAATATTTCAGGCCACTATTCCAACCCTTAATTACGATCTTACATTCTCCACTACCCAGGATGCACAAAAATCCAGTTCCCCTTGTTTCCCGAGACCAGTCCAATCTGAAATCCCTTCGAAGGGTTAACTTTCCGGCCGTAGACGATTCCGGGAACCGCAAACCTGCTGGGAACACAGTTCTTACCTTGTTAACGCATCCGATCTCGGAACATCGGGGCCAGAAATCCGGTGGCAAAAGGTCCGGCGCACGCAGCCTTCCATTTCCTCTGATCCCGAGCAATCTAAAAAGATATCGTGGCTCGTGCTCACAAAGGGTAGAGGAAAGGTTCTCGACGGATGTTCTCGGGGTTGTAGTATTTTTCGTGGCCGGGGCGTACGCGTCAAAGGGAATGGCAAAAGGGCTGGCACCCGGAGAGGGTGAGAGGGGGTTGGAACGAAGCAAAACGACCGGGAGCGGAGGAAGGAAAAGCCGGTGACTTACGTTCCCCGTGTCTTAATTCCCTCTGTTTCTCCGGCAGCTTCGGAGAGAGAGAGAGAAAAGAGTGAGTAGAATGAGAGAAAGTTACCCCCCGGCGGCTGCCACCCCCGCAGCAGTCCTTAACACCGAAGCGAACCGTCTCCCCTCTCTCTCCCTTGCAGTCACCTCCCCGTCGCCGCTGTCCGTGTCGTTGTGGCGCAAAAGACGTAATTCACGCCAATTAACAGCCAGCCAGCTTCTGTGAGTTTCGCTGCGTCAACCCTCTCTCATTTCCGGGTGGCGGCGGAGCCCACCAAGACCACCAGCTACCCTCTTCTCCGACGGCAGACGCGTTTACCCGGCTTCTTTCACCGTCGCGCGGCACTCAGACGCACCCCTCGAGCAGCCGCAACCCACCCTCCTCCACCCCTCGACCACGACAACGCTGACCCACCTTCCTCGTTTCATCGTTTTCTCACCCCTTTCGCGCGACAGACCCTCCCTCCTGCTCCTCCCACCTACTCTGCATTCTTCACCCTACACCTTTACGAGTTATGCGAACTTAATGAACACCGTGTACACACGTATATACGCGGCGAGATGGTCCCCGGGAAAACTACCCCCTGGCTCTCTCAGAGAGATCTTCAGCGAGCTTGAACGTGGCGGCGCAGTATGGCAGGAGATAGGGGTGGTTCGAGGGAATTGTGGTTTTCTATTCCGTGGTCGGAGTTTTAGGTTTTGCTGATGATGCTGTTGATCGGTGATATTTTTATGTATAATGAATCAGTCAAAATCATGGAGCCTTTATATATACTGACGTATTATTTCTAACTTGGAATAGTTTGTAGTAATTAATGTAGATTGTTTCTATTTATATCAATTTTCTTTTGCGTTTTATATTTTTTCAAGTTAATACATTGAGCAAGTGGACGGTTGATAGGTCTTTCAGTTGTGTTCAATATTTATTACGATGAAATATTGTTACAAAACATTCTAGTATCAAATTGGATTTTCTAAGAACGGTTTTAGATCATTCTGAAAATGAACAAATTTTTGTTCAACAGTTTCTGAGTAGTTTTGTCTGGATAGTAGGTAGTCGCTTTTCGAAACATTGCACAGGAAGGAAAGAGAAACTCGTCGCGCCGGTCGATGAGAAAGAACGGGCGAGTGAAATATGGATCGGACCGGCAGGGTGGATGCTAATAACAATAATAAAGACGAAACGAGGGGAAATGGGGCTCCGGAGAAATTCACCGGCTCGTAATAAATTCAGGGCGAAACCGGCGTCCCATTTGCGGCGCAGGACCTGGAACGTTGGTTCGGGAAAGGGAGGTTGTTTTTGGCTTTAGCTTGCCGTTTCAGAATTGTTTAGAGGGTGTTAGTTACTTCGTATCATGTATATTAATATTTCTATTAAATTTCATCAATTTATTCGGTCGTAAACTGCGTAACACTTTACTGTTAACAATCTTGAGTCACTCGGGAACAGGGGATGTTACTTTACATTTTCAAATCTACTTTTCATAAATCACGGAACGTTTAAGTTCTGTATGGATCAATTAAAATCGTCCAGAATGGAAACGTTTCCTTTTTTTAATTATTTTCAATTTATTCATCTGTAATGTAGGTTTGTTTAATTATGTGGCTATTTTATTTCTTAAGATATGGAGAAACAGCTGCTACTAGCAATTTTGAATCTCTCGAAAACGAATAAACTTTTCTGTGAAGCTTCAGTTCGACTCGTCAAGCATGTCTCGCCCGATATTTTCCAATTTCATGACATTACTAACATATGTACGTGAACGCAGCAATCATTCACGCGCAGGATCGATAAGGGTAGATCCAGAAGTGGCAAAAATCGAGTCTAGAAATAAATCACGAGGGCGTTTAAAGTATCGGGACAAGGGAAGTAGCCGGAAAAGAAGGCCACGCGGAAAGGGTCGAACAAAGGGGTGGCGTGGGTGGGGCTGGAAGCCAGATTTTCAGGTGGACCCTAGGATATTAAATATTTCAGACGTCCGTTGTCCTCCCCCGCCGTTTCCTCTGGCCTCTCACGCCTCCGTGCACACGGCCCGAAGGCACTAAAAGGAAATTTTACAACCCAAACATTTCGCCGGGACGAGAAAGAAACACGGGGGAACAAAAGCTCCGTAGAAAGAAACGCGGACGGGGGTGAGCGTTGAAGGGGGTTGAAAGTCCGAGGGGTGGAATCTTGCCGCGGCTTCTTCCTGCATCGTCGGAAAAATCCTTTTTATGAAGCTCGGGGCCGGAAGAGCGGGACGCGTCTTTGGGGGTCCGTAAACAAAAATCACTCTCGAACCCGTTCCTCCCCCGACCCCGTAATCCAAAATTATGTCGCGGATAGCCGGCCGTGGAATAGGGACGGTGGGGGACAGGTTGCGGAGACAGAAATGGGGGTGGTTGAAGCCCTCGAGAGCGGCCCCGACACTCGTGATTAGTGTTTCTCGAGCGAAATGGCGACGGTACATCAACCGCGCCGAGAGAATAGGGTGCTGAATAAATGACGACGCCCGCTGCCTAGCCACGAGAGAATTTCTTCTTACCAGAACCACCCCTTTAACCCTCCCTCGCCCCTTTGTCTCGCGACCGACTACCCTGGACCCTGTCGCGACCCTCTCTCTCTCTCTCTCTCGCTCCTAACTCGAACGTATATCTCTCCGACGTTCTCCTGGTTTCCCCTTACCCTTCCTCCTATAACGCAGACTATTTCACCCTGCAGCCATTCACCCTTAACGGGAACTGTTCCGAAGTGATGAAATTTTACGGGTGCCTCCTTATCCGAGCTTGCACCCCGCGGAAAAGAGAGTGGTGGGGACTGATTGCATCCAACGAGTGCAAAGGGGTGAACCGTTTAAGGGTTAGTTACCTTTGGACATTAATTAACAAGCGACAAAGAAGTTCGAAATAAGGGATAGATGAGTGGTCTGAGGGAGAAAAGCTTTCCACGGATACCACAACGGTGGACGGGCAGATACGCGAAGAATTTCGATTGTAAATTTCTAAAGCAGTGCGGCCCGGGAGCCGCAGCCTGACAAAGGGTCAGGAATGGCTTTGGTCCAGGGCTGCATAGCCGCGGATACATTCGAACGCAGACCCTGTAAATTTTATCGTGGCTACGGTTTCTCACGGTGAATTTCCGTTCCGCGTGGCTACGCCCGCGCAAAGACGCACGAAGTATGCCTTTATTCCTTGGGAAATATCGACCAGCAACCTCCGGCAGCTTTTATCGAAAGGCGAGAGACGCGAACCTTTGCGACTCTTCGCTGCCCCCTTCTCTGACCAACCCCTCGCCAAAAAATACTTTGCGATACTTTATAGTCGACCGAGAGCCCGACTTGACGCGTCCTTTTGCACTCGGGAAACGAATGGAATTATTTCTGTGCTTGAGCTTTTATTCGACACGGAAAACGAATTTGCGGAACGATGAAAGGAACCGATCGATCGATGAAACGAAGCATGCAAATTGTGCGATCGGTTCGACTCGGTTTTTTTGAATATGCACAACGCGAAATGGGTAGGTTAATTTTAATCTTCTTCGTATAAAAATAGTACTTAGTAATTTTGTTTAATGTAGGAAACATGTAAATCAAACCTGATCAGAATATTCTATATTTTCTAAATTTCAATTATTATTCTTATATTATCTAATTTTTTAAATTTAAGTGGGATTACTGTTTTCCAATTTGACTTCTAGTTCATAATCATCCCACAATTTCTCGTATATGTACATATTTAATTTTTACATCTAATCAAAATAAAATTCGCGCATTGCTCGGCACAATTTTATTTGTTACACAAATATCTAATGGGTATTGATTGTTGTTGTCAGACAGTAAAAAATCGATCACCTCCACATGGCAATGAAAGCGTTGCTAATTTCGTGTCTGATAATAATATTATGCGCATTTCAATCATTGTCGACAGCAGCAGTATATAATCGGAAATACCAGCAGCGGCGAGAAACAATAATATTTGTCAAAGTGGAATTATTTTTAGCGTAAGCACTACCATTTGCACGCAACCAAATGCGTCGCTCGGATTACCCCTTTGTGTATCTACACGTGAAACGAATCCACCGGAACCGAATAAAAATATTTAAAAAGCGGCATTCGACTGTTTTCAGTGCGTCCTTCAAATAAAACACTATTTGAAAAAGTTTCCGCATCAAATGAAATATTTTATTTCCAAAGTGATACGCTTGGAACAAAATAAAACAGATTGTTTACTATTTATATGAAACGTTATACGCTCATCCACGGTGTGCGCAAATAATAACGGGATGCCTGAGGCTGTATATCCTGCGCTTTGCATTTATCAACAACTTTCGCCTGGTGAAAAGTGTACACTTCAACGTGAAGAGTGTGCAAGGATTAACTGACATTTCAATAATGTCAAGAAAAAACTCGCTGGGCAAATATTTCAAGCGCCGTACCAAACTTTATTCTACAGATCAAATAAAATTATATTTTTAAGAGGGAGGATGATATTCAGGTAAACCGCATGCTTTAAAAGAAAAAAAAATAATACTTTTAAAACTTCGACCAAATAAATAACATTCGAGAGTTTGAACGAAATGATTTTATAAAAATTGGTGGTGATCAATTCGACACCGGTCACCGTCCCGAATAAAAACCAACATAATTATTATGTCTACAATCCGTCCATCGTGAAGAACGTCGGCGCATCGGAAAATATAAATAATGGATACAATTATTCCGACGCGCGCGCCGGACGAAATGAAGGATTAAATACTAACAAGGTTACTTCCTCGTCCGGAATTAATTATTAACAAACACGCGCACGGTTCAACGGCGTGTTCAGAAATGATTTTCCCGGTTGCCGGTCGGTCACGGACGATTTTCGTCGTTTTAACGACAACGACGACGCGGCTAGCTGAACGACAAAAGGAACAAAACGGAAGACCGAGAACGGATGATTGGGGAACCGAATGAAAAAAAAGCAAAAAAAATAAAAAAAATCGAAAAATCAGGGGAACGAGGCGAAGGGGGCGGTTCGCAGAGAGCGAGACACGTAACAAACGCCGCTGCTGGAACCAGGCCCTGATGAATACTGATGTATTCAATCAAGGGGATTGGCGTGATCTGGCGAAATGTCGTTCGGGGATCGAGAGGGAGCAACAGCAAATACGTTGAAGCACGGTTCATGGGTTATATATTATACTATGTGCGCGGCCCCCGCTCGGCGAACATTATGGCAGACATATTGGATAATGGTGGATACGATACAATCAGAATTCCGTGCCTGTCCTCGACGGCGGCGTCGCGTCTCGTCGGGTCGCGTCGCATCGCGTCCCGCGATGATGGCGTGTTCTCCATTAAATTTCACGTATTAGGACCGACAAGATGTCGACTAAACGGACCGTGTACCCGTCGAGACCCGATACTTGATTTTACGTGGCACCGTTCAACAGCGGCAACGGCCGCAAACGGGCTTGACGCGCCCCTTACCAACCAACAAGCCCTTTGACACTGTTAATGGCTATTTGTATGTTAATCTAACCGAAACACGAGCCTGCCAGACGAACCAACCACCATGGATCGAAAATATTAACACCGTGTAGACAGAATTTTTATCATAAACGCGGGAATATTTGTGCGACTCGTGAACGGGGAGTATCAGCCTCCGAATATAAGGAAAACGGTCGTACGATTAAAATTAGGGATGTTTTTATGTACAAGAGGAAATCGATGAAATTGAACGATCTCCACCGACGTTGTCTGCAGAATTGAACTCGAAGGAGGGGAATTAGCTTGGAAAAACAAGGGAGCAACCGTCAGAGGTAAGGGCGGTCTCGAAATACGTTTTTTAATCAGAACGAACAGCGTTCGTGACCCCTAAATACACAGAGCCAGTCCCATCTATCCATTACAAAACACGTTCGAGCGGAACACGCCCCAATTCTTCTATCACCGGGCATCACGTAAGCCCTGGCTCGCAATCCGGAGGCCGTGAGGGGCGAAGATCGAGATAAGGAAGAGTTACATTCAAGCAGAGTTCCTTCCCGGTGCGGCATGCCACTGTACGGGGAGGCCTTATTCTCGATCGGAGAAATACGGTTTCCTCGCAAGTATACGGTCCTCTCGCAACCAAACCCCTTCTACTCCTCTCTCTCTCCTTCCTCCTCTTCTCTCTTCTTCGCGAAACGAATCGGTAACTCCGTTTTAACTTCTCCCACCCCTAAATCCCCCGATCTTACAATTCTATACATTTCAATGACGAAGCGGGATGAAGAATCCAAGGAAAAAGGAGAACCGGAAGCTGTAGAGATAGGAGGAAAGGAATACCCGCGGTTATTGTATCTTGCGAAGCGACTGAACCGGCGAAACTAAATACAGAATGTGCTAAATTTAACACTGCTAAAATTCAGTGTCGATTCTTGTATCTGTGAGCTGAATGTTGCTGGCGCAGAAATAAATCGCTGTAATGCACCGAAAATGATATCAGACGACGGAGAAGATCGCTTGTTTCAGCAAACTTTGTCAGATCATATTCTTGTATACACTAATATTTAAGACAATTCTTTTAGCTGGAAGTACGTGTAAACTAAGATCCTCCTGTATTCTTCCGTATTCCTTATTCAATGACAATTACAACTGTAATTGAAATTAATTTTCCGCATTAACGTGGACAATTCTTATTCTCCATAAAAACCCACGATCTACGCATTTCATATAATTTCCCAAGCATGCATAATACCCAATTTCCAATAACGAATCGAACAAACAACCCCTGAAGCCCTGAACGCTCCCTGAGCCACCCCTTCATCCCCTAAACTCAAGGCCGCCCTCACGATCGATTCCCAAAAACAATTTCCAGCCGCTTCCGGGATAATCTCCGGCATCGCTGTCATTGTTTAGTCTGCGCTGTCGAGTGAGGAGGAGGAAGGTGCGGGGGATTGCAACCCCCGTCCAGAAAACGCATTAACGCGGAACACGATCCCGGTCGGTGAGGCGGTGAATCGTCGCGAATTAATAATCCGCGGTGCGCGAAATCAAAAGCCGCGGTCGACGCGCGACGTTGCGCGTCGCGACGCCCCCGCAACTGACGTGGCGGCGTCGCACGTCGTCGCAACAACCCCCGAAGGGGAAAGGACGGGGTGGAGGGTTGATTAATTCGCGGCTGGCGTCTGCAGGGCCGCAGATTGGTTCCGATGAATGGGCCCCGGATTAAGAGACGGCAAGATAGCTCTCGCGACACAAACGCGCGCGCCCGCGCGCGCACACAGACACACACACACACGACGATGATGATTTCTGGCAACTATAGGGAACAGAGACGAGGAGAGGGTCGGAGGAAGGGTGAGTATGTGCGTGGGGCCAGGTCGAGCAGGGAGTTTGACGGGGTCGGAGGATATATCCGTGGAGTTATGGCCGGTATGAAACCCATAGCAAATGATGCAGAGATACGTGACCGGCGAGCGTAAGCGACGGCCACCGGCGGCTACCAACCCCTTCGGCGTCGTTGCAATCAGCAACGTGCGCCCAGACCAGCTACGAAATAAATTCAATAGAAACCCACCACCGCGACGCATGCCTCCCCGCATCGCGGAACTGAACTTTCGAGAAAATTCTTTCGACCAGGGAAAACGCCAAATTCTTACTGCTGATTTGACACTAGAGAAAACTATTAACCTTTTGACTGAAGCGCACTCTCAGCGAGAACCATCGATACAATTGCCGATATTCACTTGCTACGTTGCATAGTAAAACAGCAAGTTTCGTAAAGCAAGTGAGTAATATAATAATGAATCTTGACTAAATGTTGTAATATGATTGTATCATAACCGTTTCTACCTGTTATAATTTCATACGTAGTTTTTCTTCTTTCTTGAAAATGATCCACATAAGGATCGAAACGTTGAAAGTTTAAATTAATTTGTAAAGTTGCTTTATCGTGTTTAATTGATCGAACCGTTGCGCCCAAATCATTAATACTTTATCTGTTAAAACAGTAAATGTGTGAAAAATATAGGGGTGTATATATATACGTGTTTCGTAGTCATAAGGTTAAGGGTTGATCACCTCTGAACAGTTCGAAGATAAAGGAACAATCTTATTTCCCATATAAAGAATTAGTTTCTTCAGAAATGAATATGTACGAAATATATGGGACGAAGAGAAATCGCATCAATACCATTTCTAACAATAACTAACAACGCCTAAGAATTTCGTACCTCGTTTCACTCGAGATTAGTACTTCTGAACATCGAAGAGTGACGCGCGGAAAAGATCGTTCTAATTGAGAGGCCACTTATATATCGAGGTCCCAATTATTTTCCATCCCCTCTTGAAGAACCCCGTTCCCTACTTGCCACAAATAGAGCAATTTTCCCCCCCTCCTGACCCAAATTGCACTTGGTACGAACACTTTAGTCGAATCTCGACCTTCCGCGAAGCAGCATGTGTACCTCGTTCGCGATTTTTCAATTCCGCTTACTCGTTTCGTTAAAGTTCTCTTCGCTTTACTCGAATTGTGCGAGAACGACGTGGAGAGACAAAAAGAGAGAGAGAGCATTCGAGAGTGCATCGTTCTCTACTCAACTAACTAGGCCCGATGAAATCTCGGGGACACAGGTGAGGAATTCATTGCATAAATATTGATATTAACCAAGCGAGTGTCGGGACTCGGCGTGTGGCGCAGTTTGCGTTTGACACTTGCGAGCCATGAAACGCCATATATTCCGATACACGTGCCCGATATGCCAGCTACTTCGGAGCGAACGGTGGCAAATATTTTTGCTTTCGTTTTGTTCAGTTTTTGCACGCTACATACTTCGTGCTGCCGTAATTCAATCCAATTCAAGATCAAGCTGGCTAAACCTGAGCCGCCCAAGCTTATTTCGTGTATTGTTTTCTGTTTTTAAATGATTCTTTTACTGTGATAATAAAAATTCTTTCAATTCTATCTTTTTCTAGATTTGAACAGTTATAACTATACTGCGGATATTTATGCAAAACAAAAATTAGTGACCCTTTATTTTCATTGATAAAATGAGGACAATTTAAAAAATTTATCGAAGAAACCATTAGTAAGAATGAACAGCACAATTCACTCT
Source organism: Lasioglossum morio (assembly GCA_916610235.2). Classification (NCBI taxonomy): domain Eukaryota; kingdom Metazoa; phylum Arthropoda; class Insecta; order Hymenoptera; family Halictidae; genus Lasioglossum; species Lasioglossum morio. The sequence goes on from OU744326.1 coordinate 27,071,968, forward strand.
CCAATTTTTCAAACAACGTGGTTTAAGAACGTTCAACATCCTGTAATATTTGATAACAAGCACCCATTTCACCGTAACACGAAAAATCACAGTAATCTTTGCTATCGGGACCACATTTGCAAATCGCGTGTTCGACAGGTCAGAAAAAAACAAAAAGGATAGATTCGACCAATTAGAGTACAAATTCCAGGGCCCAGGGTTGCTCTCGTCTGATGATCGGCGGGGCCCATCGATTTGATAAACACGCGGCTTCGGCAAATAATTTAATGCGGTGTAAACGCGGAATGGCCGTGCGCCCGAGCCAACCTAATTTGTTGTTTCCCCTTGGCCGCGGAATTTGTCGCGGCTTGACTTGCCCTGATAAAATCATCCGGTCGCAATTACGCGCGAAACGAGGCGGGTTCAATTAACGAGTGTAGCTCACGGTGGGAGCCCATTAATGCATTTGTTTTGTATTCATCGGGCGATCGGTTCCGAAACCGATCTACTCTCGATGGACGCGGGGATTGGAGCATCGCGAATCAATCGACCATAATCGTTCTCCTGGATCCTCTCTCTCTTGCTCTTCTTTCTCTCTCTCTCTCTCTCTCTCTTTTCTACTGGAAAAAGCATTCCCGATCGAAAGCGCACCCATCGAATATCAATGCGGCGAGTGGACGGCCTCGAAAACTTGAACGGCGACGCCGCGTCTGCGGCAAGAGGGATGGTTACACCCTCTACCCCTAGCTGGCCAGAATTAATAAGCCGGAAACGAGCCTCCCCACCTACAAAATAAATCGAGCTTCAGCCGCCAGTCCCGCTCGAATTTCAACCGTTTCGAAAATGGGCGTACTCACCCTGACACTGCGGTTTATTAGAATTTTCTGCGAGCTTTTTTGCCTCGCGGGCTCCAATTGGGGTGCAACTAGGGTGCAACTGCATTTAGAATGCTCTTTTTCCCTGCTAGCTTAGCTGTCCTGAAAATTACATTTCTGTCTTGTAAATTACTCCCATCTATTTCGATTAAACATTAATTCTGTTTCGCGTGTTCACTTTGCACTCGAATTTGTACAATTGTTTTGATATAGAATATATTTTCGTTATACGTGCATGACAGTACATTATACATACCTGATAATAGAATTGAACTTTCGATCGCAGAAAAATTCAATGTGTATACCCGTTTGAAAAATATATGATCGACAGAAAGGAACGAGAAAAATCGAGAGTTTGCATGTCGGAGACTAAATTCAATGTCCTCTCAGTGTGAACGCCTTATAAAAACATTTCATTGGACAATTTTGTGTAATTTTAGCCAGAAGATAATTCCGCAGCGACTCCGCAAGACACGTCCCCGCAAACTATACGTTTTCCAAGATTCCCCGATAACGCGGAATTACCATGTAACGATCGGTGGCCTGGTGGCTCGCCAATTTTTCGCCGTCTCTGTGTGGCGTGTTTACACGTATCTGGGATAACTCGTGTAACGATACGAACACTTGGTAAATCCTTTCGTAGGTGGTATGTGCTTGTTGAGGAAACAACTGCAATAATGCTATCATAAATTCAAATTATTGCGGTTGCTGCAAGATCTTCCCTACCGCCATCTCGAGACCATGCAGAGAACCATGAAGGGGTTGCAGAAGGGGTTGCGCACATGCGGAGAGTCTTCCCCGGTGATCTTAACCACCCTGACATACGCTTGGAAGTATAGCGTTGCTAATTCGCTGAATAAAGTCTGGTCCTGGCATCCCTTAGTTGCGAACAATCTTGACATTCCGCGAATTGTTTCCCACTTGCCACAGCTGCCGGCAGTCTCAAAAATTTCCTACGATCAAATTCACGATAGTGCATTTTCGATGTTTCTGCATTTTGCCGAAATCTCCATTCGCTACACAAAACATATATACGTACGCAGAAGTTAGCGATTCGAACATAGAGCAACGATTCGAAATCTATTTTGCATTATTTGTGATAAACGATTGATTATCAACCTCCTCTTCTATTTCGTCAAATTTTTCTGGACGATTTTGTTCAAAAGCAAAAGAAATATTAACGAAGTTTCAGTCCGAAGTTTTGGTTCCCTTTACCGGACACAAGAAATTTGTGATAACTAATTAATTGAAATTTTTTATGCCGTAGCAGAATAAAATCATTATTTTATCATCGTCTGGTGTATCACAGTTTCTTAGCAGTTTCTATAATCGGAAACGAAATGATTGTAATACTTTTCATTCATATACGAAGGGGAAACATTAATTTTATTTTTCAAAATAAAGTAGTACGAGGTATTTCATGTTATCTTTATTAATTTGGAGAAAGTTTGTTTCGCGTAACTGATACCTTTACCCTATTGACCCGAGCAACATGTTACAGGATCGTTAAACCGTTTAGCTTCGTTGAAATTTCGGTAAGTCTTGGGGATTTCGCGAGAACCCCTTGGAACCGCCATAAAATAAAATCCCAGGTGAACTCGATCGGGCGTCGTCGAGGTCGGATCGTCGTGATAACGTCGTCCGTCGATAAATCGTCGAAGACGCGTAAAATGTCCCCGGTTTGCGAAACGGTTTTCGCGTCCCCTCCGGTTCCACGGACGTTTATCGAGGGGGTATTCTTGGGGCGACGCAAGAAGTTACGTTCTGTTTTCGAATCTGGAACGCGATGAATATTAACGAGACGAGGGTGGAACTGCGACGGGAACAGGCACACAAGGCCCGACCCGCGAGCGTGTACACAAGATTTACCGTCTTGAAACGCAATCTCGGCGAGACGGGGTTACCTGTGCTGTGGTGAGAGCGTTACGTTACGTTATGTTACCTTACGAGACTACCCCCGACCCTCTGAGTTCTCCTGTCTAAATAATTACGGAGGCAGAGGGAGGGAGAGAGAGAGAGAGAGACAGGTTCGTAAGGTTTCGTGGATGGCACGTGTGCTTTTTACCAACTGGGATAGTCTGCTTTGGTATCACGTGAGGAACGACGGACTAGGATCTGTCTGAAAAATAAAAATTGCCTGCGAGAACAGGCCAATTCAATTGAAATAAAAATGTTCGAATGCTAAAACGATGTTGGTCAATTGAAGTAAAAATGTTTGAACACTAAATTGATCTCGATAAAGGAAGATGAAAATGTTCGAACGATCGAGGAGTTTTATTTTCGGGAAGACTGTTTGATAATACGTACGGTCGAGTTGTTCGAGGGTAGAAAATTCACTTATTAATTTCTGAAAGCATTTCACTGGCCGATAATATTCCTGGACCAGCGGCAACGGGCTGTAAAAATCTTATCGGGCTTCATTGGAAATACATTAACGCTGTCTTGCATCGGAGACGAATGAATTTTTCTCGTCCCAGCAGAGGCTGAACGGGGCTTCGAATAAAAATTCACAGGCAATTACGAGAACGGAGTTGACGCTCTGGTAACGAGAAGGAGAGAGAGAGAGAGAGATCGATTCTATTTTCCATTCTCGTGCTTCAAAAGAAACAGCGACGAGGCGGCGAAACCCGATTTCCAAACGAAAAACCGCTCGATTGCCACCGTGGACTCGAACGTTCTCGCATTTTAATCGATTTCTGGGTCCCCGAGGATGACGAGGCACCCTGTGAACAAGATGGAAAATGTTGCCCTCCGTTTGAAAAATATACTATAGGCTACACACTCTTTGAAACAAGAACAAGCAGAACATCGTAAGATTTGATCCCGCAAAGTTACAAAAGTTCAAAGATATATTTTTCTGTTACAATTTTGCAAAGCAGCATGGTTCGCTGAAGCATCGTTTGTTCCGGGAACGGAAAATCGAACAGATCGAAACGGATTCGAGCTCGTAGATGCTAGAACGAGGTTGTATCTTGTAAATTGACAAATATTGCTGGCTAGAAGGAAATCGACGAAGTTAGGGGACTCTCATCGGGAAAGTCCGGAGAGCTAGCGAGACAAGAAACAAGGAACATTTTGTCCCCGGTTCAATCTGCGAGGAAAGAAGATCAGGAGAGGGATCGATCCACCAATGCTTTGGCAGTTTCCTAGGTTGTAGGTTTCCCGACACGGCGACAGTAGTTTCCGCTCGAAAATCTGCTGTGCCGGGATTCGCGAGCGCAATCTCCGACGCTCTTTCCAAGCCTTCGGATGGTATGTTTATGAATTATATTCCGTTTTGTTCTCGTCTTTGCTTGTCGGTCGCCGTCCGGATTGATTTTCTTGATTCTCGGGGACGCGACGCGACGATTTCTGTAGATTCACAGTGACAGAACGTCGATCATGTCTTTTACGTTTCGTAGAACCGATGCAATTCTGTTATTCCGCGATATAACGTGAACTCAAGGGAAGTGGAATAAAAGGAATAGCTGCGGGATATTCTACGTGTGCAAGTAGGCCGAAAGCAGAGAATAAAATCCATTCCGTGATGGATTTCGCGAGTTTGTTGCTGGGAAAATGCAAGAGTCTTGTTACGTTGACATGGAAGGGATAGAAACGATCTAAGAAGAGAAACTTTATATTTGTATTTTTCATTCGTGCACTTTTTTCAGGATTTTAGGAAGATGCGCAAATGATCATAATTGAACTGTGGATCTTTATGCAAAATCATAATTGGCCAAAAAAAATGCAAGAGTCTTGTTACGTTGACGTCGAGGGGTTAGAAACGATCTAAAAAGAGAAACTTTATATTTATATTTTTCATTCCTGTACTCTTATCAAGATTTTCGAAAGATGCGCAAATGCTAATAATTGAACCATGGATCTTTGTGTTAAAAAAATCATAATTGTCTAACTGTACAACTTTCTGATATTGGTCGTAAAGAAACAGTTAAAAGCAACGGTGTAGGTATAAAAATACTTCTATCGGTATTCGAGGAGTTTACACGTTTCGCGATTAAATTCCGCTCGTGCCTAGCCGGTTAGGGTACATTGCACGCTGCGAATTCATCGGCGCGCGGCGTGGCTGTTCCAGACGCGGTGCACAATTTCCGTATTGCATTTGCGGCCGGTTTGGCCTCGCACACACGCGAAAATAAGAATTCCCGACGTTGGCTGCCGCGAAAATATCGTGTTTCCCTCGGTGTTCCACGTAGCCTGCGTTGAAAGCGTGGGCGTCGCGACACGCATACGCGATGCTTGCCAGTTATACGTGTTTCTTCGACGAGGAGAAGAAAGTTCGTTTCTTTTCTGCGGGGAATTAAGTCTGCGATCGAGCTTTTTCTTGTCTTTTCTCGCCTCGGTCACGTATCGATGGATCACATTTAACGTCGGAGACGCTGTCGCATGCAGACTCGATTTTATTCGCATGTGAAATGACCCTCGAGAGAGAGAGAGAACATTGAAGAATGAGAAAAGTGCATTAGTTGGTACTTTATCGCATAAGAATTTATTTCTGTCAACTGTGCAGTGTGTTCTTAAATTTATTAACTCTTTGTACCATATTCTCGCGTCAGACTCGATTTATTTTCACGTGTTCAAGTTTTAAAAGTACCAATACAAGTAATCAATTAAATTTCAAGTGTTACTTAAGAGTTTCCTGTAACAGGTTCCAATGAAATCCTCGTCGTGAATCAGAAAGATTGATAGACAAATAGGTAGTGTTAAAATTCTGTATTCAGTGAGCCAGCCCACAATAATTTACATCGGACGAAAGACATTTATATTCCAACGGCAGTGGTGTGTTAAATGGGGGAAAACGTTGCAATAATTTCGGTCTGATCGTATTAATCGAGGCTCGTTTGCCAATTGCAGAATATAATGGTACTCGCAGTGTCATGCCGCTGCCGCATCTCTCTTCGTTACCGGTTTTTTTTTTGCTCTCGCTCTTTCGCGCGTTTTATAACTGGATTTTTGTCAAAATTACTTGGCGCTGCGCTCTCGAAAAAAAAGGCTGAAAAAGGACTCTGCCGCTGGTTTACGGTCGAATCGTGTAGCATTTGAAAGGTGCGAGGAGGGAGTTACGTACGTTTTTTTCGGACTCACTCCACTACCGATGGCCCGTTAATGTTTCACTGACCGTCACACCATGCTCGGATTTGCCACGGGTAGATCCTTTTTCATGGAGTCTCCCTTTGTTCGGCATTAGTGGCGCGATTAGGAGGGAGGTTTTCAGCAGAATTTTCCGAGAGAAGATTGCTCTGATGGACCGGACGATATTCTCGCATTTATATAGATGAATTTAACGCGAACTTCTGGCTTTTGCCAGACAGGCTGATCCGTGTTTAAACGACTAGGTAACAAGTCTCTAATTTGCCAATTATTTCTTTATTTCTATACTCCTTTTCCAACTACTTCAATAATGACCACAAGCGTTCGTTCAATTATATTTCTTCCTGGAAGGAAATTATTTTAAAAACACTTCTACCTTTCCTTCTGCCTCTTCTTCCATCGAATCCAGTTTCACCAACTCCCACGCATTCGCCAGGACCCGAAAAACCATCAAACGAAATCGCTCTTCCTCGGCAAGGACATCTTCCGCAGGACGAGACCGCGGTCGTAGATAATCCCCGGTAGAATCCTCGTCGTGGATCGAATGTGCCGAAAATTCGCGCGGATTAAAAGACAGAATAAAAGGGAACGAGGAGCAATCTATTCCGCGATGCTCGCCGGGAAAAATATCCGCAAGGACCGCGGGAGGGGGTCTCTCGCTGCGAAGCTGCGATTTCGGTGCTTCCCCGGTGCGGCTAGAGAAAGCGAGAGAAAAAGAGAACGAAAGAGAGAGAGAGAGAGAGAGAGAGAGAGAGAGAGAGGAGGTGGTCGTTTAGATAAAAGGAAGGGAACGGGCACGATATTGCAGGCGTATCTCGGCGCTCGTCCTGGGACCAATACCCGTTTCGAACTCTTTCCTGCGATTCGCAACGAGATTCGAACCCTTACGAGGCGAGAACCCATTTCTTTCTCGCCGTCTCGCTCGTACTTGCCTCGTAAAGCCTGTGTTTCCTCTCTTTCTCTCTTCCCCTCTCTCACTCGCTTTTTTCTCTATCCACTTTCCCTCCTCTTTCTCTCGCGCAGGATTCTCGGATTCCTCGACAGACTGCCGAGTCCTCGGCAAATCCTGACGGCACGGACGTTCCAGAGATTCGCGCTCGTTGCGGAAATTCGATGGTCCCGTGAGTGATCGCGCGACACGGCGCGCCCGCACTTCCCTCTTATTTCCCGATCAGAATTGAGCGGCGCCGCGCGATTCACCTGGCGAGAATCGCAAATTTACGGTGAACCGCTTGTCTCAATGCCCAACGCAACGAGGAAATCCCGACACTTTAATCCTCGTACGTTCGGGTTTCTCGAATAGATCATGAGTGTAAGGACGCCCGATAAAATGTAAAGAAGTTTCGGATTTCACATAAACGTTTATTCAATCAGACTGTTTCGTTCGCGCTACATCAACAACAACCCTGTTGCTTGTTCGCGCTGTCTTTTTGTATACTTCAATAATATTATAAATTATAAATACATAATAAAATTATAAATAAATTATAAATAAATAAAACCAATCGAATATGCTTAAAATTAACGCACGCCCTCTAAAAGGCGACAAGGTGAGGGAAGCTGGAGGTACCCTCGCCTTGAGCCCTCGTCTACCTAAGGTCCTTACTATTCGCGTTTGGTCTGCAGATGTTTTATGGTACGTCAACGGCTATTGAGACCTTTAGCTAAAATGTGAAGTCCCTAATAAATTATCATACAACAGAAAGTACCCCTAAATCTCAAAAATAGCCTGAAGTCACGTCCGCACCGTAATCATAAACTGCGACCCTTTCTAAGACCCGGTACCCTGTTGCAGTCCACATGGGCCACGGTCACTCGAATCCTTACATGAGCATTAGACGTGGATTCTTTTTCTATTAAGTTGGAGGGAAAGTTCTATCGAAATAAGCAGATGATTTTGCTTGGAAACCTCACGGTGCTAGTGAGTGATTGGGAAACAGATTTTTATCTTGGAAGATGGCAACAAGTTTTACTTTACATTTACTGATGCAATAAAAAGGAATGATGTGCTTGTAAAGATTTTCAAAAAATATCTGTACTTGAAATGTACTTAGGTGATTTGGCGGTCTCGTGCGAATATTTTGTCACCTTTCAGGGAGCCAATCGCCGTGTGGCTTTTCTCGTTTCGTGTTTCGCGGCGATCATCCTTGATCTGAACTCAGGGGATTACGAAAGGCTGGCCGTGGGAGCCGGCGCACCTGCGGACGCCTCTAATTGCACCAACTTCGGGATTTTCGCGAAGCCGGTTTTCGAAATTCGAATTTCGATCGCGTTCGTGGCGGATTTGTGGCGGAATCTCGCTTCGCTCTTTTTTTCCAGTGAGGAAACACGATAGTTTCGCCAAGTTAATGAGATACGAACGAATATTCCACCAAGTGTTTTTCAAAAGTTACGACCCTGTGGTCGCACCCTTTACAATCTCAATAATTGTAGATTAACAAATGTGAAATAACTGGGTTATATTATATCCAGTTCCAAAATGATTCGATGCAGAAGTTATCGAATAATTGTACAACCTGTATAAAACCGTTTAGAGCCCGTCTCGAGAAACGTTCTAGAAGAAGTAAAAGTACCGGGAGATTACGAGATCTGGAATCGAGAATCGAGGAGGAGGGATCGTTACGGTCGAATCGACGGACTTAATCAACCGGTTTTTGGACAAAGGAAAGCGTCGAAGGGCGCCATAAGCGACCGCTTTTTCTTGGGGGTACTGCGGCTGACACGCATCGGTCCATATCGTTCGCCATCCATTCCGACCGGCTCCGAAAATTTCCCCGTTTCTCCCCCCACGCCGGATATAAATTCCCGATCGACGCTTTCAACCGTTATACATCGGCGAATATAGCAGAAAGGGGTTGATTCACGGGGTGCTAAGGGAACGCCCTACCTCCGCTCTGTTGTTCGGACAAACGACCGAGCTAAGAGAGAACTGCCTTCTTCAACGATTTCGATGAAAGATCCTGACCTGACTCCGCTGATCGATGCGGAGCACTCTGGACCAGACTGTCTTACGTACGCAATGAATTAAATTTTTGTAAGTGCCCATACATGGTTGTCCACTAAATATTTCAATTACCCGCGATGATATAACAAACGTTTTTGTTGCAATGTAAAATGGTATTGCAAGATAAATGCTTTGCAAATTTTATTTTTTTTTCTCGAACACATTTTTCCGAAGTTTCCAAGTTGATGGATATTTTTTTTCCTTGCATATTCTAGATAACATTAAACTCTTGTGATACCATCTATATTGTATCAAAAGCATTCTTTATGTGATGAAGAATGTAGAAGATGTTTAGGTGTGTACATTTGCGTGGACCAATCAGTATATAGAAAAATATATTTTTTAAATTAATTATCGTATATAGATCTTCCGGTCGTCGAAAGGTTAGAACATATTTCCACAAATTGCCATAGTCCGATACTTCGAAAACCGATATTCCACAGGTCTGAAAGTACGCAGAGCACATGAGTCGTTGAGCAAACCGTGTACCAGACTCGGCAAGCCAACCCCTTGATTGTGGTATTCGTTTCGAGGGGGATGGTGCTCCAGAAAGAAGCCAGAGCAGGCATTCTATTAGCAGGCAGCAACAAATAGGAATCCACGGGAATCCCCCAGGCTTATCGGTACGGGATTCATCGGGTGTATCCCTTTGGTCTGGTAAACAGGGGAGGTTTTTTCCGAAGCAACCCCCGGCCACCTCGTTACCCCTTCCAATTCGCTGAACGTTCACCGAGGCTCGTCGGATTAAACGCCTCTGAAGCGACTGATCCCTAGAGATTTTTCGGCAAAACCATCTCCATCTCTCTCTCTCTCGCTTGCTATCTGTCTCTCTCGAGCACGAGAGGAACCGCTTCCGTGAATTCACCCCCTTTTTCGCGGCTTCCGCGTAATCATATGATTTACATTCAAATTCCCTCGAACCGTCGCGCCGCGCGCCACTCGCAACACAGGCCGTTTTCCACGACGAAATTTATTCGGGATTTCGCCGGGTTTGCAGGAATTCGCCGTGGGAAGGACAGTCGCCTCGATTTCGGGCTGTATCGCCTCTTCCGCGAACCCAAAAAGAGGAAAACTTCCTCCGAAAACGCCTCCAGGGGATTCCGAACCGTTTCTCGGGCAATGGAACTCGGGCAAATCGAACTCTACCCGGTCGAACCCTCTGTGCCGTCGCCCGAAACGAGCCACATTGTTGCTGAATAACATTTACTCACCCGGGGAACGATTCGACACCTACAAAAGACAGATCTCAAATCCTTCGTTTCACTGTTACTAAGATTCTTTATATATTTCGGTCGAAATAACGAGTCTCCAGTTTTCCACCTACTGTGCAAAAATTTCGTGAACATACAAACATGAACGAACGATTGCCACATTAGAGTCTTCAAGCTTTAAAATGAGTCCAGGTTTATTCTCGTACTATTTTTTTTGAAAGGGAGTTATCACAATTTAAATCGGGAAGGAAGTCTAAATTTTTTAATGTTGTTTAAACAAACGAGTTTTTGGAAGAGTTTTCTACGTGGTTAAATTGCTCGCTGAAAAATACGCAATTCGAGATCAATTTTACTGTCCTGCATCCTCTAGTTTCCGAGATTTCGTTTTCGGTCTTTCGATGTGAAGATTTTGTGTGTGTATTTTTCAAAGTACTGTTTCTTGGTGCAGCTTCTTCAGGTCTTCCTTTATTGACAGGCCGCGTCGTTTCGTGCCGATGCGATGACACGACTACAGCGAAGCGTAGACACGATTTCGACACGTGGTTAGGGTTTTACGCTCTGTTCCGGACCCGTAATTCGGACAAGCGAACGATGGAACGAACGTTTGACCGTTCGACTGTCGATTTTCGGAACTGCGCAGCCAGTGGCTAATGGAATTCGGCTGTAAAATGGTTTCCAATCAAGTTATTGACATTTTTTAAACCGAGAGCTGTGTGCGAGTGACACGGGGTTTTCTATTCGATGGGAAAAGTTAATCTGGTTTGCCTGATATCGGGGAAAATGGATTTTAATGGATCTTATGGCGGTCGGGAAAAGTTAATTCGTAACCGATGAGATTTATCTCTCCATGACCTAAATCGTTACTTACTAACGAAACACAAATCGGAATCTGTGAACCTCCATGCAAAATTAAAACAATATTTCCTCACCTGAAAGTTCTCGAAGAACACAGAGACTCGAAGGAGAACGATTAAGAGCTGCTTTAATTTTCCAGTTTCACACATTTCAGAGTTTATCCGAGGCTTCGAACAGAAAAATTGTGTTGATATTTCTGCCGGTCGAACGCAAATAATGTCGCTGTTTGTTGCGAGAGAAAGAGAAGCGCAGGGAGCAAACTGATATGACGATCTTCCCGCGGTCCATTAAGATAATTAAGATCCCAGAGCAAAATGTGGATAGCTTCTGTACACTGTTTACAGTATTCGCTTTTGTATAAGACGAGAGACATCGACCGCTTTTGAAATTTTTTAATTAATTACTGAACCGCGAGGAGAGAGACTGAAAGCTTTTGCTTTCCTTCAACCCTTCACTGAATTATTCTTCAAGAAACCCATGTTTATCTACCGATCGTTTCGAAATATTAATGTCTCTCAAAGTCTCATCAATTTTGATCACGATACATGCTTGGCATTACCAAGTACTAAATCGTTCAGCTGTTTTTTTCTCGCCAGTAAATTCACGTTCGCTATTTTTATAATGAAATATGTGAGAATCGTGTTTAATGTTCGGTACGTTTAGCGATAAAAAATATGCCGTACTGCTGGTACATTAATTAAAATAAAAAGGTTGGGAGCAATGTTGGGCACGAAGGAAGAATAAGCTGAGAGCTGCAAGGTTCGAGGTATCCGGAATCGAGGCTCGAATAAATCTGCAAGACTAATAGAGAAATCTGTTCCGGGGGTTCCCGACGGTAATCAAGGGGCTGACATTATTATTCACGTGTTTAAGCCCCCGGCCGGCGTTCCTCATCGTTTATTAAAATATATACAGCGAAATAGGAAGGAAATAAGAGTCTCCACGCACACTATCGGAAGTTCGGATGCGGGGGCGGTTGGAACGAGGACGGTGCTCGAGAAAGAGAGAGAGAGAGAGAGAGAGGAACGAGCAATCGAGCTCCCGGGACGTCTTGAAAATAGAGAAAAACGGATAAACCGGAAGTCGATCGCTGTCCGTTGCCGACGGAAGATATTTTTAATATCCGGCGTGGCTTCAATCCACTCGTCTAACCCCCTGCTTCGCTCCCTCTCTTTCCATCCCCGTTAGGCAGTGTGTACACGACGAGAAAAGGGGGTGGCTTGCGTCTATAAGGAGAATGATCTCGAATTGAAATTGCACGGAAATTTATCCGGGATCGTGCCGGTATATCGAATCGTCTCAAAGTTCTCGATGAAAAATGCCGCTTCCTGACATCCTGGGCCAATTCCACGACCATAACTCCTCGAGACTACCACTGTAAATACCAATGGATACGATCAGCTGTGAATTTGTCGTAATTGTTCGAGGTTTGTCAAGAATTTTCGACACGTTAAATTTATTTTAAACCCTCTAATTTAGATAGTGTTTATCATAACTTGTCAAAATTAAACTGCAGAACTAGGCTTAATAAGTTGAGAATTATATACCAACATCGTTCGAGGCTTCTAATGTCTTTACAATTTTGCATTTTGCATTGTCATAAAATCTGCAATCTATTAATAATGAAATGTCAGTCTAGTGAGTGATCTAAGGATTCTACTAGTTTTTATTAGTCACTGGAGTGATTCCCATGTCTGACCACTTTCAGGCTGAAACTACTTAAGCCCTCTTTCAAACAATTGCATAAACGATCATATTATCGCTAGATCCACGCTGGATCTACGACGAACGCATCGGAAATCGTATATACGCACTAAGACAGGTGGAGGGAAGTGCATTGGAAAGGTGGGAGGGTGGAATTAGGGGGAGATGATGACGAGGGGGTGGTCGGGTGTCATTAAACGAATGGAGCAGATCGTATCGTTGGATCAAGTCGCATGAAAATGAGCGCGCTGCTGCGCTGCCGCGGAAAAGATTAATCAAAACCGGAGAGTCGGCCGCTGATGAGAACGAAGGGCCTGTAATAAATTTCATGCGACTCGTGTAACATTTGTGTTAATTTCGGATCCCCCACCCCTGTCGACCGACCCGCGATTTATGAATTTCTTTCTCATTAACGCGGCCGGGCACACTTCCCCTGCACAAACATACACTGGCCCGCGAAAGTACGCGAACGGTTTTAATCTTCTGCAAATCTGTCGCATAAATTGCACGTGATTTGTCAACAGATTTTTCTTATCGAATCGATCTGTCCGTAATATTATATTTCATGATTTAATTCGTGAAACTGTTTGAACGATTCGCATGCTGGAAATAATTAAAACTTTTAATTAATGTACGCTCTTTAATATTCTTTTTGAATTACGGTACCGTTTCCAACTGTAAATATTGGATCGCAACGTAAATAAATTTATTATTTGTAACACGTTAATATCATTAAGAGAAGAAATAAGTGTCCGAGTGTTACATACCGAAACGTGTTTGACCACTACACCGAAGAAACTGTTCGCGAATTTTTGCAAGGCAGTGTACACGCGACTGCACCGTGGTTTTCGTTCGCGGGCTTGAAAAAGGGTTGACGGTTGTGTAACAGAGGTGAAAAGCGAGGGGCGTCGCCGTTTTGGGAGGGCTGGCCCGACGACAAATTGCCGATATTTGCGAGGCAATACGTACTACACGCGTATCCGCGCGTGTCACGCGGAACATGGATTTCCAAGCGTGTTCTCGCGCAGCCTCTTAAACGACCATTCGATTCTACGCTCGGAAGATCAAACGCGGAATTTTCGAGCGCTGTGCGAACAAGCCTCGGGACATCTGCACACGATTGTGTTCGACTCCACGGCAAGGATCGCTGTATCTTGAATGATCCGCTTGCAGAGTTCTCCTATATCAGCTCGCGAGGATATTGAATACCACAATGCCCCGGTAAACTGGCAAATCCGAAGATGCGTGGAATACTTAAGCTAATCGACGTTCGGATAAGACGATTTTATCCTTTCTTATTTTATTAATCACTTGCCATAAAAAAAATTAATTAATCACTTAAATAAAAAAAAACTTGCCTTCGCCATTTTACTAGCTGTGTGGAAAGTTCTCCAACTTCAGGCGTTTCTAGCGACGGTCAACATTTTCGTTGACTAAATAAAATTATCATAAATTTGAAGATTGGTTCCTCCCATTTACAACGAGACGTGCAAGATTTTATGTACGATCTTTTGCCATGGTGCAGTGAAAACGTTCCTGAATGTTTGTAAGGTTTATACAGTGTGTGTAAGATTGTCTGAATCATCCAGGCACCACTTGAGAGTGTTATTAAATTTTCACAGACTGAAAATCAATTTCTTTCCCATCAGAACAGATTAAAATGAAGAAAGGGAAGAACAAGGTGGAATTGTTTTAGAAAAACGTCGCTATGATCTGGATACTGAAACGTCAGATTCTTGGGTGGATATCCTTTGTCCCGGAGGGGAAGTCTTCTTCAAAATCGAAGAGCACGGAATGCGGTCGCGGAAGACCAACGGAGAAATCTCGAGCGGTTAACCGGGCGATTGCCTGGTTGAAATTCTTGCGATGCAAACGAGCGGAGGAACGAGCGCGAACGTCTCGAAACTTTAATCGCTCGTTTCCCTCTTTCTCGATCCTTTCAAGACAACGATAGGATGGGGAGGACGGAATAACAATGGTCGCGACCGGTAGAAGACCGGAGGAGATCGCTCGTTACCAGCTTTAGCTTTCATTAAATTTTGTTCACGCGGAAGCACAGGCAATTCAGCTCTTACGTTAATAATCCCTACATAAATTTTACTGACCCCTCGGAACTTGTGATGCAGCTAGCAATAGTCGGTGAAGAATAAATAGATTCTTCTATCGATCGTATCTATTGTTAATATAGAATGGTTGATGTTTTCGGCGCAAGGTTCGATCGTTTGTTACTATATTCTATTAACAATATATATTTGTGTTTTCAGCGCACTGGTTCGATCAAATACCATTATTCTGTACATTGCAAGGTTTAAAAGTTTCAAAATAGTTAATTCACTTAGCAAACGCAATTACACGAAAAACCTTTTTTCTTGAAAATGGTCTAAACAGTTGACCGAAACGTTGAAAATTTTGGTTTAACTTGTAAAATTGCTTAAATAGTAGTATTTGATCGAACCAGTGCGCTGAGAACACAAATATATATTATTAACAAGTTGTCAATCGAGATCATGGAAACAGTTATATTCTATTACTATTATTTAAAATATTATTCTATTACCAAGTTAAATACTCGACGTTTCGATCTTGTTTAGATCATTTTCAAAATTAATTAGAATTGCGCCTGTAAAGTATTATATAATTTTAAGAACACTTCATGAAATTAATTATAATATATAATTCCAGAGCGATAGTCGAAAGACACTTTCGGCGAAGATGATTACCGCTGGTTGACATCTATTCGACTGGTAAAAGCAAACACCGAAACTGTTGTGAAGACCCACTGCTTAGGTCATAGTTTTTGTCAACCCCCACCCAAACGGCGAATCGAGCCTCGATATCGGCAACCAGCGGATCGTCTCCGGCGATCCATTCTTGTTCCGGCAGTCGTGCAAATTATCTCGTTATAAATCTTATCGAAATAGACCACGTGTCGCCTTCGTCACTGACCAACGAAGCGGTTTTCCAGCCTCGTAGTACTCAACAATTTGTGCGAATTTTGTATCGCGAGTGTCTCGTGTTCCTTAAAGGCTCGCGCGAGTGAAAATAAATATCTCGATTGAGCAAAATTCAAACAGCAACCGTTTTCTCGCGCACGTGGCAACCATCTCGCAGTCTGCTCATCCAACTCCACCATTCTCAACGAAACAATGTCTGAAAATTGTCGCAGATGTATTCCTAAAATTATAGTGTCGCCAATGATGATCGATTCGACTATACAGGGTGGTTCTGGGAACTGGGACAATTTACTGTTCGTTCTTAAGTAAAAATAGAAAAAAATGACAGATGAAAAAATCACATGTAACGTATCCTAACTTCTTACGATTTTATATTTCATGTGGATGCACCGATGCATCCGCCATATTATTAAGTGACTAAACTTCAACACCTTCGACGTGCAACAGCAATTTTCAATCGTCTAAAGAATCCTCGTTTATAATATCACAAGGACAAATTAAATGTGGACGTTCTCGGAAAATATTTTTGCCGGGAGCCATTTATGGTCGCCACACACAGGAGTGATCGACGACAGTGTTCACGGCGCAAATGTTAGCCGATGGAATTCCAGCATGGTCGTGGAACAACTGTAATTCAATTCGATTGAAATCGCGGCGCAAACAGCGGAGACGCGGCTACGCTAACGCATCTAATTATTAATAATGCGACGAGTCGTGCCGTACTCGCAGACGGATAGCTGTTTGCGCCATCGACACTCGGACGAGATTGGTTGCTCTCGGTGGTTCCCTATGCCCGTTGCATTACGGTTACGGTGTTCGTCGCTTATCAATAGACATCGTTCGGATTGCATCCGTTTTGCGGATCGGATGCATTCGACTATGGGATTCCTACTTGCCATGAGAACTGAATTGTGGAATTCTATGAAATCATTGCTGCACCTGTGTGTTCAAGAAGTTTCCAAACTACTTTCTCCCACCCTGTCGATGAAGATACGATGGTGCACAAAATAATTATCGGTAGACTGTGTGTTCAGTGGAATGTTATCCTCTTTCCGTGTAATTTTCTTTACAGCTACAGTGATGGAAACGTCTTCACCTCCAAAAATGTCGTAGGAGAGAAAATAAGAAAGCAATATTTATTTTAATGCTTAAATATTGATCACAAACAAATCAAATTTTATTTCATCTAAACAGAAACACATAACATTCATGTTTATTAGACTTGGTTAAAATCTCCATGACGAGTCTGACTCGTTAAAATACGGTAAATGGTTAATAAACACAAGAATAAAATTTTTAAGAAGAAACAGTACTACGGTTTCAATGGTTTCACATATCAAAAATTCCTTCCCTCTCAGAATTTCAGTTTCACAAAGTATCCCACTACCCCTGACTCTCTACGCCACCACTCGATCTACCGGAGGAATCGCCTAATCGAGCGCCTGAGTCACGGAAAGGAACAGAAATCGCGGCAGGTGTATCGCGGCGCTGATTTCGAGGTGGAGAGTCAGGCTCGCTCGTTTCCAGTGTGCTTTACGAGGGCCGCGCGGTCCTGCTCTCGAAATTTCCTTTCTGCTGAGGCCGTGGCTACGCCAGGGATGTTTCACGGATGCTCGGAGGATCGCGGGGGTTGGTTGGCCAGCCTCGTAAATCGCGGATCTCGATCGCGGCAGGGATCTCGAAGATACTGTACCGCGGTCACGTAGCGACCGTTTCAAAATCCAATTTGTCGTTGATGTTTCGACATCGGTGCGCCGCGCCGGGACGCGATTACATACAGGACGAACTCGTTAAAGTTCGAAGGAACAGAACCAGGTGGGGGTTGCATTCTAGGGGGTTGTTTTCTAGAGAGAGAGAGAGAGAGAGAGAGAGAGAGAGAGAAAGAGAGAGGGAGAGATAACGATAGGACAGGACCGGAGGAAACGAAACACGTTGCTGCAACACCGAAAGGGGGAGGCTCTGCAATCCTGACGCGAAAGCTAACCGAAATACTGAAACATGTAGCACACGGCTAACCGGGGGCTGGAGCAGGCTAACCGACACCCCTTCCCTACGGGGGATGAACGGCGAATTCGCTCGGGCGCCCGTAAAAACCGCTCGTAAAGCCGAGATACCTTCTCGAGGTGAACGTGGCTTAATATCGAACAGATCGAGCGAATATTGATCGCGGGCCTCTGCTCCGTTCCGCCGCGAAATTTCCACCCTGTCCTCTCTCTCTCTCTCTTTCTCTCACGCTCGCTCTTGTTCGTCCCTATTCCCTTCTCGTTACCGAAATTACCGGAGGTTCTAACCCGAAGACCCACCTAGGGGATGGGATCACGGATCCACGCTATTTGCGCCCGACTTTTGCTTGCCGGAAATACTGATCGAGATACCATTCGTCTTGTGCCGGACCAAACGCAGCTCACCCTCTTCTAAATTGTTTCGGGACTGGGGAATTTGCTCGGGATCGTTAGCCAGTAGATTTTTCGTGGTTCTGGTGATAATGATTGACTGGAAGTCTGTGGAATTGAAGAATGGACAATTTCGGGGGAAATGTGTTCGAATGCGTTTGGATCCGCTGTACCTATTATACTGAAGAGGACTACATGGTGTACCTGTGAAAAATTCCGATGATAGAACTTTCCATTGAGGAATAAGTTTTCCTTTTTCGAAGAAAAGTTGAATTTTGATATTCCTCTTGGTAGTCTCCGGGGGATTCTCGGAGCCGAGGGGATAAATTCGGCGAATGTTTTACCAGCGGGGTAAAAGTTTGCTATTGTTACGTTAGTTTGATATTGTTCGCCGTTGTTCTCCGAGAACGTAGCTTTCACGAGGGAACAGCAGAGGAAGCGTTTTAATCCTTTTATCGTCACTGTTGACCCACCGGCGTTTTCATCTTTTCTATCATGCCACACGGTCACCCAGTTTTTGCGACCTGGTTCTGTTCTTTATTCTCGCGGAACCTTTCTAGATTTAGGAAAAATGTGGCAAGCCTCACGGTAATATCTGTGCCCCCTCCCCCCTTACCCCGGTCCGCGAAGCATTAGGTACCGCGGCTCGCTTCTGTTGCTAAATTACGAGCTGCTTGCTGCTGCTGCCTTTTTAACGCTTTTAACGGACCTTGAGTATTTTTAGAAATGTTCCAGATTTTAGTGTTCTGGATCGTAGATAGGCTGTCACTTAAAAATTGTTCAACGTAGACTGTACGAAATTGTCCGCGCGAATTGCAGAAATTTTCTTTCTTCTCGATTCTAATTAAACTAGACATCTGATCTTTATGCAAAATAAAAACTGCCCACACGAACTACAAGTTCGTCTGAAATAGAAATTAATTTTCTTTCCTTAATATAATTTAATCAGTTAAAAAATAATAGAACGGTACATTTAAATTTCTCAAATGTTTACTATTTTAAATTACACCAACTCATTTTTCTCATAAATGTATGAAATCATATTTTTAGATTCTTTCAAACTGCCCTCATTTTTGTTAAAAATGCATACGAAACGGTTCCACTAATTCGGTCGCCGGTCTGCGAATTATTATACGAAATAAAAATGGTTTCTATTATTTCCAAGATACGTAGCTCTACGTAGACATTAATTTATTTTATGCCGTAATCATTTTAGTCAGCTGAAAACACAATACAGTATTTTCAAATACTTTTAATTTTATTCGAGGCACAACTGCAGATGTTAATGTCGCTCACCTCTGGACCGGTTCTGTCTGTTACAGTCAAATATCTGCGAGAGGTGACGCCGTACTTCAGGAAGGCTTCGATCATCCAGGAAGTCGGCTGGGAGCTGCAGCGCGGCTTCCTCAGCGCGACGCCCCCGCCGCCGAAGTCACCACCGCGAGCGGATACTCGTTATCTGCCGTTGCAACTCTGCAGACTCACCAGGGCTCATCCTTCCTCCGATCCCGGTAAGTTCCGTCTTGGAATACCTGCCTCTAACTGCTCCACGATCGATTTCAACGACCTACTCGCGCGAGACGCTACCGTGCACACTGGTCCAGAAGCTTTAAAGCTCTAGAGCTCTTCACAACAATGTTTTCCCGAATGTTCCAGTCGCTATCAGTCTGACAAATCGAATGAATTAAGAGCAAATATACAGGGTGAGGCACCTAAAACAGGCCACCTCAATAACACGGATGTATAATAGCTATTACCTCGAAGCTAGTAAGTACTCGAACTGGTTCCATCAATTTGAATAAGTACATATGGAAAATTATTTCCATAATATCTCGTTAACTATTAGATTTATGATAAATACAGGTCAATACTTATTTACGCAGCATTTTGTGCTTCGTCCACCGACAGAAAAGCTACTAACTACAGATTAATTCCCCGTCGAAACCAAACAAGTTCCATCTGATACATTTTTCCCGAACACCAATAGCAGCCAAGTTATTCGGGTGGCCTGTTTTAGGTGCCTCACCCTGTATACTTAACAGAACATAATTAAAAGTTTCCGCCACTACGAAACTGTAAATCAATCTTCGCAATCTACTGCTTCTTTTAAAAAACGCGGTAGAAAATGTAGAGTGCAAGAACGATTTGAAAAATTGATGGGGATAGAAGAAGGGGCGGGTGGCACACCTAATCGCGTCGAATACTTTCGCGGGCCGTCGTTCCATTAGACGATAATTGACTGTCAAACTCGCGGGCACATCGTGCTCGCGGTCGTTCGACTGTAATCCCAGAAACGGGTTAATTGCGTTATGGCTGTCATTATCTCGGTCGCTGAGCATGCAGTTCTCGGAGCGATCCTAGGAGAGGGGGGGCTGGTAGCCGAGACGAAAGGGGTGGTGTTCAAGGGTGGTTCGGGGGTTGGGCGAGGGCTGCACGTAATCCCGGAAACGTTCCGCTGAAACGTTTACTTCTAAACGTGCGGGGCAAGAGAAATTCACCCCTCCGGCCGGTTATTTGATTTCCCTCTAGCAACGGGGGGTGGTTATAGCAACGGGCGCGGCGGGTGGTTCTAGCAGCGGGGAGGGTGGTTCCCTCCTGGCTTTTTTACGGTCAACGGTGAACAGGCTACGGCACTTTTACGAAAAGAGTTTGAAAGCGGACGCGTCCAACGACCGTCAAAGCGAAGCGGAGAGGAACAGCGCGGATACTCGCGAATCCGCTGGTTGTGCGCCGTGCGAAAGCTGAGCTGAGCAGAGCGAAGCGGAACGAAGCAGAGGAGTAGATCCTTGGATAGGCTTCTCTTTAGCTTTTTACGGAAGCCCGGCGTTAATTAACGCGGCGGGTCTGCTTCTTCGCGACGTTCGTCGTTCCGTTGACGCGTTTTACGCGATCGCGCGCTCCTCCAGGAAATCCTGCTACGAATTTCCGCAAGAAATGCGGATCGAAGTGACAGCGCGAAAGTAGACTGTCGCGGGGGTGCGGATGTAGATAAATTTTGAATTGGTACGAGGAAATGGAACAAATTATGATGGGACAATGAATTAAGATAAATTGCGTTGGATTGCGTCTGAAGACAAATAGGAAGTTACTGTAAACGAGACGAGGCTTGTCTTGAAACATTTTGAAACGACAAACGTCTTCTCTCGGTGTTTCACGTCTGCAAAAATAACAGACATTTTCAGACCGGTCGGGCGCGCTACACAATAGCATCCGTGTGTCCGCCAGTCTCCATTCTCCGTGCAACAAAGAAAGGGTTAGAAAAGTGTCTGTCCCCACCCAAGCAGCGCGTCGAGTTAATGAAAGGCTAATGGGCTCTTAATTCTGTAGAGCCGGGGTCTGGTACCCGTCGAATCATCCCCGAAACCTTTCCACCCCATCGTTCTTTCCCCTATCTCGTCACAGGTGTCCCTATTCTTCATCGTCAAGTGTCTCCATTCTATTCTCCTTCGGATTTCATCTGCTCGCTCGTGTCCCCAGGATTTCGTAAATAAACCCGTTATTTCTTCTCTGAATGCCTCGGCCCTAGGAACGGTGTGTCCCTTGACGGGACACTCGGCCCCCTTTTTTCCCAGAGGAACATCCACCATTTTGTTCTCGTTCGGCGACTGGAAAAAGGAAACCGTGAGCGGAAGCGAGAGATGGAGCCAATACCAGACGCGGCTGCAGACGGCTCGAGACAAAAGAGAGAAAAGGAGAGAGTGAGAGAGGGAAGAGAGAATGAGGAGGGTCGGTCGAATGGTAGAATCGTGGCGGAATTGAGGAAAGCAATCACAGGCGTGCTGTATCTCTCGTTCGTATCTGCCGCACGGCTGCTCAGCCGCGCCACAAAGGGCTCGCTCTTGCCGACGCGTTGATATTTTTTAAGTCAACAGTAGAAGAGAGACGATCCTCCTACGCCGACCCGGATCCGTCCTACGGAACATCGCCGTGTTTATCCTGCATCGTCCCAGCCAACGGAGACAGTCGACGGATCGAAGAATCGCGAGGGATCTTCGCAAACAGTCTGCCGACGTCGTTAAACTCGTCCGACGTTTGCTCGACGAATATACTCGCCGTTTACCATGCCGAACTCCGTTGCCACGACGCCCGCGCCGGGGAGATTAACCCTCCCATTCCTCGGCGAGATTCCTGTACTGAGGAACTCGCGTCTGGAATGACTAACCTGTTGGCTGCGGTGACCTTCGTGTCTCGGAAAATACGAGGTTCCGAGTAATCTAATTGCATTCGACGTGACTCGAGAGACAAGAAAATCCTTCCATCCACATGTACCGAGTATCACGAAATTATACGTCGCGGACAACATAGCGCGATTCTACGCCCTCGGTTTAGTCGAAAATGACGTAAGGAACCCCCCGCGAAATTGACCTTGAACGGGAAAAACTAGTTAAAAGACGAGAATTTTTGTTTAAAATTAAAAATTCTAAGTGTTAAAAAGAACTTTTGGTCTTAGCGAGAAAAGAAGAGGCATTCAGAGAAATGTAATATTTTTAGGAAGAACGCGAATAACTGGAATCTCTTCGGGCATATATAATCGCGGAGCTATCTTCGTCCGAAACGTTGATCAGGCTCAACAAGTAGGGGAGGGTTGAAAGATGTCGGACGATCTATACGCCGAGCCCTCGAGCGATCTATTATTCCAGCATCAGGATTCGAAATTGAAGCTCACGTTCTTTGGTAGCCGAGCACAACTAAATATTCGGTAACACGTATCCCGGAATTCCGGATGGAATCGCGATCTCCGAGAAACGGAAAGAATGCACGAAGAAGGCAGACATATTAATGGCATGTTTCTCTCTTTCTCCCGCGAATCTTCTCGACGCATTCACTGCGCCGCACCGATCGCACGGATGCGTTAAAATTTACTGTAAATCTTACCGAGGGGAGAAAGAGAGAAACAGATAGAAAAAGTATCTCGAGAGTTTTCCATCGAGGAACGCGTCACGTTCGACCGGAATATCTTTTCAAGAGTTTATCCAGATGCCCGGGGAAGAAAAGGTTATTTACAATTTATCGCGACACGTACGTTATACTTCTGACGGATAGGTAATTGTTATTCCCGTGTTCCGATGGTAATGCGATTTTGATGCACTCCCCGAACCGACTTGGATAAACAGAGGATAAACAAAAAGGCCAGCCCGGAGAATGTTCCGGGGAAGCTACTCTCGGCGAGTTTCCAGCTAATGGAACGGAGCACCATCGACGAACGAGAATTTCGCAAATTAATGGCGGCGGGTTCCTCGATACTCGTGCAATTAACAGGTGATTTTAATTGGGTGGACCGGCGTGGCCATTCTTCGCGTCGTTCGAGGGCTCTGGCGTGGCGCGGCGAGGGTATGGTTTTAATGGAGCCGTCCGCCTAAAACCGAGCGATGCCGGTCGTATGAAAGAGGGGCGGGGAGGGAGGTCCACCTCGGAATCACTCGGTAATTCAATTAGCACAATTTTCATTGTGCCGGTTCGCGCGTTTTAATTCGCGAACCGAGCCGCCGGTTCTCGTCGATCTCCTTTTTTCGCCGTCTAACACCGTCGAATCCCTTGTTTGCCCACGGCCTCTTCATTTTCCCGAGCGATCCCGACGCCCTCCACTGTCAATAAACTGGCCCCGCTAATGCATTGTTGATACGTTTAAGTGGAACGAACGCAGCTCGGAAAACCGGGCGGCGAGTAAACAGCCTGCGATTCTTTATCGGGTGTCCATGCCCCGGGATCTAACTCTCCGTATTTTTCTACCACGCTCGAGACCCTCCTCGAGGAAAATGTAAAATGGAACGTCGCGACCGGCCGTTGCTGGCTTCCGAGGACGTATATATTAAATATACACCGAGACCCCCGTAAAAACGGCGAAAATTATGTTTCAACTGTACTTGCTCGGGCGACGTACGTTAACGGGTCAGTTTTAATACCGCTCGTACTCGGAATCTTCGTTCTTGCACCACCGAGAAATCCAATTGTACTGGGCGCCGGTTAATGAGATTTCCATGTTAACTCTACACTCTGGGGGATCTCGCGCAAGTTTTTCGGAGAAGGATCATCCGGATCTATTTGTCGAAAGGAAATTTTCGGGATAGCTGGCTTTATTTTACTTCGGCGGCCGGATTCGGTCTTTAATTTCGGAGAAAGGGTTGGATTGTTCAACGAAGAAACCATAGTTATACCTGTGGATCTTCAGTGAAAATAAAAACCGTCTGCGTCGATTACGAGGGAATGGAGGTTCGTCAAAATTGCTGTTTTTTGATGCTGATAAGTAGTCATAGTAAACCTGGTTATTTCTTTTTGAGAAGTTTAGTACCGTTTATTATATTTAAGAACTATGCTTTAGAGTGAGGTTGGGAGGCGCGAGTAGCGATAAATCATTTTAAAAAATAATATTGACGAGAAAAACAACAGTGTTGCTCTTACAGGCTTCGTATAGATCTGATAGTGCGTGGTTATTTCAATATTCAATTACCAAAAGGATCATCGATCGACTGAGGATTTTCATCGGTCATTGTCACGGTGAAATCATTAGAAGAACTTGGAACTACTGTGATATTATTGTCGAGCTGCAGAACATATTAATATAAGATAAATTAATTTTTAGTTTGATCCAGTTCGTTGTAATCGAGGCAAGAATTTGGATTCTGCAGAAAACTTTACAGTCTACTCAGTAGTCGTGTTTAAAAATTCCAGCAATATTCCCTGATATTGTACATCCAACAAAAATCAAGCAAACCTCCAACCAAAATGCTATTCCCATTCACCGGCTCGCAGTATAAGCAGCCGAAATCCGCAGTTTACCGACCATTCATCTTCCATTCAGCCCACCCACGAACTTCCGAGTGATCGTCAAAGATGGCCCGTTCGAGAGGCAAAATTTCGTGCATGATCTCTGCGAATTTCCAAGGATGATTTAGTCAGGATCCACGTGGAAAAGGGCCGGTCGGGGTATGGTATCGAATCCTCCAGTTCTAATTAACGGTGGCCAGAATGGGCACTCGATTCGTCGGATCCGTTCGCCTTCGAGTGGTCGAATTCTTTCTCGAGTATTCGGATTTGCTGATACGTCGATGCCGTGGTATTTAGTCCGTCGATCCCGACGGTGTACTCTATTGAGACGCGGGAACGTACACAGTGGAGAGCTTGGCTGTGGGCGGGTGAATCGGTGTTGGGTTGGTTGCAGCGGAGAGGGGGCGACTGGCTTCGACTCCGGTTTAGGCTAGGTAGGATGGAGGATGCGAGAGTTAAATTAGTTTCCGGGGCAAAAGCTGGCTGCCGCCTGGTTTTCAGGGCTAACCCCGTGTATAATTCCAGAACAGCTCCATCAGGCCGGAACCCACGAAGAACCTTCCATCCAAACCATCCACCATCCACCGCTGACGCCACCGCCGCCACCGCTATCAAGCATCCCGGCCCCCACCACCTTGTGTCCCGTTCCTGTTCCCGTTCCCGTTACCGGGTCTCTCCGCAGACTTCGCGGGGGCTGCAGTTTGCGAAGTTAATTACCGTCGGATAATTGCCCTCTATATGCCGGTCCGTCTGATTAATGAGCCAGGATCAGCCGGTTGTCCTCTTTTGTCCCTGAGCACGCAACCCGCTCGCCCTTGATTGCCCACCCCCACCCCCCCACACGCCTCCCTTGGAAAAGTCTCCTCTCTTCTAGACTATTTCACCCTCCTCCCCAGCAGCACGATCTTTCTCTTGATTCGACGCCAGTCTCTTCTTCAACGGATCTCGGTAATTAGACGGCTGCTCTGCTCGGCTCTGCTTGGCTCTGCTTGGCTCTCCTTTTCCCCAGAGCTCTAGCGACTGCAGTAGGTGACGTAAACCACTCTGGATTCTTGGACAGGTGTACGCAGACTTTGCTGATATTAGACCTAACCCCCCAAGCCTTTGATCCTCGCCGCGGTTTATCCCGACGAGGGAACTAACGGGATAGTCTGTCGGAGATACAACTATCCTCGGAAATGTTTGATCGGTTGTTTGATGGACAATGAACTTGGTTAGTTTAGCCGACCGTTGCCCCTGTATTTCGGTTCGAGATGTTGATATTCGGTTGGTGAACGGGGAGGAAAGTTTGTTGTTCGAAATCTCGTTTTCCTAGGACAGCGAGTCTACTTGGCCGGGAGACTTTTTACTGCGGTGGATAGTCTATGTTGTTTCGGGGGTAGTTTATGTCGTCAATATACTCTTGGCTTTATGTTTGTTCGTTTGATACGGAGTTTTCAGGTTTAGGAATTAGGTTTGCTGTATGGAGAAGCAGGCTAAATTCGCATTCGTTTATGAAGTATATAAAATATAATACACCGAGAAATTTGATTTTATTCATTATTTGCAAAACTGATAAATCCATAAATTGTACACTGTTCGGGTACTAGATTGCGGATTATTTTTAAACCACCCGACCAGTTCGAAAAAGACCAGTGTGGCTGACCAGCGAAGTGGTTAATCAAATAAATCACCGCCGCGCGACTAAATTCGTTGCGAACTCATTTCGGAAAACTTTTCCCGATTGCAAATATCCACCATGATTCCTTCATACACTGAACATACACAATCCACGTAAGAGATTTCGCCCGAAATACAATACACTGCGTGGAATACGCGAAATTAAGGGGGGTTCGAGTCATTGCTTCGCAGATTTCGTGTTTGTTTCGACAACACCGTTCCCCGAGTCTATGTTTGCCTACCCCGTGATGTATTCATAAATGTAACAACGCCGAATTCATGAATTTTTATCTCTCCAACCATGTGTCCGGTCGAGTTGCTCTTTCCCCGAGCTTAATCCAGAAGGTTCGACGTAGCGCAAACAATTTTTCCGAATTGAAAAGTTGTCGGATCGAATGGCGTGCAAAATCAATCTTAATAAGGGCGCGCCGGTAATTCCATGATGTTTTATTAGCGAGAAGATGAATCGGCCAGTGTCATCGACTCGGTTCGATCGAGAACTATATACATATCGATTCTTCGATGACAGGTGCGAGAAGGCGCAACGCGTATCGATCACCGGTCGGATGGGTGACACGCGAAACTGTCGTCGAAATTACGTTTCATCGATGTTAACTTTATGTCGCGATCGGGCTAACAGATTGCAGCGGGACAGCGTTACCTGGCCGGGGCATCGGTCACAGGTAACTATCGCGCGGACAGCGGTTACGCTTCGGCAGCCTCCTCGTCGTTGGTCAATTTTGCACTGTTGGTGATAAATTTTACGCTGCCATATCAACGACGATTCCGTCGTATTACTGCCGCCGATAGCACCTTTCGTCGCGGGACGCGTACGTCGTTCGTTCCGACCAATAAAAACGCTCGAACCAGGCAAATCGAAAGAATATATTTATTTCTTGTCTGTATCGTAAAAGACATCGCATTTGCAGGTTTGCTCAAGCTGAAACATTTTCAAAGCAGCTGAGTATTTTTAAATTCTTATAATATTTTTACTGCTTCAAATTACACCTATACATTGTCACCTGTAAGCATAATTTCCGACGGTAAGTGTATAAAGTTCAAGAGCACAAACTTTTGGATTCTTTATATAAAATGGGCTACCAACTACCTAATATTAAAGCTTGTATTCACTATTATTTCATAGATTTGAATCTCGTCTGTAAAATGGTAACACTAAATTGTATTATTGTAACAATAAATTGTTTAGCGAAATGGACCCATTTAAGGGTCTAAAGAGCTCCGATAAAAAAAAATTACACCTATCCATTTCTGTTATAAATGCGTAAAATCCGCTGTCTATTAATGTAGTACTAATTCATAATGGAAGAAAGACATTTTTATTTTGTTCCAGTTTCTTTCACTTGGGCTTGCACTTGTGGCAGACACATTAGCCTCGCCCGTTTGAAAAATGTGGAACTAATAGGCCGTTAATTTCGGCACTCGGGGGTACAGTTATGAACAAACTTACGAACGGTGGAAAGCCGGGTAGAACGCTCGCAGGCTCGCCTTTCGTAAATTATGAAAGGTCCGCGCGGCCGAACGGTCGTTGGCGGCGGCGTGTTCGATCGCGACTGATAATCGAATAAAACGACGGAAATGCGCCCCTCGGGAGAGATATTTGCCTAGCTGCCGGGACGACCCGCTCGCTACCGAGATTAACCGCTCCAAAAACTACCGGAAGAGCCCCGACAAAACGCCGGCAAAAATGCGTCCGCCATATTCGAATCGTTTGACAAATATCGTGTCTCTGCGCCGTGGAACAGAACGCTTCGTATCGTTTAAATGATCTCCGCCTGGAAAAACAGTTACGCTCGGACACCCGTAATTTGCGAACAACATCGATATCGACGAAACGGCGACTTAAACTGTTTCTAATTTAAATGTGATTCACGGATCATAATATTTTCGGCAAACTTCATCATGTACAAGAAATGATTAACACTAGAACTACCGGACCAGTCAAAATGACTGGTGCGAACTGTTTTCGATTCGAAATATTAAAAGTGTAAATGTGTTTTTCCGAGAAACTTCTCTGTTGAAGTATATATTTAAATAAAACTTGAACGAAATCAAAATAAATGTTATATTGTCGTTATTATAAGGCAATGTTTGCCAACTGGTTTAGTGCTCGGTAGTTCTAGTGTTAAGATACGAATCCAGTGAAATGATAACTTGAACTCTCCCTAATCTACCCTGCTCTACGTACTAGACTATTTCGAGCAAGATCCATCGCATGGATTGTATATCAATTTATGTATTTATCATTCTTGTAAAAATGTAAAGAGAACAGGAAACCAGAATACAAACCGTTCTGGGTAAATCAATGATTGCCGAACCATAATAAGCTCGAAGCTCGATCTTCAATTCGTTCAGCAAGCATTAAAACCCCGTAGCCAGGCGAAACAAGCGAATAAAACGCGGCGAGATTCGAATCCGAGAACCAGCGAGGCCCGTATGATAAACCCAGCCTAAGCCCGGGAATCTCCAACAAAGAGATCGTCCCGAAGTAGCTAAGATTACGCGAAACGGGCCGATCGAACTCGAGATTGAAAAATAATCCGCGCTCCGACAAAACCAGCCTGCGACACGGATGAATAAGCGACGCGGAAATATTCGCCGGTTCCTCCGCGGTTTCGCTCTTCTTAATATTCGCAAAATTGTCGGTGCTCTCCACGGTCCCAGAGCGAAAGAAAGAGAGAGAGAAAAAAGTGGTTCACGTTTTTCAGGGTATCTGGGGGATCTCCGAACAAAGCATGCCGTGTTTTATATCTTGCTACTTGCTGTTCGCAGCCCGTAGATTCGGCCGGCTAATTGTAATTAAAATCCGTAAGGAAAAAACGGGTTTATTAACAAAATTGAACACAAGAATAACAAGAAGTTAACGATCGACGTGATTGTCGCGGTCACTCGTTTCAATCTGTCTTCTATTTTTGCAATCTGCTGGCGATCGTAATTTTAGAATTCTTCTGTTACTTCTGACATACATTTAGTTATAAATATGTATATAGGGTTGGCCGTTAATCTTGGCAGGGAGCTCGATAATCTTCGTGATCGAATTCGGACGGATACGAGCAGTCGTATGAAACTTAAATAATCATTTTGTCGAATTCGTGTCCGACTATAAAAAACAAAATATAATACACTGTTAAATTGAATACTATGAATATGTTTGATAAGAGAAGGTAGATACGTGTGTACACTTTCTAGATATTTGCGAAACCAGGATTGTCCAGAGTTAGGTGACTTGCTCGACCGTAGAAAGGAGCATCGAGGCAACGAGGTTGATGCCTTTCAATTTCAGAAGAGAGCTGGAGTCCCTGGCCTGGTAATCCCGACTAATTAATATCGTCGCAATCAAGGTATTGCCCTCGGTTCCGAGTTGGCTCTTTCGCGAGACCAATCCCTCGGAGGGATTCCGTGAGAAGACAGACTTCTCGGCGTGTCCTCGCCACTATTTACGCAGGGAACGACGGTTCCGCAGGCGTCGCGGCGTCGTCGAACAGCGAAACGAGCCTCGTCGAGTTGTTCTCAAAGACCGCTAGAGTGGGTTAAGACGCGGAGATCACGGGGCTCAACCGAGCGAAATGTCACCAAACGTCGATCCGTCGAAGGTGCAATGCGGTCGCGAGCATGTCGCCGCAGTGCTGTCGCTCAAACGAGATCAAAGTTGCCTGATCGTACACTGATTAACACGGTTAAGAGAGAGAGAGAGGGAGGGAGAGAGTGAGTCTGTTGACGAACGCAAAAGAGCAGCCCAGCTGTTTGAACGACGAAGCGCGACGAAGATCGAGGACTAACAGCCGAGAGTAGTTGGCGTTATTTGTTTCGAACATCGACAGAATCCCACTAATTTCTCTGGGTGATCACTGATCTGTCTGACGAGAGAGCGGTTGCTGAAGAAACTAAATACTCTCTGAGGCTTCGAGGACTTCAATCGAGTCGCTGCTCTCGGAGCGACTCGCCGCCGCGTTCGTTTAGTTAGTTTGCTCGATGCTGTTCGAGAAGCTAACGAGGTCTTTTTAATGGTTCGCAAATGTCGAAGCACGGGAATGAATTTGTTTGATTATCGAATAAGAGCTGGATCGATCCGTTAATCCTTTGGACTGAGAATGTTATACGACTCGTGGAGCGAGAGGCTGTTTATTATTATTACGTGCGGTGTTCCGTCGCGTAGGAACCAAAAACGTGGATTTCTTAAGATTAATATTTATGGTTCGTTCGTGCCTAAAGACCGTCATGGAAAATCAAGCAAAACAAGAGTCATTCGGCGACCAGTCGGGGCATCTGCTCAATGTTTGGTTTTTTATACATCTTTGGGGACAACGTGCCATAAATCGCGTCCCTTGGAAGGATCACCCGCGACCGTTAACCGTACCGTGTCAAATTACTATGACGCGTCGTCGACCGAGTCAGGTATCGCCCCACTCTTCCTTCCCAAAGCCTCCTTCAGAGCTACGGGAAGGAGGTCTGAATAGTCAAAAGTGTACTGATTGGGAAATTCATCTTTCTGCAGGAACCAATCAGTGCATCTTCCTTCTTCATAGAGAAGCCCAACTAGCATCGCGTTAGGACTGGAAGTCGAAATCATACAGTTGAGTTTTACTCTCGAACGCCGCGACACTCTCCAGTCCTCGGGTAGACAAGTACAACGCACCGCCGTTGTCTTGTCAGTCATTCGCGTTACCTTCAAACTCGACTTACGGCAGTTAATTGTCCAGCGATCAGG
Source organism: Lasioglossum morio (assembly GCA_916610235.2). Classification (NCBI taxonomy): domain Eukaryota; kingdom Metazoa; phylum Arthropoda; class Insecta; order Hymenoptera; family Halictidae; genus Lasioglossum; species Lasioglossum morio. The sequence continues at coordinate 27,103,181 of OU744326.1, forward strand.
ACACACGTCAAACCGGGATCGCATCTTTCATTAGATCCGCGAGCATCAGTTTTATTATATCGATTTAATCCGGATTAGGATTATTCACATCTGCGCGCGTATATGGCAGGACCTGCTAGATCAGCCTTACTGATGAGTCCACTAGCAGGTCCGGGACGAAACGCTTCTCTTAACGCAATCTATTGTCACGCGAATCAATTATTGTCTTTTGCGTTCTTATATCATATCAAATTTCTTGAACTACTGGCCCAATATTAATTTGGCGGGTCCAGATCCGAAAAGGTTGCGAACCCACAATTCGCGGATTAACATGCGGTATGATTGAGTGCGATCGAGGCTACGCGTTCGCTGACACGTTAAAGTGTAGAACTTTAAATGCGCTGTATGGAATGGAAGCTGGAAAATCTTCTTTTCCATAATGATCGTACACGATATTATTAGATTACGTTAACGGGCCTCTTTTCACGCGTCGACTATGAGCATTGTCCAGTAAATGATGTTCCTCACCTTTAAATTTCTATGCCGTTACATTTCGTATAAATCTATGTATACAAATAACACTTTTTTATTCTTTAGGAGACCCGCTGTAACGTTATTATTTACATGTTCGATGCATTTCCATTTCCGAGGGACTCGATAAAGTGCGCCGCAATGAATAACGCGTTATTATTTCCTTCCAGCGGTGTATTCCATTGAATTTTAACAACCGAAACAACCAGCCAAGTTCCAGAATTAATGGTCACGCGAAACGTTATTTCGATCTGTTCCCACGAAATCCGACGCGCGAGAACTCAACGAAACAATCTCGAAACGATGGAACTGTAGAAAATTGGAATTGAGTGAAGTGCAAAGGTCTGCGTTTCATAAACTAAGTTCGATGTCAGTGAAATGACTTCCCTTGATATAGACTATTCTATAGAGGATGAAAATTTCAGCGGTCGAGTGTTACTTGGAAGGTGCGCAAATCGACTGTGCGACTCCGTGTGGATTCTTCGGGGTTATTTAATAACAATCGGCGGGGGGATAAGGTCGTGGCCGACAACAATCGCCGTAACGACACCGTTGTCGTTAGCGTAACGACATTATCGCGGCAGTGACTCGTCGGAATCGCGAGGGTAGCGGCCTGCGGAACGATATTAGAGGATAATGGGAGACCAGCAACCTCCTTCTCGTCGTCGCCGACCCGACGCTCTTCGTCTACACACCGCGATAATAGTCGTACGCACAGTACACACGGTCCCTCGCGTTTCGTTTGTATCGGCCGCGATCCGCGGGACGCGCGATGGTAATGAGAGCCGAGCCAGAGGGGCTTCGGCGCACAATGCAATTCCGCTTGTTACTGATAACAGCACCGCAATTCCAGAACGCTCGTTACCTATGTCCTCTTCGCCCCTTTTTTTTTCTTCTTTCCCTTTTTTTTCTCTATTTTCTCCACACTCGCGCCATTTTTTACACCGCCGCGCGGGTTAATCGCCACGATGACGATTCCTGCTGACACGTTTCCGTACATTGTCCAGATTCCTTCAATTAATCCGTTAATGCTTCAATTGCTGCACGACACAGCTGTAATGTAATGTGAGTTTGCTCGAAGTTTTATTTAATATAAAGTAGGCTATATAGTAGCCTTGAATCTTGAATGAATTCAATGTGCTTTTTTAAAAAACTGTGGTGCCCAAGGTGGTTCGGAACCCACCTTAAACTGTAGGTCCCGTCGTTTAATAACCATAGCAGTTGAAAAAACGACGTAAAATAATCAAACAAATGGCTATATAGTAGGTAGAATTCGTATTTGTTTATAAAACATAAGATCTGACTTAAACTACCCATGATTTAGCTTATTCTACATACAAGAGTATTGTGAACAAAATCCGTCACACCGGTGCCACTGAAAATCATCGATTTAGCATACTCATGAAAATTCACGATGGATGAAAATTTCGGACTAATTTGTAAAATTCGAAGCTTGATATTTTGTAACCGAGTTCGTACCCACGGAAATGATGAGTTAAGCGGAGATATTACGGCGAAAATCCGTCTGATCGATATCACAGAAAATGATCGGTTTATCTTACTCGTGCGTTTTCGACTGAAAATTGTCGAAGTATATCTCCATATTAAATTGACAAAACCGATGGTGAAGGAGATAGATCCAGATTCCGTAGAAAGACGGACGAACAAGTCGGTCGATCGACTATTTCCTGGCGAGGGTAAGGTCGAGTTTTCTCGTTTGTATGTAGGTCCGAGCCTGTTCCATTTGTGGGAAGTAACATCGGCCCGGGGAAAGTCCGTGATTCGGGTCGAAACCGGACGCGCCGCGGTGGACCCGCTGGTGCCAGTCGAACGTGCCGCTGTTAACAGTTTCCGGGGAGTTAACAAGGTTTCGAATCCGCGGTGGAGCGCAGGACAATAGGACGACATTAGGGCTTGCTCCGTCTCCGGACACCTAAACCTAACACCCTCCCCTCATTGTAGGGGTCGCGCGGAGAGCACTCTCAATACATCGTCGTTCCTCTCCTTTCCAACCTCTCGCCTCTCTTGCAGTTGTCCACTTTTCTCCCTCTTTTTCCTCTTTTCAACCCTCTGGCCGGTTGTCTCTCTTGATTTCTCCTCAATTTAAAACCCTCTGCTACTGGGAACTACTACGGTCGGCTATGAAAGCCACAATCACTGGCGTTTACTGTCAACCGAGGTATTTCTTCCTAACGTTCTTTACAGTTTCTAACAAATTTTTATTTTATTTAATGTTGAATAGTGTTGTATTTTTTCATTCTTGCAAGGAGAAGGGTTTGATTTATTTCTTGGTGTAATGGACTGCAGATTTTGGTAGATAATAAAAATTTTCGGGCTCAGAAAATTTAAAAATGATTGTTTTGAACGTCACAGAGCAACAACAGTGCGGATATTCGTGTGCACAGCCCCGTCCACTAATGAATCTAGAGATTAACGGGTCAAGTTTAAGTCGAAATCCTAATCCTGACAGTTTACCGACCGGAATAAGAATGAACCCGTGTCTACTGCAAACGAACCTGCAGAGAGATTGGACCTCGAGGTGAATAGAGATATGGACCATCCTCGTGTTGATCCACTCTAATATATTACTAGTCTGAGCTTCGGCTGGTTGTTTGTCTGAACAACAGTGATCGTAATTTGACACAAGAATGAGTATCTGCAATTTAAAACGACACACGAATTAAAAGAGTTAATCTCTTAAAACTGTTAGAGAAAGATGAAAATTTCTAAGTAACTACTGTTCCACCTCGAATGCAGAAACTTCTTTATAATATCTGGTTTGAATCCGCACCTATTAATTTTACCATAAATATATTTTTACAAATACATACACATACATAAATTTTTAATAAAATCCGCTGTCTAGTAACAATAGATATTTCGAATTGCATTGTCTAAACGATTTCACGTAAACCAGGACAAGGAAAAATGTGTTCTACGAACTCGAAGCTTGGCAACGTCAAAAATATCGAGTGAAAAATAAAAATATTCGCAAAAATATTGCACGAACGCTCCTCGACAGTTTCGCAGTGGCCGAACCAAAAATATCGAACGTGAAATAAAAGTATATGAAAAAGCCTTCCGTCCGAACAGTTTCGAAGTCCCTACAGAACATTGGATTTCCGGATTGAAGAATCTCGATTCAATGAAGCGCGCGAGCCCAGTAGATTTCGTCGACGATGGCGCGACGGTGTAGATGTAGATCGTCAGCGAGGCGAACCGGAGCGAAGGCGTGGGAGGACAGGAAATTTCGCGAGGTACACCGCGTTTATGCAGCCGCGCGACGCTCTTTGTGAGCCCGGCATAAACTTCGCGGGAGTGGCTTCGCAGTTTCATTAGCACGGGAACTTAAGGGAGCGGGCGGCAACTTGCCGCTAATTCAAATTAAGTCGAGCGAAGCCACTGGCCGATACAGATCGTTTAATTAGCCGCACGGGGCACTGCTGAATTATCGCCTGGCCGGTCAATGAGACGAGGACCATGCCGACATTTCAAACAAATTTCATACAGACTCTTTTAACTTTTTGTTGAAAGTGCAGCTACTCGTTTATCATTTGTAAAAAGTATTTGGAAAAATGTACTTGCTGTTTGACAGAAAGATACTGGATACAATCATAAATTCACTTTTGTACATGTCTGCAAAAAATTCATACGTGGGACCATAGAAACCTCCCTTCCTGCCACGATCGCTTGATCGCGCAGTCGCAATGGCGCGGCAGATTATTGAATTTGAACTAAGCAGCCCACGCTAGAGATTTTACAACAATGGATCTCCGGGAACGAACGAACCGACCGAGCGTCGCGGAACGATTGTGCAAACGTGGCTCTGCTGGAAATTTCATTAAAATCCTGGCCTGGCCAGCCAGCTCCACCCCCCCGCGCACCCCTGGCCCGGCTAAAGAAGCTTTTAAAAAGCCTTTTAATGGCCTCTCCTCCCGAAATAATTCCCAAGTTCCGGGCAACTTTTTTATCAGCATTTACGATCGAACTAGCTAAGTATTTTATCGGACGTCTCGAGGCATCTACAAAACCCCCTTGCATCCCCTTGGAAGACCGCTGTCCCACCCGTCTCTCTTAGAACTCACCCCTTAAACTTAGCAGGAGACGCTAACAACGCTGTTCGCACGAGGAATCAGTCATTCATTAAACGAAAGCGTCCTCTCGCCTTTAATCTTTAACGAGTTGAAATTTACGCTGGTTGCAGCTGGCGCGACGGAGCGCCAGTTTTCCGTGAAAGTTTTCCCTTGGAGTCAAGAAAAATTCTACTGTGCTTTCATTGAAGAGCAAGCTGAATTTGAACTGGTCACCTAGATTGCACTTAATTTGAAAATTATTCTCGATTAACCGTAATTGAGCTCGAAGCTGTTTCAACTCCGAAACAAAGACATTTCTTGCGACCTAGAATATTTCCATTATGTACGCACACGATTTATTTTCTCATATCACCTGTACATTTACAGTTTTATCAACCTACTTTCATAATTACAAAATATAGTATCTTTACTATTTCAGAATGTTCGTTTCAGGAGATCTTTCACGCGATACAGCAAATTTTTTGCCAACTCCTTTTCATGATTATTCAAGTTCATCTTCAATTTTTTGGAAATACACATATCATTGTTTTTATATCTATCTGTTACAGGATTTCCGGACGAATTCTGTTTTCAAAGCTCTCTTAAAAGCTCTTTTGAAACCATGAAAAATATCTATTTTCGATCAGACTGATAATAACAAAGTAATCTTTAATGATCACGATTCGTGGTTCACCCTGTACGTGTTCGAGTGTCTATGACGGAAGGTACAAAGCTGAAATTTTATTCGACTTGTTAGAGTTGTGTCTACGCGCGTAGAGTGTGCTATCAGCGATCAAATCCAAGTTATCAGCGAGTCCAGGTACATCGGCATGGACCCAAGACGTTTGACAGTGAAAAGCTAGATTGCAGGTGCAGCCAGGATGTAATAAAAAGAATGAATTCCGAAACGGCAGCTCATCAATCTTCATTGAGCGTTCCCGGACACATCTTGAATCCCGATCGTCTAAGGATATCGTCGCTTCCGGGGCACGTTGATCCAGTTTCTACGATTATTCCGAACACAAGTAACGAACAAGAATAAAATCGCGACTGACAGGATCCGTGAGATCTACAGGGAACCGACCCGGATCTCTTGAATTCTGTATGACAGGGTGTCCATTATCTTGATGGAAAATTCTCCAATATTTCTGTTACGCGCTGCATCAAAATAAATCCTCGATCATCTCATGGATCGGCGCTGCTCGGCGCGGCGACCGAAACCAACGGGGAGCATAATGTTTAATCTCGGGAAATATGCTGTGGCTGGTGACCGAAATTCCTAGAACAATGGACGTGTCTTAGTCAATTGTTCTAAGACTTCCTTTCAAATTGTGCCCATCACGGCTGTTTTAAAAGAGACAAATTGGACTTCCGGTTGAAGAGCAAGTCTAACTAATTAATTAGAAAAAGAGTTGATTATTTTCTGGGTTGGTAGACAGAGTGAAAGGTTCTTTCACCGTTCGCGAATAGGCGTGTGTTTGAATATTTCGCGTGGTGTTGACCTATTTTAACTTGTATTATTTTTAGCGATGACCCAAAGTCACCTGTCGACTGCTAAGTGTTAATAATAATTTTCTACATAATCCGCAGCGAGTGTTAACTCGCAAATAGATTGCAGAGACGATGTTTATCCGCGGAATCGGTCGCGATGTAACGCAGTAAAAAGGTGTAATCAAATTTGTTCAGATGCCCGTAGCTCGCCAGGTGAACTCGATGAATCCAGCCCTGGATAGGGATAAATGCGTTTCTCTTTGATTCTAGTTTCTGTAAATTCAGTAAGGCAGCAACGTTCCCGCGTTTTTGCGTGAAACAAAAGAAGATGTTATCAATGCCTTTTCCCCCGCAGCCTTTCAAACCCAAGTCGTCTCTCGCTGTCTGCTTTCACCTACTCGCCTCTACATTCACTTTTTGCGCCAGTGTTTCTCTGATTTTCTATTCTGTTTCCTTTTCCCGTCATTCTCCGGTAGCGTTTATCTTCGCTGGGCCAGCGGCGCCCAACTTATTCAACTTTTCCAGCCCTTTTCACCTTCATCAACAACTACCCCCCTCCAATGGGAATCGCGCGTAACACTTTCAAATTTTATTCGGACTAGGCTCTTTAGATCGCGTTCCAAACGTTTTTGCGACGGTTCGAAATATTTTTTGTACGCCTGGGAAGATTCTAGCTTTACGACAATTTTTAGCAAGCGAAACAGGAAGCAATGAAGACACTTGAAAAATTTTTAAATGAACTCTATAGCACTCAAATAGTGACTGTGTGAAAATTGCTGTACCATTATTCAAAATATTGTTTACGTTATTAAATTTGCTGGTATCTAATCAATTACTACACATTTAAATATTGTACGAGGTATTATATGAATTTCATATCCACAAAATGAAAAAAAATTATATAAAAGGGAATTATTATAGGTCTGGAGAAATATTTAATTTGCGAGTTAAAATATATCCGAGTGCATAGGGTTAATGTTGTATGTTTGAATATATAAATGTTTTGATCGTACCTGACAGAAAAATAGCGGGAACATTAAACGGTATGAATGGGATCGCAGCTAATTCACATCGACAAGATGGTCGCAGTGATCCGTGCCAACTGCAGCCGTTGGAAACTAGTTAGTAGTTCGACAAACAATTTCGAATTACATGCGGTGCGTCTGTCCGACCGTAACGATCAGAGAGAGAGAGAGAGAGACAGTGAGAGAGAGTGAGAGAGAAAAGAACGAAAGGAAAATCGGTAGGGAAAATGGCATAGGACAGTCGGGGGTTGGATTGAAAGAGTATAGTTGCGGTACAGGAGACAGAGGAAGCTCTCGGTGTACATACTTAACGGAACAGCAAGCTTTGCTAGGGGTAAAGGGGGAAAGAGGAATGAAATTGAAGTTGTCCACGGTGCGAAATTAAAATTACGCTTTCTCACGTCGAGCGAAACCGTGATATTATCGCTCTCTCCCCGCTAACGTCTCTCCCTTCCCCTATCATGAACGCCATTTTCCAGCACGACCGTGGATTTCTTCGTCTTCTGATTAAATGCCGACACGATCGAAGTCCGAGCGTTCTCCGCCCCGCTTAATAAGCGGCCGCCCGCTAACGATCAAGCGTAAATGAGATCGGCGAGATGCTAATCGACTGATACACCACCGGACTAATAAGCACGCGGGCTTTTAATAAATTGCCGGCTCGATTGTGTCGACTCTATCGATTCGCAGAAACCTCGTTTCTACGGAGCCTCCGAGCTTCGGTTGAAAAGAGCAACTCTTCAAAATAACAGAGCAACATTCGGCGAAATTTAACCCTTAGCATTCGAGTGTTGACTCTGAGACGCCACTAAAAATTGCTCTTGTTCCAAATTTTCTTTACATTCGTAAGTATGTCAGTAACCACTTAAAAAAATCATGGGATTGAAAATATTCTAGGTCGGAAGATGTGTCTACTTGTCACGTCGGTCATAATTAAGATCTTTATAGAAAACGAATATGTTGTTTCGGTCGGTAATGATTTCAATAATGTAGGGAGCAATAGATCTATCATACCCGGAGTAGGTCTATCATATAATCGAGAATACGGACCCCAGAAAAACGAGAGCAACGAAGTCGGAAGGCCGAGTTTGTTAACAGGACAAAGTACAAACACGACGGTGCGAATGCGAGCAAGGGTTGCGCGCGTCAAAGAAAGTGAGAGAACGGAACACCGAGAGAAAGAAAAAGAGTGAATGTAAGCAATTGTACACAAGGAGCGAGAACAAGTGTGTGAGTTTGTGCATCGGCGAATAAACATGTCTATTTGTGCCGTCAATACAAGAGTTTTCTTACATTCCACATTCTGTAGTTACATAATGTTGTATATACCTCAAATACATACAGTTATACAGTATATACAGTTTCAAAGTTGCAGCTACCCTTTTCTTGTCGTAAATGCATAAAATCTGCAGTCTGATAATAAAATTGAGTTTGGAGGAACGATTCGCTTGAATTGAACACTTGCTAGAGAAATTTCCTATGTATATTCCTGACTTCGTGGTGTTGAAGAATTATTTTGGCGGATTTGCGATGGATCGAAGGTGTAGGAACAACGTGTCAGCCGGAAACCCAATGACGCACGCATGATCTCGAGGGAATCGCGGAGGGGAGTGGGGAGGTGGCTGATCCTTTACAGCGGATGTCGACGGGCCGTGGTTCCCCGGGTTAGCGGCAACAGCAGCAATAGTAGCAGTAGCAGCCGTTCACCGTGAAAATCCGGCGGAAACGCGGTTGCCGAGGCGAGACAGTAAACCGACCAAAAAGGTTAACCGGCCAAATCGGTTAAGCTACCGAAATGGTTAATTGACCACATCGATATACCGGCCCCGAAACATTAGCGGATTTAGTCGGCCAGCTCTGAATCGGTTAAGCGGTTTAACCAGTCAGCAACGTCGCGGCGACGGAAATGATGTCGGCCACCGACGGCTATCGAAACAACATCTCGTTCCTCGCGACACCATACATCCCTTTCCTCCTGTTCCAATCCGCTATCGAAACCATAATCGAATCCGTGCAATGCTCAACCTGAAATGACTATTCAGCGATCCACCAAAATTCAATGTGCATATTCAAACAAATTTTTCATCCGATTATTTCTGAACACAACGAACTTCCAGAATAAATTCGTTGGAGAATATTGTTGCGGAGGCTTCGGCGCTGTCTGCCCGGTGAACACATTATTATAAACAATAGCAAATATTTATTAAATATACATCAGTTAACAGTTAACAGCAGATAATTGTGTGTTCTCGTTTCAATGGCTCGAGAGGATCTGATCTCACTTTTCTTCTTATCAACAACCTCGATATCTTCAACCTGCGATATCTTCATAATATCACAGGGACAAGCAACTTCATCTGGTGCCGTCGTAACAATATTATACAATTATTAAACACGCAGCCTAAACAGAGCAATTTTTAAGAAAACCATTGTTCCAGAAGGATAATTCAAGCAGCAACCTACGTTACAGACTTATTTGAAAAATTAACATTTTCTGCATCAACTAGAGAGACAATTGAATCCAAGTAAAAAATTGATTCCGTGAATAATCGAGTTCTCTGAGCAATTCGAATGGACAGAATACCTCGTATCGAGTCTCGCAATAAACGCAAGAAATCCCGAGCCTATTCGCCGCAAACTAATCGGAATTGAAAAATCCACAGGCAAGCGAGACTACGGCAGAGCAGTGTGCCAGGTAGTTTCGTTGTGCAGCAGCGAAAATACCGGAGTGTAGTAAAAGTTGGATCGTGATGGTATTAATCCCGAAGGAGTCGGCAGTTCGCGAGACAAGAGATATTCGTAGTATCGAGCTGCGGACGGGTGAGGGGGATAGGAAATAAAGAGAAGTCGTTCCGAAGAGAACTAGGGTTTTCTTTGTTGGGAGGTTGGTGTTTGCTATCTCTGTTCGCGGAGAGCCAGCGAAAAGACGTTCGTCGCTCGTCGAATGGAGCCCTTCCGCAAGAATTACAGTAGAACCGGGGAGACTTTTGCAACATCTTCCTCCCTTTTTATTACCTCATCTCCGCGGCAGGCAACAGGTTGATTCGGGTTTTGCGAGAGCTGATCCCAACAGCGCACACGTACATACGTGTGTATCCTTTTTTTTTCGTAGGGTTTCGGGTTGGAGAAAGGGACACGGGAAACTAATTAAAGAAGGAGACGGGAGAAATCGACGGAGCAAGGTTGCACGGTGGAAGATAATGAAAGAGGGTAGTCGCTGGGGAAATAAAACCGATGAACAATACGGGGCGGAGAGGCTAATCCAAGCAACGGTGGAAAACGGTCAGCCGACATTCGCACGCGGATTCGTGCTTCTACCATGCTGGAAAAGTTCGGGGAACTGATCGTCGCCCGAAATGAGGCGGAAGGTGAGAAGAACCGGCCGCAAAAAGTTCGTACACGGTCCAATTTCGATCGACGAGCTTCACCCGCGCCACACCACGCCGCGCCACCAAACGCCTCGCAATTCCTCGCGCTTGCCACCTGGAAAATCTAAATACGTAGGCCGTATGAGAATTTTAGATCAACCGAGAACCCAAATGGAATTTTTCCAAGCTAATTTCTGCTACAATTTTGGCCAACACGCTTTGCTACCGCGAGAAAATATTTTGTAAACGATTTTTCCGACACGTTACCTCTTTCGTCTCCGTTCACGTTTGAAAGCAAGTCTCGTTTCGCGAAGTCGATTTCTAGGAAAATTGTAACTATAACTTTTTGTATTGCACGGTATTCTACTGTCCTTTAGTGTATTTAGCAATCTTTGTGTTTACCTTTTTGTAGGATATTGACACTAAACTATACGTATACATATATAATAAGGTACGAATTTTACATTTATCAACATTAAGGAGTCTAGGACGAAACACCATCTTTCTTATTTCCTCTACTATTTGGATAGCACAAGTATGACAATTCTTACATATTTGCTACAAGTAGAGCTAATACAAAGTAATAATGATCGAACCTGTGCGCCGCGAAAAATTCCTATTATCTAATATGGCGATCGAGAAAAATTAAAAACAAGCATTAACCCGGGAGTACGCGCACCGTTGGTCTTTTTGACCGACGATTTCGTATATATTGAAATACGATACGAAGTCTTCGACTGATGATTTTTTCCGTCGAGCTATTCTCATTTGAAGGGGGTCTCGACTTGTTTATCTTATGTGGCGATACTTAGTGCAGTCATGTTGGTTTTAAAATATACCATCGCCACGCGTCGGTTCATTCGACCATAGCGCGCCTACTAACGTCAGTCTTATTTCGTCCATCGAGTTTGACCCCTACTGTGTAGCAATGATGGCCAATTTCGGATATTTTGAAGACATTGAATACGAGGTCAGCGATTCAGCAGAAGATACCGATTATATAATAGAATCCGATCATAATACTGATTCAGAAACTAATTGGTCAGATATAGAAATATCTGATTCAGAGGTGACATATGTTTCCAATGAAGAAAACGTAAGTATTTATTCGTTATTTTCAAGATACATTTCTAATCTGAAGAAAATATAAAAGAAGAAAATGTACGAGTACATTTTGTGAAAAATAGATACAACATATGTTAAATTATTGTTGTTATGAAAAAATAAAAATCAAGTTATAAATTCAAATTGATAAAAGTTTACTTTTGTCGCGAGTGTCCTAGTAATGCGAGCGAATCTAAATTATCAAGCGACGAATAATTATTACTTTTTTATTTCAACATTTAACTTTATTCATTTACTTTAAATTTTATATTATATTGTTACTTAATATTTTATTTAATTTATCTATTTTATATTTTAGTTATTTCGTTACCAGGTGACCATTTATTTTATAATAAAAAATTGTTACTGTTTATGTAAAACAATTAAAATACAATATTACACATTATTTATACTATATTAGTCATTTTATTCAATTATTTCTCATTATAATAGCATCGGTCGAAATGACCGACGCGCGCCTACTAACGCAAGTGCTGGTGGCGCGCGTACTCCCGGGTTAAGGATGCTTGGAAAAATGTGAAAGTTGCAGTCCGCTCGGTGTATCGCACAGTGAATTGTTATACTCATTCGAGAAAGTTGGTCCGCAGTTTCTTGGACCTCGAGTGTCCAACTACGGTGCGGATTAGACCTTCTTCCCCGAGGTGGGAGCTCGGAGTCTCCGCGTCCGAAGTTGGAAAGAACAATATTCGTGATTTCTAATTTCCAAGTGCGACAAAAAAATATTTGCCCTTCCCCCGCCCGGTCGGCTCATTATTCCAGGCGTTCCGCGGGTTTTCGGTTCCCAGGAGCGTGCTCCGAGCGTAAATAGCAAATGTTTGGAGTTCCAGAATGACTGGCGAAGTTGTGATTAAAGGAAATAACCCGAAGTCGTATAGGGAGAGCGAGCTCGCCGCTCTAGCAGCCGAACTTGCGATTGAAGCAAATAGCGGGGAGATAACCGTTGGTCCTTTGACTCGAGTAAATTCGAACCCTTTGACTCGATTCGAGCTTTGACTCCAGCAGCCGACGAAAATCGTAAAACCGTGTAATAAGACGAACGGCAAGAGAGAGAGAGAGAGAGAGAGAGACCTCTCCGGCGAACGAAGTTTCAGGTGCACTTCACGTTCCTCTGCAAGGAGACCTACGTGAGCACCATCGGCCTTGGGGAACTGGATCCAACTTCTTCCGAATACCACGGTCGAGTTTTAAAATGGAGGGACACGCACAAAATTTGCCGCGCCTATTCTTCCATACGCTTGAAACCGCTATAACCATTTTCAGACGATCCAAATGCCGTTGATTCGATTATCAACGCGTTATGCACTTTCGTGGCATGGAATTGATTGCCTTGGTTAAAATCTCTTCTTCCTGTGAATCGTACCCGTAGGTGTAAGAGAAATAGTCATTTTTGTGGGCACACCTTCGCTTCTCCGGCTCTGCAGATAAAGTCAAGCTAAAAGTGAAGAATGAGAGAACAGGCAAACCATCCCTACCTTCTTCACTTTCTCAAGGTGCTTCCTCCCTTCCTCTTCACCTTCCCCACTCTCCGTACACCTTTCTCCCTTCCTCCATTTCCCTTGATGCTTCCCTAGACCGATTCCTCTTTTTCTTGCCGCTCACTCGGCAAGAAATCCGACAGAAATCTTCTCGGATTCAACAAATGCTTGATTTGCGAATGATGAACTATTCTTCATCCTTTAAGAACTGAAAAGTGATCAATGTTCCGATGATTACCCTCTTCATAAACGCAAAAACAATGACCCTTCCTCACGTACCGAACCATCGCGCGTAACGTATCCCCGATCTTCCCTCGCTCTCTTCCTCTCGTTCTTCTTTCCTCGCAGACAAATGGGAAAATTATCCTTCCCAGGTGGGAGAGTAGCCGATAAAAATTGTCTCGCGGACGTAATCCCGGAAAAACTGGGATCGTCGCGTGCGGCATCGCGGGCACCGGTCGGTCGACGGGTCCGGAATAAAAGCGAGGCTCGTCTTAGCCGCGCAGAAAAATCGCCGTGGTTTCCCCGCAACGTAGCACAGCATAGCACGGCGGCGGCGGCCCGGTAATCCCAGCCAAAGTAACCGTTCCCGAGGAGACGTAAATTTTTGCCAAAACCCCTGGCAACGAACCCTGTCTCTCTCTTTCTCCGGCATTGTCGCAGCCAGCCAACCATCGTGCCCGCCGCTTTTAACGCGGAGAGAGAGGGAGAGAGAGCGAAAGAGAACCTCGGCCACGTCGTCCGTTCCTTTTCTCTTTTCTGTTTAATTTTCGGCGTCGCCATCCGAGCAGACCTCCGCGCGACGGGTCAACCGAGCAAAATCGAGCCTCGATTCTTCCTGGAACCCCGAACAAGATGGTTAGGGTTGGTACAATTGCAACCGTAGGCCAGTTTCGCATTGTCCTTAAGTCGCGACCCGCTCAAATTAGCGAACAGAACAACTCTTGTAGTACGAATTACGAAGGAGCGAGAGGGTGTTGGAACGACCATTCTCGTTCGCAGTCTACGATGCTTTCGAAAATTTCCTTCTCAATCGACAGCTTCTGCAGGCTGAAGAAAAGATCGATGCCGTGAAACAGGTGGTAAGCGTGTGTCCCACAAGAAAATTAATCGGAAGGATAGCAATATCCTGAAATTAATTTGGTGGAAGGAAGTCCTAGAAGCAAACAGGACTTTCCCTTCTTCCTCGATGAAAATCCTCGGAAAATCGTTTCCCGTTCCGATTCTTTTTCTGCCGGGAGACTTTACGAGTGGCGTTTCCTTGAGGAAGGTTAAGGGATGTTCGTTCCGCCATATTATTCCGGAAGTGTGTGCTCTCCGCCAGGCTTAAACAATGACGACTTCGGCCGCCTCTGAACCGACCGGCAGACCAAACCGGTGCATCGTCAAGAATTTCAGCTCGAGGGCGCAGTCTTCCTCGCGAATACTCGCTCTCGCACCGTCTTTTACTGCCGCCGTACTTCGGCAGCAGCGGAAGTTTAAAAGGGCAAGGCAATTCGTGGAAGGACGGAGATTCCCCCTTCGAACAACCGTGCCGTAAATGTTTTATCTCGACGAGTCCATGGTGTTCTACGGGGTCGTTCCAGAATTCTACTGGATGTATCGAATCCTCGAATACTCGGAAGATGCTGGGATTGAATACGCTGCACCGAATCGTGGCGACTGGTCTGCGATTTTTATATATTCAATTGTAGGTAATAGATTAATAGTAAAATTTAGTAGATCAATACTGAAAAGGTTTAGAGACTTTATGACAAATTTACAAATACAGATGGTCCTTCTTGTCTCTTAAAATTGATGCACAACATTTTTATTTCACATAAAGATCCGCAGTCTAATCCTTGAATTCAATCTTTCCGAAACTATTATAGAAATGCAATCCTGTAACTTGAACTTCATTTATATTGTAGGACAGTCGCAAAGAGATTTCGTTCTTTAATAGTATTCAGATTCGTTTAATCTCGCTTCTCTTTCGGCTGCTCGAAGTTATATATTTCTCTCATAAATTCATTGAAATCTGCAGTCCGTTTTATAATACGTGTACATCATCGTTTATAGAATTAGTCGTAAGTTCCGAGTGAAATAAGATCAAATTAAATCGAATTTCTTAGCCAACTTTCAGTAAATTAACAAGTAAATGAAGCTGCACTGAATCCTATTAACATCTTACAGTTTACAGTGTTCACAAAACTTTCTATACGCTGTAACTTCCACAATCTCCTCGCCGTAATTTAATAACTCGACGAACAGCTGCGACAAAAATCCTGCTCCAATTTACCTCGTTATAAATCTAACATTATTCCATGACTTGTTATTAAACAGCGAATTTTATTAAAAGCCTTATTAAAAGTCTCTCGTTTCTTTCTGACATTATTAACACGTTCAGCGCGGAGCCAATTTTATCTTCTTTGTCATTTCGTTTTCCAAGTTTCAATACAAAAATACGCCTGTCCATATACGAAACACTCACCTTATTCCTATTTAACTAGTTTCTAGATTCTTATTTTACGATTACAATGACTAGAACTTCTTCGATCTTTATAATTTAGAAGGAACAAAAATTGCAATGGCTACATATTCATAATAATAGAGTAGAATTTCATTTCAATTTAAAGGAAACCAATAATATAATTATTTAGCAGATACTATTCGAAGCTTTCATCATGAGTCTGATTCGATATTATAATTCAAGAGGTTAGAGTTTGTAGCTTATCCAAAGAATTTCGGAACAATTTTTGCAACATCCACACCGATTGGCAGTTTTGTTCGTCATTGTGCTCGGCCATTACACAAGTAGATCCAGGACAGCGTGTCGGACACCGAGAAGAAAACTCGCGGAGAACAAAGGTTCGGAAAGCGAAAGCGCCGTCGTCGAATCGATACTCGCAGCGAAGCGGCTCGAAGAACGGCTCAAAAGAACTCTCGAGTGGATGCTCTAATAGATGCTGACAAAACAACTCGAGAAACTCGGCGGGATGGAGAACGAGAGAGAGAGAGACAGAGAGAGAGAAAGAGAGAGAGAGGGAGGAAGAAACGAAAGAGAAGAGGAGAAGGAGATCATTCGGTCCCCTCCGACAGTTTTTCTTTTCGAGCGTGAACGGCATTTACCGAGGTCTTTTCATCGAGAGATTCGTGCGTCGATTCATCGCTAATATAGAAGAGTCTGCCTGCCGTCGCTTTTGTCTTTAGGACCAAGAGAGAAAGAGAACAAGGGAAAGAGAGAGAGAGAGAGAGAGAGAGAGAGAGAGAGACATCATGGTTCGTCTCGGCCACAAAAAACGCTCTCTCTCTATCTTTCTCGAGGGTGCTTCTCTCCCGTTCGAGCTCGAGTGTTGTCCGAAACTTCTTCACCATCGGCTGCATCTCGATTGCACTTGTTTCCGCGGGTTATACGGGCTTGCCTTCCGGCGCGATGCACCGAACCCTCCCCTGCACTCGAAATGTTTTCCATGAATACCGAATGCGCCCCGCTGAATTCGATCTCCTTCACCCCGAACACCCCAGCTACGTCACGCATCAAATGTCGCCGTGGATTCAAACCATCCCGTCAAGCTTATCCGTCGTTGTTCTTCTATTTGCCGTCCAACTCCAACCAAATGAAAACTGCCCAACGGTACGAATCACGCGGACCATACTTCCCAATTGTTCTCAGAGATTTCTTTGCTTCGCTATAGTCTGTTTCACAAAAAGTTTCGAAGTTTATAAAGACTTAATAAAGAACGTTTCAAGAGAACGCTTGCGGCAGCGAAACGTTGCCGGCAGCTTAATATAAACAGCGGATCAATTACAGGCGATATTAAACGGGGGTATAAATATGTAGATTGCGATGTGTATGCAATATGCCGGTTCATTAGACCTCGTCGAAAGACCGATTACCCTCTTGGCTGGAACGAGGCGATCCGAGGCCAAGTTTCTTCCAGTTTCGTTATCGGCCGGGGATACGGTGTCGTTCCAGGGTTCGCAACGAAGAAATTAATTTGTTATTCAAATATCGGTTCTTGTTGAGACACGGATCGGCGAGGGGCGAACAAGGGCGAAGGGAAGATGTGGGTGGAAAAAGGGTAGTTCAACGGGGAAGAGGAGAAAGAGGGGAAGAGAAAGGGAGTAAAATAAGAAGGCCGTAGCTCGATTAGGTTAATGGGCCGGGATGCGAGCCATCCATTTCTATGTTAATCCGGTTCTATCTGTATCGATCCGGAATCCACGGAATGCACCGAGTACCTGTTAGCTAAGTAACCGCCACTTAAGAACGGACGAATCCGTCCCCGCGTCGGTACCTTGTCTTTATTATTCCTTGAAGACTCACTCTAGCAAGATGGATTGGTAATCATACTAATCGTGGCAGCGGGAGCTGTACGAACCACTCGTTCCATTTGAGTTTCAACTCACAATTCGTGTTAACCCTCATACATTCCTCATGGTGAAAATTCACCTATTCAATATTTTCACATACTGTAAAATTATTTATCCTTTTATGTTTACGTAGTGAGATGTGTTGATTTAAATTGTAAAATAAAAATGGGTGATTTCTTATCTTAGTCTTTTTTATGCAGCTATTTTTGAGGAGCGTGTGAGGGTTAATCGTTGATTAACCCTCAAGCGAACCATTGGGATCGATGCTAATAATTATTCAATGTGTAACTACTGTATCACTTCGATACAGACGAGTCTTAAATATAAATATAATATTAGCCCTTCTCTCTGTTGGTGATGCAGACTTCAATTCTATAAAGTAAATGATAAAGTATGACAGTGTATCGTGTCTTAAAATTTCACCGTGTAATCAATTTCTAAATATTAGTCCGAATAAGTACATTTCGAAGGTCCGCTTAAGGATTAATGCCTGATAAGTTTTTGAAAAATTGTTGTCACACGAGAATCCAAGTTTGAAGCTATATCGTCGTTGCGCCGTAAAATTGTGCAGCTTACAAACCGGGGGAACTTTGTGTCCAGGTGAAAACAGAGGGAACTCGAAATCCTCAGAATTTTCATTTCTTCGAGCACGTTATTTTTCCGGTCTGCACCCCGATCCCCTAAATTGCCGGAACGATCAAAGCCGCCGAACAACCAGAAACGAGCACGGGAACCAAGAATTCCGTAGCTCGCGAACTGATTCCCAGCAGATAACTTTTTCTATCGTGCAACTTTTTCTGCCGGCGCGTCGTTTCCTCAAATCGAATACGAGTCCCCTCGCTCGATCCGCGATTTGCGACGGCTCGATTCCTCGAGAAATCGCAGCGGTTCGTTGTTTGTCCTCGACGGAGAAAAATCGTCGGTCCTCTCGGCAGTTGCCCTTTAAAAGCTGTCGGGGAATTGCCAGTGGTGTGGATCGACGATATCGCCGATCATTGACCGCTCTCTACTCCTCTTTAAGGTTCCTGCCTCTACAGCTTTAAAAAAGAAAATTATTCTTGTGTTTTCTTGCACTTCTATGTCCAAGGGAATCAGCTGTCGAGATGCCAATGACGAATTCACGTAATTAACCAATTTGACAGGCTTTGAAGAGCAGTCTTGTTCCGCGAGATTTTGCGTCGCGATATCTTAGAAAGCAGGTGATCGATCTACTTGAAACTTCCCAGGCACTTTCAGTAGATGTTCTATTAAAGACCCAATTGCCAAGAGATCGATAGCTGCAAAATTCTGTTTCGCAGGAATCGATATTGTGCTTTCTAACAACTGCTCGATTTTCATTCTATTCAAATTATTGTTATTAAATCATATTTTCCCATTTCAAACAGCTATTGATTTTTATTATCATTGTCAACCATGTACACCTGCAAAGACCGATTGAACCGCTATGACTTTGTATAGAATCAACATTTTCGCGTGCAATAAATTTTGCGAGATTCTCCTGGGATCGGCGAGTACGTTCATGAAATTCCAAATCGATATGTTCGCCAGTTTCGTGGCAAAAAATTTTGCGAAGATGCAGGATTTTCCGCCACCAAAATATGACGACTGCTTAAAGCAGGGCTCGTTTCGCGTCGGCAACCGTAGAACCGCGGGCAAAGAAAATCACAGTAAATGAAAACATGTTTCATTCTCTTTCCCTCGGTCTCCCCACGTCCCTTTTCCTCCACGGAAATAAGAGAAAAATAAAAGGGGAGTGCCGGGGCGAGAGCTAAGAAAAATGTACGAACACGAGGACGCTTAAAAAAGCATACAATTGCCAATTCTACGAGCTGGCGAGCTCCGGGAGACCGGAAACAGAGAAACGGAATAAGAAAGAGCGAAGAAAACTCTTTCTCGCTGGTTCCTTTAACGTCGGCGAACAATGGTCGCGCGCGCGGAACGTGTATATATCAAAAATCGATGCGCGTTACATGCGCGTTGTCGCAAGGTAAAAATGGTTACGTAACCATTCGTTAATTGCGATTCGCGCTGGGCCAGTCCGTTAATTCGCGTGACGCTCGTACGATCGAATAAATATTCATTATTCAAATTCGCCGGCGATCCCCGTTCGACAGCTTCGAACACGGCGATTCGATTGCTCGAAAATAAACTGGCGCACGCTGACATTTAAAGGTCGTCGAGCCTGATTTGCTCGCCGAGATTCGCGAAATTTCGGTTCGCCAATCACCGAAAAGGTCTATCGTTGTCGTCCAATAGGTTTGTACTTGATTTCATATTTTTAACTGAGTTCGAAAAAGGAGATTACTCAATTCGATCTGTATGTGCCTTTTTTTAAAAAAATGTTTCTTTAAAATGTTTCTTAGCGAGCTCTTTGAAAATGTTTTTATTTCCAGCGTTCTCTACTTACGTTTGAATTTTTCAAAATGCTAATACGTGTACATAGATCTCCCCTGAATAGAAAGAACAACGTTCACGAAGCGAAGAGCTTACAGAACAGTTTACAAGCAACAGGGAGTTTGCGCAGCGCTTTTCGCGAGCCCGTTAATTCGCAATAAATAAGGGGATCAATTTTCCGTCTCCCCGTAAAAAAAGGAGGAAGTTTTCTCGTTCGAAAACGCCATTGTGGATGGCGAATGGGGTGGCTGAGGAGACAGCCGGTGGCTCGACGTCGTATTTTGTCAACATCTCGCGACAGTGTCTTAGCCCGGGGAGCGGCCGTAATAGGATGAAAAAGACGTCGACTTCGCTTCTCGTTAAAATTTTGTTGCCGCGTAAACTTTCGTATCTGGCCGGGGTAGTTCCCCTAACGATAATGGAGGGTAAGGTGCTGACGGATGGAGGAAAGTAACTGCGCTGAAGAACCGTCTCTCTCCTGGATGGGGAGAAAAAAAAACCGAGTATACGCGAAACCCTGAAGAACGCCACTTAGAGAAGACGGTTCGGTTCTCTTCTCGCCGAATATTCGAGGGGTTCCACACCTAAACCGACGCTCTCCGTCGTTTGACCAATGCTAGCGGGTTATTAACTTCCTCGGAACAGTTGAGTTATTTTAACTTTTACACTGTTCAGCTAACTGGGAATCTCATATCACATTGATAACGTCGATAATGTCGCCGCTCATTCGATTAGCAGTTACTTCCGATAATTGTGACTCGCAATCCACTCTATAATTGCCTCGGCTACAATCGCAGAGAAAGAAGAACTTCGCAATCGAATCCTATCGTTAAATTTTAATCATCCGTAGACTGTGAATCCTTGTACATTTATAGAGACAGAAGTTAATCCGTTAATTTGTTATTTTATGTTTGCTCGGAGGAGATGTCGGTTAGGAAATGAATCTTTAACCCCTTGCAGTCGGAGCTACTTCCACTCGAGAATTAAACATTTCGTCCGATCAATCGGCAAACTGAACTTACTCCAAAAATTCATTTGGATTAAAATTTCAACTACGATCCAACTTCCACCTTTTAAAGAAAACTGTTCGTACTCGAATGATACAATGAAAATTAATTAGGGAGAACATCGTGAGAGTGGGGAAGGAGGTATCGATGATTCGGTTTCGAGTGATTATCTGTCCATCGTCGGAGTTGGAATCCGCGACGAATATCGTTGCCGTTCTCTCGCCTGCCGGCTGTGCATTGTTCTCGATATTCCGATAAAAAGTTAATCAAACCCCCGGATTTTCCGGTGGCGCGTTACAATGCCGTCTGCATCGATATCGCGTCGCCACTTTCACGCGTTTCGAACGAATTTCCGTCGGACAATAAAGCTCGCGCGCCAATTAACCATTGTGTCATGGACGCGCGCGCGCGCGCTTGCGCTCCGTTCGACCGGTGACGACGAAAGAGGGTGTACCTAGAAGAAAAGAGGACAAAGTTCATCGTTCCGAAGTCGTTTCGTCTAACCAACTCCTCGACTTCCCCCTTTACTTCTCGATGGAGGACCAATCATCGCCGATACCTGTTCCAGCGTGATTTCTGATCTCGCCCTAAAACATCATCTTAGAAGACCCTCACCACATTTGTTTCTACATAACTTGAATTTCGAGTATTTGCTCGTGAACGTTTCGTGATTCTATTTTACCATCGTTGAATTTACTGGATCGCGTACCTGTTTATTTAAATTAGAATTTATATAAAATAGTCTTTTTACAGCCAACAATCGTAGTCCCGTTGAAAGCACCGGTTCTCGTTAGATCACCGAAGTTAAACAATGTGGAACGTGAACGGCACTAGGATGGGTGACCGTCTGGTAAAAAACCGGAAAGTGACCCACCCGGGCTGTTTTTCACGTGTTGTTGGAAAAAGGTGGTTCGGAACCCACCATAAACAGTAGGTCCCGCTGAAAAGGCGATGGTGTGAGTGGAAAAGAGGGGGATTGGTGGTAAATGAATTTGAAACCCTGAGGGGACCAAATATCATGTTACATACATACATATAAAATAGTCTTTTTACACAAAGAAAACTGGTACAAAATTCTTTCCACGCAGTTTAACGACGCATTTATCGACATGAAAATTTTCGACAATTACGTCTCGAATTCGCTTAATAATAAAATCGTTAAAGTGTCTTACCCTTTCAAGCACGATTACAGAAATCATCCTTCGATGCCTTTGGTTGATTTCCGACTGAAGGAGTTGGTTTCGATCGAACCCCTGTTTCGCATTGTTCGGTACCGAAAAATCCGAGTGAATTCCATCGATAGCGCCGAGGAGAAACTTTCCACTGAGAATCGAGAGAGAACTTTTAAGGGATCGTTGGGGGGTGGTTCTCCCGCTGCGAAGAGGTTCGAGGTCTCGTTAATTAGACTTTTTTAATAGGAAAGTGCACGGGCTGCGCAGACGAACCCGAAAGTTGCCGGACGCTGCCGAAACTCTCAGAATGGAGGAGAAAACGGAAGGATCGAGGCTGCGGGAGCCCTGATTCGTCAAACCGCCTCTTAATCCCCACTCGTAATCGTATTGTTTTAAAATATGGCGGCATATAAAATATTACAAAATGCTCTTCGCTGTAATCTACAGACTTAATATCGTACTATCAAAAATCCACGATATTATCCCAGCATTTAAACGATAAATCAGAACAGATCCGCTTAAGGGTTTAAAATTACGTTTGGACAACAAAGTCACTTATATTTAATCGTATAATGAATAGTAACATTTTTTTCCACTGTGTTCCACTTGCAGCAACACTCTCGATTATGGCCAAAGTGCCACATATTTATTATTTGTTAATGGAACTTACTTTCCGGATACTCTGGTAGAAGCGCGATCGTAATCGTTGTTCACTAGCCGTTACACAGATACCTCGGCCCCGGCCAGATAATTTCGCGAATTAATTATCGTTTTATACTATGTAATTATTCGGCCAGGGTTATTATTGTCGCGCCATTGAACATCGGCGAATAATCGGTCGGATAATTATCGGTCGGAATTATTTGCCGGCGCCGCGACGCCGTCGCGCCGGTTCAATGATCGCGTCGCTCGTTGGAAAAAGTGACGCTCGACCGCTTGAAATTCCGCCGGAGCGACGGCAGAATTTTCCGTCGACGGAAAAACAGCCCTTGTTCTCCCGAAGGCGTGCTTCGACCGTCGTACTACCCCAAAACGCCCTGCTGCTCGTCGTTTTCCTGACGCTTCGCGTGAAAACAAGAAAAATGTGCTTCGCTTTTGACGAATCTGGAACAAACACGAAGAAATTTCATTGCACTTTAACGCATCGCTCGGAAATCTTTTAATTCATAATTTTGTTCGTGTATTATTCCATTTATTTTTTAGCGAGTGTATTTTATATTCTTTAATGTCCATACTCTACTTTACTTATTCCTATCCAAGTATTGTTTATTTTTCTTTTTGTCGATCAATTCTCTTCCGTGTCACGTTATCCTTACATTATTCCTTCTTTTATCTTTATTTCTGTTGTAAACGCTACTGCACACCGACCTGATTTGTTTGAACTACTTCATTTATGTATAAAAAGGCTGCCGTCAGTAAATTAGTATTATTCCGCTCGTGACGAAGTGAGAAATTTATTTGACACAGTGGAAGTAGTAAGACGTGGTCGACGATAACATATTCAATTGTCTAGATTGATAAGCTTCTATTCCAGAAACAACTATTTTCATATTCAACACTGTTGGAAAAAATTCGAACAGAGACTGGTTCGTTTTAATAAAATGGAAATCCTGAATGCACCAGGGAAAATGAACTGTAAAACGGATACTAATATCAAGTTTTTACAAAGTCTGATTGACTATATTACACCATTATACCCTCTTTAACATCGTCCAATAGCAATCTCACCGTAAACACATTCAAAGTCTCGATCCCTACATACGATCCACCTCCATTTGGCTTCTAATTTAACTTTCGCTATTCGATTCAATGCGGAGGCTATTTTCTCAAATTTCATGTGGATTTTCGAAGGTCCGTGTAAGCTTCTTTTACAACTTCTTCAACACTTTGAAATTTTTCCAATTTTTACTTCCGTCGTGCCGGGAGCTGTTCCTAAAGCGACCAACTCAGACTTATTGCAACTTCCTCCGTGGCTCTGTATCGTTTCGAAAAATTTCACCCGTTCAGACCTGAAACTAATATTTTCCAGATTCAATAAGTATCTCCCATCGAGACCAACAGAGGTGATGAAAATTGTAAGAGCTCTTCTATTATTATCCGTATCTTCTACCGGACGCAGCATCTCTGAAACAAACAGTTCCTGGAAACGGTAGATCCGAATTAATGAATTTTATAGGGAATCTGGGTGTTCGAATGGATCGAATTAGCAATTCTTAATATCTGTCGATGGAACCGCGAGAAACCGTAATATGGCGGACGTTGCGTGTGCCACGACTCGAAGCCTGGTAATCTCGCTTCCGGTTCAACTCGAAATCTCCTCCGACAAGAAATAATTTATAATTCCACGCATAAATCTCGAGCTTACGAGCGGCGGCACGTGAGTCAGCTCGCGGCAGAGTACGCGGCCGCAATAACCAGTATAAACAAAACGAAAACTCGGGCTGCTCGTTCCGCGGATGCAATTAAACGCGTCATTTTGGCGCGGGTTCGCGCGGATTCGCTTTCTTTCCCGTTCGCACAAAGGTCGTCAAACCCGGGCAGTTTTTATCAAACACCGCGCACCGTGTTTCTCGTGATCCAAGCTGTTTTATGTGTCGGTGCATATTGATTTTATTCCGAAATTTGTTGAGATCTATTTCCTCGAGTTTCACACTGTTTGAACGCCGAAGATGATCGCAGAGATCCAACAATAGTACTGTTCAGTTCAATCGTGAAAATCAAAATTGTCTACATTAATCACAAGATACAAAAGCGATCTGGACTTCCATAAAATCCAGATCGCAGCTGTTCGACTTTATTTGAATGTATGGTAACGACTAGGCTGTGGATCTTCATGCAAACTAAAAAATGTTTATGTTGATTGCAAGACACAGGAGCCAAATAAAAATTTCGTTCTTCTTCCAATTATCTTATTAAGGTGAGAGTAATAAAATTGGTGTATTAAATTGTTTTAATATGTTCACCGTTTTAAATTTCACGTACCCATTTTTGTCATAAATGCATAAAATCCGCAGTCTATTAATGACAATTATTTTTCTATAATTTTCAAGTATAAACAGCTTAAACCTACTTCGATTGATCGAACACCGTCAGTTTCCAGCTGTTTGACAATGTTTTACAATACTCGTGAAGTCAATCCCCGATCAAAAGGCAGTTTACCGCATCGTGGCAAGCCTCTTCAACACCGGCAGCCCAATAATAATAGTAATCCCACTTGTGCCCGACGTTTAGCCACCGAAGAACCGAGTTTGCGTCGGTTTGACACCATTCGAGCAGGCTCGAATCGCGAGAACGGTTGATTCCGCGCAACCGGATCGCAGCAGCGTTCGAAACAAGCTACTTTGGCGAGCAAACGAATCAGCAGTTTCCAGTGGATCGGGGGTCGAATGGGTGTAACGTAGCAAGAGCGTGGATCGCGAGCCCTCGTCCGGTCGTTGTGACATAGATGCGGACTAACGGTCACCTAATAAATGCTAGGGTATTCGAACCGAGCCACAAAGTAGCCCGCAAACGGGAAACTGCCAGCGACACGGTCGTTGCGCGCAGTCCGATAGCCGAACCCCGTTTGCAACCCCTCTTTTGTCTTTATCATGCCACTCTTCTGTCCCACCCTCTCTACCATCACCGTATCCTTTGTTTCACCCTTTATTCACCACCCATGCTCTCTCTCTCTCTCTCTCTCTCTCTCTCTCTTTCTCTCTCTCTCTCTCTCATTTTCGTTCAACGTACACGTGTTAACGAGAGGGAAATTTGTGAATTTCGAGCGGTGACATTTTTCTGTTTGACGCAATAGTAGTTCGAGGCTAGCTTCGAGAGGATGTCAGAGGATGTTTGCCAGCAAAGGAACAGCCAGAACCGAGGAAGTAATTCGAGAACAGAGAGCAACAACTGGTGCAGCCGGTGCGCGCTCGTGATTGCGCTCTGTTATTAAATTTCATAGTCGGAGAGCACTTCCGCTGCGAGTGGACAATGATCACGATATGCTGGGATCTTATTGCTGTTGAAGCGTTTATTTTGTCCCGTCGCGGATGTTGGGATCTTTCGAGCGTTTTCTTCAGTATTCTTTAAAGAACAGTGGTGGAAAGCTTGTATTTAGGTTTATTGCGATTGTCATACTGTTTTGAATTAATAGGATGGTTTTGGATTGAATTATGATTAATTTTATTTGGAAATGATTGAGAACGTTATACGGATTGAGACCATTAATGCATACAACGATTTATTTCCCTTAAAAATGCGCACGTTGCAATCAGAATTTTCGTTTCCGTTTACAACAAGCTGCTGTTTCGTTGATATACTGAAACAGCACTTGCAATGAAATACTTATTTAATCAAGGAACGTTTTATTTGTTTTGAAATTATTTCGTATCCCGGCATTTCAAACGCGTGTATGATATTCATATATTTCTCTTTTTATCTACTGTTGCGCGTATTCGCCAAGCTGGTTACTAATAAACATCGTGTTTAACGCTTTTGTAACTAACATGGATGCTGGAAATATGAAAGCAAGGTTTACACAATTAAATGAGGTTTTAAATATTCATTCGAACGTTGTCTTACTAAAATTATTTTAATAAAGGAATAAAGTTACGATACGCTACAATGTAGAACAAAAATTTAGGGTGAATCGTAAATATGTATAAAACTGTAGAAAACTTGTCTGACCATCGATGCCCGTTTCTACTCGGCGAGCCCAACTACTTCACAGATGAACCTTCTCGTTCTCATGATTTATTTATTTATTCGTAAACTGTTTACGGAAAACCGTTTTCCTCTGTAACGAGTTGAATAACGTAGAATTAATAAATTCACATTTTTAAATTCTTTTAATCTTCCTGTTCTTCCAAGTGGCATATCCATCGTTTAAATCCACATATTTAAAAAAATATTTAAAAAGATCCATATTTAAACATTTTCATCATCTTTCTATTCTTTCAAAATGCGCATTTTTGCGATAAATGCAGTCACTGATTATACAGTGAAATTGCCTTGGTGTTTATGCTGTTTCACCTTCTCGGTTTTCGTCGGTAACGCACGAACAGCGGAGACTAAGTTATTTGTAAAGGGCCGAACGGTCTCGCCGGAACTGAATTCGAGCCGGTGCGCGGTGGAGAAACACGGACGGAACAATTCCATTGCAATGTTGCTTTTGCCGTCGAACGGTCACTCGCGGAGTCAATATATCGTAAGGATTGTGGGGTTGCGGGGTGCGATCGAGCGACGCAGGATCGCGTGTGCACGCTTTCACGTCCCAGTCTTTCCACGCAATTTCCCAGGCGGCTCCCTTTGTCCGGCTTCGGACAGTTTCGAGCGGGCAACGCGAAATTCAGTCGGGCCACCGCATTCACCGTGGACGTTGCGGACCGCACGGTCCGCACGCGAGAGAAATGAACCCAGAAAGAGACACAGACACCGCAGAGAAGGACGGAACAGAGAGACAGAGAGGAACAGAGCCTGCTAGAAATAGGGAAATAGGATGAATCAGAAATAGAGAAGCAGAGACAGTGAGAAAGACATAGAACCCCTAAAAAAAAAGATGCACAGCGTGTTTGCAAGCGTGCTGCTGTAAATTTGTAGAACGTTTTTGAATCTCACAATAGAAATTGATGTACGAGTGGCTCCTGTAGAAGTGAAATATAAAAATACCAGCTAGAGAAACATAATGAACGTTTAAGAGACGGTTCATTGGGTAAGACATTAGTTAGAGCATAAGAAAATGTAGCAAAAAAAATGAACTTGGGTATAGTAACTCTGTTTGAATCCTCAGTTGTAATAATGTGAAGAGAGATAACACGAATGTGAATAGAAATAACAAATCGGACGAAACTGAGCAGGAGGGAGTGATGCAATGAAGAAAGAAATAATAGAAAAATGCACGACCAACTTGAGTGTAGACGAAGCACCTTGCAAATCTAGAATAGTAATAAATCCCAAGGGATGATGAAAGAAACAGAAGAAAAACAAAGCGAGTTGGGGATATAGAAGCACAGCGTTCATGACCAGGAGCGAACAGAAGGGAAATAGGCAATGGTGGAAAGGGAGAACCGCACCGAAAGAGAAGGACGGGTAGAGAGAACGGTGCGTGTAAAAGCGGCGCGAGTCGCGCGAACGGCCGCAGATGTTGGCCCCGGCCTGACGGAGTGCACAAAGCGCGCACCGATCCTCGAACAGTCGGTCGCGCGGAGTCAATTCAATCAATTGGCCTCCGCGCGGCTGCATCGACGCCGTGTGCAACCCTATTTGCATTTACCGGCCGACGGGCCGACGGCCGGACGGAACGCCGCAACAGACGAGCCGGAAATTAATGTGTTAGATTGCTAATTGCTAATTAAAAACAGTCACCGCGCTGCCGGGGCGCGGAGGCGTGTCTCTGTTACGGACACCGGCGTCCACCTCCGACATTTTCACCCCCGACACCATCCCAAAACCACCCCCTGTCGCATCGGTGTTCGTGTACCATCGGAATCGTCGTTACCCTCGTCCCTGGAACGAGAAGCACTGCAGCTGCGTCTTTCTGCGAGCCATTTTTCACCCCTGATGCACTCTTATACGTCCCTTTTGACACCCGTTTTCCCTATTTCTGTAACCCTCTACACTCCCTTAACTCCTTTGCACTCCTCCACAGCTTTCCTATAACCATCTACTCCTTTAAACCCTTCGACGCCTCTTTAACCCCCCTACTTTTGCCCTTCTCTGAACCTCTTTACCATTATTTAGTTCTCTCTACACCCCTTTCGCACCCACAGACACCCCTCAAATCCCTTTGTATCCATTTAACCCCTCTTCAATTAACACTCCTTGTTAAGGGGGTTATACTCCTCTTTTGCATCTTTTCGTACCCTTTAACCCCTCCATATCCATTTCCCTATCGTTTTCAAGCGGAATTGTTGGCAGAGAATTAATTAGCCGTTCGGGACGCGACCGTCTTATTCTCCCCATCCCTTGTTTTCTCTGTCGTCGTCTCCTCCTCTCTGTTCTTCTTTGTTTTTCAGTTTTAATTTATGTTGCAGTCGCTTTACGAGACGCTCGCTCCATTCGTTGTCCCGAGAGGTTCTTAAGGTGAGAAGTATGTTTACACAGGCTCACGGCGGTGAACAGAGAAGGACTGTTTGTCAATGGGGAGGGTCAGGTTGTTCATAACCGTTGTCGAAGTATCGTGCACTCGCGCCGAGATTTACGCGGTCAGGAGATATATCTTTCCACGGCGTGTGTTTGGCGGGTTTATTTGTTTAGCGTGTTATCTTGGATGCAGGAGCCGGAGGAATTGAGATCATAGACTCACACGGGGAGCGTATACGCTCGTGTTTTATTTATTTGTTTAGTTGGCGAGGGACGGACGATCGGAAGGATCGAACGTTGAGGAAAATGTACGGTGTATTTGTAAAGCCGTTGTGATTTTCAGAGGAAAAGTTGGACGGGCTGGGTTAGGAGAGCTTGTTTCCACTGTACGGAGGTTAAACATTTTTTTTTTAAGCCCTCTCTTTCGAATGACGTAAGAACTGTCCAAAGGTACCCAAGACGGTCTATGATAAGAATATGACTGTCCAGTGCAGCAAACGGAAATCAATCGTTTCGGAGAAAGCTCAGACGAGACTTAATCCGGCAAAGATAGTCGAATTTTCCCGGTTGTCCGCTTTCGGCTCCTAATCTGATATTCGTGGATTCTGCTCGTCACAGGGAATATAATTTTGACGCGGGTGCCGTGGGATCATCAAAGACCCATCAGTCCTTTCATTTCCACGGGCTGGCGCCGCGCGCCGCGCGCCGTGCAGAAATCTGCGCGCACGCATCGCGGATTAACCGGGACGTAAGCTCTTCAAGCTTTGTGCTCTAAGCTGAAAGATATCGAAATTCTGACGCGGTCCCTTTGACGGGGAAACCAGCCAATGGAAATAATACGCGCCAAAGTGATTGTCCCGGGGGCTTACTCAAGTAACCTCGCGCCTATGGCACATTCTCTCGCGTCATTGTGACAGAACTGTTTTTCGATTCAGACATCGTTCGTCATTCGTTGCTTCCGATTATCGAGATCATGTTCGAGATTCTGTTAAACTTCACAGTTCATTTGCTGGATATTGGAGCAATGAATTACTTGTTTTATCTCTTCGACTGTTAACAAATCCTAGAAATGATTTCTTTAAAAATTTCTTATAACATTTGTGAGAACTAGGGTTAATTTATGCCTTTGATCATTTTAATTGCTCGAAAATAACAATATTTACTCATCTATTTATGTTCTTTACAAATGAGGAAAGTCCAGGAATGATTGATTTGTATGCATTTAAAAAAAAAAAGTAATTTTAGTTTGGACCAACGTATTCTCTAAGGTCAACGGCCGTCCAATTAATTGTTCAATATTATTACAGTGCGAATGTTTGTCCGTCGACTGAATTTTTCCATACTTCGAGAGGGAGAGCACTCATTTATTTATCAAAAACTGCTATTAATTTCGCTATATGACAAATTGGATACCCGTCTGTTAAATATTCCGTAAGTCGGGAATTTTTGACAAACAGTGGCTGGAAATATATTTTCATTGTGCTTCGCGAATTCGGGCCATTTTTACCAATTAAATCGACAGAATAAAATTCGAACTGGAATTACAAAGATAGATACTCCAAACTAAAAATTGTATTACCTTAATATTGATGGAATGGCTGTGAATTATATTTGTACGTCATAGATAGTACCGAATAATTAATTAATTTGCGTGCACATTATTTAGAATTAAATAAAACTTTTATCTCGTGATTTTTCTAAAGCAACACAGATCAACTGTGTTTCTATCATATTTGCAACAAAAGTATTTGTTCGCGTAGATCGCACATTGTCCCTCTCCCGGTAACGAGCCATAAACATCTCGGTATCGAGTCGTCGACAGGGAAGGAGCAGGAAGGGACTGAGGGTATCGTTGTTTCCCGGAGAGAATAGTTTCGTGAAAGTTTTCAGATCCGATTACCCGTCGTCGTCGGAAGTGCTCGTTACCAAAGAATACCACGGCGTCGAATCGCGAGCCCTCCTGACCCTCGTATCTTCCGCCAATTTTGCGATCGTATGGCCACGAGGATTCGACCCTTGTCGCCGAGCTCGCCTCTCTTTCGAGAACCTTCGTTATACATAGCTGGTTTATGTAACGAGCTTCGGCTACGGTCCAAATAAATATGTTGGTCGTTCGAGGCTTGGAACGGTACTCAACGAGACGTCGCGCGATGCACCTGGAACCTTGCATTGCAACGAATCCTCGTCCAGGTGCATTGGAGAACGTTCAGAGCCTGGCACATCCGCATCAAACCATACCAAAACGTCTTTCTTTCATTTTCAATTTCCAGGAAACAACCAGCGAGGCTCGCACTCTTTAATTTCAATTTCTTTATCGTAACTGAAATTTTCCTTGAAATTCACTCGAGCAAATTCACTATTCAGTAAATGCATGGCGAATTAATCCCTCTGTCTTCACGATCTTTGTTTCATTTTCACTTTCCCAGGAAGCATTCAGCGAACGGCGCACTTTTTAATTTCAATTTCTTCGAATCGTAACTGAAACTTTCTTTCGCGCGAGCAATCACTATTCAGTAGATGCATGGCTATTAATCTCTCTGTCTTCATGATCCATGAATGTGTCAGCGTTACGAGGCCCAATTTCCACGGGGGTGCTATTCGCCGTTAACTCACTCTCCCATTTTTCTTTTATTCTCTCCGGTGGTGTTTCGAGATCGAGTATGAGAGAAAGAGAGAGAGAGAGAAGGTGCGCGGGGGGCTCGTCGTAAAGGAGATTCCGTTTACGAGAAAAATATATATCTGTTCCGAGTCCTCGTCGTTCTACGTTGGCCGTTTCTATTCCATCGTAGAAATAGATTGAAGTCATCGGGCCGTGACGCATGCCCGCGAAACGCGAACGTTCACGTTGAAACGGCGAAACGCGAGAAACGCACACGGCCGAGCACACACCTGGCGAATTTTCCGCGTATTCATACGCGCACGCACAAAGAGGGAAATACGAGCCGTGTCGCCGGGAAAATTGCTCTCGTCCGTTTCCATTGCTCCTTCGTGTCTATCTCTGTCGCTTGGAATCCCCTCCTTCTTTACACCCCCTGCCCCATCCCTTAGTTTCGAGGCGACTTTGAAATTTTAATTGACTTCCTGCCCACCGTGAATCTCGTTTTCCGCCGATCGGATCGATCGGACATTTAACTTTCACGGATCTGGACGTCCTTAAGCGCAGCTGCGGATCAATTTTTATACGTTTGTCCCGAATGGGGCAATACGAATGTTCGAAGTTAAGAGGAATTATTAATTGTATTGTACATCGAGTCAGACTGGCAAAAAAAAAACAAGCTAAACAATAACATATTTTAATTTATTCAGATTTCATAAAATTCTTATGCTAACACGTATTATAATTTTATGAATTGTGAATGAAGAATTTTTCAAATTGCTTTTACAAGGCGAAAGATCCTCAATTGTCTTGGTTCCGGGTTTCGAAGAAAAGAACACAAAGGAGCGTCGAGTGTCGAAAAAGACACAAGACGAAACGTTAATCAAGCTCGACAAACCACGAGGTGGTCGATATTTCAGGAAAAATCGTCGACAGGAAAGAAAGCTTGCCGGTTTCGCAGGGGAGGAGCGAGAGTTTTCACGGGGGAAAAGAGGGGAGGGGGCAGGTGATGTGTAGGCGATATTTTTCTCGCGGATCCGATTGTTTCGCTCGAACGACGTTCGCCGGCCGTTTCGACGGGAATTATCAGTGTATCGATCGCGAGGGCGGGGCACGAGGGCGGCTCGTTTCGCGCGATAAATTTCCCGGTTCGCAGCGTACAATTCCGATACCGATACACCGAAGGAAAAATCGGCCTGGGACACCGCGCGCAAGCTTAATGGAAAGGAAAAAGATACCGGGTATGATAAAGTTAACACGTCCCCAGGTTCTGGAAGAACTATTCAGCCAGACGATGCTGAGTGTCATTTTTGCTGATTTTTGCAAATCGTAATTTAACTGTTGAAATACACACTGGAAAATATTAAAAAGTCAATGCATTCAGACTGTATACCCATTCTCTTAATTATATTTAATGTCGTTGTCCTGAAATGATATTAATACCTGTAGGTTTGTCAAGAACTTGGAACATATAATTTATAGATTATTCTTGACAAGAAGTGAATCTCTACTGCGGCGTGATTAAATTCTAAATGTATAAATATGACTCGAGATACAATGTATCGATTAAATGTCGATTGTGATCCAATTTCATTCTGAAAATATAAATATGTCTCCGGATACAATTTATGTCATCAACATAAAGATTATACTTTTAGAATTAAATCGGATCACAGACGATGTTCAATTCTAGTCCACAATCGATATCCTCGTTCTTCCAATTCTTTGTAATCTCTATTATAAGTGCTTTATGGATTGCTTCCCGCATTCCTGCTAAAAGCTAAACTAAACTAAATTCTTTGATCCGAACAACTTCGAACCTTGCGCCGACTTTTTCATCGATCAGTCCCGCTATATATGTAGTATAGTTTTTGATCGACGACGCTAATTGCCCGGCGAGACGAGGAACGGAGTTATGCTCGGAGGACTTTGACCCCCCAGCGTGCTTCACGAAGTTTTCGATGAAGTATGAACGAACCTTGTTCGCTGGCATGGTAACTACCTCCTGACAAGCGCGATGAATCTCTTTATTAGACGCTGCTCCATTTTATTTTAAACGAAAGCTATTTTTATTTAAAACGAGGCTTCGGATGAAGAAGTATTATACTAAATTTTTGTATGTGGAATCGCTAGCTTGTACGACAATTTTCGCCTCACCTTGAATTTCAAATAATTGTGGTGTGCGAGTGTCGGTGATCGGATTCATTCGAAATCGCGGCCAGGAATAATCGTCAAAAAGAGAAGAAGCAGTCGCGAGCATAGAAAGAGAGAATTAAAAGCGTGGTCTCGTGCGCGTTGCGAGCGATTTCCTCGGAAAGTTCGGCGCTCCGGCCGATTAAGCGTGGATCCGTTCAAACAAGCAAAGGGAGAAGGAAAAACGAAACGAGAGATCCTCCGGGTGGTACCCAGTCGATCGGCTCTCTCTCCTCTTCTCTATCCTCGGCCCTTGTTACAGAACTTTTCCGCCGGTCGCATGATCGTTACGCGCCCACGCTTGCCTTCCGATCGACAAAGAACCTAACCGGCCTTGTGTCCATCGATAGCCGCGAACTTTTCTGCTTTCGCCGCGCTGCACTCGTTTGAACGCTGTTTTCGAACACAGTCGACTGTTTCCCGACTCTTCACTCGTCCATATTTATTTGTTTATGGACAAACAGCCACCGTACGAACTTTCACTTTAGTACGATGCATAAATGATACAGATCTGAAAAATGTATTTTTTACATTTTCAATACAGACCAACATAAAAGCAATTTTTTTAAAAATTTTCTTTCGCGTCATGTAGTTAACTAATAGTTGTACGTTCTCCGAAAAATCCAAGTCGTATGTTTCAGTATTGACAAGTGGTTAATCTAGATTGGAAGAGATTCTCTAAATGGATCACAGGTGATTTTAATAACTCGATATGGATATCAGTATACTGTAAAAATTGTATAAATTACAACGCAGTGGTTCCGACAGAAGAAGACGGGTCGGTGAATTTGTTTCGAAGGAAGCTAATACTATATCGCCGTGCAATAATCCGCAGTCCATATTTCGCAAGCTGGTTCCCCGACCCGAAACCGTCACGGTCCTAATCCTCGTTCACCCAGTCACGATCTCCGACCCCCAGAACGATCCATCATTCGTCCGGGAGCAGGTGTTCAGGTGAGACACGAGTAAACGCGGCACGTGTCCAGGAAACAGAAAGAGGTATCGCAGAATCCTGCGAACGACCCACCTATTTTCGTTGTTGCGATGTACCCCTCGTCGGGAACTAGCCGCCATTCTCACCACCCTCGATCCTTCGTCGTCGATTCTCGCCTCGAATGTAGTTTCCTGTGTTGTCTCGGGCACATCTCTCGTTAATCTTCTTCTTCCCGAGCTTCTTCATCTTTCGGATGTCTGTTTTTGACTTAAAGAATGCGAGCAGACCATGCTGTGAATCATGGAGATGTTGCTTCGACGATCCCCTAATTTTCTGTAGACGCAGGAACAGTATATGATACAGGCAGTTTCATTTTGTATAGTTTGCGTGGCGGAGTCTCATATGAAAATTAATTCGACAGAATATTCGAATTTTTCTAGATGGACATAAATATGTTTTTTTTTAAAGTCTTGAAAATTTTCGGGATCCACTTTTAGATGCACATTCGCTACACTTTTTTGATTAAAACGATACCAAACACGATACAGTTCGGATTTTCCATGACTGTTTAATCCACGATTTAGTGGAACTAAATCTGAATCGGCCGGGCGAGGCAAGCAATGCGATAACGCGTTGTTTGCCGCGGCCCAGCGAGGGTGAAGGGACAGCGTCACGGAAGGGCGAGGGGGGTGACTACTCCCAACTTGGAATTTTCCTCTAACTTTTGAATCATAAAAGATATCGGGATGAAATTTCCACTAAAATTCATTTAAAAAACGATCCCTACCTACTGATAATTATTCTAATAAATATATTTTTAAATACATATCTGTGCAAACATCTGCAGTGCACTATGTAATCATATAACGTTAGTGAATAGAGCAACATAAATGAATGCTTGTGCAAACATCTGCCGCGTAGATACGAGTTGAAACAAAATGTTTGTGAATGGAACACGAATGAGCAAGCATCTGCAGTCTATTAATTGTATCGAGTATGGAAGAAAAATGAATTCTTGTGTGAAAACAATATTTTCCATAGCTCCAATAGGAGAACGAAACGATTGCATCTTGGGATACGTCTACTGACAGACAAGAGCTAATCCTCGCGCGATAAATCGCCCGCTTAATTTCACCCAGCATTCATCTCGATGCAATTCAAATTCACCCGAAATTCCGAATAGACCTGCCCCGAACCCGCTCGCTATGTAAATTACGTCAAAATTGGAAAAGCCGTGAAACGCGGAGAAAGGGAATGAACTTTTCACCGACATCGCCTCGCGGATGATTGCTATTTTATCATAGCGATTCCATCGAGCGCTAGTTGTGCTGGGTCCCACTTCCATCGAAGAACCATCATAGTCAATAAAATATAGAGATTTGCATCTAATGCCCGCCACAAACGTCTAACTACCCACGCTTATCATTTTATACTCCATTAAAGTGGTATTTCGTTGCTTTTTGTCGACAAGCTTGAAACAAAAATCAATTTCATAAACATTTTTATTAGTGCCATGTTAGTGTCTTAACAAAATATTCTTGAATCGAGCCTAGCTGGATCAATGTCGTCAATTAATTCACTGGACTTAAATCTTGTAAACGAATCAATTGTTATCGGCGTTTATACCTTACTCGTGACGTAAGCAATTTTTTAATCGAGCCTGCTTTGATCAATTTCTTCGACAAGTTCAATAAATCCAACTCTCGCGTACCAAATAAAACTGACTTCTTATCGTTAACGGTATGAGCACTTCGTTCTTGATATTTCTCGAAAATCTGTCTAAAACCAAATTGGAAAATAAGTAAATTCTCGAAATCTGTCCGTTCAATTTTTCCTGTGCACATAACACAATTTCCAATGCAAATAAAACAGGAACAGGTCCGACTTGGTTTCTTCGTTCATGTTCCCGTTCTAACGAACCGGTCGAAACAATTAATTTTCGGGTCGGTCTAAGGTGTTGGTAGATTTGCAGCGATTCTGCAGGATCCGGGACAAGAAAATGGGGTCCAAAGAAAGATTACGCCGAAGGAACCGGCTCGTCGCGTCGGCGAGAGGCGCAGGTGCCGCCGCGCAATTAATTCCAAATGGAAAACTTTATAATCCAATCCCGGCGATATTGCGGGCCGCGGCGGCGGCTAAGCAATTAACTGACGATTGGATCCGTCTAACTCGCGCGGCGCACGAACTTCCGCCGGAATCTACGCAGCCGCCGATCTCCCTGAGTTATAACGCCTGTTGGAAAAGTCCCGGACCATCTTGACGCTCCCCTCCGGGAACTTGCCCCGCCCGGTTATTGAATTGTTACTTCGATGACCGAAGTTTAATTGCTTCCCGCCGTTTTTCTCAACCCCCTCCCCCTCTAAATAACTATCCCCTCAGCTGCGCCCTACGACACCCTCCAGCTTCTTTATTTCAGCCCTTTTGCACCTGCGAACGTGACATCTTTGTTTGACAATTGTACCGGGGCTCCAACTATTCAATGTCTTATAATTTCGTGAAAAAAATATCGCACGGATATAAAATTGGTCTCAGTGTAAAGTTTGAAGCCTCTATTATTTAAATAAGGTTTTATAATCCGTTGAGTTTTTACGGTTTTCTTAAATAATACGTGAGATGAAATCACGTCTCTTCTTGGAAATGTTGCGAATTCAATTGTCTGTAGATTCATGAGAGTTATCTTTCACAGATATCGAGATCGAATCTTCCTCTTTGCAACAAAATCTTAGAGATTTATGTACGGGTTTGTTTGGTCTTTTTATTGAACGGTGTGCCGCTAACTGTAAGATGCATCCTAAGAACTTATGCTTCTTTTCTGGTCCATGAAACAGATAGAAGAAATCGTTCATCAATGTTTGATACGTCGTTGTAGAAAGGAAGCTTCGAATCTATGCTAGACTCAATCCCGGAAGAAATTCTCCAATGTTTCTACAGGTGCTTGAATTTACACGATTTCCGAGGCTCCGGCAACGGGATTGAACGTCGCGCATCGTGTCGAGCCAATTCGCGGCAAAGCGAGACCTTTGCCGTGTCATTAAATCGAAATAATCAGTGTTCGCTTTCCGTGAAAACTACGAGCTGCAAGGAATCCTAATTTCCACTCTAAATGAGGTTTCCTGCCGGATTATCCGCTCAAACGAAACTCGTCGCGCACGCCCATGCCGCGGAGCGCTGTTCTTTAAAATTCCACCTCCATCCGGAGAGCTTGTATTTCCCAGCTGAAACGAGATTCCCCGTTCAATCTGGAACTCCTCCTTTCCTCGAGAAAAACATCGGACCACTTCTTTCCTGACCGGAGACCGATATCTTCTCCTTCGTTCTCGCCGACTGCACCACCCCTCGATTCTCCTATGCAAGAACATCCTCGTTCCCTATTAACACTATAAGTAAACTATTTACCTCGAGCATCACAATTTCTCCGCTGCTCTCCCATTCCCTTCCTATCTCCTTTCATTTCTTTATTCACTTATCCGATTAGCCTTTCCTATCTTCCGACAATGTCTTTCTTCAACGCAGAAATTCTTTCACTGCACGCCAAACAAACAGCACTTGTATCTATACAAGTTAAAAAAATAATCGTATGTCCAGCTATCGGTAAACTGCCGATGTTCATTGTCAATTTTGCGTTTTCGAGAATCCTAGCTAGTGGCGAAATACGAAAAGATTATTCGTATTTCTTCGTTATACGAAACAATATCTTCGTTAGACGAGGAATATGTGTTATTTGACGCAGTTCAGTGAACGCTGTCGAGTACTAGAAAGAAATAGCCGGGAAGTGCCAACAATGTATCGAAAATCGGTTGCTCATCACTGCTCTGTATGCTTCAACCCCTATCTTCCTCTAACCCTCTCCCGCGGTCGAATCCAGCGTCGATTTTCGCAGAAAATTCGAAAATTCGCACACACACGCGCGCATACACCTCTCGTCCAGCCGTGATCCACACGATCGGGCACCGTGCCCGAAATTTCGCGGCCGAATTGGGAGGAGCCAGGCTCGGCGAGCCGCCGCCGCAAATCGCTGCTGCTTTTCACGTCAATTCGCCCGTTTCCCCGATAAAGGCTCTCGAACGATAAATTATTCCAACATAAAACCCCACTCCACTTGTCTCTGTTCGCCTTCCTCTTTCTCTCTCACTTTTCCACCCCCAATACCAAGCGGAATTGTCGAGCAGAATTGTATCGGTTTCGTTCGTGCCTTTCTTTCTCTTTTTTTATTTCTCTAGTATTATGACAGCCGTTCGTATTCGATTTATCGAGTACACGATGTGTACTCCGGATACGAAAATGATTGGATGTAATGTGGGCAAACTGGCCGGCGGGTTTTGTGCACGACGCTCTCCTCGCGTTTCGAGGATCGATGCGGCTGCACACCCGAGCGTGTTCAAGTGATTAACAAGATGGGAGTGGTGCCGGAGTTTGCGATAGTTTGTTGCCGGTTTGATTATCTCCGCGAAACCGCTGGTTTATTGGCAACGGAGCCGCTTTCGTCGATTCGCAACTACTCGATTTTTCCTGCGCTCCGTTTGCTCTCTCGCCGTTTCTCCTCGTCGATCGCAAAATACAATACCTGGATTCACGGCAATTTTCTGTGTTACGAACCACGAACAATTGCGAATCATCTTTGAAACAGTGGAATTAACGGAACGTCTTTGTCGAAGGCTTAACAATTTTGTTCCGCGACTCGGATGCCTCAAACCTTTTTACTGCAACTAAGAACCATAATTAATGCATCGAAGAAGTTCTGGTGGCTGTGGAGGGTTCATCGACAGGTGTTGGAGATAACTATGGCGGAGAGGGGTTGGTTCGATAAGAGAGAGAGAGGAAGGGGGGGCTGATCGAAGCGTAAGCTGCCCCACGGGGACACGAGGGTCGCTCATTGGAAGATAATTAGGTGTGCGGGCTAATAAATGGGCGCGGGCTGGTCCCACGCGGCGAAAACAATACCCGGTGTCAGCGTGTTTATGGAAATCCGTGTTAGGTCGGATCGCCGCGCGTTAGGGCCGCGCGATAACGCTTGCAAATCGCATTACATCGGAGCTATACCGGCGCTACGGCTGCGGCCGACCTAGTCCGACCACGAGGGCCAACCCTCGTAACTAAACCTGTAACATGTTCTCCGTGTTGTACGTGCGCCGCTCGAGACGATTCTGTTGTCTACCTTGAACCCGGTTTTATTTGGTCGCACCTGTGCTGCTTAAAAATCAAGCTTATCGCGAACCGACAACTAGGGCCATGTATGTGCGAGAACGCACATTATTATTATCAGTACATGTGCCGCAGTAACTGCAGAAACACTAGGAAATGTTCTTCGTTCACTCGTAATCCGATTAAGCAAGTGCATTGATTGGAATAGACCGCATTTCAAAGAATATCTTCTTTTCTTCTTCTTCTATATATAAAAATGATGTCCTGACTTATTCACCTATCAACGCCCAGGCTAAACCGTTGGACCTAGAAAGCTGAAATTTTGCACAGAGGTTTCTTTTATGATCTATACAAGGGATAAGAAAGGATATTTCGAAA
The DNA here is from genome assembly GCA_916610235.2 of Lasioglossum morio. Classification (NCBI taxonomy): domain Eukaryota; kingdom Metazoa; phylum Arthropoda; class Insecta; order Hymenoptera; family Halictidae; genus Lasioglossum; species Lasioglossum morio. The sequence continues at coordinate 27,143,476 of OU744326.1, forward strand.
TTCGAAATATGGGGGTGAAAAGGGGTTGCAACGTTTGTATGAGAAATATTTTATGTGTGGTCAGATTTGCTTGATACTTGGTCTTAATGCTCATTGATACAATCCGAATGGGGTGAATGGGGGGTTGAAAGGTTTTATGGAGAAACAATATCAATTTTCGAGGGCAATAGGTTTCTGTGCGAGCGAAGCTGCGGGGAAAAGCTAGTTTTGAATAAAATTGGTCTTACAAACATTTTAGGAATTATTCGTTTTATATGGAGAATTTTGTACTTTATCTCCGGCATTCCATGTAAAAAAGAAAAGTAATCTACACGTTCGCCTGAAAACCATGCAACATTTGTTTAAAAAATTTCTTTCGTACATCAAATAACTTAAGAATTATTTGAAGCCGTCGTGTTACGAGACTTACCCTGCGTATAATAGTAGACCCTTGTACTTGATTTAAAAATTACACGTAGTGCACATATACGAATGTTTCTCTTTGCTATTTTGGATCTTGCGTGCACCGTTATCGCGTTACACGCGTATTATTCCACGAACCGTGACGTTCCATTGAAATTCGTGGTGGTCAAAAGCTAGGGCAGAAATCAAGGAGCGAATAATGAAATCAAATTTCCCGATCCCGATGGCTGTTTGGCCGAGCCGCCTTGAAAATACACGCGGAACAGGGTCCAGAGCAAGCTCCGGTTCACCGCGAAGGATTAAAACCTTTTCATGCCCGTCGAAATACACTCGCGTAATCCGGGGACGGATCGTTTCACCGTGGAGCCCGAATAAAAATAAGATTTCGGAGAAACTGGGTAGAGAGCACGGTCTGCGAACAAGCAAACGGTATTCTGATAACGGCACTTGTCCCGCGATTTCTACACGTGTACACGTACGATGGTACACGTCATTTTAAGAACACACACGTGTATTATTTTACGTGTATTTTAGTACACGTGCACTGACATATCCAAGAATGTATTATACTTGATATTTGAAATCCAGTTTTCTTGAAAGAAGACTAAAACGTTCTTTCTCGAATTTGAACCATTCGACAATGAAGAGAGAAAATGCAACCAAGTTGGAGCTACAGCGCTCGCTCCCTTAATCCAGGATCTTCTTCCCGCCAGCAACCCTTTTGGACTTCGAACGTGTCCTTGATCACCGAAAGGCTGTTCCAAAGATTGTTACGGGTCCTCCGGAGATTGGCATCGCGATCGAAATCCAAGGTCTCTCGAAAAACCGAATTCTTTTCGACCGGGAACTCTGCGTTAGGAAAGAAAGAAAATTGTTCTTCTAGTTTTCTTCTTCTTACCCAACACTTCCTCCTCGAAGAGTTCTGTCGAAATAAATTCCATCGTCAACCCTTGGATCGATTATTCTTCATTCTATCCCGAACATAATTGTCCGAACACGATTGTCCATTTTATTCAGTACCGGAAAATTTATTCTGCTTTCCATGCTCTGTACATTTTCCAAAGATTTTTCTAGTGTTATCTGAGATTACAGGTTTTATCAGAAACGCGTAAAGTCCGTGACGATTTACCCGGACACGCCCCGGCAAGTTCAAAATTCACGGAGCCGTCATAACCGGCACGGAGATCTGTCTAGACGCGGCAAATCACTTTAATCGTCCGGTGGTTCTAGTGTTAACGATTCTGTGGGCAGTAAAGACGGATCATTATTGTCACTGTTTCGACGTGTTCACGCGTGCTTCGTGTTTCCCCGGGCACACAGGAATTTATGCACGGTGTATCGAGTTCGGCGTAACTGTCGACGATCCGGTCGTTAAACCGTGGACAGCGTGACGCGGCCCCGTAAGAAGGGAACTCGCGGCAAAGTCGCATTAAACCGGGGAGGGCACGCCGATAGAGGCGGAGCCGTTTGCGCAGCGACCACTAATGACGACGCGACGCGCGACGCCCCAACGGCCGTGTTTACAGGGCAAACTTTCCTTGCACGATCTCTCTCGCCTGTATTACGGTCGATCGTTGTTTCGGAAAGACGTCCGACAACTTTTAACAAGGTCCTGCTGGAGGACCGAGGACCTTCGATCGCGATGACACCGGAGAATGGCTTCCGGGACTCGTCGTCTGAGCTGTGTTCTTCGCTAGAAAAATATTGGGTTCGCTACTTGCTAAGTCCTTGCAGTCTTCTTTTCTCCTTTACCTTCGGCAATGCTGCTTTCAATCTTCTTTTAGTTTCACAATTTCTTCATTATTCTACGCAAGAGTAGATGCGAACACGAAATAAGGTGTACTGTGAAATGGTAGAATTGTTGAGACGCAATCCGAGACCCATGAATGTGACTCTAGAATTTTACAATCAATCTCAAAAACTTCAACCACCCGATTAGAGACAATTTAGTCTAACGAAAGAGGTACCAAACTGTAACACGCTGAAAATAATTGTTCAAATAGAACCACAATTAACGGGATTAAAGTATATTATATAAGGATTACAAATAAGAAAAGAGTATATTCACATTCGTGTGTCCACGGCTAATAACAAAAGTCTACTGACACGCGTCTCGAACGCCTCGATTGTCACGCGCTCGCACGCACACAGACGCACACACAAGTCCTCTCGGAGACACCTGCATTCTCAAAACAAAACAAGAACGTAAACAAGCGATCTCGCCCAGTCCTCTGACTTCGGGGAAATACACACACAATTTAACAATAATGAAATAATGACTTTGATAGGAGAATGGGATCGTTTATATTTATTACGTGTGTACATCTGATGTCTGTCGTAAAATGCGGACAACATTTATCAACGTTGTATGTGTAGTAGGTGTTACGGAATTGTTTGCGCTAATTTGGTGTTTAATACAGTTGACAATTTTCGACAGCGGTGGTCGACCTCAAGATTCCGCGGGAACAGGCTCGATGACGCGTGTCGCGTTATCGATTACACGCTACGGATTAGTTACACCTTCCGGTGGGATGACGGTGATGTTCGTTAATAGGGTCGCGTGAATAATGAATGATCGACGAGGCAGTTTATAGTACGAGGTTTGCTCCGTTTGTCTCTTAAATTACCTCCGGATGTTCCGTAAGGGTTTCTTGATGCTAAGCGCGAGTAATAACCGTGCAAATTACGGAGCCAGCCACGGGATTAAAACAAATAAATATTATTATCAAATCAGCTCGTGTATGAAAGGGAAAATTTCACGCGAAAATAGTAGATCAAAAAAATAACGATAAACTGGTATAATAGGGACTGTGATAATTCATTCTGGACTTGAAAGAACAAAAGATTTCTTACTCGCTCTCATAGCATTAGTAGCAAAAAGTACACGCGTACAATTGAATCACAAAATAAATTACTAACTAATTTTACACCGAGAATAATCATAAAAATGGTTTCACAAAGTAGCGACGATAAAATCTAGTTACTGTAATTGGAAACTCGACGGAAGTTAAATCTGAAAGTTGGAATATCAACCCGCAGCCAAATTACAAATTAAATCGCTAAATCATTATTTTAACAGAGCAAACACTCCACTCATTTCACGGGGAGGCGTTCGAAAAACCACGAACGAACGTCAACAATAAAAAAGGAAACGTTGAGGCGAGTCGATAAAATCGCGAAAGTAGCAGCGAGGACCGCAAAATTTTGGGTACGGAAAACGAAGCCCGATACGGTCGGACGGCGGGAGCCGAAAATGCACTCAACAGCGCTTTATTCGTTGACCTGTCGAGGCCGATTAACAGCGGAACAGAAATCTTATTAAAACCTGCGCAATGGTGGGTGAGAGGGGGGGGGCAGGACGAGCGCGGATAACCAAGATGGGCTCTCGCGGCTGTTTTAATCAAATTATAATAAGCGGGACGCGGGTGCCGGCGCATTAGGCATTCACGTGTGCACCGTCGCGCTAATGGAGACCTAGAGGTCACCTGCGAGCCTCCGGTGCCTCGTATTTTCTGTCCCCGGGACGTGTACCACCCCCGCAATGTCCAGCAGGATGAAATCGGGGGATGCTGGGGCTCGTTAAACATCCCTCTACCAGACTGGAGATGTCTCGATACACTATGCTGACGAGTGATTTCCGACGTGTCGCGTTATAATTTCGCGAAAAACTACGGAAACCACGTTATTCCACGATTCCAACATGTTTGAACCGTTTCAATTTAACTAAACCAGTTTGTACTTTCAACTGCTTCATACGAATCAAGTTTAATTACGATGTTGAAGAGAGGTTTTCTTCGACAGCTTTTGTTACAAGTCTTAACGTCGCGTAACCAACCATAGACCGTGTTAGATATCTTGTAAATTTAACCGTGAACTGCTTTGTGTCGCCGGAAATCCCACAACAATGGTGCAGCGACCGAGCTAGTAAAGCCGTACTATTTGCGAGACCTCATTCCGAAATTTGACAGACACGGCAGAACGAAGGATGAGACACGTCGTACAGGACACACTCCAGAACCATAACTATGGCCGGAAGACTACGGTGTCCATTCCCGTCATTGTCTGCCAGGAAAATTGCACCCGTGGTTATAATAGATAGCGGTTTATCGTTGCTCCGTCCCGTAGATCGTGTTCAGGGGTAATGGCTCGTTATAATCCTTCCCCCGGCGCTGCTGAAAAGATGCTTTAGTGCCGGCTGAAAGTAATACGAGAGAGCCATTGTTGCGCCACGGGTTTCCACCTTCGAGAGAGGATAGAGAGGAGAGACAGAAGGAGAGAGAGAGAAAAGGTTCAGCTGGCAGCCGCCGCCGTCGGAGCCAGCTATCAGGATCGTCTTATGGAGAGCCCTCTGGTTCTTAAGCTTTTAACAGTCCCGCGGATTCTACGGGCGTCGTTTCCCCCTATGTTCCCAAACGGTTCAGCTGCTCTCCAAGGATAATTTGTATTCGCTTTGTGCCGCTACGCGACGCGACGCCGCGTCCCACTTCTGTGTTTCTTCTTAGTACGGGAATCGAGCACTCGCTCGTTCCGAAATCGTTCTAGTCGAAGCTGCGTGTTGATAGCGGCACAGTTTTCGCGTTATGCCCCGTTCCAAGGAATTGCGCTGAGCGATAACAGCTGGAAGAGAACTCGTTCTCTTGATACAGGATCCGTGGAACAACTCCGGAAACCAGAGGCGCTATCACGCTTCTGATAAAAGAAGCTACTTCTTCCACGAGCATACTGTTTGTCAGGATATCAGGTAGCGCGCGTGTTTAACCTGGACTTTCGAACAGAATTGTGTAGAAAAAATCGAAAGGGAAGCATTAACCCGCAAAAGCGCTTGCTAATTAAAAACATATTCGAATTCCAGCATCGGCAAATGGCGTTAGCGCAGTTCTTTCTCGTTTTATATAATCACTTTAAACTCTGTTGGATTTATTTCGCTTTACACGGAGAAGTGAATTATAATTTTTGAAAAAAGAATGAACACAAAGACAAAATTTAGCATTTCATTTAACGCATAGCAGGGCATTTAATATTAGCTTGAGTGTTTGCTAATTATATTGTACAATTCGCATTGCCATATTATGTGATCTAGGGTGCCGCAACCCTGAATTTACACTGGCTATCGTTGATAATAGCTACTCGCGCTAGCGAGGCAGCAGCGGAAAGTTTACCCTGCCGAAGTTGACGCACCGTTTGATATTAAAATTAAAACGTCTCCGAAACTCGTGACTCGCTGCAATTTGTTCGGGAACGGAATTCGCTATCGTGCAGTTTCAGCCGAACTGCGCCAAATGCTTCGAACGCATTTCGCAGCTACGGGAAAATTGACTTTCGGTGCTAGCAGCGAATCGATTCGACGTTATATTTTCGGTAGGACCTTGGCGTTGTAACGAATCGTCGGACGAGGGCTTCTTTCATTTTTGTACAGCGTCAAAATTTTCCCCTCCGATTGCTTGCTAGGGTTTCCGACAGGAAAAATGCGAAATAAAATTCGCGCACGTTCGACGAGGACGCGGGATTTTGCGGGCGTCTCGCGACCACCGACGGACGTCCCGACGCGAAACTTTTATTGAACGTCGACGTAACAACGTCCCACGGAACTTTCGACCCTACGGGAAGCGAAATATTCCGGCCGGCCGGGAATTAAGAGCCGGGGGACCGGTTTACGACCGTCATTCTTGACGATTCTTCAGTGACGAGGAATTTTCCTTCCCCGATGAATTTCTCCTCGGGCTCGGGCACTCCGAGGACGTTCGCTTTAGTTGAATATACTGTCCCGTTCACGTTTTTATTGAAATGCTAAACAATTTGTCTGGATCGCTGTGACTGAATGCTGTCTCTGATTTATTTTACTGTTGCAACGATTAGAACTTCTTTGTAGTTCATAATTTTGGAGATGAAGAAGAGAAGGTACATCTATTGTGTGCCTGTATGATCTCAAAGATACATTAACGACTATAAAATAAAAAATTTCATTTCCGTTCAAAAGAAATGAATAACATTCATATTTATTGGACTCTGCTTTTTGGCACTCTTCCACTGTTCTAAATCCTTCTTATCTCTGTTACAATTTCCTAAAATCCATGGTTTCTACTTTATCAATAGTCTCGTAATAGACGACTATGTCTCACGAATAGTCGATCGATGCGGTTCAATTCGTGACTAAATGTATAGCAGAATAACACAGAAGGTAAACACATTGCCGTCGTACCAGAAAAAGCATTATCCTAGGGATTGTCTGGAACCTGTTTCTATCTCTCTCTCTCTCTCTCTCCTTCCGTAAAGCCGGGGTCTAAACTAACCCAACCAAGGTGCAGGGGATGGCGAATGCCCGGAGGAAAGAGAGAATGCCCTGTGAATGCGTGGTGTAGAGTGAAGGGGAGGGAAAAGCGAAGGTGCACAGGAAAACGGAAGGCGAGATGGGACACGAAACACGAAACACGAAACACGCGAGAGATACGAGACGGCGATGGATGTGTGCGGACATTCCGCGCGTCGGTTTGTCATACCATATTCACCTCTCTCCGTTGCACGCCGCTCCGCGCGCCGATATGTTCGGCCCGATATCCGTTCGTGCGAAAATTCAAACGACCCGCCAACAGAACGCCGCCGATAACGCCGCCCGGGAACTGATATCGGTCCGCGGGTGGATCATTCACTGACCCGATCGATCCTATCGCTGCCGAGCATCGAGCCTCCTCCATCCGCAACGCCTATTCGCTCGCCCTTCTGTAATCTTGTATCTATTATTCCACTGCAAATCGCGAAATTCCCGCGACCACGTTGTGTGCGTATCCAATGGATTTTCAACTTCAATGAAATCCATATTTTTTTTTTCTCTTCGAGTCAGTTGGATGAATTCTTTGAACGCGCATATATTAGGTCGTTCGGAAAGTAATTTTGTTTTTCGAAAGAAAAAATTGTGTGCTGTTTCAACAGAGGATTTATCATCGGATTATCTTTTTTTTTTGCTTTCTTTCAACATTTCTTATGCGGTGCAAATTTCATTTTAAATAAAGTCATGTAACTCAATGTTTAGATAAAAGATGATATAACAAAATTGTCATAAAACTTATTCTAAATGATAAAAAATTGGTTCTCATTTTTGGTTGAAAATGACTATCCGAACATTCTAATATTTCCTGAATTTCATTACCCATCAACAATCCGGACAAAGTACAGAAATACAAAACTTTGCTTTTGATAAAGTAACCTATAGAGACAGATATTTCCATGGAAATCCATAGTCTAACCAGAACTGGTCCAGTATAAAATTAGGAGTTCGCGTGAAATGAAGGTATGATCCTAAAATGTGAAAGTAGTGAAGGTAAACGATGACGCGGCCACGGATCACCTGTCCACGCGAAAGGGAACTTCGAAACGCAAGTGGATGCGGTTCGGCAAAAAATATATTTTCCAGAAGAGCACGCCCCTTTCATGTCGCACAAGGAGCATTTTCCACTCGGCGGGGAAAGAAACGGCGGGAAAAGGAAGTCGTGAATAGGCTTTCCCTAAACAGGACGAGTTTTCTCAGGCAAGAGACGTGGCTTGTACCAGGGTTCGAGGGAACGTTCGTTCGAGCACGCTTCGACAGGCACAGGATATCGACGTTTGTCTGACTACGGTTCCGCGACGGCTTTTAAGGCTGTTTTCCAACGGAACGGTGTATTTTGTCTTCCGTAAAACTTACGTCCTGTGAAAATATTTCTTAACCGTGGCCCCCACCGCCGACAGAAACTTATCCTGTCCCCCTCGGTTTCTTTTTGTTTCTCCAACCAGAGAACACGACAACCGTAAAACACGAAAACGCGAGCAACCCCTCTTCTCTCTTTCTTTTTTATCTAAACAAGCGATTCGACGAGTAGCGGTCATAAACTTCGTCAGCCCATCCGCTGGTATCATCCACTGTCGAATACGCGTGGATGGAGTCGGGGGTTGGTCCATTCATTCGATCCGAGCGGAAAAATCCATTTCGGATTATCGAGCCGGATCGTCGTGTATAACGAGCGCGAAGCGCGGAAATATAATTTCATTCCGTCGAAATGATAAACGAGAGAGAGACAGAGAGAGAAATCCGAAATGTTAGGACCCACCATGAATTTCACATTTTCAGGGCATTTGTTGGCACCGGCTAGTTTTTATTTTCACGCCCTGCAACTAGGATTAAATATTTTCTGTTCGAACAAAATGTAGAATTGAACGGGCTCGCTTGGATGATCTATTTTTTTCGGGAAAAGTCCTGCTGTTGGATTTCAAATTCTGTAGGATAGTAATTAGGTCCTTGGATTATAGATTTTTACACAAATCATACAGTATATCTTTAATTTGGGACTGGGACTTTTATACAAATTTCAATTTTCGTAGGTACTATTGTGAATTTCCATAATTACTCACGCTCCTAAAAGAGATTCAACCATTCCACCAGCAGAAAGCATAAACAAAACACAGTAAAAGAGGTCGGTCGCGTCCGTCTCCGCATTCGTTTACCCAAACCACTAATTTCCCTCTCTGTTTCAATGAAACCCCACCTGCTCCAACTCCACCGATACTACTCGCGAAGCATTCTCACGATGAACACTCTCGCGGTCCAGCAAGTCACCCCCGAACCCTTTATCCCACCCCGGATATTTTCTTAGGGTGGTGCGTTTACTTCCGGCGCAGCGTTTCGAATCCTTTTCTTTCCGCGTTTTTACTTTCATGCAGCGGCGTAAACAGCCGAGAGCTCCGGTTCCTCTGTCTCTTCCCAATGCCCCTCGACCACCCCATTGTCTCTGTCCTTCAACAACCCTCGTGCAACCCCGTCCTCCTCTTTTCAAACAACATCCGACCCGGTTTTTTTCTGAGCACGGACGAAACCTCCGGCGTATTCTCGTATCTGCATTTCTAGCCGCGTTTCCGCCGGTCCTCGTACACCCTCCCACCTCTAAAACAACCCCTCTCCATCGTCCATCCCCTCACCCCTCGAATATCACCCTGGCACTCCCTCCAAACCGCCCACGCGACCCCACTCGACCATCCGCATTTGCATCCTCCACCCCTTCCGCGCGCGCGTTTCTCGCGTAATTATTTCTATCCGCGATTGTGATGCAAATTTTTGCTGTTTTCCACCCCCAACACCTTCTCCTCCCCTTCTCTCTGTCCCGTTGTCCTCGCCCTGTTTCCATTGTCCCTCTCCGTCACCCCGAACCCCCGCTCTGTTGTTTCGTTCTCGCCCCATCCGGCCATCGCTCCTCTTTTACACCCTAATTTCAACCCCCTCAGCAACCTCTAATTCCGTCTATCGTCCACCAGCTTCTCGACCATCTATTTGTTCACCCGTGTCCTCTATTTTTCGACTTCTATTATTTCCACGCTCTCTTTTCCGCGATTACCCCCTGCGCTTCAACCTCTCGTGCTTCAAACCCCCGTTTTTTAAACCTCCGTGCTTTAAACTTCCACCCTCGAACAGCCCGTGCTTCAATTTCCCTGCTTTCAACCACCGTGCTTCATATTTCAGTGCTTTCAAGCCCGAAGCTTCAACCGACCGTGCTTCAATTTCCCGTGTTTTCAACCCCGAAGCTTCAACTTCCCCTACTTTCAACTCCCATGCTTCAGCTTCCCCTGCTTCCAACTCTCATACTTCAACGCTAATCCTTTTTTCCGTCGAAACGAGACGAAACAATGTTTCCTGTGTTTGTTCCATTTTTCTCTTTCTTCTGATTCTCTTCCTCTCGGTTTCTTCGGCTCTCGTGCTGGGTACACTCTTTTCCGGGAACGGACACAGCCGTCTTCGGGGGCGGACTTCATTGTGAAGGGACGCATTAATTATTTATGGTCGCGCCCGCTATATTGGCCGGGGAAAATGCGACGGGGGCTGCGGCGACTTAATGAGGAATTTTGCATCCGGATCGGGGGCCCTGTTTACCTCGCCACCCTCTACCAACCCCCTCCGCGGCCACTTAATCGTGGAATTATTTATGGGGCTCTCTCCGAGGCTCATTTTAATCTGTAATTTCATTTCACCGGTCCCTTACCTTTTCCCTCTCTTTTTCTCTCTGTATCGAGCGATCCTTCGAGAGGAACATTATTTGGTCGTTACACGAGGAATTGTACGATTTTATGGTGCTAGGCAAAGTAGGTTCAGTCAAAGTGGCTGTTACGTCTGATGATTTATTATGTGGTGTTTTAGTACCATTATCTTTAACGCTTCACGTTCAGTTTGTTATTTAGAGTCTTGCAATTTATACTTTCTAAGTGTATAAATTGTTTATTTGTAAATAATCAATATATTTACGAAGAAAGGGCTACGATCCATTAATGTCGAACAAAAATAACAAGAAATATTATTCTTGATGATGTTCAAAGTCTCCGTGCGATCATCATCTTCCTGACGCATTTTCTATTAAATAATATAAAAATCGTCGAATTATTAACTCTTTCCTGTCTGCTTTCTCTTAACGATTTGTCTATACTTGCCTTTTGTCCGTGTAAATGTTCAACAATTTCTTGCTAGTCGTGCTGAAATTCTTTGTGATTGTACGGTGTAGTCCAGTGAAAAATATAGACCACTATGTAAAAAGGTTCTGACCAACTGAAAATGTTGCAACAAAAATTCCAGATCCGAAATAAAATATCGTTCGGAGCGCAAGCGACTTACGCCACAAGTTAATTCCGGGCACAATGTCCACTCGATTGCCGACGATAAAACGTCTCTCCGGCTTTTGCCTGACAATTCGCGAGTCAGGGGAACGTGACTCGGTCGTTTCGTATAACACCGAGCGAATCAGGAGGTTCCATCGGGCTCGTAATAATTCGCCAGCTCGATAGCGGCGGTCGGCCAGGATCGATCCGGCCCCGCGGATAATAAAAACCGTCGAGCTCGTGTCATCGGGTTTTCCGCGAAAGGATTATGCGATCTGGCCCCGGTGTGTTTGGATAACGGGACGATTAGATCGTTGGATGGGGACACGGTTCGGACGTCGAGTGTCGTCGTCGTTTAAACTGTCGCCGGAACGGCCTGCGTTATCGAGTATCGTTTGACGGAACACCGCCGGTATAAATTCCAGTCGTGACCCCCTCCGTGTGTGTGTGTGTGTTTGTCTTTCTCGAAGATCAGCGATATAGATTTTTTCGAGAACCGTGTTTGCACTCCGCTCGAGGCCCGTTATCCTTTGATCGTCCGGTGAGTATCCGGCGAAATTATTTTGCGCAGTCAATTAGATCGCGAAAGACGGCGCACGAAACATATTTTCCGTTGCTCGATAAACATTTTCGAGACTGTAAAATGCGACGAACACAGAGCTGTCAACATTTTGAAAAACAAATATAATATGCACCACTGTAATCCCCCTTTTTCAATCGTAAGAATTCAATTTCTTCAATTGGAACATTTTCGAAGAACTTCAAAGAACCGAGTATGATATTAAAACACGCGTACAAACGAACCAATTTTTGCTAATGAGATTTTGTTCACCGTTTATCGTTTCGGCCATCCGGTTGACTTTTCCGTTCCATCGAGGCCGAGTCGAACGGCAGTTCGGGACAAGTTAGAAATAAGATGAAAGCTCTATTAAATCTTGGGCGGAAGTTTCGCGATTCGATGGAGTTCGCGAGCGGGGAATTATCGAAGGACTTAAATGATAAATTTCTCGTAACGAAACGAAAGAACTCCGAACGTCTGACTTGTGTCCGACCGAAACTACTTTCATCGTCGACAAAGACGAAGGGAAAAGGGCGAACGAGAGATGAGGAGAGCGAAGGACCAATTCTAGCAGAAGGTTAAAAAGAAGTCCTAGAAGAATCGATCTCCGACTACTCTCGAGAGTTTCTACCGAGCCGTTTGCAAGTCGAGCTTTGCCCCTTCCCCCCCCCCCCTCCAGCCGTTCATCTTTGAACGTAAATAATCCCTCTAATTAGTCCCGGGGCCGCGTTAATTATAGGAGCCTCTCTGTTGCCATAAAAGTGAGGCGAAATTACTTCCAATTAAGGGAACTCCGGCTAGAGGATCACTGGGAACCAGTTAATCGAAATGAATCGCGGCTTTGTGGCGCTTTGATCGGAACTTAGGCCAAGATTACTGCCGCCGGATCCTTGTTTCGAGAGTTACGGACTCGTCCATCCACCTAATTAGGTGTTCGTCTTAAGTATTCACCTGTTCGAACCTGCCGAATCATTCACCTAAACCGGTACCAATTTCCCTAAATAATATCAATTTTTATCCAAACGAACGTGCAAAGAGTGATCAAATTAGAACCACCTGTATAAATTAATTCAATTGAAATTCAAACTTCATCCAATGTTTCTTTGATTTCGTGTCTTACCTACTGATTCTAGCTATAAATGTACAACATTGACAGCCTAGTCATTATAATTCGTTTCACGATTGCAGAGACACCGTGTATCATAGAAAAATGATCGTAAGAATTATTTAAAATGAAACTCTGAGAAAACGAGGGTGCACTGTCACGAAACAGAGTCTTCCTCCAGCATCTTTCGCAAGGAATAGGGAGCGAGGGGTTGGCGCGAGTCTCGTCGAAACTTTACGTCAGCTTGAACGGTCAATTAAATTGATTCGGAGCCTATTAAGGGATCGGCCAGAATAAAAGGACGAAACGAAATTAGCTGGGGGAGGGAGGGAGAGGATAGTCGGCGTAGCGGCCTGGCGACGCGACAGCAGTGAAATTAATGTCGTCAAGAAGTTTCCTCAGATTCAATTACAAAGTGTTATCGTTGAGGAATTATATTAAGGGAACGTTTCCTTATGATAATAGATCCCTTTTTCTCGTCTCACCCGAAAAACCACTCGGCGGGGGCCGAACTCTTGAAAAGTCTAATCTCGAGCTTTATTTCAACGATCGTCGTCTCCGCAAACCTCGTTTAGTTAATCCCGCCGGCGCCGCGCCGTTCCGTAAAACTCCTCTTTGCCAGCAGGCAATAGCGTAAAATTAATTACTCCGTCGTCTCTCCGGTGCCCCTGCACGACCCCCTTCGACGTTCTCCTCTGTCGTCTCGAGCTCGTCTTCGACGTCCTCGACGTTATCCCTCTCGCCGTCAAAGATTCCACGATCCCCTCCTCGAAACGATCGGGCCCCAATCGTCGATAAACCCGTTATTGTCTTATTAAGCTCGATTAATTGGTAGATTCGTGGCGGCTTCGCTCAATCGGGAACCGGATATCGGTGAGTACGCGGCCGGAAAACCTAACGAGACAATAAAGATCGCCGACCGAAACCCTGAAGAAACGGCCTGGAACAATCCGCAGGCTTTCGACTCTTCGATGGAAGAGGAGTTCGCCATTTCATGGCTTCGTCCATTCAAATCCTTCGGTATCAAAAGCTTCTTTAACTGATTGTTAAAACCTTCCTCTTCGAGAATGCCAAGGAGACGTTTTTCTATGAACGTTATACAATTTAACAATTCTCACGAGAGCAAGAACATTCTCCCTTTTTAGTCTTACGCAAAGAAGAATGCATCATCGGCAACAGAAACCATTGTCGGTACCAACAATAAAGTCTGCCTTCTCGTCGAACCACCTACTGTAACATAGAGTCTCTCTATCATCGCACCGCAACTTCTATCAAACCGATCCTCTGTACATCATCGTTTCATGCCCATGTAAATTAAATCGTGAAGACAAAAGGCAGAGTTTCGCTCGGCCGTCAACTTTCGCTTCCATCGGGCAAACAGAATAGTTGACAGTGGTCCGAGGTATACTAAGCGGCAGTATTGTCCCTTTGACGTGCTAATAGAGACGAAAGGCTGCCGTGAAAAGTTCGATACGGGCTGTTGGAAATCGAGGAATGAATTTTTGGGATCGTCGAAGCCCCTACGGGTTTAGAAAGCCTCCCCTCCACCCCAGCCCGGGCTGAGAAAAGTTTTAGCACCAAACTATTCCGGCGATTCGGGCCGGCTGCGAGCGCGCGCGCGCGCGCGCACCCCCTGACGCATATTCCGAATTGTTAAAAACTCATCGAACGCTTTTATCGAAATAACGAGGGGGAAAACTTTCCTGTGGGCTCGCCGAAGATAAGGTATAATCGATAACCCTCCGACCGCCTATTTATTTGCATTTGCCCTCTGCAATTCAGGAAAAATGTTCGATAATTTGAATTCGATGAACGGGGCCGCGCGCGCGCCTATCCGCTTCTGTTATTGTTATTGTTATTGACTTTCGAACGCCGTCGATTGTTTATGGCGCTCTGCCGCGTAATCCCCACGCCCACCCTCGAAACCGCAGATCGTAGATACTACTTTCGATCCTTTTGGCTGACCAGATACCGGCTTGTTCTACTTGCTTTGCTGTTCTTCGATTATCGAGTAATTCTGGATTGTTATTCCCATGGCATTTGTTGTTTATCAGCTCCGGTGTTTCTTCCTTGTTTCGTTTCGAGTGCACGATCAATGGTGTACCCGTTCTACTTGCTGTCTCTCGGTTAAACTCTAGTGAACTGTCTCTTAGAAATGGCTGTTCTCATTTCCAATACACTTCCAAATAAAATCTCCGTCAATCACATCCCCAATTTCAACCTCAGATATTCCGTCAGGAATACAATCCTTCCATTGAACCTACTCTCTGTAAAACCGAAAATTCTGTAGAACGTATCAACCAATTCTCGTCGGGCCACACGTATCTTTTTCCTCGAAACTGCCAGGTAGATTCGGTAAATAAGGGACGCGAAATTCAGCGATTCAATGCTCGGGATCGTCTTCGCTCTCCGGAATGCAACGTTACGAACTTCCTTCCCGCTTCTCCGGCGATTTTCAACGGTAAATCCTCGCGGCGAACAGCTGTTTCCATTTCACCGCGGAGTCGGCCTGTTTCCACTCGCCCTCCTATCCTTGCTTGTGGAACACGGAACGTCGATTATTCGGTCGAGCAGGGCCAGAGAGCTCCTCTCCCGAGACGCGCAATTCCCGTCTCGAAGAGCGGCACGCATGCCTTCAATTTCCGTAACGTCAACGCCGCTTGTTGCAATCTAACTTGTGTCGTTCCGCTCGATTGTTTTTGAAGGGACTCGTTTTACCTCTCTGACTTTCTCTCTCGCTCTCTCTCTCTCTCTCTCTCTCTCTCTCTCTCTCTCTCTGATTCTCTCTGTTGCCTTCGTCCTTTGGGAACAGCAGATCGTCCTCGCGACGCTGCGGCTCTCGAGCAGAACCGTCGTCGGCTTTCTTCGCTCGTTCGTACAATTACAAACAGCATCTGGAAACGTGTACACGGCACACGGATCAAGTCCTGACTATACCCTTCGCGAACAGACCCGATAACTTCCGCGACGTGTCTTCCGGCGTGTTACGCGGCTCCCCTAATACCGACTCGTTGTCACTGTCGACGGGACGAATCGGTTCCTGCCTCCCGTCCATTGCCCGCGAAGGATCACGTGTACTATTCTACAGAGTTTCGGAAAGATCTAGTAAATTGTTGCGGACTTAATGCTGGGCTGGCTGGAACGTTTTCTTGCCTCCCTTGAAGATCAAAATAAGCCCAACTTCGAAAATCAGTTTTTGTGAAACGTCATTGCGGTTCATTGTACTGGAAAGTGGTCCAGCACCTTTCGATACATTCATTTTCTAACATTATTTATTCATATCCAGGATATTATCATTGAATTCAGAAAAGGTACGAGAATACTTTCTTGATAAGAGTATTTATGCCAAGTCTGAATTAAAATGAATTTTTATGAAACGTAACTTACCACTCATTTTATTGGAAAGTACTCTATCATGTCCTGGATATTATCATCGAATTTAGAAAAGGTACGAGAATACTTTCTTGATACGAATCTTTATGCCATGTCTGAATTAAAACGAATTTTTATGAAACGTAACTTACCACTCATTTTATTGGAAAATACTCTATCATGTCCTGGATATTATCATTGAATTTAGAAAAGGAACGAGAATACTTTCTTGATACGAGTCTTTATGTCAAGTCTGAATTAAAATAAATTTTTATGAAATGTAACTTACCACTCATTTTATTGGAAAGTACTCTATCATGTCCTGGATATTATCATTGAATTCAGAAAAGGAACGAGAATACTTTCTTGATACGAGTCTTTATGTCAAGTCTGAATTAAAATAAATTTTTATGAAACGTAACTACCACTCATTTTATTGGAAAGTACTCTATCATGCCCTGGATATTATCATCGAATTCAGAAAAGGTACGAGAATACTTTCTTGATACGAGTCTTTATGCAAAGTCTGAATTAAAATGAATTTTTATGAAACGTAACTTACCACTCATTTTATTGGAAAGTACTCTATCATGTCTGTATCTTTCGAAAAGTGGTTTGTTGTCAGCGTTTATATTGGCGAGTGTAAATCGTCTGTTTGTTCTCGACAAACGTAATCACTCGTCGTGGCTCGTTGATCCAGCTGCTTTGTATGGACCGAGAGGTCCATTAACCTCGCGCCGAGTGAAAAGGATCCGCGAACTTTTGGCAAAGTTCCGGTCCCGGGAATCCGTGGAAAACACTTGCGTCGTAGTTAAACTGTAGGGAAAAAAGGCCGCGGGACGATTACGCGGCGTGCCGCGCATATTAAGCCGCCCTCTAGGCTTGCTCCATCCTCGTCCTTTCTGAATAATTTAAACGCGATTTCGCTGGCTGATTATCCTCGGCTCGGTCGTGTCGCTGTCGAGGCTCGCGTGCACACGGTTACGTTTATTTAACGATTCCGTAACGCAACTCTCGAACGAGGCGGTTCCGTAAAATCGTGTTTCCTTCGCTCGGCACGCTCTTACCCTCGCTGAAGCAATCATTTCGTTCAGAAACCTGTATATCGAACGTTCACGATCCTGATTCCCTTGTAAAATGTCACACATACAAAATTCCAATGATGTCTTTACTGTCTTTTTAATAGGAACATCTAATGTAAATCTTAATCCGTGGTCTGAAGAATAACATTTAAATATGGAACATTGTTAATCTCGATACTCTGCCTCCACCATCTGTGTTTTGAAGCGTCACAGAAATTTTTCGGGATATCTTTAAGCACTGTCTATTTAAATTCATACATTATGCAATGACAAAAATGACGTTAACACGCGTGCTTTGACTTTATATAAAAAAATATTTTATACGAGGCAGATTCTAAATGAGGGACATATATTACTTCTTGAAAAGTTCCATTTGAATATGCTCGAAACGATGCAGAGGTAAAACATTCATACGCGCCGGCATATTCCTTACAAAAAGCAGCAGAACATATTCCTCTTTTCATATTTATCAAACCTAGGACAATTAGAAGAAACTCGTTGATTAGTGAAGACGTGAGCCCTCTGTACTAAATTTCGGTACAAATAAAAATTCTTACTCTTCGTTACAAATAATGTCCTACAGCAACTGATGACTCCATTAACGAATTCAAGATTAAACAAAGCTACAGTTGATTGCCCGCAAAGACGACGAACTAATTTGCACACTTGTTGAATACATCGTGAACGATCGAATGGAAGTGACAATCACGATACTGATTAGAAAGTGACGTGGACGTTCTCGATCTTGTTCGGTTTAGATACGCAGCGAGCGAGTGAGTTCCGTTTAACGAAAAGTTGCGGCGACGTCGCGGAGATTGGTAATTGCTTTCGAGACTTGGCCGAGCTTCCCGGCTTTTAAAGCCCTAATGAAATTGGAAAAAACGCGAGCTAACCGACGCGACGTTAACCGGCTCGCAGACTTTTTAAAACGGGCGCGCAGCGAGCCAGGACCGAGCAGCTATTTCTGCCAGGAGAATCGCCGCGCCTCGCCTCGCCTCGCCTCGCATCCTGCTGCTCCTAATCTTATTACACCGCCGCTTTGTTTTATTAGGTCGCGACGGTCCCGTCCCTGCAGACTGCGGAAGTTTTCGCAGCCGCGGCGGACACTCTTAAATTCCGCGAACCAGCGCCGGGGAATAATTTCGCGGAACCCGCAACCGGAACTTTTTCTTCCGCCCCGTTTATAAACCGTGAAGACATTCAACCGGCTAGCACCAACCCCCTTAAACCTCTTCAAATCCGTCATTAGCCTCTGCAAAAACCAATTCAATGTAACCAATGTTCCTTACTCAATATGTTTTTTGACAAAATTTTCTAATGCAGTTAACCCTCAGCATTAAAAATGTTGGAAATTTATAAAGGCAATGCGCCCTCCTGCGTCTTTTTCTTATAAGACAGAGTTCTAGATGTACGTTTTGTTCGAGTTTAGTTAGTCGTAGTCTAGCCGCCAAATATTGTATCACGTGTTCCTAAACAAGTACCTGAAGAAATGTAATTACATGAAGTATTAAAGGTGTAATACGGTAGTCTTTTATTGTGTTAATAAACTACGAGTGCAGTAAATAAGCTGCTAGTAATATTTTTTTCCCTAACAAAAAATTGCTACACCGTTATTCAATATGTGGTGTCGGGTCGATCCCGAAATTGGCATACGTATCACGACTAGGTGAACGGCAAATGAATGTAAAATCAAAACTCCGGAGAACACGCTTCTTTATTTGTTAATTTGCAAGATTTGGCTTACTGGCTCCAAGTCAGACTTGGCTGTACTTGGTGTTGTCAAATCGGTAGTCGAAACAGTTCTGTTGTTTTCGTGATCGAGTAGAAAAAATGGGAAAGGTTTGAGGGTCGGGGTGGTCTCGGGAAAAGTTGGATATGATTGGCTGGAAAATTATACTGGAGGGTGTGTTTTAAACAGTGGTGGAAGTAGGAGTAGGAGTTTAGTTACGGGCGGCTATGGTTAAATGGTCCCGCATATGTTCTTCCGATTTACTTTAAATAACAGTCGACTCTCCATTTTTTGATTGTGCCTTTCGTCTTTTATGGCGGTCCCGTTCGCTATGCCGCCAAGACAGGTAGGCCAGGGTTTTACAACGGAACACAATATACTGAACATTTAAGTATTGCATGAGGTATTATATCAATTTAAGCGACGCACCAGCATCACTTCGGAAGAACATTTTTATTTCCGAAGTACTCGGAAGAAGTTCCAGACGTACGAGCGGAACTCTATCGACAATGTTTTCTGTCGAAGAGGTAGAATTCTCACGAGTACGTCCGACTACATACATGGTTCTATTCTACTTGACCAGTTACAATGGACCTCTTTACGGGCCTCGACCTAACCCAGTTCCACTCGATACCACGTTTCTCCTTTCGATACAGTTATTTCTCTTGTTCGACTATAGACTGACCTCTGCTACTTGTTTCTTTCTTCTTCTGTGACGTTCCACACATGTTCGCGAACGTAAGTTAATATCCCCGAGAGCACTGGATGTACGTGCTTTCAATATTTGATTCTACGCTGATCGTGTCTGACTACGTACTTATTCTACTTGGTCGATCACAATAGTCTTCTTGATGGCAGATGACCCACAACTAACCCACTTTCGATTGATTGCCGGCTATTGCCACCACTGTGTTTCGTATTCTACCGAGTTATTCCGTGCGGCTGACTATAGTCTGACCAGTTCCACTCGTCGATGTTTGTCCGGTCTGCTTCGTTATGCTGGTGACACGTTCGCCCCTGTAAATTGATATGCTCCGTTCATTGTTACAGGATCTTCATTTTTCCATTTGTTTTATTATTGTCCCTAATTCTCTACTATTGCAAGCTAACGATAAGCGTAAAAATATTAGTACAGTACTCGGTAAATTTGGACAATTACATTTTGCGAATTAATTCCGGTTACAATGGAGATTCGAGGTTGAAACAGAAAGAACTTTACTTTTCATATTAAATTAATTTATACAGCAAGAAAAATGATAATGTAAAAACGAGATCTGCTTTTGAATGGAATTCACATTACAAAAGAATTAAAATGCCTCGCGATATCATGGCTGAAGAGGATCGTGTGGCCCGATTCAATTGAAACGTACAGTATATTTCGCGACCAACGTACCGATTTTAGGGATTTTTCAGCTCGGGGACCGCTCGACCGACGCAAGCTCGCCGACAGACTTAATAACGAGAGGAATTTATGGATTTCTAAATTCCGCGAATTTAAGGGAACAATCTCGCGGGGCAGATACGTAAAGCTGGCGTTACGAGGCAGCGCGAGCGAAGACTCTCTTCACTTTTCCCCGTGGCTCCTCCACTTTTTCTCCTGTTTCTTTACGTTTTTCCGACCGAAGGAGATTTTACGGACGTAATATTCTCGCGTGTATCTCTCCGGTCCGGATTTACGCGATCTCCAACATGGAAATGGAGAGTCGTTTGAGTGGCGCTTTATCTTCGTGGTTCTAACTGTTCGGTGAGATCCGGGGCTCTAAAAATTCATTGTTGCTTGCGCTGTATCTGGAAAGAATTTCTACGTCACTATCGAGGCATTCCAACATGATTCATAAATCACTGACTTCCGAAGTCCGACAAAAAAACAATGATTTTCTACGTAACTTTCGCAATGTTCAACCTGCCTCAGTGATAACACGAATTTTCGCCCACGCTGTATAATTGGCTACAAGAACGATCATTATATTCGTCAAATCACTCGAAAGTAATCCAACACGGTGAGCACCGTTCGTTTAGCAAGCAGCACGCCGCTAATCGTTTCTAATTTCCCAGTATCCTGTAACGCGATCATAATTCCGAGTCAATTATCGTCGCCGGGGAAACAGAAAAAGCTCGACGGGAATTCTGTATTCAAGAAACGGAAGGAAAAGCACCGTGCTCGCTTCTACCGGCGACTATGCGACGGCCAACGGACGTGTCTACT
Organism: Lasioglossum morio; assembly: GCA_916610235.2. NCBI lineage: Eukaryota > Metazoa > Arthropoda > Insecta > Hymenoptera > Halictidae > Lasioglossum > Lasioglossum morio. The sequence continues at coordinate 27,164,539 of OU744326.1, forward strand.
CGATATTAGAAGATCCGACGGAGCCCCGCTAACGTTTAAAGCTTTTTCGTCGTTTCATCCGGTCGCCATTCGATTATCCACGCTGCGGAAATTCTTACAGTACCGGGAACTTTCATCCCTTCCGCATTCGAGCCTGAGACGGCTAATTATCCGCGGCCGAGTTTCCTCCGGAATCGAGTAAAATTATCGTAATTATGATAGTTGAGAAAATATTTTCGTGGCTTGACATCGTGCCAGTAGAAATGGTCCCGTGTAAACCGGAGTAATTATTCCCAGGAGAAGTTCTTAAAAATCACTTGTTCTCAACTGTCGTTACACGAGAAGCCGCCCGCAGCTGCTCCTGAAACAACGCGGGGAAGTTGCGGAACCCGTTGTCAGGCGTACAAACAACAAATCAAAGGGTGAATTATTAAACGAGACACGAGCAACGTCAACTGGTAAATAAATTTCTTGGTGGCGGGGAGCGAAAGAGAGCAAGAGATAGAGAAAGATGTATGTGTAGAGAAACGCATAACTCGACGTCAAACGGGCAACGGGTACCGAGAGATACATTTCTCGAGCGTGAAGCTCGCCTTTGTGCCAGAAGAATGCCGACGGTAGTATTCGTTCCGTTCCTCGAGACGCGGACGGGACTTTTGAAATTTCTGCCGGCGATCGCAATACGGTGCGCGAATTTCTGCGCTCGCGGACAGCGACTGTCGAGATATGGGCGCGAGGGCGGTGTATCGCGGGATCCTTTGAATCCGTGGGCTGGCGTGCCGGGGAATCCTTGACACTTTTCTATTCGTGCCAGCGCGCCGCTGATGCTATTTTCAATTTAAACGTAAGAAAAGCGACGGGCGAAATTGAAGGATCTCCGACTGCCTGCGAGCATGGACAGAAAGGAGGAACGCTTCCGAAAGGAGGCTTCTTAAAACGCTCGACGAGCCAGCTCGAACCGTTCGCAACACCAGCGACGATTTAATGCGATTGGTTTGTTGCCCCGACAATACACGGTGTGCACCACTCACGACTCCGTTCCACCATAATTTCTTCTATCATCTAGATATGCATCTATATTTTATTCATGTAAGATACAGTTTATTTTCCGCTTTACAAAACTATATACGAATAAGAACACGTCACGTCAATGGCATCGCAAATGAACATCGATGGCATCCCGGAACAAAACCGCAACGAACAGGGCACAGCCGATCTTGCAAATCGGTGGACGCTCATTAGTCATTGTCAAGGCACAAAGTGTGGAAAGCTTTCTTTCTAATAATTTATTTGTTTTTATTATTGTTTGCCATTTTTCTTGCACGAAACATTGCCGGAAGACTTTCATGAACTAATTCTGTACACTAGGCAGAATGGGTTAAAGGGTTGTAAAGAGGAAGCTTCAGTCTTGAAATGTACGGTAGATCCACACATGAGAACAATGTTTAAAGTCAAAACATGCAAACCAATCTCAAGTAGAACGTTTTCTCACTTGTTTCAGGTGAGCCCTGCCTCTCGCAGGTGCGCAGACGAGCACACGAATAACTTTCAATAATTGGATGATACAAATTGCCAGGTATCCGGGCTCGAAGTCTGAGCCTTCATTCTTGACTGAGTTATCAGAGAACTCTCGGCAAACAGTGGCCGACCTCGAAAAGCGTTTCTCGTTCTTCGCTATTTTCGTATCTGGATCCTGGGAGGAGGGAGGGTTTGCGCGTGAGCGCGAGCCAGGCCCTGGGCGTATTTACGAACCTTAAAAGGAGCTGAAGGCCGAGTGGCTGTTTGTCCAGGCCGACTGGAGTCATTGTGTTAAACACCCCGGCTCGTTGGCAAACATTTGACCCCCGAAGCCGGGGCTGAAGTTCTCGCACGGCAGGAGAACGGGCAACCGAAAAGCCGGGGGTGGAAACGGGGTGATTTCGAACGTTTAAGACGGTTTCTGCCGTGGTGCAGCGAAGCGTGGCCCGTTCGCCTCCAGTCAAGGACCTAACGAATGCACTTTGTGCTTCGGCAGAGGATAATTCAAAGCCTGCGAACTTCCTCGAGTCGCGGAAATGTTTCACGAGTTTACGCTCTCACTCTTTTTCCCTCCCCTTTTCCCTCTCTCTCTCTCTCTCTCTCGGCTCGCAGTGTTTTTCTTTTTTCGCTTTAGCTTCGCTCATTTGCTTCGGTTCTTTCGGGATCCGGGCACAGAGAATTCGACTAAGAGGGAGAACAGTCTTTAATTTTCGAATTAGTCACGAGCAATTGAAGGCAAATATCTCGCCGGGAACTTGCCGCGAGTTCCCAGGACGATTTCCATTCCGATTCAGCGGCGTAACTCGACGGAATCATCGGGTAAACTTCTCGCGCGAACACTCGCCCGTCCGATATATATTCCCAACATTTTTACACATTCGACCAGTCTATGCCCCTGGAAATCCCCAATTTATTGAATACCGTGTACCCCTCTCGCTCTCCACGGCGAGGCGCACCACGCGAGCCCATCGAATTATTCACAGGCTATAGCGGCTCGATTTATGGTCCTCCCGGAAACACCTCCTCGAGCCGCGCGAACTTGCCTCGTAAATTGTCAACTTTTCAATAAGTACTTCCACCGAACCCACTCCCCCGACCCCGTCGCCGACACCGTCGAGCCACCCTGTCTTCGACGAGCGGAATACGATTACACTGGTATCTTTGTTCTCCGGAATCTATGTCCTTGCGCCTCATCGAGCCCTATAATTATGGGAATTTATCCGGGAAAGTTATCAAAATCTCTTTAACCTTTCCAATTCGATGCTGGCAATTTCCCGGTGTCCACCGGGGGTGTTACAGGTCGACAGAACATTCTGACATTGCTCGAAAGAGAGTTTTGTTGGAGGATTCCCGCGGGTTAGTGGCATACATCACAAATCAGACATGCGAAGAGAATTTATAGGCACAATTCTAATATATATTTTCAAGTAGAACAACACAATGTTGAGGGAGACAAACAGCATAGAGGTAACAAACATAAAATCGCTATGCGTGTCCTATGCTTGGCAGGAGTGAAGTCTTTTATTTCACAGTAGCTACAAAATGCTCTACCTGACGCTCGGACAAGACTGGCTTCCTTTTTCGTCTTCGCATCTCCGCAGCTCTAAGTTGCCTTCAACTCATCCTGATTGGTCGGACTTGCATTAGTCTCTTTCTTGACCAATCCGGTAATTTTCCGGGAACTCTTTTTGCGCCTGCCTTATTCCTTGCGCCCTTGACGCAATTTTTCCGAACGCGGGGGCGGTCCCGGAAATTTAGCAATGCAGCGGGATTTCCTATGGTGCCTAGCTCCGCGGCCCCTTCGGAAACTCGAGGTTTATGGTGCCCGTACGTGCTGTTGCGGCCGAAGGTAAGAAGATTTAACTGCCAAAACGTGCAATAACAAAAACCTTAAAACGCTCGCTGAGACGAGTAACGGTTTCCTCAAAAACAGCTGTGGGACATCGGGGTCTATAAACTCGCTCGACCATTTGCACGCCAAATGTTCTTAAATGTACGTGCCGATGGCCGCTACAATCTCGATTGTAAGCGAAATAAGATACTTTACGGAAAATATAAAAATTGTGTATTGTGGGATTGCAAGTGCGTGCCGTAGGACCACGTAGGACTCAAGAGGTCTCTATTTATGGTAGGGCCTTTTGAGTCAGGTAGAGCGAGGGACAAGATGACAAGATGCAGGCCTGTGCCTGGTTTGTCTCCATCGACAGTTTAGTTTTAAGAGTGTGAATGAGTAAGAGAGAGACTGTTTTTGGAAAATACGCAGTCAGTGTGGTTTGAGCAGCGAGAGACTGCAGTCGTGGATACTGAGACATAGGATAGTTGCGTAGACCAGTTACCTTTTATCATAATTGTACTTTTAATAAATAGAATTAAAACACACATACGGCTTGTCGCCAAAAACTTCCAATCCCACAGTATCTGTAAGTAAGCCCACGATAAAGTTCACGAATCGACTTCCTAGGACATTAAACGGAACAACGTAATGTTTGATCAGTGTCGAAATCGCGGAACGATGTCAAGTAGATTGAATGTAACGCACAGTTGGCGACACTTAATTTATGGAGGTAGTCACGTAGAATGGTTGAATTCCTGGTGGTCGTGGTTCCACAGGCGAAAAACTAACGAAATTATCGGCGGTCCAACTGGTGGGCGACGCACCGAGCCGTTTGAATCGGCCATTACCGGGACGTTACCAAGTATTACCGATGGTAATTGATTTCTACATGGGACGCGCGACGGCACGGTACGGCACGGCGTTTTCATCGGCGCGTTCGCCGGGAACGCGACGTCGAAACCGCGTTCGTGGTCCAAGCGGTGGAAACACAAGCCCGTTTTGGACCGGAAAGGGCAGCTTTCAATTATCCGATTACGAAACCTACTTACACGGATGAACGGCCGGCGATCATTGGATTTTATAGTCGCCCGCGTATCGTCTCTGCGCCACCGCAACAGGTATTTGGGAATATAATGCCGCGGGTTACAACGCTGCTGCTGCTGCCCCAGAAACCGTGCGGAGATCTGGAGGGATTCGATTAGCGGAATCGGTTCTACGCGCGGTCTCATCGCCGCCTCGCGATCAGTATTTATTTCCGCGGAACGGCCGCATTTTCCGCCCGATCGGATCTCACTTAATTAAACCGGAATTGGCTTCGCGTGATGTTCGAGCCCCGAACTTCTCTACAGCGGCGATACCCTCTGATTTCAATTTTCCATTATGGAATAACCTTTGACACGATTTTCGATGGGCAACCCTGCTCGCTGTTGTTGTTTCGCTCGCCGTACGCGTTCAAAGGGTCAACAATGCCGCTGCATATTCTTTCGAATTTTGCGAAACGATTTTTCGGTGCTCTGGGCTCGATTGTTCGACGATCAAATACATGTGGACAGTACAGGGAAAATATTGTTTTTATAGAATTTACATAAACAACAGATAGCGTACTTTGATATATTTGTTCACCTAAGAACAAGCTTAGTCCTCTCGCGAAACTGGGACAGCATTTAGTACCACGTTTTTATTATCTCTCTTTCTTGTCTGTCTGTTGATTGTAGCTTATATGAAGTTCGTCTCGCTAAACACTTACAGATTCCTCGAAGCTTCCAGCAGCCGATACACATGTTCCGTATCGGTGTAACAACTACTTCGGTCCCATTATCAAGCCAAGAACTTTTTGCTCGAGGAAATCGATTTGTGGACTCTTCTGAGCTTCGACAAGGAGGCATCCAATGTTTATGTTTATCTATGAACAGTTTCATTCCTCTTCGAAAAAGATGAAGAGGAACATCTCGTCGGTACGGTACTCGTCTGATGAAACATTGAACTATTCTACTTACTCATAAAAACAAATAGAACGGTAGACCCTGTAGAGTATCGAAGCAATGGAATTATAATTATTTCTGTATCCATAAACATTCTTCTTCCTTTTAACGAGCTACAAAAACATTTTCCACTATCTCGACAATCCACCATCTATTAATCATCGAGCTGTTCTATTTGAATTAGCTGGTCACTCAACAATCCGGGCTGCAGGCCAATTCTTCTTACCAATCCACCGAAGAATTACCAAAGAATTTTCCATCGCCGGTCCGATCATACACGCAGCCAATCTACTTCCAACTGCTATTCCCGGTTCTGCTAGGACCCCTACGTCACGCAGCTCCTAATAATATTGAAACGCCTCTTTACCCGACCCATTGACTTCCCGGTCGTATTTCCTCCGCGTTAAAAAGCGTTTATTCGATCCAATGAAAGTTTATGAGAATTTCATTCTCCTTTCGCCCACCCCCGTGTGTCCCGGAAATATTAAGCTCGGAGGAGAACGAGGGACAGGGGTGGGTAAGGGACGAAGAACGAGACGAAAACGGAGGATCCCAGAGCCGGAGGAAGGGACACGGGGGCTGTAATAAAACGTCAGAACGACAAAAGCACGGCGTACGTGCGCGTAGCTGCAAACAGCTCTCGAGCGATGGCTCAAAAGGAAATCGAAATGCACGAAGTACTCGCGTCACTTCGTTACCATCCGTCGCTCCTCTTTCTTCCGGTTTCCTTTCCGCGACGATCGACCTCCTCCATCCCTCCTCCGGCCCCTGTCGACCCTCGGTTTTCCCTTTAAAAGCGTAATTTCCCTCGAACGTAATTTTCCGGGCGTCCGATCGACCGGATTTCGCTTTCGTTTCTTGTTTTGCGCTCTGCAGGATCCATACCGACCTACACACAGACCCACCAACCTATTCGAAGCAAGAAAAAAAGTTCTTCCCGTATTTTTACGTCCTCTACCCCTATCAGCATTAATTTACGTTAGGTCGTTTTAAAGTAACATTTAATACATACTTTCATTCGTTTTTCATCGTTCAACTTCTGTCTATTAATGCCAACTTCAAATGACAAGAGGTTCCTTAAAACAATATTGGAAGAAACGTCACGAAATATTCATGTACACGAGTGATAAGGAACGAGAGAACTTACGGACTGACCTAATACTTTTCGAGCGACTCGTTGACCCGGTTCTCGCAGCCGAAAACAGGAAACCCCGGGAACGATTATCCGTCGATCGATCCGCGAACACACCCCCGCAGGCTTTTGACAGTCATTCTATTTACCCGTCATGTTTATGAATGACGTATCAGGTCCGCGAAAGTGGTGCAGTAACAACGAGCCACTCTATCCGCCCCTCGAAACTGCTCTCTCTCTCTCTCTCTCTTCCCATCGATCCGTATCTGCCGGTTCGTCGAATAAAAACGAGATCGATGGGAATTAGCGGACGCGCCGATCGCGATCACTGATGAACAGCGCAGAAATGTCGGCGGGACTGTTTATTAATATCTGCTTGCTCGCTGTAGCGTTTTAGTGGTACTGGAGCCGGGAAGTGAACTGCCATTAATTTTGTGTGACGTTACTAGTGCACTGGATGTGATTCTAGTCCTCTGTATTATTAGTAAACAAGATAGAAGAATAAAGGGAAACTTGCCGAAACGTTACTACCTCTCGGAATTCTATGACATAAAAATATGTTGTCGAGATCTAAATTTCCTATACATACAACAGTTTAAAGTAAAGGTAAAGGTAAAGTGCTTTTTATATTTGAATTAGCTCTGGGTTAGGTTTAATATAAACAATTTTACTTAGAGATTGCGGATGAAGATCTACTATATATTGAGGATTCCATAGAGATTAGCTGAACTGATTGTTTTAATCTCTTTGAACCCTCCTTTTTTATAATAGTCGTTAAAAATATATAATTAACCCAATTTTTCGAGTTTGTGATAATATGATCTAGCCAAATATGTGTTCATTATTTTCATTCCGTATCGATTGTTTAACAGATTATGAAATCTGCGAATTTACGAACTATATAATATTCCTTTAATATTGTTCTTTAACAGCGACGTCTGACGATACCTAACGTTGCTGAAGAATATCAGAAGTGGTCTACCAAATGATCATTATCTTTACATGAACAGTGGCCTAATGGCCGTGGCAGTGAACGTGTCACAATTATTGCAATCGCGTAAAAAATGTCCGTTTCCAAGGATTCAGGGAACATTTACTCCGCTTTGCGGAGTAAGTAAAATGTATATAGGGCAGCAGCAGGTTCGCCAGGGCATAGAATTACGTTCGCAGGTATTCAGAGCAGGTCGACGATGTAATGTACCGGTTACTTGGTCGCAATCGGGGTCTCTGACGTCGTTTATGAGCGATAAATTACAACGGCCCCGCGCCGCGCCGCTCCGTTCCCGTACTCGATGCTTAATGCTGGCGATTGTAATTAACGCTTTGACGATTCGGTGCCCTGCGTCGAATGGATATACACCAGAGAAGGAGATGGAGGGGGCTGGGGAGGGGGAGAGGTCTCCGCGTGCATGTGACCGTGTTGATTATGTTCCGCTGAGCGTAACTGCTGCCTTCGCGCCACGCTCCGACGGAATTGTTTCGCGTCTTTGCGCCTCGAGCGATCGTAAACGATTACGAGACAAGCCGTCGCGAGAATTAATGATCCGGGCACACTAAAATCTTCCTGTCCTCGGAATTAATTGAACGAACTGCAAACACGCGTACATTTGAAATCGTAATCCTCGTAGCTGAGCGACTCTCCCACCCTCTCTCTCTTTCTCTCTCTCTCGCTCTCTTGCTCTCTGTCGCTTTCTCTGTTCTTGTCGTAAACTTAATCCGGCGCAATTTCACCGTGATGCTCGCGGGCAAAACTATGGTGTCATTGTAGGTGAGTGCATCCTGCACTTCGTGCATTCCTTGAACCAAAATAACGATCAATCTTGACAATTTCAATTCCTGAGTTCTGCGACACCGTTCCGAGATTCGTCTTCCGATTTTACATTTACCGCGACATCTCCGTGTACTTTCTTTACGAATTGGAATGGACGAGTTCAGAAATGAATGATAATCGAGTTCTTCAATCTGCGTGAAATTGAACAATTGCATCTGTTCCATTAGTGTCAGATTAAATTGTTAAATGTGAGGCAAAGATTCGAAGAATGAGTAACAGGAAATCTTGATAGGGGAACCTTATCTTATTTGGCTGCCATCGTTTTCCTGTGGTTATACAGGGTCTGCAGGAAACGTTAAGACTATTTGTAAATAGAAGTCTGCTTCGCTTCAGTGCTTTAATTTCATTTTCATGAAATTTCCTTTTCTTAAGCAGACTCCTTGCTATCCTCATTTTCGAAAGGATGGATTGGAAGGATAGTTCGGTGAAGATGTTGGTAACCATTTGGAACAGGAACCGAGCAGAGTGTGACTGAACACCGAATCGAAACAGTTCGGTTTCGCCGCGGAGTGCTCTCCGGGTACAATCGGTGTAGTTCGCGAAATGGGACGTAAGGTTGCGCAGCAAAGATCAACAAGCTTGGCAAGTTTGATCTAACGGCGGCTCTCTAATTATAATATCGAAGACGGTGGCGGTCGGATACAGAGGTTTGTGCGAGTGCTATGCGAAATGTAACGAGGTCCCCTCTGTATACCGATGCTAATACAGACGATCGTTTCGCGTATTGATCTTGGCCGTCGTTGTCCAACTTGGCTGCTAAATCTATGCTTTCCAGGTAGTTCCAGTTAGATCCGCCGGGCAGATACGACGGAATGCATAATCCTCGCGAGCTCTCACCAACGGTACATACATATATATAAATATATATATATTGTATTGTAACATGATATTTAGTCCCCTCAGGGTTTCAAATTCATTTACCAATCTTCTTCCCCCTCTTTTCCACTCTCACCATCGCCTTTTCATCGGGACCTACTGTTTATGGTGGGTTCCGAACCACCTTTTGCCAACAACACGTGAAAAACACCTCGGGCGGGTCACTTTCCGGTTTTTTACCAGACGGTCACCCATCCTAGTGCCGTTCACGTTCCACATTGTTTAACTTCGGTGATCTAACGAGAACCGGTGCTTTCAACGGGACTACGGTTGTTGGCAATATATACATATATGTGTGTGTAAAATATATATGTATATATATGTTAAAGCAACGTGCACATACAGATCGTACACATATCGAAAACCGAGAACGGATAACCGAGAGTCGAAAGAGCTGGGAGACTGACTGGATATTTCGTGCGTTCCATTGATCCGTCGTAATTGCGGTGTAACAAGTTTCGCAATAACTATACCCGGTGGCCCTCACGGGTGCTCGCGCGCGCAACAACGGCGATTAGATTATCAGTCGTCGCGGTTGCGTCAATTGCCGAGTGCCGCGATGGCCGCCCGATTAAATCTCATATTTCAACCGTGCTGGAATCGCTCGCGGTTGGGTTTCCTTTGTGCGGTTTGGTTACTCGAGTCCTCACCTCCCCCTCTCTCTATCAGCTCCCTTTATAATTGCTAGACACGGCCCTGATTCGCTGGACGATCTCCACGAGAGCTGCTCTAGAGAGAGCTCTCGAACGCATTCCTTCGAGATATCGCGTTACAACGTTTTGTTGCAAGGATTTCAGAGCAGCTCGACTCCGCTATAATCCCTGCCACGTCCTGTGCCGTGATTTCGCGTGCCTCTATGGAATTCATATTCCCGACAAATTGGCCCGAGCACCGTGAAAAATCGACTACCGCAACGAGCACTGGTTGCGGTCCGTCTGATCAGATACCGAGATCCTCTACTTGTTTCACTTAACAGCGTGCCGAAGCTACCCAGCCAGGTTTACTGTGCGGTATTCTTTTATGAATGAATATGGTTGATTTCGTTTTGTTGCACCGGGGATTTCAGCCCTTGTCCGACCATATACTGAGCTATTTTACTGGTTAGTCTTTGGTCTCTTGTTATTAAGCTTTGATTTTTCAAGGCTCCTCTCCTGTACGATTTTTATTCAATTTGCTTTACAATGTTAATGGAAATGGAATACTCGCTCTTTCTGTCTGCTCGTACACCGACACCATCTACTTGCTCACTTGTCGACTAGTTTTTGAAGCTTTCAGGAGAGCTTTGTGATTCAATATTCTCCTGGGATGAACATAGTTCATTTTTCCCCTTTGCGCAGTGGCGTTTGATCGTTGTCTGACCACACGCTGGCCTGTTCTACTATTCAGTAGCGTTTAGTCTTCTTATGGAACGTCATTCGAAAGTTTCACGGATTTTTCGTAGAGTTCTACATTCGATTTTCCGTACGCGTGTACAGTTAATTTCTTCTCTTTGCTCGTTAGCGTGTAATCCTTGTTTGACCACATACTCAACTACTTCACTAGTTCCTCTTTGCTAATTCGTCTTTCAGAAAACATCGTTTGAATGTTTGAAAGCTTTTTTCTAGAATTCTACATTCAGCTTTGTGGAATTACACTGAAGATACAAAGTATGTAGTTCCGTCTGATCGCACACTGAGCTGTTTCACTTGTATCACTGTGCAGCTACATTTTCCAGCATTCCCACTCGTTTCGATTCTCCTCTGACCACATTCATATTGGAGCTTTTCGTGGATTTTAATAGCTACAAATAAAATTATAATACCTAAATTAATTAACCTTTAACAGGCTGTTTTGCAGCACTGGAAGTTAGAGTTTCTCTGCAGTATGGATTTTAATAGTCGTCTGATCACAGACAGGTTTGTTCTACTAGCGCCAAATACAACATGTTCTATATATCTGTTTCCATTTTCGTATACAAAACGATTCTAAACTTTCAGAAGGATTATAACAGTTTTTAACGAATGCTCCGGCAACGAAGTTTCGATATAACGAACCGAAATTCCAATCGGAAGCTGTAAACGAACTTGAAAACCATTTGCAACGTATGCAACAAACGTTCTCTCTGTTTTAACGAAGCTCGATATTTTTGCAGAAGAACTTACACAAAAATGTTTCATAATACACAAGGTCAATCAAGCAGCTGGATAAACTTTTGATGCAACGTGCTCGAAAGTGATTCACGAAAATGTTTGCTTCAAAATTTTTTTTGTCAGTTTGCTCGTTCGTGTGCGAATTCATTAAAGTAAAAATATCGATCGCGACAATATTCAGTACACCTGTCACTCAATTCAATTGATGAAGATATCATTTTTTTTCTGGACGAACTGGAAAGAACACGACACCGTTCAACATTCAATTCCTCAATTACTGCGACACCCAGGCATACAAAAATCACCCGGTGTCGCTCACTTCGCGCGACAACCTCCTCCACCGATTTAAGGGACGCGTGCACGCGATTCTGTCCCGATTCCGCTGGCATCGTTTCAAGAACAGGAATAAAACAAGGCCAAAGTGACAGAAGTAATCGTCCCCGTGCTTCCTCCTACCAACAGCAAACTGCAAGAAAGCGTTCTCGGTACAACGATCCCAACACGTGTCTACCGAACACGGTTCCCTAGTTATTCAGCTGATCGCGACTAACCTAATTCGCTCACGCGACGGAACAATAAGCAGGAATCGAATCAGAACTCATCTCCCATATCTACGTAAACCCTAGAGAATCGATCATCTCCGAGAACGATCAAAGAATACACGGTTAACGAATCAAACTGTAAATCGTGCCGAATCTTCTCCGTGGTTTCCAATATTCAATCTTCGGTAGTCCGGGAATTGGAGGTGGGAAGATCGCGACTATTCCAGAGACTTTCCACCAGGAGATCGTCGATTTCCGGAATTCTTCGGGCAGGGGTGAATCGACGATGATCGGGGTCGTTCGAGACCTGGAAAACCGCAACATTCGGCCGGAATAACGGCGGCAGACAGCGCTAAAGCGGTCCGCATCAGCGTGGAAATCGTGCCGGCGCGATGGAGTTTCTAGGGGAACGATCCCGCCGGACAAAAACTGTCCCGTGGATTCCACGAACCTGTTCGGAGTCCCTCGAACGGGCTTCAGTGTCCCTGGGGGCAGCGTCGCTCGATTCCTTCGCCGGAAAGAACGAACGGGACGGCGCTTTAAACTTTGATGGCCCATCCCGGTCGACCGCAACGACGCCGGCAATGTCGATGACGCGACGCCCGCCGTCCCTCGGCCCCGTTCTCCACGTTCCACGACGCTCGGATATCATAAAGGCGAGTCTGTAATAAACCACCGATCCCTCGAACCCTTTCACCCTCTCTCCTTTCCACCCTCCTTTCCGCCCCTCGTATCGAGCACCGTCGGAACCTTCGCTTTCCCAGAGCTTCTGGCGTGCTTTCCAGCTTGGCTCCCGGAAAATTGTGAGGATTTGAAGACCGGCCGGCCACGCTTTAAACGAAAGCACCCCCATGGGAATCCCCGAGGGACCAACGAGATGTTAACCGGCAGCGACATCGTCCAGTCACGCCCCTCCGGTGCTAATCAGGCCACTTGCTCTTTGCGGTTTTTCCTGCGAAATGCTCGCTACTTTCATACTCCTTTCCGCGGGATCGTCTCCACTCCGTGCTCGGCTAAATTGCGCTTTTTACTTCCCATTTTGAGCCGTGTTTTCGCCGTCGGATGATTGCGCGCGATACTCGCCGGGAAATTGAATTGAAGGCTGTTTTCGGTGGTTGTTGCGCTTTCTTTGCGATGCTGGATAGAATCGTGGTAGAGGAGAATTTCTGATAGAATCGTGTACAAGTGCGGCGGTCTACGTTGCACAAGAATATTCGTTGTCGACTTTTTCCTTCGTTGATTCTGCCCTAGAGGCGACCATACGCGTAGACATTTATTGTGGAAATTTCATTTCGTTCTATGCTTTGCATTCTTTGCCTCGCGATTTAAGTGTCTCCGAAAAGATCAATGATACTATCAATATTCGCTTCAATATTCTCACCAGTACTAATTCTGGCAAAGATATTCGTGCTGCACGGTCTGGGCTGTTTCACTACTGATATTGAAGGAAATATTTTTTATCGGCTTTTTCCTTCGTTGATTCTGCCATAGAGGCGACCATACGCGTAGACATTTATTGTGGAAATTTCATTTCGTTCTATGCTTTGCATTCTTTGCCACGCGATTTAAGTGTCTCCGAAAAGATCAATAATATTATCAATATTCGCTTCAATATTCTCACCAGTACTAATTCTGGCAAAGATATTCGTGCTGCACGGTCTGGACTGTTTCACTACTGATATTGAAGGAAATATTTTGTATCGGCTTTTTCCTTCGTTGATTCTGCCATAGAGGCGACCATACGCGTAGACATTTATTGTGGAAATTTCATTTCGTTCTGTGCTTTGCATTCTTTGCCTCGAGATTTAAGTGTCTCCGGAAAGATCAATAATATTGTCAATATTCGCTTCAATATTCTCACCAGTACTAATTCTGGCAAAGATATTCTTGCTGCACGGTCTGGGCTGTTTCACTACTGATATTGAAGGAAATATTGACAATAAACCAGACGTTCAAACTGTTCTTCGATATTGACAGAAAATATAATTTTCATCAATACGGTCCTCCGCCAACACTGAAGCGAATACTGACAATATTATTGATCGTTTTGGAGGACACTTTAGGTTCACTGTGTTAAAAAAATGAATCTACACGAAGTTAGTCGATCAGACTGGAACAACGCTCGCGAACGTCAGTGTACATACGTCCGCGTGAAAATAGAGCGATTCTAAAGGAACGGGTCCGGGACTACGGATGACTATAGAGGGTTCTGGGAGGAGCATGAGGGCGTCGAGCCCTCTGTAAGCTACTTATCGCCTCCCCTCTAAGCTGACTGTACACTGGCGGCGTCGGTCCAGCCAAGGGGTAAACTCGGCATCTCCAATTCAAATAAGATTTGCAGCCGGCAACGGGCGTCTACTTGCCTTGGCTGGGCAATGGCGTGAGAGAACACCGCGTAATCTAGCCGGCCGCAGGAATCTCCCGGTGTAATCGATCTCTGAGAGGCTTGTATTCTTTGATAACGTCTCGCCAACCCTTCTAGCAGCGATCGATGAACGCCGTTTCTTCGCCACCGGTCGGGGATCGATGGCCGAAGCGGATCTGATTTTGGTCCGATGGCTCGTCATTTGGAAGGGAAATTAGTCTCCACCGAATCCCCCGAATCGTTTTAATGGCGTCACTGGCGAATCTCGCCAGGATTTCTTGCGGGAAAGAACCATTTCTTGCGGAACAGTGGCGTGGATCCGTCACTTATCAGACGGTCATCGTAATTTTCTGTCTGACTTTTATCCGACTCCTACTACTTTAAGGTTTCACTAAATAGAGAAGAAATAACTTTTCATGTCTTAGACAGTGGTGCAGGTCGACGATTAATCGGACAAGGATCGAGAAGGTTTGGAGAGGGTTCCTGCGAACATTGAGATGATAGGAATATTTGTTTTAGCAGTTCATTACCGTCGTATCGCGGTGTATTCTTTCCGTATATTTGCACAGAGTCGTCGTTTTAGTCGAGGGATTCTATCAAACCCGGGTACAGAGGCCAATCGAGGTTCTCGGTGACGCAAACAGCCGCGAGTTAAAGCGACTGTTCAGAAAACGAAAACATCAGCCGGTTTTCCGTGCGCACACAGAGACAGAGTAAAGGGAGACGGATAGATAGACAGAAGAGGAACTGTAGGAGGCGAGGGGACGATTAACACGTTTTCGCGAACGAGGGAAACAGCCCGACAATGATCGCGGAGAATTGGGCCGCTCTCAACAATTCATTTTGCGGGGCTAAATTGCCTGCGATATTTCGAAAGCTCGAGAGCTGCGTGAATGGAAGCCGGCAGCCCGAAGCGGAGCGGAGCAGAGCGGAGCGGAGGCGGCCGGGTCGACGTTTAAAACGAGCACCACGTTTCCACGGCGTGTCGTGCACCTGCGCGTGCAACACCTGCCTTTGGCACAGATTGTCAGATTATCTTCGCAAGTGGCTCATGATTCTCTTCCTCTCTCTCTCTCTCTCTCTCTCTCTCTATCTTCCACTCTCCAGCTCTCTTTTCCTCTCTGTGTCAGCCGCTCCCAGCTCTGTGCCCTCCTTTAAAAAGCCGCCAGTCGCGCGTCGAGTCTGAATGTATACAAATGAACGACGGCGAAAGCACTGGAAAACGCTGATGACTCGGGAAAATGCTTCTCCCTGGACCGCTTGCCCGTTTCACCCGTTTTACTTTGCTCCCCGAGTCCCTGCGATCTATTAATCCTGTAAATAGTACTCGATCGTCTACCAACTTCCTCGTCTAGATGATAGATCGACCTCGGTTCCTGTGCTTTGTGCTTTGAAAGTGGTACCGCTATGCAAGCTCTTGCGAAGAGTAAATTATCGAGTAGTGAAAATTGGTAGAACTTCATTTCTTGCACATTTTTACTAGTATGAACAGCCACGTACATTTCAATAATTAGAATTAAAACAACCACCAATGTCTGAAGAGGTCGAATTCGATTAAACTGTACATTTTATTGTTTCCACGATCTCCATAAATACTTCAGTTAATTATTAATTTGCACGAAGGGCCCTAGCAGAATTTTGCTCGTTCAAGTGCGCCAAAGCGTTCGGTAAAAGATAATTTGTTCCACTTGGAATATTCGAGGGTTGCACTTTCGGCAGAATTTTGATAATTAATAATAATATATTCCAACGGGGATAGAACATTTCGATCAGACATTCAATATTTATATACCGTATTCGATGACTTTCAATTAATTGGTCGAATAAGCTAATTGATTTACTTTTAACGCAGCAGAATCGCTGATGAAACTAATCAATTTCTGCCCGTTTATCACGGCGGGAAATTAGTTTACGGAAATTTCAAATTGTACAAAATATTCGCAGTCTATTTATTCCATGATTGCGGACCAATTATTCTGTGTTACGTATTTATCGTCTGGCTTATAACGATACTAGCACTACTTCGTGATGTTATCGGTTCGGTGGCTGGCAAATCGTGTTTTAAATGTAGTAAATCGTGACTGGTGTTTCTCATTATTGACACATCGCTGATGTATACCGTCTCAGGTAGATATTATGTGTGGCCTATATTGTTTTAATTAGACTGCGGATTTTTATGCAAAATAAAAATTGTGTGCATCGATTCCAAGAAACAGAAACTAAATCGAATGTTATTTCTTCCCTTAATGATTTTAGTAGAGGAGAAATCATCTACTCCGCAGTCTAGTTTTCATGTTGCTAGCTGTACAAAGATTGTCTTAAGAATTTTGTGTCTGATTTGTAACCGACTGCTACTACTACTTCGCGACACTATCGATTCACTGGCATGAAATACATTCTGTCTTTCAGTGAACTAAATTGTAACTACATTTTTGTAATGTCAACACCTCGATAGTCAATGTAGATCGTCTTAGGTAGTTCGTGTCTGATTCACGACTGACTAGTACTACCTCGTGACTTTACCCATTCGGTGGCAAGGTACATTTTGTTTGTAATTAAATTGCGGATAGTTTTTCGAAAGATTAACACTTCGACGGCAATGTCTTAAGTCCTTTGTGTCTGACACAACGTCGACCATTATAACTGAGCAACGGACATCTGTCGGTGAGGGCAGCCGCGTCTGTCGCAGCGTTGAGCACCACTACTCAGCGTCCACCACAAGACGGATAATTAACGCGCCGTCCGAATAATAACCGGATCGCAATCCGTCCTCGCGAAATACTATACTCGCAACTGGCCCACACGTCAATACCCTGTAATTACACGCACGTCCGCACGTATCGATATTCCAGAAAGAAAGGAACACAATTACCCACAGGTGAAAAGAGCCTCGGACTATTCAGCTTTTCAGGAACCGGACCGATTTTTAATATTCCCAACCATGTTGAAACTCGCCCCACAATAATCTCCGATCAGCAATTTGCCATTGACAAATCCGTAAAAATTACTATAGTCCAAATTTCATCATTCAGACCCGCCGAAATGAATCCTTACCTGCATCAAGATCGATCGTCAAATTAATTTCGCGGTGATATGTTTATAAATAATATACCGAACAGGTATCGGACGTTGCGCAGAACAGAATATAATTGAAACGAAAATGCAAATATTTAGAAGTGACGTAAGCGTACCATATGTCAGACACAAACCTTATTAATTTATATCAGTGAAATTTTGAAGCGATAATGGACTATCATGGGTCGGATCGGAAACATTCGATCCAGAATAATTGTACAGTGATGTATAATTTCATATTAACGTTAATTACTCTGCAACCAGCCGTGTGTTACATCTGTTACAAATTTGTCGATACCTGCGTGATAATGTTGCCACGCTACAGGATTAAATATTCCAAATATATGAATAGATTGACAGATGGTGAAAAATAATTAAAATTCAGTGAGTGAAATCTCGGCTATTTTCCACTTTTATTCCGAGACTCGCACACTGCCGAGAAAAAAAGCAAAAGTTTCAAAAAAACCAAACTACTATTTTCGCAAATGTTTCCCTGCGACGTTATAAATGCACTCGCCAAACGATTAGATTTAATGTGACGAAACGTACTAGACGCGAAAATGTTTATACCAGTAGTTTTTACGGCCAGTGGCGGGATTGCTATATTCGGCAAAACAAAAAATCGGGAAACAGACAAACAGAAGATCTCGGGGCGGGAGGGAGAGGTGGGTGGGGGTGCAAATAGAGAATTCATGCGCGGCCGACCAGCAATCATCGTCGAATTCGAATCCCGTGCAAATAACGCGGAACAAAAACGGTTCGCCGGTCGTAGTCCGCGAGAGGCCGGGCCGTGTAAACTTTTAATTCGCCGTTTCATTCCGTTTCCGTGGACGCGGAAACGCACCTGGAGGGTTCTCGGTTATGCCGAATTACCGTTCAAACTGTTCGAAATTTCGAGTTCCGCTGGTTAATTTCGACGATCCCGCGACGGGAACGGTTTTTTAAAAGCTCCGACTCGAGTATCCGGTTCCGAAACTTTTTCCCACGCTCTGTGCCACTCACTTGGCCCGACAATTTACTCGTCCGATTTACCGTCGTTCTGTGTAACAGCACTTTCCACGATGATTTCCACCCACTCGGAATAACCAATGTGCCTCGCGACCGATTATAGTTACGATTAACTAGACTAGAAAAATTTCAAAGGAGGAAGTAGAGACTCCTTTTCAAACTATTCTACCCTTGCGTACTGCAAATCAGTGTTTCATCAACCTTACAAACATTAGTATAGTACTGGATGTTCCGAAAAAATGGGAAACACTGTTACAAGGAATTTTAAAAGATTGGAACAGGCCCGAAACTGAATGAAAATATTTCTCTGTTCATATAACTCTTTTATTTTACGAAAGTCGAATCTTTTGCGACTTAGTTTCCTTATAAATATTCCTAAAGAACTAGAAATTTATTAGAAAGACGCATCAGTAAATCAGACGAAGTCAAGTTAAATGGCAGCGTCTGAAGATTATTTTCAAAAAGGAAATCCAGGTGATTTCGGGAGACTTCGAGTTGCGAGAAATTGATTCTCGTGGAAAGCGCATTATCCAGGTCGCGAAGTCGGCCGCTAATCGGATTTTTAAATAAGCGCGCAAACAGCGGGGATCTAAGGAGGCCAGGCAGAGGGAGCTTTTAATTACTTATTAAGTCTATCGACTGAGCAATTGTTTGCTCGCTAGGCAGCTCCATTATTTATTCCCTCGCCGCGAGAAAAACTGTTGGGGATTTCTTCGGCGACGCTTTCGACGCGCTAGAATCGGAGGGACCTCCTCTCCGCGGTAAATCCCAGCCAGCTTCTCCTCTTTTTAATCTTTTAAAAGGATAAGGGGCGGAGAGGAAACCGATTTCCCGTGACGGGTTACAGCGACCGCGTTTCAACGGGAAACAGTGCGACGCTTTTGAACCGTTTCGAATGCTAAGTCTGCCAGCTGTCGTGTCTTTTGGCTGGGCACGATATATAACGGGTTGTGGATCTTTCGATCCATGCGATCGCTATTCGACTTAAGAATCTCGTTGATAGCGAAAGTACATTCATTGATTTCGAACAAAACTTTCTGGACGTTGCGCGTTTTAAGCCTAGAGAGACGTTTACTCGAATCAGTCGGCCAAGATGTTTTAAATAAAGACGCCGTCGTCGACAGAGTTGCAAAGTTTCGCAAGAAGGCTCTCGAGATCGCAGTGGAGCCTCGTGTCGATGTCTCAAGCTTATCGTCTGGCTTTCGGAACAGCAGTGCTCGGTTACGCGCGGTTTTCCCAGGCGATGCGGTGTCCATTGGTCAGACGGCGGGTATACGATTACCCGAGCGGCAACGCGAGACGGAAATACGCGGTGGAGTTTCCGTGGACGCGGAGGAAACGGCGGCATTTGCAAGACGAGCGGAGAACCGCGTTTAATTACGCGCCTCCCGACGTTGACATTAAAGAGCCTGTGCGCACCAAGAGAGTAAAAGAGAAAAATACTGCAAGATAACCAGCAGGATGCAAAGAGAGGGGAAAAAGTCTGCTTTGGTCTGGCAAAGGCTGCGACTGAGAAGTTTAAAGGGAAATAGACAAGAAGGCTGATGAGAGGAAAGTTTCCTGGGAGAGGGTTTCGGGGAATCTTCAAGAGTACGCCGGGAGGGGAGGGGGTGGTCCTGTAAAAAGGAGGAAACCAGAAGCAAAGGGCTAAGAGAATTAACTTTCAGCCGGGGGGGAGAGGGGACTGCTACTCTCCTTCCCTTTGGAGAAAAGTTTTAAGGGACTTGTGTAGTTAAACGGGGAATCAAGGGGGAAATTCACGGGTAAAATCTGTCAAGGGGATGAAAAGCGGGGGCACGGTGTTCGTCCGAATCAAAGGGAAATCCAGGTGAAATGCGGGGATTGTGTGGGAAACCGGAAGCGACACCTTCGCTGAGTCACTTGCGCCGCCGAAAAGCGAAATCCCACGTTTCAGAAACGAACGTCTTTAAATTCTGACGCGGTGCGTTTGGGCACGCCTGCGAAAGGGCCGAAAGGGATTTTCGAAAGTGTACGGAGTGCGACTTCGCTCGACGAGAATGGAATTCCAAGGAGAAGGAAACTGGGTCGCGGAGGAACAGTCAGCGCTTTGCGAAAAGAAAAGAAAACACAGTAACCGTTCTTGTAAATTATTCGACCCATGAATCACAGAGCTTCTTCTATGAACATTTCCCGGCAGCTCGGTGTAGAGATTTTTCGTTTTTAAGGCGGAAAATGTGATTTCTAGATGTGAACGGTGAAATGAACGTTGACACGTCTGATCAATATTTAAGCTTTCTACTTTCCTCAGTGATTTCGAAAACAGATTGTAATAGAGTGTACAATGTACAATGTATGGAAGTATAAACGAGCAATGCAATAGTTCAGTACTTAAATGAACGGACGATAGAATGCCGCGTCGGACCACTGCTCGACTTTTCTACTTACTCCAGCGGTCGGAAAATTATTACTGCGAGAGTAATACGCGTGTAAATTCGCTGAAAACACTGCACGAACGAACGAACGAACGAAAAGCGAACTGCATCGAATATACACAGCAAGTAGAACCACCCAGTTACGGTCAGACCCGGACGCCACCGCTTATTACTTCTCACATTCCATCCAATTATTTTCAAACTCTGTTCCCTCAAAACCAGCCGCCTTAAATGAACATTCACTCCCTTCATTTGTCGATCTTTAAACAGCGGACTCGAACTTTCGATTCCATCTCACCAAACAGGAAAATTTTGTGGCTCATTTAGCGTCTCCGTTTCCTTTTATTACAACTCATTCTACCCGTCGGTGCTTTTCATCTCTAGAAATAAACTTGTATATAAGAATCGTGATACTAACGTAAGTACTCCGCAGAAATTTGTACGAAGTTGTATTTTTATTAGCGAATTCCAAGCAACCAGAATCAAATAAAATTTCATTACTTGAAAACGAAGTACGGCGGTATATAAATCGTTCATATTAAATTTGCTCGTTTTATTATCGTCCGATGATTTTTATATACGTCATTAATGTTTTATGCGGATATTCAGAACATCGTTTCACAAATCCCCATTACTTTTTCATTTCAGCTCTGTTGATAACGAAAAGAGACAGCTCGTGAAATAAAATTGAAATGAGATTCTTGGAGACGTTCTCGCATAACAAAATCATCCGCAGGATAAATCAGCATACATTCAGTAGAAATTTACATATGAAACGAACGACGTTCCCCAGCAAATGATCGTAGCCCATTTTTTTCAACTTATTTCTTTTCGAAGAAACTCCAGGTCAATGAAACTGGAGTTCAATGAGAAAAGATCCAAGAGAAAATTATGTATATTTCGACAGCGCCACGGGAACAACCAAATAAAAGGGTGCGGGGGCACACGAGGTCGTCAGAAACGTTGAAACGTTGACTCGAGTAGGAAACACGGTAACTCGGCCAACAGGAAATTCGAATTAAAGCCGGAAGGAGGGACGCGGTCCGTAGGAAACGGGTCGGCTATAAATCTTTTTACCGTCTTCAAACGGTAGAAAAATCCCCGGAGGCTGGACGGTCGGCGCAGGCTCGCTAGAGAAACGAAAGACGAGTCTCTCCTCTTTTCCCGTGGTTTTTGCTCGGCACCGAGAAAGGTCCCCTACAGTTCCGTCTGTCCCCTAATTTACTAACCTTATCAAGACCTGTTTTCGAGTCGGGCCCGGAAACAAAGGAACTCCGCCGGTTTTACTTCCGGCGACGGATGGCTGGTCAAAGGCGTGCAAATTACGCGCGGCCGGATAGACAACGCCGGAAGAGAGAGATTATCGGGCCACGTTGCGCGAGGGAATAGCGCGCGAAGCTTCGGACAGAACGATGGACAGAGAGAGAATGATAGAATGATAGGGGGAAAGAGGGAGAGAGAGGATGTGTGACAGAGAGAAAAGCTGACAGATACGTGGGCGGAGAGAGAACGTTCGAAGCTAGAACCAAAGCTCGCAGCCCCACGCCCCGTTCGCGTTATTTTGTTAATTAAAGCAACTTCGGGGGACCCGTCGCGAGCAATTAAACCGACTACGCCCGCTGAAAGGAACCTAGCCGCGACCTGTCCTCCGAGACGAGCGACTTCGACGCCTTGACTCTAACGAGCCGCGTATTTCAAGCTTCTCTCTCTCTCTCTCTCTCTCTCTTTCTCTCTTCACCACGTTCCGCTTCGTTCCGCTCCGCGAAGCACCCGCTCCGACTCGCCTTTCTTCGTCGACGAGCTGATTGGTCCGCTCGAGAACGAATAAGGACGATAAGTCCTTTCGGAACTGGTGCCTCCCGACGTTCTTCAAGGTTTTTACTGCTGTTTAACTTTGCGAAAGGATCACTTAGAGCAGTCTGTTTTCTTTTTATTCGGGCCGCGATGCAGACGGTTGTCGTCCATTTTATTGTTCGCGTTCGGATGCACCATTGGTAATTGCAACGTATTATTGTATCTATAGCATGATTTACCACGATCCCTATTTATTATGGCATTCTTCGTGTTTATTAACTGGAGTCAAGTGGAACGAGTGGAAAAAGTCGATCAATGGTCAGACCCTGCAATGAAACTGCATTCTGTGGCTCGTCTACTTAATTCAGAAACTACAACGTTTTCCACTTAACGTTACATTTCTCATGTATCGTTACATAATCCATTTGAGTAGTAAAGCTGTCCGGTAGTCAGACGTCCCGATGCATTAAATGAAGTTCGAACAAGTTCGTGAACGTTCTGTTCGAATAAAAAAACATGTATTAATGGAATATAGATTTTGTTTCGATAATTGTTCGGCGAGAATATAGGTTGAATTTTTTAAAAGTACGTTTTTAAAATTTATAATTAAAATTAGTTCATCCTCATTCACTTTTATTGAGGATTTTGTCAGAATCTGAATAAATAAAAATCTGATTGAATTGTATCCTTAATCTTCGACTATTCCGATTCCTGGGTAATTCTGTTTCCTTTAGATGCATACGACCGCAATCTGATTACCTACACCGTGTCCAATAATTGAAGAGAGATACCTACGCCCGGAAATATTATAAACAGATCACCGGTCGTTACGCCAACAAAATTGTCAGAGTCCCATTTCTCGGTCAGTTCGCTTCGGAGTATTTATAAGCGAACCTCGTTTGCAAAATTAATGGAAGCCACTCGGTTCTCCGTCGATTCGAAAAAAAGTAGCCTCGCTGCGAGGAACGTTTAATTGCTTGGCGAAAAAAAAGTCTCTCCAAATAAAACATTGACAGAACCAAAGTAATATTTCACTTAGAGTTGGTCGGACAACATTCGCGTTTATTGAATTCAGTTCACGGTAAACACAGCTAATTACGAAGTAGCACTTCCCGTCGAGTTAAACAGGTAGCTAAAATGTTTATTAAACTCGGTTACGAAATTTTCTGCGGATGAGGTCGGCGTGTTGTTACAAGGCGGAAGGGTCGAATTAAACGGTAACTACCCCTACCCGGATGCGTTTCGAATGGTGTGTTCAGGTAAACGGCGATGAACCATGAACTTCTGTCGACAATCCGACACGTGTATCGCAAGGAGGGCACGGTTAGGGTAACCGAGTGTGCTGCTCGATGGCCGCACGCGAGCTACGTCAAGCTCAACTTGAAATTGAGTTGTCATCCGCTACCCGTGTTACACGGCGCCTCGATAATGCTTAACGGATGCGAGAACTATTAAGTCCGAGACCGGATGCACTCGGCTTCACCACCGTCCGGATAGATTGCCTGTGCACTCCGCCATTTTCCCTTTCCACAGATCCAAACCTTCCATACAAAAAATTACGTTCTTTTCATGTTCTGAAGGCACCCTAACAAGCATTACAGATATGTGGTGACTAGTAATGTTCTTTTACGCGATCCAGTAGCGCGAGTAGAAAAATCAACGTATGGTCAGACATCCCCGAAAAACATGATTCTATTATCCAGCATTTAATTTACAAATTGTCATGTACCTCTTGATTAAATCCGCCGCAGCAAGTAGAAAAGTCGATCTGGGATCAGACGCTCAATTAAACGTGCACAGTACTTCTCGAGACATTTATGCGTCTTCGAAAAAGTGGACTTCTTTTCCAAATGAACACCTCATTTAAAAGTGCATACATGTACTAATCTGTTTGTTAAAGAATGTTTAAAAATGCCTCTTTTCTACAGATTGTTTTCCTGAATACACTCTGTACGAACACGATTTCCTGCAATTAAATGGTCCGAAGTAAGAAGGAAAAACGATTACAGAGGCAGAGAACACGATAAATTCGAGTATGCCAGGAAAATAAAAACTGGTGTCTGAAAAGGGACCCCGGATTCGAGGAAACAGGTCATAACGGGCGTGTACCCTAAAAAGACTGAAACAGTTCCCGCAGCCAATAACTTCGAAGATCAGTAGAACCGATTTTCTGTCTTCCTAGCCGAGTTCCCGCGATTAAGGTCAGCCCGCAAGCAAAGTCCCGCTTGCGGTTATATTTCTCGCAGTAAACGCCGCGCCAGCTTTGCCTTATCCTCGTCCGCAAACAACGGCGTTCTGTGCCGTGGAAAACGGCACCGGTGCGGCCCAACCCTCTCCGTTCCTCAACCCCCTTGTGCTCAACCCCCGGGTGGTGGCCAGCACCGGGGGGCTGGCAGGGTTCGTTATCGCTTAAAAGTGTGGAAGAGAAACGAACCTGGAAGTGGATACTTTGTATAAGAGACGGCGGACGTTTGTTACCGTTGCTTTCGCTGCCTCTGCCCCCCAACCCCTCACCTCGCACACATCCCCGCAAACCACCCCCCGTCGTTGCAGCGGGACGGGTAACCGGATACGACGCGGGTGTTTAGACGATCCAGCCTCGGTCCCGTATTTAGCCTGGTCTCGGTATCGCTTATTTTTAACCATCCTCGCGTGTGTTCGCGGCTAGTCGACTCGGGTTCCACGTTATCTAGAACCGTCTGCGTTCTTGTTGCCGTTCTGGCCATCTGTCTATTGACTATCAGCACGCGGAGCCCGCTGCTTTGTAGGCTAAACGTATTTTTATTTTTTGGTGAATTCGTTCTGAACCCTTAAAGGGCTAGGGTGGTCCATATAATGGCGAAAGATGTACGATTAATAAATGTACACATCCGAATTTTAATTGCTTTAGAACGTTCTGTATTTAACCGTGTCGTTTAAGGATTTATTATATTTATTTATTACGTATATTTTATTAGTTATGACTTCCAAGGTGTGTTTGACGATTCGTTGATTTTTCTACTAGTTCTAACAGTGGTAAAGTTACAGCGATCAATCATAAGTATTAAGTATGATTTATTTAACGGAAATATTGTACAGATAAACAAATAAATGGTGAGACCAATTTAAGAATAGTTAAAATTGTCTTTCAACGCGCTCTTGTAAGTTCGTAATTGAATATCCGAGGCTCCAGGATTAATTATGCTTTCTAATTAACTTGAACCAAGCCAGGTAAAAACTCGAAACAAAAATTCCGCTTGGAATGCTCGATTTTTCCAGAGAGTTGTGAATTTTTTACGACGTTGCTCGGTCGCTGAATACTCCGGGTAACAACTTTAAACCCGCCGCGAGTGCGAAAACCATAAGTAACAGAGACTGTGCCTTGGAGGACGCTGGTGGAGAGCGTACCGCGGCTCCTATTTTCCAGCATAAATTCATTAACCCCGATCCCATCATAGTAGCCGGAAAAGGGGGCTTTTAACTTGAACGTAATTTCCTTTTGATCGAGAACCCGATATTCCTTCTTTTTTTCCATCGACGATCGACCTCGCGCCCTTGCAGCCTCTCGACTTATGCTCACGAATAATGGACCGTTCCGAAAGCTGAACTGATCGAGGTTCAATTAAGGCTGTAACAATGATTACAAACTAAAAAAAGAATTATCGACACTGTTCACACAAGTTTACTTCGTCTATCTTTCATTCAACATTCCTATAAAATAAAATAACAATTCTGCCCATACAAACATAAATTCATACAATGTACCTCTATAAGATAAAATCGAAATGGAAGAAAATTAAATAACGACTTGAGGACAAAACTATGTGGATATATTACAGGAATTTAGAAAATAAAAATATATTAAAAGAAGAAACTGATTGTCACATTGAACTAAATAGTTTCCCTTACAATTGACTCAGACAATTTTCATTTTGTATAAAGATCCGCGGTTTAAAAACAACTTTCCGAGTAGCAACAGAAATGAAGATTCTATATTTCAGAACACACTTTTAGAAGTAATTCTCAATGTACGATTTTTTCTATTTTTCAGAGGGCCGAATCCTGGAGCTGCATTCTCCCGACGGTGTTCACGAATGTTGGCTAAGAGCCGCGGACAATGCAGAAGCGAACGTATGGTTCAACGCGTTACACTCAGCTCTGGCTGCTCTAACGCTGAAAGCGTTGCGACTGGCTTCAGCGCTTCCAGATCCACCGCAACTTCAGCACATCGGCTGGCTCGCGAGGAGACACTGTCTTCAGGTATTTATGAACTGAATTTCTGAACCGCAGACAATTTCATACATTACATACCCCGATGGGAAATCCACGTTTCTTTATTCCATCCGCTTTTATTTGGAGACCACATTTCCCAGCGTTCCTTGGTACAGAAGAGACGTCCCGTCGCACAAATCATTGAGAACACATTACACAAACACTTCCGGAAAAAACGTTGACCAGTTTAATTCAAATGTTCCATTTAGTGGATCCCCTTCTCCTTAGAAAGAAAAAATTTCAAACTGTATAAAACCGATGGAAAAGAGAAATACTATTCCTACGTGTGTGAAATCGGTATTGTAAATTCATGTCGCGCTCTTCTCTTTTTCATACGTTTCCCAACCAAATTCACACATACGCACACACGATGTACATTTATTCGCATACTATTTCTTATGTAGGAAAATTTAATGCAACGTACAGTGAAATGAACGCATTCTTC
Organism: Lasioglossum morio; assembly: GCA_916610235.2. Taxonomy (NCBI): domain Eukaryota; kingdom Metazoa; phylum Arthropoda; class Insecta; order Hymenoptera; family Halictidae; genus Lasioglossum; species Lasioglossum morio. The sequence continues at coordinate 27,191,693 of OU744326.1, forward strand.
ACATACTTATTCCAACACTTTACATTATCCGAACACTGTACGTACACAAACAGTGGTTCGAAAAATTAACGGATACGTCACGTAAGTCCGAGAAGAACATATTTTTTTTTCTCTCTGGACAACGCGTCGATGCATCGTTTTGACTAAAAAATATTAGTAATTCCTGCTAAAAACAAGATCGTAGATTACTGGGCACGTTCGCGGATATTGCCCGCAACGAAAGAAACGAAGCAGAAAAAGATTCGACGGGGCTGCAGGCGGAACGGAAATAAAAAGTAGGAGCGAGCGGAAATGGAGACGAGTACGATATCGCGAAGGTGAGGGTGGAGCCAATAAGGGGCCCGGAGGGTTGGGAAAAGGTAGCGGAGGACGGGTAGGAAAAATCAACAGGGGGTAATAACAACGACAAGAATCGTCGGGGTCGCTTTGACTGATAAAACGGGTCAGGGAGCGTGATTGAGCGAAGGAAATGGAAAAGGGGCTAGTAAGACGCAGAAGTAAGAATTAAGGACGACGGGAGGTGAAAAAGTACGAGCTTGAGACAGTGGTTGGTGGCGGGGATAGGAGGGGTGGAGAGAGGATCTTCGACGTGGGACGGGGAGAGCAATTTTAGGAAAGAGACAGGGAAATATTGAAACGAGTCGAGTTTAAGGGTGAAGGGAGTGGAAGGGCGGAATGGATGCGGAGCGTGTCTGGCTCTCGAGCGTTTCCTCTCGCCCTCGGAGAGCGGATAGACTGCTCTTTTCTGCGAGCAGTTCCACACTGATGGAGGGTGACGCGCGGTCCTCTCGACGACGACAGCCCGCATGAGCATACCGGCAATTTGCGACGATCCCGAAAGCGTCGACGGAAGCGTCTCGAAGCGTAATATCGCGAGGCAGCGCGAAACGCCGAGCGATTCTTAACGACAGCCAGGGTCCCGTCGTCGCTGACGCCGGAAATGCGTCCTCGGTCCTCGAGCGCGTTCAACCGTACCCGACGACGCGATACTCCCACGCAAATGAACGCGAAAGAATCGTTTTACGTTATCGGCCCACCGAGAATTTTCTACGAGAACGGATGGCCGAGTGGTTCGCTTTTAGAAAGACGAGTTGTTCGAGTTTCCTGTAGTTTGATCCGTTGGACGAATTCCATCGGGTTCGTCCCTTGCCTAGCAAAATAAATAAAAAAGAATTAGCCAAGTAACAACTGTCAAGGTAAAACATCTGGCCTTTTACCTTACTTTGCGAAAACCCAACATCTAGGTATATTGGGAAATACCTGGTTCCCCTTCATTTTTATAACATGCTGTCCTCCCTTCAGGTATGAAGGTACGTACAGCCGCCATTGCGTTTAGGGAGTCAGTTCTAATCGTGCGCCCGTCTTGTAGACACCTCCAACAACGCTTTCTTACAACTAAATATATTTCCTCCACCGTCCTCGTATACAATAATTATTTACACGTAACCTCTCAACAACAACAAAACCAAGAAGAGGTGAACAAATTAACCCTCATACGCTCCTTAAAAATAACTGTATAAAAGAGTCTAGGATAACATTCGCCCATTTTTATTTTACACGTTAAATCAACACATTATGTTTCATTTATAGCGTCACATCTTAAAGAAATACATCTCTCGACGTGGACATAAAAGGATGAATAATTTTACAGTATGTGAAACTATTGAATCAGCGAATGTTCACCCTGAGAAACGTATGAGGGTTAAACCAATGGCGGAAGACTGTGAACCACTGGCAGTCGCGTTCTCAGGCAAGCACACGACAAGCAGCTCGACGATTATCGATCATCGACAAGCAGCCGCGGGTCAGAACAATAGTTATCGATCAGGTATCGCTCTCGGCCGAGCGATTCCGCTGTTACGGAAAAACCGAGGCGGCTAGGCTATTGCAGCGCGGCTCTCGTTAACATAATTCCCTCGAACGGCTTGGGCGCTTTCGTGAAATAATTTCGCGAGGCGATCAATCTTCCATGGCGCGGCTTATCGCGGAACGGCACGGAGCGGCGCGGCGCGGGTAGCCTCTCGCATAATTCAAGCCTCTCTCGCTCGGGGAAACGAGACGAAGAAGAAAAAGAGGTGGCGGTGTTCACCGTCGGCCGGAGAAAACGGTCTCGAGTTTCGACTCCGAGGAAAAGAAAGTTAGAGGGCAAACAGGAACGCAGGCGAGCAGCAGCAGCACCACCGATCGGTTCGTTTCCTCGGCTCTCCCGGCGGAAAATCAACGAGAGGTTTGTCTCCGCGCGAACTCGGCGCCGAGAGCCTGTAATTAACGATCCCCGATCGTTCCGGATAATTAAGCTCGCGACTGCGCGACAATTACTCGCCTCTCCCTCCTGCCGAGTTGCACACCAATTACCCATTTAACCGACGGTTCCTTATCCCCCTCTGCCGGAATAAAAAAGGAGGAGTACCGCGACTCGCAGCGGGGAAACAGCCTAGATGAGAACCCGCTCGAAGTCTCGGAAGAAGTTTTATCTTCGTGACTTCCCGCGAGTCTTACACCTCGACGACTTCTGCTTCGTCTTCTTCGTTGCTGCTGCGCCTGGCTTCGGTGAATCCCGTTTTCTTCATCCCGCGCGAATACTTTCCGAGAGAGAGAGAGAGTGTTGCGACGGCAACACCGAAGGTCGATCGTACCGGACCGTTTCGCCAGGAGACAAAGGACATACCTGAAAGGGATGTTTTAATACGTTAACCGTAAAAAATCACGTGCGAATCAGCTGTAAACCGACCGACACAATTAGTTTACAACCACCACAATTCGACAGCCTCGACCCCGACAGACGAACAGCACGTACGACCGAACGAACGGAATTCCCATAATAAATAACACCATTGACGAACGGAGACAACACCAAGAAATTTCCTGACAGCTTCCCACTCTCCTCAACTTAAAACTCCTCCCAATACAACCACGTCCAATTGCAAAACGCTATATTTTCCCACTCAAATCCAAAAGCATCCAATCACGAAAAACCCAAATTGACGCAGACAGGACGCGACGAGACAGAAGTCAGAACAAATCGAGAACGCAGACGGACGAGACGGACTCTCCGAAATACATATACATCGCGAACCATTTCGGTCTAAGATAGTATAATAAAGTGTATCTAGTCAACAGTGTTGTACTTATTAATTATCCAAGGTGCTCAGTACTACCCAATACGTATTGAGAGAAGACAACGGTGTCAATTTACCAATACCTTCGTATATTATATATATATATATATATATATAGAGAGAGAGAGAGAGAGAGAGAGAGAGAGAGAGAGAGAAAGACGCTATTAGGCGGAAAAGCGGCACCACGAACCCTCCGATCAAATGTTTCTGGCCTTCTAATTGGACCAGTTTGAAAACTGAACGAGAGGGCGTCGAGTTTTTGGGTCGCACTTCAAACATCGTGATTTCGCTCAATCAACGGCGAGGCACGGCGAACACGCCTCGTCTAACGAGACCGTTTTATTCATGGTAGCTATGGGGAGCGATAACTGCGATCTCGAAGTTCGCCGCGAGTTCCCGGGAAAAGTACCCGGGGCCCGACCATTCGTTCCGTCCAAGTGATTCAGTTTGCAAGTGCTCCTGGCCAGGGAAAACGGGATCGCTGAATCGTAGAAGTATTGGTAGAATCCCGGGAAATTATTGCGGATGCTGGGGGTAAGTTGTTTGTGATCAGGCTTCGATAATCGGCGGCGATTGTCTACGGGGAACACGATAATTACGGTGTTTAGTGTATTTGTTGGGTGAAGGACGCTATGGACCGATGGGTAGCGTCGTTGTTTGCCACTGGGAGGTCTCGGGTTCTCGAATCCATCTGATTCTGAATGTGGTTGTTCTTTGGACATCTGAGGTTTCGAGCATTAGATATTGCTATATATATATTTGCTACAGGTATTTGGATGATCGATAGAAATGGTTTCAAAGTTTTTCTGGTGGTCTTCTACGGTTCAAATGGTAGTAAACACTATGAATAAACAAAGAATGTACCAACGTCCTCCGAGAACTGTCCAAATAATTCTCAATATCCAAGAGAATCGAGAGAAACGATAATACTAAAAGAAATTACTGAAGATCTCCATCTACCAATAAAATTGAAAATTCAATACATGATATTCAATAAAAAAAAAACTTCTCTGGCTTGGCTACTAACAAAATAGGTGTTCAAAAAAGTTACATCAAATATGTGATCGTTCCTCTAAACAAGGATGGATGAAATCACGTCTACCAAGGTTTTTCACGGCTGTAGGAATGATTGTAGATCGTGTGTACCACGCATATAACTTTCTGTGCAGACAGATGATCTCGTGTAACAGTCAATACAATGCCGAAAAACAGAATCTCAATGAGTAAAATAGTAGGACCGGCATGGCCGGGCGTGTTTGTCCAAAAATAACGTTTGCGGAACACTGTTAGACCAACCTGCGTAAACATATCAATATCAACATCGGTGGTCAAGTTCTATCGATCGCGTAATGTCACCGACCACAGGGAGGATCCCCAAAACCGAGGCGAGGGACTATCGAACGGGGGTCTGGATCCGTCAACCAATAGATCGATAACTAATATATCCAGCACACTGATGGCGGCATGGTGGATGGTTGGATTGTGTATATCGGCGATGGCCAGGCTACCAAACGAAGGAACTCGGGGCTGGGAAGGAGAGAGAGAGAGAGAGAGGGTAGACGGGGCACTGAGCACATAATTGATTGGCATTAACGCATCTGATTGCCAGTGCCCCAGTCCCGGTTACGTCCTTCGTCCTTCGTCCGGGAATCGTCCCGCGGGGCGCTTGTGTATGTCATCGTCTCTGGGTTAGGTGTATTTGAAGATCCGTGGCCAATAATCAAGCAATATTGCGCGAAACGAGGAGAAACGATCGACGGGATCCTGTGGGGGTTAATCGGTCGCACGGGAATGTACAAAATAACGCGTTCACACCGTGATACTACAGAAATTGATGGTTGTATCAGCGATATAAATGTGATACATTAGGCTATCTGAAAATCTCGTTCTCCTTGACAGTATAACAATGCTACCATATACGAGAATGAATATTATGAATGAATAAATGCACTGAAAGGTGATACAACATCTATGGACGAAATGAGCAATGCACGTATTATATTCAGTTTTATTTAAACATATGAAAGTCGCGTTTGTACACGCAAATATGTGAACGTATTTGCCAACGAGCCTTGCGAAAATAAATAAAATCAATCTATCATATATGAAATTGACCACGATAATCAATACTCTTTCTCGACTCTGTTATGAATTCAGTGATGATATTTCGTTTGAAAATGAACATGAGTAAATAAACGGACAGGAATTATGCTTCGTATAAAATTCATTTAGTAAAGTGAGACTTACTTTTAAACGTTGCTACTTAGGAGAAAAAAATTATTTTAATGTAACAAATTCACCATTACGCAAATCCTAATTTCCCAAGGATCATTTTTCAGCATTTTAACCAAAGGACAAATTACGTTCTGCAACCAGGAGACATCTTGCACCGATAACTAAACAAAATGATCACCGTCGTTCGTCGTATCAACGTTCGTTAACGTGCTCACCGCGTCTTAAAAATGTCCGTGTACACTCCAGGAGAATAAAGATCCGCGGTCGAGCGATATTAATTAGCAGCGGCTCATAAATTAGGTCCTACACTGCGGGATATCTACTAGAAATTGTACGCCGCTGCGCCGAGAAAATTAATAGTAAAATGCAAATCAGGGAATCACGGGAGAATAGATTTGTTTCGCGCTAAGCGCGTAGCTCTCTGCCTCGTTCTGCGGAGAGGCAAAGAGAGTGAGAGAGTGAGAGAGAGATAGAGAGAGAGAGAGAGAGAGAGAGAGAGAGAGAGAGTGGGACGGGCAAAGCAGATTTTGACGTTGTCAGAATGGTTAATGATCGAACCAGAGAAGACAAATCGAGGCAAGGAATTCCGCGAGCAGGTGACGCGGGTTTCGAGATTGCTGGGTCGGTTAATCGCGCGGGGATTACGCGTGTTTATCGTGTTTTGTTTGCCGTCAAGCGATTACTCGCGCGGACCGGCGCGGCGGATTGCTTTCGCGGAAAACGACGAGGGTTGCAGACAGAGAGAGAGAGAGAGAGAGAGAGAGAGAGAGAGAGAGATTAATTTCGAGCGTAAACGCGATGGTTGCACGCGTGCGTTGGCGAGCCGGTTTCGCCGGCAGGCTGATCCCGCGAGTGCGGAACATAATGCTCGTCCCGTATGTCCCAGACAATTATTGTTTCTGCGTGTACTTTACGCGGTTGTAAAATCGACCGACACGGTGTCGGAAAATTACCGTTCAGCCGCTAATGGTTAATCGCTGGATTAATCGCGTGCCGAATTGTTTTTCGCCTGGCGACATCCTCCTGTCAAAAACCGGTCCTGTGTCCGGAAAACGACCACAGCATATGATTCACCTCTGATCCAACGTTCAAAATGATCTTACAAAGCGCATAAGCCAATGCTGCACCCCTAAGCGTGCTTATAAATAGATCTTAAGGATCCGCGCTTATGAATTTCGTCTGAAAATTAAAAAATGAGGGAGAATTTTTTTGGTTTCGTGTTTTAATATCGACGGTACGAGAAAAAAAAGGATGGCCGATTAGTTTTTTGGCGAGATGGGTCGATGGGAAAAGAACAATGCAGTCTGATTAATTGTGGTCCCTTTGTGTCTTTTGACAATTTCGACTGTTGCACGCCCCTGAAACCCGGCTCCTGACATTCCTCGCACAGAGCGGCGCTGTATGAACGAGCCGCGCGAATAATCAGTTAATATCAATGCCAGTCGACCGCTGGAGAGAGAGATCGAGAGAGAGAGAGAGAGAGAGAGAGAGAGGGAGGGAGCGCTCTAACGAGCGGCAATTGACGAACGCGTAACGATCCGATACGACCAACGACTTTGTCCGCGCAGCTTGAAAATCTGATTCCGAATAACGGGGGCCGCCAGCGACAATACGCTCGCGGTATTACGTCCCCTTTTCGCCCAATCGATAAACGGAACGATTAATCGCGGCGGCTGAATTTGCCCGCAGACGGTGCCCGAACGCCCCAAAGAAACGATTCCGAGCTGCTTGTTACGCCAGTTACCGACGCCGCGGTTTATTTGTCCGCGAAATATAAGGTCGAATAGCTTCAATGCTCGCTTAATTCACACAGATTTTTCTGTTTTACGTCTGATTATAATCGTAGAATTCACTGACCCCTAAAATGTTTTAGGCTCTCGAACTACATATAAAATGCATGTAGCAATGGGGATAGTGCATTCTTCATCATTTTTTCCACGGTTCACGTTGTGATACTTTATGAAGAATGAAGTTACTTCTTCACAACGAGCACTTAAAATTTGATGTACGACTTTTTGTTGCCGTTTTATGGCACTTTGAATGAAATACGTGCTTTGGTATTAGAATAGCTCAAGGTATACCGCGAACGATATCGTAGATCAATGTATACCGTTGCAGGAAAAAAATCGTACATCAAATTTTATGGATCCGTCTTGTAGGGGAGACTTCAATCTCTGAATTCATAATAATTTCAGTCGCGATAAAAATTTATCAAGCTCCGCAGAGACGTGTGAATTTATACAACTTTCGAGGACAAATCAATCTTCGCTTATCTGCGTGGTTTCCAATGTAAGAAGTTCTTTGGAGAAATCGATTTAGGTATGTCGAAGATGAGGCTTGATTTTTTTCACGAAGTTACAACAAATAAAATATCAAGTATATATCAAACATTTCTAAAACTGTTCTTATCTCTGCACATTCAAAGCATTCTTCTAGGCTATCTCCATCAAGCTTCGTTGCATCACACCGCACAAACAAACCGTTCTATTATTCTCAGTCTAGTGTGATACCAAACCAAACGACGGTGGCGCTCGCGTGCGGAATAAATATTTCCCCGAAAACCGAAAGACGGAAAACCACAATACTCTCATCGACACGTGGCACAGCATTCAAATAAACCAGCGTATGTATTTCCTTTGAAAGCCTCTTCCGGGTCGCCCGCCACGGAAGAAAACATTTGCATAGCATTAAACAAACGGAAGTCGGCCTGGTATTCGGCGCAATTATCGGCGTGGTTCGCTGGGAACCGAACGTAACGCAAAGTTCATAAAACCGTGGGACCCGGGGGCCGATTTCTCTGATAATCGTCGGGGAATGCTGCCGTTGATAACAACGCAATTTATTCGGACCGTTGGTAATCAGCGCGGCCGGCTAACAACGCAACGTTTAACCAGGAAAATCCATAAACTGGCTGGCTTGCCGGGCCCGGGTCTGTTCCCCGGGATTATCCCCGGAAGTGGCTCCGAATATCCGACCGGATCGTTTATTAAATAATATGAGAGAGAACCGAGTTCCTGGATCAACGGCTGGTAAATCACACCTGCAAACAAGCCGCCTCCGGACTAATTAACGCCCTCCGACCACCCATGCCACCCCTCGGGCTGTCCCTCTCGCGCGATGTAGAACTGCTCGGCTATTGTAAATTGGATCTCTGTAATGAATTCTCCGCGGCGGCGGCTGGATCGGACCGTAGACAATGGACACGTGTCAGCAAGCGTCGCTATTACTCCCGAACAAACGCGTGTAATATCACCTTTGCCGCTCTTGCGATGCTACACTATCTCCTATCGCGCACTGCCTCCGAGGTCCTGCTACCTCCAAATGTCCTGGAAAATTGCTATCATCGAAGCAACCTCAGAAAATGATCATCTCACGATTTTAACCCTTAACACTCAAGAGGTGACTCTGAGTCACCACTAAAAATTTCTGTACTATACTTCAAAATATCGTTTACATTATTAAATATGTTGGGACCTAACCAATTACTAAACACTTCAATATTGTATGAAGTATTCTATTAATTTCATATCCGCAAAATGAAAAAAATCATATAGAATGGAATTATTCTAGATAGGAAGACATGTTTAATTGTCGAAATAAAATAGCTCCGAGTGCAAAGGGTTAAATACAGATATTTTGTTGGTTGGTAGTTAAAAATGGTACTGTGGATTCTGACTCGAGTTTCATGCAAAATTTCGCCCCATTTTGATACTAGAAGTACTGACAATCAACGCATTCCTGCATACATTGTTTTCTCTATCAATTGCACGTCGCTATTCACAAGCTACTATGAAGTACCTCGAGCAATTCGTAATCATTGTACCTGTATTTCATGATTCAAAAGCAACGACACAACGGCGTTGAAGCGATCGCGTTTCTCCACGGCGCGCAAGATTCCAGGAAGAAGTATCGAATCGAAGAAGGGGAAGAGGGGAAAAAATGTCTCGGAGAAAGCGCGTCCGCACACATTCGGAATCGCACAGATGATTCCCGGGACGGTCTCAAAGGCCGAAGAATTTTCCACTCACGGGAATCGAACTCGCGGGCGGCCCCGGCCCGAGATCTAATTCCTCAAACATTTTTCCCGCATTTCCTCCGCTTGTGCCGGCTTGAAAGGTTGCTTTCGAGCGGGGAATCCGGGAATCCAATAGTCCGAGAGGGGTTTCGGAGCTGGTGGCTTCGGCCACAAAGCGGAGGCCGCTTGCCGGCGTGTGTACCGATTCGCCATGGGACCAGAATAACACGAAATCTTTCCGCGGAAGGAAAGCCGCGAGACGTTCTTCCCACGATTCGAACAACAACGAGTTCAGTAAACGCGGGAAACAGACTGGACGACTTCTTTGAATGACAATAGACCGCGTTTATGTTTATGCAAAACAAACATGTTTTGACAGTGCTATTTCGCTCCTGTGTGTAGCAATCGATGAAGACAATTTCTATTTTATCTATTTTATGCTCTGTTGGGTTCAGCCTAATGTCTACTCCAAGTGTAGCGGCTTGCCAGGGTGTTTTTATTGTGTTAGCAATTCTTGTGCCACAACTCTAGTTTTTACTCTATATTATTTTCGTTCCGTATCTGGGCACCCCCATTAAACTAAAAACTGCAAAACATTTTACCGGGATTAACACCCCTCAAATGAGGGTAGCTCCGTTCCCAGACAATAGCCCCACGATGTCAGGTACGAAGGACGGTTAATGCACGTACACCCTCCTTGACAGTTTACAGTTAGACCACCCCTGCTTTCTCGACACGAGCGCGCACCAATCAGCGACCTCCTGTACTTAGCGACACGACTATTGGGCCCTTTCCGGACTCAAAAAATTGTATGTAAACTCCTCTCAACCCAAATCATCAGGCAGTTTTAGTCAATTATCGAACAGTGTACATCACTCCCATAGAACCAGTCCTTTTCAGGACTATTATCAACGCTTGTATTAACCCTTAGCACTCGAGTGGCGCCTCTGAGGCGCCACTAAAAATTGCTGTACTATTATTTAAATAATTGTTTACACTATCAGATATGTCGGTATCTAACCAATTACTACACATTTAAGTATTGTATATGAGGTATTATATAAATTTCATATTTATCAAATTTAAAAAATCATAGAGAATGGAAATATTGTAGGTCAGAAGAAACGTTTAATTTTCCAGTTAAAATAGCTCCGAGTGCAAAGGGTTAAGTCTATGCTTCACTCTTGTTCGATCAAATACATTCAGTGTCAACGTATTTGCATCATCTTTAGTCCTTCCAACTGGAAGGTGGTCCTTCGACAACTCCTAGCGGGCACCTCGCAGTGCAAATAATCAAGATCCGAACGATCGCCACAAAGATCGACCACGGACAAAAACACCAAGTCCTTTCACCCTTCGGCTCCGTTCCCCTATTATTCGCAAATCTCAACAAATTTCAACTCACTTTCTCCATCATTTTCAATAACCGCTGCCTAGCAAGTTTTTCGTGGAGGGAGGAGAACGGGAGGTGCGAGAATGGGAGGAAGAGGTGGGAGGAACGACGATAAATTTATCGAGTTCACATATTGAATCCTCGCAGGCGGCTCGCAGGACAAATAAACGCGCGAGGTCCGAGCGTGTCAGGGTCCTGGAATCACGTCCCCTCTAATCTCGTATATACGGCCGCCGATAAAGTATCTAGCCGAGGAAGGACAGGGCCCACGTCGCGTCCCAAGCCCTTCCACCCTTTCGTGACAAGAGAAACACGGTCCCTGCGTCGTAATCCAGCCGGAAGATGGACGATAACGCGGCTCGCGCGCCAGCTTTCGCCTCCGGATCCCGGTCGAACTCGGAATGTTATTCCGTGCGCGGAATTTAGGGCTCCTTATCCCTTCGACGCGATTCACCCTACCTTTCTTATTTACTTCCCTCCCCTTTCCCTCGTTTTATACAAGATTTTCCCTTCGCTCGTTCCGGTCTCCTTCTCGCAGGACGATCGAAAGCTCTAACTGTTTTCCTTGCTTCTGCATCTTCTGTCTCCAGTTTCTTTGGATGTTCGCGTTCGCTGGAAACGGATCTTGATTTCCCTGTTGGAATCCTTTTGTGTCCTGCGGGAATTCTGGAAGATCCCATTTATCATTTCTCCTGATGGAATTTGTACTGTTTTTCATGTTTTTCCGAGCTGTTATTTTGGAAATTGTACCTTTATGTGGTTTACTATATTTTCTGTACTTTTCACGCTTTTCGGATAATGAGAAACCTACACCACTGTCGAACCAGTTGTATTACTTGTACGGTCCATGTTCATTCTTTTCTTATAGTATCGGTCCGATTAGTGACTGAAATACAGTACTTGCTTGACTTGTACTACTTCCTTCACTAATAGCAGAATTATAACGTGTTTGTACTACTTTCCTGGCTTCTCTACTATGCACAATTGCCTTGACTAATGCTTGATATGCACTACTTTTGTTGTTAATGACTGGTCTACACCACTTTCTCCTGTGAAATGATCGATATATACCACTTGCATGAATTAGTCCTAGGCTTATACTGCTTGTTTGACTAAAGGCAGTCCGATACTACCTAGATATTAGACGAATCGTGAATTAATTCTTCTGTTCTGATTAATCACTGTACTATTTCTGCCTGGAATACGACGTAAGAGATTAGAAATGTGTGATAAGCCATCCTGAGACTGATGCCTTGTGAAAGTTCTCACATCGGTAAAATAGGCCTAAAATTGGGATTCGGAAAGATTTCGGAAACAGCCTTCCCCAATTACCCTAACGAACACTGCTAGAACAACAGCAGCAACGCAGAGCAATTTGGCTGGCGGTCTAACCGGCGTTAGATTAAATCCAAAGCCGAGCCGCTACTAAATCACTGTGCTAAAATTAACGATACTCCGTTTTAAGTGCATTTTAATTAATCCGACCGTAATAAAGGCACCGCGCGAACGAATGCCGCGGGCTTGCATACGTTTTTCCGGAGAGTTAATGTAGCCGGGCGAAATCCAAGGCACGGTTTTATTAGCTGGCAGCCATAATAAAATACGGCGGGACGCCTAACATATTCGTGCGCGATAATCGGCGGCTGAATGCAGCCACCTCTGGCTCGATTTTGAGCTAGAATACACTTCGTTCGCAGATACAGCCATTCCCTGGTTTATTGTATTATCGGAATGAGGTAATTATAATATATATTTCATTGTAAGATTAATTACTAATCCGAGAAGTAGTATGGCTCAACCATCAGACCGACAAGCTGTGATTGGATATCAATCATCCACGTAATAGAGATGAATTGTTAATGAAATAAATAGTGCAAGACAACCATTAATTTAAAAAAAAATGGTAGTACAAGTAGTACAAGTCGATTATCGGCCAGCCGCATTTATCTTGAAGTCTATATTCGCTATGAAGTTGCATACACAATCATTTCGTCTAAAGAAACAATATATTTTAGACCACATTATTTACTAGTCGACGTGATAGATTTAGACACTTCCGAGATAATACACTAACTATCAATTCGAGTGTAAACAGCATATAAACCCGCATGGCTTGCAATGGAAATTCAACGGAGCCGATTGAAAAGGATGACAATTGAGGACAGCGTTGTCAATAGCTCAAAGGGGCTGACCAGAGCGAAGACAATGCTAATACGTCACAGTGGGAGTATATGACATTGGTTCAAAGCACATTGTTGACAACAATTACACTCCATTCTAGAATTATGATGTACAGCAATTGAATGGAAATAATGCAATGAACCGTCTCTAATTCTCGTTCGAATACCATTCAGCAGATATTTGGAAATATTATATTCAATTTCGGAACAAGTAGTACAAGCTACTAGTAATCAGACCACAAAAGTATTCCATCGAAAGCACAATAATTACTAGACTGCGGATTTATCTGAAAATTAAAAATGTCCTACATTAATTGCGAGTAACAGGAGCGAAATCGAATTTGCAATATTTCTTGAATATTTTCTTCAGATATTAACCCTTAGCACTCGAGTGACGCCTCTGAGGCGCCACTAAAAATTGCTGTACTATTATTTAAATAATTGTTTACACTATCAGATATGTCGGTATCTAACCAATTACTACACATTTAAGTATTGTACGAGGTATTATATCAATTTCATATTTATCCAATTTAAAAAATCATAGAGAATGGAAATATTGTAGGTCAAAAGAAACGTTTAATTTTCCAGTTAAAATAGCTCCGAGTGCAAAGGGTTAAACAGAACACATGAGTTTCCTGAATCGACCAACTTTTTTAATAACCTTTACGGAGCCCGTTAAATTTCCTATGGGAAAAATTGGAGTCCCGCATCTTGAATCGAGCGGGCGCGTCAGGCATCTTAATAAATCACAGGGCAGAGAGCGTATCGAGCCGTGGCCGGCGATAAATTATCTCGCGGCGTTGGCCGAAACGGTGCGATCTCGCCGGGACAATCTGCATGTCAGAACGATAATCCTTCCTCGGTTCGCGGATGTCCGCGTAAATAATGAATCGGTCGACGGACGCGGGCCGGCGTTTCATTATTCAGACGGGCTGGAGCGTCGGCTCTTGGACGCCGATTTCTGCCCATCCTCTCGAGAATGCGTTCCTCTGCTGCTTTCGCAGAAGGACAACGACGACGTTTCCCCATCGCGCGAGACATTGAAAAGAACAAAACCGCCTTTCGGCAACGATGAAATTTATATGACTCTCTTTTCTCGGGCACCGATGGCAAACGGGGTGGTTCACAATACCGTTCGCTTTTTGAATTTACGAGGACGCCCGGGCCGCATGAAAAATAGATAAATTATCCGGGGACGATAGAATAGACAGCCGCGTGACGCGTGTCGCTACATTTGCCATGCTGAACGTTCGCTGAACCCGAGTGTCGCATTATATTTTATCCTCGCGTAATCGTTCCTTGGAACATGCCGATAGATCGATCGCCCACGGGCAAAGATAGAGTTAACACCGAATCGTTCATCCTCCTATAAAACTCCTTGAAGAGTATGCCTCGTAAAGTTGGAATTTGAAGACGTTTGGAGAGGCGTATGTGTGCGTGAAATTTTCGAGGAGCTGCTCGATTGGAGATGAGATTCAAGGTCGAGGGGTTGATAATTTTATGGCGATCAAGGATAACGTGCTGTTCGTGCGAGTCCGTGCAATCGATCTTTAATAGAAGCTTTGGAAGCTGTAATCTCCGAGCAATAATTGTTCTTTGAATTTCCAGAAGAATGGCTGAACATAAATAAAAATCTAATGCTGTTGGTTGGTAAGCTCATCGCTTGAGAACGGCTGGACAGATTTGGCTAATTTCTTTTTTAAAATGTTCGTAATAGTCCGAATAAAGTTATAGGGAAAGAAAAATTGGAAATGTTGCTCGTGAAAAAAGAAAATTCGGGAAAAACTAAAAGTGCTGTTTGAATCATATTTCAATACAACCAAAAAACGAACGTCGCAGATTTTAATCAATATTTCAATAGAAATTTACATTATCGACGACTCAGTTTATAGAAATGTGGACAAGACAACGTCTGTCGGGTCAGCTAGTATTGAAACCTTCTCGATCCAATAATACTACAGCCCGGTACAAACACATGCTTTTAGGAAGAAGAAGGAAAGTTTAGATACGCGTGAGTTAGAGAGTGAGCCGAGCCAAATGGCGGGCAATTGTAAAGGCAGAAATTGTTGGGATTTAGAGGATGGAGATTAGGCCGGAGGAGAGCGTTGCGTTTTGGGTGCGGCGCGGTGGCAATATTCGTGTTCCCTGGCGGGCCGATTAAATTACCTTATCAATCCCGGTGTCGCGCACGTAACATCCCGACGTGTCGTATAACGCGCGACAACGTTCGGCTCGGCACGACCCACAAAGATACGGGGCGAAATTGTCCGCGCGATAGGCGAGCCGAAGCTGCATGAAAAAAAAGCCTCTCGTACGTCACTCGTTATCGTTAGTTTTAGGAGGCCGTGTGAAACCGGAGCTTCGCCAAGAAGCTGCTAGGCGCTCGTTTGCGTACACCACGGAAACGGTGCACGGTTACCTGCGGCCGCTGCAACGATGCAACACTGCACCAACCGATGTATACAGGCTAACACAAACTATAGAATCTCTAATCCGCCCTCTAACGCGCAGCAGTGTTTATATCACCGGAAACAGCTCCTGCGAAGCGAATTCACCTCGTTCTCCTCCTTCTAGATTTCTTATTTAGGTCGTAAAGTACATGATTGCATTGCATATTCTATTAGGACGTTCGGAAAATCATTTCGTTTCCTCGAGGAAAACCGAATGCCAATTTTCTAACATTTTGAATAAGTTTTCTGACATTTTGTTCTATGATCTCTTGGAGATTTTTCTTATCAACATAACATTTGGTTATATTGTAATTATTATTATTTATTTTAAACGGACCGAAGTCCTTTTATACAAATGTATGCAGTTTGTATAGTATGACAGAAAAGAACCTTAATCTTAAGTCTTAATCTAAAATTCCCATAATTATGGACAGCGTGAAACTAAGCAAACATAGGTACTATTAACGAATGAGAAGTAATGAGATTGGGTCTAATATGTTGGTTGTTAATCATGTACCGGATTGGTTTGAGGCAATTCGGAGAACATTTGACAAAGTGGCTTGTACTAAAGCACAGTTGTGTGCATCAGCAACGAGGCAGAATTTAACTGTTAAAGTTAGAACGTGTAGTGTATTTGTACTCGTAACCAAACTTATTTATGTTACAACCTAATATTATGTTACAAACTGTCGTTCGAGGGAGGATTGAGTGGAGCCAATTGACGATGGTGTTAAGTAAAGTAGGTCGGCCATAGTCGGAGCGTAACATAAATCGAGCCGAGTAGTACCAGTCTAGCAGCAGCTCAACAAGACAAGATACACTCTGTAATGTATCGTGGATTATACGGATCATAGCAGCTCAGCTTCCATTCGAAGTGCAATAAAACGGTGATAAAAAAAATAGTAAATCAATTTTTACAGTGCCGTTGCGAAGAGAAAACTTCGATCTACAAATCGCAGGTAGTTTGAGTAGGGAAAAAATTTTTCAAACTTCGCAGAAACGTTTGAAATCACGAAAATTATGGAACGGCTCCTCTCCTTTTTCGTCTATTCCCTAAAGTACAGAAGCCTTTGCAAAAATGAAACGACTTGTAAAATATGAAGTAGAAATATTTCCCTCTAAAATGAGCTCAAGCACGTTGCCGTGTGATTTTTTCTCAACAAAGTAACAGCCGTTTGAACAGATCCAGTAAGTGGTACAGATTAACGATATGCATCTCAGACAAGTGATACAAATCGACCAGTAGAAAAACAAGTAGTATAGATCACCGAGTAATGCGACTTGCAGTACAATTTGAGTGATAGGAGAAGTAATGCGAGTGGAGGAACGATCGGGCTAGTGGTACAAATCGGCCAATAGTCGGACAGAAATTGGATTCGGGATTCTGTGATTTCAAGACGCGCGCAGGTGTTAGTAAAGCGGAAAAGGATGAAGTTTCATGGCAGGGCTGGAGGTCAGCCGTGTGTTTTTCTAGTCTATAGGGGTTCATTAATCGTATCGCTTCCGGTCGCAATGGTTTCCGATAAAATCAATATTTACGCAGTGACGCGAGGCGGCTCTTGTTACATGGATCAGCCTGTACGGACGAGCGTAGCCCCGAGATATATAGCGGGTACATGGGAAATGGGAAAAGTCCACGTGCGCGTCCGGGAAACTGGGTTATCGGGGGATTTCGACAGGAATTTCTGACGCCGTTTCTCCGCGCTTGTTCGATAATCTTCGATCCACTTTACATTTATATTATCGTGGATCCTTCCTCGCGGGGTAAGAGGGGAGAGGGAGGCTCGCAACGATAAATCTATATCCAAAGTATCACGGAATTTGTCACGATCGATTTCACCGGGAAAAATCCGCTGAAAATACCATTCTCTATTTCCATACTCCATTCTCTCTACCTCTCTCTCTATCGTTCTCTCTTCAGACTATTGCGTCGAGAGCTCTCGAGGGTATCTTACGTAATTAATGTTCAGAGCTGCTGCATTTATAAAATCAATCATCTATTCGTTAATATTTAATCCGTCATAATGCGTGAAAATAAAAGAAACTACGAGCAAGCGGTTTTGCTTAATGCAACTCGATAATTATTCATGATCGTTGGAAATTCATTTTTTAGCCAGACTGCAGTAGTAGTTCTATTCTCTGGTCAGACGTTATCGATTATTTACGTTAGCGTTGCGAATTTTCTTTCGAATGAGTGGAGCCAGCTTCTTGGATAAATCATTTAAAGTATTAGGTTAATTGTATCGGCACACACTGTTTTAAATTAACTTGAGCCGAATCTAAATTAACCTGCCCGACTAAAATCTGTACGTATCACTTACAATATCCAACCAGACGCGTTTCTGAGATATCGGCGAGCTACGAACGGTGGTCCCAGGTGATTTCAAGGGCTCTGCAAAGCGGCAAACAGTTCTGCGCACAATTCTTCGTTGTGATCCGTTCCGTGTGCTTCGGAAGCGTCGTTTAAACGTTGTCGGCCGGCGGGAACGGCCGGAATTAAGTTGAGAGGAGTCGCCTTAACGACCGTAGATCTCGTCGGCTCATTGGTAGCCAGCCGATACCGGTGCGAGGGCCGTATCCGGCATCTAATCTGCCCTCCATCTTCCGCGGAACAGGCGGAAAAGATTTGGAAGCGGCGCTAAATCATCCGGGCTAATTTCGCCTAATCTTTACGCCGGCCGTAAAATAACAATTCCAGGCAACCCGGCTCGGCACGCGAGGGCGTAAAGGGCCCGGGAATTAATAACCAGCTGAGAGAGGAGTGCCTTGTTCTGGATCCACCGGAGGATTCAGCCTGCGTAATACTTAATGCTCCGGCAAACTTCCTGTCCGGCGAGCACGCGCACGCGAACACGCGCCCGATTCTGAGCTCGCAGCCTGACGCATAGCTGGCTGCCAGGATTAGGGGCAACGCAGGACGAACGGGTTAAGGGCCACACTTTCCCGTTTGCCAGTCGAATCCGTGCGTACAACGTGTCCGCGCATACGTACGGCCTAATTATTAATCGCGGCCGCTCGTAAATTCCGGATAATTTTCCCGAGCGCCGCGTGCTGTCCGCTCGCGTTTTCCCGATTATGTCGCGCGGCCCGTCACCCTTCGCTTTTCCATGGAATATTAATGCATACGAGTTCTTAGGACACGATACGTTCCGCTATTGGTGCGGCTGATAGTTTCGCGATTTGTTTTGGCCAGTTGGTAAATTTCAATTTTATTATATTGGCCAACTGATCATGTATTCGAAGATTGACGTCCTCCTTATACGGTTACCCCATAAAATCTGATGTACGATTTTCTTTTTCCAACCTACTCACCGTGTCTCTCGGATCATTCTAATACCAACTGCACACCTTCCACTCACAGCGCGATAAAACGGCAAGAGAAAATCGTATATCAATTTTTATGGCGTCATTGTACAAAGAAGACTTGTATTTACGCGTGTTCGTTCCCCGTAGAAACATCTGAACCGATAAAATGTATGGGGTTCTAGAGATCGAGACTTCGATTCAATAAAGAAAAACTTTTTACTAGACTGTGGATGCTAATGCACTTGCGAAAAAAACGGGCGGGAGCAAATCAAAGTAGACAGATTAAAAGAATGTATTGATGTACTGGTTCATGCTTACCGGAATCATTAAAGAAGGAACGACGCTTTCTTTTCAAATCCTGTGTCTCGCTAATCGATGCAAAGAGTTTCGTGTTTTGCGTGAAGATCCGCAGTCCACTCATTACGTTGTTCCCGAGCTAGCTCTGCTGACAAAGATGGATCTTGTCAGGTTAGTCCAAGGTTTTCGTAGACACGGTGTACATCCGTTTTAACGAGCACCGCGGGACAGTTGAGGCGCACGGGACTCGAGTCGCGGAAGTTAGTTTCCGCGCCGATAAATGCCGGCCTGATGATCCCGTGTCCCACAAATCTGAAACAAACAGTCTCCCGCGAACTTCCTTAGAATGTCTAGATTGCTCCCCAGCCCGCGATACTTTTCGCCGGGCGCGGCTTTAAAGCTCGCTTAAGCTCCGATCTCCCGGGACTGTTCCAAACCAGTCGCTTCCCCTGCGAACGAGAGCCGTTTGTTCATCAATTTCACACCATCAAAAGACTGTTCCAGCTCCGAATAAAAGATCAGCTTCGCGATTCTCGGTGGGTTCCCGCGCGGCGCGAGTGGCGCGGCGCTGTGGTCCGTCTGTTATCAGACACCGAGCAGTCTCGGCGAAGTCTGTCGAGGCGAAATCGTAACGAGCTGGGACATCGTTACGAGGCAAACTAGTTGCGGTCCCGGGCGATATTGGATGCAAAATAGTCGCGATGGGAATAGAACGGCGCGTTCGCCGCGCGCAAAGTGGTCCGCGGCTTAAACAGTCCTTCCAGGAAGTAGTTACAGTCCTGTAATAGCGGACACACCGTAAGCGGCATTGCGGCCGGAATAATCGCGAAGCCCGAACGATATTCGACCCCGAAGTAACCCGTGACCAACCGCTCTCGGACGACTATAGTTGAACCGGCGCGGCGGATTGAGTTGCGCCAGACCCGGCCCCGAGCTTCAACTGTAATTTTAGTGATAATGGGGGTGAAGATGTAAGCGATATCAGATTGAGGGTAGTCGGGGATTTAGTGGAGGTTGTCGGGATCTAACAGAGATTAGAATGCCTGGCGCGACGTGATGTACAGCGAACTGTAAATTCCATGGTTAAACCGTAGATTTAAGTAGTAGGTGGACGTTAAAGTCGGATGGGAAGCGTCGGCGGTTGTTAGAACCCTTGTTTTAAATCTCGCGAACATTATCGTGCACCCCGTAGTTCACTGTTACACTGAATTGTTCCTTTAATGGAAGACTCCAAGGATTGTTGTGTGTGGTCTGACCATGCTCAGGATATACTACTTAGACGGTTGTGATTACGGGTTCCTAGCAATTCTAATCACCCGTTCAGATTCAATCTGCTGCACACTCTAGACATGTTTACATTCCTCTCGGTTTTATTCGATTTTCTCGGACTGGATGGTAAAAAGAATAAATATGTACGACCATACAGCGGACCTACTACTTACACTACGTTTTCAATTAATTTCTTTTATACTTCGATTATCCTCTCGTTTCGTTTATTCTTTCACTGAACATATATGTCCGATCATAAATAAAACATGCTACTTGCTCCATACGTAATTCTACATTTCTCTAACGATTTGTCTGGATTCTTTCTCTCAGCAATTTCTTCCAGTAACACACTAACCAAACCACTCCGTCTGACCATGAAGAGGACTTCCGGTCGCTTGTCTCGAAACTCTGCCAACAATTCCACCGATTCGCGAATCTTTTTGTTGCGGATTCTTTCGGCACACTTTGATTGTTCTTTCCCTCCATCAATTTCCCTCGCGTAAGGCTCTAACCGAATGACCAGGAGGTCTGACCATAAAGGGGAGCTACTTCCCGCTCCAAGTTTATCTTCGAAACTCCGCAATATTTTCCAATATTTCCAACGATCGTTTATCATTCTCTTTGTTTTACCACAGAGCAGAAGCTGCCTTCGGCAGGGAAGATTTCCCGTGCTTAATAACGTCATTTACGATTCGAGGAGATGGGCTATACGGTGTTCTCATTGGAACCCGGTCCCCGAAAACCTCCGTAATTTCGCGAACGGGTACGTGACGGCGGGTTGGCTCTCATTAAACGGCACTCACCGAACTTCGTAGGCCTCGCTGCCGGAAGTTCAACGAGCGAAACAACCGTACGCGTGTGCATATGTTGTATAACGGATGCACGAACGGAGTCGCGGACGTTCCCCGGCTCATTTTAAGTCGATTCCAGGGGATCGCGACATTTACGAGCGCGCAACCCTCTCTCGCCCACACCCTCACCAAAAGTCGGAATTCGAGTTTGCAACGCGCGGCTAACTCGGCACGCGGATTACGATTTCGCTAGAGGGGAGGCTGCCAGGCCTAATGGTGGCCTCCGTAATAATTGTTCGGTCGCGCGTTCTCACGTCCAATTTTAATGCTCCACCGAGAGATCTCTTTGGAAACCCTTTCTTAAGTCTACGCAAGTATTTGAACCCTTCGTAAGGACTTGCTTTGTATCCTAGTTGTTCAGTATGAGAACCTCGAGCATTTGACAAGGGATTGCAGGATAATGGGAGAAATGATCAGGCTCGAGGATGTAGTGAGTGAGAAAAAAGATAGAAAGGTTGAAGAGTGGTT
This sequence comes from Lasioglossum morio, assembly GCA_916610235.2. NCBI lineage: Eukaryota > Metazoa > Arthropoda > Insecta > Hymenoptera > Halictidae > Lasioglossum > Lasioglossum morio. The sequence goes on from OU744326.1 coordinate 27,213,279, forward strand.
GGAGAAGTTGAAGAAAAAAAGAGAAAAGAGAGCATAAATAAACCAAAGAGAATACCAAACAAAAAATGCAAAAATTAGGGAATGGGGAGGGAAACAATAAGTATAGAATTAAGCGGGTTAGAGATAATTAGGATACTAAAAGAGTAGACCAGGGTAGAAATGTGTGAGATATAGAAATTAACGAGAGAAGGTATGGGAACGAATGTGTGAAATAAGATAGCTTTGTATAAATAGGTTAATGTAAACCAAGTCACATTTTCTTAGCTGTAAGGCTGAAAATAAAGCAATTATTATTATATCCTAGTTGTTGGAACTCAACATTGAATGTCATGCTTGCTTCTACCCAGCAACGTTTCATATTAAATTGTCAATTATATGAGAGAGGGGGTGGCAGAGGATATAGGGGGTATATACCACTTCGAAGAGTGAAACAACTGTCGACAAAGAAGCAAACGTTGCTCCGGAAATAATTGAGTAAGAATTTTTACGATTCCAAGGTCGTATAATTCTGAGGGGGTTGTAACGTCGGCCATACGCACCCTTAGCACTCTTTAGCCGGGAAGAGAGATGAAGACTGGATCAGGGCGGCGACACTAGGCGGCTGGTATCTCGGCCGAGGACCGAGGCTAACAGCCTCGTACCGTTCGTCGTCCGACAATTACCAAACTTTACTACTTAAAAGCACGAACCAGGAACGTAACATCGGCCGGCCGCGTTGACCCGCGGTCATTATCCGGCGAGGGACTCGTTTCCAGCGGGCCGTATCGACCGAAACAGGCGTCATTGAGCTGCTTGATGGCTTGACGGAGCTAATGGAAGGTATATTAGAACGCTGGATACGCCTGCGAAGGCAGCCACCCGCCAAGACTCGCTAGCGATTCGCTCGAATCGTCCTCGAGCAACAGTATTACCTATGTCGCGATCGATTTCCATTGGTTGCCCGGCATCCGGCAATAATTTCGCGAATGGGAATTATTAATGGAGCCCGGTGATACGACTATTCAGCCGCTGAACTAGTTAATTCGTCGGAGAATTCGCAACGATCGAGATACATCGATTTCTCTTGGAATATGCTGCTGGTAACGTTCGATTACTCGTTAAACAGTGGCCGGGCTCGTAACAAAATTGCTTTAAGGCTCTTTGAGGAGGAAAGTTTCCTACGGAGTTGCGTTTCAGCGTCAAAGAAACGATGCAGCATTCGACGAGATGCCTTTCAGCAAAGAACGGTGCACGATCTCTTGGAATTATTAGTTATTTAAATTAAATGAATGCGAATCTCTATGGAGAATCTTTGGTGATTCATTTGCAGGAAGAGTTCTTTAGTTCGTCAGAAATTCAGTTAAATTCTAAAGAAGCTGAAGATCTCGTTAAACCTGTTCAGGTATCTTACTGTGCTTTCTGAACGTATAAAATCCATGTTGTATTCCTTAGGTGATCGATACCATTCGATTATACAGTTAGGGCGTTTATAGTTCGCAAGTCAAAGGTCCTTCGCCCTTTAGCCTTTCGACGATCTAGGCCGCCCTGTTGGCCCAGAATCTCACAAATTCGGCCACGGAGTAATTAACATCGGTCGTCGTCGGAGCAATTCCGGCCGTCATGCGATTAGTATCGTGCTCGTCCGGCCGTTCGCATAATCGGGAGGCGTCGAATGTCGCAAAACGACGGTCATCTTTGGCTCAAAATCGCGGACAATAGGTCGAGGCGTCGTTCTTGGCATTTTATCGCAAATAATTCGTGAAATCACAGACTGCGGATTCGATGAATTTATAAGAAAAATAACTAGCTGCGATTTAAGACGGTAAAGAAAATTGAACGAACTTACAGTATCCATTCATTATTCAGAACTTGTTCGAACATATTTATTTTGCATAAAGATCCGGAGTCTGTCGACAATCAACTAAGGTATCCGGAATTCTAAATAAACAATCAGCTTACTCTTGTACTCGTCGTGTAACGCAATTCCAAAAAGGCGTTCGCCAACACCGGGAATAAATCTCGTCAGAACCTAAAGGGGAACTACTATTTCCTGGATGCCCAGGTGAAGTTTGTCTAAGGAACCTAGCCATTACGTATTCCTCGCAGATGTGATTGTTCCCCGGCCCATCAATCTTCCTAGCATAATAAACCTCGGCGTCTGACCATAAAGGGGAGCCACTACTGTAAACTTCTAGCTCGCCGCGAGTTGAACGTTCCGAAGGCATACTCCGAGGCGCGCCGTGCTCAATTTTCTCTTAACAATCGTGGAAGAGATCTCTCTTTCTCTCTCTCTCTCTCTCTGTCTCTCTCCTGCAAAAATCCGGAAACAGCTCATCCTCACGGGAGGCCCTAGAAACAAATAAAGCACTCCATAAAGTTCCACGAACATAATATAAACTATCAAAGTTCTGTCTTTCCAGCGGCACTAGCTCTTCGCGATTTGTCTCTCTCTTTCTCTCCCGCTCGGTCTAAAATAAGAAGAAAAGTTTCCGGAAGTGGACTCGCAACGGGAGATCCGCGAACGAAATTCGCGGACGTCCAGGTGGAAACGCAACGGCGCGCGACGGAAAGAAAGATAACAAACTCCCGTCGGCGGAAACACAATTATCATAATAACTTCGTAGGCGAGGGGACACGGAGCCGACAAAGAGGAAAAACGGAAACAGAAGTCTTGTAAGGGATTCTAACGAGGAAAATAACAGCGGAGTCGCCAGAGGGCGGACGTTCGAGGGGTCTCGCGTTAATTGCTCGTTAATTCGCGCGAGGAGAACACCCGGCAACCAAACTAATTGTCGAACGCGAGAGATGATCGCCCTCCGGGGGATTAGCGGTCGCTGGATAATTCATCGTCTTCACTCTCTCTCTCTCTCTCTCACTCTCTCATGCTCTCTTGTTGTGAAAAAAGGGATAGGAATGCCGATCCAGGCAGACGAAATTCATTTACACTTGGCAGATTGCTTTCCTCGAATATTAACTTCGAATTCTCCGGCGGCCAACCGTCTCCAAGGAGACCGAGGAAAATCCAGCAAGTCGCGAGAGCTAATCGACCGTGAGCTCATCTGCGATTCTGCCAAGGAAACACACGCATACACAATCCCCTTGGAGATTCCATGGGATTTTTAGCGGGATTCGTGGACCCTTCAACCCCTAAAATACACTGTTCAATAGTATTCCTTGGTTTTTCTTTCCTTTCGAGATGAGAAGGTTGTCCTTCGAGAAATTACTTTTTAGATCTGCTCTACCGCGGACAATGAACAGTACTTGTCCGAGAGGTAAACGATGAAGCGATGAAAATTAATTTGATAGGCTGTGTTCAAACAAGAATTGATTGAAAAATTCGGCCGACTTAAGAGAGACGACTCAGAGACACCACTAAAAATTGCTATACAACATTTAAGTATTGTACGAGGTGTTATATCAATTTCATATTCATAAAATGAAAAGAATGATATAGAATGGAATTATTCCAAGTCGGAAGAAATGTTTAATTTCCGAGTAAAAATAGCTCGGAGCGCAAAGGGTTAATTATCATACTCGATGTGCCGTGTAGGAAATCAAAGCAGCGTGACAATTTCGAAAAGCTCGCGTATTTGCATCGAAATAGTGCTCGCGCAGAGCTACAGAGCAGTGTCTGGCTTAACGAATTCCCCGAGCGCTGAGTGAAACTCCTAAAGGGAAGGAAAGAGTAGAAAAGAGAAGACTGTGCGTTTCACTTTCATTAACCGCGCGAGTCCGAATCCGGAGTTCCGAGGCCGCGGAAGCGTGTGCACACGGAGCCCACGCGGAAACGAGCAGCAGACTTTAAATATTAAATGAACCGTAATATCCTGGGATTCGATTGCACGGAAGATAGGAAACGTTCCGACGTCGTGGTCGTCGTCGGCGCACAGCTACAATTTCCCTCGGAATACTTGTGTCCTGTCCCTCCACATCCGAGGATTTGATTAAGAAGTTACGAGAACTTAGGCTTTCCCGAACGAACGAACGGATTCGAAATTTCCCCGGTGGATATCGATGGAAAGGAAACGAGATGGGACACGTCAAGACGCTCCTGGATCGGATCGCTACTCCTGGCTGGGAAAAACGTTCACCGGCGGATAATCGGCCGATAAGCCGATTATAGTCGTCGACACTGGCCGGCGAATAATCGACCGAACTATTAGGCGGACACCGGAGATTCGACGGCGAATTAATTCTCGAAGGCGATTCAATTACACTTTAATTGGCCGACTCTCCGCTTTAAAGTTCCTCGAATTCGGATGAAGATTTCCGCCGAGATAGTTCCTTCCCATCTTCCTTTTGCATCTATCTTCTTCTTTCTGTTTACTGAAAAACCTTCGTTCCGAGCGCAACGCGAGTTCGTGGTTTCTTTTAATAGAATTTTAAATTGATGCACCGTTCGCAAATTGTTGAAGGAATTTCTGTCGAGTCGGATCGCTGGAAGTATTTCTATTTCGTATCTTCACAATATGCTCGACAGGAATTTTTTAAATAATTCGACTTCTTTTTTATGGAAACCGTTACTACGTATTCTGCAGGAATTTTGGAAAAAATGAATTTCTGTTCGCTTGAATTGGTAGGTATACTATGCGATTAAATTTCTTCTCGCTTAAGGGATTAAATTCTATTTCATTGCCTCGGAAGCAGCGGAAGAACAATTCTCCAACCTTCGATTCTCGTCGATCGCAGGTGAAAATGTAATCGTCAATTGCTCGAATCGTCGCAATCTCCAACCGAAGGTAATCGCCTATCGTTGCAGGAAGTCGTCGGGCGATTACCGTTGCAATTCGCCGGTCAGAAATGCGTCGGCATACCGTCGGATCGACGCGATGCGACGGTGTGCAACGTGTTGCACAACCGCCTGGATATATTTGATCTCGAACGCGTTCAATCACAATAATAGAACTGCGGCGGAAACGCGGGGTTTGCGGAGGTGGATTGGCTGACTGCGGGGGTGGTTTTAGAGGGTGTTGGACCCCAACGGAGATTGGGAACACAGGAAACGCCGAAGGGTTGTTCGAATTGTCGGACTCCTGGCCGGAGACGTTGTCGATTTCGTCGTAGAAAGAGAAAGAGAGAAAGATGGAGAGGACTTTGAGGAATTTGGTTGTCGTCTGAGATGATGTTTGCTGAGAAGGGTTGGAGATATTTCGAGGTGTGGAGGGTGGGATAGAGATTCGGTGACTCGCGGACCGTCGAGAGAACGAAGGTCCAGAGATTGGGGAGAAAAAGAGAGAAGGGAAAGATCAAAGGGGACGCCGCCAGGCGTTTCCGAAAGGTAAGTAGAAAATTGAAAGTATGGGAGTGATCAAAGACGAGGGGACCACCTGAATTATTGTCTTTTTTGCATCGAATCATTCGATGTTTGACAGGCGTTATGTAATCATCTTTTTGCCAGGGTCGTATAATATCGGAATAATTAAAAGGATGCTTGAAAACGTGGTGAAATATCTGGTCTCCTCCCCTCGGCTATTTTTTTTCTTTTGCGAACTAAACATTCTACGTTGATCGATGCTGAATAGAACAGTATTGTTAGCTCCCCATCGAAACTTATTCCAAAGCAGTCGAAGGATAAGACAAACGTCCGACGACTTCCAAAGGGGTAGTTGACGTGCCAGCGTAAACAGGACTCGCCCCTGATCGTGGATCGGTCGGATAATTTCCAAGTTCCGCTTGTCTCGAGCAACCCCGATAAATCATGCCTCTCTGCACCGCGTTCACCCGGGAAAAAAGCCACCCTGCCACCCCCGTTCGGGCAAGGTACACAAGCTGGTGTGGTTCAAAGAGCCCTGCGGATGACCCACGCACCGGTCCTCGATCCACGGTCAGAGTTTACTTAGCATTGCTGATGCACTATCCACTTGGCAGGGTCCTTGGTCTGTGCAGAACGTTAGAGAAAGACCTAACCGGGGGTGGTTTCCGAACAGCGCGGTTGCTGTCCGGATCGGAGCTTTACCTAGCCTAGCCAAGGCTAATGGGCGAACGGCGAAGATCGTGAACGAGAACCCGGTCTGTTTGAGAACGGATAGCGGATCGCTTTCTAATTAATAGCGAGCCATCGGAGGGCTGCGAAAGTGCACCTGTTCCCATCCCTCTTTCCCGAACACCTCCTCGATATTTCATCCCCTTCGCTCTTGCCCAAAGAAAAACGCCAGCCAGGCGATTAATCGTCCCATCCGACGGCCCATTGATATGATCCCGACCGCATAATTGATTCCACCACGTCGAACCACCTGGATCTCAAGGCCGCCTCAACCCCTCTGTCAGTCTAGTCGCGGTTTCTTTCATGCGCCGCATTGTGGATCAGAAACGGGACTGGATCAATCCATGGAATCGTTTGGTTTCTTAGCTCACCCCTTGCTCCGTGATTTATTTTCTCGGCTAGACTTTTGTAACATCACTTTATCCCCGTTTGAAATTCTTCATTTACATCAAATGCGTAAAGTGGTTCTTTCTTTGCGCACCCCTTTGCGATTTATTTTCTGGTTGGATTCTTTGATCGACTCTTGCGAGACGATTTTATTCTATTCGAGCTCACCGTGAGCCCCTATACACTGTACGATTAATCCATCGCGATTGTACTAACAATTTATAGATCAGAGACACTCTAAAATATTCTATGCTCTATACGATCGCTTAATTAGTATTTCGCTGCGAGCCGCGAGGGGAATTGAAGAGGAAATGGTCCGTACTAAGCGTAACAGAACGAGAATCGACGTTTCCGCGTGGAAAGTTGAATCGGGATCGTAGCAAAAACTTTTGTCGATGCAAGCCTGTATTTTTTTTTTTTTTTTTTTTGAAAGGTTCGGCTTTCGGAAATTCGTCGGATACACGCGCAGCTGCGCAGCGTGTCTCTAACAAGCAGGAACGGCAGCGTTAATGAATAGACACGTTAGCCGTGTTACATTCAATAGCACATGAACTAGTCAGAAATTCGAACTGAAATTTTTTTGCAAACGAACCCCGATCCGACGGCCACGGCGCAGAGATCGCCGATACAGTTTCAACTATTTTATGCCGTATAGAATCACCGCTGGTTACGACAATCCGTTCGTAGTCGGTATTGTGCGCGCTCCTCTTTGAAGATAAAAACGGAAACGCTTTCGCGAAATGAAAAATAGAAGCAATCTGCTGGCAATTAGAATACCTTTCAGCGTGCCCTTTACACGCGGACTTTCCACGGCATTCGCACAAACTCTGTTAATCAAACATATTTTGCTTTATTCGGTGAATCAAGCAATCTGTTGCAAGAAATCGTTTTGTCAATCCCAATCTCAAATTGCAATCTCTTCGGCTGGTCCACAATATTTTATTCAGCATAACAATATCGTCCAATTTATCATTCCAAAGAGTTACATATTCCAGTAACATTTCGTACCATCTAAGAAAAACCCGTCAAGCATGATGAGTATGTATCGAAAATGTGTTCTCAGAAAATTTTAAGGTCGTGAAGAAACTGGATGAAACGATCCTCGTACAAGCCACGGCACGATCTGCAGCGAAAAATTCTAATCAAGACCCCAAAAATCCAGGACCGAATTTCGACGCGGTAGTTGGGGCGACGGGGTGGTAAGACGATTTCAATTGGCTTCGTTTCGAACAAATCCCGATGGCGTTCCTCGTTATCAAACGAAGGTGAGGCGAAAAGAGCCGAAAAGAATCGGCGGAATAGGAGCCTCGTCGATTCCTCTTCGTCCCCTGATAACCACCCCGTTCCCTGTTCCGCGCATTCCAACCCCGTTCCATCCCCTTTCCTCAGGCTGGTTCAAGGGTGTCGCGGATGCCGTTAAACTCTCGTTCCGTTCGTCCTGCGGAGGAGGAGGGGGGTTGGTTTAATATATTTCTCTCTCCTCTCGCTTGATTCCACTTTGCCTACCCCCCCTCGACTGTAGATTGCGACGCAGGGGTTGGAGAGGGGGGCTGAACTTCCCTTTCGCTCGATTTCACCGACGCCCCGTGACACGGACCCTGGGAAATCCGCGTCGACAGCGTCGCGACGACTGTCGCAGATAAGACGTCGGATGTCAACTGTTCCATGGATGTCGCGGGGGTGGATGCACACCACTTCAAGTATGGCGACCGACTCGCGAGCTAGCACCGTCCCTCAAGATATTGGGAAAGAATTTACGTGCGGGAGGACCATTATTTTTGCTGATATTGCTGGTGACTGAAGTTGTTTGGCGGCTGGGAGAACAGATAATGGGGTATTTTGGTTAACAATAAGAAAAGTGATTGGTATTCATTGTTTTATGAAAATCACATACAGTATTACGATCCACGCTCACCGAATGATCGATGACGACTGTCTCTCTCCCTAGATCGTCCCATTCCCACCACTAGGTCACGAGTTACTAAAATTATTACATCACTCGCTAACCACACTAAAAAATTTTCTCCCATACCTTTCACTACAAATTCAGTGTATGACAATCCCATCACCCGATAATACAAATATTACCGGTCTGAGAGAAGCAGAGCATTCTACTGAGATTGCCTTTTGTTTCGGCTCGACTGGCTTTGTCGGCCGTCAGTTCGATCAATAAAAGTTGCAATAAATATTTCTCTGATGCCATCGAATTACATTTTCCGTGACGATTCACAATGGAACCGACACAAAGAGAACCTCCCCTCTCTCTCTCTTTCTCTCTCTTTCGGTTTCTTCCATTTCTAAAGTGTTTACAGCGCCGTTACGTATTCACCGTTCGATAGAAATCATTTTGATTGACATTTAGTCTCGTTCGAGGTAGAATAGCAGCTCTCTCGATACTTCTCCGGTTGCATTAGCACACCAGGAAAGTATCGCAGGAGCCAGATAAATTGCATCGACTTGCAGCCAGCGAAGCCTTCGCGTAATTCCTGGAACGTGGAATTCCTTTCTATCGGACGCATTGTTTCATTCGAGCCCGCGGATAAATATATAAATCGTTCGTAATGCGAACGTGTCGGATTTCACGATGATTTTTATCGATGCGCACGCACGGCCAATCCCTTTCACGCCGGATAAACGTCATCCGGGTAATGCGCGTGCGAGGATGCATAATTTTCGCAGGCTGGAAAAATATTAGCGATTTTTATTACAATCGATCCCGCGTCGCCGCACCGCGATACGAACGAACGCAAATAGAACCGTTGCCCACCGGAAATCCCGATGGTGTTAAAACATCAACAATTCCGTTTATTGCTCCCGGCGAGCTGGTCCGTCTTTGTTATCGCGTTAACGAAGCCTCTGATTATGCGCATGCATTCGAAAATCCTGATGACACAATCCACAATTTGTCAGACAGTATACTTTCCGCGTGCCAATTATTTGTGAAAGTGGTTAAAGTCAAAATTAAAAGAAAAAAATGAGTTCATCTGTTGTTCAACGTCACGTTCCTTTATGAAATTTGTTATATGTAATTCGTTTAGTGTTAAACGGCGCGTACATGTATCATCGATGATAAAATTGTGTCATTACTTGCACAATCGCAGTGAACGGTGTCAACGACTGAAATCTTAAATTGCGACCCTCTACAGCCGATTTCTTGGGAAGCCGATGTCAAGAAGGGTGCGCGAGGACGGCGCCCGGATTAAAAGATCCGTGGGACGATTCTGAAGGGCGTTTTCCAAGGGAAAAACGGGAGAAATATTCCGTCGTTTCATCCCGGCCGCTGACAAATTGCCCGAACGTCAAGCGAATAAGTGGAACGAGGAGACAGGCTCCCAAGGAAGAAAGACTCCTCGGGTCCACGGTGTGGGAAGGTTTCCTCGTTGAAAGGGAATCGAAATGTTCGGGGAACGGAAGGGTCGGTGGTGTGGTGGCTCTTTCCTCGGAGCCCATTAAAAAATAATTAGATTCCCGGCATTAACTCGGCAAATATTTTTCGATACAATCCGCGGCGGGGCCTGTTCAATTAAAACCGGATAAAACGGTTCCCGGGGCTGGTTTTCCCGCGGCGGGCCGGGGCCGTCTCTTGAATTTAATTGAGAAACTTCATCAGGGGCTCGGCTCTCTCGCTACATCTCGCATCCCCCCCCCCCCGCCCATCCTCCGGTAAATATTTACCAATTAGGAAATTAAATATCGGCGGATGGTTTCCGTCTCCATGAATTCGTAAAAGGCACCGGGTACTCGTCCGCTGCGGCACGCGAATGTTTCGCCGCCAAAATCTGCATAATTAAAACGTTTTAACGGAAACTTGTGTTCCTACGAACAAAAAACCGATGCAGCCAGAGAGGCGGAGAGACCGAATCGCATTTCAGTCGTCTTGTTTCGCAATTTCCACCGTCGGAAATTATTCAATAAATTCGCTAGGCTATTTGCATACCGAAACGAACACCGCGAAAAATGTGCTTCCGTAATTTTCTCGCGAAACGCAAACGCGGCTGCCTTTAAAATAAATAGTTGGAAACTGGCTGTTAAGAATTTCTGAAGGATTCCGCAGTTTTGTTTTTTCAGAATCGTTCAACTCGCGTGTTCTTATTACCGCGTCGCATTGCACACGATCTTTATTGTATTTTATTGTCGATTGAAAACGAAGAAGGGTTTGCTCTGTTTACGCGGTGCAGTTACATTTTGCCACGGTCGCTATTAGAATTGTAATTCTAATAGGAACGAATGAAAAAGTAAGCGAAACGTGTGGTTCGTTTTTAATTTATTCAAACAATTCCGAAAGAACATTAAAATGTTCTTTTTACTAATTCCAACTCGTTTTCCTCCACAAGACTGAATGCCCAGAGATCCCCGACCTAATTACAAGGATCGCCGGCGTGCCCTAAACGATTTCTGAAAGGCATCAGCCCGGCTAATGCAAAACACCTTGCCTAAAAATTCTCCGGGCGGAAAATACGCTGGCCAGCTAGCTGGGGAAACTGACGGGGAACGTTCTACTCGAGCTTAAAGTGTCCTGGAATAGGCGATTAGCGAACAGAAGCGGCAGGTAGACTCCGCTGTGTCTCCGGCTAAGTAGACTCGCGGAGTTTTTTCCTGGGTTAACTTTCTTTAAGCGAGAGCAAACGAAGTTTCCGAAGGGGAAACTCCTTGGGTGTCCTGTGACGGTGCATCGGTGCAACGGTGCGGCGCGGCGTCGTCAGCTTGCTACACCTGTCTAACAGGCAAAGGGCAAACTAGCCCCTTCGAGTTTCCCGGAGGTATGCATATTACTTTGGAAATTCAGTTAATCGTTCGAAGTGCATCAGTCACGGTAGCGCGGCGTCGCGACACTGAAAAACAGGAGACGCGCAGGACGAGACCTCTTTCAGCTCGGCGTCCACTTATCTGCATACTTATCGCCAGGGCCCTTATGAATTTTATAAAACATTTTTATCGGTCGAACAGCCGTGTTAATGACTGCTCTGCGCGCACGTTACTCTCTGTATGCTAATCGACGAGAACGTTATACAGATTCTAGTGAAGCCACCATAGATTTTCCGGCACAACCAGGATATTTCGTTCTCCTTATCGAGGCGGTTCCCGAGGGCCTGACTCCTCTTTCATTTCGAATAAAATGATCGTATCCGGGGTTCGTTAACACTAACTAAATAAATCTCTGATACATCGCACGGACAATGTTGGCGACGCACGCGACAATTTCCACTGGTCGCGTTGCTGGAGGATGAATAAAGTCGAGATAACTTTTTTCTAGTGATTTTCTGGGTCGTTGTCGTCTTCAACAAATTCCCAAAGTACTCACGATGGTGAGTGTAGAGCTTGCTCAAGAAATAAATTGATGGCAGCGATTGAAGCAGTATTATTTTGGACAGAGACTATACAATTTGAAATTGATATCTCAGTTACATTTATCTTAAAAAATCTTAATAGGTTACGTAAAGTCGAGGGAATAATTTAACCACTACAACTATAAATAAAATCGCTATTATTGCACACAAAAATTCCATCTACAAAAAAGTTACAAATTGATACTTTCATCAGATCCGCTTAAAAACGTTCCGAAAAATAATAGTTTTCGTCGCTCACCGAGGAGGCGGCACCAATAAATAAAAGAAATCAACGGGAATTGATGGAACCGAGGAACAGCGGTGCAACAAATCCGAAAACCGGCCGAAGAAAATTCGCGTGCCCGTAGCCGATCGATTCGACGTCGAACAATCCGCGATAATTCCCGTCACCGTTCGGAATTCAATTTGGATTTCCGGTGAAGCACGGGACACGGGCCGAGGAGGAAACAAAATAAGGATCCGAAGGATCGACGGTGCTCCCGCGACCGGCCTTGATTCGAACGAATTTCCCGGGAATTTTCCGGCTAGCGCAGGGCCCTCGGAAATCCCCCGCGACCCTTCCCACCCCCTTATCCATATCGCGGGAAACCTTTTTCCCGCCTCGCGTCTGCGGTTTCCTCGATCGAGCCATTGTGCTCTCGTTGTATCGCGAGTTTTCCAACCTCCCCGCCCCCGCTGCCACCACCCCCTTTCTTCGCGTTGCCCCGTATTCACCAGACCCCTAACCGTCGAACATTCTCAATTCGAGCTGATTGAATCGACCGATCGACTACACGCTCCACTCCGCGCCCAACGAACCATATTCATCGCGATCCACCCCCGCTTTTCACCGAGTGCTACCCCTTGCTCCTTTCAGATTATTGCACCCCTCGCAGCACGCTGAAACGTTACAAAGTGGAGATACGTTGGCAACGGTGGAATTGTTAAAATGCGAATTTCTGCTGTCTGAAACTGCTGTCGGTGTGAAATGGTCAACGCACGAAAAGGAAAGTTGATTAGGATCGAGAGGGAAATAAAAGTTTCACTCTGCTGTTTTTACCGATTATTAACACATTACCGACCGGTGATTATTGCATATTTTTGAAAAATGTATCGTACATGGCTAAATTTTCATTTAGCATTTGGTATAAACTAACTAAGTCGCTCTCAATAACGTCGTCTAATAGTTTCATTTAAGATTGCAATGTCAAAGAAAATTTCTATGCTTTTTTTTGGTACAGCAAAATTATTGAAAAACGTATTAATAGACTTCCGGTCGGAAAAATGAATAATAACAAGCGACACATTTAGGTGGTTATTTGATGGAAGACGAGTAGAATCGTGTAAGAGTGGAGAGTAGAATGGAAGTGGAGAGAAGAGCGAAGTGTTAAAAAATAGAGGACAGTGTTTGTTCGAGACGCTTTGGCCGCAGTTACCTCGTAAACGATTGTCCCCGGCGAAAAGTTGTGCCGCATTGTTGAAAGTTTCATTGGTTGCGCGCCGCCTTCCGAAAGTCAGTACATTTTCCGGAAACGCGGACTGTTGGACGGCTGCCAGGCACGAAGGAAAATCTCGAGCGCGAGGGGGTTAATTGGCTTAATTTCCTTCGAGCTCGAGCGAACGCCCGGAGAAGTGAAACACATTTCCTGCCTACTTCTTCTCGCGAAACAAAAATGTTGCCTCTTTCTACCTGAAATTGTTTCTTCTTCCTAGAACTCGCCTTCGTGCAACAAATTCTCCCTACGTTCCTTCGTTCGATTTCGGCTGCTCTTTGAACGAAAACGAAACATACAGTCTTTCAATCTTCTTACGGTTATTGTGTTTGCTATCGGAAGTTCAGTTTTTAAATAATATTGGCACACTTCTTAAAGATAGTTTTTTTTATATTGGGTCATCACACTTGGATCATTATTCAGAACATTGAACAATTATTTTAATACGTGAAAAGAATTTTGAAAATTTTTCCGATTGGTCGGAATTACACAGAGAAAATGCTAAAAGTTGTTGTCTACAATTTCCAAAATAAATTTTGTAGATAACTATACAGATTGTAACATATTCTGAAAATTTCATTAAAATCGTGTGAAAGGAAACCTTGTCGCCAAAAAGTGTGTTCGTAGACCCCAGCAATATTAATCAAATTCCAGGGAAATTATTGTTTCGCAATTTCACGGACATTTTCTGGGACAATGGTACAGCAGCGGATCAAAAATCGGCGGACATCGAGCGTCTCTTTTTATTTCAATGGGATCAAAGGAATCGTTTGCACTCAAAGAGGAACAATGGACAGAGAAACGAGCCGGGCGTCCCGCCGAAACGGTATCCACGGTTTATTGGACGTCGACGCGACTAATTGCCGCTGTTTCGACGGGCCGTCGATTTTTCTCGGGGACGGAAGGGACGCGTGTGTGTCCTACGGATACAGCCCTTTGTCCCTGCACCCGCGGATATCATGGCAGACAGTGCCTTTGCCTCGGCTAATGGAAGAATGTCCGACCCGTCGTCCGTTGGGACACCGAAATATAAAAACCGAAACGTATACTGGCAACCGCAGACTCGAAAACGGTGATTACACGGTCTGGACCCTGGCCGACGACAATTGAACGTATCGGAACGATGTCCACATGGAAATGGAAGGGAATAGACCATAATAAAGCGCAACGACCGCTGGCATTTATACAATTTTCTACTCGGTGGATACAGTTATCTCGACGCGTGTCGTCTAACTATTTGTCAAACGAGACACTAAGTTTCATTGAGAGAGGAAACCAATTTTATAATTCAGAAATAAAGTACAGTAGAATCTCGTGTATTCGAACCTCGGATACATGAATTGGTTATCAGTAGTTCATTTGCACGAAATAAAAATTGTCTGTATTAAGTACAAGATACAAGAGCTATGTAGCCATAAAATTCTGCTGAGAAATAATTATTTACACTTTACGTCGCCTCATGCGGTTACGTAGACACGGATCAATAAATAAATAAAATTGTGTCTATCTGAACAATTTCCTAGTTCCCATAACAAATGCTCAAAAGCTGTAGCTCTGAATCGCGTGGCAAATGGAGAGGCGTTTTCGGAGAATAATGGAGAGTGGAACGGAGGGTTGAAAAGTTGTCCAGAGAAAACTATGGGGTTGTCGGAACGGGTTCCGATGGTGGAGGGACGTCGGACACCGAACGTGATGTAACCATCACGACGTAAACACGCACGGTTTTCAACGGAATGTCAATATTCGACAGTTCAATTAATCCCCGATGTATCATCCCCGCGGGAGAAGGGGTTGGGTGTCGGTGTATGGGGGTGGTCTATGGGGCTGGTTGGATGGCCGGGTGGTTCGGATGGAAGGGCATTGTGTCCTCGCATTCCGTTCCGTAGCGAAAACCACGAACGCCGATGGCACACAGTCGCAGGAACGGCCGGACCCTCGCTCGATATTGTCTCCTCGTAAGTGCCACGGGAAAATGCGGCTGACACTTATGAGGCTACATTTCTCGTAGCTACCGCTTCTTCCTGCAGTTTTCTACGGCGGTCTCTATCTTTCCTCTTTCTCTCGCTCGCCGGTCTTCACGTTTCGCTGTCTCCTTCCCGTTTTATCCAGCCTCCGGTCCCGAAGAAGGCGTTCTTGCCTGCGCTCGACGCATGTCTGGAATGCAATGGGAACCGGAGAAACTGCCGATGCGTCTACTGTTTTCTACGTCGATAACAATGGAAAGCTTCCACCCCTTTCTTCTCCCTTGCGCTCCTTCCCACCTTTTACTCCGGTGCTTCTCGAGATGCCCAACGAAAGCGTCTACTTTCGCGGCGAAAGTGTCCCTCTTTTTCGTACTTGTCGCGGTGAAGCTGATTTTCTGCACTTTTCTGTTAAGTATTACGCCTCTTCTACAGAGCTGTGTCTATGTACATTTACGACATTCAGTTACCCGAATGATGTACCATTTGAATTCTCAAAATTCGAAATGATAATAGTTTAAATAGTTGGCACATATTTCTTTCTTATGATTCTATATGAATTAGATGTATATATTCTTCTTCCCGTAGACATGCTGTTGCACACCATGCACTCACACACCTTTCGCCATAGTTGTCCGCCGTACACGTACATTGTAAATTGCAATACCAATATTTGACCTCTACCGTGGCAAGTCGTGTTTAGCCACTATCGTTTTAAAGAGTCGTGTCCACAAATGTTGGCACGTAGTTTCCCCCTCATCACTGCAGTCTACCAACTACGTGTTTGTCTTTTTTCTTGAAGAGCAGTGTACTATTACCATTGTCGCCCGAATATAGCCGGGTAGTGTTATTAATCATAGGACGAACATTTTCCCGCTGGCACAATATTTGTCCGTCAATAAGCCCGACACATTGACAATACCAGGAAATATCGGCATCGTCGACGTTCACCTTCATTAGTCGAATTGTTTCCCCACCCGCAAGACTCTCGCAACGTTGCCATCAATCCCGAACGATGAACGCGGCGGCGGGGGAAGGACGGAGAATGTTAATAGCACGTGAAACTTATGGAAAACCATTCTTCGCCCGCCTTACAAGGCACCCCTTTATCTTCTTCCAAATGGGACGGCGTTGCATAGCTGTATAATGACCTTGGATGACCAGCATTTTCCACATTCCGGCCCTTCTCATTCCGCGTGTTGTCCGGCCGCAGAATGTTGTCTACAGCCGGAATGCGGTCGTTGCAGTTTTCATTCACACTTTCACGGAACCGCGAAATCGCGAATTCCGTGTGCCGGCCGTGTTATCGTGCGCGTCCACGTGTCCCGCATAATTTCGTCGCCCACGCGAATCGTCGCCACACGCAGAGAAGAACAACGACGCTTATACATGCACACCTCTACACGCACACTCGCCCAGCCGTGTCCTCGAAAGAAACATTTCCGGGACGAGGGAATCGTGCCGGATCGCGATTTCCGGAGACGATCTAGCTAAACGAAGATTTACGAGCTACATGCGCGCGATTTTCTCTCTGTCTAGAATGGACGCGCCAGTAGCGAGAGCAGCGAGGACGGCGCTGGAAGCAGCGCTAGCACATCTAGAGGCGCTGGAAGCGGATTCGGACTCGGGGGTGGATGCACCGGGGGATGGCGCAGCGTTTTCGGGGCGGTTTCCGGACGGGAGCTCAGGCTCTACGAATGCGCCCCGTGGAGCCCCGAAGCTTGGGCCTCACCCAGCATCACGTGCCCTTTAATTGCTACCAGGTCAGTGAATGCATTCTTTCTTTCGATACTTACTGCCAGGATTTTTAGTTACTTTTTATTTTCTTACAGTGAAAGGATGTTGAGCACATGTACTTTTGGGAGAACATGTATGTTTTTTTTAGGATTTCTAGTTACTTTTTATTATTAACTTCCCGATTCATAGGGAAGTTACTGTTTTTTACATAGATTTCAATCAGGATGTGGTGAAATAATTGTCTGAGGACGTTTATACAATTCTCAATTTTCTCTAGACAAATCTTAAAGTGTCCCGTCAAAATCAAATCAAAATCGTACTGAATTCTGTCGAATTTGATACTCCAAGCTCTCCTGAAAACTTTTATATACTGTAAATCCGCAGTCTAATTTATAATTTTGTTGATTACTCTACAAAGTTATGAAATAAAGTAATGCCAAGGATTCGTAGTACAGAAAATATGAAAACTCGGTATAGAGAGTTTATTAAGAAAAAACAAGAATATATACAGATGAAGCTTCTCGCTCAAGTGCTTCGGTTCGACTAACTTTAGGGTAGAAAAACGTGTTCAGCGTATAACGACAAGACAGTCCTTTTTATTGATGGCCGAGGGGTAGGAGCACCCAGGTATAAGGGATAGCGGTGCAGAGGAAACTTAATTTTTAGCTAAATCCTAAATACCAAGTTTAACACTTTAACGACCGTGTGTGATAGCCGGAACAACCTTTTATGTGTAAGACATGTAAAATACCATTACATGTAGGTGATTCCTTTAATAATTATCATACAAAGGAAAAATATTCAATAAAGTTCTTTATTAATAATAATTCAATAAAGTTCTTTAAAATTAATTCTTCAAAAATACTGTCGGCCCCTGGCGACGTTTGACTGCGTAGACGGGCGGTCGTTAAAGTGTTAATATAAGAAGGTTATACCTCCGAATATGGAAAATGTTGTTCTCTGTTTTTAGAGATCAGAGTTTATAAAACAGGCTCGACACGTGTGATAGTGTAGATCTATTTCGATGGGCTAATCTAACTGAAAATCATATTTCAGGATTGAGATGCTACGAACGAAATGAAATTCATTGTAGAACAGTAGCGTGGAGTGACTTTGATCAGACAGGTTCATAAGAATCCATAATTACAGTACAAGAATCTAGGAAGTAGATCGAAATCGCGCAAACATCGGAGCCCCTCCACAGCCGCGCAAATCTTAAATGATTACCCACGGCAGCATTAGCACAAGTAATTTAGCTTAGCCAGGGTCTTGAACGCGCAAGTTCTTCGCGGGCACAGGATGTCCATCGCACGGCGCCATAAATCATCGGAATTCTCAAACACATTAGGACACTTTAACCCGAGTACGGGGAGTTAGGTGTAAGATAGATCCTCCATCCCGTATGCATAGAGGAAAGCAAGTATTACGGATGAGACACGCTGATCATCCTCGTGATACCGTGCAGACAGGCGTGTTAGGCGGACAGGTAGGCGAGAAGGTGTCACGTCGTGGCTCGTACGTCTGGCTGATAGCAGCAACGTTCTGGGAGCGGTTAGCTGCGCTGCTAGGGAGTTAGTCGATGGTGCCAGACCATGGCCAGACACCATGAGGCCAGACCATGGAGCCACACCATGGGGCGAACGTAACGCATTCGTGTTCACCGGTACGGTCGTGGGATTACCAATGAGGCACGTCGGATTACCGCAGTTAGCGGTGTTCGTTAGACCACTATTTTAATTAAGACTATTATACGTGCGCTCGAGTGTTCGTATCGGCGCGGGGGGCGGTCCGGGGATGTTACGTGCACGGACCGCTAACACGCGGCGCAGAACTGAGCGGAGCGAAGCGTAGAGGTGCGGCGAGAGGAGCGGTGTGGAACGGAGAGGAAGCAGCCACGATTCGTTTCGCGACGTATCGATTGTAATTATCGACGCGGCAGCGCCGGGTCTGCGTTAAACGGGAACCACCGACGCCGACGATTCCGAGGATAGAATTTAGAAGCTGCGGCACCGGCAAAAATTTCCATCGGCTGCGAACGTGGAAATTGGCTTCGCCTACTGCGGCCGGAACTGCTTCGACTCGATTTAACCAGGAACGAATGAATTAGAAAGGCGGTATCGTCCGGGGAATTAATACGAACCGTGCGAGTCGGGTTTGTTCAGCCGGTGGTTCCAGGGTTGAGAGTTTATGCAACAGATTAAATTCATTGTCGGGTTAGTTATGTAAACGTAATCCGGTCTGACAGTGTAATGAAAATTTATAGTTTTCGATTGCGAGTTTCTAAAAAAGATTCGATACTTGACGAGGCCAGAAACAGTTTCATATTTCTGTAGAAGTATTCGCTGCGGCCTCACGCGAATGCAATCTCGAAATTACAGAGTTCCTGAAGCCTGACGTCGATTAGAACCGGTCGAAGACACGCGACCGACCACAACGTTGCCCAATGGGTTCGACTTGATCGTTACAAGCGTTCACCGAAAAATTCCCCCTGACTATTCCGACGATGCTGGGCCGTCCGCAAGGGATACGAGTCCATTTGTTCGATTCGAGGAGCGTGTAACCGTGGCCTCGAGCTTAGAAAAGCTAGCCGCTATAAGACGGCCGGGAGCGCGGTGGGAAAAGAGACGCGAGAATGACCGCATTCCCTGGAATTGGATTCTCTCGCAGGGGGTGCTCGCGATCCGGAAAGTTAATGCAGCCTGGGCCGAGGGAGCTTCTAGACAGCTCGAGGGTGTGGTTAATTCTACGCCGGGAAACAAGGATGCAGCAAGGACTCGCTCTCCGGTACCGGCTCTCTGGCTTCCTCGAAATCCGATGCACAAGCATTTTTGCGGCTCCAAGCGACCCGTACACCACCAGTTTTAATTCTTCGCGTTCATACTTGACACTGCAGACGGAAAATTACCCTTGTATCTTTCACTTAACCAGACGTTATTAATTGCCTCGGCCTAGCATTCTTACTCGTACACATTTTACACGAGTCTCTCGAAACCTTGATACACCACTTCATTTTTAATTCACCGTCACTTAGGTCTCTGTTAAATTGTATATATCGTAGTTTTATATATTTTTGACTTTACTCGGTCTCGTTAGATTTTATATCGCACTCCCGTGTACTTACCGTTTTCATCCAATTTTAAGTATTACATGTTTCCCTTCCGTTCTACTACCTCATATTATTTTATTTTCCTTTGTACGTGCTGCAATTTTTACTTTACGTATCATATTGTTTCTCCCGCTGTGTACCCTTATTTATGTCTTTATTTTCTTCATACGTGCCACAATTTTTCCCGGTACGTATTATATTGTTTCTCCTGTTGTGTACTTTTATTTATATCTTTATTCCCTTCGTACGCGCACCGGCTACAATTTTTACTTTTTATTTAACGTATTATACTTCCTGTTCTCCCTCCCCCCCTCTCTCTCTCTCTCTCTCTCTCTACGTTTGTTTAGACCTTTATTTTCACTGTACGCGCCGGAACATTCTCATTATTTTCTGTTAATTACTTTTTCTTGCACGTCAAAGAGCCAACCGTCGAATAAATAATTATTATTGTTGTCGCCATTATTCAGTTTCTACCGGGCGTAATGAATATTGGAAAACAACAATGGCCAACGAATCGAATGTAAAATGATTTTTCTTTTATTGAATCCCGATAATGCAACTGGAACATCAAACGGAAATAATGGAATGTATTATATCGACGGTGGACAAGTAATTCGCTTTGTAACAATAATCTGGCAATCTTTGTGCAGAATCGTCGTTTTTCAGAAAGGTTTCCTCCAACACATTCATTCGTCAAGGGCGCGTTTTCACCGGGAAGACAAGTCCGAATATTTTCATCCGTTCAATGTACAAACGCTTGTCGGCGAGCACAATCAACGAGCGCCGCGGAAGCCTTCGCGGCAGTCGTTGATTAAAGTGATTAATATAATATCACGACGCGGCTGAAATATTAAACGGCGGACACCGTTCCGTCCGCATGAATCATTGAATTTTTCACGATGGAGAGGAACATGATCGCGAGATAGCCGGGCGTCCGGCTATTGCCGCCACGATTACCAATCATATTTAAAACTCGAACGGTATTTCTGTGAATGCGCTCGATCCCTGGGTCGCTGAAACAACCCGATCGCTGGAAATTCATCCCCTGTTAATGAAGATAAGTCGGCTGCGAGGGGATGCTCGGGGTGCGACGATAAATCACCATTGATGACGATTTTTTTAAATTACACTGGCTGATTTTGCTCTGCTGCTATACTCGGAAAATGGAACCGACGGGAATAATACTTTGCTCTACGATGCTCTAGTATTTAAAGCCAACGGAAATTGATATTCAAGTGGGATATTTGCATTTAATTCACTGTCGAGAGCATAGTTTCTTTCAAAGTTATGTCATCGAGAAGTTAGATTAAAGCCTGAAATGTTTGACGATGTTGCTGGAAATTCTATGACATGCAAAACATGTTCGTCGGGTCCAATGAGTATTTGTCATTATAAAAATAAAAATTTGAGTCAGCGGTCCAGGGTAGCGACACCGAAAGGTGCTTCTATTTTTCAAGCACTACATCTCCGAGGGGATGATTTCTCACGGAGCGGATTCGCCGGTGAAATAGCGCGAGAATCGTCGCGAGTAGACGTCGCGTGAACCAGCCACCCCCTAATGCCGCGAAATTCCCATATCTACGTCTGACGGTACGTCACTCGTTCTTCTCACCCCCTCGCAACCCCTTCAGCTGTCTCTCTTTCGAGCGCGACCGAGCTTCTTACATAAATCACGTGCGTTTAACCTCGTTCGGAAGGAACTGACGCTTTGGAACCGACTTCCGGCGAGCGGTGGGTGGGAAGATGTGCCAACGCGGCTATATTTTAAGGGATGAAACCATACGCGGATCGTGCGGCGTTTTATCGACCGCGTGTTTTGCGTGGCGAGCCGGAAATCTTGCCCGACAGCGAATACCGGGCCAGAAAACGCCGCTCGGATCGACGAGAATTAATAAACGGCGAAGGAAAGGGGGTGGAAAACGGGTGGAAAGTGGTCCTGGACGGATTGGGGACCAAGATTCGCGCGATAAGCGATTTCGAAGTTCGAAAAACTGGTTCGACTCCGTAAATCTCGGCGTCCGAAGACAAAAGCGAGTCACGAGGATCAGAACTACCCGTTCGCTACCCAACCACCCCTTATTTTCGATCCAGAGACAGCACAAACCGTCACAGGCTTGTTTGACGAGGGTAGCTGTGCCTCGGACGATTAATCACTTCGCTATTAATTAACCGAACAGTCGTTCTCTCTCGCGAAATCGAAGCCACCCCATGTTTCGCACAAGGAATGAAGGTCGCCATCCCTCCACTCTCCGCTGATGGTGGTTTGCTCAAAGATCACGGTCCTTAAGTTTTATAAGCCTAGCCAGCCCCCGGTTAATTACGATCAACCCCTCGATTTATCGTCACGGCGACGTTTAAAGCGAGAATCAGTATTGCGGGGGTGGTTGCTGCGACTTCGAACCAGCTTGATAGTCGACGATCGATGCACTGTGATTTATCACGCTGTCAGCGGTAACGACCCGGCGACGACACCCCCGATGGGATCTCTTTGAGGAGACCCGAGCTGTACGAATTTGTTCCGCGATGTTTTACTCCACCATGCAAAATCTTAAGGGTTGATTTACATTCTTCTGTATTTGTTTCGACGTCGCTTTAAGTTTCTAGCGCCAGTCGTTCTTGGGACGAGTTTGTTGACGAGGGTGTTAATATAGCATCGTACAGCAGTTAATTAATTTGAACAATTGTTCTCCTGAATTTGCACTTCTTTCGAATTTAATAAATTGACGTAAATTTAATAAAGTTCGACGTTTTTGAATGTTTATAGATTTACAACGATGTATCGAAATGACGTCTTATTTATTCTTAGGCTCGAGTGCAGTTATTGTAAACTGCCATCTTTTACATTTATTTGAGCACTAAGATCATAACAAATTCGTGCAAGAATGTATTATAAATTTAACTATAGTGTAGTATACACTATACCATTGTTCATATTTAATATAAACCCAAAGAATTCAGCAATAGCATTTCATTGAGCAGTAGCAGTTTATAAACGAACCCAGGTCGTTTACGCAGTCGCAGAATCGATTTTACGCAACGCGATTTACACAATTCAGCGAATTTGTCACGCATCTCTGGGTCGTCGATAAAGGAAATCGTTACCCGCGATATTTCTCCGTGGTAATTAATAATCGAACAAGTTGCTCGAGCTTCGGGGGGTAATTTCGGTGATTACTTTAGCAGCGATCACTGTCGAGGGGGCCAGGCATCCGCGCGAACGTGATCCTGAAGTTTCCGTGAGCACCGGCGCTAAATCGTTAATTACGATCGGCTCAATTAATCACCCCATTGGCGACGACAGCAATTTAAACGACAACGGGGGTAACGCACGAGATGTAAACAAGATTCAGAACCTAGCTAGCGATGGATTTGTCAACCGCCTTCTGGCATGTGACCCCATTAATTAATTAGGTTGCTCCAAAAGTTTCTTCCGCAACGTGTACGTTCGATATTGTTAAATAACACGAGCACGTACGAACAAAGCGATAATCTGTTCGTCAATGTTTTACTATGTTCTACGCCTCCAAATTTGTTTTCCGAAGAAACCAGATAATAGGCCAGGATGAGAATCAATCGGCAGAAAACGGAATCGTGAGTTTCGATCTATATTCGTTTGGTGGCTCGGCGAAATCCTTTCGCGGAGGTGGTTGAAGCAAGGAGCTTTCCAACCGCGAACCTCATCTCCCTTGTGTATAACCCACACCTTTCCACCACCGACCTCCATAGAGGGGGTGAGTCCGATACGGAAGTTGTTTCCACGGGGAATAAAGTTTCTGGGATAAGCGGCAGTGTCGCGGGGTGTGCGGGGGTGGACCGAGGACCAGGGTCGTTTAAGTGGCTGTTTTTCATGCGGCCTCGTTGAATATGTATTCCGGTTTTGTTCCGCTCACAGGTGCGTGTCCTTCCGCGAAAGAGTGGTGATTAAGGGGAGGAAAGTTCAAAGTTCGCCGTCGCGTGGGGGTTTCGATGAAAAACGTGTTTCGGGGCGAGACTGCGCCCATCGTATTCCTATTTTTCCGACGGAAAACCGTACGAGAGTGGACGCGTCTGTTCGCGAATCAACGGTTCTACTTGTTTTGTGCATTCTCCCACACCGTTTCGTTCTTATTTTATGTAAGAAGTTACGAAACGATAGAATCGATTAAGGGGTTGGACCTAGTCATCCTGTCGAAAAATATGTATGTATTTTCAATTTTTTTTTAAGTGAACGGGTAAATGAAGAATTATAAAACCTTTTCTATAGTTAAATAGTTTTCTGGAGGATACGTAGAGAAAATTTCTTCTTACATAATTCATTTTTTCACGAGATATAACAATTTCGGTGGAGGGGTTGCACCCGGACATTTAGCTGAATAGGATGTATATACTGTTTTCGGAATTTTTTTTAATTAAACAGCTGAACGTTGATGGAATTCATGAAATTATCAATTAGCTCTCTTCGTTCCGGGGTACAATCACTTTTTAAGCATTCGCGCTTCGCTCGTCAGTTTGTTTTCCGTGTCATTTCTGTCGGAACGTTCAACGTGATAATACATGTGCTTGACATGTTGCATTTCTGACAATTTGTGTGGTTGCGTGACGTTAGTTTTACGTGGGTAAAATTTTTTCTGTATTTGGATAACGTATCGAGGAACGTACAAAAAAATGTTCAGTTTGGAGAATTCATTGTTTCAGAATATTTGCTGAAATTCGTTTTCACGAAATTTTACACATTTTCGCATTTTAATACCAGCTTTCCTGACCGTGCTTAAAAAAGTGTGACTCAATTAGAAGGGTTCTGGAGCTTTTTAACGGTTCCGGCTGCAAGTGGGCAGTTTTGGGAGTGCGACCCATATTTAAAATCGTGTCCGCCTATCGACCGAGGGTAGCCACCCCCTGGTAGGCCCATCGGGACAGACATTTATTTCACAGGCTTTTCGGATTTGACGGATTAGACCGGAGCTTCTCGTGTGCCGCGAGGATATTAATGCGCGTCTGGCGTGAAGCACGAAGTGCGCGACGGGGTGAGACAGGAACGGGGTTGCTTTCGGATGAAAAAAACCGTACTGGAACCGGAGGGAGTTGCTTTCGGAAAAAAAAGAGGTTAGCAGGCGTGGCCGAGGCGAAGTCGAAGGTAAAAATTGCGGGCAGATAAAGGTGTTAAGGACGCCATTCGTCTACTTCGCGGCTGACAGCCGCGATAAAGTTTCTTTCACGCCGAACTGCCGCGGACTGGTTTAAAACCGTTTCCTCGAGGACGATCCACGGGGCTCGTGCGTCAAGAAGATGGATACCACGAAAAACTTTGGAGTCCGAGGATTTACGGGGTGCGTGGGAATCGGCGCCGATAAGGGTTGCTTAATTGCTCTCGTTCCGAGTGACGGATTTTTCAATCTGGATGCTGAGACGTAGACCGAGGTCTCGAGAAGAAAGTTTTCGGTCCGGGAGGATTCAATTTGCCTCTGTCGATAATCCGAGGCTCTTATCACCGACTGTTCTTACTCTGATTATCAACGCAGCAAGTCGGATTCTGAAATGATCTTCTGTTATCGTGTATCGTTGATCGCGTAGTGCTATAGTGATAGAGAGGATAAAAATGATTTTTGCGAAGACCCGGTCGGCGTTGTCGCGCGGATTTGCCGGTTGCGATGTGTTATCTCTCGCTCGCTGACAAAACGGGCAAATTGTTCTGTATGGAGAAGCGAAAAAGGGGATCGGGTTGTTGATTTGATTAGCGGCGGGAAGCCTCCGGGAATCGGGGGCGCGGGAATATGATCCGGATCGGGCGGGCGCTCGTTCGCGATTTACAGTCTCGCAAATCCATATTCACCGTCGACCGGGCAACAACAGCACCGACAACGGTAACGAGAAAAGTGACAGTGGTCCGAAAGCTCCTGTTGAGCTGGCTTCTCCTCCCCCCTCCACCTGCGTCCTTGTTTCTCTGCCCTTGTGCACACACACACACACACACACACACACAAACGCATACGCACACACTTCTTTCTCCACTTGGCAACCAACCCCTTGCTCCTCCCCTCTGCTAATCCGGATTGATGGCAACGGCCCGCTTCCAGCCGGCTGATAATAAATAAAGGTGAGTGACGTGGAAAAAAAAATTCTTTTTTTTCTCGCAAAACCCCGGCAACGATATTACCAACCTGTGGATACGGGGCTCGACGAGCTCGGCAGAGTGCTGCATTCCGGCGCCGAAACGCGCGATGAATCTCTTAAAAGCGATAGTCCGCTCGAATCTCGAGCCCGCTTCGTCCGACGGATTGACGGGAACGAGGATTCGTTTACGGGAACCCGGAGACCCGCGAAATTCAATTTATCTCGGTGTCTTGGAGCCTCGATTCACACCGAAACGATTTTTTTTTCCAGCGATAACCGGCGACGAGGGAATCGTGACGAATTTCGGACTGATGGTTTCTATCGTGGACATTGCTTTTATTAATTATTCGGCGTGCGGGAGACATTCTTTTTGGATCAGCTGGTACATGGCTGAATTTTATGAGAATTTTTGGGGATAGGTTCTGGGATCGGTTTGGACATCGTTTTAATTACATATTCGATTCACCATTGGATTTCGATTCGCGAAAGGATTTTCTATTCTGTCTCCAATCGAGATTTCAACCTCTTGTGTTTTTTTTTCCCCGAGGCCGAGCCTCGACTCGACCGGAAGAAGAAATATTTTCCTGAATGCGAAGATAGAGTCGTTGCTGAAACGGTGAATCCGTCGACGGAACAACTGAGAATCCGGTCTTCCGTAATTGGACGTAGCTACCGCGTAACCTTTCACGTAATTGTGCCCCGTGAATCTTTCATCCCTCGACCTCGAAGAACCTTGACGTTCCGCAGCGCTGACGACGGCTTGATATCCCGCGCCGCCTCTACTTCCAGTTTTACGCTCCTCTGCCACCCTCTGCTACCCCGTGATAGCCTTATTTCCTCTACCGGTGGCCCCCGGTCTCATTAAAACTGGATTTGCTGGCCCGGTTCGATCATAACACGTTCCCGTTCTACTCGCCCAGACAAATTGCGGCGGTCTGCTGCAACGTTTCTCCTCGTCGGACGCTGCTGGGCCCGTTGTCTGACCAAACACCGTCCTATTCTACTTACAGCACGATACGTTTGTGTAATTGCTTCAGAGAAAACCGTCTGTCGGGCTTTGTTGCCGCGGAGGGAGATCTCGTTCTACTTTAGTGGCGATTTAATGCTGGACTGAATAGTGGCTGGCCTATTCTACTTACTGTGTTTTAATGATTCCGGTGCGCGTCGGTTGTGTGATACAACGAATGATCCTTCCACTTTATTGTGTCAGGCTCCGAATCTGAGGCATTCATAGGACGAATGAGTAGGTACACTTTCAAACAGTTGGGAGATTATCTTTAACTGGTTCAAATTATTGCAGTACGAATCAAATGTCTGGCTCTTTGCCGTAGAGTCAGACAATCTTTATTTTCTTTAACAAACCATAGTCTACAAGTTTGCAATATACAGAAGCTACGTAGACATTTATTAATAATCTTACTCGGCTGGAACTACTGCAGCAGTATTGCATTTATTGTAACAAAATTGTTGTTTCAATGTATCCAATTTCGTTCATCCCGAATGTGATGAACCTAATTAATACTTTTATTAAATTCCTTTGGGAAGATTTTATTTCGACGAGTTTGACCCGAGGTCGCCGAGCAAAGGGTTGAGACTCTGGACAAATAGAACAGTGATTCTGTTCCGTCGAAGGAAACGCAAAAACCGTAGCAGCATAAACAAGATATGCAAAGTTAATTGTAATAAGAGGCTCGGGCGCACCGTGCCCCATTAAAAACTCTCTCATCCCTGTCGGCGAGATGTACGCGTCTCGGACCCCGTTCGTTTTACACGTTTCACGGAATATTTAAATTCCGTTTAAATTCTACCGTTCCTTGTTTCCGGTTTCATATCTACTCGCAGATTCTACCTTCCGTCGTTCTTTCCCCTACGCAATTTCCACGCGGTATTCGCGTTTTATTTAAATTCTGCTCCCACCTGTTCCTCACGCTATTTCCCCATACCCCTTAGCGTTTCTTTCTTTCGCTATGTATACAGGGTGGTCCATCTAAAAGTGGCCGACTGAAAACCTCCATCGTTTAACTATGATGCGAAAATAATTAAAGTTGAAGCCACAGTACGAAAAATACATTTACTGCCTGCATATTTGTAATTTCTCATACACGGATGATTATTTTAATGAAACAAAACATTCTTATATCTCACCTTTAGAAAATTCGTCGTTTGAAGATGGAAAGTATCCGTCACGTTAAGAGCCCCAGAAAAAATTATCCTACCTTATAAATATTTTTTTAAAGTGATCGACACGGAAAACTTTGTATATTGAGGTTGATTTTCATATTGATTAAAATTGATCGGGATTCTCCGGTGACTGGTTTTCGTCACCCTGTATGCTTCCGGCGGATCCTCTCTCGCGTCCATTCGAATCCTATTTTCCAGTTAATTTCTATCCGAACCCGGTCTTATTTATATTCCGCTCGGTTCCTATTTCTATCCGTTCCCTGGAGTGCGTGGGTGGGGAACGGGTTGCGGCCGTAGCTACTTAACGAGATTATATCTACGGGGTCCCTTAAACCGTCGAAATTGTTTTCCGATCGGCCGATTAAACCGGCCCTGTTAGCGGCAAGTTCTTCGGAGGGGGTCTGGATCCTTCTCTCGATCGTTCCAATCAACGATCTTCGAGTGAGGCCAGCCGGAAGAATTAAGCCTGCCCTCTCGGATCGCCACGATGGCTTAAATGCTCCGTCTAATTCGCGAATCGATGCGAATATTTCTGCTTCCCGAAATAGCGTCTCGATCGTTTATATAATAATCACAATGTTCGTACAGTAAGAAGAATGAAACGCAAAGAATAAATATAAGGAAACATACTCTTCGCGTTCTTTTGTCTTCACAGTTCGAAGAATCGGGACTTAAGCGTGAACAAAAATTTCTCAGAGTACACCTGATATTCTGAAGAGGATTAGACCGTCACAGACGAGAGCAGGCGTTCATAAAAATCCCTGAAGAAACAATTGGAGCACTATTGCGAATAATATTCTACGGAATCACATTTTTCTATTCGCATGACCTTCCACAAGGGAAATTCAATTTTCCACGAGCCCTTTAAATTTCTCGATGAAAATGTACATCTCCATGGAATTGTATAGTTTAATTATCGAATATGTTCCTCGTCGTAACACGGCAAAAAGTTGGGTGGATCTGTCGGCAGTGTTTTACCAAGTAATATTTAACTAAATTTCGGTGATCGTTGCTGGAACACGAGTGTCTCGGCGAAGTGAAATTATCGTAATCAATATTTTCGCCGGAACGAAGGGAAATATTAAAACTCGGTATTTCATATTATTAAAATTTCTGCGTTGATGAATTTTATTCAGCAATGCTATTCAATGAAATACCACTGCCTTCGTGATATTTCAAAGGACATCGTACGAGTCTCCTGATGTATAGATTTTCCCTCGAACCCATCGGGGATTTATTAGCACAGTTTTCATTAAAACACGGTGCTGAAATACCATCTCGACGAATAATCCTAAACTTTGCAAGTGGCAGGGTGACTTTAAAAGCTTTGAAGATCGCCTCGGATTTCATGAGGCTTTGGCCAATTGCGAAACAATGGATCGAATATAAATGTTCTTGAATACGCACGAATTGATCCACTCGGTTTCCCTTCCGTCTCTCTTTGCGAGCTTTTGCCTTTGCTCCTGTTATTACACTTTTTTTTCTTATTAAACATGGATCTCACAAATTTCTCGTCTGCAGCGTATTGCGCCGCGCAACGAGAAATTGAATTTCTGTTGCTCGTGGAATTTTCGTCGAACAGATTCGAAAATCGATTTTATCCACTGCATAAATCAAAAGTAGAACATTTCCGAAATGTCCTAGGAAAATTTTGCTGTAGATTTCGCAAAATTAACGAAGTTATACACCATTTAGTGCGATGTACCTCGAAGCAAAAGCTCCAGCTCGTTTCCTGAATCTGCGTGACGGATAACTCGGAAACTAATTTACCAATTCATTGCGAACGAAGCTCATTCGATTCGTTACAAGTCTCTCTCTCTCTCTCTCTCTCTCTGTGTTTCCGGGTACTGTATCAACAGTATTAATATTACTCATTATTTAGAATACTCTTTGTTAATAAAATTGGTACGGCTAAACCGAGATTGGCACGATTGTACGTTATCGAATAAATAAACAAATGAAAACAGTGCCATTATTATAAATTTCCTCACAGTATAAGGGTCTATCTGTCCAACCCAATAAACTTTACTTCCACATCGCCAACAGTTTTCCAGGAAAAAATTCGTAAAGATCACTTACGTTTATCGCTGTCACGCGAGGAATCCTCCCTTAATTCGTTCGTTTCTTTGTCCCGATTCTCCATTTCCGGGAAACTGGATGTTACGGGAGAGGAACGTGGCGGGAAAGAAAGAGAGGATAATCTGGATTCCCGTGGGAACAGAAGACAGAAGTCGCCGGGTTTCTGGCTCATTAATCTTCGCGCGAACGTCTGGAACAATGGCTAGCCCCGTTAAGTGTTTCCATTGAACTGCGGGAAACCGCTCGCGCAAAATTCTTCGAGGAACTACGATCTGCTATGGGGATAGGGCTTTTTTAAATATCGCTCTCGAAGTGTCGAGGCTGGACACCTGCGAGTCCCGCGAACTTTTAATGAAAGCGTTCCCGGGTCGCTCGTGGAACGGGATTTCTGCTTAATAAAACGTGCTCGGAAGGTTTCTGCAACTTCGGGTTCCGTTGCGCACAGAATCGCTTAATATCGGGAGTAATAGACAGTATTCTCACGCCTTCCTGCTAGTGGCGAACGCTTGGTACACTTCCGAATTGTTCAATTTTTCTAAACACTGTCTAAACAAGTCTCTGCAAACTTTGACGATATTAAGTCTCGTGGAATTTTTCTTTTTTCTACCGAACCCTTAATATTTTTCGACCAATCGAATAAACCTATGAACTTTTTGGTGGTTCTAAAATCCTGAATTTTCTCGCTCGAGACCTCCGTATTCTGTAATTGAGAACTCTGCATTTTTAAATTCTTAACCTTTGCATGCTTCAGTTCTTTCATCTATCAAACGCACTAGTTGTATTATTTTGTTAATTGTCGTAAAGTGCAGAAATTTTTCACAGGATATTTATAATGAAAAATATAAACTGGCTTTTTCCAGTTTAGTGTCACAGAAGAAGACGAAAATTGTTTATTTCAATTCACACTACTTAGAAAGGTACCAAAACATTGGAAGTGAAAGAAGTGAATGTTTATCCTTGAAAAATGTAGAATGAATGCTTTGTTGTTCCTGGATAGCGATTAGAGGGTATCGAAAAGTTTGTCGAAGCAATTCTTCGTGGCTCGATCGGTCCCGTACATCGAAAACTTCACACGCGAGGATGCCGAGCGCGAGGGGAGCACACCACAACGAAATTTATTGTTGAAGAGGTTCAGGCCTGAACCGGGTCCTCTTTCTTCCATTTCGGGTTCTTTCGAAGCGGTCGAAAGCAAAAGGAGGAGCTCGACCGACAGCTACAAAGGAACCGAGCACAGAAAAAGAGATATATTCTCTGGGTTAGGTAATTTATCGCATCGCCCTCGGCCACGGTGATTCGAGATTCGTTGGACCGATCGAATCGCCTCTGTGCCGATCCGGGAATGCAAAACAACGAAACTCGGCTCTATCGTGATCTATGTCTTTGGGAAAAACGTTGCTTTTGCACGAGATTTAACACCTCAATGTTCGAAACAATACTCAGCTAAAAGAACCGCAATACTTTACGGTGGCACGACTGATTTCATTCAAATGAAAATGATTAATTGCACGATGTACGAGCTTGGTAGACAGTGATGTCTTTCGATAATCATTTTAGTGATCCGTGTTGCGAGAAACACTGAATTTATCTTCGAGTTAGGGGATCCTCGGTGGAAAACGTTGAACGAAAGAAAGTGAGAATGGCGCGGAAGAAATGGGAGAACAGGGAGAAACGGAGAGAATCGAGAGAAGGGAATGTAACCGAGCGGAAAGCGAGCGGAGCTGAGCGAAATACAAGTGAGTTACCGGTCAGATGCGAGCACGGAGTGTGAAAGATGGGGTTTCGATAATCGAACGGTGAACCGGATCAATTAAACCCCCCGGGGTGGGCATTAATTATTGAAGGTGTCGTCGACAGTTTCCTATCGCACGTGCGATCGAAGCGCAATATTCGGGACGAGTTCAGGATTTTCGCCTGCGGACTAGACGACCTCCACCCTCTCGTTCCGTCCTTCCTCCTCGTCTTTCCACTATTTTCTCCTCTGTGCCGACCCGATATCTCACCGTCTGCAAACCACGCTTTCGAACCGATTTTCGTTATCCCATCGAGCGGCGAGTCGAACGCCACGAATCCGCCTCCGTCTAAACAGAGACTGTAATTTGTCGCCTAATCGACTGAAACGAGGCTCCGCGCGACATCAACGGCACTATTATCCAGCTACGTTCATACTAAATATTGTACATCCCGAGACTATTGATAAAATTACGCACTGTAAAAAATATAGGGTGTCCTAAATCCTTCGTTGCAATAAAAAATATTTTTTGTGAATTCTAATGGTTTCGGTAATTCTTTATTGGAGTGTGTATATTCCTTTATTGTGGCTTGTAGCGGTTGCACGAATACAAGAGTACAATTTAAAAGTTAAATCATTCTGAGTCATAAATATGTGCTACATGATAAAAAACGTAGAAAATATTTTGGAACGATCAGTGTACATGTATCGAGTTGACGTATTTCGTTCTATTGCCATATTCAGCGAATTCTAGATAATTCACCGGGTTGGTCGTCAGTCGCGATATGATTTCGTGTTATCGAATCGTTTAAATAGCGAGCGTAATTAAATATGATATAGTATTCGTTGATCAAATTACCGAAGGAAATTGTTCCGTTGCCCGAATAGCGTTCCGAATTTGCGAGTTAATGCGCACAGCCGGTCGCTAAACTCGTATTAAACATTATTAATAACGCATATTGCGCGAAGACGTGTAATTAACAGGGAATTTTGTTGCTAATAATCGGCCGTCATTAATTCCCGAATAAATTTACAGGAATACCGA
This sequence comes from Lasioglossum morio, assembly GCA_916610235.2. Classification (NCBI taxonomy): domain Eukaryota; kingdom Metazoa; phylum Arthropoda; class Insecta; order Hymenoptera; family Halictidae; genus Lasioglossum; species Lasioglossum morio. Next base: position 27,246,376 of record OU744326.1, read on the forward strand.
CCGAGGGTGAATGGTACCCGTTACGCGCACACCGTGGCGACATCGTCGCGAACATGCACGCGCTGTCAAAAGCGTGGTGCGCGTTCTTTTCATTCGGAAAGTTGTCGGAGCCCGTGCATTATACGACGCACAATTTTATTTCACGCTTATTACTGTCAAACAACTTGTTATCACGCGGCCGAGAGACCCTCGGCAAACCGCAGCCTCACCCAATTATAACATTAACAACGAGCTTCAAAACAAGCTAACACGGTTTAACGGTGGTTCCCCGTTTTTCGCACCGATTATTCACCGACGGAATACACCCACGATCCACGCGCATATAAATATATATATTGTACACATACACGTGTTCGTGTAGAATTCTCTCTTTGGAAATTGAGTTTACCGAGTTTGGGCGAGGGTTCATTATGCCGTAGAATTTTCCAGGAACAACGTTCGCGATTACACCTGGCACATGCTCGATTGAACATTCAGTGACCCGCTTCTTAATTAACAAGTCGATTCTTTCGCGGTTTCGAAGTTTTAACAAGGTTCGGGGTTCGTGCCGAACAACCTGTGAACCGTTTAAGCATCTAGGAGAATCTATTCCATTCACTTTTTGAATTCTTCACCCCCGGAGAACCATTGAAGAAGACCTGCTGCATTATTTCAAGAAAGTTTTCACAGCTAACATTGGCAGAATCTTCTTTGTTCTATCGGATATCTTGAACCCATCGCTCTTCATTCAAATTTACCATTCCACGCTCATTTACCGGCTCTCAGCCCCTGCCTCGAACTTCCCGAACAAATAAATTCCTTCCTTTGTCTATCTCCGCGGAAGGTACGACCCCAACGATTCTTATCACAGCCGTAAAAGAGGTCTCAGCCCTTGACCACCGTCAAGACGTACAATTGTCCGACGAATAACGTTTTCCTGGGACAAATTGGATTCCCTGTAAACCGATTATCGAGCCATTATTCGAGCACCGAGTTGGGTAAGGGTGACAATGTCTGGGTGAAGCGTGACTTTACAAAAAAGTTCACTGCTGGTGACAGAGCAGAATACTCTGGAGGCGCTGAGACATTATCAACAACTTGAAACCTACCTCAATATAGCGAGCAAAAATTCAAACCTTTAATTTTTGTCTTTGTAAATCACGTTTCTAAAAAACTGGTGGTCGAGGAGAAAAGAATAAAATGAACCATTGGAACGATACGAGGATCATTGTGAGGCGATCCTTTTAAAGGAATCGCGTAAATTTCGAGAAATCGTAAATTTAACACTGAAACAATTTCTGGAGCCACTGTAATACTGGAAAAGCGTTTAATCTCTCTACAATCCCAACAAAGAAAGCTGCTTTCCCCATCGGGTAGGTCAGTGCTCGGACCATTTCTCCAGCGATTAGCGAGGAATCAAGAAAAACGCGTGCTCCAGAAGGTATCGGCTGGCTATGTAAACGATGATCGAAGAAAGGTCGGCGGGTAAAGACCCTCCGGAGATCCAAATCGGGGATTCCTGTGGATCGTCAATTTGCCGGCGTTGTCCATCGATAATCGAGCGTCGACACTCCACTTCGAGTAACCCGTGGAGGAAAGAGAACCAACGGAGAGAGAGAGAGAGAGGGGAAAATCGGTCGAAGGAATGGTCGCGGGCGAAAAGCCACGGGGGGGCAGTAGGAGGAGGAGGAGGAGGAAGCGAAAGAGAAATATACAACTACAGGTGAGGTTTGCGCAGGGGGTTTCGGGAAGGCAACCCGTCGGTAAATAAAGGCGTTAAACGAGAATGGATGTTCGTCCGAGGCCCCGTAATCCCGGCGAAAAGGAACGAAGCGGAAGCCGAAGGGAGCAAACTTTCCTGCCCCCCTCCCTCCTGCGCCCGCCGAGAAAGAAGTGTTTCGGTCGTTGCCGAATCACTTCCGGTTTGTCTCGCAGTAAAACTTCCTTAAGTCGGCCATTTCGTGGCTCCTCCAGGCCCCGATACCGGACCCCTTCGACCGGAAATAGCTTCTCGAGGCTGGCGTTTTACAGACGCCGTCCTACTGCACCGCCATTAACCACCCCCATCTTTTTCTACGGGTTTTCGCAGGTTTTCTGGCTTGTTTTAACGGCTATCGGGGCTGCGATCGATTGTCCGCAGCCCTGACTGTTGCATCGTGGTCCCAAACTGTTCGACCCAAAATACACTTCATAATGCGACGAACGTCTCTGAAAACTTTGAACAATTTTCTTTCCTGACTGTATCATCAAAACTGTAGAAAAATTCAAACGCCTCCGTAGATATTGGGAAATATTGTTCGTGACGATTGAAACCGCCTCTTAACAACACCATACCCTCATACGTTCCCCAGAGTGAAAATTCACCCTTTCAATATTTGCACGTACTGTAAAATTATGCATCCTTTCATGTCTACGTACTTGGGATGTATTTCTTTAAAATGTGACGCTATAAATGAACATAATGGGTTGATTTAACGTGTCAAATAAAAATGGATAAATTGTTATCTCAGTCTCTTTTATGCAGCTATTTTGGAGGACCGTGCGAGGATTAAAAAGATTTTTTAAACTGTGCGAACCACTTCGTATCGTGGTCAGGATTCAAGAATTATTTAACGTTTTCTAACATTGCTGAGTCACTTCTGACTCAAACTTTTAGATCTCTTTTTTTAGATCTTTTATCGTGTACGCGTTCTTTGAAAAATGGGCAAATGAACGTGTATGTAGACACTCGTTCAGTAAAATGAAGGCATCTAAATAATGAATCGTAAGAGGATTGCGAGTTTCTCGAAAAAATTACAGTGAGCCGAGTTTTTTTTTTTTCTTGCTCGGAGCAGGTTTCAGAGAGGAAGATCTGGTCCAGGTTGGGTGTACAATCGTCGGATCATTACTATTCCCAGCCCGTTGGATCCATCGCTCGACGCGAGCCTTAATGCATTCGCTTCTCCCGTAATTCCCTCACGAAGTCCGCGCGCAATCGGCGTGTCCCCGCTCCGTGCCTCGTCGCGGAAACTTTCCCGTTTCGAGACATCGACTATCAGAAGTGGAAAACGTTCCCAGCACCGGAGAATCCGTCGAAGGGGATCCATGGGGAACGCTCGAGAACCCGGATTGCACCCGCAGGAGCTCATACGTTATTCGTCGCGCGCTACTCTGGACCATTCTAACGGGTGGCCTCGAAACACCTGTCAATCTTCGCGAAAAATACTCACATCGAAGAAATACCACTTCGAACATTCCTCATTGGCATATAGAATAGTCGACGGAAGGAATTGTCGATTTTAAACATTCTCGTTTTCTTCGAAATTATAGGAAATGTTAGCTATGTTTCACACATCATATACCTTAACCAACGAAACATCTAATTTTCTAACTTTACGTAGTTTTTTCAAATGCATTTTGATACGTTTATTTTGATCAACTGTGTACTTTATATTTATATTTTTCTTCTTCGTAAAACAGAAAGCGAGACTGTAAGATTTATGATATTAATTACTTCTTTAATCCTCTTATATTTCTCTCACTTCAGGAAGAAATTTTCATGTGGCAGTCAACGTGTTGATCATTTGTTCGGATGGGATCTATGAAAATGAACAGCATTTCATTGAAACCTTTTTTACTTATTCTGTATACTTCAAGGGTTACACTGAATAGAAAATGCAACGACAAGGTTTCCACGAGCTTTGTAAAAAGTCTCTTTTAATTGCTTTCCTCCGCAAAGAATTTTGCATAAGCATTCGTGAAAAAAATCCCATTTTCTCGAATCATTCCACGGAAAGCGGAATAAAGACAATTTATTTCGTTCGCTAACAGACACTTTATGGCGAAAATAAAGTATAATAGAACCGTCGTCGGTCCTTGTTAACATAGACTAGGTTAATGAAGTGAAACTTGACTGTACACTGAGTGTCATGTTTGCTGTGAATATGCGCGACACAGTTTTTTCGGTGGTAAACATTAACTTTCGTAGAACAGTGTTACATAAAATACGTTTAGCTTGCGGTACAGTGGCAAAATGAGAGACGCCCGTAGTTTGAAGATTATAGCGAACGGATTGTGGAAGTTTCGTCTCGTTAAAAAGTGGTTTTTAAGTAAGAATTATTTCGAGCAATTCTGTTGAATTGGGGGATTAAGTGACGGGTGTATTCAAAATGAAAATTCAAGTGAAAATTACCTTTGGGGTTTTAGCCGGGAAAAATTATTTTACTTGCTATTGAATTACATAATAAAAGCGCATTTTCGGCGAAATTTTCATCTAGTATAAAATAAATTTCCATTTGGGAATTTAACTCGGTAAAAACGTTGAGCGTTCTCGTCTAATTGAAAAGTAGAGCGAAAGATCCATCGCGTTCTACTTTGAATTTGCCGGAATAAAAATTCTCATTAATATTTTAACCCGCTAAAGAATTCTTCTGTTGGTTTGGAGGAATAAGGGACAGGTGAAACGCTCATAAAAATGTTACAGTCTCAAAGAATGAGACTGTACCCAATTAAGAGTGTAGATCTGACAGAACACTGACTTTTTGAATATTAATAAAAATTGACAGTCACCTCTCCGTTCCCATTCCACCAAACAAAGAACTAGTTTAGCTCGCCAAAGAACCCTGCCAGCAGTCAACGTGTTCAAGATCGAGACGGGAAACACGAGGCTCCTCTCGCAGGCGGAGCGCTGTCGTGAAACGTCGAAAGCCGCGAATCGCACAGAGACGAATCCCACGAGGTTGTATGTGTGCGAGAAAGAGAGAGAGAGAGAGAGAGATTGCAGGGGTGGATGATGAGAAGTCGTGGGTCTCGTATCGAAGGGGTTCAAGTGGGCCGGCTCGACACGTATCCACCGCGTCAGCGTGCCGAGAATTCTCTTCGAAGGTAAATTACCTCGTCATCCGATCCGGCCTCGATCGTAAAATCGCTCGCGGCTTTATTGCGAGGTGGGACCGAGCCGACCGTGACCGTACAGAAAAGATTGCAAGAAGGTTTGCGTATAAATTCGGAAATGATGTTCAAAAACCGATAAAATCCTGATCTGTTTCAGGGTAAAATGAGTAAATCCAAATTTTATGAGAATGCACATCCGTTATGATGAAATTTTATCTTTCTAGTTTCAATTAACTTTGCAGTTTCGGTTACGTTAATGAAATTACTATTAGATGTTTGAGCCTGTAACGTTAGGGTTTCACCTTAAGACGAACAGCAAAATCCAGTAATTGTATTTTAGCAATAGTAAAAGAGAATCAAATATAATTCTGGAGTGATTCTTTTCGATGAAATTCATCAGGGGTTAGATACAGTCGAATCCAGTCGCTCCGGGCCGAACGAATCATCAATTACCGAAGTCTCTATCGGTCCTCTGGCTCGAAATTGCCCGCGAAAATCCCGTGATCCCGCGGATCATCAAGAGAACCGGTGGTCCCCATCGTCAGTGCCGATGCGGCTCGCCATTTTTCCCGTCGCCCTGCCCGCCATTATGATAGTCCGGCGTCGTCCAGTTTGTTTTTTCGCCTTTGCGTCGGCGGCGTCGTCGGCGGCATTTTTTCAGTGTCTCCCCGAAAAAATCTATAAATCTCGTGCGTGAGCCCCGCACGTACGTCAGGACCATTCGTCAGTGGGCAGATTGCAGCCGGGGCTGTATTTCGCGTCGGGGCGGGGGAAGCAGAGGAGTGAAAAAGTCCAGGCTCGTTGCAACCCCTCTGTGTTCCAACACCCCTTTCGAGCCAGTCACGGTCGGCTTCGTTCCAGCGCGCAATAAAGCCGCGAGCGATTTTTACGATCGTTGACGAGGTAATTTACCTTCGGAGCGACGCGTCGATTTCATATATCCTTCAACGATTCTCAAAACGCGGTCTTCTAGCTTCTACTTCACCGTTCTAAAGAACGAACATTCCCACCGGGAGACATTTTAAGTAGCCCTTCGATCGGTCAGGATTTATCTATTATCTGATATTGTTATATTGTTTCCAACCTATCCAAACATATGTTGAATGTGGTCGCGGGTTCGAATCCCATCGCCGACAACTCTGGATATATTCCATATGCCATCTAATACTGTGGTACCCAAGGTGGTTCGGAACCCACCTTAATAAACTGTACGTCGTGAAATAACCTTAGCAAAGAGTTGAAAGCGACGTTAAATGAATATAAAAAAGGAGAAACATATTTTGAAAGAAAATCAATTTCTTTGGTTGACGATTGCTTATAATTTGTATTATACTATTCAGAATATCACAATGTATTGAAAAACAATGTACGGCAAAATAATCTCTAATTTGAGATTCAAATTGCACTAAATAAAAAAAGAAAAATCAATTTCTGTTTCACAACACTGTGTCGCAATGCAGATAGAAAATGTTTCTTTCGCATAAATATCCGCTGTCTAGCGATAAGATAGGATGGATCTCTGACTAACGGCGTTTTCGTTCTTTTTTTGTCTGTTTTCAGACTGGTTTCGTCACCACCAAGGCAAAACGAGGCAGGAAGTAGCAGTAGCGGCGCGACGCAGCACGCGGCTACGTTCGCGGTGCGTGTGGGCACGATCGACGGAGTGGTCACGCATCATCTGCGTGCCGAGACGCGAAGGGACCTGGCTGCGTGGGCAAGGGCGATCGTTCAGGGCTGTCACGCGGCCGCCCACTCGTTACGCGAGTACACCGTTCGTGAGTACACTCATTTGACCCTCGTTTGTGCCACCAGTCCCTTCGACGATCGCCCAACGAATCGACATTTCTACCGGAATAAAGAATGGCAATCAACCTGATGGAACACAGTGGGGGGAAGGGAAGGACGGAGGCGGGCCGGTAGAAACGTAAAAACGCATGACAAATATACACGCCCGTTCACTGTTCCGTGACAGTTGTTTTGCCGTTTCTATTCGACCGGATCTAACTGCGCGGAAATCCAATTCATTGTCACTCGGAAATTCACTGAAATTCATTCCACGACTTTTTCCACCAAACCGTGAAACTACGTTTTGTGCATTAATGGATCATTGGAGATTCCGTTTCACCGTCGCCGAAAGAAGTGCTTCCAGTTAAACTTAGGGGACGAAAAGTTTTCAACTTTTGTAAAAACATAATCCTAGTTTTAATCGTTTGAACGATTCTATCGGAAAATGGTGTAGATATAACCTGAATGGAATTCGTTCACGATCGTTTTCGTTGTTTCCGACGCGTCGCAATATTTTCATTGAAAAAAAAAATGAAAGGAAGGTGGAGAAGGGGGTCCATGGGAGATCCAGGTCGATGATCGATGCGATCGACGAACGGAGAAGGCGGAAGTTCGCCCCGAGGCCAGCATTAATCTCGATTTCAGTGAAAAGAAATTAAAATTCATCGAGGCGAGCGTGTGCAACAGCCGCAGAAGAACAACGGGGGGCGAGTGTATACGCTCCTGCCCCCCCCCCCCCCACATTCCTGCAACCAGAAGATCTATGCGAGTCCCGTCGTTTTTCCTCTCGCGCTTTATTTCACGTTCGAGCGCGTACGCGAGTCGACGAACGATTACGCTCCAAAACAAAATAGGAAAATATTTGTTTGACCCTCTCCTTGCCCCCCTCCCTCCCTCTTGCTCTAACCAACCCCCAGTTGTCCAGAGGGAACAGGGACAGTTTGATCGATGCCCGGGATTTCGGGGTGCGATTAATTTGACGCTTTATTTGACATAGTTCTCTCTGACCCGCTAACGGAGTAATGAAAGTAATGGAAATCTGTGGCTTTCGAGGTGGCGCGAGATTTTTTCAATTTCGGATTCGTTTGCCCCGTCCAATTTGCTGCGGGGAGGAATTTAAATAGAGCCGGATTGTTTTTACGAACTTTCGGTGAAAAGTTTCGGCGGTTTGTTTGTCTGTGGTGTGATTAGATTTTCGAAATTTTATCAGCGTTTGCCCTTCGAGATCGAACAAGAAAAAATTAAAACATTGAGAATGATCATAAATTTATATAAATCCGGAAAACCTTTTCAGAATTTTCAATTTTACATTCGTTCTCATTGAAGAAGGTTGTTTCGTAGAATTTTGTGTGTTTCATAGAAAGTTTATGCATTTCGTATGTGGTGAGATTTAATTTTGGTAGATGAAGACGATCATAGTTTCGTGTAGACTTGTTCAACAAAAAATTAGCCGGCCCTCTAGATAGGAAATCTAGCGAAGAACAATTGTTAACAAATTCTGTGTAATTTTTAATGTAAATTTCTAGGCTGCACGTGGCAAGGGAAGGCCTGCCAGTTAGTAGTGAACCACGAGGACGGTTTCGCGTTGTATGCAGCAGGGACCAGAGGCGTGGGTGGTAACGGGGTGAGTCCAGGTTCACCCCCAACCCCATTATGGAGAAGATCTTTCGACAAATTGAAAATGTCCGCCGACGACGGGGCGCGTCTCTTGTGGCTCGATTTTGGCGGCGACGATGGCGAAATT